>JAREYC010000006.1:52517500-53880000 GCA_030015325.1 Cryptoblepharus egeriae
ACTTGAAAGAGTGCCTCTTGCTCAGTTAGGTATTGAAGGTATTGAAGGCAGTGTTGATTGAATGTGATCTGTTCTCTCATGATTCCCACTTATAGTTAGATACTTGGATTGCAGTAGGAGATCTGTTGCCCACCGAGCAAGGGGATTTTATTTTTATATATGCAAGAAGGAAAGTTAGGAACTGAGGGAGAGAAGTAGAGGCTCATAAAAATCTAGTGTAAGTTTATTTCCGATATATCATGGGTACAAAAGGGATGTAATTCATAAGGGTACAAAAACAATGAGTTTAAAATTTCTATTCCGAGCTGTACATAGGTGATAAATCTTTGACATGGGATCAAAAAGATTCCTTTTTCCAGTTAGTTTACCATAATTGTTACAATTGAACAGCAAACGATGAGAGTTTCTTGAAGTCCAATCTCATCAAATGATGACAGCAGACAATCAAATTAATGAAGGCCAACTGAGCCCAAGGCTTGATGGTTATCCATCAGATTGATATAAAGAACTGAGATGTCTTTTCCTCAATGCTCACTGACCTATCACAAGATCCTCTTCAAAATGGCAGTCAGTCTTCTTGACACGATTTATGAGGCTGCTGTTTCTGAGTTACCAGAGGGATGTTCAGCTGTGCTCCAACTACCTTCACTGATAAATGTGGATGCCAAAGTAATCAGGACTATGCTGGCATGCAGCCTGAGCAACTATACATCTCTTATTCTTCATCCTCCATACAGTAGATCTTCTGGGCAAAATCCCAAAAGGCAGATCACATTCCACTGCTGATAAACATCTGTATGACATGTGATCATAAAATCTCTCCTTAGTACTTTTTCTGCATGTGGAGAAGGTCTTTAGTGTCTGGTGGGAGCTCCTAATTGCAGCTATGGAAAAAATTTGATATGTCTAAGATAATGAATCTCTCAGGAATATCAACATTCCTCTTATGTGCAAAAAGCAAAATCCACTGGACTCTGCTGAATGTCTTCGGTGAATGGAAGACATTCACTTCCATGAAGTGAGCCTCATCACAGATACTGACTAATGATAGGTAATATTCTCCAATCATACTCATTCCAGTGTGACAGTTATAATAAGCTCAGCACTCCTACGTGACATTGCCATCAAATGCTTGCTTGTGCTATCTCATGGTCCCCAATAATAATTGGGGTCTTTATAGGTAATAATGAGGGTGGCCTTCCATGCTAACCTTGTGCTGATATTCCTTGTCAAAGCAAACCAGAGAACTGTTTCGCTTAAAGAATTTGATACTTTGACTGGTAACAGTCTACAAAATTAGGGCACAACCAGAGGTAGGGCAGTGAAGAGTTCCCCAGTTGGGCTACCTCAACTATTCTGAATCCAGAGCAGAAAGTCATGTTGCATCCAGAGAATCAGGAAGTCTGGGCTGCCCTAGTTCCTCCAGATCTGGAAGAATGTGTCAGATCAGGATTCTAACATCTAAAAGATATTTAGACCCTCGGCTCTCCCAAATTGTTAAATCTAAATAATAGGGAATGTTTCAATTTAGTTTGCTGTCATACAGATCCAAAATTAGCTTTGTAGTTATATCTGTGCTTCAGATTTTTCACAGGGTTCTCATTAGCATCTGTAAACTGATTCATCTTTCCAATTAGGCTTTACAAACTCCTGTCCAATCATACCTTTTAAGTGCTGGATTGCAAGAAAGATTTTTGTCATGGGGCAGTACTCCACTGACAGCATCCTAGAACTTTAATTGGACAGATACTATTGTTTTTCTTTATGTATTATCCCAAACGCCAGCCTCTGGCACACAGCAGGATGCAGTCATAGGTGGACCACATTTGAGATCTCATTTGCTGACGAGAATGTGGCCTACCAGGCTGATCTATCTATATATATAAAAGAGAAAAGTCACTGACTGACTGACTGACTGACTGACTCACTCACTCACTCACTCATCACCGCCCTGCCAAACTGCTGGGCCTAGAAGCGTGAAATTTGGGGTGGGTGTTCCTTTTCTGAGGGAGGGGTGCACTAAGAACTGGTTTTCGGACATTCCAACCGGAAAGGGGTGAAAAGGGGCGCAACGCGTTTTCCTCCCTATATTTTGCATTGAGAACTGCTGACTCATCAACATTCCTCCCCAACTGCTGGGCCTGAAGCATGGAATTCTGGGAGTTCCTTCTGTCACCTGAACACCCACCAAGAACCATGTGGAGAAATTTAACCCTTCAGGGGCTGAAAAGGGGGCAACGTGTTTTTGTCCTATACTTAACATGGGAGACTGAACAACATCCAGCCAATTCGGTGCTAGGTGCCTAGTGCACTGGGGGGACATTGTTCAGAGGAAGAAGTTGCACTGGTGAGGATGCTGCGCATGGGGGGAAGTTGCACATGGGGGGATGTTGCGCATGGGGGATGTTGCGCACAGGGAAGTTGCGCACAAGGGATGATGCGCATAGGGGAAGATGTGCATGGGGAAAGTTGCGTATGGGGAATGATGCGCATGGGGGATGATGCGCATGGGGGATGATGCGCATGGGGAACTGATGCGCATGGGGGTAAGTTGCGCATGGGGGAAGTTGCACGTGGGGGATGTTGCGCACGGGTGGAAGTTGCGCACGGGTGGAAGTTGCGCATGGGGGGACAATGCGCATGGGGATGATGCGCATGGGGGAAAGTTTCACCTGGGGGATGATGCGCATGGGGAACTGATGCGCATGGGGACTGATGCGCATGGGGGAAAGTTGCGTGTGGGGGAAGTTACACGTGGGGAAGTTGTGCATGGGTTGATGCTGCGCATGGGTGGATGTTGCGCATGGGAGATGATGCGCATGGGGGAAAGTTGTGCATTGGGAAAGTTGCACATGGGGCATGTTGCACACGGGGGAACTTGAGCATGGGAGGATGATGCGCATGGGGGAAGATGCGCATGGGGAATGATGCGCATGGGGAGATGATGCGCATGGGAGGATGATGCGCATGGGGGAAGATGCACATGGGGGAAAGTTGCGCATGGGGGATGATGCGCATGGGAGGATGGTGTGCATGGGGGAATGATGCGCATGGGGGAAAGTTAAGCATGGGGGATGATGCGCATGGGGGGATGGTGCGCATGGGGGGATGATGCGCATGGGGGAAAGTTAAGCATGGGGAAAGTTGCGCAGGGGGGATGATGCACATGAGGAAGTTGCTTATGGGGGAAGTTGCTTATGGGGGATGTTGCGCACAGGGGGATGTTGCGCATGGGGGAAAGTTGCGCATGGGGGGATGATGCGCATGGGGGAAGTTGCTTATGGGAGAAGTTGCACATGGGTGGATGTTGCGCACGGGTGGATGTTACGCATGGGAGATGATGCGCACGGCGGAAAGTTGTGCATGGGAGATGATGCGCACGGTGGAAAGTTGTGCATGGGAGGATGATGCACATTGGGAAAGTTGTGCACGGGGCATGTTGCACACGGGGGAAGTTGAGCACGGGGGATGATGCGCATGGGGGGAAGATGCGCATGGGGGAAAGTTGTGCATGGGGAATGATGCTCATAGGGGATGATGAGCATGGGGGATGATGCGCGTGGGGAAAGTTGCGCATGGGGAAAGTTGCGCATGGGGGACTGATGCGCATGGGGGAAGTTGCGCATGGGGGAAGCTGCGCATGGGTGGATGTTGCACATGAGGAAAGTTGCACATGGGGGATAATGCACATGGGGGAAGTTACGCATGGGGGATGATGCGCATGGGGGATGATGCGCATGGGGGATGATGTGCATGGGGGAAAGTGAAGCATGGGGGAAAGTTGCACATGGGGGAAAGTTGCACATGGGGGAAGTTTCTTATGGGGAAAGTTGCTTATGGGGAAGTTGCGCACGGGGGGATGTTGCACACGGGGGGATGTTGCGCATGGGGCAAGTTGCGCATGGGGCAAATTGTGCATGGGGTAAGATGCGCATGGGTGGATGTTGCGCATGGGGGCAAGTTGCACATGGCGAAAGTTGCGCCGGGGGATGATGCGCATGAGGGAAGTTGCTTATGGGGGATGATGCGCATGTGGGATGATGCGCATGTGGGATGATGTGCATGGGGGGAAGTTGCGTATGGGAGAAAGTTGCGCATGGGGGACTGATGCGCATGGGGGACTGATGCACATGGGGGGACTGATGAGCATGGGGAGAAGTAGCGCATGGTGGAAAGTTGTGCATGGTGGAAAGTTGCGCATGGGGTGTTGATTCACATGGGGTATTGATGTGCATGGGGTGTTGATGCGCCGTGACGGGATTGCCTATGGGGAATTGTTACTCCTGCAACGCGGGTACGCTTTTCACTAGTATATATATAAAATTGGAAAGTCACTGACTGACTGACTAACTGACTCATCAACACCCCACCAAAACCACTGGGCCTAGAAGCATGAAATTTGGAAAGGGTGTTCCTTCCATGCTGGAGGCACCCACTAAGAACAGTTTTTGGAAATTCCAACCAGAAGGGGGTGAAAAGGGGCATAACAAGTTTTTCTCCCTATACTTTACATTGAAGAGTACCTGACTGATGGATGTTCTGACCCAATCCTTGGACCTAGAAGCAGGGAATTTGGAGAGAGTGTTCTTTATGTGACATCAACACCCACCAAGAATCAATGTTGAGAAATTTAACCCTTAAGGGGCTGAAAAGGGGTATAACGTGTTTTTTTCCTATACTTAATATTGAAGATTGATTAACATCCAGCAATTTGGTGCTGGATGCCTGGTGCACTGGGAAGGAGGGTACACTGGGGGGATGGTGCGCATGTGGGATGTTGCACATGGGTGTTGATGCACATGGGAGGTTGTTGCACATGGGAGGGTTTTGCACATGGGGATTGATGCACATGGGAGTTAAAGCGCATGGGGCGGATGTTATGCATGGGGGTTGATGTGCATGGAGGGTTGATGTGCATGAGGAACAATACACATGGGGACAATTCACATGGGGGGCGATGCACATGGAGATGTTAATGAACATGGGGGGTTGATGCACATGGGGGAAGTTACACATGGGGTTTGATGTGCATGGGGGAAGTTGCGCATGGGGATTTATGCACATTGGGAGATGTTGCAGATGGGGGATATTGCACATGGGGGTTGAAGTGCATGGGGGATGATACGCATGGAGGATATTGTGCATAAGGGAACAATGCACATGGGGGGTTGATGCACATGGGGATGTTGTACATGGGGGTCAATGCGCAAGGGGGTTGATGCATATGCATGACAGTACGTATGGGGGATGATGCACATGGGGATGATGCACATGAGATGTTGATGCACATGGGGTGTTGTTGCACATGGGGGTACGTTGCGCATGGAGTAACAATGAGCATGGGCGTTTTTACACATGAGAGGTTTTTGCACAGGGGTTTTTTGCACATGGAGGATGTTGTGCTTGGGGGTTGATGCACATGGAGGTTGATGTGCATAGGCGGACGTTGTGCATGGGGGAGGTTGCACATAGAGGATTTATGCGCACGGGTGATGATATGTATTGGTGACAATATGCATGGGGGACAATGCACATGCGGGACAATATGCATGGGGGGTTGAAACGCATGGGGTATGTTACACATGGGCGTATGATGCACACGGGGGCATGTTGCAGGTGGGGGGCATGTTGCGCATGGGGAATGTTGCGTATGGGGGAACATTGTGCATGGGGGGTTGTTGCGCATGGGGGTTGTTGCGCAGTGGGGGGGATGGCATACGGGGGGAACTTTACTCCCACAATACGGGTATGTTTTCGCTAGTATAAGATAATCCCTGAACTCCATCATGAATTCTTTTTCCCACCATATTCTTTGGGAAAGTGGAGATAATGATGTCATCTCATTTCAGTGTGCTACATAAGTAGCAATAATGTGCTACATAAAGTTAAGTTCCTGTTCGAATCTGCCTGGTGTCCTCTTTGACTATTTGCATTTTGGCTCTTCCCACAGAAATATTCCCTTTGTACCTTTGCATTTTAATGGTCCCAATTGAGACATGTTTCTTTGGGACATCTGCATTTTGATTAAAATCATTTTTCTGTGTACCAAGAGACAGCATATCTGTGCTCTGTCAGATCCCATTCATCTACCAATCTGATTAACACATTAGCAAGGGATGCTCTAGAACTGTATTTATTTTGAAACCTTTACCAAGTCCTCCATGTGTATTTTATTGATAGCAACTAGTCTGGTGCTGGGATATCTTTTTTACTTTTGGAATGGGGTTTTTTGCTAATTACTTTGCTACTTTCCCCTCCCTAAAATTAGGAGATGTGGACCAGCATACCAGGAGGGAGGATATGATGTGTTTGTCCACATTTTTAATTGTGTGTGGTTTAATTCGCTGTGGTTGTACAAATTATGCAAACGGAGATCTTTGCTGGATTTCTGTTGTGCCATGCAATCCAATATTGTGCATATTTACTGAAACTTAAGTCCTACTGGGGTCAATGCAACATACTACAGATAGGTGTGCAAACTAACTCATTATTTAATTCCACACTATACTTTTCAAGAATATGAAAGACTGGAATAAAAAAGAATAAAGGAAGCACTGACCCTGGAGTGTCCAAATAATGAAAAGAGTGGGATTTCTAGGACAAACAGGACAGTTATTTTTACATTCCTCCTCATACAAAAAAAGAGAATGCTTAATGGAAAACACATGGAAAGACAAACTACTCAATATTTCCACGGAGGAGTGAAAAACAAAGAAAGAACTTCCCAGCTGAAGATATAGCTCTAAAAATAGGTTTGCTTTGTCAATTATAAACATGCTGTATAGGTATTGTACATATTTAGAGTGACAGGAGAATATGAGCAAATTGCTTCCCTTGGATTCTTGCTTCACAAATCTAATGCTGCAATCCTAACCTCCAGTTAGGACTAAGCCCCAGCATAAGTCCTGTGCTGACCTGGGGGTGTCAAAAAAGTGCCTTAAGACCTTTTGCTCCACTTGCGGGGGAAGGTTAGGCCAGTGCACAGACATGCCCTTGCCTCCTTATCTATCTACAGTATTTATATATCTATCTACAGTATTTATATACCGCTTTTCAACTAAAAAGTTCACAAAGCAGTTTACAAGAAAATGGAAAAACAATAATAGCTAATTAAAAGCAAATGGGTCCCTGTCCCAAAGGGGCTCACAATCTAAAATGCAAAAAAGAACACCAGCCGAAGCCACTGGAACAGGAAGACCAATAAGTTAGGTTGGCCTACTTTAGGACTGCACCCCAAGAACCCAATCCTATCCTTCCCCCATCATAGCAATGCACTTGTGCCATAAAGCATGTGGAAAGTGGAATTATAACAGAGCTGTTTCAGAAGTTTGCAGAGGGCTTGGCAGATGCCAAAAGTCAATCAAGAAATTGCTGGAGAAGGAACCAGTGTGTGTCTCTGTGTTTATGTGTGACAGTCACATTACAAATCCACTGCCACCACCATCATCCAGACCAGAAATGACATCAAATTGACATGTGAGGTCATGATGTTGTGTGACATCATGATATCACTGCCCCAGGTAGCAGTGCCCCTGGCTATGCTGCTGCCTAATAACCCTTGTGAGCTCTTATGCAGCCAACTCACAGTCCTGGCCCCTGAGCAAGGACCACAATGTGCCATCTTCCTTTGCACCCACCCCCACTAGGCATGTACAGAGGCCTTTCAAAGATATTTTAAGGGCCAGGGAGGCCACAAAACAGAAGTTTTATGCCTTCAAAGGCTACATAAGGTTTTTTGAAGGCCGCAAGAGGCTTCGTGAGGCATCTGGTAGGTGTGAAAAGTCATTTCCAGCTTTTGCTGGAAACCAGAAACAACCATTTGAGGCCACTAGAGTCCTCTAGGGTTGGAGTCCTCTAGGGTTGGGAAGGCTTTGAGCAATGTCCCAGCCTTCAAAAGGGCTGTAAAGCAATGGTCTTCAAAGTGGGGGTTGGGACCACCTCAGGGGTTGGGACCCCCTCGACATGAATTCATTTCAAGGTGGGGGGTCATGAAAAACTGGATGCAGTCATCTTGGAATATGGCACTGGGCACTTTTAATGTCACTTCCAGCCATCACATCACTTCCAGGGGGTCCCAAACAGATTGTCATTCTCATAAGGGAGTCCCCAGCTGAAATACTCAAATATCACTGCTGTTAAAGGCTACCAAAAATTTAGAAAGAAAATAAAAGGCAACAGGTTGAGGGGGTTGTGGCACTACCCCCTGGGTAGTTCACCTTTCCCATCTTCCATGAAGTTACCTTCTCAAATCTCTGAAATCTCGAAACACAAGTTACTTACCTGAAATTCACCCACAGTTTCGGTATACTTATTGTAGATCACATATCGCAAGAAGGAAAGCATTTATGGTATTCATCATTGTTTCTGTTTCCACATAGCTCTGTTGTTATGCACCTATGATTTGTAAAGGCATAGAATTAGATTAGCTCCAATATTTGTTTTCTGTCTTAGTTCTGCTCTATTTTTCTTTAATGCATGGTAAACAATCCACAGTTGTGGACAGATCAGTTTTAATTTGATACACTTGTTTTGATTTTGCCCCACAGACACTAAGCTCTGGAATGACTGGCAGATAGCATTTCTGGGAATGAAGCCTCCTAAAGACCTCAATCTTAACCCTTGGACAAGGTGCTTTAAAGAGCCATAGTATATAAACAGATCACAGATTAAGTTCTTTTTAAATGGAAATGCTGTTGGATAAGAGGAAATTATTGTCTTTTCAAAGAAAGGTTTTACTTGCCAGTAGGAATCTGTGCAGGAAATAATGAAATTTGAGACAAAAAAAACATCCCAACAAGGTAGTATTGCAAGGTCAAAGAACAGTTTGAATTGTTTTATTTAATTTATTCATGCCTTTGTCTGCATTATTCAGGTTATTCTCTCTCAGTGTGAGATTTTGGGCCCAATCCCCTAAGAGCCACTGCACCTATGCTTCTCCAGCACTACCAACTCCAGTTACTGCAAAAGTGCTATTAAGACACTCCTATTCCAGCAAAAAGGATGTGGTGCCAGTGCCAAGGTCAATGCCAAGTAAACTTCATGCAGGAGCAGGCAGCACAACTGCTAGCCAGCAGTGAGGCTCTTCAGGGTGGACAGGTGGCAGAGAGGGGCAGAACATGGTGGAGAGTGGGTGAGCTGAGGAGAAAATAAAGCCTGATTCTCATTCTCTGCCATCAAATCCTATTCCCTCTTCCTGACCAGAAAGTTATATACAACAGCTGACACAGCTCTGAGGAGACCCATTGGGGTTCAGTGCCTTTACCAAGGAGAAGAGAACTCCCTTACCCCAAGGAGACTCTGGTGGATGCCCCAGTTTCATAAGATGCAGCTGCTGCTATTTTGATGCTGTTCCTCTCTGGGTGGCCTGACTTCATTGAACCTGAAGGAAAATATTGAAATGACACCTGCATTTTACACTTTATAAATATTTATTTAGTACTGAAATTTTAAAATATTTATTCCCTTACTACTTCCATTTATATTAAAAGTCCCAAGGTGGCTAAGAGCATAATCCTAACCATGTCTACTCAAAAGTAAGGCCTATTGAGTTCAATGGGCCTTACTTTCAGGAAAGTGTCTTTAGGATCGCAGCTTAAAAGCACAATCCTAACCATGTCTACTGAAATGTAAGTCCCATTGTGTTCAATGGGTCTTACTCCCAAGAAAGTGTCCTTATGATTGTAGCCTATCAGTATAAAATAAAAGTACACAAATGAACAATTGTACAGTGAAACAGTAGTAAATGATATGTATAGGAGATAGGGAAAGCAGTAGATCATAAAAAATGAAAACAAAACAGAAAAATCTAAAGCTCCTACTGGAAGGTCAATATGCCTTCAATTAAGGAGTTCAATTAAGGTGTTCAATTAAGAAGAGAGAGAGAGAGAGAGAGAGAGAGACAGCTGTGCCACCACCCCAAAAAGGTCCTTCTCCTTATTGCCATAATAAATCCATAAGTTTGGACTTATCTAAGGAGGACTTTGGGAACTTTCCCACCCATTTGACCCAGAGTACTCATGTAGGAAAAGATAGGTAATCAGAATTCTAACTGGCTTCTTTCATCACAACTAGAAACGAGCCAGCATATAGTGGGCAAGCCAGAATATAGAAGGGGCAGTGGCTTGACAACTCATGACCACATGGCCCACCATATATTACACTAATTTCAGCTTCCAATCTGTCTTTATGGGAAGCTCCATACAGAATGTGTTGTAGTCAGCAAGTCATCAATGCCTGGACCTCTGTGGTCAGGTCTGATTGATTCATGTATAGTCACTGTTGGCTCATCATCCTGAGCTGGGCTAAGGTTCCTGTGGTCACTACTGCCCATCCAGGATCAGTGCTGAATCCAGAAGGACTGTGAACCTCTTCTTGCAGAGAGTGCAACCCCATTCAGAACAGGTTGCTGATCCAATACTTGCATCATAGATCTCCAGACCAAGGGAACCTCTATTTGTCAAAACTGAGTTTAAATTTATCTACTTTCTCTTAGGCAAGTTTCATCAGCATTCAGTGGAACAGAGATAAGTGAGTTTTGGTGACACCCAGTTCTGGACCATCAGATGATCTTTCCCAGAATTTCAAGTAGATGATAAATAACATGGTGAACAGAACCCTGTGACACAAAGCCATGGCCAGAGTGAATAGCTGTAGTTCCCTCCATACCACCTTCTTAGATCTAACCTCCAGCCATAGCAAGGTTTTTCCAACTCATTCTGGCCAAATATAGCTACTATTGTTTATTTTGTTTCAAATGCATAGTTCCCTTGCATAAGTGACAAGCCATCTTCTCCCTGGCATAAGTGACAAGCATTACAGAAGTTAATGTAGTTTTTTCCTGTGCTCTGCATTAGATGGTATCTGTTTTTCCGTAACTGAATTTATTCGGGACTCATCCATATACATTTATTGCATGATATCTTATAGTGATAAGTACATTCTCATGACTTTCTATCTTAACACATATTGATATTGTTTTTTTATCACCATGCTGTCCTTTGTGCTAGCAAAAGAAAGAGCTCTTAGATCAATGAGGCAACCATATTTTCCTGAGTTATAAAAATATTTCCTTTGTGGTTTATACTGGCTCAGACATGCCATTTGTAACAGCTGTTACATTGGAAGAAGGCATTTTTTAATTTAAAAAGACACATTTTGATCAATATGTAGGGTTTACTTTCAAATTATAGATGTTAGAAATAAAACCCTGAAGTGTTACTTACCTATGAAAATAGCCTTGTAAATAGCAGACAAAAGGAAATTCATCAGCAAAGATTAATACTCCATAATAGAATATAATGTCCATGAATCTTTTTCCTTCCTCTATGACTCAAAGTTCATTCCATTATCTCAGGAGAATGAAATGATGTTTACTTTCCATCCAGAACATTACATTTCTCTTATCTTCCTTTTGCCGAGTTTGGAAATATATACAGATCCCAATCCATATAGACATTATATTTTTTACACAGTTGCCTTTTTTGAGCTGTTATTACAATGTTTAGAGAATGCCTGAAATTCTATGCCTCTCTAAAGATCTCTTCAGTTTTATTTGTCACAACATGGAGACATACACAAAAGAGAAGTTACAGGTTTTACATCTGCTTTCTAGATTTGGAAATAGCCACCACACTGGGTATCCTTCCAGAGGTTATCTAGCAACTGCAACTGAAGTTTGGAGAATACATTTACAATATAGCTGATTTGTGGGTACAGTTGTTATTCACTATCATAACGGGAATTGGCAAACAAGAACATTTTGTTCACAGAATCTTTTTCACATGTCAGATTTCAATGACTATGATCTATAGACACGAAAGTTAAAAAATACTAAATCTGTAGCCAGGACCCCCTGTCTATTCGTGAGAAGCATCCAAAATAACATTGACATAATGAAAACCAGACAACTCACACAAATTATTCTCTTTGTGGATGTGACATGCCATTCTGTTCTCAGACCATGATCTCTACTTTCCGTTGCAAGGACTCTCTGCCCCCTCTTGTAGGGATGGGGGAATTTGGAATAATGGTACATTCTACAATCATTAATATGGGCATTGAATATGACTCAGATTATGACTGTGGGTCTCCGAAGGAGAAGACAATCGTTTTCTTCCTGTGTGTGAAAAAGAACAACAAGCATGCAGCAAAAATGAGTAAGGGTGAATAATATATCAGAGATGACTTTAAAAGACTTCCTCCAGATCATACTAAACAGAACATTCTCACATTGATTGGAATTTAGATGAGTGATAAATGCATATCTGGTCAAACTGAATAAATATGCAGCAGATATAGAACATTGTGAACACTGCCAGTTTTCAAGATTCTCACTACTGGTAGGGCTGATCATAACTTTAATTTTCCACAGGGGTCTGAGATTGGTCCTTAAGAAAGCAGCATGCTCAGGGGTGTGCACAATACAGGTATCCCCCATTTTCTGATAGTTCATTTTCTGATGATCCACACTTTCAACACCTTTCAGTTATACCCGGAAGAGCATATTCTGCTATTTCAACCTTTCTTCTGTTCTAAAGGCTGAAATTTGCCCTTCCCGTGTTGATTTGCCTATGACATGGTGATTTATACTGTTTAGGCATGTCTGTGTGAGAGAGAGCACACATGGCCACTAGTGATTTAGTCTATTCCCATTCCTGAAGAAGCTAATGATAATCCATTTGCAGAAATCTTTGTGTGACAGCAGGAATTCGCAAGGTAAAAATGACTTTTGCCATATTCTAGCTAAAAATGGTATTGCAAGCAATATTTGTTAACTAAAAATAAGACTGGGTTCCATTTTTTTTCAGGCATTTCGGCTTTTCACCGCAGCTCCAGTCCCTAACAAGTCAGATAACCAGGGAGATCAATTTCTGAATTGTGACAGGCAACTATCTTACTCATGGGAGGGAGTGGAGGTTATTCATTTAGTTTGTTTTAATGTATTAAAATTACACTTTTGATGGGTCCTTGGACAGACTGTCACTCTAAAAAGTGGATGCAAAGCTAAAATGTTAGGTGTTGGGATGCAATCCTAACCAATTCAACAGCTATATCTTCTCATGGTGGTGTGGGGAAGTCAACACATTCCTGTGCATTGGCATAACCCCCTATTGAATGGGGCAGAAGTAACTTATAGCACTTTTGTGACAAGTTCAGGTCAGCCCTGCATTGGCATAATCCCCATTTATGCTGGGGATTTATGCTGGGGCTTATGCCACCCTAACTAGAGGTCAGGATTGCAGCCTCAGTAAGGTAACAAACACACTTGGTGGTGGCACCACTAGTGACCAAACTGGCTAACATCATGATTTTTAAGAATAATACCATCGTATTATATACCTTTGGAAGCATAATTTGCAGCAAAATGCAGTGAAACAAAACGTATGGCCAAATAAACAGGTGAAGCAGGGCGATGGTGCATAACCACACCCACTGTCCAGGTTGTTGCCCCGCCATGGGGGAGGGTAATGTGCTGGGCTGCTGCACCAGGTGACATGTACCTTAGTGATGTCCCTGAACATGGGAAAAATGTTATCTATACTGGTATATACTTTACTGGTATATACTATACCACACTCAGTCAGGTGTTATTTTTCCAATACACTGGTACCTTGTAAGACGAATGCTCTGTAAGATGAATGCTTTGAAAGACTAACTAAAATTTCTATGCAATTCTGCTTTGTAAAACGTAAGAGCTTTGTAAGACGTAAGAGCTTTGTAAGATGAATGCCCGTTGGCTGGGCTCCCTCTCCTTCTGCATGCAGTACCTGCACCCGCCCAGCAGAGGGATGCACAGGCAGCAGCATCCTCTGAGTCACCCCAGTCAGCATGTCTGAGCCTGGAGCCTGCATGTCTGAGCTTCTCCACCCAGTCTCCTGCAGTCTCCTCAAGCCAACCAGCTGATCCCCTGCAGCAGACACCATCAGGTAGGAGGGAAACTCCCTCCTGGACCCCCTTTCAAAAGAAACCCTCTCCCAAGGAAACCCCTCCCCTGCCGGGACCCCACTACAACCATCCCTCTTTTCCCCCCCCCCCACCACCTTCCCTGCCTGGACCCCACTCCACCCCACTTTCCTGTGTGTAAGCCCCACTGGATGCAATGGGACTTGATTCTGAGTAGACAGCATAGAATATTGCCTCATATGCATCAAGTCAGATGCTTTTACTGCTGGTCCTGCTGCAAACTACCTATCTGGTTTGCATTGATAGATCTCACACACAGAGAAATGGGTTCCTTGTTAAAGTTGCTCAAAAAGACCCCTGCGACTCTTTTAGTGAAAATTAGTCATCCTTGGTCATAAAGGTTTTTCTTTTCCATTTTACTGTACAGCATATTACAGTGTTTTATTACAGTATTTGTGTTCTATATTATATTACAGTGTTTTGAATTTGATTACAGTGCTTTATCATCATTTTTACATACAGTTAATATTTTTATATGCATATTATTGGATTGTGGAATCAATCATCTGAGTTTCCATTATTTCCTGTGGGAAAATCCACTTTGTAAGAAGAATGCTTTGTAAGACAAACATGCTTCCGTAATAAATTAAGTTTGTCTTACAAGTCATCACTGTACTGTCAGTAAATAGTTGCTGGAGAAAATAATGCATTCATTGAATGATATTTTTGCTTCAAGCAAATCTGATTACAGTTTCAATAAAAACACAAATCTGATCATTCAGGCCCAAAGTTTATATGAAAGAAGGAAACCAAAGGTAAGAAGCACAGAATAAACTATTCACCATAAATTAGCTGCCTGTGTACTATCAGCCGAGTTATTATCGTGGGAGGTGCAATGCTCCCTTCAAGAGTGCGAGAATTGTTTTCTTATCTAATTCTTCCCTGTGGATGGAATCAACAATGATGGGCAATAATTGAGATGTTTCAAGCCTGCCGAAGCATTTCTTCACTTCAACTGCAGCCTGTTATCTCTTGTTCTCCTGGAAGAATCAGTACATAAATAAGCAGAGCGCGTCCCCTTTTCAGATCCAGACATTAATATTTCTGCTCACAATGTGGCTAACAAGATTTTTATTGACAGGAAAATAAATTCCTTGGCATGAAATATGTTTTGCTGCACTCTGTTTATGTGCAAAATAAATCAGAATCAAGAGATAACAAACAGCTTCCTGTTCCAAAGACGTTTGTTATGAACTGAAGTCCAAGCAAAGGACCCATCCAACTCGTGTGACAAAAGGAGATGCTTGGATTGAGGCATGGAGTGTGAGAAAGAACAGAGCTGCACGTGGGGCTGCTAAGAAGTTTTCTGCTCACAAACTGCACTGAGATAGAACTGCCTAAAATAGCCGGCTCAAGCTGTCTTCTTGTGAGTCGCTTCATCTCACCACCCACTCACTCAAAGTAA
The DNA here is from genome assembly GCA_030015325.1 of Cryptoblepharus egeriae. NCBI lineage: Eukaryota > Metazoa > Chordata > Lepidosauria > Squamata > Scincidae > Cryptoblepharus > Cryptoblepharus egeriae. The sequence continues at coordinate 52,532,868 of JAREYC010000006.1, forward strand.
GATCATAATAGTGTTCCCAGCTACCCTGTGATAATAATATCGAGGAGAAAAAAGTGGAATGATGGACTGTAAATGTTTCTGCAGCAAAGACCTGATATTCTTTGCACATAGAGGAAGGACCATTTTGCATATGCCACCTAATGGATTTCACTTCTGATGCATTTACACTCTATAGAGAACTAGTCAACCAAAACATATTTGAGCACAATCCTAACCATGTCTACTTAAAAAAGTAATCCCCACTGTGTTCAATGGGTCTTACTCCCAGGAAAGTGTCGTTAGGCTTGCAGCCTTAATGAATCTGGCATTTAAGAAAGAAGTATGGCCATAGTAAATCAATTATTTGTTGTGTTAAGGAAGCATACAATGTAATTCAAATAAATTTTACTGACTGCAGCCAGTGTTTAAATTATGATTGATTGATTGATTGATTGATTGATTGATTGATTGATTGATTGATTTCAAGTGGTTAATTTAAACACTGGCTGCAATCTGGCAGGAGGTCTGGTCTAGAGGGTAGAGCCTCCTTTTGCCTGAAGATAAGCGCTGAAGGTTGCCGGATTGAGATAACCAGAAGTCAGATCCAAAGCAAGACCTTGAAAAGTGGCTGCTGTAGCTGAGATTTTCCATCTGCTTTACATTGGGAATGAAGGAGCCTTCTCAGCTGCCCTTTGTGAGAACTGAAGGAGAACTTGCTCAGCCAGCATTTCAGACATCGGGGCCAGTGTTGTAACCAGACTGTGAATGTAACATCTTGAATGTAGTGTCTCTTGAAAGATAGAGACAATCTGTGTTTGTAAAAATCCCTTCGGGGATTTAGAATTCCCCTGCCTATGTAAACCGCTTTGATTAAAGACTGAGGAGCAATCCAAAATGTCCAGAAAAGCGGTGTATAAATGCCTAGTTATTATTATTATTATCCTAAAAACACTTTCCTGGGAGTAAAACCATTGAACACAATGGGGCTTACTTTTAAGTAGACATGATTATGCTGTATATGTATTAAATTATATGTAATAATTTAAATTTATTATTCAGTAATATGATCAGGCCTCCATCAGTCTTGAAAGACTATGGTATCATGCTTGGCGCTGCATACGCCAAGCTTGATAGACTATGGTATCATGCTTGGCGCTGCATAACAAAAGCCTGGGTTAGATTGTTATGGAGGATAGGCTGTTATCCAAGAAGCAAATCCCCCCCCTCTCCACGCCACTGAATTAGTCCAATGGAAAGGCAGAGCCAATACAATTGGATCCAGCTGGCGTCGCAGAGCTGGGCTAAGGACAGGAGCTCACCCTATCTTGTGGGGCCGACCCGGGTCTCAAACCCTGGCCTGCTGGTTAACAGGCACAGCGTAGTGAACGTAAAAATTGAACTAGGTGTTGAAAATCTTACTGAATTTTTTTAGTAGTGGGGGTTTGAGGTTAATTACTTGATTAACTTTAAAGTATTTACAATTATTTATTTGTTTTAATTTGCTTGTCACTTCCTGCCATGAGATCACTTTTAGCGGACCCTGGACTGATTATCTCTTTACAAAGTGGGTCCCAAGCTAGACAGTTTGAGAACCACTGCAATAAGTTGTTTGAAAGGTGGCACCCTTGAGGGTAGTGACACCACTCCTGAAGAAAATGGGTTATATCATGTTTTTTAGGAACAATCCAATCATGTTATATACTGCATAATTTGCAGCAGAATGCAGTGAAACAAGCCATTTGAAATACCTTTATTCTATCAAAACATTGGGCCATAAAACAAACGGAGGCAGGGCAATGGCACATAACCATGCTCACCATCCAGGTTGTTGCCTCGCCCACTGCATGGCGGGACGTGCTGGCCTTCCACACCTGGTGACGCAAATCCTAGTGATGCCCCTGAATATAAATAGCCCCTAGTAGATGGGGTGTTTCTCGGGGTAAGAAGATATAAGTCCATGTCCCCCAGCCTGAACCGTTGGCCTGCCTGTTCCATTGCAGATTAGGGTTGTGCTGCCCAAATACAGAAGTTGACATAAGCACTCCTAGAATAGGGAATTCAAAAAAAAAAAAAATCACATTGTAGCATATAAAGTATATAGCATCACTGTAATGTGTGTGCTTGCTACACATACTATATGTGTGTTTACTTGCTACATTTTCACTTGATCCCTTACAGCCCAATCCAGAGCAACTATTCCTTGCACATAAGAGGCCTTAGGGTGCCCTATCTATCACTAGGGTGGAGCAACTGCAAGATGCTCCAGCCCAGTTACTCTGGAAGAGGCTTAGGGCAGAGCAAGGCAACATAGGGTGCCCTGAGAGAGGCAACATAGGCTGCTCTGCCCTAACTGGGGCAGCCTAAGCAGCTCAGGAGAGGCAAGTTGAGGGCAAGTTTAGCATTGCCTAGGGCAGAGCAGTTACTCTGTATCCAAAGCCTGTTTCAAGGCAGAAATGCCCTCTTCCAGTTCCTCAGAGATATACCACCTCTGGAGCAGGTATAGTAATGAGTAGACCCATAGGAGTCTATGATAAGGCCTGAGTAAGAATGGTAGTGTTGACCAAAAATCTGAGTTCTTGGCCAGCCTGGCTGCAATCCCTGCCTCTCAACCTCAGGATATGGCACAACTATGGCAGCCCACTAACCTCAGGATACAGCAGGCCACTCCAAGCATCCATCTTGCACTAGAAGAACTGCAGCTGTAACTGGTTGTCAGGAACTGCTGGGCTTCCTTATAATGTAGGCACCACAGCTGTTCCTTCTTCAGTGTGATCTGAGGGGGGTCTACTCAAGAGCAAGCCCTCCCCAGCTGTCACTGACTTAGCATGCTCTGGAGCAGTTAGGGCAGCCCAGGCTTCCTGACTCTCTGGATGCAGCATAACTTTCTGCTCTGGATACAGAATAGTTAGGAGAGAGCAGTTAGGGCAGAGCAGGCTGAACTTGCTCTGGATTGCGCCCATAGCCCGTTAAGTTAATGCAACTTATTCCTGATTTTTTAAGATGTAGGACAATATGTAGGATATCCTACATTTCATCCTACATTTTGTTTTTTAAATATTTTTATTTGAAAATCTGGACTTTTGGGTGACCATGTCCCACATTTTAACTGGGGTGTGTGTGTGTGTGTGTATAGTTATTGTCTACGTGCGAAAGGTAAATAAATTCTTTATTTTAAAAAATGATTAGTGAATATAAAATCTTTTTTGTGTAAAACTGTGACCCGCAAATTTAAAAATGAAAAAATTACCAATTTCTTCTCAACCACCAGTCCTGCTAATAAAAAGGCTAAATGGTTTATAAATAAATAAATAAATAAATAAATAAATAAATAAATAAATAAATAAATAAAAGAATAACAAGTTGTGAGTTCCTCCAGCTTTTTTCAAAAAAAAAGCACCGCATAGGTATATAAGAATCAGCTTTAACACTTTATCCATCTCTATCTGTCTCTCCCAGTACCACCATGCTGAGCTCTTCTGAATGTTGCTGCTGACAGGGAGCCCACACGATATGATCCAAAAATATGACCAGATTTGCAAATTTTCTTTTCTATCATTTTCAGATGAGTGCCTAAGTGTGAAAATATAATTTATTTCTGGTTATGACCAGCTTAATGATGTCCCTGCTTAATGGCATCACTTCCAGCCCTCAGCAGACATTATTAATGTTATTTAGCCCTCTGTGTGAAACAGGTTTGACAATGGATCATCGGTGCTTCTGGGCCGAGACTGTTTCTTAGTTTTGTCCCACACTCCTTTTAACTGCATTTGCTATGGATTAAATCTGAGATCTGTGCATGAAAATCAATTTTTTCCATCCCTGAACTATGGCTCTTCCCAGATATGGTGAGGAAAATGCTGCAACACCGATACAAATAATAACCCATACACTTGATTATATGTGTTTCCTGCAAATACTTAATAGTATGAAGTTCATTCTTTAAACAGTACATTTGTATGCAAGAATGTGTATAAATGTGTATAAATCCCAATAAAAAGAATGTGTATAAATCGCAATAAAAATTCCCTTGTTTTGTAGAAATTTATCAGACTTTTCTTAAAAATTATATGATTCACTTTCAGTTTGAATTTTATCTTCTGCAAAATTTTGTTACTGACCCCATGTTACAAATTGCAAATGGTTGCAAATTGGTGTTGCAAATTGAATGCTGCTGCCAAGAAAACACACAGCCCAAAACTAAGAGAGCACAATCCTAACCAATTTAGGCCACCACAACTCACTCATCACCCATTCCCATGCTGGTGTAGGGAGGCTGGTACATGGATGTGCATGGAGTGGCACAGTAGTGTCTTACTGCACTTTTGTAACACCCTGGGCCAGTGCCAGGGGCTTGTACTGGCCTAACTGTGGCTTAGGATTGCACTGGGAGTGTTACATTCGTGCAATGTCTTTCCACAGTTAACACTTAAACATTTCCCAGAGTTATGCTGTACTGTAGTGCAGGTGGGAAGGCTGGTGCCATCCTGAGTTGGTAATCCCCCAGGAATTGCTGAAGTAGGTTAGTTGGTGGGGAAGGCAGGACTTGGTAGGGGGAGCAGAATGGGCAGGGGAGGGTGACAATATGATGACAGGTTTGAGGCAGGTTTCCATAAGCTGGAATTTGCCAGACATGTCTAGCTTTTGCTTATTGGACTGGACCGCAGCTTACCACGGCTGAGTTCTGGCCTGCCGCAGCAGCCATTTTCAATAGCACTACAGTAAACATGCATGAGCAGTGTCAGGCTGCAGAGTGTGCATGCGCATGTTGCTTCCATTATGGAAGTAATTCTTCCTACTGTGTGAGCCAGCATAGGTAGGTCTCCAGAGGGGATGCTCCACCTATGCCAGCTCACACAGTAGGAAGCGTTACCTCTGTAGTGGAAGCAATATACACCTGCCACTCTGCAGCCTGACGCTGCGCACGCATGCACTCTGCAGTCCAACTTAAAATGGCTGCCGCGGCATTCAAAACTCAGCCACGGCGAGCTGAGCTCCTAAGTGCACCAAGCACCCTCCATACCAAGCACCCCAACAAGCACTCCAGCACCCCAGCCCAAGTAAGCCCTCTCAACTCCTATCTGTGTCTACTCAGAAGTAAGCCAATTCAGTCAATGGAGCTTACTCTTGAGTAACCAGGTTGATCAGAATTTGGAACCAAAAGGGGACAGGGTCCCCCCCCCCATTTTTAAATGATTGGATTTTCAGGCACCCTGTCCTCCTTTTTGGACTCCAACAGCTGGTCACCCTAGGTATGAGGGACTATGGTGGAGGAATGAAATGGAGGAGGGCATGGGCAGATCAGGTATGGGTAGGGGAAGCTTTGTCAGCCTGTAAAACCATAGAGAGAGGTTAAGGGATGGCAGCCAGAAACAGGGACTTCTGGGGCATCTGCAGCCAGAAACAGGTGGTGGCATGTGCACTGTGGAACTCCCTCCCCTGTAAACTGAGATCAGATTCCTTACCATCAATCTTCTGGTGGGGCCCAAAGTCTGTTTTACCTAAAACAGCCTTTGAAGCCTCATAACAGCTGCCTTTTAAACTGTCTTTTACTTGCTATTTCATTGCTGATTGTATGACATTTATACTACTTTATTTTAATTGTATTCAATTGTTTTAGCAATATCTTACTGTTTGTAAATTGTATTTTACTATGCCTTTTATTGATTGTTAAAGCATGTTGGGTGCTCTTCAGAAAGAAAAGCGAAGTACAAATCTAATAAATTAAAATTAAATTAAATTAGTCTCCTTCCTGGGCCGCAAACCACAGTCCAAACCCTCATGGACTTGCACTAGTGAGTTTGATAGCGTAGGATTGATCCCTCTGTATTGCAAAGGCTTGCCCCACATTTGACACTTCTGCAAGAGCTTCCTTCTGCAGGATGCTTCAGTAGCCATTTTGTTACTGCTGCATCAGTGAGGGGGCACCATAGGATTGGGCTGTCAGTGAAAAAACAGTGTTTAAACATTACTAATATGTGGTAAAAGCTCTTATTTTCTTTCACATAGCAAAAGTATCTTTTTTCATTTGAACTTTTCCTATTTATTATGGCCACTCAGACCATTTACATAGAAACACTTCAACTTTTTTCCCATACTACAAAATAGTCCATCTACACAGATCATCTTGCATCTTAAATTCCACTTAGTTCAATGGGGCTTGCTTCCAAATAAATATGCATAGAACTGCAGTCTTTGTACATGATCAGATCAAATCCATCATGACTCCATGCAGTCAATTTCATCAGCATAAATTATCCTGCATCTCTGCAAGAGCAACACAGTAGATGAATCAACATATGTTCCAGGCTCTTTAATATAACAACCGTGCAACCCACAAAGCTATATCTTGACAACTGTTATTTTCAATATAATTTCAAACACAGCTGGAATCCGAACATTCAGAGAAAACCTGAAAAATGTGTTTCATAGAATCATAGTGTTGGAAGAGATCCACAAAGGTCATCTGGGCAAAGTGGAACCTTTCAGAGTGGTGTCATCTTTTATTTAGCAGAGGGAGAGCAACTGTCCCTCTTTGCCCCAGCATAATGTCTTTTCCAGTGGCTGTTGCTAGTGTCTCTTGTGTACTTTTTTTTAAAGCTTGTAAGCCTTTTGGGGACAGCAGCAGCAACAACAACTGCCGGTTGATAATGAAGATGCAAGAACATTATGGGATTTCTGACTACATTATCACACAATACACCAGAAATAACTATTGTGAAGAAGAAATTAAAAAAAACAAAAATAATCAATATAGCAATATCAGGTGACAGAAGAGTACAGGAAAATAAACTGGGAAATAATAACAATTGTAGAAATTGAAAGGCTATGGAGAAGACCAAAGTGACCAAAGCCAATGGTGATTGGCACTCTCAGTCCAGTTTTAAACATCCTGAAGAGCGCTGTGCATAGGGGCAAGAGAAATTACTATTGACTAGCTACAGAAAGCAGCTTTACTGGAAAGAGTGTACATTTTGTGCCATTTGTTAATATAAAATTATGATAAAGTCAGGTATATTCTGACAATGTCCCCAATCTGTCTTGTCTTTTGGGCCTGAAAAGGTCCATTTTGTTTATCCACTCCCATGTATTTAGAGAGCCAGGAGTTCTACAATGATGCCTGGCTGCCAACTGCCAATTCTTCAAGGTATTCTATCTATCTATCTATCTATCTATCTATCTATCTATCTATCTATCTATCTATCTATCTATCTATCTATCTATCTGTCTGTCTGTCTGTCTGTCTGTCTGTCTGTCTGTCTGTCTACAGTATTTATATATCGCTTTTCAACTAACAAGTTTACAAAGCGGTTTACAAGGAAAATGGAAAAATAATAATAGCTAATTAAAAGCTAATGGGTCCCTGTCCCAAAAGGGCTCACAATCTAAAATGCAAAAAAGAACACCAGCAGAAGCCACTTGAACAGACACTGCTGGGGTGTGGAGGGCCAGTTACTCTCTCCCTGCTAAATAAAAGAGGAGCACCCACTTGAAAGAGTGCCTCTTGCTCAGTTAGCAGGGGTATTCTGCCTGCCAGTTGTTGCAAGTCACTTTTGTGCTACCCGGGGTGCACCATGAGAAGGCAAACTAGCATCACACAAGGAATTGGCTTGGCAGATTCTTTTCAAATGTACTTTCCAGCAGACACTCTCCACCAGAATTCAAAAAAGCCAAAGTAACATTCCCTTTGAAACCTAGTAAACCACAAGACAGAGTAGAAAGCTATCATGCCCTTCTGAGTTCTTGTTACAAATTTCTGGGAAAATTAATCATAAATAGAATTGGCCCCATAATAGATACATTTCTGCCCATGGAGTAAGCTGGCTTTCAACATAATTGTAGTTGAGTTGATCAGATACATAAGTTGGGTAAGAGGAGGGGGGCCCAACAATATTATTTTAGTTAAAATCCAAAAGGTGTGCTTGTGGTTGCAGTTATAAAATTAGATGGTCGCTTTTTCTTTGCTTCAAGGGGGGGGGGACTATACAGGGGGAAAATGATGCTTATGTATGATGATGTAAATATAAGAGAAGTTGATATGTAAATATATAATGCATCAAATAAAAAAATCAAAAGGTTGATCAGGTACTGAGCCTGACAGGACATATTGGGGCTGGTTTCCAGCTAGGCTTAAAAACCACAGCTGTGTTCATTGACCAAACTACAGCATACAATACCCTGTGGAAGAAAGGACTGCTATACAAATGGAGTCATATCTCCTGTAAAATCCTCTATCATTTAATCAACAACTTTCTGAGTGATAGATCCTTTCAGATTATAATAGGGAGCAATTTAAGCAAGGTAAGAAAACTCAACAATGGTCTCCAACAAGGTTCATTAACTGCTCCCATATTATTCATATCTCTGATACACCAGCTACAAGGAGACGTAAATTTGGATATGCTGATGACTTGGCTCTTGCGACACAAGATTGTGGTGCAAGTGGTTAAGACACTGTGCCTGTTAACCAGCAGGCCAAGGTTTCAGACCCGGGTCCCCACAAGACAAGGATTTTCTGCTACAGGCAGGAGGTTGGACTAGATGATCCACTGGGTCCCTTCCAACTCTCTGATTCTATGAGTCAGATATAAATATGGGGGTATTGAACTGCCTCCTCACTGAGGTCCTTAACACTTTGGGAAAATTCTTTGCTGACTGGAGACTCACACCAAATGTCAGCAAAATGGTGACTACCTGATTCCATCTTCAAACTTGCCAATATAGCCCCAAAGGTCTATCTGAATAACAACTTGCCCTACAATCCAGAGTAACTACGGGAGCACATAAGACACATTACGTGCACCCGTAGTTACTGCACCACCTAGTGAAAACCTATGGGAAATTCATACTGCAATCCAGAGCAAATTGTTCTTACACCAGAGCAAGGACTCCCCGTAGTTACTCTGGATTGCGCCCTTACTCTCTTATGACCCTTATCCCAAATACTTTGGAATAACTTTGGATTATACTGTCTTTTAAAAGGAACACCTAGAGAACACGTCAGCAAAAAAATAATATCAGGACCAACATACTCCAGAAACTAAGAGGATCAATATGGGGAGCCTCAGCCTCTACTCTCAGAATATCAGCACTAGGGTTGGTCTACTCCACAGCAGAATACTGTGGCCCTGTATGGATTATTACCTTCCACACTAATAAGATTAAACAAAACTGTCAGGCTGCCAGAATAAACAAAACCATGAGGATCATAGGTGATTGTATACAATCTGCTACTACTTGCTGGGTCTCCGTTTTGAGCCACATAGTACCACCAGCTCTATGAAGGATGCCAGAGGCTGCAATCCTAAAGACACTTTCCTGGGAGTAAGATCCATTCAACACATTGGGGATTATTTTTGAGTAGACATGGTTAGGATTGCATCCTTAGTGAAAATGTACAACAAAATTATGAGAAACCCACTTCTTCCTGTGCATGCTGATCTTTCCCATCTATCAATTGTTTATTAGAGGAAGTCCTCTCTGGCATCCGCGCGAAAGCTATTTAACAACTTTAACATCAACATGCAATGAAAAGCTAAATGGGCTGCTGAACACCCAAATACTGGCAGCTACATAGAGAACTCTACATGAAAGGTGCCAGGTTTTGACCTCCCTTTCCAGCATTGGTCAATTCTGAACAGGATCCTTACCCAGCACAGTGTCTACCAGGACTCACTGTTTAAGTGGAATCTTGCATCTACCCCTCAGTGTGACTGTGTTGCTCCTCAATATTCATCACATTGTGTCTGAGTGTCCATTGAGAGTTTACACCAGCCCAATGTCTGATTTTTTTCAGTTTAGACCACTGTCCTTGAATGACTGGGTGGACTGAACATTAACATTCAAATTATAATAAGTCCATGTATTTGCCATAGGCTAATCCTTGGGAAGGACTTGATGTCTGTAGAAAACGAACCAATCAATTAACACCTGTCTTGACAATTAACACCTGTCTTGTGTGAAAATTGTTGTTGTTGTTTTTATTGTTGATGATGATGATCCCTGCCTATAGTAGGACATTCTCCTATAGCACTTCACCTGGCAGCTATTGAGCCTCTGTTTGAATATCCCCAGTTAAGGAGAATGCACCACCTCCCTTGGCAATCTGTTCTACTGCCAAACTGTCCTCACTGTCAAGAATTTCTTCGTGATGTTCAGCTGGAATCTTTTGTTTTGCAACCTGTGTTGCAGGTTACAATTTACAAAATTACAAGTTACAAATTGCACCAAACACATGTATCATGGCCTACCAAGAGTTTGAAAGCATCTCTTTGCTTCGTATTTCACATTCTGTATAGCTAACATATTAATATTCACTTCCAGTGTACATATATAGCAGTGGTATTCAAGCATTTCAGCCCAGGGCTCCCTTGTGAGAATGACAACCTGTCTATGACCCCCGGAAGTGATGTCATGGCTGGAAGTGACATTGTGAGCACAATCCTAACCATGTCTACTCAAAAGCAAGCCCCATTGTATTCAATGGGTCTTAGTTCCAGGAAACTGTCTTTAGGATTGCAGTCTGTGGTGCCCAGTGCCATATTCCAAGATGGCTGTTACCAGCTTTTTGTTACCCCCCTGAAATAAAGTTGTGACCCCCCCCCCAAAGGGGACCTGACCCCCACTTTGAAGATCACTGGTATATACTGTTCTTCCTCCAAGGAGCTCAGAGCTTTGTGCATTGATCCTTCTCTTCCCTTCAGCAATCCTACAAGGCACATAGGGTGAGGTGAGTAACCTAAGCTAACCAGCTAACTAACCTAAGAGGACAAAGTCCACATGGCTGGCTGGAACACACCCTCAAAATTGCCTAGTCTTGTGGAACATTCACATCACTTGTAGGCCCAGTGTAGGAGTACCCAGAATTGCATTCTAACACTCTAAACACTGGTTAGGTCTACAATGCAACAAAGTAATAATACAGTACTATAAAAATACAGTACAGTGGTACCTTGGTTTATGAGCATAATTAGTTCTAGAAGCATGCTTGTATTCCAAAACGCTTGTATATCAAAGTGAATTTTCCCTTAAGAAATAATGGAAATATATATATATAACTGAAAAGTCACTGACTGATTCACTGACTGACTCATTGACTGACACATTCACACTCTCAATCCAAGGTTTTACTGTACTTCGACATGTAGACAGACTTGCTTAGAAATGGAGATGTTTCAAAAGAAACTTCTCTTTTCTATTAATACTGCTATTTATTATATAACACAGCAAACCTGATATTGCTAGCTGATATCATGAACCTCAGTGATGAAGAGGACTGACTCCCTTGTAACCATGTCTAGGGCTGTAGCCTAAAACATATACACATTAGGATGTGTCTATAAGGCAGCAACTGGGAGTTTCATCCACTTTCAATATACATTTCTCCTCTTGACTAACCTGAAATTGGAGAAGATATTCCCAGAAGAATGGTGAGGGGAAGAAACAGCCGGCAGAACACATGTAACTCAAATTGTTAGTCATTAGGTTTAATCGCCCAAACCTAATATCTGTATATCCACCACTGTCCATTTCTTCCCACTAATGGCTGTAATAAGACAGAATTTTTTGATCATCTTCTAATATTTATCGTCAAACAATTCTGAGTGGATGGCCTAATGGACCAAAAGAGAAAAAGACATAGGGCAGGTGCACACATAGTATATTTTCTATTCAGGCGGGGAAAAACTGTGGGTCACAATCTCAAGATTTTCTTAATGAAAATGAACTGCAAGTCAAGCAACACCAACTACAACTACAGATATGTCTCTTTTGCACTCTAGACTGTGCACCTCATGTGCTCCTTGTTTTAATATATTTGGACTTCCCTTATGGCAGGGGCCTCCAAGGTTTTTAGCAGGAGGGCCACATCATCTCTCTGACACTGTGTTGGGGATGGAAAACTAATTTACATTTCAAATTTGAATAAATTTACATATAAGGAGTGGATTACATATTTACATATTGGAGTGGATTACAAGGATTGCCCAAGGGCTGGATAGAGGGGTCTTGCAGGGGGCATATTGAGGCTTGCCAAGGGCCGCATCTTGCCCCCGGGCTGGGGTTTGCAGACCTTTGCCATATGGTTAAGCATATGATGTAATAAACCTTCAATCTACACAATTCTGAAGCCTTCAGTTCAATAAACCTACTCAGTACACATGTAGGATCCACGGCCATCATTCTTGATTTACTACTCTGCTGGAAATGCTTCTTTTTCAGTGGCAGAGTAAATCGAATTCTGTCAGCACGATCATGAACTCTCTTCTTTGCTTATTGCTGTGTCAGGAATGCAATCAGTCCTGGTCGACAAAAATGCAAGTGATGAATGGATGGCCAAAATAAAACTAAACTCCAAATGAAGTTATGTTCATTGGCCTTTAAAAAAGCCAGTGCATTTCAATAACACAGAAGCATACCCAGGTCATTTGGCACCCAGAGCAATGCTGTGACATCATGACATCACCCAACCAGCCTCTGAGATGGTATGAAGGCTGCAATTGCTTCCTGAATGGGAAAACAATTGGAATTCATGTTCTCCATAGGCGCCTTGGGCATGTGCCATGTTTTGTCCCAGGGGCAATACACCTCTGTACAAAAAGTGATGGGAAAGGCACCTGGATACAGGTATCTTATGTGCTCCCTGAGGCATCTGGCGGGCCATACAGGAAGATGGGCCCTTGGCCTGGTCCACTGGAGACTGTTCTTATGTTCTTAACATGGACAGCCATAGTCTGCTGAAGCCAAAATTGATGCTAGGGAATTTAATGATTACATATTAATATGTATCTTGAAAATGTTTTGGGAAAATTGAGCCTGTACAAATGGAACAAACAAATTTGCTGGTGCTTAACATTAAAAAAGGGAAAGGTGTCCCTAGCAAGTTATACTGCTACTCATGACCCACTGTAGGATGTGGTGCTCATGCCCATTTATAAGCCTTTAGAGAAGGGGTCTCCAAACGTTTAACTTCAGTGCTCCTGGACCTTTAAAAGAGGGAATTTCAGCTGGTGCAGCTTCTCATCACACAGATCACAAGCTGAAATTCCCTCTTCTGCACACTTGTTAAAGGTCCAGAAACCCTGAAGTTAAACGTTTGGAGACCCCTGCTTTAGAGCCAGCATTGTCCAAAAACATTTCCATGATCATGGGACTGACGCTACTGCTGAAGTAAAACTGCTGTTTTACTTTCCCACCAAAGTGGTACCTATTTATCTACTTGCATTTACATGCTTTTGAAAGCAGTTTCTAAGAGTGCCTTTAACTAGTAAGGACTGCAGCCACTATAGATTAACTTTAACCTGAAACAGCAATATCAACAATTCTGTATTGGTGGATCAGACTCAGGAAAGGAGAATAGGGTAAGCTGTGCACATCACTATTTCTCCATTTCTGGGCCTAATCTACTATTCCCTGCCCCAATAGGGATCATTAGGAAACAGATTGAAAAATACCTGTATTTACTCGAATCTAATGCGCCACAGTGCGCACCCTGACTTTAAAAGCCTTGATGAGATAAAAATCGTTTACTTATGATTGTAATTGAAACTGTAAAGCAGGTGCAAAATTTAATTTTTTATTGCATTAAACAATGAGTTATGTGACAATAATAATATGACAATTGGTTTATGTCATATTTTTACCTCAGACTATAGCACAGTGATTTTCAACCCTTTTCATCTCATGGCACATTTAACAAGACAATGAAATTGTCAAGCACACCATCAGTTGTTTTTACTGTTGACAATGCACACCAGACTGTTCAAATCCCCTCATTTTCCTATTAATGAATGCCAGTCTCCAAATTCTTGCAGCACTCCTGAGGACTATCTGCGACATACCAGTGTGCCACAACACACTGGCTGAAAATCACTGCTGTATCGTACCTTCTGGCAGATCCTCAAAACTTTCCCTTTTTCCATTGTCTTTTCCTCTTAAACCTATTGGTGTCTGGATTTTATATTTGTTGCTTTAATTTTCCAGTTTCAATTTATTCAATTTTGCAGTTTCAGTTTATTTTCATGCCAACTTTGGATCTGCTGTTGTATTTTTAGTTTTGCACAGTCTTATTGTTTTATTTCATTGAGAAGTTTTACTGTGTCATTAACTGTTCTTATTGAAAGCTGCCTTGAGTATCCTGTATTTTTAAAGGGGGGGGGAAGGCAGGATCTTTGCAATAAATAGATCTCGAGAATACAGACCTTTTAAATGTAAATCTAATAAATATAGATCTTGTCAATAAATAAGATATGAAATATTTTAGCTTAGAAAAAAGTTGAGGAATGGAAATGTATAAAATCATGCATGCTGTGATGGCAAGAGAAAGCTTTACTTATTTTTTTACAATATAAGAACTAGGGGTCATTCACTGAAAATGACTGGGAGGAGATTTAAAGGACAAAAGGAGGTACTTCTTCACACAGTGCATAGTCTGTGAAATTTGTTGCCACAAATATGGTGATCCTCAGATATGTTTATAGCAGTGAACTTTCAACCATCTCTTGTAGGCATATAGGCATTCCTAACTATATAAGCACCTGTGCAGTCTTCACTGACAAGATGCTAAAATTGTCAAGGCACATCATCAGTATTTGGACCATTGATAAGGCACACCATGCTGCTGATGGAGGGCTTACACCCCCATTGGCCTTATGATCTTATGTTCATTGGCCTTTTGATCATTCCCCCAAATTTTTATGGCACACCTGCAGACCATTGGCCGCACACCAGTTTGCCATGGCATACTGGTTGAAACCACCAATTTAGGGGATTAGACAAAGACATGAAGGACAAGTCTATCAGCGACTACAGATTCTGTTAACTACATGCGAAACCTGGTAGGTCTTTGGTCGGATCCAAAAGAGCTTTTCTTACGTATGTTCTTTTTTCACATGGAATGTATAACCATTTCAAATTTTGTTGTGTTCTCTCTTGAACCTTTGTGTTAATATGCAGTTACAAATGCTGTACATTTACACTGTAGGCTTGTCTTCCCAAAGCATATATTGTTGCTTCCATTTAGCTTTGAAGGTGCTTGAAATATAGTAAGCGCATGTTTATGTTCACTGGTGCCATCTCCTGGAATAAATATGCCAGATAGAGTTTGTCTTCATTTTTAACCAGAAAGCCCAGCCCAGCCCAGCCTCTTGAGCAGAGCTTCTAATTGTATTCCCCCATGCTTGTCATGTTACAGTGAGACAACCTGAGGGGGTGATAAACAACATCTTGTAACACAGAAATTAATTATGATACCACCCAAACCCAATTATTTTTATGCAAATTAAAGTACACTTGTGTAGATCATAATATGGTTTCCAGCTAGAACGATCAATATTCTTTGCACCTTGAGAGTTTGCCAGTAAAAAGCTCCATGAATTTAGAGAAAAAACAATTCCCTGTTATTTTGCCTGCAACCCTTCCCCAGCTAACAAGCAAAAATGATCAGGTAGGTATTGCTTTGAAGAGACCTGGGACTGCAGATAGCTGCAAAACAATTGCAAGCCCACATACAATTCCCCCAAGTGAGCTTGTTTTTTTAAATCCCTTAGTATTTTAAACACCCTCACTAATACTAATACCGTGCCTGTTACCCAGCAGGCCAGGGTATGAGACCTGGGTCGGCGCCACAAGACAGGGTGAGCTCCTGTCCTTAGCCCAGTTCTGCGACGCCAGCTAGATCCAATTGTATTGGTTCTGCCTTTCCATTGGACTAATTCAGTGGCATGGAGAGGGGGGATTTGCTGCTTGGGTAACAGCCTATCCTCCATAACAATCTAACCCCGGCTTTTGTGCTTTGCATGCAGCGTATGCAGCGCTGAGCATGATACCATAGTCTTTCAAGACTGACGGAGGCCTGCTGCTGTCACAGTGACGGGATTCAAAGAAATTAACAACCAGTTCTATGCCCATCAGGCAGCCACTTTTAAATGGCTATTTTAAAACTTTATATGTCCTATCTCTCATTAACAACCAGTTCTACAGCGTAGGTGCGGACCTGCTGGGGCTCACCACTGTCCTGTCATTTTTAAACTTAGAAAATTATATATGTAACATTCTTAGCATCTCACAATTACCGACCCTCTGGTCCTGTGAACGAGAAAGCCAACACTCTCTTTTGCTCTTAAGATCTCGTATGCAGTGAACTCACAGTTGAGGAAGCCCCCAAATCCACTTTTATTATTAAGTATGCTGATTATGGTTTTGGAGAACAGTGAGCTTTGCAGTTTTTGTTCCTCTCCATTCTTTCCAACTCCAAGCTGAGTCTGTTAACAATCCTTTTAAAATTTCCTTTTATATCAAATATCATAAGAATCACACGAGAGACAACACTGCCAATTTTCAGAACTCAAGTCCAGCAGACCATTGGCTGTACTGTATCTCACTATACAGTTCCCTTTGTATCTTAGTGCTTTTAATCATTTGGATAAGTAACACTGATGATAGTCAAAGTATGGCAGGTGATAAGTCAGGTGAGAGCCATGATGGTATAGTGGTTTGATTTGGGACTCAGACTTGGAAATCCAGGTTCAGTTCTATACTCAGCCAAGAAGCTTCCAGTATAACCTTGGACCAGTCATTCTCTGCAAGCCTTACTTACCTCACAGGATTGTTGTAAGGACAAAAGCAGAGGAATTATGTTTACCCCACTGCCACTTACACCATATGTGGATGAACATATAAAGGGCAGTATTAAAATGTGATTGGATGGATGGCCCCCACAGCTATGGTGGCTGAATGGTGCTATTCCATTAAGACAAGCCCCAAAATCATTGGAGATTTAGTACTGGCCATGTAGCAGTGACAACGTCTGATTGGGCACTGGCATTGATAAGTAATGGAGCACTGATAAGTCATAGGTCAAGCAAGGATGATTTACAAGATAAGAGATATAAGAAGTCAGCAGGGACTGAAAATTCCTGTCCATCACTAGAGGAACAGCCATATATGTTGCCCACTTCTGTGCACAACAGCCATGACTGGGATTAGTGGTACTTCTAGAAGTGGTGAAAGAAAGAAAGAAAGAAAGAAAGAAAGAAAGAAAGAAAGAAAGAAAGAAAGAAAGAAAGAAAGAATGAATGAATGAATGAATGAATGAATTGAAAAGCTGTGACCTACATCAGCTTAGGGAATGATTGCCCGCCATGATGAATAATGTTGGGAATCTCCTCCCCAGTACATCATTTATCCCTTTAGATACAATGTATCCTGGAAAAGAGGGTTGAGACTATGAGTCAGGGTATGGACTTTCTAGGATCCCTTCATCCCCCTTGTAACTATGGGCACTTTCCATGGTAGTATAGGTTCTGAACAGGACTCCAGTAGAGAAAAAAAAAATCAAATGTGAGCACAGATGCAGCTGGCAGTATCTTGCAATACAGTTAGCAGAACAGTTTTGCTACCTTCTGTCTTTTCTGATAATTGGTGCATGGCCTGGCAATGTGAGTGCACATTCAGGCAGTTGTTAGCTACTGTTCTTCCAAATAAATGCCACTAGCTAAATTGGTAAGAGGAAGAGAAATAAGCACCGCGGGGAAGAGTTTACAACCAAATAATATTTCTGGATGCATTTCAATTTACTTCAAAAAATGTTGTACAGTGGAATTGTTAGAATAGGCTGGTGATGGGACTGTGAGGAGGCCAGTCGGGAAGGATGTGGCTGCTACAAAAGTGCTATAAAGTGGAATGGGCTGGTGATGGGGCTGAGAGGGAGCAGATCACATCTTGGACACTACAAAAGTGCTGTAAAATGGAATGGGCAGAATGGGCTGGCTGGCTCAGTGCCCAAACTTGAGAGAGATCACAGAGGAAGAGATGGATCTCCCCATTTACCCAGTTCATGGGAGGTCCGTGTTACTTGCCTTAGGCATGGTGCTGAACTGGATAAGAAGACTGTGATGTGGCTGCATAACAGTTGTCTTCGCAACATCAAATCTAGCCTGGTGCAATCCGGGGGGGGGGGGGGGGACGCTCTATGATGTGTAAAATGGAACTATGAGTGCAGTTTCTATCTCATTTTTTCCCCAGTGATGCTCAACCATATTAATCCCGTTATTTGTCCACGGCTTTGCTGGCTCACTGCAGCAACAGTTACATAGCATTCCCTCCCACATTTATCACGTTGTCACAACTTAATTCTCTCCCGCCTCACCCTTTCAGAGAAATATGTTTTATGGATAGCTGCTCCATAAGAGTAGATTTGAAGAGATAAACAGGGTGAACCAAAAGTAGGTGGACAGAAGGTGGAATAGGGTTTGTGTTCATTACTATCCACCTACTTGTGGTTCACCTTGTATAATTAACTCTGAATGGAATTGCCTGTGTCAGTTCTTCAACATTTCTTTTCTCCTGTTTCTAGTCAAAACAAAATGACAGATTATCTGGAATTTTTTTAAAGGTTTATTTAAACTTTTTTTACAGCTCAATTTTCACTGTCATATCACATCCTTAACACAGGAAACTGAGAAGTGGGATATATAGGTAGTGGCCTGTATGCTACCTATGGGACACTAAATAAGGATTTCTGGATTCCTACATTTACTTATAGCAGTGGTGTAGCAAGTGGAATGCATGGGGCATGACACTCCAGGTGTCAGGCCAGAAGGAGCTATCATTAAGCATGAGTGCATGTGCATGTCAGGTGCTCTCTGAGCCAGAACAGTGGCTGGAGCACATATGCTCTTGGCCTTGATGCCACATCCATTCCTCCTCCACTGCGAGCACACAGTGAAGCTCAGGGAGCACAGAAGACATGATACCGATTTGCTGTTGCACTCCCTAGCAAAATTCCCACAAAATGCCAGTCTTTAATATTATTGTTAGTCCAGCCATTTTCAACCACTGTGCCATGGCATTTTGGTGTACCACTGATGGACCACAGGTGTGCCATAGGAATTTGGGGGGAGGGGGAGAGATCATTTACTAGAATGGTCAATGGGATGTTGTGAGTCCTCAATGGCAGCATGGTGTGCTGTGTCAATTGTGAAAACCGAATGGTGTACTTTGACAATTTTAATGTGATATCAGTGTGCTATGAGTTGGAAAAGGCCGAAATCAATGTGTTAGTCTTATCAATATGTTTTCAGTCTTGTTTTCTTCTGTTTTCTTGCCTTTTCCCATTCTAATTTATTTTTTCATTCAAGGGGGGGGGGAAGTTTAAGTAATAAATTGATTTTCTTCAAAACAGAATCCATCTTTAAAAGCAAGAGGATATGAAGTTTTATTTAGACCCTATTACTGAGGTCAAGACCTCTCTGTGGGATCCCTAAACACATCTGGCTATAGTTTGAAATATCCAGAACTGAATGGTGACTTATTCCTAACCCCTGACTTTATTAAATAGTCAAAAATAAATATACTGAAGGTATGTAGGATGATCTGAAGGATGATACTGAAGGATGATCATCTGGACTTGGGGCACAGGGTGGGGGTAGTACTTTGCAAAGTATAAATGCTTTACAAAGCCTTATTCTTGTTTGAAATGCATTTTTTGTACGAACCTGGAAAACTGTGGTAAAATTAGCTGAAGCAGACTTGACTAATAACATTACAAATGCTGGAGATTAATTAACATGGCCAAGTTAATATTTAATATCAAAAAGAGAAGAAATGAACCAAATTAAGAAAGTAATATAGGATTGTTTCTTCAGGGATTTACGCACTAGCATTGTAAGACATGGTGTCAGGGAAGGGACTGGGAGAAGCCAAGCTGACAAAGATGAATAGCACCTAGTGGTTGGCATATACAGACCACTTCATATTCCCCACTTTCCTTTTCTACTGTGTCAGCATCTGAATTGGGGGGGTGGGGTGGGGTGGGGAGACTGATAGTTTCTACCTATTGCCACAGTCCCATGGTCCATAAACTAGGTAGGGGACATCTGGGAGGGGGAACCCTCCCAGAATAGGGCTGAACATTTTTTCCTCTTTTCAGCAATTTTGAGGCAAGATCCTAACAACCCCAGAGGGGTGGTTGGAGTGCTACAAAGGGAAAAATATCCCCTTACCCCCCAGTTTCACAATATCCACCTCCAAATCTGTGCAGGATACAGTGCAGGCCACTTTGCTTGCCTGTTCCAGCACAGGTTAGGATTGGGCTGTGAGTCAGATATCTTTTAACAAAACAAACAAAATTGAAATAGCTTTCCAAAAAGTAAGAAGAATACCCTTCTTATTGGGAATTTTGGTTCAGTACAGTTCTGGCTACAGAACTCTTTCTTCTCTGTCATGGAGGGAGGGTGAAATTTGAGTTCCTTTAGATACACAAGTTGCCATTCAGGCACTTTAGACATCCCCTGAATGTTATCTTGTCAATTTTACTTCCCTGGTTTTGAAGTTACAAACTTACATTGAGACTGAAGATAGTACTCTGAGGAATTTTCAGAAGAAAGGCACAGAAAAAGATTGGTGAAAGCATGTGCATTGGGTTCTTTTAGGAAAACCCAAATGTTATCCCATGGCATCAATAAGGGAAGAGCCACAGCGCAGTAGAAGATCAGATGCTTTACATGCTGAACATCCTGCTTTCCTCCCTGCTTCATCCAGGTCGGGCAAATTCCTGTCTGAAACTGGAGAGCTTCTGCCAAGTTATATAGACATTACTGAACTAGATGGACCCACAGACTGAATCAATATAAGGCAGTTTCCTGTGTTTCTAAATAAAAAAGGAATTAAATAGCAGTAGATGAGATGTAATAAATCTGAGAAATGTAGAAATAAAAACATTAAGAAATGAATCAAAATAGGCTGCTTCATCCTTGGTGTTTTATGCAGTTCTAAATTCCTTTCATTATATGCAATGACTGCAAAATTGGATAATTCCTTTATTCTTTATCATCTCTGAATATTAATCATAGATTGGCTATACATAATTTCTAGGTGTAATGAATCACAAATGCAGTGTAATGAATCATAAATAAGAATCACAAATCATGAACACCCTTTGAAATTATCCTTTGGGGATCCATTTCCTCACCATGATTCTAACTATTGAATTGTACGGAAACCCCATCCATGTGTCATAATCTTAAAGTGATGCAGTGACAATATGGCATGTTATATAGGCATGTTATTCCCCTTTTTGCTTATCAGGATGGAGAGAATGGTGTTTATCAGTATGGGGAGAATGGTGTTTGTATCTCCTTTGGGGCAGTGAGGAAGGGAGGCTGTTGGGAGTTTGTGCATGGAGTCTTACTGGAGCAGAATACCTTCAATAAGAATTTTGAGGAGACAAAAGTGATCATTTTGACATACATGATGAAAGCAACAAGAGGTAGTTTGTGCAAGTGATCCCTTCATGCACTGGGCAGTGCAGTCCTAACTTGCACTGGAACAGGCAGGCAGGCTTGGCTGCACTGCATCCAGCGCAAGTTACGGACTGCTTCTGTGCCAGCCCAAGGCAAGAGGAAACTTGTACTGAAAACACCAGTAAGAGGTATCCCCAATGGAGCTATTCAGATCTGCACCACCTCAAATATCAGTAGAAATCTGATCAACCTAGATCTGGCCTAGGCTGCCTGAAATGGGACTAGGATCTGGCTTAAGTGCCAGAACATAAACTCTTCTCTGCTATGCAGCCGGAGGCATACCATTTATTTGGCATGAGGTATCTCATTCGATGGGCACATATGCACTGGTGGGCACAAGTGTGTCCACCCACCTACCACTTCTCCCAGCCCAGCATCCTTCTATGCCAGCCTTCTATGCCTTCTATGCCAGCCTGGCTGGCTCAGAAGGGCATGTGCATGGTTCCAACTGACCCAAATAGAGAGTCCTCCCTGGCCAGCTCAGAAGGGCACATGCGTGGTGTGTGACTCAGCTGCTGAGCTACACATGTGCTCTCTGCAGCCTGCCAGAGAAACCCTGAGGCTGGCTGTAAAGGGCACATGTGTGGCTGCAGGTGAGCCATGCATGCGCTCTATGCTGCCAGCTGGAGGGCTCTTCTGGTCAGCTGTGAAGAGCCTATGTGCATGATGACATCATGACACCACATGGCATCATGAAATCATGAGTTCCATGGGCGTGTAGCAGCATTGGTACGCCCCTGCATGCAGCTGATTTTCATCTGATATTCATCAACTATATATCTGGTTGTAATATGAAGACTTTATGATTGGTTGCCATCAACAGGCTTATCCTCCATGAATTTCTCCAGTCCCTTTTCTAGCCTATTAAGTAAGAGGTCACCACTTTCTGTAGCAACAAATTCCAGTGTAATGCTCCATCAGTTGAACCTGACCTGACAGACACTTCAAAACTGTTCTCGCTCCCCTCTCCGCACCAAGGTGGCCAAGAGGCCTGTCCCTCCTAGTACCTTCCTATCTCTAGGTGCTGTTCGAAACACCCCTACTCAGTTTTCCTGCTGCCTGCTTGGGGAGCAGTAGTGACCACCTTCACCTGAACTTGTCCTTTTGCGGAAATATATATGTTTGTCCAGGGTGGCCTCTCAGGCACACTGCACCTGACTGCACCTGAAAAATTTCAGTATTTTTTGTTACTTTAATAAATTAGGTTTTTTGAATCAGATTTTGAATATTATCTCTTTGTACATCCTAATGAAGGTCACTGACCACTTTAAGAGCATTAGAATTGAGTTAATTAGGGGCTAGTGACAGGTGCCTGTCAAGTGCACTGTGCCTGAGCTGAGTCCCAGAGGTATGCCTGACAGTTTTGTGAAGAAGTTACCTCCTTTTCTCCATCTTAAATTTCCCACCAGTAAGTTTTATTGGGTGATTTCTGGTTCCGATCTTGTGAGAGAGCGAGAATTACTTCTCTTTATCCACTTTCTCCACACCATGCATAGTTTTATAAGCTTCTGATCTTACCTCCCCTATTAGCGCCTTTCTTCTAAACAAAAAAAAGTTCCAAACATTGCAGTCTTTGAAACACAGAGGAAATTCACTTTATCCAATGACAAATGACAGATGGCATAATCAGTAGCTTGAAACATTATCACCTTTAGCAGAGTTAAATAGCTTTTGTCTAGTACAAGAGGCCATCTGCAGCATAAAGTGGAGTACACAGCAATTCTTTTTCAAAATGCATAAAGAAATGAAAGATGAAGCTATGGGGTTTTTACCCCTTTTGTTTGCAGTTATGATTTAAAAATATTGCACCAGCTTCCTCCAATTTCAAACACCTCATCTTTTTTTCATACTGTTTTCCTTCGGATTATCGTTCCAGCTGCAAAAATTTCCCATGATAGCAAGTGCTGAACTGGACCCACCCACAGCATCGGGCAATTATACATCATTATAGTGCATTGTGTACTTGCATGTCACCCCCAACTTGCACGAAATAATAATGTCTTTGCAGATGAACAAGCCATTGCATTTTTGTGTAATATTCCTGGAAGTGAAATTCATTAGAGCATAGAAAGAGCTCGGTTGCTAGATTTCTCTTCCAAATCATTTTTCCCCCTATTAATATGCTCTGTTACAGACTTCTGTGTTTTCGAAGAGGATGGTGGGAAAGGATATTTGGGAAACAGACTTGGTTTTTGTTTTTTTTTTCCCCCAGACACGGCTACATTTCCATAATTCAGTGCAAACTAATGCGTTATAATGAGACGAAAGCCTCACCACAATAACTCTGTTCCTTTTAAAGCAATCCATCTTCATTGTTACCATGAGATTCTTATAATCAATGACCCTATTGTAGTTTCCTAGAATTTGCCTACAATAACAATGCACAATTTCTGTTGCACCAAGAATGTAATGCAGTCTCTCAATGATCACAAACTAAATATGAAAGGTAATGGATGACAAACGGGAAATGATTGTCAAAGTTTGTCATCACAGTCAGGGTACATTATATGGAAATATGTCAGATAATATTATTTTTTGTGATGTTGAAGTTATATAATGCATGGCAAGTAAGCAAATAATAAAAGAGTCTCAAGATTCATTTGAAAAAAGAGCAAGCCTGTTTATAGTGCTTATGGTTTTTTTAGAAACAAATTTTTAAAAAGTGCAATTTAATGCTTGAAAAACAGGGGCTATGACTTTTTATGGTCTTAGTTCCATTCCACTGTATACTTGCCCACTTCTGCCCTTGTTCTACATATTTTGTCCTTTGTTTCCTCAACAGGGTTTTATTTAAAAAAATGCTCTCATCACTGGAAGAACAGACTGTATTGTAACTTATACAGCTGGTCAACATTTTCCCTGTTTGCACTTTATTTTGGTTGCTTAAATTTAGGTTTCCTGGTTGCAACATCTGGAGATGTTGATCATCATAATGTTCAGTATGTTTTCTTTAACATCCATTTTTATCATAAATCATAATCCACGCACCTGCATAACTACTCCCACACACAAAATTCTGGATTCTCCAGTCCACCCTCTACCCCCATCCTCAAGCAACTTCTGATATTCAGGTCAGTTTTGAATGTACCCCACCCCAAGTGACCTCAGCCAGCTTCTCCCTTCACCAAGCCTTTCTCAAGCATAGGAACTTCATTCTCATTCTATTCTGGACACATCATACACAATGCAACCATACTGGATAATAAAAAGTGACTTCTACACAACTGGATGAGTGTAGGAAGGGATCTTGTGTTAGGTTAGTACTCTCTCTTTCACCTGACATTGAATGAAAATGTTTCCAGGCTTAAATGCAACACTGGATATCTCATATATGAAAATCTATTTACAAGCCATTTAGTTATTTGATTTTTTTCCCCTGTAAATTACTTCATGAACATTTTGTGATGTACAAATACTGAAAACAACATCTTAATAGATCAAAATGAAAAGTGAACATTATCCCATGCAAACCAGATTATCTGACCAGTCCAATTCCATCTCATTAGTGCCAACAAAACTATGCTGGAGCACAAACAAAAAAGTCAACCCTTTTTTCTCCAGCTCCACTCCCCAGCCAATCTCTGAGCATATTCTATTGCTGCGCCTGCTAGTCTCCATATGTCAAAGAAGTTCTATTGAAAAAGATTTAGCGGACAAGATGGAGGCTGCACAATGTGTGTGCTTGTCGTGTGAGTCAACTCGTCTGACCCAAATGGAAAAGCCTGACTCATGTACTTTTCAGTCTTCTACACACGACTCCAAAATCATTGACAGGCAACTGACTTGAGTACTCGTCTCTGATATTTTGTCCCTTAAGGCCCTTATCCAATTTTTTTCCTGATGTTTTCATTGTTTTTTTGAAAAGGAATTTACTTTTATCAGTGGGGAAAGAAAATAAAACATTAGCAAGAAGTCTGATAAACACTCTTGATTCTCAGAAACATGCAAGAAAGACTTCCTGGGTTCTTTTAATTTTGTTATGGCTGTTGTTTATCTCTCAACAGGAAGCTTCTTGCTTGGTGTACAACAACCACAAAAATAATAAAAAATAGTAATCCAAGCAAGCAATTTTCAGACTTTCTAATTCTATTTATGTTATGTTAAATATGTTAGCACTGTTGTAAAATAAATTATTCTGACTGTGATTCATCCAATTTTGTGAATGCATCCCATCTTTTTTTCGCTAGGAAGTTCCAAAAAATAACTTGAGCGCTGAAATAGTAATACTAAAAATCAAAAGATACCATACAGGCAAGGTCTAATTGTATAGTGCATGTCTCATGAGATATACTCACAAGATCTCATTATAGTCAAAAGGGCTTATTTCTAGGTATCATATTCCCTGATGAAAATCTTCTAGCGGGGTGTATTTTGTAAGCAAAGAGAGAGAGAGTTCCATAAAATTGGTGCCATTACTGAGACGGTCCTATTCCTTGCTGCCACCCTGGGCTGTGGGTGGTATGAGTGGTTAAGACACCATGCCTGTAAACCAATAGGCCAGGGTTCGAGACCCAGGTCCCCACAAGACAGGGTGAGCTCTTGTCCTTAGCCCAGCTCTGCAACACAGCTGAATCCAATCGTATCGGCTCTGCCGTTCTATTGGACTATTTCAGTGGTGTGGAGAGGGGAGATTTGCTGCTTGGGTAACAGCCTATCCTCCATATCAATCTACCAAGGCCTTTGTGCTTCGCATGCAGTGTCGAGCACGATACCATTGTTTTTCAAGACTGATGGATGCCAAGTTCACCCCTTCCACCACCATAAGCAACATCACCCATAGAAAGGACTTATTCTGATAACCAGGGGGAATGAACCAGGTTGTACCAAAAGAGGAAGTCCTCAGATACCCTCTTCTCAAACCATATAGGGCTTTATTATTTATTTTATTTCAGGGATATATACCCCCGCCTTTCCCATGCCAATGCCAAGATGGCATACAAAGTTTTACTTCTTCCCCTCCTTTTGTTCCCACAACAACCCTCTGAGGTAGATGAAGCTGTGAGTGAGTGACTAGCTCAAGATTATCCAGGAAGCTTCATGGACAAGGAGGGATTTGAACCTATCAACTCCTATCAGTCTCAACTCCTTCTAGATCAACAGCTCCCTAACTATTACACCATCCTGGCTTTAAATATCAAAACCAGCACCTCGATTTGTGCCTGGGCACTGAAAAAGGATTCCTCTCTCAATGATAAGACTTCCTTATCTGCTAATTTGTTTATTATTCCACTAATCTACTTATTTCAGGGTGGATTCTCAATCCCACACTTCACTGCCAGTTGTGATTGGTGGTTACTATCTACTAATGGCGCTGAGTTCCATCACTAGTGCTACTGACACAAATGTACTGGAAGGCATGTCTTGGACCTAGACCAGTGCCAGGCAGTGCTGAACCTCAGCACCACATGGAGAGTTGATCGGGGCTCCTGCAGTGCCAACTGGCTGTGAATATTTTCTGGGTGAGAGAGAGGGGCAGTGAGTGGGTAGAACATGGTGAGGGAGGAACTGAGATAGGAGTGGGGTGGTGCCATTAGATCTCTGCTCCACCATATCCTATTCTCCATATGGGGCTATAAAACCCAACCCAACTTCTCAAGTTTGCACTGGCAAAATAGCCAACACAGACATGAGAAGACCCATTGCGGGGCCTGTGACAGGGCCTGAGGAGACCATCGACAGCCCCAGAGGTACCGCTGGATGCATCAGTAGCCATTTTAGTGCCACTGTACCAGACAGAGTTGCTGGGATTGGATTGGGATTCACATTTTCCAACACTGACATGAAAATAACCCTCTAATACAACCAACCATCCTTGTTTGGAAATCAGTTCAAAACAAATAAAAATTCCAACATCATTCCTTAATGGCCAAAAGTTATTTTAAGCTGCTCCATTTTCTGATTCTGCACCATTTTTTTTCTTTTTGCCTCATGCAAGGGTGAAAAGAAGTAAAAATGCCCTCCCAACTGGGGAATGAGAGACCTTCTTATGGAAAAATTCCTGATAAATTTTAAATAGAACTCAAGATTCCCTTGAGTTTTAAATCACTGGGCAATCATTTTTGACAGCATTTGATGGGTAGCATGTAACAGTATGTAAAGTTAGCTAGCATTTGACAATTGACACAGAATGGTATTTGTGCTTTATAGCACTTGATAAATACCTTGCAGCAGTTGACAGTGTATGAAGTTTTACATTTGACACACTCCAAAATTAAAAAAAAAAATCCAAGAAAAATGCCAGAAACATCAGAATGTTAAACACTGAGTAGAAAAGATCACAACATAATGCTAATATATTTGTTTTGGAATTATCCAAACAAATTGGCATTACATAACCAATTACAGAATTGTTTTTGAAAAATGGTGAAATATTTCAAGCATTTATCTACTGCTGTTGTCACTGAGTTTTAATCCTATGCAAGTCTACCCAGAAGTAAGTCCCACTGAATTCAGTTGAACCTACTCCCAGGAAAGTGAGCATAGGATTATAGCTTCACAGACTCAAGAGGGTTCACGTAGTAGGCTATACTAAACTCAGCTTTATTCCAATTAGTTTTTACAACAATCGTTCTATGAACATTTGCATAATCCTTCCCTTTCATGGTGTCCTCATTGTGGCATCTGGATATATCTTCAGTTTCATTTATGCTCTTCTCTTATAATGTATATGATAGATAAGCAGAACATCTAAAGTAGGATGTCTTTGGCTGCAGTCCTAAAGACACTTTCCTGGGAATAAGACCCATTGAACACAATGGGGCTTACTTTTGAGTAGACATGGTTAGGATTGTGTTCTTTGTCTATCTGACAGGGCCACCGTCACATCAAAAACTGTATAACAGATAGAGTTTCAAAAGATGAAGTAACTCCATGGAAAAAAAATTTCAACTTTAATAGTTAAATTTCCAAGCTCTGTGGAAGTGACAAAAGTTCATGAGACATTACTATAAAAGGTGGTTAATTATAACCAAAAGACAGAAGATCAACGAGATTGAACAAAAAACACTGCACAAAACGTTGCACAATAAACTTTGGGGGATATTATAATATCTCTCTTGCAAAAGTAATATAGGTATATTATTTCCCAAGATACACTTCAGGATTTCTGTCTGAATCCAGGATCTGGAATAGACCTAATGTACAATGGCATGCTTCCAATGGACCTCACAGTCATACTGGATTCTGAAAAGTACAAGATGTATTTATCTTCTAAGCTATGCATTTTTGACTTGTTTTTCATGGCTCTTGGAGCACACAGTATAAACAGGGCAGTATGTTAGTTTATCTAAGTGGTTGCATATGTATAATTTAATAAAGCACAGTTGGGAGCACTTTGTTCTTGAAGTCAACCTTGTTAAATTGTGCCATTGAGGGAACTCAAACGGAAAAACTACTGAAATTAATGGAAATTATTTTTTACACAGGAAGCCTACACAATTACATGGAAATTATCACTTCTATGCATTAGTACCCAATGGACAGCAGTTTTAACTAAGAGTTCAACTGGGTACACTTCAACAAAAGCCACAAACCCAATAAAGTGGGCCTTATGGGCATTGAACTATGGAAATATACAGAATTGCATTGTGGAAGGAATGTTAAGGATCATCTGCTTTCACGTTGTGTCTGACAGTAGGATTTATCACACCATAATGTTCCCGGGCAGATGTTTATCCATCCTCTGGCTGCAAACCTTTATAGAAGTGGCTTCATTGATTTTCTAAGCATTTTAACATTGCAATCAGGGGCAGGTCTGAGGGATAGATGGGTGCATTCCCCCCACAAAACTGTTGCCAGTGAGGAAAGGCTCCTGCCCAAAAAGAAACAGCCCAAGCACAGCCAGGAGCCCAGATCTATGCATTTGGAAGGTCTGGGTTCTAAGTCTAGGCAGAGTCCAGCAGACTTTGTCCATAGTGGTCAAAGTTCAACTGGGAGGACAAGCCTACATGCCTTGTTGACCAGAGATGGGCAGGCCTGGCTCCAACAAATGGTTCTCCGGAAGTGGGCGGAGCCAGGCAAGTTCAGGGGGCAGGGCCGAGGTCAGGGGGCGGAGCCAGGGATAATTTTTAAAAAATTAAATTAAAAAATTTAAAAAATTAAAAAAAAATTAAAAAAATGAAAGCATGTGGCTTACCTCTGAGTAGACCTCCATAGGATGGTGCTCTGAGGCTGAAGTCCTCTCCACACTGGTCTGGAAGTAAGTCCCATTGACTTTCATGGGACTTACTTCTGAGTAGACCTGCTTAGGATGGGGCTCTGAAGCTGAAGTCCTCTCCACGCTGGAGGCGGCGGGCAGCACAGAGCCCTCCCGGCCAGGCTCTGGCCGCACAGAGGCGGTGGGCTCTGGCCTCTGGAGGCGGCGGACGGCAGGAGAAGGCCGGCTCTGGCCGCTGGAGGCGGCGGGCGGCGGGAGAAGGCCTGCTCTGACCGCTGGAGGCGGCGGGTGGCGGGAGAAGGCGGGCTCTGGCCGCTGGAGGCGGCGAACGGCACAGAGCCCTCCCGGCCAGGCTCTGGCCGCTGGAGGTGGCGGGCGGTACAGAGCCCTCCCGGCCAGCGGGAGAAGGTGGGCTCTAGCCGCTCAGAGGCGGTGGGCGGCGGGAGAAGGCAGGCTCTGGCCGCTGGAGGCGGCGGGTGGCACAGAGCCCTCCCGGCCAGGCTCTGGCCGCGCAGAGGTGGCGGGCGGCACAGAGCCCCCGAACCGGTTCGGCCCTTATATCCAGCCCCCACAACAACTGGATCGCGACCGGTGGGCTGATTTTAACATCCGGTTCGGCCGATCCAGTCCGAACCGGTGTCAGCCCATGCCTGTTGTTGACCTTAGTTCATGTGGCCAGCATGACAAAATGCCAAAGGCACATGGAACACATGTTCCATACCACCTTCCACCTTCCATGTCACCTTCCACCAGCAGGAGCTGGGCAAGTAGCAGGAACTTACTCTGTGATGCAGTATTTGAGTCTTGAACCATCAGCCTGCCAACCTCCAGGTTGACAAGCACAGCATCTTTAACCACTACATGTAATTTTTATAAATAAGTTGTTAATTACAAAAAGGCTGTGTGCTGCCTGCAGGAGCTGCTCCCATCAAAAAGGAGGTCATGTAAGTTCTTTTCCAGCATACAAAGCTAAAAAAGAGGACATGTCCTAATAAAAGAGGAAGTTTGGTCTTGTGGCCGCTCCCCAGGAAACACTGGATCAGTCCCTAATAGCAATACCTTAGCAAAAATACTGGGGCAGCAAACAGAAGGTTGCCCTAAAGTACCAAAGAAGTTTTACTGATGTGCAGGAAATCTAATCACATTCTGGTATTTTATAGCCTAAAGGAAAAGAGCAACACCTGGGTGCTAAATTGCAGTCAGGATTACTTGAGGGGGGTCTTTACATATTGGCAATTTTTTGAATAATCATGTTTCTCACATTGTTGTTCAGGTCTTTCTTTTTTCTGTAGCACTTGGATCACAGCTATGGCATGAAGGTAAATAAAATTTCATCCTTTACCTCTATGCCAGTGGTCTTCAAAGGTGGGGGGGTCACGTAGAGCTGCTCCCACCATTTTGAATTTTTAAATTTTTAAAAAATTTAAAAAAATTCTTGATCTCCTCCAGTCAAAGAGAGGAGAAGAGAAAGCAGTCAAAATAGCAGCACCAAGCTTGGCTGACTTCTCTCCTCTACGGTCAGAAGACAGAGACATGATGGTGGTGCCCCCAGGTCAGAGCTGGTGGTAGGTCTTCTCTTTTGGCCAACTAATTATCTTGGGGACCACGTACGGTAGCCCCTGCATTGTCCCCAGATGGCAGCCAGTAGCAGGACTGGGTGCTAGTGGCCCTTGCCCTGTTACCTGGTTCTCAGGAGGTTGCACAGGGCTTTCCCATGTGGCCTCCAGAGACAGGGCAGTAAGAAAGGAGCCACTGGAAGTTGGTTTTCTGGCTACTGTGCAGGAAAGCCCCATACTACCCCTAGAGAATTGTGATGGTAGCAGGACCTAGGCAGGTCTACTTAGAAGTAAGTCCCATTATAGTCAGTGTGGCTTACTTCCAGGAAGTGTGGCTAGGATTGCAGCTTCAGTGCCCAATCCAAAGCATGTTTACTCAGAAGTAGGTCCCATTATAGTCAATGGAGCTTAAGCCCAGGAAAATGTGGTTAGGATAGCAACTTCTCTTTCCTGGGAGTACATCTCATTGAATACAATGGGATTTACTTCTGAGTAGATACTGTCAAATTTACCAGGATGTGACAGTGATGGCACTTCCGGTCATGATGTTACTGCCAGGTTGATGACATCATGTTCAATTCCTGCTCAGTTTGACAGGGGGATTCCAGATAATTTTTAAGTATGTCAAGAGGGTCTCAGGCCAAAATGGCCATGCCAATGCTCTATGCCAGGTATTGGCAACCACTGGTCCTGCTGCCAAGCTCAGCACTCGGAACAATAACAAATTTTCCTTGTGAAACTGTTTGCCAAACTCTGCCAAAACTGTTTGTCTTTCAAGGCACTGTTTGTCTTACAAAGCAGAATTTCTTAGAACTTTCAGTTTGTCTTACAAAGCGTATTTCTTACAAAGCATTTGTCTTACAAGGTCCACTGTATATATAATTTTACAATAATGTCAGCAAACGGAATAACATCGTAACACAAGTTTGGCACTACACTGCTGAAAGGTAGCTGGCCCCTGCCATATTTCCACCAAAAATAATGCCTCTGAAACAGTTTACCTGAAATGTTAACCTTTAAATGACATAAAAACAAATAGCATATTACAGATGAAATAACCATTTTAGGGATGTGAGTTTTTGTGAGAAAATGGTGTAATTGTATACCCCACATCATGACACTGATCTGACCTGCATGCCCCTGTGGCTGTACATCTTTCACACAAAAATTTATCCTAGCTTACTGGGTAAGAGGCACTTATTCCATTGAATGCTCTTCTTTAGTTAAACAGAGGGAGCATAACTGGCACTCCTCACCCCAGCAGCCTCTTTTCTAGTGGCTTCTGCTGATTTTCTTTTACATCTTTTTTTTTAAAATTGTGAGCTCTTTTGATATATGGAACCATTAGTTATTTCATTTTTTTTTGTTTTTTCTGTTTTTTTCCCTGTTCTTTAATTATTTCATTAGTTTTTCATTTTTTTCAAAAGCTTTGTGAAGTTTTTGCTGAAAAAGTATATAAATCTTTTCAACAACAGCAACAACAAAGACATACCCAAACTTCATCACTGAGGTGTTATAGGTGATAAGCAGTTCCAGTCTTTGAAATTGCTTTTTAAAATAGTTTGGATTCAATTCAGCATTGTGATATAGCCCTTGTACACTCATTTAAGGATCTCACATTGACAACAATGGCACCCATTGGTACGTAGAAAACAATATTTACTTATGAATGCATGGATCTCAAATCATCATTGCTGCAAGAAGAGCCCTGGACATGATTCATCTTTCTGATGACAGATCTGATTTATGAGCATAATTTGTTTCAGGAGCATTCTTGTAATTCAAAACGCTTGTAATACAAAGTAGATTTTCCCATAGGAAATAATGGAAACTCAAATGATTGGTTCCACAACAAAAATATTTATATAAAAATATTAACTGTATATAAAACTAGTGAAAAGCATACCCACGTTGCGGGAGAAAAATTCCCCCGTACACCATTCCCCCCACGGCGCAACAACCCCCCATGCGCAACAACCCCCCATTCGCATCAAACCCCCATGCGCAGCAACCCCATGTGCAACATCTCCCATGCTCCTCAGCCCCCATGCGCAAAATCCCCCATGCGCAACATCCCCATGCACATCAACCCCTGATGTGCATCACCTCCCTATGCGCATCACCTCCCCATGTGCATAATTTCCCCATGTGCAACGGTCCCCCATGCACAATGGCCCCTCATGCGCAGCATCCTCCCCAGTGCAACCCCTCCCTCCAAACAACATTCCCCAGTGCGCCAGACACTGAGCACCAAATTGGCTGGAGGTTGGTCAGTCTTCCATGTTACGTATAGGACAAAAACACGTTGCACCCCTTTTCAGCCCCGTAAGGGTTAAATTTCCACACGAGGGTTCTTGGTGGGTGTTCAGGTGACGGAAGGATCCCTCCCAGAATTCCATGCTTCAGGCCCAGCAGTTGGGGCAGAATGTTGATGAGTCAGCAATTCTCAATGCAAAGTATAGGGAGGAAAACGCGTTACGCCCCTTTTCACCCCCTTCCAGTTGGAATTTCCAAAAATTGGCTCTAAGTGCACCTCTCCATCATGGAAGGAACACCCACCCCAAATTTCACACTTCTAGCCCTGGCAGTTTTGGCAGGGCGTTGATGAGTGAGTGAGTCAATCAGTGAGTAACTTTTCTCTTTCATATATATAGGTGATTACAAAACACTGCAGTCCAATATAGAACATTGTAATCTAACTCAAAACATTGTAATATACAGTAATACAAAACAGCAATAAAGAAAACCTTTGACAACCTTCATGGCTGGTATGAAGGAGACAAGAGAGAGGAGGATGACTTTCACCATCACTAACGGAGTCACTGCTATTCATTGGCTCGATGGAATCTCTGGGGGCAATCCAGAGTAAGTATGGTGAACTTACTTGCTCTGGTGAACAATTTGCTCTGGATTGCAATATGAATTTCCCATAGGTTTTCACTAGGTCATGCAGTAACTATGGGTACACGTAAGGTCTCTTATGTGCTCCCGTAGTTACTCTGGATTATAGGGATAGTCTTTTTGTTAAGCTTTAACATTCCCCTGCCGCTGATGGGGAGAAGCATTGGAACATTGACAAGGCACACCTTCCACACTGCAACACACAGATGCCACAAACACAGGCTGCTCTCCCCAGATCTCCCCTCCCTGGTGAGTTCCCTGGCTATGGAAGCCTGTTTCAAACTTCCTCAGAAGTGCTCTTTTTCCAAGACAGTGATCTTAAATAAATTTCAGAGAAATTTATTTAAAATTTCAGAGAAAATTTTGCTCTTAATACAAAATGCTCTTAAATCAAGTCGCTCTTAAATCAAGTTGGCAGTATATTACAAAACTATCACGTCCAAGCCAGTCTGTATTTTTCTCTAAACATAACATCTATGTCTTTAGACATTCTCAATACCGTTTCCAGGAAAAACCTTCAAATGCCATATTAAAATTTATCTCCTTTGGAATACCTCCAGTTTACTTTCAGGACTTTCTATATATCATATATCACATGCTATATAGATACTGGGGAGATAGGATAGGATAGCCTCTGTGGGATCTGAAAGTGAAGTATCCTTGCAGATGCTTCAGCCAGAATATGTTTCAGTAGTGCCAAGAGGAGATATAATATTACTTTGTAGAAATATCAGTTTTTTTGTTCTTTTTTGTAATGCCATCTCATTAAAACCCCATTGAATTAGAAGCATATTTATTGAATTAGTTTTGCTATTTTATATTTATGTATTCATCAGTATTTTTATAAACATGTTGTCCTCAACATATGTTGAAAAATAACAACATTATCTTCCTCAGTCTGTTTTACTATTTAGCTTCCAAATCTGCTTTTCATATGGACTGTTCTCCATTTTCCTATCAGGTTCATCACATCTATATATCACAGCATCTGCATTTTTCCTATCAGAATGCGTTATTTTTCGTTAGTTATGTATTAGTTTTCTAGAACATTCTTTGGAAAGCATTCTGCATGACACCATTCTCTGCCAGTCATTAAAGGGATCTCAGAAACTAGTCATTCTCCCCACCCCCACAACCACCACAAAAATAATCTTTATTAGACCAATTTCCCATTCCTGTGGTAGTCAGAGAGTATATGCTTTGGGATTTGTTTACTGTCCCCAGACAGAAAGAAATCTTCCCAGAAATGAAAATTCCTTCCCGACAATATTTTGAGAAATGTCTGCACTTAAAATTTTTAGGCCTGTATTTAAATATTCACCAAAAATAAGTGTTTGGGTTTCACAGAAGTGTGGTTTTCTATTTGCAATCACAGAAAAAAGCCATTGCTCGTGTTATAAAGAAATAGTTTCTTGAGAAAGCTTGTAATAAGATGGGCAGCCCAGTCACAGTGGTGTCGCTGGGTGCTGCTTTATCCAGTAGTATCAATGGGGCCACTGGAGGTCTCTTCAGGGAAAGGAGACGTTTTCAGGGGAAGGGGTCTTTTGTCTCTCTCCGCTGGAGAAAGTCTCGAGCCTCTGAATGGGCTTTCTGAAGTCTGCACCAGCTATTTTGCTAGCACAGACTTGAGAGTCTCCATGTTGGGATTTCAGGGCCCTGCTGCTCCCACTTACCTCTCACTTCAGCCTGGCCCTGGATGGTGGAGTAAGTGTGGTTATGTTAGAAGTGGCTCTGCACATTTGCACTTTTAAACATGGCAACAAAATGTCAACACAATGCTAGAAATTTTGCCTTTCTATTGATTTGTTCAGTGATACTACTGTATAATATTGGTCATCTTTCCTGAGTCAAATAAATGGGTTGGCAAGTTGACACATTGGGAAATAAGCAGAAGTCCTTTCTGTGAACTGATAAGACAATCCAGTTACGGTACATATATTTGGCCTTTTCCTGGAAAAGACATAAGCAGGTTTTTTGATGCACTGTATTATTGAACGTGAATTACTGAACCTGTATTTCAAATACAGGAAAGGAGAAAGGAGAATAGGTCCTGGCATCATTGTCACCAGATTCACCAGATTCACCTCCTTCTATCTATCTATCTATCTATCTACCTATCTATCTATCTATCTATCTATCTATCTATCTATCTATCTACTTACTTACTTACTTACTTACTTACTTACTTATTGGATTTCGATCCTGACTTTCTTAGCAAGACTGACTCAAGATGGCTAACAAATATTAATAATAATAATATATATGAAAACATTTAACACATTTAAAAACATTTAAACATGTAAAACAATCTACCACTCTTAACAATTATCATAAAACTGGATAAAAAATACTGCTAAAAACACACCTCCAAACTCCCTGTTAACTAAAAAGTTTTTGCCCACAAGAATGTTTTTAGGCCCTGCTGAGAACTGTGCAAGGAGGGAGCAGTTCTTAATTCCAAGGGAAGGCAGTTCTATAGTTGGGGTGCAACCACAGAGAAGGCCCTGCTCCTAGCTGCCACATGTCTCACTTCTCTTAGTGGCGGCACTGTCAGTTGGCCCCCCAAGATGACCATAGAGACAGGTTGGATTGTATGGACACAATCCACAATCCACAATCTTCAAATACCCTGGACCTGCACCATACAGGGCTTTAAAGGTCAACACCAGCACTTTAAATTCAGACCGGACGTGAATGGGCCACCAGCATAGCCACTGAAGCAGAGGCCCAGCTGAGTCAAACCGACGAGCCCGTTCTATGTCCATTCTGTTGCCACCTTGCCTAATTAGGTTTGGGCCATTAATTATAGAAAACTAACTAAGAAAAAAGTTATCTGAAAGGTGGTGAATCCCATGTTGCCATCTATCTTCTAGGTGTATGTAATTTCATGTAAAATTACATCAACCAATCAATATGAATAATTATAGATAATAAGTAGGGTATTCCATAATTAAATATGAAATGCTTCTGAAACATCTGATGCTATATTGGGAAGGACCACTAAGAAAGAATGTAGCTGAAAAAGCTGGGTATCAGTCCATGTCACTTATGCAATTCAAGGCAGGTTCAGCGCTCACTTGTGGATTAGCTTGGTTTAAATATTAAAACTCTGAGAGACTCTCCCAGCACCTAAGGAACAAACATGCAGTGGAATCCCAATTTCTTATTGACGCATAAGAATTCAGGAAGTAGACCTTGATTTCAAATACCATATTTACTCGAATATAATGCGCCATCAAATCTAATGCACACCTCATACTCGTATTTACTCAGTTCTACTTAACATCAAATCTAATGTGCACCCTCTTTTTGGCTGAAAGTGGTGAGCATTATATTTGAGTAAACACAGTATATGTTCAATTTTGGTTATATAAGAACAAATGTAGAAGATATTGAAGCTCAGACCAATTGGCCTATCAGTTCTTGGAAAACTCCTGGAACAGATTGTTAGACAGCACATCTGTGAGCACTTAGAAAATAATGGGGTGATTTCTAGGTGCCAGCATGAATTTGTCAAGAACAAGTTGTGCTAGAAAAATCTCATTGCCTTCTTTTACAGAGTGACTAATCTGGTAAACCGCAGGAATATCATGGACATTGTGCACCTGTTGGAAAAAAATATCCTGAGATCCTTGTAGTTAAAATAGTTACATGTAGCTAGATGGTAGTAGCATCAGGTGGATGAAAAGCCAGTTGAACAATGAGCGCTCTTAAATTGATCCACATCAACTTGGAGGGAAACATCATGTGAACTGTCACAGATCTCTGCCTTGGGTTGTGTGCTGTTAAACATATTTTTAATGATCTGGATGATGGTGTAGAGCCATGGTTCATTGGGCACAATCCAGAGTAACTATGGGGAGTCCTTGCTCTGGTGTAAGAACAATTTGCTCTGGATTGCAATATGCATTTCCTATAGGTTTTCACTAGGTTGTGCAGTAACTACATGTGCTCGTAATGTCTCTTACGTGCTCCCGTAGTTACTCTGGATTGTATTGTTAATCTTGTTGGAGGTACTGAACCCCGCAAGTTTCATACACGCATTCACCAAACCTTTCATTGTTGGAAAAATAACAAAAGTATACAAAAGTATGCGTCATAACAAAAATATATTATTACACCTGGCAACTCAAGCGAATGGAATGGACACACACCTCCACCGAATCCCTGACACTGACTCACCGAACCCCAGATTAAGAACCACTGGTGTAGAGGGAATGAATTATCAAAAATGCATATGACTCAAAGTTGGGGGGAAATCTAACACCCTGGAAGACTGAATTAGGATTCAATATGTTCTTAACAAGCTCTAGCAGTAGGTAAATGCAAACAAGAAGTTCAAAAGAGATAAACCCCTGCAGTTATGAACAAAAATACAGTAAATCAGAAGGACAAGTATAGGATGAGAGAAACTTGGCGAGGCAGAAACATAACTCCAATATTGCTTATCCCTAACTTATCCTGGGAGAAGGGGATGAATATTCCCTTAACTCAAGGAGACTACCAGTGTCTTTCCACATTGGAAAAAGTGGAGGTCATTTTGGCACCACTGTATTGCAGTGCAGAATTTTAGTTAAGATTGGGCTGTGACCCATTGCCATGTTTAAGTCTCTGTAAGCAACTTTGGATTCCCTTTTGGGAGAAAAGTGGAATAAAAATGAATAAATTTTTTAAAAGTCTTTTCCTCAGAAACTGGCGAAAGCCAACCTATCCATTATTTCCTCCTCTCGTCTCATAATTTTACCATTAAAAAATTCACATTCCAGACATCTTATAAAACCCAAGGGTCTAACCAGAATGGTATGAGAACATTTTATTTTTAAGTGTGACGATAGCCCAGAATTAACGCCACAGCATGATATTCATCCTATAATGGAATGAAGAGGAGTCTGGTTCCAAGAGGAAGACCAGTTTTCTGCTTTTAAAAAATTCTAGGGATATCCAGATTAAGAGAAATGAATTTTTGAAAGTGTGAAAGCAGAGATACCTTTTGCTGGTATTCATTTCATTTTTCTTTTGTTTTTAAATGTCTCATTCTTGATTGGTGAGGGAACACTTAGCTCCTAATTACCAAACAAAGAATATTAGCACAAACATTTTAAAATTGTCCCTGATTGATACATTAAATCAATAGTGATTTTACAGACACTGTGTCTGTGAAATCTCTATTCTCCTTTCACTCCATTGGTTTTAATTTAGAATGTACTGTAAATTCTTTGAAGATAGGAAACTGCTTTTTTAAAAAAGTTATGAAACTGTGCAAAGCAGCATGCATAGTGATGCTGTATTTATTATTATTATCCATAAATACACAGCGAACAATTTCATGCTGGTTTCA
Source organism: Cryptoblepharus egeriae (assembly GCA_030015325.1). Lineage (NCBI taxonomy): Eukaryota > Metazoa > Chordata > Lepidosauria > Squamata > Scincidae > Cryptoblepharus > Cryptoblepharus egeriae. The sequence continues at coordinate 52,572,093 of JAREYC010000006.1, forward strand.
TTCACATCACCAGTTGGACCCTTCCCAAGAGTCTAGGACTGTGTGCTGTAGCGGCAGATAATTCATGCTGATCCCTGAAGAACGGCTTTCTGCAGTTGGCAAAGTGTCAATGTCAATAGTTTTCAGGTGCCTGCCAAGGTCTTTGGGCACTGCACCCAGTGTGCCAATTATCACTGGAACCACCTGCACTGGCTTATACCAGATTTGCTGTAATTCAATTCTTCTTATTCCAGATTATGAATTGTCTCTGGTCAGCCAGTCTAAGATGGGTTATATTTGAATGTGGGAATTCTTGGTTCCAGATTTGGCACATCCTCTTCTGGTAGCCACGCCTTTCAGGCTCTGAGCTGTAGTAGCACTTCATGATAATACGATTCTCTAAGAGTGAGTATTTCTGCAGCTTTTATGGTTGTTCATTTGATGGTGTTCCCTGATCCAGTAGCCCACTTGTCAACAGATGTCCAGGATCAACAACACCCGCCACGGACCTTTTTATCCTGGGCGATGACTGAGCCAGTATAGACTTCGGATTCTTTTCTTTCACCATATTGATTTATGGGTATAGGTGCAGCAGTAGATGTTCCCTCAGTGGCTCACTCTTCTCCTGGCCCAAGCCACACTTCAGCCGAGGGAAGGCAGAAGCAATTACCAGGGGAGCCCCAGACCTCCCTTCTTTCTAGAGTGTTCCTTCAGTCCTGGACAGTCCCCTCCTCCCAGTAGATGGCTCTGTTACATGGGGGAAGGCAGAAGCAATCACCAGAGGAGCTATTATTATTATTATTATTATTATTATTATTATTATTATTATTATTATTATTATTATTATCCATAAATACACAGTGAACGAAGTTTCAACAACTTTCTCTTGCTGACTTCAGTCAGAGCAGATTCCTGGCTCTCTCGCACATCATCTGCTAGGGCATGTTTTTCTTCTTCAACAGACTGCTTCACTTGCAAAAGTCTTCTGCCCCCGGATCTTCTAGGCAGGTACAGCCTGTCAACATCACTACGTGGATGTAAAGCATAGTGAATGGTCATTACTTTCCTTGTTTTCCTGTCCAAGTCATCCAGTTCCTTCTGTGTCCAGTTCACAATGCCAGCAATATATCTAACTACAGGTATGGCCCAGGTATTTATAGCCTTTGTGATGTTGCCGCCATTCAATTTGCTCTTCAAAATTTTTCTAACCCTTTGTATGCATTCTTTGCTGACCACAGTTTTTACATGCCCGTGCTTGATATTGTCCAGCTGCAGTATGCTCAGATATTTGTAGGCTTCAGGCTGGTAGCATTTAATGGTTTGACCATTCAGCATTTCAGTGCCATCATTTTCCGTGATCTTCCCTTTCTTTAGTGCCACTGTGGCACATTTGTCCAGGCCAAACTCCATGTTGATGTCAGTACTAAAGCCTCGGACTGTATTGGTGAGTGACTGGATTTCTTCTTCTGACTTTCCGTAGAGCTTCAAATCATCCATGTACAATAGATGTGAAATTTTCTGTGAATTTGTGGCAGTTTGGTAACCCAGATTTGCTTTCTATAGGATCACTGACAAAGGGATCATCGCGATGAGAAACAGCAATGGGGACAATGAGTCCCCCTGGAAGATGATTATCCATAAATACACAGCGAACAATTTCGTGCTGATTTCATTCACATCACCAGTTGGACCCTTCCCAAGAGTCTAGGACTGTGTGATGTAGCGGCGTATAATTCGTGCTGATCCCAGAAGAGCGGCTTTCTGCAGTTGGCAGAGTGATATTTTGTCAATGCCAATAGTTTTCAGGTGCCTGCCAAGGTCTTTGGGCACTGCACCCAGTGTGCCAATTACCACTGGAACCACCTGCACTGGCTTACACCAGATACACTGTAATTTGATTCTTAGATCTTGGTAGTGGGAGATCTTTTCCAGTTGTTTCTCCTCAATTCTGCTGTCACCTGTTATGGTGATGTCAACAAGCCACACCTTACTGCTTTCTATGATGGTGATATCTGGAGTATTGTACTCCAAGATGATGATGATGATGATGATGATGATGATGATGATGATGATGATGATTGTTATTCCACATAACACTATTACAACACTATTACAACTGACACACTAGATGTGTCTGGAAGAAATCACATTTTTTCGTTAAATGTTTCTCCCAAATAGGGAAATACAATTTCTGTAACGGAAGCAATACCTGGAGGAAAGATGTTTGGATCCCACATATATAATTATCTTTCTTTGGCATCATCCAGAGACCAAGTTAAAAAGAAAACTTTCCATCAGGGCTTTTAATGATTCTACTGATATATTTGGCTCGTTTCAGATCCTCAGTTTTTAATGATCTTGGTAGCTGTATTGTTTTATTGTTTCTCTCTTGTTTTATTATAATACTAATAGTTGGATTTTAGGATTTTGTGATTTAGAGTTTTATGTACTCAAGAACTGTGGACTGTTTTCTTGGGTGTTAAATGGAAAATTATTACATATAAATATTTGAATGCAGCTACAAAATAATTACACATTTACTGCCAGACTTTGTACACACCATTGGAAAAGCCTTCCCAGGATAAGACTAGCCTTCCCAGGATAAGACTATCGGCGGTTTGCTGTCCTTGAACATTCACCTCGTTGCCATTATGGCTTTCCAACATCCTGGGTTTTCTTTGGAAACTCTCCATTTCCATCATGAGAAGATCAGAATTCATTCTGTTTTGAGAGAGATGATGAGATCACAACCCAAGGTGGTATGTGGTATGGCTGTAAACTCCGGGTAGTGGGAAAAGTTCAGAAACCACTCGAATTGGAGAAATGTGTACAATGAATCACTCTAAACATAACGTTCTGAGGACTGAAAGTTCCCATCTTAGTTCCCATCTCTCACACGTACGCACTTTCTTAACAGATAGAGCCTCTGCGGAACGTATTGGAAGCTGTTTCTGTTTGTGACTTGTTTCTAAAACATTCTTTCCACAATTTTTACATCCTATAAGAGGCGAGCACTATAGTCCAAGGTCATGGCATGGAGAAGGGAGAAGATTGGTTAGGTCGACTAGAGACAAAGCAACAGTATTTTTCTTTCTTTCAAGTTAATAAAGAAATGAGATTGGGAGGAAAAAATGGAAGCTAACACAAGAACGAACTGATACAAGAATTGAAAGTATGTGAACTTTCAATTGCTTGTCTAACAAATCACTTGCAGATGTGAATAAAAGTGAAGCAACAAAATATCATCTGTCAATAAAATGAAAAGGACTCAGACGAAATGTTTGGGATTTAGTACATTAAAATGGGTATTTTTGAAAGCACAACAGATGCAATACGTGGTATGAAATTCATGTGTGTCAGCACTGATGTTTGTGTACTTGTGCTACTGGGCTTCGTTCCAGTAGCAGTAATATTCAGTGTGCATCTGCCTGCAAGTTGGGGCCAAGATTTATTTTGAGGCATAGATTGAGCCTAGACTGAGAGAAACATAAGTCTGTTTTGACCAAGTAAAGCCAGAGAGAAAGGGAGGAGACAAAAAGTATGATGTCAAGTTTCAAAAATGTTTTCCCTAGAAAGAAATAGATCAAATAAGGTGTTCACAGAGTTCAAGGTTTCCACAAATCACTGGAAGCCCTTATACCAATGACACTAGTAGCATATGAACTCAACAAGTTCTCTTGCATTGAATAATGGTCTATCTAGGTCAGTACAAGTATAACCTAATTGTCAGCGTTTTATTAACCAGCAATTTTATTTCAATGTGAATGAGACTGGCTCTTTAAATTAAAAGCACCACATCCTCCAAACAGCTGTTAATGGCTTAAAAATAGCCTGTTTACCATGGTAACCAATCTTTTCTTTCTTTCTTTCTTTCTTTCTTTCTTTCTTTCTTTCTTTCTTTCTTTCTTTCTTTCTTTCAGTTTTACCCTGCCTTTCTCCTGCACAAGAGACCAAGGTGGCTTCCAGAGAAAGGCCTTAGATTCAGTTTCCTTTCAGCTGGGAGGCAGCCCCCCTCCTTTCCCAAGGCTTGAATACAGAGTGATAATGACTTCCCATTAGCTTTGTATTCAGTTGCTTTAGCTTTAGTTGCTAAAGATACCCTCTTTACTTAAATCTAATGCTCACTTTTTCTGTCGAATTTAGTCTCCAAAATCAGGGTGCTCATTAGATCCAATGGTGCATTTGAATGAAGTAAATACAGTATTTTGATTATAAGTATAGGTCATTATTATGTTTTAACAGTATGATATGTTGTAATAAAAATGTAACATAAACTATCTATCTATCTACAGTATTTATATACCGCTTTTCAACTAAAAAGTTCACAAAGCGGTTTACAAGAAAATGAAAAAATTAATAGCTTATGGGTCCCTGTCCCAAAAGGGCTCACAATCTAAAATGCAAAAAAGAACACCAGCAGAAGCCACCTGAACAGACATTGCTGGGTTGTGTAGGGCCAGTTACTCTCCCCCTGCTAAATAAAGGAGAACACCCACTTGAAAGAGTGCCTTTTGCTCAGGGGTTAATGCCTCTTAGCAAGGGTTAATGTTGTATGGGTTTTATTGCCTAGAGCAATTAGGTAAAAATTATAATACAGTGTTGCCTTGTAAGACAAATTAAATTCGTTCCGGAAGCAAGTCTGTCTTACAAAGCATACTTCTTACAAAGCGGATTTTCCCATAGGAAATAATGGGAACTCAGACAATTGCTTCCACAACTCAAAAATATTCATATAAAAATATTAACTGTATGTAAAAATGATGACAAAACACTGTAATCAAATTCAAAACACTATAATATAATACAGAACACAATTACTGTAATATTCTGTACAGTAAAACAGAAAAGAAAACCCTTTATGGCCAAGGATGTCTAATTTTCACTAAAAGAGTCACTGAGATCTTTTGGAGCAACTTTAACAAGGAACCCATCTCTCTGTACGTGAGATCTGTCTATGCAAACCAGACGGGCAGTTTGCAGCAGGACCAGCAGGACTAGCTTCTTCCTTGAAGGAAAAGGGGACCAAATCCTGTGGTCTCCTCATTGAATCCACTGGGGATTACTCACAGAAAAGTGCATAGGATGCCAGCCTGACTATTTCCAAGTTTGCAGCGGCAGGAGCTGGATGCAGGAGTGGGGTCCAGGCAGGGAAGGTGGGGGGGGGGAGGGGAAGTTGTAGTGGGGTCCAGGCAGGGAGGAGGTTTCTATTGAGAGGGTTCCAGGCCAGAGGGAGATCCAGGAGGGGTTTCCCTCCTACCTGAATGTGGCTGCTCTGCTCCAGAGGCTGGTCTGGGCTGGCTGGATTGAGACCACATGCTTGCTGGAGAGTGCAGGAGGCTAGTTAGGGAAGTTCTGACATGCAGGAGGACACTTCTGCTGCTCCCTCTGCTGGCCTGTTCACTAGTATTGCAGGCAGGAGGAGAGGGAGCCCAGCAAATGGGGATTTGTCTTACAAAGCACATTCATCTCACAAAGCAGAATCCCAAAGGAATTTAAGTTTTTTATTCAAAGCATTCATCCTACAGGGCATTTGTCTTGCAAAGTACCACTGTATAAACCCATTGTCATATTATTGTTGTCATCTAATTCATTGTTATATGCAGTAAAATTAAATTTTGCACTTGCTTTGCCGCTGTGCATTGTAATTGCCAGTATATATTTTTTTTTAATTCAAGATTGGGGATTTGATAGCACGTTAGATTCGAGTACATATGATAAGTGTCTGCCTAAAATGAAGCTATTTTAAGTCCGTGAAAGAGAAACTGATTAATTGCCTTCCTAAGCTAATGAATCCTAACTGATTTGTTAGTTCCATGGTAAACAATTGCTTTTGTATTACCCAAAATTAGTATCCATAGAGATTCTTGGAACCAAACCTTATGGATACTGAGGTTCAACCTATTTTGTCAATAACAGGGACCTCACCCCATACTGTGGGCCATATCTGGCATTCAGGAAAAGGTTTTCTGGACACAGTTTTTCTATTCTACACCACAGCCTCATTTCTTCTCACCCAAGTTTCCCTCAGCCTTCTGCCAGGTAGTCACTTCCCCTGGGAAACTGGGGTGCAGAGCCTTTGTAAATATCACCTACAGCATTTTAGGGTATCATAGCCATCAAAGTTCCTCCAAACTGAAGGCCCTGAACAAGCAAAAAATACCTCTCTGTGTTAGTGCCAGGATGAAGGGCTACACTATTGGATCATGTTGGGGTATAGCAAAGAATCTGACCTGTGTTTCCCCACTTCTTCCACATTACTCTGACTACTGGCAGCCAGAAATACAGTAAAGCTGCACTCCTCACCTCCAATTAGGATGGCATAAGCCCTGGCTTATGGTCTTAAGCCCTGGCCATGTGGTGACATGGGGATGTCACAGAAGTAACATAAGACACTTCTGCTCCTCTCTGGGGTGGGTTGGGGGTTAGGCCACTACAGAAATATAAGCCATCCTCCCTGCACCACCACATGAAGATATGCCAGGTAAAGTCCAGCCCTAACTATCATAACGTTCCACTCTCTAACGCTTTGGACTTTTGTTTGTGACCCACTTTCCATCTTATAGACAGCCATAGTATTCCAAGAACAGCTGTTTGGAATGTTGATGGAGCATCAGGACACCTAGTGAGAAGAACAACATGCTGCAAACTTTAAAAAAATAATATCTTCCAAGTCCCAGTGATTTGGAGATCAAAAGAGTTAATGTTCAATGTTGCCTGCTTATTCCTCTCTGGGGTGTGCTTACCAACTTCCACGATATCTAGTATGATGACTGTCAGTGGCTCAATTGCTTCCTCATTCACTTGCTGACTCACTTGCTCACTCTTCTACGAAGGCTTTGTTTTGTTTGATGTCCTAGAACACACTGGATTTAAGAGGCCTATTTCTAATTGATACTGACAGAAAAAGCATAACACAAAATAGTTATTATGGCCTTTATTATTGAGCCTTGAAAAGCCCCGTTTTGAGTAGTAATCATATATATCATTTTTAAAAGAAGGAATAATATAATTTTTAAGTAACCAAAGCTAGTTAATTACAGGAAACCAAAAATACAAATAATCAACATCATATTAGTGGTCTGAATGTGGCTGTAGATAGATCAGAAACCTTGGAAACTTTCTTATATACAAGGACTTGTTCCTTGTACTAGTTTCTTGCTACTCCGCAAGAAATCCTCCGGGAAATATTTATATATATGTATTCATTTTGTGCATCCATGTCTACATAACAGGTAAGCACCGTTTCTAATGCAGAGTTTGAAACAGAAAGAGCATCATTCAGTTTTATAACTTAAAATATTTTTTTCACCCTTTCAACTCAAATGACCCCACCAAAGCAACCTAAAATATTGTCATTTGAAAACAATACAGTAAAAATGAGATTTAGAAGAATAGCAGTGCAATGTTACACATGTCTACTCATTAGTAAATCCTTTTGTATTAAATGGGGCCTACTCCCAGGAATATGTGTTTAGGATTGCAACCTATATTGACTAAGGCTGCAATCCTGCAGTTGGGCTAGCCTAATCTTTACTGGGCTGGCCTATTTCCAAGTTAGGCCAGCCTACCTACACCAGAGGAGGCTTGGGCCATCATAAGTCTACTTAGGCTGGCTCAAGACAGATGGATTTGGGTTGGCTTAGCCTAAGCAGTTCATGATGAGTGTGTTGAGGGCATGTGGGGCATGGCTTGGAATAGTGCAGTTAGGCTGTATCCAGAGGTTTCTAGGGCAGAAATGCCCCCTTCTAGCTCCTCAGAGTTAGGCCACCTCAGGAGCAGGAATAAATCTTAGACCCATAGGGGCCCATGATAAGCCAGAGTAAAAATGGAAGCAAAAGAAAAAAGTTCTAAATTTTAAGCTAGTCTAATTACCACACCTGCCTCTCAACCTCAGGATATGGCATAACTACACCAGCCCACCCTAGGCTATGGCACAAACTATGCAGAACCAGTGAGCATCCTGCCCTTGTGCAGCAGCAGTTAGGCCAACTGCCTCCTAGTCCTGTGGATTTGGCTTGAGTGTCATCCTAGAGGCCTTCTAGCCCTGTAGATTTGGCCAGTCAGCTCAGGATATGGCCTACTCAGGCCAGCTAAGCTGGGCCATTTCTCTGGCCTAAAGTCAGGCAATCCTAAAAATACTTTCCTGGGAGTAAGACCCATTGAATACAATGAGTTGACATGGTTATGATTGCACTGTTATGATTGCACTGTATCATAAAAAACAAGAAGGAAAGAGCACCAGACAAATAAGAATATTTTCACTGCCCAGTTTAAAAAAAACCAGGGACTAAGAAGCTCCAAAGAAGTTCTATAAGGTTAGTGCTGCCATCAAGATGACATTATATCATGCTCCTGTCTATGAATCTTTCCGATCACTGGAACATGGAGCAGGACCTCTAATGACAAATATAGTTGATGAGTAAGAAACTTGTAGTCTAAACTCCTCAGTCCTCTGTGGTGATGAGGTGACATAAGAGTGGGCTATATTGCATCCTGTAGGAAATTTTTAACTACTACAGATCTCATGGTAAGGGTATATTTGTCTCATTGCACCTAGGTAAGAACCAGCGGCCACAATGGTTCAACATGGACTTGCTCCAGCAATAGTTTTTCAAAAACCCAAGGACAGTTTTTGTGATCACTTTAGTAGGGAAACTATGGGTGCAATCCAGAGTAACTATGGGAAGTCCTTGCTCCGGTGTAAGAACAATTTGCTCTAGATTGCAAAATGAATTTCCCATAGGTTTTCACTAGGTGGTGCAGTAACTACAGGTACATGTAATGTCTCTTACGTGCACCCGTAGTTATTCTGGATTGTAGGGCAAGAAGCATTTTATTTCTGAATCTGCCACGCAGCTACTGATGGAACATACAAGCATGCATTTTCGCTGACTTACAAAGGAGACTTTTGTTGTTTGTCCTCAGCACCTGGTGTTCAGAAGTCCCCTGCTTCTGAACATTTCCTTTCATATGACTGAAAAACTTAGGAGCTGGGAAACCAAACTGCCAGTGGTGACAACTCTGCTTGACAACTCTGGCCTATTCAGTCCAAAGTTTACTAAGAAATTAGGCAGGAGTAGCTGACATTGTGCCCGTTGTTAGAGTGTAAGCATAGTGGTGTTTGTTTTGGGGGCTGACATGGTAAGCATTTTCCCCGGATGAATGAGGGCAGGGCATGTCATGGAAACAAGGTAAACATTTGCGTAAGGGAGATAATTATCCCTGTTTGCAGTGTGGCTGCAAACCAATCAATATTTCACAAGCTTGGGCAACTGTTTTCTCTACTTATCTACCAGAGAAAGGCTGAGAAACCGACAAAGTGCTGCTTAATAAATGCTTTTATTCCAGCCCTCTCTCTCACAGCAAATTTATTCCAGAAGAGGTTAAACAAGATATCAGCATGTGCTCAGGCCATTTTCAAAGGCACTCATTAGGAAATATGCAAATAATATTTGCTGAAGTGTATTCTCTTCAGGAAAGGAGATTGCTATTTGACGTTTCCCAGAAGACAGTCAAAAGTTTATTGCGTTAAATGAAATGTTTTCTCACATCTCTAACTGAATGAGCAATTTTCAAACTCTTCCATGCTTTCACCAGTATGCAAAAATATCACAAACTGAATACTTCCATTCATTGTTGCCTTTAGCAATCTCTTTTAGATGTTTTGCTTATGCAATGTGATAAATGACGATCAAATTGAGAACATGTCTACTCAGTGACATAGCTAGTGAGTGCTCAGGGGGGTGGTGATGGGTGTCTGCCCCAAGTCCCAGCCTTTGGAACTCCAGCTCTATCAAGTCCTTCCCAAGAAGCTGGGATAGGCAGCTATTTTTTGTTTTTATGTAGTTGCGGGTCAAATATTGTCATAGTATAAACACTGTTCCTAATAAATTGGCCTTCTGTAATTGACTGTTGGTGCTTATGATGATCACGAATGATATTATTATATCACCATCCCCAGCACTTATGATGATTTCTAGATAAACCTTGTTCAGTGCAGCTTGTTCACTATCCTTTACATATTTTTACAGTGCCCTTTTCTCTTCCGTTGCCAAAGAGCTCATAATTTAAGTGATACTGAAGAAGCCTCAGCAGCAGCTACTAGTCATAACATTGATCTAGACCAGTGATCTAGACATTACGTGTACCAGTGTGCCACGGATAGTCCTCAGGTGTGCAGTGGGAATTTGGAGATTGACAGTCCTTAATGGGAAAATTGTGGGATTTGAACACCCTGGTGTGCCTTGTCAATGGTAAAAACCACTGATTGTGTGCCTTGACAATTTCAGTGCCTTGTTAAAAGGTTGCAAATCACTGATATAGACTGAAGAGGGACAGTCACTCTTCCTCTGCTAAATATAAGAGGAGCAATCTTTTGCTAAGGCTGATATCCTAATCCCTGGTTAGGCCAGTCTAAGCCCTGGCACAATTCCTGTACTGACTGTTACAAAAGAGACATAAGGCACTTCTGCCCACTCCAGGGGGAAGGTTAAGCCAATGCACAGACATGTGCTTGTCTCCCTTCATCACTATGGGAATGGGATGACCAATGTGTTGTGCTAGCCTAGGTTATAAGTATCCTTAGGTTAGGATTTCACCCCATCCAAATCCTATGCATTTCTACTCAGAAGAAAGTCCCATTTGACTTCACTGGATCTCATTCCAGGTAGGCGTGAAGGATTGCAGTCAGAATAACTCTCTGGTTAGCTTGTGGCCAATATTTCTAGTCCAGCATTATAGCCAGTGTACTTTTTTCTGAGTGCATGTAACCACCCCCCCCCCCTCCATTTTATATCCTTCACTTTCTTCATGAACTGCTTAGGCAGACATTTTTCACGATATAAAATGTTGCATGTTGGATGCCTAAAGAAATCAATGTGTCGCTCAGAGACTCTTTTTGCTGAACAAAGCAAAGTTTCAGGAAGAGCACATGCATCACATGCAGTCTTTTTCTTAATGAGACGGTGTTTCTGGAAGCCTGTAAGGTTTGGAAGATGTCCCTTTGTTTATCAGTAATTGCTTCAGTCTATACAAGATAAAAGATACTGATTTTCAGTGTGGTATCCCCCAAAGACCATTAGACTTGCAATAACTGCTATTCAAAACTGATCAATGCAATTAAAACCTCAAAAGCTTCTTACATATGCACAGCAGTTTGTTAGATTCATAAGAGATAGAAGAGACCAATTGTATATATTTGTATTGTGTGTTTAAAAGTTTATATTTCCTGTTTTGTCCGATGCATGAACTAAAGAGTGTTCATTAAAATATAGCCGGGTAACTCATCTTGATACTAGAATCTGATCTTCAAATGCTTGTAAGAGCTCCTTAACACTATGAGTTTGTCCAAGATATAAGAAGTCTTTAGAAGTCTTGTTAACAAGACAAACACCGCAAAGCAAAATCTCTACCTCTCTTATCTTCCCATGGAGATTAGGCTGATCAAGGAGGAGAGAGAAAAGTGAGAATTTTTCAGGAGAAAAGTGAAGATCAGATGGATGGGGGGCAGTGGATGGATAGTGTCATGTGGAATTGTGCTGGCATGCTTTTGCTAGTGTTACTTATGTGTATGAAAGACTGACTGCATTTTATTTGCACTTTGCACATCATCCAAAGAAGAATGGCCTCCTTGCTTTGTTACCAAGCAATAAATTGTGTTCTGTTAAACACCTATCCTTGGTATGTTAATTTGATGCTTAGCACACCATGTAAGGAACTCAACCAGGTAAGGAACCCATGAACCCTTTGCGGTTAGGCAGCAATCTTACGGCTATAGCCATGGGGATTGGATTTCTTTCAACAAGAGAATATTGGATACCAGGTATCTATTTGACTTATACATGTTGCAGATTGCTACTAAACACTGAGATATGTGGTCTCACTTTCATCTTCAAATGTCTCCAAGTTGTAGACTTATAATGCTTATTAGCCCACTGGAATATGCACACTGAGCATTGTAATGTTCCTAATCAGATTTAAAATAGGATCAACTTTTCTGAATTAATATATCATCAAAAGAACAACTGTAAATGTGGAATATAAACCTTTCAATTTTATATCTCAACCATCTTCAGAGATTTGAGGTGGAAGTAGGTATTTTTAGAGGGAATGATACTTTAGCAGAAATATTTTTCATGCCTGGGAGTAAAAAGGAAAAACCAATATACATATATATGTAACATATGTATCCCAATCCTATTCAGGTGTTGCAGGTTGGGACTGCCATGTTGTGATAGCTTCCAGTGTTACAAAACCCTGTGTTGCATGCCAGCCACCTCATGGGCCTTCTGGATCTGTGCCAGTGCAATTGTTGATGCAGATCTGAGCAGTTCAATATAGCCCCAGTTTGTCTGGGAGAGGTGTTAGGATAAGGATTAAGTTGTCACCCATCCCACCCCCTTTCTGGGCCAAGTCAACTCAACACTCCACCCTCGCCATCTACCCACACCCAAAAATACCCCCTTCCACCATTATTCTCAGTATATAAAAATCATTAAAATGTGATTTTTGGTCAAACAAGTCACAGATTATTACACTTTCATGCTGCATTTGTTGGCTTCCTGGTGAACTCAGGCATTATGGTTGGCACCCATGGTACAACCAGTGTAACTCATCTTTCTTGTGTCCCCCTCCTACTGCAGTTCCAAAAGCCATTCCTAAGAGTCAATGGACTTTCAGCAATAACCTTGGCGGCAGAACATACAGAATGGAGAATTCTTGGAAACCAGGCAGAGACACTTTATGCAAGCAGTGCACATCTCAAAATAGATCTTTACTGGAACAGGTGCAATAACATTTTATTTTTCACACTTTAGGCAAATTATTGTTGAAGTTGTGAAGGTACTTCAGACACACCAAGATGGAGGCTCAAAAATGACAGTTCACATGTGGAGAATAGTTCCAATTAGTAATGTTTCATTAAAACATAAGTAAACATATACTCAGAAAAGGAAACAGCCCATGGTTTCCATACTCCTGATTTTGACTTGATTTTCCTCAAACAAAGCAAGAAGCCATATTTTCACAGGTTCACAGTCATTTACTTTTAAAAATCAATATTTCTGAGATTAAGGGCGAAATCCAGAGTAACTACAGGGAGTCCTTGCTCCGGAGTAAGAACAATTTACTCTGGATTGCAATATGAATTCCCCATAGGTTTTCACCAGGTGGTGCAATAACTACGGGTACACGTAATGTCTCTTATGTGCTCCCGTAGTTACTCTGGATTGTAGGGTAATTCTATGTTAATTACAAAGTCTGGAACTGTTAAGTAATACTGGTGATCCGACACATTTTGCCAGTACAGTAAAATAAGATTTCCCATATTGTCAGCTGAGTGTCTCACTACAAGTCTCAGCCTTAGACAGAGAATGATATGCTTCCAAATGTTGAAGGTATGATGAGACCAAATCTTAGGGCAAAAGGGTGGCATTTGGTGACAACCATTAAGTTAAGCAAACCCCAAAAGGAAAACCAAAACCTGAGGATATCTGGATATCTGGAGATACAGGCTGTTTATCCCTCATGTTTGTACCTTACTATGGTGCTAACTTCAACAAGAATCAATGTGAGAAGCAAATAAATCTGTGCTTGATATTTTTTATCATAAAAGATCAAGGCAAAGAGCTTAAAGCCCCCATACTCTGTGATCCTATTCCAGAGCCAGGCTCTGTGTGGCTCTATTTCTAATTAAATTATTAGAAAGAGCAGGCGATAATTATATTAATTAAATAATAAATATAATCTGTGGTCAAAAGACATAGCTTAACCTTTTTTCCCCTTTCATCCCTTCTGTTCCTCCAACAGTGTTCTACTTAATAGAAAGAGGTAGGAAGGGATGGCCAAAGTTTCACCCATAACCCATCCACTCTCTCTTAGGTCTTTGTTGTGGAACAACTGGAAGTCCAGCTGAACTAGTTCGTGGAATATAATATGGTAGGTTTATTTTTAAGAACACCTTTCAGCATTTTTTATTAAGAAGTGTTCTTTCCAGAATAGCATGTATTCTCAGTATGCTGTTTTCTGATACCATGGGAGGATAGGAAAACAGACTCAAAAGAAAAGGAATATTAAAACATTTTACAACACCTCCACTTAAAAAACTTAGCTGCATTCGGTTGGATCCACATCAATCATTGCTTTCATCAGTCTCAATTTTACAAGTTCAGACTGCCTGATCTCTCAAACAGCTGTTTAAGGGTCAAAACAAAATAATACAGAAGTTATTAAGAGTTATCCTCAGACACAAACCTCAAATTCCCATCAGTCACCCTCTCTGGAAGCTGTGATTCTCAGGAAACATGCCATGTCAAAATATATTGCAACTACTACCAGTTAAATGCTTTTCACGCTCTCCACGGAGTCCTAAATCATCATTAAAAGATCATTGCTATATATGTGTTGGATAGGGTGTCACCGTTGGCTTGATATCACTGTCACAGGAACAATGAGAATTTTTTGTGTGTTGTTCACAGTTTCCTGTGTTGTCCAGTTAAAACAGATTGACCAGGTGTCATAACCACAAAATGTAGAACACCCAAGAAATATGTAGGACATACAAAATAAAAAAATCTCATCTATATTGTTTTTATGAGATTAGTTTAAACTCAGTATTATCTATCTATCTATCTATCTATCTATCTATCTATCTATCTATCTATCTATCTACAGTATTTATATACCACTTTTCAACTAAAAAGTTATCAAAGTGGTTTACAAAAATGAAAAAAATAATAGCTAATTAATAGCTCAGTGTTAATAAACTAAGTATTACTAACTATTAAATTTAAAACTATTACATGTAATTTATTAATTACAAGAAGGTTACATGCTGCCTGTTTACAAGGGAAAGGAGTAAACATTTTTTCCAGGTTTCAGGGCTGAAAAAGAGGATATGTTCTGGAAAAAGGACATATGTTCTGCAAAGAGTGACTATTATGTTTTCATAGACAGCCATTCACCTCATGAGGAACTTCTAGGAAACAAAAACCTGAAACATTTCATTCTGAAGCCAAACACTGAAAAAGCAGGGATGGGGGCTAGCAGTGGTGTCTGCTAGAGGAACCCTTTATAGTTCCTTCTCCATTAAAGAAGTCTGAAGAAGTGTTAGATCAGGCCCCATCCATTTCCTTTCGTGTAGTTAGCTAAATTGCAATCATGATGACACCTGAGGCCAGAAGTGATAGCTAGCACAATCCTAACCATGTCTACTCAAAAGGAAGCCCCATTGTGTTCGATCCCTTCATTTATTCTTCTAGAGTGAATGATGGACAAATGATGCGAGACTGTCAGTGGTTAGGCCAGTACAAGTTCCAGCACCTGTGCTGGTAAGAATTGGTTAGAATTGCACCCTGTATCTACAGTCAGAAGCTGCATTAATAAAACTATGTATGTCTTCTGCCGTACTGCCATTTAAATCAATCAGAATTTTACATCAACTTTCACAGAGAAGATGCTTTCAAGTCTTTAACCTAAGGGAATTACCAGAGAGCAGAAGCAAATACAGAATTGCACTTTGCTGAGTTCCTATAGAACAATCTATTTATATCAGTTTAATTTTAACAGCTAAATTGTTGAAAAGTCTAAACTGATTCACCTAAACAAGTGGGTAAATAAATATTCCAATTAATAGTTGAATAGTATTACTTGGTGTACTGTGCAGATGCTTGTGTGTTTAAGGAGGGTTTTGGGTGGGTGGGGGTCTGGTTCAGTGGGTGGGGGTGTAGGGGGGTTTGTCAGGGCTGGTCTTTGGATGTCTTATGAATTTAGTTGTATGTTTATACAATGACAATAAATTACTATTACTATTGAGATTAAGAATAACCTCAGTTCTGGGGATGCTTACAGTACTGTTATGTTTACTTATTAATGTGCATTCAGGTTGCTATCCTAAAGAATTTAGGCCAGCACAACTCACCTGTGTTCCCACAGTGGCATGGAGAGGTCAGTGTATGTCAGAGCACTTGCCTAACCCTCCAGAAGTACCTTACAGAGAAGTACCTTACGGCATTTTCACAACACCCCCAGGTCAGCATGGGACTTGTGCTGAGATTTATGCCAGCCTAACCATAGCCCAGGATTGCAGTGTTGATGTTATATTTTTCCA
This sequence comes from Cryptoblepharus egeriae, assembly GCA_030015325.1. Lineage (NCBI taxonomy): Eukaryota > Metazoa > Chordata > Lepidosauria > Squamata > Scincidae > Cryptoblepharus > Cryptoblepharus egeriae. The sequence goes on from JAREYC010000006.1 coordinate 52,588,177, forward strand.
AATTCTTGCAAGCATTCTATAAGAGAGTTAGAATTATAGGAAGCTACAGTACATGCTCTATCCATTCCCTATGTGGTGATGCAAGGGTTTGAATCTAAGAAATTCTGAAGGAAAATTAGGTGATCTACCACTGCCCCTCTGCCAATGGAGGGTCATAAAGCTAGAGTAAGAATGAACAGGACTGGAAAAGTGCTTTGCTTAGTATATAAAGCATATGTAAACATGATATTATACTGCACCATAAACATCAATCAGTGAATGCTGTCTTTGCCTAGCAAAAGGCTCCAAAATTGTTCAGTTTCTACCCATGGAATCTAGACCAGTGGTTCCTAAACAGTGGGTCATGACCTGATTTTTGATGGGTCACATGAAAGTGATGGAAATATCAGATAGCTATTTGCCTTGAGCCCTGAGGTTATTCAAAAATCAAATACTGTAGTTTTTAATTATGCTGCAAAGAACTCCTGCAGTATGCAAGCACATGTAAAAATAAGGAGATAAATGATATGGGCTGTGGGTGGCACAAGTGGTTAAGACACTGTACCTGTTAACCAGAAGGCCATGGTTCGAGACCCAGGTCCCCACAAGACAGGGTGAGTTCCTGTCCTTAGCCCAGCTCTGCGATGCCAGCTGGATCCAATTGTATTGGCTCTGCCATTCCATTCAACTATTTCAGTGGTGTGGAGAGGGGGGATTTGCTGCTCGGGTAACAGTCTATACTCCATATTAATCCACCCAGGACTTCATGCTTTGCGTACAGCATTGAGCATCATACCATATTCTTTCGAGACTGATGGATGCCAATGCAATGCAAATGTTTTCTTGTCTTTGTTATAATAAATAAATAAATAAATAAATAAATAAATAAATAAATAAATAAATATTTCTTTTTAGATCTCCTTTTAAAAAGTCAGGTAAATCAGGTGGGTCTCAACAGAGTGTCATGTTTTAAAAGTGACATTAGCATCTCCCTATGATAGCCCTCAAGCCTTTATCTCCTGATTCCCTTTCCAATGCTCTTTTCGACAGGTGGATCCTGTTGTATTTCCCAAAAGGGCTTGTTGTAATGAATGTTTCTTTGTCCATGTGGTTCTGTATCTGACTAGGATTACCATATGTCCTGGAAAACTGGGACTGTCCCAGTTTTGGGGAATTGCATTCATATACTGGCAAGTTTGATAAAGGGTCCTGTCCCAGTTTTGTGGAAGAGAATTATGGTAACTCTGTCCCTGACAAAATGTTTGTCATTTTGGTAACTCTATCCCTGACAAAATGAGTTTGGAGGAGCCATCATGGAGTCAGTCAGTCAGTCAGTCAGTATTTATTTATTTATTTATTTATTTAATTTATATCCTGCTTTTCCTCCCCTGCAAGGGGGAGCTCAAGGCGGCTGACATCAGGGAATAAATCATCATTAAAATAGATCATAAATAAAGATTAAAACACCATTAAAATATAATTAAAATACAATTAAATTGAATAAAAACATGCAGATTAAAAATATTTGTTAAAAACACTAAAAACAACAGTATCCCCATGGATTTATTGATGCCATCTCTGTATAGCCAGTGTCAATTGTCAATAAGTGTCCCAGGGTTGGTACTTGACATCGGGGTGACAGGGACATGGTGGACATGTCTCTTAGCTTTACTACACTATTGTTAATTTCTACAGCTTTTGTACTGATGGTGATTGAACTGATGTATCCAGAATGGCAATGGTACCCTTAGCAGTCTTTCAGTATAACACCAAATAAAATTCATAACTAAACAGCCTGCTTTCATAAAAATGTCTCCATGCTTATGAGTTAATAGGGAATGTGCAAAATTGGCTAGTTCACAGGCTGGGAGCCAGGTTACATATATCTGATAAAACACCCAGTAGCCTGTTGAAAGGAAATGCCTATTTATTCATCATTATTATCATCCTCATAAATTCCTGCTCACTAAACATTTACTGCTGTCATTTGTTTACGCTGCAACAGTGTTTTCGCATTAAGAAAGTGGACATTTATTTTCGGCTCAGCAAATCGAATGATTGCATTTAGGACCTCGTTTAATGGCAAAGTCAATCCACCTCTAAAGTGTCTTTTATAATTAAATACTTAAAGAAGAATGGCTGGATCCTGGTTTGTTCAAATTTGATTTAAAGCCTGTTGCATATGGTTCATCTAGCTGCATGCTGGAGGGTGGAACATAAATTCAGAATATAGTCAGGGTGATTCAAAAGCATTTATTGATTTGTTTCTTTGCAGATGTGTCTATTTCACCACTTAACCTGGAGTGGATGAAACTTTCTTAAAGATATTCACATTCAAAATGCAAGTTGCAATATAAAAATTAAGCATTGTTATTATTATTATTAAAACGACTTCTTATCAGTTGAGTTGCCCAAATGAACAGAAAATGCAAACACAATTGCAGCCTAACTTCTTTCACTGTCTTCATTATAGACTTGATATGCAGAAATCATCAGCCAAAGCTTTTTCACAATATGGGAATAAGCATTATTAATAGCTAATGTCTTGCAGATAAAAGTTCTATAAAGATACATAAGGGGAAGACTATAAAACAGTTGGCAACTCAATACACTGACCAGTTGGCAACTCTGTTTCCCTAAACGGCAACAAAATAATCATGTTAAGAGCTTCTGGTCCTTATTTATTTTTTCCTTAGGAACAAAAGATGCTAGTTATACTCTCAGCTTTAAAAGGTATAATGGTGGCAGCAAGTATGTTCGATCACTGGTTTTTTTTTAATTACATCATTAACCACAATTAATTTATTTAGTTAATAGTTTAAATAGCTTCAGTGTTGGGGAAGTACTTTTCAAGACAGCTAATGCAGCAGACCTGTTCTGAGAGTGAGCTGTGAGTCATGAAATTGCTAATGTTAGTATTTGAATTTAAATAATAAAACATATTTGTTCAGGCAAGTTGATTCCAGGCTGATGCAATACTGAAGAAGGTTGATGCAATCTAGCTGATGCAATCTGAAACTGCTCTTACAGCATGAGTCAGCAGAATTGGAAGTGCTGAGTCACTGGTACCCTGACTGTAATATCTATAACTGATTGGTGTTCCACTAAATTTAAGTGTGTATGAGATTATTGCAACGTGTGGGTTACTGAGGAGGAGTATTTTGCTGTTTTGATACTCTGAAAGACTGAACTGTATCTGTGGACTGACTTGTGGACTGTTTGACTGGATTTACTGAGATTGGAATACCCCTTCAACTTGATGTATGTATATGACTGATCTACTGCTCTGACCTTGGACTGTGTTACTGGACTTATCTTCTGCCTTTCATTTAAACAATATAGTTATCTTTAACTATAAACAGCTGTCGTGTTTACTCTGTGCTGCTGCCCGTTCTCCTCTGCACAACTACTCTGCTAAGCCCTGCACATCAGCAGGGTCTTACATCCCAACAGCTAGGATAACTTGGGACCAAACACCATAATTCCAGTTTGTTAAAGACTGACTGTCATTCTGGATCAAGGCCCCATCTAGCTGCCATCTACATTTTTAAAAACAAGAAAATCTAGGTAGATGACATGAAAATTAAATAAATTTAGTAATGGCAATAGATGTATAATATAGATCAAGGGTGGGCAAGATGGGTCACTTTAGGGATCCTAGAGCAGGGCCAGATTTAGGTTTGATGAGGCCCTAAGCTAATGAAGATAATAGGGCCCTTTATATGTCCAGAAGACTAGCACACAGGGCTCATTACTTACATCATAGGAGCCTACACAACACAAAACACTGTTGCTGTATGTAGGTTTTATTTTATTGTTTTTTTCTTATATTCTGGAAAATATAAGATACAGCCAGTTTTTCTCTTTTAAATTTTTTTGGGACCCCCAAGAGAGTGGGGCCCCAAGCTATAGCTTGTTTAGCTTATACCTAAATCCGGCACTGTCCTAGACCTTTAAAATTGTATAGATGAGGAAATTTCAGCAGGTGCAGCTTGTTATAGAAGAGAGAATGTCAGTGGATGCAGCTATCCATCTCACAGATGACAACCAGCACTTGCTGAAATTCCCTCTTCTATAGAATTGTTAAAGGTCCAGTTTCCCTAAAGTAGCCCATCTTGCCCACTGCAGTCTAGATCAGGGGTCTCCAAACCCTGGCCCAGGGGCCAGATGCAGCCCTTAGTGAGCCTCAGTGTGGTTCCTGGCAAGACCCCTCTACCCTGCCATTGGGTAAGCCTTATAATACATTCTGATATGTAAATTTATGTAAATGTATTCAAATTTGAAATGTAAATAAGTTTCCAGCCCCCAACACAGTGTCAGAGAGATGATGTGGTCCTCCTGCTGAAAACCTTGGAGGCCCCTGATCTAGACCGTCCTTCACCAGGTGGCCCTAGCAAACTACTACAGTAACATAAGAACATGAAAAGAGTCTTGCTGGCTCAAGCTGAGGAGCCATCTAGACCAGCATCCTGTATCTCACAGTGGCCCACCAGCAGCCCAGGGGAGACCTCAGGACAATTTGATAGCTGTATTTTGTTGCCACTCTTTTATCGCTGGCATTCAGAGATAAGATTTATCTCTGAAACCTGAAGGTTGTGTAGAGTCATCATGGTTTGTACCATGACAGATTTTACCTTCATAAATCTGTCCAGTCCTCTTTAGAGGCATCTAGGCTAGGTGAGGTACTGTGTCAAATGAGGTGGCATAGATCTCAAAGTATCATAGAGATGGGATTTTTTTAGTGATAAAATAAAAACACATAACATCGGTTTCTGCACTTCTCATTTTGTAAACAGTCCAAAATCTGTGAAATCTGAAAAGTGCCATTTTCTAACACCTCTGCATACCTCTACAGATGTGGCTGCATCTACTGACACTATACTGCCGATATCACCTAGCTAAGACATTTCTAAAGTGATTTTAATTTCTAACGAACATTTATAAAAATGCACACTTAGAATAAAAATTCATAGCACCTTTTTATGTACACAATTTTCTGCACTTCTAATTCTGAAAAACACCAGAATCAGTGAAAAAAATAAAACCATTTTAACCCCCTTTACCCACGGAGAACAACACAAAGGTAAGCTATTTTCTTTACTTACCTTTCCTGGCCAACCTGGTTCCCAGCAGGCCTACAAGATGTTGTGTCAGTGGCCCTGATTATGTATGCCAGTCCAGGATAGGATTGGACCAATAGAGTAACAAGGGCATGTTATCACCATTTTGCTTCCCTTTCCAAACAAGTCTCTCTCTCACTCACTCTTTCTTCTTTTTTGCGGGAAGTACTTGACTCCCTCACAGATGGGTGAATTTCCCAGATGATCTCCTCAATGTTGGAACAGGAGCTTGTGACAGTTGGGTGGTATTTAATCTGAATGTGGCAGGCCAGCATCCTTCCTCTGCATTTATTGATTTGTTTTAATCATCCTACAACTGCTGTGAAACATCTGTGGCACGAAGGCTCAGTTGATATTAAACTGTAACAAGCCCCCAAGCTGACTGTATAAAAGAAGACGGTGGCAAGAAATACATATTGTTGGTTTACCATCCAGTCAGGTGAGGGTGAGATTGTGTCGAAAATTAAACATCTGTCAACATCCATATATTTGCAGGATATATCACCACATGCCAACAGAGTTGTGACTGCTTGGTTATTGAGATACAGTGATGGAAGAGAATTCCTCATTGGAGGGATGGCATGATTAGTGGAGCCTGAAGGGGCACAAGAAGGAAGGCCGTGCTCATACAACAGCCTGCATCTAAGTGTGAACAATCCCTGAGGTTATTAAAATCAACTCCTGTTGTTACCCAACTCCCCATCTAAAGGAGAAGGTTATTACTACAAAAACAGGAGAGATACAGAAATCCCAATGGAAGAGCATAGCTACAGTCAAGACTCCTTGGACAGCTATAAACTGTTGAGACTTCATCTTGCATGCAGCCTTGGTCCTTTGTTTGGAAATAGGTTAATTCCCCATCAAGGACTGGTATATATTTAGGGCCCAATCTGATCCATTCAGGGTGACCAGATGCCAAACCCAAAATTCCTGAACCCCAAGGCCAAAATTCCTACCCCCAAGGCCAAAATTCCTACCCACTTTAAAAACTGCCAAAAAATGTAATGTTTTTGTTTTTTGGTTTTTTTGGCCATAACTTTTAATAGGAAGGAGATATCTCAAAACTGATTTTTGCAATGAATTCTGCTCTTCAATAGAAATCCAATGACTTATGACATGATGGGGTATTGTGCACCATCGCAAAGTTAAGAAATGAAGCCAAAATGTAGGACACACGGACAGGAGGCTAAAAATCCAGACAAATCCAGGTTTTTCCAGTCATATGGTCACCTTGGATCCATTTCCAACGTAGGTGCTAATGAAAGGTAACAAACATTCCCTTATCTTGAAGAGGACTCTGTGACTTCCTCCCTGCCACAGGATCAAGTGCACACCCCAGTGTTTCAGTTGCACCAGCAGTAGAAAATTGAATAGGATTCAACCCTTAGTTACTGGGCAAACATAACCAGTCCATTAAAGCAGGACTGTCCACACTTTTGACTTCAGAGATCTTGGACCTTTAACAAGTGAGTAAAAGAGGGAATTTCAGCAGGTGCTGCTTCTCATCTCACATATCAAAAGGTGTACCTGCTGAAATTGATTCTTCTATACAATTGTTAAAGTTCCAGGAATTCTAAAACTAAAAGTTTGGACACTCCTGATCTAATGTCAAAGGAATGGGATGAAGTGACCAGGTGGCTGCCATTCCACCAGTCAGATTACTGCATGGCCTCATCAAAGTTATATATTTCCCAGCCACAGGAAGTGTTAGCTCTCTGCCAGTTGCCTGAGTGACCCATTTGATGGGAGTTCAGAGACAAACATTCAGTTATTGTTTTGTGAGGACTGAGGAATCAACTAGCAACAGAAATAGCTTAAGTTAAGGATTGTCTTCTAATTAGATTACATTTTGGCTTTGTTTAGTAAGTGATTCCAACCAGTGTGCAAACTTTCCCAATGTAAAACAGTAGTCTGCAATTTTGTTAATTTTAATGCCAATAAAGGTCTCTGAATCTAACCTAATTCTAAACTACCTAATCTAACCTAAACTACCAGCAGAATTAAAAAATGTAAAGCAGTAATGTCTTAGGGGTCAGTAGGCTGAGAGTTTTGAAAAGCATCCCAGCTTAATTGGTGAAAGCCTTTCTTTGTCCTTTCCAACAAAGCTTAGATATTTTCCATCTCCCTGCTTGTACTTTTACGACTCACTTTCCCATTTATAGCACTTCCTTTTTCTTTGGACATTTACTAGTTACATTTTGATTCTTGACTAATTACATTTTGATCCTTAATCCTTGGATCTTTAGAGTAACAAGCAGCCCAATCCAGAGCAACTAATCTCTCCACATAACAGCGCTTAGGTTGCCCTATCTAACACTAGGTTGGAGCAACTGCAAGATGCTCCAGCCCAGTTACTCTGAAGGAGGCTTAGGGCAGAGCAAGGCAAGATAGGGTGCCCTAAGAGAGGTGGACCTGCTCTGCCCTAACTGGGGCAGCCTAAGCAGCTCAGGAGGGGCAAGTTGAGGGCATGTTTAGCATTGCCTAGGGCAGAGCAGTTACTCTGTGTCCAGAGCCTGTTTCCAAGGCAGAAATGCCCTCTTCCAGCCCTCAGAGTTATACCACCTCAGGAGCAGATATAGTAATGAGTAGACCCATAGGGGTCCATGATAAGGCCCGAGTAAGAATGGCAGTGCTGACCACAAATCTGAGTTCTTGGCCAGCCTAGCTGCAACCCCTTCCTCTCAACCTCAGGATATGGAACAAACTACGGCTGCCCACAAACCTCAGGATACAGCAGGCCACTCCAAGAAGCCCCTTGTATTCACTGTAGAATGTACTGGCATCTCATCAGGGACTCCTTATAAGGCAGGCACCCAGTGGCGTCACCAGACTGGTGCGGCTGGTGTGGGCTGCATTAGGGATGCGCTCTGTATGGGGTGATGTGCCGGAGGAGTTTGACTGTCCTTTGGCAGGCCCCGGGAGTCAGCACATCCATTCAGGCCTGCTCCAAGGCGGAGAATCAGCCAGAAGCTGACACTTGTCTGAGGAGCTGGCCTGAACGGCCATCTGAGGTGCACTGCGCAGAAACACACTGAGCATGCCGAACAGCTTCAGAGGAGACTTAGAATCATAGAATCATAGAATCATAGAGTTGGAAGGGACCTAGTAGGTCATCTAGTCCAACCCCCTGCCTGCAGCAGGAATTCCCCCTAGAGCATCTCCAACAGGTGCTCATTGAGCCTCTGCTTGAAGATCCCCAGTGAGGGAGAGTCCACCACCTCCCTTGGCAATCCATTCCACTGCCGAACCGCCCTCACCGTCAGGAATTTTTTCCGGATTTCCAGCCATAATCTCCTCTCTTGCAGTTTGTACCCATTGGTTCTAGTTCCGCTTTCAGAAGCAGCTATGAACAAATTGGCCCCTTCCTCCATATGACAGCCCTTCAGGTAACTGAAGAGGGCAATCATGTCTCCCCTCAGCCTCCTCTTCTCCAGGCTGAACATCCCAAGTTCCCCCAACCTTTCCTCGTAGGGCTTCCCTTCCATCCCACTGATCATTCTTGCCGCTCTCCTCTGGACTTGCTCCAGTTTGGCTGCATCTTTCTTAAAGTGAGGTGCCCAGAACTGAACACAGTACTCAAGGTGAGGTCTCACCAATGCAGAATAAAGAGGAACTTCTCGTGACTTGGAAGCTACAGTCCTCTTAATGTAGCCTAAAATGGCATTTGCCTTTTTTGCAGAAACATCACACTGCTGACTCATGTTCAGCTTGTTATCCACGGCGACTCTAAGATCCCGCTCACATGTTGTGCTGCCAAGCCAAGTATCTCCCATTTTATACCTATGTTTTTGATTTTTATTGCCAAATGCAGAACCTTGCACTTCTCCCTGTTGAAATTCATTCTGTTTGTTACAGCCCAGGATTCCAGTTTATCCAGATCCTCCTGGAGGTTTCTCCTATCTTCTGATGTGTTTGCTACTCCTCCCAGTTTGGTGTCATCTGCAAATTTGATCAGGCTCCCCCGTATCCCTTCCTCCAAGTCATTGATGAAAATGTTAAAGAGAACCGGTCCCAAGACAGAGCCTTGGGGTACCCCACTAGAAACTGACCTCCAGGTTGACACAGAACCATTTACTAAAACCCTTTGAGTGCGGCCATCGAGCCAGTTGCAGATCCACCTAACAATTCCCCTGTCTAGCCCATATTTTTCCAACTTCCTAATTAAAATGTCATGTGGAACTTTGTCAAATGCTTTGCTGAAGTCAAGATAAATGACATCCACAGCATTGCCACTGTCCAGTAAGCTCGTAACCTGATCAAAAAAGGAGATCAGATTTGTCTGGCAGGATTTATTCTTGGTAAATCCATGCTGGGTTGTTTTGATCACCGAGTACTTGTCTAGATGTGCACAAATTGTGTGTTTTATGATTTGCTCTAATATCTTGCCCGGGATTGAAGTCAAACTGACTGGTCTATAATTTCCCGGGTCTTCTTTTTTCCCCTTCTTAAAAATTGGGACTACATTTGCCCTCTTCCAGTCCAGTGGCACTTCTCCACTCCTCAAGGATTTCTCAAAGATGATCGACAGAGGCTCTGCAAGGACATCTGCCAATTCCTTCAGAACTCGAGGATGCAGCTCATCCGGTCCAAATGACTTGAATTCATTTAGGCCAGTTAAGTGGTTTCGAACCAGTTCTCTGTCAATCTTAATCTGCTCTTCTGCACCATCCATGTTTTCATTACCTCTTTGGGGATGTAAACACATCCCCGAATCAGTCAATGATCCCGCACCCCCAGTTGCACAGCCCTCCTTCTGTGAATAGACGGATGCAAAGTAGGAGTTGAGCAGCTCCGCCTTCTGCTGGTTTCCAGACACCTGCTGTCCATCCTTGTCCAAGAGCAGCCCCACCCCCTCGTCTCTCCTCCTGTTCCTTTGGGCATATCTAAAGAAGCTCTTTTTGTTATCTTTGACTCCCCTGGCCAGCCTCAGCTCATACTGAGCTTTAGCATCCCTGACCCCCTCCCTACAGGACCGGGCTACCTGCCTGTACTCCTCTCTGGTGATCTTTCCAGTCTTCCACTCCCTATACTTCTCTTTCTTTAACTTCAGCTGATCCCCAAGTTGCCTGTGGAGCCAACCTGGTTTTTTCAGCATTTTCCCCCCTTTCTTTTTTATTGGAATTGTTTCTGACTGTGCTTGTAGAAGCTGCCTCTTAAGGAGCTCCCACCCATCTTGGGCCCCTTTCCCCATTAGATCATCAACCCATGGGATCCCACCTATGACTCCTCTAAGCCTGTTGAAATCAGCTTTCCTGAAATCCAATGTATAAGTTTCACTCTGCACTCTTTTTATTTCCCACATTATTCTAAATTCCAGCAGCTCATGATCGCTTTCCCCTAAAGTTCCCACTATGTTGACCTGATCAACCAGTTCTTCACGATTTGTTAAGATCAGGTCAAGGATGGCCCCTCCCCTTGTCGTTTCCTCCACCTTCTGGACCATGAAGTTATCTTCCAGGCCCATCAGGAATCTACTGGAGCTTCCATGTTTGGCTGAGTTTGTCTCCCAGCAAATGTCTGGGTAGTTAAAGTCCCCCATTACTACTATCTCATATTTCCTTGCAATGCCTGCCAGTTGCTCCAAGAAGACATCGTCTACTCCTTCTCCTTGGCCTGGCGGTCTATAGTAGACGCCCACCACAATGTTTTGTTTCTTATTTTCCCACCTTACTTTTACCCAAACACACTCCACAGGGATATCCGGACCACTCTCCTGGATTTCAGAGCAAGTATATATGTTCTTGACATATAATGCTACTCCACCTCCCCTTTTGCCACTTCTGTTCCTCCGGAACAGCTGATAGCCTTCCAATTGTGTGTTCCAGTCATGGGAGTCGTCCCACCAAGTTTCAGTTATTCCTATCAAATCAAATTTCCCTTCACTTGCTAAAAGCTCCAGCTCATCTTGTTTATTTCCCAGGCTCTGTGCATTTGTGCAACTTAAGCCCTGGAGGTTGCAACTCAATGCATTTCCCTCCTTTTTTGTAAGGCCAGGCCCCTCTAAAGATTTTTAAGTTACAGCTGTGCCCTGGCAATTTCCATCCAGAGCATTTTCCTTATTCCTAGGTTCCCTTTGGACGTAACCCACCCCCTTCTTATTTAGTTTAAAGCCCTCCTGATAAGGTTGGCCATCTCCCGTCTGAAGACACTCTTCCCCCAACCCGTAAGATGTAGTCCATCCTTTGCTAGGAGTCCTTCCTCAAGGAAGTTCATCCTGTGATCCCAGAATCCAAATCCTTCCCGATGACACCATTTTCGAAGCCAGCTATTGACCTGAAAAATCTTGCTATCTCTCTGAGGACCTTTGCCAATTACTGGGAGGATGGATGAGAATACCACCTGGGTATCCCCCAGGTCCTTAATCTTCCTCCCCAGAGCTTCATAATCCCCAACTATCTTTTGGAAAGTTTCCCGAGCAGTATCGTTTGTTCCTACGTGGATGAGTAAGAACGGGTGACGATCAGCAGGTGTGATCATCCTCGGTAGCCTCTCCGTGATATCCCGTATCCTGGCACCCGGGAGGCAGCACACCTCACGGGAAAACGGGTCTGGTCGGCATACAGCTTCCATGCCCCTCAGGAGAGAATCTCCAATCACCACCACCCTCCTCCGTGTTCTCCTTCTGTGTCTAGCTTCCCCCACACTAACTGGTTGTGGCTGCTGTCTATGAGGGGGATCTGTAGGCATGCCAGTATGGGCAATGCCAGGATCCGGTGTAGGTGTGCTAGCAAGAGGAACTTCTGCCAGCATGGTGGAATCTGAGAGACTCTGGAAACGGTTGTATAGCTCCAGTGGTTCTCGACTACTCCTGCCCCTTTTTCTCCTGACTGTCACATGTCTCCATGAAGAGACATCATTGCTGGGGTCCCCACTGGTGTCATCCCTCTGGAGAAGTTCCGTGTGTGTTGTATCAAGGAACTCCTCAGATGCCTTAATTTGACGAAGGGTGGAAACTTCACCCTCCAATGCTGCCACCTTCTCCTCCAACAGTGCAACCAGTTTGCACTTGCAGCATCGATAATCCCCGGGGTCCTTGGGCAAGAAGACAAACATGGCACACGTGGTGCATGTCACGACAACTGCGCCCTTCCCTTCCATCTCCTGTCAACTTCACAAGTCCTCCTTGCTCACAGGCTCCGGTCCACAGGATCGCGCCTCAGGCCCTAATAAAGCCCTTGAAAGCTCCTCCCACCAGGCAACCAGCCAATGAACACCTAGCAGCAATTAAGCACTCAGCTAAGCAGCCCCCCTCCTCCCCTCACCTGGGAATCTGTGTTCCTTCTCACCTCTCCTCTGAAAAGGAGGCTGAACTAGGAACAGGCCCTAATAAAGCCCTACAAAGCTCCTCCCACCAGGCAACCAGCCAATGAACACCTAGCAGCAATTAAGCACTCAGCTAAGCAGCCCCCTCCTCCACTCACCTGGGACTCTGTGTTCCTTCTCACCTCTCCTCTGAAAAGGAGACTGAACCAGGAACAGGCCCTAATAAAGCCCTACAAAGCTCCTCCCACCAGGCAACCAGCCAATGAACACCTAGCAGCAATTAAGCACTCAGCTAAGCAGCCCCCCTCCTCCCCTCACCTGGGAATCTGTGTTCCTTCTCACCTCTCCTCTGAAAAGGAGGCTGAACTAGGAACAGGCCCTAATAAAGCCCTACAAAGCTCCTCCCACCAGGCAACCAGCCAATGAACACCTAGCAGCAATTAAGCACTCAGCTAAGCAGCCCCCTCCTCCACTCACCTGGGACTCTGTGTTCCTTCTCACCTCTCCTCAGAAAAGGAGGCTGAACCAGGAACAGGCCCTAATAAAGCCCTACAAAGCTCCTCCCACCAGGCAACCAGCCAATGAACACCTAGCAGCAATTAAGCACTCAGCTAAGCAGCCCCCCCCTCCACTCACCTGGGACTCTGTGTTCCTTCTCACCTCTCCTCTGAAAAAGAGAAAGTCCTTAGAGCAGAGAAAGTCCGCGCCTCTGCACAGCCATTCGGCCTCACTCAGGAGGCGGAGCGGCAGCCGAATGGCTTCAGAAAGAGTACTGAACAGGCACCAACTCTGACGCCTGCACAGTCTCCCCCGAAGCCAAAAGGCTTCAGAAAAGTACTGCGCAGGTGTCAGAGATGGTGCCTGCACAGTACTCTTTCTGAAGCCAGTTGGCTTCAGAAACAATTGTGCAGGCGCCAACTTTGGTGACTGTGCAGTCCAGGTGGGGGGGGGGGGGGCGCGCATCCCAGGGATGACGCACAGACTTCCGCACCAGGTGATGTGCAGAGTTATGTCACCACTGTAGGCACCACAGCTGTTCCTTGTTCAGTGTGATCTGAGGGGTGTCTCCTCAGGAGCAAGTCTTCCCCTTGTGTCAATTACTTAGCATGCTCTGGAGCAGTTAGGGCAGCCCAGGCTTCCTGACCCTCTGGATTCAGCATAACTTTCTGCTCTGGATACAGAATAGTTAGGAGAGTGCAGTTAGGTCAGAGCAGGCTGAATTTGCTCTGGATTGCAGCCAAGGGCAACCATCCTTTTCCACTAAGAAAGCAAGCCCAGTCTCTCTCTCTCTCTCTCTCTCTCTCTCTCTCTCTCTCTCTCTCTCTCTCTCTCGTTTTTGCAAGACATACAGTGGTACCTCACGTAACAGAATTAATTCGTTCCAGAGGCAGTTTCTTTACATGAAACTTTCTTTACATGAAGCGGATTTTCCCATAGGAAATAATGGAAAAGCAGATGATTGGTTCCACAACCCCAAAAATATTTATGTAAAAATATTAACTGGATGTAAAAATGATGACAAAACACTGTAATTGAATTCAAAACATGCATTCAATGGGCATGATCCTATGAAGTCTACTTAGGCTGCAATCCTAAAGACAATTTCCTGGGAGTAGGACCCATTTAACACAATGAGGTAGACTTTTGGGTAGACATGGGTAGGAGGATGCAATCAAAGACACTTTCTTCTGTAATCCAACTCCCCACTTTCTCCTTCTCTTCATCCTGAGCCTCTCTCTCTCTCTCTCTCTCTCTCTCTCTCTCTCTCTCTCTCTCTCTCTCTCTGCTCCCTTCTGGCTGGCCCTGAGCTGCTTCCCTCTTTTCCACTGCTCTTCTCTCCCTCTGTCCAGCGGATGTCTGGCCACAGGATGAACAGCATGGAAGTGTTGCTTTCACTATGAGCATGTGCACTAGGCAGCCCTGACACTTTTTAAACAGGTTGCTGGCCAGCGCGTCTGCCCCAACTGCCAATGAATGTTTTCTTTACGTGAAACACTTTCTTTACGTGAAGCAGAATCCTAGAGAAATTTTTTTTTGTTACGTGAAACTTACTTTACGTGAGGCATTCTTTAGGTGAGGCGTCACTGTACTTGATTTCCTCACAAATGGGTGATTAATTTCCCAGATGATCTCCCATTATTGAAACATGAGTTTGTGACAGGTAAGTTGGTGGATTTTCACAGGTGTGTCAGTAGATTGTCACATATCTGTTTTTATGCAGAAGCTAGTATAATTTTGATTTTGTTGTTGTTAAAGACCTTGGAGTTTTGTCCTGTCCTTGGAGGGAGGCTTTTCCCAATGTCCCCCTCTGCCTGGTTTCTATGACCTAGGAACAGAATAAAAACTACTGTTTAAAGGTCCCCTCCATTCCACTGCTGATCTAGTACAGGAATCTGAGCAGGCCTCCGTCGGTCTTGAAAGTCTTGATACTATGGTATCGTGCTTGGTGCTTCATACGCTGCATGCGAAGCACAGAAGCCTGGGTTAGATTGTTATGGAGGATAGGCTGTTACCCAAGCAGCAAATCCCCCCTCCATGCCACTGAAATAGTCCAATGGAAAGGCAGAGCCAATACGATTGGATCCAGTTGGTGTCGCAAATCTGGGCTAAGGACAGGAGCTCACCCTGTCTTGTGGGGCCAAGCCGGGTCTCGAACCCTGGCCTGCTGGTTAACAGGCACAGCATCTTAGCCACTTGCGCCACCCACAGCCCAATACAGCCCAATAGCAGGGTGTGAACATGCTTGCCAGTAGGTGCTAGTCCCTTTCCCTAAGAAGATTATGACAGATAGCTACAGTAGCAAAACAACTAATGTAGACAAACTTTTTGCCAAATTATTATTCACATCTGCATTTAGTGGATCTGAATATGTCATTTCAAATTCACATATAACTCACACAGCTGTGCAACTGGAAAGGTATACAACATTATGGTCCAGGCATAATTCAAGATGCTGAAAATGACTAAGATTTTTTACTGTAGCAGTAAAATAAATGGAAGAAACTTATATAGGTATCCCCCGCTTTCTGATGGTTCATTTTCTGACAATTCAGTCTTTCAACACTTTTCAGTTATACCCAGAATTCATTCAATGCATATTTTGGTGTGCTACAGGCCAAAATTGTCCTCCCCCATGTTGTAGCTCCTGGTATGATCCCATTCCTAATGGAGCTAATGAGAATTTATTTGCAGAAATCTTTGTGTGGCAGCAGGAATTTGCAAAACAAAGGGGCATTTGCAATTTACTAGCTGAAAAGCATTGAAAACAACATTTATAAAATTAAAAATATTGGGACCCACTTCTCAATGGTTTTCACTTTTGGACAGTGCTCTGGTCCCAAACAAATGGGAACAAAAGATTAGTCAAATTCAAGCATTAGAACAAAAGAAAGCACACTGACTTGCTGTGCCAAATACCTGCAATGGCTTCCAGAGCCAACATCAGGAATCAGCTGACCCTTGAAGCCCCCACTCCAGATGACAGTGATTCCCACATTTGCTGCCTTCTGCTACAATCCCCAAAATTGGTACTCCCTCAGGGTACTCAATCCCCAAAATTGGTACTCCCTCAATCTTCAGTGACATTTGGATCTCACAGGTGGGAGCGAAGAGTAAAATGTTTCTCAATAACATTTGGAAACCTAGATAGGAATGAATCCTGGAAGATGCAGTGCCTCCAATGCAGTCACCATCAGTGAAGCAGAAGCCTCCAAAGAAGTTTCTGCTTTGTTTTCCCAGCTGTCCAAGTTATGAAGAGATGAGAGAAGAATGATCTCTGTATGATCCTATCTTAGAATCCTGATAGTACTAAGAAAGGAGTATCCTAACCAAAGGAGTCTAATGCAGATCTTTATCCAAGGTGCCACATTGGGTGCTACTTCTATTTCTGAGCCTCATGTACCAGTCTGTTGTCATTAAGTGTAGTAAAACAAAGGCATTTGTGAATGTTCAGATATACCATCCTCATATTTCACTACACATCTGTACCCTAAAAATAGGGTCCAGGACAATGATCAGCATGACAAACACCAATCCAGCCTGCTTTCAGGGGCTTCCTTCCAAAGCATCTCTTCACCTTCACCATCCACATCTCTGACAAGAAGCCCCCCGAGGCTGTTAAGAAGATCCACAGTGATTTGTGACATTATTACAATGTGTACTGGAAGGTTTTACAAGACAGTTAATGCAAAATATAGGGATCATTACATACAGTCAGAATCACAAGGCTTTTTACAGCTGGAGACAAAACAACATTTAAGCTGCGCTGGGGGACATCCACAGTGGCAAGCTGTTAAAATGGTCTTTTTTGAGCCTTGAACATACTTAGCAGACACATTCTGGCAATGCAAGTGCCAATTACTTTAGTCTGAATTAATGTCTAATAATATCCTGGTGAGAAATAGAGTATCTGTTTTGTTTTGTATCTGACTGGCTTTGTTCTGGGTTGAGCAATTTTTTTGTTTATAAAAGAATGCTGCTTGGGGACAAGGGGGAGCTTGCTTGCTTGTTTTTTTGGCATGCAAATACTTGGGAGTTGGATAATCACCAATGTGACCTGTGTAACTGAACCTGATTATAACAGCTAAAATTGGAACATAAGACTGTAGGTAAGCATGTGCCAAGAACCTGATGGGAACAAGGTGGGGAAGGGAATGTTTGCTAGGAATTCATTATTCGAGAGCCTGTTATTTAATGTCTCAAAATCCTAGGTGATCTTTTAGGCTGACACAAGTGATTGTTCCAGCTCAGGATGTCACAAACATGCCATAATGCACATTGGCACCACCCAAAAAGGAGGGCGGCTGATGCAGGGAGTCATTGGCCTCTCCACACAACCCTTAGCATGCAACAAGGTGAGATGTGCTGGTTGTTTCTGGCCAGCGCAGGGATTGGAAGTGAGTGGGGGACATGGTGTGGGGTGCTTCAGGGTGAGCAGAGGGCAGGCAGAGGGTGTTCTGGGGTTGGTGGACAGGACTTGAACTGGCATCTATGCTGAATCCAAGCTTTTGTCCCTGGGCAGCCAGGAGCAGCCTTTGGCTGTTCTACTGGTTCAGATTTAGACAACCTCCGGAGGTGGACTAATTTCATGTAGACTATCAGGGCTGTGCTTTTTTTATCTTGGGGAAGGAGAAAAGGTTTCCTCTTCCCATAGTGGTGCAACATCAGCCCCAATATTTGCACTGGATACGATGCAGGCTATGCCAGCTTGTCTGTTGCATGCAAGTCAGAACTGTGCTTTCCAAGCCTAACTTGATCTCCCAGGTTTTGCATTTGTGAGAATAGCTAAAGGCCCATGGCTTGGCAGATGGTAAGTATAGCAAAATTTCCAGTATAAAACTGGACCATTATCATTGGTGCAACATTGCAGAAAATCAACACTTGTGTGACTGTTACAGCTGCTACTGGGAATCTGTCCTACATGTTGTTCCAATATGATATTAGGGGAATATTTCAGCTTCTGTCCATGTTTTTGTCAGCAATGCTGGATTGTATTCTAATCATGGCACCGCCTGAAGAGCAGGCGCATTCTGAGTGGCACAGCTCTTAGCATTTTAATTTTTAATTTCAGGTTTTTTAAAAAAAACATCATCATTTTAATGTATAATTAAAATTTTGCAGTAGACCATACCCCAACGTCCTGTCTTTTCCATGCAATTAACAACAACGTTTTGTTGTTAATTGTGACTAGCATTGGAAACTTGGCGCACACACCACCACCACTACCACCACCACCCCCAAAAATGGAGCAAAAATTTGCACCAGCAAGGCAGCCATGTAGAATTAATTACATGTTACCCACTTTTAATTTGGGATAATCACAGTGATTTATGGAATCTAGCAATTTCTGAATTTTTCACACATGATAGTTCTATTCCAGGAAAAATATTACTGCAGAATATTTTTGGAAACATCTTTTTACTGGAGATCCTTGCATTTTGCACATAATGGCACAGAGCTTTTATATGCTGTGTGCTTTTGAGAAGACAAACTTTTCTGGACAGGAAAAGTTTTGGAAACTCTCATGGAAAGCAATATAAGTGGCTTTTTATATATGTGGCTTTGTATATAAAAATAACTTTTAAAAATTGTGTTTCAAAAAATGTAGGCAAAAGATGCAATGAACTGGACAAGATTTTTTTAACAACTTCCAGAGAAGTTATGCTACAATATACCTGCTGCTCTTTAAATAAGGCCTTACAACTCTTTGTCATTATGACTATTTACTAAGTTTTAGAAAAGCAGTTCTCAAACTGTGTGATGAGTTGCAGCTGATAGCTGACCAAAGAGTAACAATAGAGCCCTATAGAAACAAAACAGTCCAACATCATATTCACATTTTCTTGTGGGTAGGTGAATATGTCTTGGTCCACTTCAAAGAGCAGGCTGTGGGAAATGCAGTCCCACCAGAATGGTCCTGATCCTATGGAGCTCACCAAACTCACCAGAAGGTCTTCCCCCTGCCCCACCACAGTAAAACAGAAGGTTTTCAAACACTATTTCAGTCTTGTAAAGCTAGGTTGGTCCTGATCAGGATGTCCCTATGTCATAACTGCAACAGAGGACAAGACAACTACCAGTTATTCTCCTTGTACTTGTACCAACAAAATATCTAGCTAAGATCCAAGGAGACCCAACAGGATAGTAGAGGCTTGTCCCAGGTCTTGGCTTGCCCCCTCCACACACAATTCGGTATGAATGCATTGGTATGACTGCATTGGTGGAGGATACAAACTGAGTTAGGATCGGTCTGAGTTACTAAGTTTTACAAAGTACTAATTCTAGACTTCTTTTTATATTGATTTTTTTAATGGTTTTGTATTCTACTCCAAGAAGCTGTAGAAGGTCAAAAAAGTGGATAGAGAATAAGTTATGATCATACCTGAGGAGGAAGTTCATAAATCCTATGCTTGTTAGTATGGAATAACAATTGAACTCATATTGGTGCTGGGGAAGACACAAAATACAAATTAAGGATATGATCACTATAAGATGACATGTCTGTTACAGACTAGTTTCAGATGGATATAACTTACCACAATTCACACTTCAGTGATCTGTGGCAGCTTCAGATATTATATAAATTAATTCCTGGATTGGCTCAAGCTGAAGTCCCCTGAAGGGTGATTTCATGCTCCATACAAGTTACAAACAAGGCCAAGATGAATAAACAAAATTCAAACCCCAGGAACATTTTGCATTTCAAAACCCATCTGCTTTTTATTTCTGTTGTTTATAGTGCTTTGTTGGTGTTCAGTCAGAACTAGAATTGTTGGAAATCCAAACTTTGAAGCTCATCAAAGCAGAATTGCTAATGCTGTCTCTTCTAAGGCTCTTTTTGCATTCCTACACATCTGACTGCAACCAGTGACCCAGTGATTGTTGGCACACTGAAACCCTTCTAGCTGTATTCATAGAATCATAGAATCATAGAGTTGAAAGGGACCTAGTAGGTCATCTAGTCCAACCCCCTGCCTGCAGCAGGAAATCCTCCTACATCATCCCGGACAGGTGCTTGGCAAGCCTCTGCTCTTCCTCTTCTCTTTTACTACAAGACTTGGATCACATGCTTGAATGGTCTCCTGTTTGCAGCGCAGGCATTCCTTTATAATGCACCTGGTCATCACTTATGACAGCATTTCTCAAACTGTGGGTAGGTCTTACTAGATGAGTCGTGACCAATTTCAGGGGGGTACCTATTCATTTCAATGTATATTTTCTTTTTTAATATAATGTGGTGCCTTGTAAGATGAACATAATTTGTTCTGGAAGTCTGTTTGTCTTACAAAGCATTCTTTATATAAAGTGGATTTTCCCATTAAAAAATAAAGGAAACTTAAGACGATTGGTTCCACAACCCAAAAATATTCATATAAAAATATTAACGATATGTAAAAATGCAAAATATAAGATGAGCACCATTTAGAAGTGCCTGTATACCCAGTTAGTATGGAGCTACTGTTTCATGATATATGTACTGTATATGATATATGTACCAAGAGCTGATTCATCTTAACATCTTATTAGTTCCATACTTATTAGTTCCATACAGTATTATTTATTTATTTTATTTATATCCCGCCTTTCCTCTCCTACAGTAGGGAGGCCAAGGTGGCTAACAACAGGATAAAACACCATTAAAATTGAATTATAAATATAAATTAAAACATAATTAAAAACAATTAAAATACAATTAAATTTAAAAAGCTCAAAGTATCAGAAGTACATGTCTTTGGCTTTCAGAGCCATCAGTATCACAAGAAAGATTGCGTTAAGAAAATCCACTTTTGTTCCATAGGCTTTTGTATTTTGATTTTCTGGTTAATTGGCCATAACGTTTGATATTCCAACATAGTTAGTTTCATTGCATACTACATAAAATTACCTTTACAATAATATATAAAACTATGGTATTCATTCATAGTCTCAGTTTTTCACAATTTTTGTCACTAGTGTCAAGCTCATCTTGTAGCCACCCTAAAGGTTGTAGCCTAGAGCAACTGAACCCTCCCCAGCTCTGTATGCTCACATACTGCTCACAGTATGTTCTGACATTTCCAGTGTTAATGCAACTATAGTGCACAACATGACCAGACATTATAACTGCAAAAGAAGACCAGAAGAGGAGCGCATAAAAGAAAAAGCTAGGACATTTCCAAATAAAACCTAAAAAAATATTTTGATTTTACCATTCATCATGGTGAAAACCATACCTGATCACAAGAGGTTTCTCATTTAGGCAGGTTGGCTAGCGACCCTTTGGATTAAATCACAAAGTTTATTTTAAAAACTGCCTAGACTGGTATAAATGAAGCCATGTTGCTTTCTCAAACTCCTTCCAGGGTTGAAACTGAAGAGCTGAGATTGTTTGTAGTACATAATCATGCTTGGGAGGATGTTTATGCTCAAAGTATATACCTATAGTAAAACAGGGAGGAGCATGAAGATATAACCCAGTACACAGTGTTCTGTGTGGCCAGGTATTCCCATGTCGTGTCCATCATGGATTGGAGGAAACTCCAATCCACAACAAATGGACACCGTCAACAACGGTACAAATGATGATGAAGTTGCCTTTTGCCATGGTGTTCGGTGTACAGTATAGCACTGATCACTGTATTTACTTGATCTACTGTGCACCTTTTCCAGCCAAATATTAGACTCCAAAATTGGGTTTGTATTAGATTTGATGGCACATTAGATTCAAGTAAATATGGTATTTTGATTATAAGTATAGGTCAGTGTTTTGTTTAACAGTTTAGTGCATTGTAAATAAAAAATGTAATATAAACCCATTGTTGAAAAGTAGTGCACTGAGATAAAAAAAATCATAAAATAAACACATTGTCATGTTATTATTGTCATATTATTGTCAACTCGTATGTAGTAAAATTAAATTCTGCACCTACTTTGCAGCTGTGCATTACAATTGCGTGTAAACCTTTTTAAATCTTAAACCTTTTAAAATTGGGGTGCACATTAGATTGGTGGTGCATTACATTCGAGTAAATATGGCAATACAGAAGTAATACATGTGAACCTGTTCTAGTTCAAATAACCTTGTTTTGTGTTGTTTCTGGGGGATACTGGGGGATACTAGAGTTTCTTAACATAATGGGATGGATTTTGATTTTATGGGTGAAATATTTTGAAACTATTATGACTTAAAGTTTTTCTTTCCCTGTTTGATTTCTGACAGAAACCACTGACATAAACAGAATGTTTTCCATTAGTCTTTGGCAGTTTGTGTCTCCTATCAAATGCAATCTTGTTTACCTTGTTGATTGTACCCCAAACAATGCACAATCCATATCTCAAAGACATCATGTCTCTACGTTAACAGAATTGTATAGACCTTTGTTATGCTCAAAGATTGCAAGAGGCATTTGCGGAAATGCTGAATGATAGAATGATAGTCATGCAGACAGGATGTTAAACTTGGAGGCATTTGGTAATTTTTAAGATAGTTTCCATTACCTTTCCTTTCCATAGTTAAACTGATTCCAGGACAACCAAATCAAACAGAGCAAGAAAATTCTATTTGGGGAAAAAGTGGAATTTTCTTTGTTTTCCAAATGATACCATCAAACCATTTTTTCCCCATATATAAAGCTGCAAATAATAAGCTGTAATGTACAAACATTGGAAAAGAGAAGTGATAAGGTACTTCTAGTGAAAGAAATATAACTTCTGACAACAGCTCAACCTCTGTATATATTTGTGCTGTATTTATTTATTTGAGTGTGGGCAAATCAAAAACCAACAACCTTTTTGAAAGAATTTTTTTTTGGAAAATGTTTCCAGGAGGTCTTGATGTGCCCCTTGCAATGACTTTTTGAAAACTTTTTTCTCTGTACTGCTGTCAGTAGAGATACAGCAATGCTGGGGCAGTGGCAAGCTGTGGCTCTGCTAGGCACCAGACAAGTTCTGATTCCCACTAGAGGAGCCACAAAGATTTCTAGAAAAGATCAAGAGCACTAAGTATGGAAATTAACCTGTATTTGTGGTTGTGAGCAGTCATGGAAATAATTATAATCACAAATTTTGGTTTATTTCTAATAATGAAATATGAAGGAAAGCTGTGGCTCACCTGTTGCATTTCTGTGAAAAACCAGATACACACAAGCAAAAACTTACCAATTTCTTTTATCAGTCCAACACTTCCCCATTTTTTTAATACATTGTCACCTTAGGTTGTACAGCACCTTTCAGTGGATGTAAAAAAATTTCATAATTCTTCCATTTTAAATTCAGAGGAAATGGAAATTTGCAACTTCTTAAGAAAAACTAGTTATTACATAAGATGAATCCTGCTGGATCAGGCCAAAGGTCCATCTAGTCCAGCTTCCCACAGTGAACCACCAGGAATGTCTAAGACAAGAGACCTGCATCCTGGTACCATCCCTGCATCTGATAGGCTTGAGGTAGCTGACTTCTAAAAATCAGGTTGAACATACCCACCATAGCTTATAACTTGCCCTGTAGCCATTAGTAATTTCATGTTCTCTGTAAACTGCTTTGTAAACTTTTCGGAGAAAAACAATATATAAATAGTGACTAAAAACAATAAAAAATGACTAAAAACAATAAAAAAATGACTGACTGAGGGAATAATCCCAAAGTGGACTTGGGTCAGCACAACAGTGCCTTAAAACACTTTTGCACTACCAGGAAGACATTGGGCTGAGGCACTGGTGAAAACAAACGCCAGCACAAGCTCTCCAGAGAGTTGGGGGAGTTGAGGAAGAGGCAAAGGAGGGCAAGGAGAAGGCAGGAGGCAGTCGTTCCACACAGGGGTTGGTGGGCAGAGGGAGGAAGAGAAAAGAACGGGAGATGGTGCCAGGATACAATTTTATTTCAGAGATGGTACAAGTCTGAGTAGACCCACAGAGGCTGCTGCAGCCTTACATTGGGGAAGGGGACAAGCCTCCCCTCCCCATCATAGCACAGCAGCAACTCTGAGATTTGCACTGGATACAGCACAGGCACATCAACGCAAGCTAAGATTGCATCCCTGGAATGGCACAATTGAGCATATGTTCGTTTAAAACAGCCTGACATGTGAGGATGGCCAGGAGTATGACCAGCCCCTGAACAGCTGGATGGCAAGCTTTCTAAATGACATGCAGTCGCCTCCAGCTATGAGATGCTATTTGGCAACTGAACACAACTCCAAGGTGCAATTTATTTTCCACTTGATGCAGCGTGAAGAGCAATTTGGAACTGAAGCATGGAAATGTTGCGACCCATTCATGCCATTATAATGCCAAACAGGGACAAAAGACTGACAATATGCCAGAACCATTCTCATTTGCTTTGATCAGATTTGCTTTGAGCCCCAATTTTCTTCCTCACATTTGTTCTCATGAAAATAGGCACAATCCACTCCTCCGCTGAGAACTGTTTGGCAGGCTTTTTTACCCTACTGTCTGGTCCCCTCAGGCTCAGTGAAATCCATAAGGGGACCTGACTGCTAGGCATTGGGGGAGTTCCCATTTGCAGCTCCAGATCAACAGGCTTCAGATAGGCTACAGAGCAGGGGTGAGCAAAACCCCAGTTCAGGGGACAGATGCAGCTCACGACAAGCCTCAATATGGCCCACAGCAAGACCCTTCTCAGCCAAGCCTTATATACTCTAGATATGTCTCTAATACACTCTTATTTGTAAATTTATTTACATTTGAAATGTAAATTATTTTTCCAGCCTCCAATACAGCGTCAGAAAGATTATATGATCCTCCTGCCAAAATGTTTGGACACCCCTGCTATAGAGTGTTGCTTCTCTTTTAGTGTTCTCCCTGCCCATGGCTCCTTGTACGCTTGTGGGTCAGCCAGCTTCCTTAGCAGCCAGACTCCTATCTACCACTGACCTTCATTGCTTGCCGACTGCTATCTTATAAAGGGTTTGCTAGCCCCTTCTGCACCTGTCCCTCCCTCGCTGGTGTCACAGGATCCTGCCCGTAAAATTGTTTTGTTTTGACAACATTTATTGATAACTTGGTATGGTAATGTATGAGTTCATATGGGAAGTATATCAACATCAAAACTATCTAGAGATATCAGTAAGTCAAAATCATCACATTTAATATTTTGGGGGAAAACTTCACATTCAAAATCTACACTTAAAAATGTATCATTCAAAATTTGCATGATGAATTTGTAAGTTCCTATATTTGGAACAGTTTTGGATGATATTCATTTCAGGTCCTCCTCAAGTAATGTCTTTAATTACCTCAAGTTTAAAACTTTCGAATTTTAAAACATGGAAAAGAACTCAAAGCTTTAAAAAAAGCTATGCTCTTTATTCCAACCAGGATTTACTTTTTTAACACACAACGAACTTTTTAATATCTGAAAATTCAAAGCAAAGGCAGAGAACAGGCAGAATGACTCCAGAATTATGACAAGATCAAAGAAGTTACAGCCTACAATCGACCAGTTATTTGTCATCAGGTGGCATTTTGACAGCAGTCTTATATTACAAAGCTATTTTTCTTCTCTACTTCACATAAACATCCCATTAATGTTTCCCACGATAGATATTTATATTAGTGTGCTTAAAAATGAACACAAATGGTTTTCTGAGAAACCATTTAGAAATCACAAGCAAAAATAAATCAGGCAATCAAGATTCAGCCTTCATATGCAAAGAAATAAGATGCCATCTTTCTCAATAACGAGAGAAATCAGAAGAGAAATTGTCAGGTTATTACAAAGAATTGTCTTGTAGGATATAACAAAGGGAGGAATGCTAGTTTCAACCAAAGCAGGGATATCTATCCCCACAATAGTTGAAATAAAGGGAATGAAGTTAGTAGAACTTCATTCAGTAAAGGGCTAGCAGGGTACTTTCAGTGCTGATAGGAACAGAGTATGAATTTAATCAAAACTGCCACATCCAGGCAGCCCACTAAAAATGGAGCTTTCCTGTGTAAGAATTTATTGTCATCTTGCAAAAATATGGTTCTAGTCTGATTATAACTCAGAATTCAGACTTGTTCTTTATAGTCAGTCCATAACTATGCAGACCAAAGGTGCTTTGTCTTTCCAGTAGCAGGTCAGAGTTTTCCCCTGCTCAGAAGCCAGTAATTTTGTGAGAAGCTGGTGCAGTTGCTGGAAAGTAAGAACAATACATAGCTAGCTCCATTGCTATTCTTCCATTACAGTTTACTAAAAAGGGGATCCATGAGAAACCTCTCAAACCTCTTTTAAAGTAACATTTAAACTCTGACCTTTTGTAAATAGTTGTAAATAGTTCTATTCAACCACGGAGCAAGGCAGTTTGAAGAATCTGAAATGAATATCCAAAGATAGAAGTCCCATTTAGGGATTGTGGGGGTTATGCTGGTTTTAAAAAAATAAAAGATGACTTTTCATTGAAGTTTTTGAATGCTGAATTTAAGAATAGGATAACAGGTGTTTACGTGGTTTACTCTTTCCTTGAAAACATTTGAAATGGAAGTTGAGCCAAAATCAAAATTCATATGTGTCTGAGGTTTCCCACATCCTTTCTGAAATCCCAAATCCCACCATGCGTAAATTTATAGTTCATCATAATGCTATTTACAAAACCGATGTATGGATTTTGAGATCCTCTTCAGGCATTTCACATTAAAAGTCAGCACAGTAATCATCAAAATATGTTGGCATGATGTAGCAAATGTCTTGAGGCTGTGCTCTGGACAAAATGTCATGGATAAAATCAAACTCTTGACTAGTCTTTTTGTGATTTTATATAACTTATATAGATTATATATATAGAGAGAGAGAGAGAGAGAGAGAGAGAGTTATATATAGATTATATAACTATAATCCAAGTTATGGATTGGAAAGAAGTGTATATATATACCACCAATGATAGTTTAGCATACAGGTTGAACCTCAGCATCCATATGATTTTGTTCCAGGAACCTCCATATACAGTGGTGCCTCACATAAAGAATGCCTCACATAAACTATGTTTCACGTAACAAACAAAAATTTCTCCAGGATTCTGCTTCACGTAAAGAAAGTGCTTCACGTAAAGAACACATTTGTTGGCAGTTGGGGCAGACACGCTGGCCGGCAGCCTGTTTAAAAAGCATCAGGGCTGCCTAGCGCACCTGCCCATACTGAAAGCAACAGTTCTGCGCTGTTCCTCCTGTGGCCAGGCATCTGCTGGGCAGAGGGAGAGAAGAGCAGTGGAGAAGCGGGAAGCAGCTCAGGACTAGCCAGAAGGAAGCAGGGGAGAGAGAGGCTCAGGATGGAGAGAAGGAGAAAGTGGAGAGACATTTTGAAGGTGTCTTAGATTGCAGCCTCCTAACCATGTCTACCCAGAAGTAAGCCCCATTGTGTTAAATGGGTCTTACTCCCAGGAAAGTGTCTTTAGGACTACAGCCTAAGTAGACTTGATAAGATCATGCACATTGAATTTGAATTCAATTCCAGTGTTTTGTCATCACTTTTACATGCAGTTAATATTCAATTCCAGTGTTTTGTCATCACTTTTACATGCAGTTAATATTTTTGAATTTAATTCCAGTGTTTTGTCATCACTTTTACATGCAGTTAATATTTTTATATGAATATTTTGGGGGTTGTGGAACCAATCATCTGAGTTTCCATTATTTCCTATGGGAAAATCTGCTTCATGTAAAGATAGTTTCACGTAAAGAAACTGCCTCTGGAACAAATTAATTCTGTTACGTGAGGCGCCACTGTATACCAATTCTCAGGTTATACAAAAGCAATTGTTTTCCATGGTGACCAATGCGTCAATTCCCTTTAAAACAGCTTCATCTGGGAGGCAGACACTGACATGGAAGCAATTGGGAAGTGATTGTCACTTTGTATTCATATGATAATCACATGGGGTAAGGGTAGGTTCTGCCTCCCGACTGAAATCCAAACTGATTCTGAAGCTTTTTTGAAGCCTTTCATCAGCAACATTAATTGCCTGCTCCAATGCCATGTAAGCAGGTTGTTTTTAAGCTATTAACTACTGTTTAAATAGGGTTGCCATAATTCTCTTCCACAAAAACAGAACAGGACCCTCTGTCCCATTTGCCAGTATGTGAACACAGTCCCCAAAAATCGAGATTGTCCCTGTTTTCGGGGCATAGGCAACACTATGTTTAAATGATGTTTATCACATAAGGGGCGTGATTTGTGTTGGGTCAAAATTGTTGATTAAAAAACTCTGATAATTAGGTTATATCTGTACTTCCTGTTTGTTCAAGAAAACAAAATATAGTGAAACTGGTTTTCAGCAATTCAATACCACTTTGTCTTGGAATTTAGGGTATAATGTGTGAGGGGGGTGTGAGGGAGACAAGACAGAGGAATATTTTGTTGGATGACTGGCTGCAACCCTTAAGACACTTTCCTGGGAATAAGGCTACAATCCAGAGTAACTACAGGACCTTTTAATCCAACGTAGTTATGGTGCCACCTATGGGAAACCTATGGGAAATGCATAGAGCAATTCAGAGTAAGTGCCTCTTACTTCTTCCTGTAGTTACTCTGGATTGTAGGGTAAGACATATTGAATACAATGGGGCTTACTTTTGAGCAGACATTGTTAGGATTGTGCCTTTGCACTATTACTAACAGAGTCACTACTATCCATTGGCTCAATGGAATCTTTGTCTTTGCGTGCAACTTAATATTCCCCTACTGCTGATGGGGAGCAACATTGGAACACTGACAAGGCCAGTGGCGTAGTTAATGATAATGTAGCCTGGTGCGAAGCTCAAAATGTAGCCCTGGAAGTGATGTCACATCCAGAAGTGTCATATCTAGGTATTTTTTATAAAGAAAATTGGTATTTTTAAAAAGAAAAACCTGCCTCCTCTTCCTCCTTAGCAGTTCACCACCATTTGCTCTGCTAGTGGCATTCCTAAAGAACCTATTTGCTATCTGGAGTTGAAGATTTTGTTGCTCCCCCACCCGCCCTGCAACAACAAAATAAAATTTAATTAAGAAAAAAATGAAAATTGTATCCATTATCGGTTAGGGAAACTGTGCTGGAGCAAAGAGGAATGTTTATTCTTTCACTGCTAAACAGAAGAAAAGCACCGGGTTAGCATGGGGTAACTGTTTTATGACATATGTACTGTATATGATATGTGTACTGAGAACTGATCCATATTAATACCTTAGTTCCACACAGTAGCAGAAATAAATCTCAGAGCAATCAGTAACAAGGGAAAGTTTGAGTTTTTAAAAATCCACTTTTGTTCCATGGGCTTTTGTGTTTTCATTTTCTGGTTACGGTAATTGGCCATAATGTTTGATATTTCAATACAGTTTATTTCTTTGCATTCTACATTAAATTACCTTTCCAACGATATATAACATGATGGTATTGTCATTCATATACCCCGTTTTTCATACTAGTGTCAAGCTCA
Organism: Cryptoblepharus egeriae; assembly: GCA_030015325.1. Classification (NCBI taxonomy): domain Eukaryota; kingdom Metazoa; phylum Chordata; class Lepidosauria; order Squamata; family Scincidae; genus Cryptoblepharus; species Cryptoblepharus egeriae. The sequence goes on from JAREYC010000006.1 coordinate 52,617,425, forward strand.
GCTTGTAGCCCATCTAAAGCTTGTAGCCTGGTGCAACTGCACCCCCTGCACTGCCCTAACTATGTCACTGGATAAGGCCACAATCCTAAAGTCACTTTCCTGGGAGTAAGATCCATTGAACACAATGGGGCTTACTGTTGAGTAGACATGGTTAGGATTGTGCTCTGGGTCACACATTCCACACTGCCACACACAGATCCCACACAAAAAACATCCTCCGTACAGCTTCCACACTGCCAAGAGTTCCCACACACAGGTTGCTACCCCTTCCTCTGAGAGTTCCCTGGACATGGAAGTCTGTTCCAAACTTTGACTAGGGCCTCACTCCAGCTCAAGCGACCCCTGTGGTTATGGAAGCCCATTCGAAACTTCCTCAGAAGTGCTCATCTTCCAAGTTAGTGCTCCAAGTAAAAAAAAATTTAAAAAATTTGCACTTAATCCAAAACACTTTTAATCCAAGTCACTCTTAAACCAAGGTACCACTGTACAGCTCTCAGAAAAGATATACAGTTGTACCTCGCTTAACAAGCGCCTCCCTTAACAAGCAAATCATGTAACAAGCAAAAATTTCCAAGAAATCTTGCTTCACATAACAAGTTCTGCTTCACTTCACAAGCAAGCATGCTATGAGCACGCATGCTATGCAGCCCTGATGCTCCGCACAGAGGCTCTTTAAAAGGAGAGCCAGCGCTGCCAGCCAGTGCTGCTGCCTCTAACTGCCCCCAACTTGAACCTCCAGCAGCAGCCCAGTTAAGCCTCCCAGGAAACTGTCTTTGATTGCAGTCTCCTAACTATGTCTAGTCAGAAGTAAGCCCCATTGTGTTAAATAGGGTTACTCCCAGGAAAGTGTCTTTAGGATTGCAGCCGAAGTAGACTTCATAGGATCATGCACCTTGAATGCTTGTTTTGAATTCAATTCCAGTGTTTTCTCATCATTTTTACATCCAGTTAATATTTTTATATGAATATTTTGGGAGTTGTAGAACCAGTCATCTGAGGTTCCATTATTTCCTATGGAAAAATCTGCTTCAGTTAAAGAGTGTTTCACTTAAAGAGCATGTTTCCCGAACGAATTAAACTCTTTATGTGAGGCACCATTCATTAGTACATTATAATTATACATTATAACAACTAGTACATTATAACAACTAGTTGATTTTCTGTGGGATAGACAGAGAAGATCACAATTGTGAGAAGATCACAGTTTTAAAGGTCTGAGCTTGCTTGAGGAAAAACACACATAAGTCTTGTCTCAGACAAGTCTAGCACAAAACTTGACAGGTCAACTACAAAGGCTTTCATCAGCGAAGAAGAAACCTGAAATATTTGGAAGATGAAAAGTAAGGAAAATCAGGAATTAAATTATGTAAAATGAGCTCAATCCTAACTCACTGTGCCAGTGACGTGTGGCTGTGATGATAGCTATTTTCCTGAGGTCAGCTTCCAGAGCCTCAGTGAGGAGCTCTGTGCAGTGATTTAGGGCACAATCCAGAGCAAGTTCAGCCTGTTCTGCCCTAACTGCTCTCTCCTAACTATTCTGTATCCAAAGCAGAAACTTTTGCTGCATCCAGAGAGTCAGGAAGCCTGGGCTGCCCTAACTGCTCCAGAGCACGCTAAGTAATTGACACATGGGGAGGACTTGCTCCTGAGGAGACACCCCTCAGATCACACTGAACAAGGAACAGCTGTGGTGCCTACAGTGGTGACACAACCCTGCGCATCACCTGGTGCGGAAGTCTGTGCATCACACCTGCACCTGCGCAGTTGGCGCAGTTGGCGCCTGCGCAGTTGTTTCTGAAGCCAACTGGCTTCAGAAAGAGTACTGCGCAGGCACCATCTCTGACACTTGCGCAGTACTTTTCTGAAGCCTTTGGGCTTCAGAGGAGACTGTGCAGGTGTCAGAGTTGGTGCCTGTGCAGTACTCTTCTGAAGCCATTCGGCTGCTGCTCCGCCTCCTGAGCGAGGCCAAATGGCGGAGACTTCCTCCGCTCTAAGGAAGTCTTCTCTGAAGCTGTTCGGCATGCTCAGTGTGTTTCTGCGCAGTGCACCTCAGCTGGCCGTTTGGGCCAGCTCCGAGGAGGAGTGGCAGCTTCTGGCTGATGATCCGCCTTGGAGCAGGACTGAATGGGCATGCTGATGCCCTGGGCCTGCCAAAGGACAGTCAAACTACTCTGGCGCATAACCCCATACGGAGTGCGTCACCCAATGCGGCCCACACCAGCTGCACCAGTTTTGTGACGCCACTGGGTGTCTGCCTTATAAGGAGTCCCCGATGAGATGCCAGTACTTTCTACAGTGAATACAAGGGGCTTCTTGGAGTGGCCTGCTGTATCCTGAGGTTTGTGGGCAGCCGTAGTTGTTCCATATCCTGAGGTTGAGAGGCAGGGGTTGTAGCTAGGCTGGCCAAGAACTCAGATTTTTGGTCAACACTGCCATTCTTACTCAGGCCTTATCATAGACCCCTATGGGTCTACTCATTACTATACCTGCTCCTAAGGTGGTATAACTCTGAGGGCTGGAAGAGGGCATTTCTGCCTTGGAAACAGGCTCTGGATACAGAGTAACTGCTCTGCCCTAGGCAATGCTAAACATGCCCTCAATAGGCCTCTCCTGAACTGCCTAGGGCAGAGCAGTAAGGGCAGAGCATGTCCACCTCTCTTAGGGCACCCTATGTTGCCTTGCTCTGCCCTAAGCCTTTTCCAGAGTAACTGGGGTAGAGCATCTTGCAGTTGCTCCAACCTAGTGATAGATAGGGCAACCCAAGGGCTCTTATGTGGACAGATTAGTTGCTCTGGATTGTGCTGTTAGAGAGCTAAGGATACAGCAAAGACACAAGATGTCTGCTTCATTCCAGGAGACACAAAGATCCTAACAGCCCAATCCTACTTAAACCCGCAAGCACCATTGCAGTGGCACCAGCATAATTTCCACTGCATCCCATGAGGAATTTCTGGTGCTATAGGTCTTCTTGGAGTAAGGGGATTTTGTCACCTTGTCCAGGATCAACCCCAGCAATTCATACCTGTGCCAGCACCATGAGTGTGCACTCCTTCCTGGTCTTCACCCCCATAATGCACTTCCAAAATCACTGCCAGAAGCATACTACATAAGTTGCCATATTAACATTTACAAAAGTGGAAATGTATTCCTCTGTTTGGAACAGAGGTGTGTTCCTGGTGTTTGAATTGGGCTGAAATTATCATCATGCTCATCAGTTATATGCTAAGATAGAAACACTGGTCCCAAGAATGAGGACAGAACACATAAATACTTGATTCCAATGCAGGGAAACCATTTTACTTTAAAAGCTGTGCATCACTTGAAACTATATTAAAGAATTTCTAGTGCTATTAAGTTCTGGTGATTTATGAAAATACACTGAGAGGGGCAGATTCCAAGAGGAGCTCAACCAGACTTAGAAGAAATAGAATTTCTTTCACCTGTATTATTTATTTGTTTGTTTGTTGGATTTTTATCCCGTCTTTTCTAGGCAAACAACACCCCAACCTCCCTGGTAATTAAAAAGCTTATTAGAAGCTAAAGTTAAGTCTATCATTCAAGCCTAATTTCCCTAATAAAACTGACATTATTGGCCTCTGTATGTGATAATTTTAGTGCAACAACTGCTTACTGAATGGTAGATCATCATAGAAAATTTTTTAACTTGAATTTGGGTTGAATATTTTTCTTAGAAGATACACAGTAGCCCTCTCAGTAAATCAAACATGAACATTTCATCTCTGAGTAAGGTGCTTTTTGTCAGTGGCAGATACAACAGCATTCATTATGCCAGACTTGCACATTCTCAATCATGCACCCTGAAGCATGTAGCTTAATGAGTTGCATCCTGCAAAATCAAAGATTGTCCTCAGTTCCAGATAAGACAGGTTCTCATGAATCAATTTTAATACACCGGATGCTCGTTTATAATTTTGTCCTCTCTCTGCTTTACAGAAGCTGAATGCATTTTCTAGGTAGGTCGCATCTAGAACTGTGTCCACTCAGCCACTTGAATTGCAGCCATTTAGAGCAGCACTATTCATAATTAAATATTTAACTTGTTTGCATTTTTTTAACGAGGAGGCTGCAAAGCTGTGAGACTCCCTCAACCAATTTGGTGGGAAAAGTCTGAGGAACATAACAGTCTGGTACTATTCAAGCTGGCCCTAAAAGAAATTGTTCTTTGAGTCATAGTACTTATATGGTGCTGCAAAACATAAAACATAAAAAGCACTGACATGGGCAGTCAGTGAAATTCTGAATGAATCATCTGATGACAGCTGAGATTTAATTAATACTCAAGAGATCAAGATTTTCATGCAAGTAATTTCAGTTATGATGGTTGTTTATAACCTAAAGTTTACATATATATATTTTCATGTGATAAGTGATAAAACATTACTCTAATTGCAACTACTGCCACTCTAATAATTACAGTATAATGCAACTGTGTGCAAAGAAGTCAGCACTTCCAGACTGTAGAATAAGGAATTTTGTATATCCTTCCTCTATGTAAGATGGTAAATAGGTCCCTCACAAGATGTCCTGGTAGTCCTGATCAACTCTAGGGAGCATGCTCATTTGCATTACAAGGCCAAAGAGCCAAAACTGTCCAATGATGCCTCCTTGAACATGTGACCAGAATGACTAAACACCAAAGTAAACAGAACGCTATTATGTTTACTAGTACCATGTTTATTTATGGGCTTTATATCCCATTTCTCCCATGCTAATGCAAATGCCCAAAAAGGCTTAAAAGCTTTTCATCATTTTGTTCTTATAACAACTTGTGAACTGCTGGTGAAGTAGGTAACAGTTTTACGAGCAGCTTGTAGAACTCTCTTTCATATGGAATCCTTCATGGCATGGACATCACATCTGGCCTCAGGAAATGCCTTCCAAGCTTTCAGCAGGAGTTTTCAGGCCAGAGAAGCTGGAAAAAGCAATACCTCTTGCTTTGTTGCCTCATAACAGCTTTACCAGCTTTCAGTCCCAGATTCAACAGTTGGTCTTTTCCTGCTGTGCTTTCTTTAACATTCCTTCACTCAACTTCCAGACCATGCCTGGTCTGGAGGTAGTAGTATAGTGGACAAAACCAGTTATTAGAATTTATTAGAATTTATTAGAATTATTTGATACCTTTGAGATCATTCTGTAAGCCCAGGCAGTTTGCAGACAGGCAAAACACTTTCAATCAACTTTCACAGGTTCCCAGGAGAAGGGATTATGACATCACAATACATTGTCTCTATTCCAAGCATTGTTGTAAGTCAGCAGTAAATTGCCCACTTAAAACTTGTAAACTATGCTTATCTGAAAGAGAATTCCCCCCCCCCTCTTTTGTCTTGCCTAACCGTGCAGCCTGGAAGGAAAGAAAAACAATACAATGGATATATTGATTATCAGATAAGATGGAAGAACTTGCCTGAAGCCCAAAGATTATAAAATTAAAATAAAATTCTTAATTCCTTTTCTTGTGAGAACGGAAGCCCAGATGGACCAGCCAGATGTGAAACCTATACGTACTAGATAACAGTGAATGTTTTCTATTGTAAAATGTGTAATCATAAATCCTACCACATTCTGTTCCTTTTTCACAAGCCAGGAAGCCACTGGAGATAAAATCTTTACCTGTATGACTCCTCTTGTCATGAACAGAATAATCTCTTTATGAACAGTATGCCTACGTGACAGTTAAGCTATAAAAAGTCTGTACAAATTGTGCAATGTACTCAGTCTTTTTGTGGGGCAGAAACTCTGTCCGACTGTAGTCTGGAGCTCCAATAAAGATATCTTTTGCTAGCATAAGCCTCTTCTGGGTTCTTCCTGATATTACCACTCATATTTCCATAACAGTAGGATGCATATAATCAAATACGGTATTGGACTTCTAGTTTTCTTAGGGTAACATTACATTCACCATATGTCAGTTTCTCTCCCAAAACTAATTAGGCCAGCACAACTCATTGGTCTTTCCATTCCTGTGGTGATGTAGGGAGGCAAGTGCATGTCTGTACACTGACCTAACTCTCCCCCAGCAGTGGGACAGATGTGCCTTACGCTTTTGTGACATCCGTAGGCCAGGATGGGACTAAATCTATTTATCTACAGTACTTCTATACCACTTTTCAACTAAAAAATTTACAAGAAAATTAAAAAATTAATAGCTAATTAATAGCTAATGGGTCCCTGTCCCAAAAGGGTTCACAATCTAAACTGCAAATGAACACCAGCGGAAGCCACTTGAACAGACATTGCTGGGGCGAGGACAGCCAGTTACTCTCCCCCTGCTAAATAAAGGAGAACACCCACTTGAAAGAGTGCCTCTTGACCAATTAGCAGGGGTCAAATTAGCAAATGAGATTAGGATTGCAGCCTCAGTGTCAGACCATTGGAAAAGTTGAAAAAAATATTAATATTTTGTGCCAGTTTGAGAATCAGAAAGGCTGAGCCCAAATTCTTTTTGCCTTGAAAGGTCATGTGTTACATTAATAACCCTTCTAACTTTAAACAATCTCATAACTTCCATTTCATCAATTGGAATCTTGAGTTTGGGGCTTTAAGATCTTTTCAATGACACATGAATTGTTACATTCACCACATGTCAGTTTCACTCCCAAGGCAGCTGTGGATCAGACTAGTAAATCTTTTAGGCAGCACTTTCAGTGAGTGAGATTGACCTTAAACTGGCACACAATCTAATCAGAAGTGACAGAGACACAGATCTTTATATATTGTTTTGAAGATCTGTGCCAATATAATAACATCTGAAGCAGCAGAGTGTCATTCTGAAGATTATTTTTAAAGGTGCTTTCTTCCTTACTGAAGTGAGGTCAAATGGAACTAATCTGAAACCTATCTAGATCCTCATCAATTTACATCATCTTGTCAGAAATAAGGTTATTATGCTGTGCCAAGACAGGTTTCACTTTAATTGTCATAAATATATGTTTTTCCCTTTGAGAATAATAGTGTATTAAATATTAAATTCCAAATGCTTGGAATAAATATTTTAAAAGTCATATAGGTGATCTGATCATAAGTTTCTAACAAGTCAAGCCATCCTTGTTATAAGCAAAGAGTAGAGATGTGGCAAAATTATGATAAACTCATAAAATAAAGGGACTCTTAACACTTGCTGCAATAAAAAGGAAATGTCAGGATAACCTGTCAGACTGACCTAAGTGAAGATTCCAAGGATGCATTTGTACGGAAGGAAATATGTCCATCAAGTATCTATAAGAGGAAATTATTATTAATGCAAAGTCTCTTTGCTATCTCATTACCAACCAGCCATTTCTCATATTAAAAAAATAAAAATATAAGCAATTTCATATTAGTCAATAGATAATTTCAAGTAGTAAGAAAACTGGTTTATAGATCAAAATTAGGAGATAAGAAGATGGTTTATATTGTTTATACTATAGTGCTGATCCAGCTAGGTCAATATTGTCTGTACCAGGTGTGTCAAACGTAAGACGTGTAGACAAAATGTGCCACCATTATAATGGGTTCTCCTAATGTGATCATTGGGCTGTCTCATATCCTGGCAACATAAACAAGATTTCCACATTCCCCATAGTGAATAAGTTCCTAGGTGGGCACAATGTACTCTTTCTGGCCATCATCTGCTTAATGATGGCACTTCTGGTTCTCAGCAGGCACCATGAATGCTAACTTCGGCCTTCTGTATGAAAAAAAACTTTGACAACCCACCCCCACCCCCACCCAACCTGGTCTATGCTGACTGGAACAGGCTTTCCAGGTGAGGCTCTTCTCCAATTTAACTGGTGAATTGAATCTGGAGCCTGCTATTCTCTGATGCTCAGCCACAGCTCCTCCCCACCATTCAAATACCATGTGCTATGCCCACATTGAATGAATTCTGTTTCCTTATGAAAGTGATGAGCTTTTTTGCTCCCACATTCATTCCTGGGACAGTTTGAAGACACACTGTAGACTGGAACAGTTGTGAGCCACTGTGCTTTAAGATTTTTTTTCATGTTTCACAAAAGGAAATCAACAGAAGCCAAGAATTATATTTTTGGATTTTTATTAGCTCCTGGAACTTGTAACATTCGTAAAAGAGAGAGAGAGAGAGAGAGAGAGAGAGAGAGAGAGAGAGAGAGAGAGAGAGAGAGCCACATCCCCACCTCAGTGTTTCCAAAGGTGCAAAGAATTCTTACAGGCTGATGCTTTGTGATACCTCCATAGAATAGTCATTGTAAAAGCAGCAGTACAGTCAATGCAAACCACATAGACACAAACTTTAGATACCGCCATTAATCATTGCTTGTGTCAGGAAGCTATTTTAAACTTTCCTACTCCGACAGAGTTGCCAAACTGGCAAAGTCTCTTAAAAAGGGGAAGAGCATCACACAGCTTTTACATCTGCTTAAAGCTAACTGGAGGATGATGCATATAAACACCTCATTTAGTGAGAATGTAGGCATAAAAAGTTGACAGGCAAGGAAAAAGCAATTGGAAAGATTAATTCACTTGGATGCGGGTGCTGAGATAAGCTCTTGAGATGCAGCATCTTGTTTTCAAGGATGTCTCAAACATGGCTACACTCCTAGAAACATTTAATTATGTTTCCAGCAGTGAAAGAAGGGACTGCAAATTTCAAATGATAGCTGCACCCACCAACTTTACACACAAGCTCAGGTTCCACTGAGTTTTTGTTTGAATAAGGGAAAAATATAGCGGGAGACACGGGACCAGACCGTCTAAAGCATTCACACAAAGTAGCACCCTGGGAGGGGCAGCAAACAGATGATCCACCCACCTGGAGGAAAGTGCATGTAGCATCCTCACTCCTCTTTGGTTTGGAAAGAGCACAAGTTAAAAGTGCTGGATTCCCAGCATCTGCTGCACCTGTTCCTTTCAAACAAAAGAAGGATGGACCAAAGAGGCCACATACAATGATCTTCATAAGCAAAAGGAGTGGGGGGAAATTACCCAATTGTTTACCCAACATTCCTCCATAGGAGGGGTAGGTAGGTATATATACATCTGCACAGACGAGGCAGTGGGTAGTACAGATGTAGATGTCACACCTGCACAGGACTGTCAGCAAAAGTGGCATCTCCCCAGCTCAAATCCCTCCCTTCTTTAAGTTACAGCCTCCATTCAAGCCAGCAGCAGCCAATCATGTACATCATAAAATAGACAATGTGATGTCATCAAATAGCTTTTTTTAAAAACAGTGTTTCTTTTTGAGCTCACCTGTCAATTGGGGTTTTATATATCTTACAAATATCATCAAGATTTGCACAATTTCTCTTCTGTGATTTGGAACTTGTTATTCTGTGTGAGAAAACATGCAAATTTCTGGCTATCATCTGCTTAAAGACATGACTTGGGTGACCCTGTGTCCTCTTTTTTGACCTTGTATCCTAGAAAAAATCTTCACTGTCCTCCTTTCCTCACTGGAGTCCAGGCTCCTTTCCTCACTTTCCTCCAGGCTCACTGGAGTCTTCCTGTAATTAATCAATTATCTGTAATAGTTTAAAGTTTAACAATAAGTAAATATATGGTGTTTGAATTAACCACATGAAAGCAACATATATATATGAGTGTTTTTAGCTTTTACTCTGTCAAGTCCTACATTTTTCTTGGGTGTCCTACTTTTTGGGAGGGCTTTGTTCTCTTTTTCAGTTATTACATACGGGTCATCCTGCTTTCTGCTGAATTGTCACTTCCAACCATTAGCAGATAGTATGAATGCTATTCAACCCACTGTATGAAATGAGTTTGACACCCCTGTACCAGAGAAGGCGAATTCACGTATCCCATGAAGGTGGCCCACCTGTGAAATGGGATGAGATGGCCATTTTAAGTGTCAGGGTGGGGAAGTGGTTAATTACCTTACACTCTGTGCCCATCCATCATTTCCCTTGGCCTTCCACTGTTCTACCAAAATGCTTCCCAATCCTCTTTTCAAATGCAAGCAAGAAGAGGATAGGGAGCCTGACATCCTCCCCCACTGTTACTGCTGAAGAAGCCAATGTGGTGGCTGTAACTCTGTTCTGATTGCTCTCCAGCAGTCAGGAAAAGGACCACAGACTCCCGTACAACCTTTCTCCTCATCATCATCTTCAATCCTAAGAACTCTCAAGGATCTTTCTGACTGGTCAGTTCTGAAGATGGAGGAGCAGCAAATGGAGAAGGAGTAGATGAGGTGGAAGTAGAGGAGGTGATACACACTCCAATTTTTAAAAAAAGAAGGCGGAATTTGAGGTGCCACATTGGGTTGGACCAGGCCTGTATCTCATGAATGACAGGCAGCCCAATCCAGAGCAACTAATCTGTCCACATAAGAGCCCTTAGGTTGCCCTATCTATCACTAGGTTGGAGCAACTGCAAGATGCTCCAGCCCAGTTACTCTGAAGGAGGCTTAGGGCAGAGCAAGGCAAGATAGGGTGCCCTAAGAGAGGTGGACCTGCTCTGCCCTAACTGGGGCAGCCTAAGCAGCTCAGGAGAGGCAAGTTGAGGGCATGTTGAGCATTGCCTAGGGCAGAGCAGTTACTCTGTATCCAAAGCCTGTTTCCAAGGCAGAAATGCCCTCTTCTAGCCCTCAGAGTTATACCACCTCAGGAGCAGGTATAGTAATGAGTAGACCCATAGGGGTCCATGATAAGGCCCGAGTAAGAATGGCAGTGCTGACCAAAAATCTGAGTTCTTGGCCAGCCTAGCTGCAACCCCTGCCTCTCAACCTCAGGATATGGAACAAACTATGGCTGCCCACAAACCTCAGGATACAGCAGGCCACTCCAAGAAGCCCCTTGTATTCACTGTAGAATATACTGGCATCTCATCAGGGACTCCTTATAAGGCAGGCACCCAGTGGCGTCACCAGACTGGTGCGGCTGGTGTGGGCTGCATTGGGGATGCGCTCCGTAAGGGGTGATGTGCCGGAGGAGTTTGACTGTCCTTTGGCAGGCCCCGGGCGTCAGCACACCCATTCAGGCCTGCCCCAAGGCGGAGAATCAGCCAGAAGCTGCCACTTGTCTGAGGAGCTGGCCTGAACGGCCATCTGAGGTGCACTGCGCAGAAACACACTGAGCATGCCGAACAGCTTCAGAAGAGACTTTCTTAGAGCAGAGAAAGTCCGCGCCTCTGCACAGCCATTCGGCCTCACTCAGGAGGCGGAGCGGCAGCCGAATGGCTTCAGAAAGAGTACTGCACAGGCACCAACTCTGACGCCTGCACAGTCTCCCCCGAAGCCAAAAGGCTTCAGAAAAGTACTGCGCAGGTGTCAGAGATGGTGCCTGCGCAGTACTCTTTCTGAAGCCAGTTGGCTTCAGAAACAACTGCGCAGGCACCAACTTTGGTGACTGTGCAGTCCAGGTGGGGGAGGGGGCGCGCATCCCAGGGATGATGCACAGACTTCCGCACCAGGTGATATGCAGAGTCATGTCACCACTGTAGGCACCACAGCTGTTCCTTGTTCAGTGTGATCTGAGGGGTGTCTCCTCAGGAGCAAGTCTTCCCCTTGTGTCAATTACTTAGCATGCTCTGGAGCAGTTAGGGCAGCCCAGGCTTCCTGACTCTCTGGATTCAGCATAACTTTCTGCTCTGGATACAGAATAGTTAGGAGAGTGCACTTAGGTCAGAGCAGGCTGAATTTGCTCTGGATTGCAGCCATAGGCTGCTATCCTGTACACACTTTCTTGAGAGTAGGTCCCAAAGAACACAATGGGACTTGCTTCTGAGTAAACATGCTTACAAAGTTAATTAAAAATCGTCAATTAAAAATCAGAATCTATTGAACTGGTAGCATCACTTATCGTTTCCTCTTTTCAACTCAAGTAAATATACCAAAATGGCAGCAAAGCTGAAAATGAAGAGGTGAAGCGAAGTGATTTGTGGTAATTGATTTTTGACTTGGTGATTGATGAATTGAGCCAGAGCAAAACATAGAAAGATATCTGGCAACTCATCCACAGTTCAAGGACAGTTCCTGAGGCTCTGAAATATGGATTCCAAGAATTTCTGTATTATTGAAAAACTTTGGACTTTCTATTAAATGGACAAATGGAGTTTAATTTGTGGTTGAGAAATTATCTTGCATGTTTTTGTATTTTTAAACATCATTTCTTTTTTTAAAAAAATTCTTTTACAAGTCCAACTGAAAAGACTTGGACTTTTCAATCATAATGGATTAGCAAATATCAAGTCACATTGATAAGTGGATTTTCTTCCCTTCACAATGACAGAGCCAGGTTATCAGGAGGTCTTGATGGTATCTGTGCTAGTGTCTTATAACTTATTCATTTAAATGGTGGCAATGTCAAAGAGGATTTCCTGGAGAACACAAATCTTTCCTGAAAACTCTCCCCTGTCCATTGGGGATTCTTGCTACCACAATGGGTATAGATCCTATAGCAACAGGGTATGATCATCAAATAATCCTCTCTCCAGCAGTGGTATACCTAGGGGGGGTGCAGGGGGTGCAGTTGCACTGAGCAACAAGCTTTTGGTGGGCAACAAGCTAAGCTCGACACTAGTGGATCAAATTGTGAAAAATTGGGTATGTATGAATGATAATACCTTCATATTATATATCATTGGAAAGTAATTTAATGCAGAATGCAAAGAAACAAACTGCATTGGAATATCTATATTCTATCAAAGGTTAGGCCAATTAATCAGAAAAATGAAAACACAAAAGCCTATGGAACAAAAAGTGAATTTTTTTAACTCAAAAATTTCCCGTGATAAGGATTTCTCTGAGAGCCAACAAAATGTAATTCTGATATTGTATCAAACTAATGAGATGTTAATATGAATCAGCTCTCATTTCCTTATATGTATATCATAATACAGTTACCCAAGCCAACAGGGTATACAGGCATTTCTAAATTGTACTTCTCTTATATTTAGCAGGGAAAGAATAACCATTCTTCTTTGCCCCCGCCCAGTTTTTCTAATTTTCATTTTTTTTAACTTAACTGTTGAAGGGGAGAGGGCAACAAAATGACTCCAGATAGCAAATATGTGCTACTAGCAGAGCAAATGGGTGGTGAACTGCTGAGGAGGAGGAGGCAGGTTATTCCCTAATTTAAAAAAAATACTTGGGAATGACATCACTTTGTGTTATCACTTCTCGGGCAACTTTTTGAGCTTTGCAACAGGCTACGTGATTATTAGCTACGCCACTGCATGCTCAGTGGTAACAAAGGGAGGTCCTGGCAGGGACCTGATGTTTTAAGGGTCTTTTTCTCAGTCCATGAAGTCTTCCAAGGGACCTACCAGCTTAGAGAGTTCATTCTTATAATTTTACCTATGCAGATCTGCAGCTACTGCTCACACAGAAGGATAATTTGCATTCAGAAACATGTTTCAACCTGCATATTGCCTCTGGCAGGATTAGCATTAATGTCAATAATACTGGAATAACAACCTGGCTATTTGCAGACCCCACTATTGCCATTTGGATCATTAACAATGGATTACTATTGCTATTTGTATCATTAACAAACTAACATTTGGATCACTAACTATCACTTAACAATTTGGATCAATTGTATCAGAAAGATTAAACAAAATGTTCATTTTTAGTAATATAACAGAATGTGAAAGGCAGTAAAAATAGAGTAGAACGATGGAGTTGCAACTCTACATTGCAATCTAATGGATTTGATGGCAGTATTGGAGACAAGAGGCATCACAATTAAGTCCATCACAATTAATCCCAGTGGCTAAAATAAGGCACAAGAAGGTCCTTACTCTGACTTAGCAGGAGAATTAGGTTTGCTGAATGTCTGCAACTAATTTGACAGAAACTGAGAGCCCTATCCTATATAGCACATAAACAGCAGCGCAAAATGGCTTAGGGCACAATCAAGAGTAACTACAGGAGCACGTAAGAGACATTAGTTAGTAGTTACTGCACCACTTGGTGAAAACCTATGGGAAATTCATATTGCTATCCAGAGTAACTTGTTCTTACTCTGGAGTAAGGACTCCCTGTAGTTACTCTGGATTTCACCCTCATACTGTATCCTGTCCTTGGATTAACATGGGGCTGTACTGGAACAGGCTGTGAGTTTGGAAAGGAATAAGGTCTGGTAATGTATGTTATTTTTGGTTACAGTTATCCAAACAAATCTAATTCTTGCAGTATTTTTAATGCAATAGAGATAATTAGTGTGATTCATCCTTGGGTTAAAGAACATGAAGCCAAAGAGTGTTGTTTCATTTTTCCCTAAGAATACTACACAATTTGAAATCCTCATTCTCTTTAAAAGTTGACAAGGTTAAGGACGGCCTGATAAAATCTGATGAGTATATTTCACTGACTAATGCATAATTTAGTTAAGTATGGAGAGGTTTCCAGGTAGAGAAAAGGGGTAAGAAGGTTCTGTCTTTGTTGAGATATTAGTGACACTGATGTATTCATAGAAGAAGTTGTCACAGCTTGCCTTTAGGATCTGAGCAATTAAAACATACCTCTGTTTGACAGAAGCTAGATGTTCTTCGTAAAATCATAAATATGCAAGAAAGCAGACCATGATTGGGAGCTTTCATCTGTCAATCAAATAAGGCTTGGATGATCCAACAAGAATTTTGCAATCCTTTTGGAGCAAGAAGAGCAATTCATGGTGGGCCAGGGTGACCATATGATCAGAAAAACCCGGATTTGTCCGGATTTTTAGCCTCCTGTCCGGGTGTCCTACATTTTGACTTCACTGTCCTACATTTTTGCTTTATTTTAAAACTTTGCGATAGTGCACAATACCCCGTCATGCCATATGTCATTGGATTCGTATTGAGGAGCAGAATCCAATGCAAAAATCAGTTTGGGGATATCTCATTCCTATCAAAAGTTATGTTCAAAAAAACAAAAGAAAACAAAAAATACATTTTTTGGCAATTTTTTTAAGCGGGTAGGAATTTTGGCCTGGGATTAGGAATTTTGGCCCTGGGGTTCAGGAATAATCTGGTCACCCTGTGGTGGGCTGTGGGGTTAAAGTTAACCAAACATGCCGATCCCCATCACAATTGAAAGCATGTCACTTATACTTTCACAATTAGAGAAGAGTTCATTGAAAACTTACAGTTTGATAAAAAGATAGAAAAAAGGATTGCTTGTCTAGAACTAACACACAAAATTACATTTGAATAGGTACCACTTCAGTGGGAAGGTAAAAGTGTTCTGTGAACCACGACGTATAGTCATGCTGGCCATATGACCATGGAAATGTCTTTGGACAATGCTGGCTCTTCAGCCTAGAACAGGGATGAGCACTGCTCCATAGAGTCGGACACAACCGGCATTACAACCTGCGAGGAACACCTTTACCTGATTCTATACCTGGTTTATGGGCTGTGGTGGCTCCCACAGATGCTATGCTTGGTTAAAGATGCTATGCTTGGCAACCTGAACATAAGCTCCTATTACTTGCCCAGCTTCTGCCAACCATGCAGCATGTAAATGCAGGTAGATAAATAGGTGCAATTCAGTAGGAAGCTATTAGCATTCCATATGCTTTGGCATTTAGTCATGTTGACCACATGACCTCAGAAGCATCTTTGGACAACATTCTTTGGCCTTGTAATGGGGATGAACACCACTCCCTAGAGTCATTCAAAACTAGAAGGGCAACCTGCTTTATCTTTACCTTTTACCTGGTTCTAATTAATATGACCATGGTATGTGTCTGCAAGGGAACTGCATTTGCTCAGGGGTTAAAGATGTTGCACCTATCAGTCTGAAGGTCAACAAGTTGGTGATTCATGACTCAAGTGCCACACAACAGAATGAAGTCCTGTCAATCTCTGGAAAATGGAGTGGTGGGAGGGCACTCTGGGGGGTTCCATGCCTCCACTTTCACTCTCACCAGGGGCGCGCACAGCCAGTCCAGCTCCCACAAGTGGATGCTCTGCCCATGCCTGGCTCACCTCTTATAGGAAGTACTGCCTCCAATACCGAGCTGTGCGCATATGCACATTCTACAGCCTCTGACAATGTGGTAGCCTGGCCGGTCGAAAATAATCTGCACCAGAGCAGCCCCTAACCCCCCTCAGATCGCCTTCCCACCCCTCAATTTTCTGGTGAATTCCTTTTTTTCACCAGATGTCTGGGGAGATAAAGGAATTCCTGGAGATCACCGGCAAAAGCTGGTCAAACGGTCAGCCTGAACATAACAGTGACTTAGCGTTGCCATGAAGAGATCAAATATTTCTGGGATGAAAATAGGTTGCATGATACATCTTAAATGCTGCATCCATGTTCAAAGTAAGGACCCTTGCAGCAAAAATTCTAAAATGTTTTAAAAACATATAAACACTGAGGGGATGGCGCATGGGGGGAATTTTACTCCTGCAACATGGGTATGGTTCACTAGTACAGTAATATAATACAAAATAATAAAGAAAATACACACTATAAATAGGAAAATGAATTAACCTGCACTTAGCCCCTCAGACTGCACTCTGCCCCCTTACACAGGAGTGAGCCCCACTGATTATAATAGGGCTTACTTTAGAGCAGATATGCAAGCCTAAATTTCTCAGATTCCTTGTCATTGCCCCCCTTACACAGAAGTGGGGCCCATTGACTGTAATAAGCTTACTTCAGAGTAAACATGCATAGTCTGGAGAGTTTTCAGGAGAGGGTGAGCAGGTACACATGGAGGACCAAAATGGGCCATATCCCAGCCAGGACTATTTTTTGCTTGTTTATCAAGACATCACTTGTACATCAAGTTAAAATTTATTAGAAACTAGTTTAAAAGCCTTAAAGACTTTTAAGCCAGCTGCTGTGGAGGGCATTTTGTCTGCCCTCCAAGAGAAAAATATATTGTCTCTTGAATTCAAATGGCATGTCTGCTGATTTGCGCAGGACACAAATTCCAATGCTGGATGTTCAAGAAGCAGATTGTTTTCAATCCCGGGATCATCTTGATTCCAGAAAGGTTTTATATGTCTATGTAGAGCAAGTGTGGCCAAGTTAGAGGGGTTTCAGACACACAGACGGACAGACAGAATTTGCCATTTGTTTATATAGATGTTTGCTTGTCTTTCAAAACAGTCTCAATCCAAGTTACTCTCAACCCAAAGTTTTACTGTCATCTGAAAGGTAATACAGAAAAAAGAATAATTCAAATCATTGCAGGAGGGAAGTACTAGATGATAACGATGAATCTCTATACATCACTTTAAATCACATGGCAAGAGATATTAATCAGTGTACAAACAATGTCAACATTTTTCGTGGAGCTTCCTTCTCACATTGTCTCTGTTGATGAAAAATTTATTGGTTGAGTACCCATTTCTAAATTGTGGCTAAATCTACTCTTGGTGTTTCAGAAAACATATGTTCCAATGGAAACATTAAAAAACAAGTAAACATCCATCCCTCCTGCTTCTGATGCTTTTATACTCATGAATCTTGTGTGTTTGCATCAAACTGACAAACCTATTCAATGTAATTGAGCACATCAAGAACACTGAGATGCTGAGATTTTTTCCTCAACAAATGTCTTGCTTGGGTTAGAAAAACTATTCATTTTCTTGCAGATAGGGGGAAATAGGAACATTATTCATAATGTGAATGATCACTTTTCCACAATCTGATTGTGAGCTATAGAGATCAGACTCATCCGTTTGATCTTGACAATTACGGAGAACATTCACACTCCTATTATCACTTATCTCTTAAACTTCTCACAGAGTTGTGCTCAAACTAGGAGAGGCTGCACATATTATGATTCAGAAAGGACTGATTGAATGTCTCCAGTCTCTTGGATTGTCTCAATGTCTCAACCATCATCTATGTGGAAACATCACATCAAAGGATAAGTTCACATCATACATTTTTCAAACATGTGTTCACACAAGCAAGAGGAGAAGAGAATCAGGATGTCACAAATCTAGCCAGCAACAATTTCTATACAGGTTCAGCCTTGTTATACATGGATTTTTTTATACATGGATTTCATTTAGGCCACTGGAAACCACATTTTTTAAAAAAATTTTCCCTCTTTTAAAGAGGCAGTCCATTCCATTCTTCAGCTAAGTCAGGCAAAGGCAGAAGGTCCTTTGCTTTTCTAATTGCTGACTGCCTGTCTACAACAGAAAGAAAAGCTGTTGTAAAGGGCCATATAAAGAACAGCCTGAGGTGTCATGCCCAAAGCTGACCAAATTTAAGAGAACCTAGTGGGGGTCTTCTCCACCCCAGCTTACACCAGTTTCCAATGTGGGTTTCTGAAAGGGAGAGCTTAACTTAAAGGCCCATTTCTGGAGTGGCATCCTTTGCACACTCCCTGCCTCTTCTTCCGCAAATAGGAGACAGGTTGGACTCCGTCTTTCAGAAATGCCCTTGAAAGAATACATAATTAGAAGCCAATCTTTCTCCACCCCCTTCTGGTTCAATTTGGGATAGAGCAGAATAAGCATCCTCAAACAATCACCACTTAAGAGTAAGATTTATTAAGAATTATTTACCATACAGGCGTGTTAACTTAGCAGAACAAGAAAGCTGATGGACCTAATCTAGTAACTTTGCCCTAAGCCACAAGCAAATACACATTTAGTTGGTAGCCTCTGGAAACTTATGAATCTACATCTCTTTCAGTTGACAATAATCCAATCAAGGCAAATCAGATGGCATTAGCATCTATCCTTTGAACATTTTTCAATGTCCAAATTTCTTAGTCCTTAATTGTAAGCAAGGATGCTCAGCCTTCCTGGTTGGGAGCTTCTGAGGCCCCTCTCCATGGCCAGCCCATGGAGTTGTTTTTTTTTTGTTGTTGTTTTTTAAAGAATTTACAAGAAGGGCATTAGATGGAAATAAATAGCAAGGCACTCATACAAGCAACAACAGGTTAATTTTTCTCAATCACTTCTGAATCCTACAGGTTTGGCTGCATGTGAGAGGGGAAGTTAGGAAAAGAGATCAGAGGCCAAAATACAGTTTCCCTAATCCATTCTAAATTGACACACTCCAAGGAACTAGGCTAGTGAATTACAGGCATGAGGTCATGAAACTAGGGGATCTTGACTAGAGCCAAAGGTTAGACCCAGAATTATGGTTGTTGTATGTCCTGGAAAATTGGGACAGTCTCAGTTTTCAAGGATTGCATTCACTTACTGGCAAATTTGACATGGGGTCCTGTCCTGGTTTTGTGGGAGAGAATTATGGCAATCCTACCCAGAGCGGGACTCTTGGACCTCTGAACAGGTGGGTTCTTGAAAAATTTATGAAGGAGGACAGCCTAAAGTAATACTACAAAATGTTTAAATTAGGGCAAGTACATGCTTGCTTAGCCATTTTCATGCAGGGTTCATGTCCAGATTGAGTAGAACATAAAGACGTGTGAGACTGATGATTATATCCACAGGAACAAAAGCCATCTGGAGCTGACTAGCCTGAAATGACCACACTGATTCAAGTGGCTGATAAAGAACTTGACTAACCCCCAACTCCAGAGTAACTATGGGAGCACGTAAGAGACTTTACATTACTGCACCACCTAGTGAAACCAGGTGGTTTACATTACTGCACCACCTAGTTACTGCACCACCTAGTGAAAACCTATGGGAAATTCATATTGGAATCCAGAGTAAGTTGTTCTTACACCGGAGCAAGGACTCCCCATAGTTGCTCTGGATTAATTCTAGGACTATTCTAGGACTCTGACTGAGGAGAGGATAGATGTAATTGGTTTCTATTGGGCATATGGTGATGCATCACTTACCAGACAAGCAGGATCAGGTTTGTCTCATTCAGCAGAGTTCTTATCTGCAGGTCCAAATAGATCAATATTCTGAAATGAACCTTCCGTGGGTCAGTCCCCTAGGGAACAAAAATTCAGTCCTTGATGCAATCTGGACCCAGATACAAACAACAGATATAAATCTGGACCCAGATATAAACAACAACCTTATATCCCCCAACTATTCTAGCAATAGCAGTCTGCTGGAAAAATTCAACTATGTCTGTGTATACTTAAAAAGATTTCGGTATCTATCAAAGTGACAGACACAAGAGGGAGAACAGCTATGATCTGTTCCCTGTTTGAAGGCCTCCCAGTGTTACAACAGTATACTCTGCAAGCAGCATATCAATTCAACCTCCATGAGGTCCCACAGAGCTTCCTCTGATGCATGGATGAAGGTTGAAGGCAGTCCTATCCCTATAAGAACTGAAGACATGAATGTAGGGAAATGTAGGCAATGTAAGCAAGCTGATTTTTCAGCTGTAATTTTATTCAGGAGTTATTTCTTTGTGGCTTTCCCCACATAAATTTCCTGTTTTTTCATATCTGTTTTACTGCCAGAGTTCATTACCTTCTATTATTCTCATTGGACAATGTCTTGTAATTCATCTTCAAATGGCCAGAAGATGAAATATATCTCATACAAAGCTTGTGCCTGTCATAAAATTGTATATCTTATTTAATGTATTATTTCCAGCCACCAATAGCCGTCCCTAGTCCTCCAGCTTTCTCTTTGCTATTTTAACACTTTGCCTTTAATTAGCAAAGCAGTTGTATGAATTCCAGGTCAGAATTAAATCTTGTTGGGTTCAATAGGGTCTACACCCAGAAAACTGTGTCTAGCCCCCAAGTCCAGATTAACTATGAGAGCACATAAGAGACTTTACATGCCCCCATAGTTATGGCACCACCTAGTGAAAACCTATGGGAAATACATATTGGAATCCAGAGTAAATTGTTCTTACACCGGAGCAAGGACTCCCCATAGTTACTCTGGATTTTGCCCTAGGTTTACTGTTGGGCAGCTCCAACCAAACTAATCCTCTGCCAACAGAATGTATGTATCACTGTTTGAAACAGCAGGATGTGGGGTGAAGTGTCTGGATAATGAAGCCATGTAATAACATCACATGCTCCAGCACTGCTAGCCAGCACATGAGGCCTCAAGCACAATTATGGGCAGACATGGGTGAGCAGCCAGACTACCATCTGCAGGTGTGAGGTAAGGAGGGTGGGCAGAACAGAGTGGGAATGGGAAGAACAGGAAAGTACTTCGGCGGTAAAAGAGGAAGAGGTAGAACAACAGAGCAAGAGGGTGGGGATGTGGAACAAGCATTAGGAAAGTGGTCTTCAAAGTTGGGGTCTGGACCCCTTCAGGGGGTCAAAGAATTCATTTCAGGGGGGTTGCCAAAAGCTGGGTGCAGCCATCTTGGATTCCAAAATTAAAGATTCCAAGATTAAAACTGGGTGTCACTTTTAATGACACTTCCAACCATAACATCACTTCTAGGGGGTCCCAGACAGATTGTCATTCTCAGAAGGGGGTCCCAGGCTGAAATACTCAAGGCATTAGGTAATAAAAGGTAATATACAGGCATTAGGTACACCACAGCAAGGATAGTAGCAGAAGTTGAAATGGAAATGATCTGGATTTGTATAACTGGTAAGGGAGAGGAAGTACAATCATTAGATCCAAAATGGGAAGGAATTATGTATTGTAAAGAAGGCAGGTGCAAGATGTCAAACTAGACACACTGCATGATGCCAAATTGTTGGTCATCCTTGATTCTTCAAGTCAACACTTCTGAAGTTTCATCCAGATCTTACAATGATTTACCAAGGCTTCTGGATTTCAGAAATTCATTCCAATACATTTTTGGAATGTGGTTCTTCTCTCTTCATTTCTGCAATACTTCAAGATTAGTCTTCTGATGCCCCTCTCATTTGCCAAATTGGAGAATATAATAAAATGCATGAACTGTATCTTCACATAGCTGCTGCACCATAAGCTGGCAGCTACTTGGAGGACTTGCTGAAATCAGGACCACTGATTTCATTTTATATCACTGAGCTCTGAGCTCCTTTTATACACTCTCATTTTAAAAACTTGGATTAATGGACAAAATCTATCATATTTAAGTTCTAGAAAATTATAAATAAACCTATATAGATAAAAAATAAAAAAGCTTGATTCCTGCTCTGATCTTGGAAAAGTTTCTTTATTCCATTTATTCAATCCACCGGCTCCCTAAGTATTGATGTTTCCAAGCTATGGACAAGAGGAATTTGTTACAGAAGCAAATTACCTTGTTGGGGTTCTTTCCCCATGTGCGACACTTTTGGGAGGACACTTGATTTTTTTCATTATCTCCATTATTCAAAGGACATGTACCATATATATTGAGAACTTTCTGTGACTTCAGGGTTCTGTTTGCTTTGTTGATTTTAATTAGTTTATTAAAATATAGCCAAGTCAAATTAGCTTCTGGGAGAGATGAAAAAATATTTTGTGGCTCTGTGTTAATTTGTTCAGCAAGTGAATGTTTAAAGATAGCGTATATGTGAAGCTTGATGGTGTGCAAGTTAATCCTTAGCATAAACTGATGGCTAAAAAATGCTCCATATGGCTGGCAGTGATGGAATTTCCTATAAAACTTTTATGCATGTTAGATATGAAAGTGGGTTGGCAAGGAACATGTATGTGATTATCTCTTACTCACATCCATCAAATTCCTCTTAAAAACACTTCTGACACCACATCAGAGCAACCATTGTACTATAAATAAGCTCAAGTATGAGTAACCGAGCAATTGGAAATGCTTTCCTTGTCTGTCCCACTTCCACCATTGCTCTTCCTTCCTTCTGTAAATGTCTAAATTGTAAATATTTATATTTATAAATATACAGTACATATAAATATCTAAAAATGTTCTATGATTGGAAACTCATTGTGGCAGAGAGCTGTCTTTACACTCAGTGCTTTACAGTGATAATAATGTTAATTATGGTTAATTGGTGGCTAAAGCCATCGCTTTACAAGAGCAGATGGTTCTGGGATTGTAATCTAAAGTCAAATGGTTGGTCATTATCTGGAGAAGAAGAACCAATAGAAAAAAGAGGGGGCAAGGTCCTATTGTAGCATGACATTGGCAATTAGTTTAGCAGATAGATTTATTTGGATCACAAAGAAGATTACATCCTATAGAATGGGTGTGGTTGGCCATCATACATGGAATACAGGTCCAACCTAGTTATACACTGATTTTTTTATACATAGACTTGATTCAACACGAATGGCCACTGCAACTCATAATTTAAAAAACTGCTTTTCTACTGTTAGAGATAGGTAGTTATGCAAGCAATCATTCCATTTTTCAGTCCCAGAATCAAACCCCTGCAGATAATGAAGCACTACCTTTTTCATTTAGGCACAATAGAGGAGCAAGAAACCTGAAAGTGGTTTTTAAACCTATTTTTCCATTGTTTTCTTTATATACCGATTTCTTTATCCTTGGGAGGTTACAGAACAGAACCCTAGTGGATAATAAGGGATACCTGTACACATTTTTTAAAACTATAATCCACTTACATGTTTTGAATGTACAAATCAAGTGTGCATATTTGGGATAGCTTAAAAATGAAGGAATATCTAATGTGTCAAATAATCCTTTTCATACACACTTGCTTATTTACATGAAAAGAACTTTGAAGAATTAGACCAAGACCTGCATAGTCCAGCATTCTAATCAAGATTTCCAGCATCCAGGAGAATGTATCCAGCATCCAGTAGGTGCTAACTGTGGACTACTGTTTGCAGCCGCATGGGTCTGGGGAAGGCTGGGAGGAGGCTTCCAGGAGAGGCAGCCATCCCTTGGGTGGTTTATAGGACAGTGAGGGTCGGCCCAGGATTTGGAACTTATGCTAGATCCTGACCCCATTCCCAGGTGGTGTGATACAGCTCCAGGCTGCTTGGATTTGCACCACCTCATTAGGAACTGATGCAGTTCTTCCAGTGTAAGGGAAGCAATTCCCCCTGCCTCAGGCTGAGCTACTTTTAATCCCAATGTGCATTGGATATGAGACTGGCCGGCTGGCCTCTCTGTTCCAGAATATGTCAGGATTTATATAACTTGTTCCTTTGGTTTCAAATATAGTCTGTTTCTTCTTCTGCAGCATAGAGACATATTTAAAACAAATATGATTTTAAAATGTGAGTATGTAAAAAAGAATAACAAAGAACAGTATCAGGCCTATTAAACTTCCTTTCGAGAGGACAGTTCTCTTAAACGACTGCCATTCATCATTTATCCAAAGCCATCATTATCTTTCAGTCACTTAATATATTTATCAATAGTATGGATTAAATGAAAGCACATTTGCCTGATATTCACCAGTAGGCAAAAACTCATTTTTACTATATTAATTTCTACAGTCTGAATCCATTAGAACAAGTTGGAATGACTTGTTCTTCATTTTAGTAGTTTTACTGGCTAGACACCACACATTCTGCTTGAAAGAGATGGATCAAAATATCTTGAAATAGGACCACTCAGTCAGGAAGCAAGCGGGAAGGTATATGTTTGTCATTTTAACCCAGGACTGTCCAAACCCCAACCTGCAGTGAGCCTCCATGTGGCCCACACCTAACCCCCAATCCGGCCTGTGAGGGAGCCCTGGTCCCCTCACCTTTGGAGAATATTTTGAGGTCTGGCTACCCCTCCTCATTATTTGTGTGAACTGGTTTACGAACTGATTTGAAGACCACCCCACCCTCTGTATTAGAAAGGGGTAAATTGATGGTGTATAATATAAAACTCAACATAGACAGTTTCACTTAACTGGCCCCATAATCCACCCAGAACTTAGCTACTAATGGGTGAAATGAAATAAGGCGAAATTCCTATCACTGTCCATCAAGCTAGACACAAAGATATTCTCGTAGGGTACAATCCAGAGTACCTATGGGGAGTCCTTACTCCGGTGTAAGAACAATTTGCTCTGGATTACAATATGAATTTCCCATATATTTTCACTAGGTGGTGCAGTAATTACGGGTGGCGCAAGTGGCTAAGACACTGTGCCTGTTAACCAGCAGGCCAGGGTTTGATACCCAGGTCGGCCCCACAAGACAGGGTGAGCTCCTGTCCTTAGCCCAGCTGTGCAACGCCAGCTGGATCCAATCGTATGGGCTCTGCCTTTCCATTGGACTAATTCAGTGGCGTGGAGAGGGGGGATTTGCTGCTTGGGTAACAGCCTATCCTCCATAACAATCTAACCCAGGCTTTCGTGCTTTGCATGCAGTGTATGCAGCGCCGAGCACGATACCATAGTCTTCCAAGACTGACGGAGGCCTGAATGTCTCTTATGTGCTCCCATGGTTACTCTGGATTGTAGGGTTAGATGCAATGGCACCATTATATTTAGGACATTAAAACTTAGTGTGCATGCACAGTTGGGGTCAAGGTCAATCTGTGCCTAGTGGCTTCACTCTGCTTATTTTAGCTCCTTTCCTATGGCACCAGTCCTGATACTTATTGATCACACTTGTACTTTGATTATGGCTTACCTTTAAATTTCTGCTGTCTAGAGCAGTGGTTCTCAAACTTCTTTGGTAATGTACTCCCTAAGTAAGGATGAAATCCGGAGTAACTATGGGGTATCCTTACTCCAGAGTAAGAACAAGTTACTCTGGATTGCAATATGAATTTCCCATAGGTTTTCACTAGGTGGTGCAGTAACTACGAGTGCACATAATGTCTCTTACATGCTCCCGTAGTTACTCTGGATTGTGCCCATATGTCTTTGCGGGGATGCTCTAGGGCAGTAATACAAGTTAAAGGATTGAGGCATATTGTCCAGAACATTACCCCAAGATAGACCTCTTCTTATGCAGTGGGCAGAGCAACATATAGGTAGTGGCAATGGTGATGCACCACTGTCACACTCTTCTGGTCTTTTGGCTATAACTTTTGATCTTCTTCATCAAGTGCCATGTCTCTAAGATCTTTGGTAATCAGAAGCATGATTTGTCCTTTATCTATGGCTTTGCTGAACAATGTCTGCATACTAAATCTGAACCACTGTCAAATGTTCTTCTACCATGATGTCCTCAGATGATCAGGGCCACGTCTGCCATCGATTCTGCCTTGAATTATTAACTGAGGCAGGCAGTATTTGCTGTTCCTATTTTGTGTCCAAAGTACTGAAGCACTAATGAGAAATGAATTAATTTGGTGGCAAAATTTTGGTTGTAAGAAAGGGAACTAAAGTGTGGCGTGAAAAAGGCTTCAGTAATCAAGGCAAAATTATCACTAGACCTGGAGTGTTTGCCAAGAGGATAAAGAGGAAGGACATGTTAGCAAAAGAGAGAGGGGGAAGTGGTATGATTTGGCAAAAGAGAATAAAGGAGACATGGGTCAAAATTTAAACTAAGGCTTTGAGCCTGCTCAATGAGGTGAATGGGTCATTGTCAACAGAGAGGGAGACTATGCCAGGAGGACTTGGAAGAGAAAGTTGAAAAATCTGTCTTGGATATACTGTTCGAGACAAAAATGAATGATCCAAGAGAAATGCCAGACAGAGATTAAGGACTGGATGGAGAGAAATGTTTTGTGGCAGAGAGGTAGATTTGGGTCATTTTCCAGATGTCTTTATCCAGATGACACATCTAACCAGATCCTTAGAACTTCTTTGTGCCATATTTTTTGTTTGATCTTAAGAATTATTTTCTAAAGTTGAAAAAGCAATGATCCAATGAAGCCAGAATAATAGAGATGTTGTTAAGTAGTCCTGTTGAAGGCAGGGTGACTATATACCAGAACCCAAAAAAGAGGACAAGGCCCCCCATAATGGAGGACTACCAAGAAAAATGGAGGGCATGTTAAAATAAAATAAAAACTAGCATTTTTCATATGCTCAAAATCAACCATAGGCTGATCAATCAAGAGGCATGATTTCACTTAGGGCTAATTTATGCCTACTTTAGGCAGACCAAACAACAAGCTCAGAGTTGGGGGTCAGATTTTGGAAGCTGATAATTGCCATAAACAGTGCTATAATGCTAGGCAGTTGTGTTCTCATCTGTTTTTTAATTTTCTATTTCAAACATGCACTTGTTTGTTGAATGCTGTTCCCATTCCAAATAGTCTGGAGTTCCAAAGACCTCATAGCATATACTTTTGTGTTGGAAATAGTTGACATCTTGGGTGGTTTTTTTTTTGGTTTTTTTTTTTGAGGGGGTGATGAAGGGAAGGCTTTCATAAATGCCAGTAGAGCTACTGCTAAAAATACTATCTTCTGTATATCTTGTTTACAGCAAATAACAGACGTGATCCTGTACAAATGTAGGCTTGTCCTTGCTGTTCAAGGCCATGCTGGAGAAAACTGCTTTCCTTTAAATAAGAGGGATATCATTTTCAGGGTGAACAGATGTTTTCTTTTCCTTTGTTTTCTTTTTTAGCCTAGTAGTAGTATTTTTATTAACAATCCACGATCAAACAGCATAAAACATAATCAATCAATGAGATCTTTTTTAGCCTTGTGTACTGGAAAGGAACTTAAATGTCCTCCATTTCCCTATGAGCATAGCTTTCCTGTAATTAATAAATTTAATAAATTATATATAACATAGGGCACAATCCAGAAGTGCACTTGGGTTACCCTATCACTGGGTAATAACTAGGGTTGCCCATCTTGCCCTAACTCTGGATTGTGCCCATAGTCACATATTACATTTAATAATAAGTAACGTAGTATTTACTTTATCCGAGCAAAATGTAGGACAAATGTAGGACAAATATAGGACATGTAAAATAAAAAATAAAAACTCATATTGCTTTCATGTACTTAATTTCAACACTATATTACTTATTGTTAGCACCCTCTTTGCAAGACCTGTTTGCAAAACCAAAAATGCACATGTTTAAGTGATCCAAAGCAGCCAACCTTTCTATCATCCCCTTTATAAGATCTGTTTGCAAACCCAAAAAGGCACATGGATGGATGGACAGGTGGGTAGGTGGATGCCCCCCCACACAATGAGAGTCCAACTCACCTGGTCATGGGGAGCACACTTCCCCAAAGGCTCAGGGCTGGGACTGAAGAGGGACATTGGGGGAGCAACAGCTGCACAGTGGAGCAGGACGAGGAGCCCATGCCTTTGTGCAATGCCCAGGTCTTTTGTGGTACATGTGGCAGCTGCCAAGGAGTCCCCTGAGGCAGCAGCTGTGGGGAAGGCTTTCCAGTGCAGGGGTAGGCACCCAACCCTTCCACCAGCAGCGCACAGTGGGCGCAATCACAGTGGCGGCCACAGTCTCCAGCAGCAGTACCGTGCCTGCCCTTTGCCACTGCAGCTGCGTGTGCTCCAGACAATGTGGGTCTTTAGCCAGATGCCAGGTTAAAGAACCCCATTCCTGGATGTCTGGGCATTTCTGGGTTTATGGTCAGCCTGTGTTGAAGGGATTTTTTTCCTTACCACAGTGAGCTGGGTCACAGCAACAAATGTCTCCTCTTTTGGTATCTTTCTAATAGGCACCTGAAACAGCTTTCAAGAATAGCAAGAAGGGAAGCATATAGGAAAGTAAAATTGCATAGGTTGACATTTTTGAATAGAGGACGGAAGGTGAGGTAATAAACTAGCAACAATTTTGAATAAAGGCTTGCAGTAGCTTTGACGGACCATATGGCTACAACAGATACAGGACTTGGCAAGGCAGAACGCTTACTTCATGACCATTCATTCATTTTTTTAATCACTCCAACTCCCTGCTGACTCTAACCTAAGCCAGAAATCTTCTGTGCTTTTGGATCTAGCATTCATATCATTTGTCTCATGACAACAACCTACAACTCACAGTTGTGTACTACAGATGCCTAAACTTAATATATCTGATTACATTTACATCAGTTCATTAACTTCCTGAATTAAGCTGCATCCTTTATTTTCCTTTCTAATCACCGCATATTTTACCCTCAAACAAGATTATAAAGTAGATTACCCTTTATTTGGATATCCTAAATCCAGACAATTCTGAAATCCAGATATTTTAAACCAAGCTTGTTTTTATTTTTTTAATCCATCACCACACCTTCTCCAAGACAAACACACAAACACACACATTTGGCAGGTGTTATAAAGAATGAAGAGAGGAAGTGTGAATACAGAGTGAATGCAAGGTGCATTTTGTAGTATTTTTTATAATGTCAACACTAGAAGGTCTGGAGCTCATTCCCACTACAGTGCAGGAACAAGCTGTCAGTTTTATTCCCTTCTCTGGGTGCCTATATAGATGTTTTTTGAAAAATGTTAGAAACCAGCCAATATCCATATGGGTAACCATGAAAAGTACAAGAGGAAGCATTTCTCATTGTATTTTTGCTATTATTCCAAAATCAGGACAAACCCCAAATCTAGACATTTTCTCATCCCAAGCAGTCCAAGTAGGGGATACTCAACCTATATCTGGCTAACAAATACTGAAAGCTCTTCCAAAGCTTTCATTCCCAGAAAGCAAACAGGGACGGGCCTATAATGAGCCCTAGTGATAACATGACCTCACTGTAACACACATGGAACATGGTCCAGCCTAATGGTTCATTATGGCCATCACTCACAACTATGACCTACTCACAACTATCTGTGCTTTCAAAAGGCAGGTAGGGAAGATGGAAGTTGGAGAAGAAGCTCTTTCAAGCCATCTGTTCTACAGTGGCCTTTCAAAGGAAGAAAGACAGGAGTCACCCTTCTCCATCATCGTGACCATTCAGCTACCTTCCTGCATTTCAAAGAGCATAGAGAGGAAGGCAAGAGAAAGTAGGGGTGGGAACTGCTCAAGTTTACCAATCTTGCCTCTCTCTATCTTATACTTTCCTTCCCTGTTCAATCTACTTCTTGAAAAGGCAACAGGAAGGAAACTGGGAAGAGAGGGAAGAGAGTAGCAGCAACTGTGGCAGGAAAAAGAAGGTAAGGGAACAGGTGAACAACACCTAAACTCAGGTGCCAGAAGGGCCTAGGCTGCATCTGAGAAATAGTTTTCAGCAACAACTTGATTTATATTCCAGTATCTTTTCTTCAGTTCATTTCTTTGCCTGACAGCCAAAACCTTGATGATGGATGCAAAAAAATTAATGAATTCTGGACTCTCTTACTTGTTATTCAGTATGGATGAAGCCAATTTGAGGCTCCTTGAAAGTACACCTAATTGAGCTAACTGCACTGAAACCATTTAGGAACTGATGCCACTCTGAAAATTGTGCTAGACTCTGGTAGGGGGTGTATTTAATGCAGTTCAGCTGACCACACTATAAAAGATATGGAGATAGAAATTCAATGAATTGGGAGTAGATATCTCTATTTTCTCCTTTGTCTGAATGACATGGCTCCCCTGCAGTTTCTTTTCCCCCCTCTTCCATTATTATTTTCCCCCTCTTCCCCTCTTTCATTCACTCTAAGAGGAGACACCAGGGTTAGAAATGGAAGACTCTAGGCTTGAAATGAAATAGGTCTGCCCTTGATGGGTAAACAATATATAATCACTATTATTATTGCAAAATACAAAATAGCCCTTCATAGGAGCTTTCTACCTTGAGCTCAGTCCATTCTTGCAATTACAGGAAGTATTTCTCCTTCTAGTGCTGCATACCTAGTCCTAAAGTGACCGTGCTAGATGTACATATTTCCATGAATTGTCCAAATGGGCAATCACCAAATGCTCACTCATTCAAGACATTATTTCTAATGGTGTCTCAATTTTTGTACTCCTTCACTTATCAATCATTCAATCTTTATTTGCATTAGCAATAAGCCATAGCAAAGCAAACAGCATACAGAATATAGACCCTGTACAGCAAAATTGACTGTATTTAAAATGTATTAAAATTAATTGTAATTTAAATGTTAATTAAAAAATTAATGTTAATTTAAAATTAACTGTATTAAAATGTATTTAAACTGTATTCTGTATATAAAATGTATCATATCTACAAATACACTGAGTACATAGACATTAAAATGTATTCCCATACACAGATCAATTAAAGCTATTTGAGACTATGAATAATCTTGTTTTCATTGCTAGTGCTAAAAATTTTGCTGTTTGTATTGTTACTTGTTTAGTTTGATCTGCCAAAAGGAAAGATGAATAGAAGTCTGAGGATCGACCTGCACACTTTGCTAGCAAGGGGGAGATTAGCTCTCTGCAGACATCTGTATAAAAGGGGCAGAATAAAAGTATGTGGGCAAGTGTTTCAACACATTCGCCACATAAGCATATACAGTTTTGCAATGGAACGCCTCTTAAACAGCCCTGAAGAAGTGCAGAGGGCATAACATTAAGACACACACATGACAAAGCCTTTCTGTATCTTGGAGGCCTGTGTAGTTAGTGAAGATAGACCCCTCTCCACTCTCAGGGAAGCATTTGTAACACAGCCAGGTATAGCAAATATCTGTCTAAGGGTACAATCCAGAGTAACTACGGGGGGACGTAAGAGACATTATGTGCACCCGTACTTACTGCACCACCTAATGAAAACCTATGGGAAATTCATATTGCAATCCAGAGTAAATTGTTCTTACTCCAGAGCAAGGACCACCCGTAGTTACTCTGGATTGTGCCCTTAGAAACAATTTAACTTTCTATTGGCACAGATTGGAATCCCAGTCATCATTTGAGCTGATGGTTTCACCCTATAAACTTCCAGTACTGCTGATATAAAATTGTGGCTTTTGGAATAGTAGAATTGTCACAGGGTGTTTATAGTTTGTTAAGCTATTCCAGCAACATACTTTTGTTGTGCAGTCCATTTTCTAGATGCCTGAAAGATCATGCCAAGATATTTAAAAGACCTCAACCTGCTCAATTGGCTGCTCATCTAGGAACCACTTACAAAGTCTTAATCAATCTTAGAATACCATTATTTTTGTCTTACTATGGTTTACCTCTAGATGTTCCTTCTGGCAGTAGTTTGAGAATATCTTTAATTGTCTTCTTAGGCCCACTTTTGTTTGTGATACTAGCACTGCGTCGTCCACATATAGCAGAAATGGAATAGATTTAGTTTCCAATTTGGGGGGGCATGGAGTGCTGGAGATAGAAAATGTTCAACATCATTCACATACAAATTAAACAAGTTTGGAGCTAAAACACATACTTGCTTGACTTCTTTTGTAGGTGGCACAGGTTCCGTAAGATGCCCATCAATAGTTGGGCAACCCTCTACCATGTTTCATTGTAGAGACTTTTGATCAAGAAGATAAGTCGTCTATCCATGGTTGTAGAGGGTAATTTTTCCCATTGATGTGAACAGGGTATTGAGTCAAACACTGCATTAAGATCAATGAAAGCTGCATACAACAAGCCTCCTTTCTTTCTTGCATATTTATCAATCAGATTGGCTAATACAGAGCAATGGTCTAAAGTTGATCATCCCAGACTGAATTCTGCTTGCTCTATCGCATAGGTCGGGGAACAGGGGTAAATTACCCCAATTTGAGTAAACATGAAATTCCTGGGGGTAATGGACCTGCCGAGACACAGCCGGGTATGCATATGAATCAACAGGAGGGACTGGACAGTGAGTGAAGGCAGCCTCTGCAGCTCCTCCCTTCCTCCATCTGGAAACTTGCTGCGGAGGAGCCTGCAAAGCTAATGCCTGCCCCCAAGCTGCTTCTCCCACGCTCACTCTCCTCTCCCAATAGGGCACACACCAACGTCTGAGGGGGCAAAGGGAGCTGCATGCCTCTCCTTTCTTCCAAATCCCCATTAGCTATACAGGGGCTTACCCCTGAGGAGACAGAAACCTCCCTGCCTGCCCCCAAAGGGAGATCTCCTCCAGCACAGCACAGGTACAAGCCATGGGGGGCGGGGAAGATCATGGATTGTAATCCCCTCCACACTTTCCTGGAAGGAAGCCTTCTGACTGTAATGGGCATTAGTTCTGAGGAAACATGCCTAGGATTAGGATCTGTGGCTGCATCCCATCCACACATTCCTGGAAGGAAACCCACTGACTGTAATGATCTACTTGTTCAATAGAAAGGCACAGGATTGAGCTCTGAGGTTGCAATCCTATTTACATTTTCCTGGGAGTAAGCCGAATAACTATAATGGGGCTTACTTCTGAGTAAACTTGAATAGATTGGGCTCTGTTCCCCACTCCAGTTGAATCCTGCACTTGTTTCAATCATTTGAAGGATCTTGTCCTCTTTTTTATTATGGCATATGTTCACCCTGAAACCCACATTTCTCACATATGCAGTGACCATATGTCATAACCACAAAAAGAGGACAAGGCCCCCCCAAAATATGACAGCCAAGAAAAATGGAGGACATTTTTAAAAGCTGAAAACACTCATATATATTGTTTTCAAATGGTTAACCTAAACACCATATTACGTATTAGTACTCTATGTTTAAAACTATTACATATTACATATAATTTATTAATTCCAAGAAAGCTACATGCTGTCTGCTCACAAGGGGAAAAAGGACAATGATGACTTTTTTCCAGGACACAAGACTAAAACAGAGGAAGCAGAGGCTCAACGAGCACCTGTCGGGGATGCTCTAGGGGGATTTCCTGCTGCAGGCAGGGGGTTAGACTAGATGACCTACTAGGTCCCTTCCAACTCTATGATTCTATGAAATATCCTGGAAAAACAGAACATATGGTCTTCCTGTCCAATCCAACACTATTTTATCACCTACTTCAAACTTTTCTTCCAGCTCCCCAGAAGCCACATATTTGAATTCAAATAATTAATAATATATGATTTCCTTCCTTTCAAATCAAGGGGGTAACATCCACATATCTAAATATATTTTGGGGTAAAAGGTAAAAAAGTTCCCCAACTCCTGCTCTATCACCATAACATTTTCATCCTGAATCCAATTGGTTAATTTATTGCAAAGATATTTAGCATAATGCTTACTTATTGTACACAGCAGGCTGACTGGCTGGTAATTACTGGGATCAGTTTTATCTCCCTTTTTGCATGGGAACTATTATGGAATTATGCCAACTCCCCAGTAGTGAACTTGTGTGATCAAGTGATGAAAACAAACTTGCCAGTGAGGGGGCCCACCATGCAAAATAAGATTTTATGAGTTCTGAGTTCATGCACTAGCTAAATAGCTGGCTTAGGACCACATGACCAGGACTGGAAAGGAGATTTGGATTCTATGGCAGCAGCTGCAACTAAACCTGGATCTGAAACACCTATCTCCTAGTCATTGCCACCAACCATCCCATCACCGCTCTTGCTTGCTCACCAACTTTGCTGGATATGCAGACAGCTCCTGTTCAATTCCCAAATGCAGGAAGGCTAATGCCTTCCCACCAGCATCTCCAGTAATGTAATGAGGCTGTAATCCTATCCACTCTTTTTTGGGGAATTTGCCCCGTTGACTAAAATAGGACTTACTTTTGACTAGACATGCCTAGGATTAGGTTTTGAGTAGAGTGCTACCAGAGTACGTTTCATGACTGGCACAGACTGCTTTACAGCAGACACTGCCAAAAGAATGCCATGAAGAATGCCAGACAATGCCATGATGACAGCATCCAGAGCAGATGGGATCAGGCCACCAATGTGTTAGTTAGGGACTTTGAGAAGCAAATGACTATCAAATATATAAAAATTGGTTAGTGTGATTCTTTTGAAAAATGCTTTGAGAACCCAGATGAAGGGCCTTTCCCACTTTCCTAGTGTCTGTGTTCTGCTGTGGGCTGTGGGTGGTGCCTGTTAACCAGCAGGCCAGGGTTCGAGACCCGGGTCCCCACAAGACAGGGTGAGCTCCTGTCCTTAGCCCACCTCTGCGATGCAACTGGTGTTACCAAGAGAGCAGTAAAAATAGGGGAATTAGCTTGTGCTTTTCTTTGGTTCAATACAGGATCTAGGCAGGACTCAGAACAGCGTCATGCAGAGGGGATGCCCCTATTAGAAAGAGACCCACTAAGGAAAACTTATCACAAAGATGCAGATTTTATTGTCATAAAGCATAAACTAATATTACATACATTCAATAGCATGAGAGTGAAGTGTACCTGTTTCTTGCATAGTGTGTACCAAGGAGAAGGGGAGGCAAAGGAAGGGGAAGAAAGGGAGAAATAATATCTACCTTCTTCAGGCCATGCCAGGTTGAAGAGAGAGGGTCCAAGCGAAAAGAGATGATCCAGAGGGAAGAGAGAGAGAACAATAGGATACAGGGTTTTAATATCTTAGGTCCAGGAAGGACATGCCCATCTAAGTGTAGTCACCTAGGGAAGGGGCAGGCCTGGGGAAGGGCTGTTTACCTTACAGAAAGGGGAAGGCTGGAAGACTACTACCTGAGGACCATCACCCAATCAGGACCAAAACAGAATAGGCATGTGTAGGTGTGGTCAAGATTTGAAAAGAGAAAGAATGGGGAAGAGGCGATGTGACTGGTTTAGCCTTGGCAATGGAGGATAGTAAAAAACCATGCTTCCACATTAGCATATAAATGGCAGGATTCAGAGTAGTTAACAAAGGATAAAGGATTACAGGAATAGTTGTTTGTGAGCCCCAAAGGTTGTTTTTAGAAATGAGGGAGGGGGAAGGGAAATGAGAGACTTTGCCAACACATTTATACTATTAAATAAATAAAATGTATAATATTGTAAGAGGGCAATTCTTATAACACTGGAACCAATTGTATTGGCTCTGCCTTTCCATTGGACTGTTCCAGTGGTATGGAGAGGGGGGATTTGCTGCTTGGGTAACAGCCTATCCTCCAGATTTATACCCAGGCGTTTGTGCTTTGCATGCAGTGTCAAGCACAATACCATAGTCTTTCAAGACTGATGGATGCCAAGTGAAGTGAAGTGTTCTGCTAGTGTGAGCCCTGTCAAAATGAACAACTTTCATTCCATGTGTTCTAAAAGGGAATTTGCTCATTTGTCTTCTGCCTGTTGCTAAAGGACTTACTTCAAAGGCAGTAAAAGAGCAAATGTTTTTCATTAATATTTATCAGAGGTTTAAGACTTCTTAGAACACCTTGAATACAGAGATAAGGATCAGCACAGGAGCTTAGCAGGGGCTTAATCTGCTGGTTAAAATGGTGCATCATGGGGGGATAAGTACTCTATGTAAATTTCAACAGCAGAGCAGCAGCTAATCTTCAAATGCATTTTTAAGAAATAAACTCTTCCATTAGTTGTTTGTTAAATATCCTGAATTCTCCTCGGACAGCTCTTCCACAGATCCTAGGGAAAGTCATCAGCCCTTGTCACCTGTAAAGAAACCCTAAGCAAATATTTCATTCTTGTTCTTGTTTTTTTTAGTATTGTTTTTTGGCCTGAGGCCCACTTTCACTAAGAAATTACTTGAAGGGAAACAATGGAAATGTTCAGCATTTCAATGTTCTCTTTTCAGTATCACTTACTTTACTCCCCCCATCTCAAAGTTTTTTGTTTGCAGGTTGGATTGCCTGCGTTGTATCCAGTGCAAGTTATAGACAACTTTATCACCTTTCCCTGGGAAAAGCCACAACAGCTCTAATGCAGCTCTAGTGCACCACCAAAATCAATGGTACAAATACAAGCAGCCCAAGACTTCCCTGTATTGCCTGGAAACAGGGGTAGGATCCAGAGCAAATGGGGTTATCATCTCTGGGAATTACTTGAAGGGACAGTGGGCATGGACTCACCAATATTCAACCAATGGTGCATCACTGTCTACTCAGACTTAAGCCTCATTATAGTCAATGGAGCTCACTCCCAAGTAAGTGAGGTTAGGATTGCAGCCTTAGTGGGAAAGCCCCAGTTTCCCTCTCCATGATGTCCCCTTCTCCATTTGGAAATGGATACAATTTAATGCTTGTCACAGATCACAGATTCCATTTCCACTAGATACACCACTGCATGTACTGAAGCATTCAAAGATCAGAGCAGTCCTAACTGTCCAGGTACGTCATCTTCAAATCCTACACTGATGGAGAGGTACAAGTTCCTCCTTTGACTCACAGTCATTGGAAATATTCATTTTTCGAACAGGAAAGGCGGTGCCGGCTTTTCTCCCTCCTCCAGTGCCTGTAAGCTTTTTTTCAAGCACAAATGTTTTATATTCAGAGTTTCTCCACCCTCCAAAAGAGATATCTCTCACACTGGCATGTTGGAGGTCTGGTTTTGCATTGTTTCTACTAACACCTAGGAGCTTAGAGATCATATCTGGCCTTACTAGTACTTTAGCTATTGCCTCATCTGCTATGTAAAGTACACTAGTAATTACCCCCATTTGAATCTGCAGTGCCTTGTGAAACTATTTTACTTCACACAGTGTGCTGCTGGGAAAATGCTGAAAGACTATTATGAAAAGATCGTCACAATTATTGGGGAAACAAAATTATACACAGTAATTTTCCAGTGCATAAGAAAATTAATTTCAAATTGCAGTGATGAGTCTCTGTACATTCAACCACACATTTTGGATCTAAGCACCTTTATCATAGTCAGGTTAATTTTCTATTTTAACAGTCTTTTACCCATTTTAATAATCCCCAGAGAGGGCACTTACTGAAAATATGCCAAGAAAAAAAATTTCCTTACTGTTCTTACACCTTCCATTAGAATCAATTAAGAATTGCTGAAGTTAAAGGAGAAAACAAGACTTCTAATGTCTATGTTTAAATGTGAAATATCAGTGTGTTCATTTGCAAATCTCTTCATAGGAGTTGGTTCCAAAATATTTCTGGATTACGTATCAGCTATCCTGAGACAAGAAGCATTCTGGGAATGCAATCCCGAGCACTCACTGGACTGACCTAGTGAGCACTCAGGTTTGCGTTCAGTATGCCGACCTAACTTTGCCAGCAGAAGGGGAAGCCTGCACTGGCCTCTTTGGGCCAGTACAGGGTCCAGAGGAGGGCAGGGTGTAGGCAGGAGGCAGTGTTCCAGGAGGGGGTGAGCAAATTAAGGGCAGGTGTGGGACAGGAGGAAGGAGAGTAAGATGCAAGGCTCAGGTCCAACACTTATGTTGGATTCAAACCCCACTTCCTGGGCAGCAGGTGCTTAGGCTACCTCCAGAAGTGGCTTAAGCCTGAGTGGACCCTTGCAGTGGCATCACTAGGGTGGTGCAGGTGGTCCAGTCCGCACTGGGTAACATGCCCAAAGGGGGTGACATGCATAGGGGTACCAAAAATTTGCAACTTCATGGTGGAGCATCAAACCCTATAATGTCATATACTGTTGGATTCATATTGAAGAGCAGAATCCAATGCAAAAATCAGTTTTGAAATATCTTTCCTATCAAAAGTTATGGCCAAAAAGCTATAAATTAAAAATATGCATTGAACTCTATGGAAAGTGAAAGTGACCCATATCGAGGCTTTACCCATGAGTAGGCAAACGTGCCATAGTTCATTGGAAAGGGCAGGCTGAGAGGAATCTACAGATGCCAGAATTGTCCTGATTCAATGAACACAACCCCCACAAATCACCCCAGAAGGAGGTCCCTGATTATTGCATTGAAATTCATGGAAAATGGATATGAACTGCACAGCTGTGTTTACTGGTGAGTAAGCAGGCATGCCTTGGCTGGAGTGGAAGGTCAGTCCAGGAGAGAACAAGACTTCCAAAATGGTCCCAATCAGGGACATTATTAGGGCATTATAAAGGAGGCACCCTTGAAGGGGGTGGTAGCACATGAACTTAATGGCTAAAAACATGGTTTGTAGAAATAATCCCATCATGTTATACACCTTTGAATGTGCAATTTACAGCAGAATGCAGTGAAACAAAGCACTTTATTAAAATGTATGGCTAAGAAACCAGTGGAGGCAGGGCAATGGCACAGAACCAAGCCCACCATTCATATTGTTGCCCACCCAATGTATGGGGGTGACGCGCTGGCCTCCCGCACTGGGTGACGCAAACCCTAGTGACACCCCTGGTCCTTTGTTTATACATTCAAGGTATATACATTACAGGCTGCTAAACTGAGTCAATAACCATTGGCAGGATCAGGGACTGTAGTCTTGAATCGTATTTCTTTCTTCTGGGCATCAGTAACATATGAGGAAATGGTAGCTTACTATCTCTAGAATTCATGCGTTCTCAGAGAAACAGGGAGACATCAGAGATATCAAAACAAATTACTCTGTACCTATTCGGAAGGGTGACAAGCAACTGTGAGAGGGTCAGGCTTTCATCAGAAAAAATGATCCACAAGAAAAATGTACTCTGTCCCAGCTGTGTTTTGTTCCAGTTATGCAAACTTCCAACCACGTTTGCAACTTCCCTCCATTGCTTCCAATTAAAATAAAGCCTAAAGCAAAATCAAGAAGGTGATTCATTTTTTCATGTGGTTTCAGTTGCCCCTAAATAAGCCAATCGTATGGGATGATGCTTACTAAGAGAAAGTTTGACCTATGCAAAAGAAATCAAGCTAGACAAATGTATAAATATAATCAAATAATCAAAACAGTCACACAGCAACAGAATGGTACATTGCACGTGTTTCTGTGGTTATCAAATTATTGATTTTCCCCCCCTTAATTTCTCTACAATGCCCCTTTTGAAATCTTTCTGTCGGAGAGTATCATTTATGGAAATGTCTCCAGAAATGTCAGTAAATACACATTGTGAGTCAATTGGTACTGCAGTGTGAGCAAAGCACAATCGACAAATAGCATTTGCTTTCACTTCCCAGCAGGGATTCAAGGCCTAGCTTATTATGCCATTATCTTAACCTCCCACCTATTGAGCTGCTGCTGGAATGTTCAGTATTCTGTTTTTCATATAGGCATTAGAATCTTGTGTTCCCAGTGACATTTCAATTCACCAGCTGTCGTCGCTGGATCTGCCATTCCCAGAAGATTATCAGTTAGGGCTTCCAGATTAAAATATCAACACTCATGGATATTTCAGAAACCCAAGTGACTTGAATAAAAAAATATATATTTCTACCCCTTTAAAAAAATTTATTCCATCAGGGCTGGCCACCAACAGGAATAATACATTTGGATCCCCTTTAAGGTCAGAAAGCTTGTCCCATATTGTAACTATTGAGGTGTGCAAACAGGGCCAGCCCATCAGTGAAGTCAGTATAGGTGGTCTCTCCAGGCAGCTTCCCACCTCTGTTCACCTGCTCACATCTACAGCTCTTACACCTCTCTAGGTTGGAAGAAGGAAAAGAAACATCACACAGTTAGTAATGTGGAGAAGAGAGTGGTGAGCCAGAGCAGTGTTTCTCAAACTGTGGGCTGTGATCAAGTGATCAACTAGATAGGCCATGAGCCAGTTTCTGGTGGGTCGCATTGCATCTAATGCACAGAAAATGCAGAGCTGAAAATACAAGGTTCAGAGCTGCTGTACAGGGCCAGCTCCCGGTGGGGGAGAGGAACAATGCTTTGCCATGAACAGGTGGGAAGACAGGATGCAGGAAAGGGGAAAGGTGTGTGCAGTTGTAGGAGGATCCAGGTTTCTGTTCTGTTTTGACTTCAGAGCTGGAATGTTGGAATTCTGAGCTATGCAAAATACCTGCTGTGTAATGGGATCTTTGGCTGACTGAAGCTTAGGTTTGAAGCCTAAATTGTACCAATAAAGCTTTAATGGTGTTACTTTTACTATGGCATCACTTCTGGTGGGTCCCATCAGACTGTCTTTCTAAAAAATGGGTGCCAGTGCTAAAATGTTTTGAAAACCACTGAGCTAGAGAATTGGAGTCTCCTTAATCCACCATACTCCTCTTCACTTTGTCCCTTTGTTCCTCTTCTGCTTTGCCCCCCTCTTCCTACAGAGCAATAATTTTCAACCTTTTTCATCTCATACCACATAGACAAGCTGCTAAAATATTCAAGGCATACTATGCTGCTGGTAGCAGCCTCACATCCCCCAACTGCTCTACTAAAGTGATCCTCCTCAGACTCCCGCTGCATCCCTGCAGACCCTCCGCGGCACACCAGTCTGCCATGGCACAGTGGTTGAGAATCACTGCTCTAGAGAGTGGAAGGACTAGAGAGTGGGAGGATGATGGCAGATCAACAGGTAAAAGGGCAACACTTGGCAGAGTGCCTATGGCACTACGAGGGTTGGCCAGACATGTGCACAAGAACAAAAACAGTTTCATTTATCTGTTCATTTGCATTTTTAAAAGCCACATTTGTGTTAGTATCAGTGTAATTAATTCATCACAACACATGCCATTAAAGAATATTCTCCTCAATGATTTCAATGGGAGCACCAACTGCAATTCTCTTGCTATTAACACTTCTGTTTTCCAGCAATATAGACACAAATAAAGTAATATTTTATAAAATTGCACATGCATTACATATATACATAGTATAATAACCTCACCCAACTATTTTAACTACTGACACTAAAAAGTTTTTATTTTTAGAAAAAAAAGCAGACTTAACTGTAAGGAAAAAATAGAAACACATTTTGTTTGTAAATTAGTGCAATTTTATATAAAATGTTCCCATTCTTATAGCATTTATTCACCTTGTGCATTTTCTCTTCTGAAGTGTAGATGAGCTGATCAGGCAGCAATTGACATTTTCCAGGAGACAGCACTCTCTCCACATTGATATAGTTTGCATTACTTTCATCCTGAGCTATCAGTCATCCTAGCCGTTTTAGTAACGTTCGGCTCAATGTGGCACAAATGTTCAAAGTGATCGTTAAGTTGGATAGTTCTGACAATCTCTAAGTGGCTGAACTCAAAAGTATGTCTATATTCAAATAGTTTTTTTTAACTATCCAGGGGCCATCTTTTGAACCACTACTCAAAATGATTAACTCTTGACATCTCTGATGCCAATCGAGAGTACTCAAATAAATTGTTATCTTAAGGCAAAGATCACAGTATCTGGGCTTTGGCAGACAGATTCATGCATTCAGTTAAGTAAATTTCGATTTATGCTCCAAATTATTCTCTTCTGTTTGATGTCATGACC
Organism: Cryptoblepharus egeriae; assembly: GCA_030015325.1. NCBI lineage: Eukaryota > Metazoa > Chordata > Lepidosauria > Squamata > Scincidae > Cryptoblepharus > Cryptoblepharus egeriae. Next base: position 52,659,072 of record JAREYC010000006.1, read on the forward strand.
ATTATCCATCTTCACCCTGCTTTGTTACCTCCATGTTGGGTTACTATAACTAGCCCCCAAATCCAAAGTAACTATGGGAGCACATAAGAGACTTTACATGCACCCGAAGTTACTGGGCCACCTAGTGAAAACCTATAGGAAATTCATATTGCAATCCAGAGTAAGTTGTTCTTACACCGGAGCAAGGACTCACTGTAGTTACGCTGGATTTTGCCCTAGGGATGAAATCCTAAAGACACTTTCCTGGGAGTAAGACCCATTAAACACAATGGAGCTTCCTTTTGGGTTGACATGGCTGGGATTGGGCACAATCTACTTAGGGATACTTAGGAAACTTCAAGTAGCACATAAAATGTTATCTCTTCTTTTCATTCTTTCTTTCAGTAATTTATACTACATTTTTTCCATGCCAAAGAAAATGCTGAAGGCAGCTTACTTTTATTCTTTTGTCCTCACAACAAAAGGTAGGTAATAGTTCTATGGACAGCTCATATAACTCTTCCAGATGGAATCCTTCACTGCATGGTTATCACATCTGGCATCAGGGAATGCCTTTCAAGCTTCCAATAGATGGGCCAAGCTGAAAACAGTGGCTGTTTTATCAACTTTTCAATCACCCATCCAAATTTTAAAGGAATATGAGTATACCAATCTTTTCCATACCACTCCCTCCAGTGACACAGCTGCACAAGAATCAGTTAATCAATCAACAATATTTATATACCACTTTTCAACTAAAAACAGTTTACAGAGAAAATGAAATAACTAATGGCTCCTTAGGGTTACAATCCAGAGTAACTACAGGACCTTTTACACTGACATAGTTACAGTGCCACCTATGGGAAATGCATAGAGCAATCCACTGTAAGTGCCTCTTACGTCTTCCCGTAGTTACTCTGGATTATAGAGCTTGTCCCAAAAGAACTAACAATCTAAAAAAATGGACAAGCTATATTCACCAAAGGGGGAGCATTCAAGAGACGAGTGTTCAAGAGACTAATGATCAGAAGACTCAAAAAAGGAAAGAGGATTGAAATCCTCTTATGCCTCATAAGTAGGGACCTGCAAAAGATGAGGTTATTTTTCCTGACAAAGGGGTGTTATCCTTTGTCAGGAAAAACAACCTTGCCTTTTGAATGTTCCTATTCATATTTTTCTTGTGACCCACAATAGGTATTCTTTGACCATGCTGTTTTGGAAAAAAAGCAATCTCACCTTTATGGGGGTGTGCATTCCAAGCCATGACAGTCACAGCCTACAACACTGCTCCATAAAGCAGCCTCTACATGCAGGCTGATGGACTATGTCTTGAGGGTCTGCCCCCAAATGTTGTGGTTTGGTCGAAAGCTGCTTCTTAATTTATTTCAACCAGCTTTTTATGTCAGGCCTGCACTTTCACCCTGAACACCTCTGCTCGGATAACAGCTTCAGTTCAACAGGATTCAGTCAGAAGCAGCAACCTGAACATTTTACATCATTACAAAAGTATATATTTGCTCCTTTCCTGGAAGAGAAGCTTAGTTCCTCCATTTCTCTGTCTTACAAAAGCGTAAATGAGACACAAATCCATTAAAATCTGTTGTTTTACACCACCCAAGCACTGGTGTGAACAGAAGGAACAGGTCCCTACACTTTAAAATGGCTAAAACATACCCAGGTTTCAATTAAGGCTGTTATAAATGATGTAGCAAAACCTAGAAAGAGTTCTTCATCCTTACTTAACTATAAATAAAACTTAGCTAGCACAGCCTTTGCTCCTCAGCTGGGGGAAGAAAAGCACACAAGTCTTTGTTTTAAAGAGGCTTTCTGTGCCCTTTACTGCTGCCAACCACCTACATCTTCCTTCCTGTGGTGATCAGGGTTATCTCTGCCAAAGAACCGGATACAGTGATCTTCAAGGTTCTTCTCCTTTCCGTCAACCCACAGACTTCCTGGTAATTATATTCTTTTTCAGTAGCAGTTGAGCTTGATTGTATGTTGCCTTTGGAAAAATGAGACTGTACACGTAGTCTTTGCATCCCCTGTAAGAGATTTCAAACAAAGCAATGATACTTTCCTTTTCAATTGAAGTGATACAACTACAGTTCCTGGCAGGTTCTCATGAATTCAATGGATTATCCAACAAAAGGTCAACAAACGAAAACTTTCAGGGAGAACAGAATTTATAGAATCCTAGAAAGCCCAGGCTACTAAAATAATATACTACTGAGGACATGATCAGGGAGACAATCAAAGTATTATAAATAATGGGTGAATTCAATTACCTACACACAGGCTGTTTAAGTGCATGTTCAAGCCATGAACAAGAACATTTCTAGACACAGCAAAGGATTGTGCCCTTCCTGAAGGGAAGGCAGTTGCAAACATTCAACATAATCCTACTCAACAGCCCAATTGGTGATTCAGCAATGGCAACCAATATAGGTACATGCTGAATCCAATACTTCAAATTCCAAAGACCTCCTCTGGATAAGGAAATGTTTGTTCCAGGGATAAATGTTTGTTCCATACGTTTGTTCTTTCTAGAGGTCTCCCACATAAGGAAACAGAAATGTTGCATTGAAATATGTGCTTCCTCCCGGGAAAATCCCCATTTTCCTATCATTTTTGCAAATAGTGGCTTAGCACTACTATTGTAACATTATCCATATACAAATTTAGAGTGTTACCACATGTAGGAAAGCAGGAATAGTTGCAACTGCCAGAGCTCAGGAAGGTTTTTGGATATCAAAAATGGTGCAAAGGATGACAATCAAAATAATCATAGAGTTGGGTCACCTGCTTTATGAGGAGCAGCTATACCGTCTGAGGCTTTTCAGCAAGGAGAAGAGCTGATGAAACAATAGATGAGCCTTTAGCAGAAGCCAGCTGGGCTTTTCTTATAATTCCTTGTTAAATATCCCTTTACTTTTGCTTTGCAGAGAAAAACTTTGTTTTCTGTCACTGCTATGACAGAAAAAGAAAACTGAACACTGAGTTTCACAAAGATCTGGGTGCCACAGCTGGTGGGTTTCTTTTCCAGCCAACTCAGACAGAATTTACTCCAACTTTTCTCCCACCATGCTTCTTGCACCATTGCCAGCCTCCCAGGGGAAGGCATATGACAGAGAAACACACACCCAGCAGAGGAAAGCCACCTGGTCTCCCTTCATCAAGCTGTCTATCTTCTATAGTATGCTTCCCTTATGGAATACCTCCTTTTTTATACACATTTGTTTCTGTCACTGTTTTTCTGTCCTGAGACAAGCTTGTGGAATCTGTCATCCTCAATGCATTTGGAAACTCTTTAACAACTTGACTAAGATTACAAAACTCCATATAAACAACCATTTCTCCTGCACTGAAAAGCTATATAACGATGCAAGTAAAAAATGGTTCTGCTCCACGCACGATCTTGCAGAGTCTACAACAGTGCAGAGCAGGGGTTTTGTAGAAGTTCCATTTTTTCAAACACCTTTTTTTTGCAGGAAGCACTTTTCCAAGCACCCCTGCAAAGTTAGAAGCTGGTGAACGCATGCCTCACAGTTGTCCCTTCTGCAAAGTGAGTCTTCTTTGGTTGTTGCTACCTCTCTTTTTACACTGTGCTTTTTACATGACTCATACCTCTTTTAAAGTCAGCAGGCATGGTCTTGTGGTTGAGTGAAGGGCTGCTGAAGAAAGCTAAGCAGGAACAGACCTGGGTAATCTTAGATTGATCAGCAACTAAAAGCTGCTGAAGCTGTCATGTGAAAACAGAGCCAGGGGTGTCACCCAAGATGTCAGTTATTGAACCTGGATTCTAAAAAACATTTATCGTACCACTATGCGATTATAACTTCCCTGGATTCCACATAATGCAACTTCATTGCTAATTCCATGTATAGATTGTGCCTTTTTATCATCTGGGATTCCAGAACAAAACCGACAGTGAAGTAACAAAAAGTGGATATCAAATAAGTGGAAAATAAACTTTAAAGACCCACTAACAAGTTTCTTACTCCTCCATTGTTGGCACAGAATGCTTTGGTACATACAGAATGCTTTGGTACAGAATGCTTTGGTAAATACTATACCAAATTAAGCCACTAGATAGTGGGATAATGGAATCTAATGTAAGTTTTATTTTTTTAATGGGTTTATACCATGCCTTTCCCATGTCAAGGCAGCTTACATGCTTCAATCTTTCTGTCCTTACAACAACCCTGTGAGGAAAGTGAGGCTGAGAGTGAGTGAATGGCCCAAAGTGACCCAGAAAGCTTCATGGCTGAGAGCAGATTTGAAACTGGATTTTCCAGATCTCAATCCAGTTCCCTAACCACTACACGATCTTGGAGTCATTAAATAATGAAATTATTCAATTAGATTCCATTATTCACCCTGCCTAGTGACTGAATGTGGTATAGCATCTATACCAATGCATTCTAAAGTGAAAATGGAAGAACAAGAAACCCAGAAGTGGATCTTTAATTCTATCTTTAATTCAGGAACTTGCAATCTGTGTGATTTAAATGCATGAAGGTAGGAAATTGGATTTTTGTGATTTTTCCCTTGTTACAAGGCTTCAAATATGGATCTTGGTATCAGTGGTAAGTCTAATCAGTGGATGCAAAATCAGAGGATACGAGGGTTCCACCTGTGTATCTTACATGTGATCAAAAAGTATCAGGACTGGTGCCATAGTAAAGGAGCTAAAATAAGCAGAGTGAAGCCGTTTCCAAGATGGCTGACAAAACGTCGACAGTGATGAACGTTTTGGGAGACCCACAACCGGCAGAACTGAGCAAAACATTTCAGATATCATTGTGAGGGGAACAGTGTGCAGCTGTGAGGGGAAATAGTTGAATCACCATCTGTGAGTTATCAGAGGATGTGCAGATTAGTTACAGTTCAGTTCAGTCCATTCTCAATGAAGATTTGGGTATGAAACACGTGTCTGCCAAGTTTATGCCAAAACTGCTTTCAGCTGACCAAAATAAACTTGGTTTCAGTTGTGCAAGATCTCCTTGATTGTGTCGAGAACGATGAAAACTTTTTGAAAATTGTCATTATGGGTGATGAATCATGGGTCTGTGACTTCGACCCCAAAACCAAGGATCAGTCTTTGCAATGGAAAACTGCAACCTCTCCGAGACTGAAGAAAGCACGAATGAGTCAAACAATGTGCAGACATGGTTGACCATTTTCTTCGACTACAAGGGGATTGTTCATCATGAGTATGCTCCACTTGGTCAAACAGTAAACTAGGAGTACTACTGTGCTGTGTTGTGGCGTTTGTAGAATGCGATTTGTCAGAAAAGGCCAGTATTGCATGTGTCTAGTGAGCAGCAATTGCACCATGACAATGCACCTGCCCATCCAGTGCAGTTTGTGCCACAGTTTTTGGCCAAGCACAAGTTCCCCGAGTTTCGACAGCCATTGTATTCCCCAGATCTCGCCCCTTGCGACTTTTTCCTCTTTCCAAAAAATCAAATCCCATTTGAAAGGACAAAGATTTAAGGACATTGAAGAAATCCAAGTGAATGCAACGAGGCAGCTGCTGAATATTCCAGAAAACAAGTTTCAGAAATGCTTCCATCAATGGAAACTGTGCTGGATTAAGTGTGTGGCTTCCAAAGGGGACTACTTTGAAGGAGATTAAATACCAAATTGTTACATGTTTTCTTTTTATAGCACCAGTCCTGACACTTATTGATCACACCTCGTATGTAGATACTGGATCTTCAGAGCAGTCAATATTGAAGACAGACTTATCTTCATCTGCCTACAAGCTGCACAAGTCAATTTCAATGCAATACTATTGCTCAACTGATCAGATCAGCAGCAAGTAGTACTATCAGCATGGCCTGCAAAGATCTAAAGGCAACAAAGGGCGCAATCCAGAGTAACTACGTGGAGTCCTTGCTCCGGTGTAAGAACAATTTGCTCTGGATTGCAATATTAATTTCCCATAGGTTTTCACTAGGTAGTGCAGTAACTAAGGGTACACGTAATGTCTCTTACGTTCTCCCGTAGTTACTCTGGATTGTAGGGAAAGTCATTTACACTTTTTCAGCAACAACACTTTTTCTATCTCCTGCAATGTGCTTACTTTCTTCCTGTTAATTGTGCTTATTTGCAATGCAGATATTAAGGAGAAAGCGCTATTATTGTTTTACTTCTAGAAGCGTAGAGAAATATGAAGTGGATTCTAAGGTGTAATTATATCTTTCTGGTTGCTGTCATTTCCCTCTGCCTCACTGGCATGTCCCTGCTTTCCTGCATCAACGCCCTCAAGTCAAACCTGCTTGATAACACAGCAACTCCTCTGGATATCACAAAAGTGGCTTCTGATTTACTAGGAGATCAACAGCAGGAGACCAAAGCTCAAATTTTAAAATGACATCTTATGAAAATGAAATCTCAGTAGACAGGGCTCCTGCAGTGCACAGCTGGCAGAAAGGAAAAACAATATTCTCAGATATTGGGCTTTGTGTTAATGAGAACACAAAGCCCTTTGTTTACTGTTATGATATGCCAAGCTGTTTTTATAGCACTGGTGTGTAATGGATGAGTACAGATGAGAGCTTCTCAAATTCTTAATCAGGCACACCCTCTGCAATAATAACAGATCCCTCCATGGTATTAGAGGCTAAGGAATATACATGTGTATTTTTTCCTTGAAGTAAGAATGCATTTTTGCATATAAATGAAACATACTGCAACAGAATTTCCCACCATGGGTATATGCCATGCATCATGAACATGAGAAGCAGCTCTGATTAGCAGTTATAAGCAATAATGCATCATGTCCTATTGCAAGGGCACTGGGAAATTTAAAGGCTGTAAAATTGCCATCAGGCTGTTTCTCAGAGGCTCACCTCCCTAGCTATTATGTATTTTTAATTTAGTAAACTGTATGAAGCTTTCAGAACAACAGTCTTTGCTATCATGTAATAGGCAGATGTTGACTTTTGTGAAAAGTAGAATAAGAGTATCATGATTTGAGTACTATATGCTTATATAAAAAGAAATGATTGGTTACTGCTATTTCCACTGTCGAGATAGGGCAAGCATTTAGTCTCTGTAGATGTCCTAATTTTGTGGCTAGTGAAACCACACACTGGATGTTAGTTTGGCAAAGATACAGGTGTCCCCTTATTAAACTAGATCTTAGACCTCAGACTATGGCGTTGTACTTGTCCCACCTAGAAATATGAACGGATTTGTCCCTGTGGTCTGGACGAGATTGAAACTTCAGAGCACACTTTACTGCGTTGTACCTTTTATAAAGATCTGCGAACTTCGCTTATATATCCACTGCTGTCCAACTTGCCCGGGAGATCTAGCCATCAATTTTTACATATGCTTTTGGCCGATGGTAATTCAGCCTCTGTGTATGCTGTTGCAAAATTCCTTGCTGCTGCCATGAGAATGAGGAACACAGTTATGAATGTCATAGAATAAGCATTGTCAATTATTTGCTGCATTGCTTTTTATTACTTAAATTTGGCCTATTTTACAACACTATTCTACGTTTTAGTCATGGTTAATGTTTTTAGGGCATATTTGTAATTTGTACTTTTATAGCTGCTATGTTTATATTCTTATTTTGTATTTTCTTTTTTGGACATGCCTGTAACTAAGCTGTCTACTGTTCATTTTGTGCTAGTCAAAGATTGTAATAAAGGTATTATTATTATTATTATTATTATTATTATTATTATTATTATTATTATTATTATTATTATAAGATACAGGTGGAGCCTGGGTATCTGTTCTTGGACATCCCATGAATACTGCAAGCCAAGGATAAGGAAATCCATGGTTTTCAGCCTGGAACTGAAAAGTATTGGCAATGTGCTCTGGTTCTCATTGGAGGCCTTTCTGAAGCCTGCAGAGACTGCACATGACTGCCTTTGGTCTCCAGAATGAACTACAAGGCCAAAAATGCAACTTCCTGTTTTTGACCAAAAACTGGAAGTGATATTTTTATGCCCTTAAAAAGAATTAGGAGGACTGGGGCTTCCCTTTAAAAGGTTCATGTGGAGTTCAGATGGGAACCCTTTTTGAGTCAGATCCATGGATGTAATCAGGTTTATAAAGAGGCTGCACTTCTACAGTAAAACCTTGGATTGAGAGTAACTTGGACTGAGAGTGTTTTGCAACACAGGCAAGCATTTCTAATAAGTTTTAACTTGATATACAAGCGATGTCGATAAACAAGCAAAAAAATAGTCCTAACACTCCACCAGCACTTCCTCAGCCTCTCCTGAGAAACCAGCCTATGCATATCTACTCTAAATTAAGCCCTATTATAATCAGAGGATCTCACTCCTATGTAAGGGGAAGCGATGGAAAGGAGCATGAGAGACCTAGCCTTGCATGTCTAAAGTGAGCCCTCTTAAAATCAGTGGACTTGCTCCTGTGCAAGATTGGGCATATCTCACTCCTGGGCAGATTGTAGCTTGAAAGACCTGAGAGACTAAATTCAGGTTAATTTGTTTTATTTTTCTTTATATTTTGTATTTTCTTTATTATTTTGTATTATATTACAGTATTGTAATCATTTTTTATGTGAATATTTTTGGGCTGTGGAATGAATAATCTGTTTCCATTATTTCTTATGGGAAAATTTGCTTTGATATACAAGCATTTTGGATTACAAGCATCTGGAACGAATTATGCTCATAAACCAAGGTACCACTATATGTAGACTTGCATGGTATAATCTGCTCATTCCAAGTTTGTGTTGCTCAAGTTGCATGATTGCTGCCTATACATGTTGGGGCATTTATATATATATAACTCCAAGGAGTTGCATGAGTCTTACATGCTCTGGTCCATGCCCATTAATATCTAGGGCCAAGGCACATTTATTATCTAGGGCCAATCCACATTTATATTTACCCAGGGGGAAATTGTAGAAACTGGATGAGGCATGGAGATGCCAATCAGTTGGTTACGTATCAGCTCAGCACAGTAATCCCAGTCCCCACAAGAAATGAGAAGGTACATCTTTTAAAAAGCTGCAATGTCTCGTTGCAGTGTTATTTGAAATACTATTGGGAAGAATAAATACTGATTTTGGCAATAGCACATGCCAATATAGAACTTGGCCAACTCTGCACGAGGGAAATATTGGATATGCCTATCATATTAATAAAAACAGTTTATCACTTTTCCTTGCCCTCTTTTTAAAGAGAGTTCTGAAGTGGAATTTTATTGTGCATGGAAATTGTGAAACAAGTCTGTTGTGAACAAGCAACCACAAAACAGTCAGCTTTATATAGAAGGCATTCCAAATATAGTAACTGTCCTTATTATATGGAACAACAGGTCACTGCATTTTCCCTTTTTATAGCATCAGATAAAGTGAGTGAGGTCCAGAGAAGAAAAATATAAAAGACTGTTGTGGAAGAGACTGTTTATAGCTTGGTTAATCAAGTTTCTACTTCAAGAGGTATATGCCCAAAGCCAAATTTGGTCCAAGCTTAAGTACATGTAACCAGGGCTTTTTTCCTGAGGGTACTCACTGGTACTCACCTTTTCCACCTGCTTACCAAGCAGCTAATTAATAGCCATATGGGGATGACCTAGCTATGCCACTTGATGAGTAACTTTTCCGCCCAAAAAAGCATTGCTTGTAAGCAAAACATTTGCATAAGCTTTTCCTGCCTCTGTCTCATTCTCTTCCTCTGTTTTCTTGCAGAGACTTTTCCTTTCACTCTATGGACAATGCAATTATTTGGGTGGCATACATAAACATGTTGTGAGGGCATATATCCACACATGCCTTCTTTTTCCAGAAAATGTCTTCTTTTTTTAGCCTTGTGCCCTAGAAAAAAAAACCATCATTGTCCTCCTTTTCCTTGTGAGCAGGCAGCATGTAACCTTCTTGTAATTGATAAATTATATGTAACAGTTTTACATCTATATATATATAAAATTGAAAAGTCACTGACTCACTCACTGATTCACTGAGTCAACGCCCAGCCAAAACCGCTGGGCCTAGAAGAACAAAATTTAGGGAGGGTGTTCCTTCCATGATGGACCACTAAGAACCAGTTTTTGGAAATTCCGACCAGAAAGGGGTGAAAAGCGGTGCAATGCATTTTCCTCCCTATACTTTCCATTGAAGAATCCCTGACTGAGAGATGCTGTGCCCCAACCCCTGGACCTAGAAACATGAAATTCTGGGAGAGCATTCCTTCCATGAGGGGAGCACCCATCAAGAACCAATTTCTAGAATTTTAACCCCTAAAGGTCTGAAAAGGGGTGCAACATTTTTTGCCTATACATAACATTGAAGACTGACTGATACACATCCATCTGATGCACTGGGAAGGAGGATGCACAGAGGGTGACGGTGTGCTTGGGGGGATGGTGTACATGAAGGGGGGCGCTTACATGGTGGGATGGTGTACATGAAGGAGGTGGTGGTGCAAACGGGGGGTGTGCATGGGGGTGTAGTGCGCATGGGGGGTGCCCATGGGGATGATGTGCATTAGGGGTTGGTGCGCATGGCGGTTTGTTGTGCATGGGGGGTTGGTGTGTATCGGGGTGGTGCACATGGCAGGGTATTGCACATGAGGAGTTGGTGTGCATGAGGGTTGTTGCGCATGGGGGGTTGTTGTGCTGTGGGGGGATGGTGTAAAGGAGGAATTTTACTCCTGCAACGTGGGTACGTTTTTGCTAGTTTAATAATAATAATAATAATAATAATAATAATAATAATAATAATAATAATAATAATAGTTTAATAATAATAATCTTTTTCTAAAAATGGGCTGTGGGTGTCCTGGACCCAGGTCCGCACAAGACAGAGTGAGCTCCTGTCCTTAGCCCAGCCCTGTGACACAGCTGGAACCAATTGTATCGGCTCTGCCATTCCGTTGGACTATTTCAGTGGTGTGGAGCAGGAGGATTTGCTGCTTGGGTAACAGCCTATCCTCCATATCAATCTACCCAGGCCTTCGTGCTCTGGAGGACACTCCAGCTTCACATACAACGTCAAGCACGATACCATAGTCTTTCAAGACTGATAGATGCCAAGATTTTTTCTAGAAATGAAAGTGGGGATACTCATCATAAAGATGTTATAAAGGCAAGGATACTCACCAGGAAGATGTTATTTTTAATCATAGGCGTGTCTACTTGGGGGTAACAGAGGTACCAGTACTCATTGCTGGTGAGTACCCTCTCAAAAAGACTCCTATGTAATATAGTATTTAAAGATGCTGTGCCTGTGGATTTGAAGATCAGCAGGTCTGTGGTTTGAGACCCGAGCACTCCAAAGATGGGGTGAACTCCTGTATTTAGCCCAGCTCCTGCCAACCTAGCATTTCGAAAGCATGCGAATGCAACTAGATAAATAGGTATCACTTTGGTGGGAAAAGCAATGACTTGGTGACAGGCTGGCCAGGTTTCCCCTTGTCATATCAATAATCTAAACTGACCCCACCAGGAGTGGGAACAATGCCAAGAAAATGATAATCATTTTGTAAATACAAAATGCAAAATAAGCTATGGCAGCACACAAAGGCAAGAGAGATCAGTATCTTGACGGTGGTCTGCCTCAAGTTAGGTTCTAAATATCCAGTCAGTTTCTTGTTCAGTGGACCCTCTCTTTACAAATGGTTGAATATATGATAAATGATCAAATCATTTTATGATGGAAACTCTGTAATAAAGTTCACTATACAATGCAGCTTGGGCAGATAAGCCAACCAGCTAAGCATGCAGAGTGTGGGGCTGCTGTGGTGCCGAAATGACTGCCATGGCATCCAGCAAACACCCAGCAGCTGCCACCATCTCCTTGACAGAAGGGAACTTTCTCCCACCTCCATTCATGCTTCCAGTCACCTCTCTATCACCTGGCAGTCAGAGCACAAAAACTTATGGTCACAAACCCAACATATAAAACTACATAGGCATCTACAATCAAAACCATTTTTTGCTCTCACCTTTTTGAAACAAATTCTGGGCAGGGGAATCGAACAGGAGAATATCCCTGAGGAAACAATCCCATATTTATCTTTCACACAGAAACAAAGGTCAGAACTAAAATAGTCATAATATATCACGTCCTTCAAACGTCACATACAGTGATGCGATTCAAAGGAATTAACAACCCATTCTATGCCCATCTGGCAGCCACTTTTAAATGGCTATTTTTAAACTTTATGTGTCCTATCTCTTGTTAACAGCTAGTTCTATAGAGTAGGTGCGAACCTGCTGGAGCCCACCACTGGCAAGATCACAATGGGAAAGCAAGAAGGCAAAGGAATAAAAGGACTGGAGCCTGTGTGTCTCCAAAAGATACTCGTAGGTGGGTACCTCATTGATAGTTACAGTTGACAAGGCTTGCTATCTTGTGACACTCCTACCCTGAGGTGAACAAATCTATGAACTGAAAGCTGTTGAAAGTCCCTGCTATCACATTATTCTGTCCAGAGATGATCATAAAAGGGCACAGTACAGTTCAAGGGCAAAACAAAGTGGCTAACAGACTTCAGCAAGGAACAAACAAAGGTACAAATTGTTCAGCATTACACAGAATGCTGTGTAATTATGAGAAACCAGTGGAACGTGCTCCTACTTGACTGATAGGACCCAGATGGTGGTGGTGGGGGATGCCTGTTCGGCACCCTGGCATTTGAGGTGCAAGGTGCCACAGGGTTCCATTCTGTCTCCCATGCTATTTAACATCTATATGAGACCATTGGGAGAGGTCATCCAGGGATTTGGAGTAGGGTGCCACCAGTATGCTGATGACACCCAGCTCTGTCTCTCCTTTCCACCTCAGTGCAAGGTGGCTATTGAAGCCTTAGAGTGCTGCCTGGAGGTAGTTGGGATCTGGATGAGGGCAAACAAGCTGAGTTTGAATCTGGACGAGACAGAGGTTCTCCTGGTCAGGAAACCCACGATGCATGTACTGGATCATCAACTTAGGGTGAAATCCAGAGTAGCTATGGGGAGTCCTTGCTCCAGAGTAAGAAAAAGTTACTCTGGATTGCAATATGAATTTCCCATAGGTTTTCACTAGGTGGTGCAGTAACTACGGGTGCATGTAATGTCTCTTACATGCTCCCGTAGTTACTCTGGATTGTGCCCTTACTCTGAATGGGGTTGCACTTCCCTGAAGGAGCAGGTTCACAGCTTGGAGGTTCTTCTGGACTCGCAGCTGCTCCTGGACTCCCATGTAGTGGCTGTAGCCAGAGGTGCCTTTGCCCAATTTCGGTTGGTGTGCCAGATGCGGTCATACCTGGATCATGATGAACTGGCCACAGTGGACTGTGCCACAGTGACATCAAGAGTAGACTACTTCAATGCTCTCTATGTGGAGCTGCCCTTGAAATGGTTCGGAAACTGCAATTAGTTCAAAATGCAGCAGCCATTGTGGTTGCCGGAGCTAGTCGGTTTGACTATCGGGCCGCTTCTCCAGCGATTGCAATGGCTGCCTATTTGTTTCCAGGCTCAATTCAAGGTGCTGGTCTTGACTTATAAAACCCTTTACAGCTTGGGGCCAGACTATTTTAGAAACAGCCTACTTCCATACAATCTGGCTTGTTCCTTCAGGTCATCAGAGAAGGCCTTTTTAGAAGTACTGTTACCAAGGGAGGTAAAGGGAGAGGCAGCAAGAAATATGGCCTTCTCAGTAGTGGCACCAACCCTTTGGAAATCCCTCACTCTCGATTTAAAAACTGCTCCCTCCCTTAAAATCTTTCAGAGGGGCTTTTCTTTTTAATAAGGCTTTCTAATCTATTAGCCTTTTAATGTTGATACTTGCTTTTTAAAAATGCTTCTGCCCTTGCTACTTCTTTTCTGATAATTTTTTATATAATCATATTTTTATTATGGCTTTTAATGGTTGTTTTTAATGGTATTGTTTTATTGTTAATTTACTTCTTAAAATGAATGTTTTAATCTCGTTTTTACTTGCTATTTTAAAATATTTTATTTTATTTTTTCAAAAAGGAAAACAACAAAGAAAGAAAAAAAGAGAAAAGAAAACTAAAAAAAGAAAAAATAAACAAATATGTTCTTATCAAAATATATGGCAAGTTCAAATTACCTAATTTACCTTTCTTTAGTCTAAAATAATTTCAATTTCTATTAAATTATACTACTTAAAAAATTTTCCTCAAACTATAAGGTTACTTAACAAATCCCAACAGACATCAAAAAGAGAGAATAAAAAGTTATATAACAATTATCAGATCCATAATTATAACAATAATAATTTTACTCATCCATCCCCTTTTCATGCAGAAAGTCCATGAATGGTTTCCAATTGTCCATGATGTTTTGATATTGATGTATTTTAATTGTTTTTTTTAACAGTTTTGGTTCTGTAAGCTGTCTTGAGTGCCCTGGGGAAAAGGTGGGATATAAATAAAGTATATTTATTTTTTATTATTATTATTATTATTATTATTATTATTATTATTATTATTATTATTATTATTATTATTACTATTACTATTATTATTATCAAACATAAATGCACAGCAAACAATTTCATGCTGGTTTCATTCACTTCACCAGTCTGACCCTTCCCAAGAGTCTAGGACTGTGTGATGTAGCGGCGTATAATTTGTGCTGATCCCAGAAGAGCAGCTTTCTGCAGTTGGCAGAGTGATATTTTGTCAATGCTAATAGTTTTCAGGTGCCTGCCAAGGTCCTTTGGCACTGCACCCAATGTGCCAATGACCACTGGAACCACCTGCACTGGCTTACTCCAGATATGCTGTAATTCGATTCTTAGGTCTTGGTAGTGGAAGATCTTTTCCAGTTGTTTCTCCTCAATTCTGCTGTCACCTGGTATGGCGATGTCAACAAGCCACACCTGACTGCTTTCTATGATGGTGATATCTGGAGTATTGTGTTCCAAGACCTTGTCTGTCTGTATCCTGAAGTCCCACAGAAGCTTGACCTGCTCATTTGCAACCACTTTTTCAGGCTTGTGGTCCCACCAGTTTTTTGCCACTGGCAGATGATACTTTTGGCATAGATTCCAGTGGATCATCTGGACAACAGAGTCGTGCCTCTGTTTGTAGTCAGTCTGTGTGATCTTCTTGCAGCCACTTAGAATGTGGTCGATGGTTTCATCCACTTCTTTGCAGAGCTGGCATTTTGGGTCATGGGCTGATTTTTCAATTCTGACCTTGATGGCATTTGTCCTGATTGCCTGTTCTTGGGCAGCAAGTATCAGGCCTTCCGTCTCCTTCTTCAGTGTTTCACTCTTGAGCCACAACCAGGTCTTATCCTGATCCATTTTTCCTTCGATCTTGGCAAGGAATTGGCCATGCAATACTTTATTCTGCCAACTGGCAGTCCGAGCCTGAATTGCACTATTGCAATATTCATAGTTGGTCTGCCGCACTTTCAACAACTTTCTCTTACTGACTTCAATCAGAGCAGATTCCTGGCTCTCTCGCACATCATCTGCTAGGGCATGTTTTTCATCTTGAACCAACTGCTTCACTTGCAAAAGTCCTCTTCCCCCTGATCTTCTAGGCAGGTACAGCCTGCAAACATCACTACGTGGATGTAAAGCATAGTGAATGGTCATTAATTTCCTTGTTTTCCTGTCCAAGTCATCCAGTTCCTTCTGTGTCCAGTTCACAATGCCAGCAATATATCTAACTACAGGTATGGCCCAGGTATTTATAGCCTTTATGATGTTGCTGCCATTCAATTTGCTCTTCAAAATTTTTCTAACCCTTTGTATGTATTCTTTGCTAACCACAGCTTTTACATGCCCGTGCTTGATATTGTCCAGCTGCAGTATGCCCAGATATTTATAGGCTTCAGGCTGGTGGCATTTAATGGTTTGACCATTCGGCATTTCAGTGCCATCACTTTCCATGATCATCTCTTTCTTTAGTGCCCCTGTGGCACATTTGTCCAGGCCAATCTCCATGTTGATGTCGGTACTAAAGACTCTGACTGTATTGGTGAGTGACTGGATTTCTGCTATTATTATTATTATTATTATTATTATTATTATTATTATTATTATTATTATTATTATTATTATTATTATTATTTGGTTAATCTTTAATTTGATATACAGTTAATAAGTGCAAAAAAGTGCTATCAGGTAAAAATTTAACAGTTCAAATCATAATCAAGGACCAAGAGTTGTTGAGATATCGTTGAAGTATATAGGTAGTTCCCAGTAGCATGGTTTTCTGCAGAGTTACAATATAAAAGCCTGGCAAGTCCAAGATTTCCAGATATTTAGGCAGTCCTTTAGGCATTGCCCCAGGGCTCCAATTTCAATTGGAACCACAACTGTTTTCTTTTTCCACAGGTGTTCATTTTCAATTTGCAAGTCCTGGTACTTATCTTCTCCAGCTGTTTGTCCTCAATTCGTGCATCACCTGGAATAGCAATGTCAAGAAACCATACCTCTTTCTTTTCAACAATATTTATATTTGATGTGTTGTTATCATCATCATCATCATCATCATCATCATCATCAGTTGCTGAGATTTTCTGCTGAACTGAATTTTGTCTGAACTTTAACATCCTTCAATAGTCTAAACAAGGTGAATGCTTCAATGGATGGGTGACTATGTGAGGTCTCCAATAACAGGGCATGAGTTTTGGCTTAATGGTAGAACTGCTGCCTATGGTGCCTGAAGAACACCTGGGACATGGTGCCTATGGTGCCTGAGGAACACCTTTCCTGCCTCGTGGCTGGAACTCCCTGCTATTTGCCCAGTCTGAATGATGGTTCAGTAAGTTTTTCATGCTGTACAAACAGTAAGCAAGCACCCCCCACCCCGACAGAGGAAGACTGCTGAAAACAATGAAAAATGGATGATCATGATGAGATGAGTCATCGTCGCAAGTGAGCAGAGCAGAGGATGACCCATTCTGTGAGTGCAAAGAAGTGCTATCAGATAAAGTCAGACTGTGAAGGATTCCACTTGGAATGAATCCCTTACATGGAGATTTAGAAAGCCTGCCTATATAAATAACTTAGCTTAATGTTGGAGGAGAAATCTAATGATTAGAAAAGCAGTATGTAAATACTGGTATTATTAAAGATGGAGGTAAAGTACTAATAATTCATTACCACAAAATATTTTCTTACACAACACAATTTTTATAGACAACTTATAGCTTTGGACTATAAGGCAAGAACAAAAGGGCAGATCCTTTTAACAACATCTGTACTCTGTGGACTAAAACGCTGCCACAAGTCTGAACAGTTCATCATAGAACAGATAACAAAATGGTAAAGGGATTTTAAATCCTCCCAACTTCAGGGTCCTGACCCCACATTCCACTCCCTATCTGCCCAGGAGAGCCCAGTTCACCCCTTCCCAGTGCTCAGCCCAACTCACCCCTTTCCGTTTGCCCATGGTGGCACAGGACTCCCTGCACAACTCCCTGCACTTCCCTTACTCTCTGGGTGCCATAACCATGCTTTGCAGCACATTTGTGACACCCCTTTGCCAGCACCCATACTGGCCAAAAGGTGCTTTAGGATTGAACCTTGTGACACTAGGCAAACATCTCCCACTGAGTCTCAGTTCCCAGCTACCATCTGAATATAATAATACCACTTTCTGGGATCAAGACAATTTATGTCACTTAATATCACTTCAGTCCCTCACTATGCTGCTTGCATCCAGAATTAAGAACCGATCATCTTTGCCATTGAAATTTGCTGCTCACTGAGGTTTTGCACCTGAATCTGATATTCCAGAAGCATTTAAGCTTCCTGTTAATTGATGCAACACCTCTTCCTTTGTCAGTACAAAATCTTTGTAACCACTATTGTATAGTGGGTTTCAGTAGGCAAGAAGCAGACCAGCATAGCTACTACAGCATTTATTGACTCAAACTGGAACTGAGGAACAGCAAATGCCTATAATTTATATTATATTCAATCATAATACAGTGGCACCTCGCTTAACAAGCGCCTCGCTTAACAAGCGTTTCACATAACAAGCAAAAATTTCCAAGGAATCTTGCTTCACATACCAAATTCTGCTTCACTTAACAAGCAAGCGCACTATGGGCATGTGTGCTGTGCAGCCCTGACGCTCCACAAAGCAGCTCTTTAAAAGGGCTGCCGGCCAGCACTGCTGCTTCTAACTACCTGGAGGTGCCAGAGGCAGCTGCCCCTAACTGCCCCCAAGTGCCCCCCACCGACCACCTTGAACCTCCAGCAGCAGCCCAGGTAAGCCTCCCAGGAAAGTGTCTTTGATTTAGTCTCCTAACTATGTCTACTCAGAAGTAAGCCCCATTGTGTTAAATGGGGCTTACTCCCAGGAAAGTGTCTTTAGGATTGCAGCCTAAGTAGGCGTCATAGGATCATGCACATTGAATGCATGTTTTGTATTCAATTCCAGTGTTTGTCATCATTTTTACACCCAGTTAATATTTTTATATGAATATTTTTGGGGTTGTGGAACCAATCGTCTGAGTTTTCCTATGGGAAAATCCGCTTCATGTAAAGAACGTTTCACGTAACAAACATGCCTCCAGAACAAATTAAATTTGTTACATGAGGCATCACTGTAATTTATTACATTAGGCAACTGGGAGTTTAATAGTCTTGTAGTCAAATGGGGGCAAGGGAACAAAAGGCCACTTGAGGCTCAAACTCCCTCATGACATGCAGTGGACACCACATTGGCACCACTGTATCTCCACTCAAGGAGTTACAGTAGATTAGGCTGTTTGCGGAGTAAGTGGACAATAACCTACAACCCCTTCCCCAAATTATTTAAAGAATCCAGAAAGAAGCACTAATTCCAGAAAGGTAAAGACCAAGATGAAAAATTAGAGCAAGACAAAAGAACAGAAAAATATTAAGAAACTGAAATCTATGCCTATCGCATGTACTGTATTCTTCTCTGTACTTTCTTGAGCATTTGGCAGAAAAAAGTATTTGAAGAGGAGTCCATTTTGTAAAGTATATTCTAAAATCATGCCATGCTTCTGCTAGCTTCATTTGCAGAGAAGAAGCTTGTGTTTTTGTGCACATGTGTGCATGAACACACATAAATAAGCCTTTGAAAGCACAAAAAAGTAGCTGAGCTCTCAAACCACCTGAGGTTTTTTCCCCAGGCATTTACACTTACTCTTTTTTAAAATTTCACATTGCTTTTTCACACCTCATTTTTTGAAAGGCTCTAAATGGCTCCTAAATGTAGCCATTATGACAAGATTTCCAGGCTGTATTACGTTGGGCAGCTGGGAGTTTAGCACTCTTGTAGTTAAACTGCCAAAGCCTAATCATCCCAATTGTAAATCCACTGAAGCGAATTGAGTTGGATCCCAGGGATGGTGAAATCAGTTTCTGAAAAGCGAAGAGCTTGGAAAGAATGGTGTGTGTGATATTTAAATAAAATATATTATTCCAGTAGGGCTAACTGTCTGCTTCTGTTGTGATGAGCTATAAGAGCAGGCTTGTGCCAACCCACAGCATGTTTAAAATGTTTAAAATATCCTTTAATAAAGGCATTAGTTTATTAACAAAACAATCCAAATCTCTCCAAACACATAGCATATAGGACTTCTGCTGGAGATGGTGCTACATGCTATAATGGGGGGTGGTGGTGAATCAGATGGCCTGGGAGTAAAGTAAATATATTTTATATGTACATCTCCATAGGCTGCCTGACCATCAATATATCTTATTGGCTGCAATCCTGAACACACTTTCCTGGGAGTAAGACCCACTGAACACAGTGGGGCTTACTTCTAAGTAAACATGGTTAGGATTGCATATAAGTCAGTTATTTTGTTTGTGTAATGCTGCAATCCTAAACACACTTTCCTAGGAGAAAGCCCCTGAAGAATACAAGAGGATTATTTACTTCTTAGTAGATGGGGTTAGGCTTGCACTCTATGTCTGAGAAGAGTCAGGGGCCAGATTCAGATTGAGAAAGGAGAATAGGATCCAGTGTTTTGCCTCTGAAGATCCTCTCCTTCCCAACTCTGAACCATCCAGTTTCTCACCCTGAACTGCCCTGAACTCCCTGAACTGCCCACAACCCATCCCACCACCACTTAACCTATACCCTGTGTAGACTGTTGGGACATGCACAGTCCCTCTGGCAATTTCTGCTGGTAGCTGCAGAGTGCCTATAACAGGTGATGTGGCAGCAGATTGCGAGCTTTGCTGCCATGGGTGCAAGATAGGATTGGGCTATAAGAAGTATCTAATTTGTTAAGAAGGCTGTACATGTTTGTGTGTGTGTGTGTGTGTGTGTGTGTGTGTGTGTGTGTGTTGTTGTTGTTGTTGTTGTTGTTGTTGTTGTTGTTTTCTTGCTTCCCCCCCTCCACAAGCCAGAAAATGCAAATTCACCCAGCATATGCCATCTGTGTGATAATTACAGAGCACTGTAAACATTGCTGCGGTTTGTTCATGACAGTACTGATTTCAGGTCTGACATAAATGTCATATTTAATCCTGTTTCCCTAAGTAGGAGGGAGATCCAGGGCAACTCTCCAGGGTAACAGCTCAATCCTAAATGAAGGATACACTAGAACATGATCCACAAGCACTGGCTGCCACAAAAGCACAGCAAAGCCTTCCTCTCTCTCTCTCTCTCTCTCTCTCTCTCTCTCTCTCATATCATGGAACTTAAGGGAGTTTACATTGGTACATAGAATGTCCAGGCAGTTATCCATCCTAGATAACTTTTACAGTAGTTGCAGTAAGGTGGTTCTCTGTCCTTAGACCAGATGTCATAATCACAAAAGAGGACACTAGAAATAGAAAATCACAAAATTGTACGAGGGTCATTCAAAAGGTTTTGCCTCCACATCTGTAACTACTTTATTAGCTGAACAAAATGAAATATTTTACATTGACAAGTAACTTTGAAATGTCTGCCTTTGAAGGGGTATGTTGTTTTTCAATACAGTCACCATTGGCGGCAATGCATTTCTGCCATCGATACACTAGTTGTTGCAAGCTGTCACAGAAGAATGAGGCGGGCTGTTGATGACACCAAGAACGCACTACATGGGTGACTTGTTCTTTGGACAAAAAGCACGTGCCCTTAAGATGTTCCTTCAGCTTTGGGAATAGCCAAAAGTCACAAGGCGCTAAGTCCAGGCTATAAGGTGGGTGAGGCAAAACATCAGTGAAACCCATTTTCTACAGCACCAATATGAAGGAAGAATATTTAAGGAACATAAATAAATGTTTAACGAAATTGTATACCTGGAACAACTGCTTGGAGATAGTGCCAGAATTATGGACCACAATTGTCTTTGGCATCTAATGCCACTGTCAGCAGAAGTTTGTGCCAGCCTTTTCTCCTAATTATAAGCTAGGAATGCATTTTGTGAAATAACACCACTGGTTTACTGCTGAGACTACAGCTTGATGCTGTAGGGTTCACATTTGGTGATTGATAACTGTTTTTAAGTGATTGCCAGAAGCTCAAGCATTAACCCACTCCTCTTTCCTATGGGATACTTTTTCAAGGGGCCAAATGGTTCTAGATGAGACCTCATCAGCAGCTGTGGTTTTCACTGGGTGTAGACAGGTTCTGACAGCCCCCCCTCCACTAAGCAAGAGAAGCATACTCTTAATATGCTTGATAGCACACCACCAGGGTTGCTTTGGGGTTGGGGTGGACAGCATGATATTGTAGGTGTATTGGTGAAAATTATGCATTGAATGCACATTACGTGTTGCACCTTGGAAACTATACACTGTGATGTGTACCATACATAGAAAAAAACACAGTTGTAGAGAAGGAAATTACAATGTTAGAAAGTTTCTGTATGTGGTATGGATAGCAATAGAGTGTCAATACCTGCATCCTCCTTCCTGGCAGAAATGGGATTGACCTTAGGGCGCAATCCAGAGTTAACAACAGGGAGTCCTTGCTCTGGTGTAAGAACAACTTATTCTGGATTGCAATATGAATTTCCCATAGGTTTTCACTAGGTGGTGCAGTAATTACGGGTGCACATAATATCTCTTACGAGCTCCTGTAGTTACTCTGGATTGTAGCATTAGAGTGATATTTTCAAAAGCAACCTAGAGCTCAATCCTATCCATGTCTACTCAGAAGTAAGCTCCATTGTGTTCATTGTATCTTACACCCAGGAAAGTGTGTTTAGGATTGCAACCATAATTGTACTCCATACTGTATACAACATAGTTTGTGTGGGAGCATTGGATAGTTATCACTTTTCTTCTTTGCCTGGGGGAAAAATCTGTGACTACGCAAACACTTTACAGCTAAAATTAACACTGGAGTAAATAAATGCTGTTTTGCAAAGGGAGGTGTTAACACATACTGAATTTATTCTAGTATGTGGAACAGATGGGTATAGAGCAGAGCTGTGACAAGCAAGAGAGGTAAGGCACTTGGAGGGATACAGCCAAAGGGATACAGCGAAAGGCACCACCACCATCAGTCCTGGGTTTTAGCCATATTCTGCCTGTTTTGCTCTGGGAACAACAAAGCAAAATTCACACCACTTTTTGGGTAAGCATACGTTATGAGTGAATCACCTCAAATTTGTTTCCTTTGCTTGTACAAATACACAATTGAACCAAATGCAGAGAGAAAGACACAAGAGAAAAAAGGCCCATAGAGTCAGTTTTTCCCTTTGGCATGTTTTCTGCCTTTTTCAACTGTCAAGTGAATTCCAGTAAACCCTGGGACAATCCAGGGGCTGCAGTGGCTCAGTGGTTCAAGAACTATCCTTGTCAACCTGATGATTGGCATATCAGTGGCTCAATACCATGTGCTGCATGGCAGAGTGAATTCCTGTCACTTGTTCCAGCTCCTGTCAACCTAGCAGTTCCAAATGCTAGCATGACTACTGAGTATATACTATGCTTAGTGAAATGCCGGGTAAAATGCCACTCATATATGTTACAATTGCATAACCCAGTGGTAAGGACAGCCTACATGTTGCCCTTACAAGATGCAGTGCCCTCCCTTCTACCCTTACATGGGGATGATATGAGGGAATATCCCACAATAGACTCTGCTTGTGGATTGAACTATATAGAGACACTTGAACGTACCTTTATACATTGTCCTCTACATAAAATCGAGTGTCAGAGGCATCTACCACCAACTACGGAAAGTTTTTGTGGTTGGCCTGATACAGAGGTGCTGAGAGTGCTCTTATCATCAAAGAAGGGAGAGGTACTGAACAGAGGTGCCCTTTTTGCTTTTATAATTGTAAGCTCTTGGGAAGAAAATCTGTAAGCTCATATAGCATGTTCACAATAGGATTTTATAGGGATAAATTTTATATGCATATCTATTTATATATAACTGCAAAGTCACTCACTGACTGACTCACTCATTCATCAATACCCAGCCAAGATTGCCAGATCTAGAAATGTGAAATAGGGAGGGTGTTCCTTCCGTGATGGAGGAAACACCAAGAATCAATCTTTGAAAATTGCAACTGGAAGGGGGTAAAAAGGGGCAAAATGCATTTTCCTCCCTATATTATACATTGAAGAATCCCTGAACAATGGAAGCTCAGCCCCAACCCCTGGACCTAGAACATAAAATGAGGGGACCATATTCCATCTGTGATGGGAACCCACCAAGAACCAATTTCTAGAAATTTAACCCCTAAGGGGCTGAAAAGGTGCAACACATTATTAGCCTATACTTTACACTGAAGACTGATCAAGACCCAGCCCCCAATTCTGCACTGCCCAGTTGGAGTGCCCATTGTTGTGGATGATGCACGTGGTGTGGGGATGTTGCACTTGCTGGAGCATGTTGCATATGGGGGGTTGTTGCACATGGGAGTGTTGTGCATGGGTAGGTGGGTGTTGCACATGGGTGGGTGTGTTGCGCATGGGGAGGTGTTGCACATGGTGGGAGCACATGGGGGCATTGACATGGGGGTGTTGCGCAGTGGGGTGTTGATGTGCAGGGGGTATTGATGCGAAATGGGGTGTTGATGCACAATGCGCACCTGTGTTGCGCAATGGGGGATGGCGTACAGTGGGGTGTGGGGTGTATTTTACTCCCGCAATGCAGGTACATTTTGCTATGAAGTTAATAAGTTCTAGGACTGATTGTATTGTAATGTATTTGTTATAAAGCTTATTCTTGATTTTAATTAATTGTATACTGCTTTTTCTTCTCATGCCAATAAAGGTTCTTTCATTCATACAACTTCTAGTAGATAAATTATGGTGGGAAAGGCAACATCCTGGCAACAGGCCCCTGCAAACAGGCTGGCCAGGTTTCCCCAATGTCATGTCAGCCATAAATTAGGTGACTCCAGTTCAGAACAGGTGGACCTCACCACCACACAGGACAAACACTGAAGAAGTTGCCTTGGGATAATCCTGACATTTATTATTGCTGGACAGTGTTCAATAGATGCTCAAGAGAATGGAAATTTTGAGTTTGTTGCTGTATTCCTACAGTTCTATCTTTTAGTTTATTGGTCTTCAGCCACTCCATTTCTGAAGTCTCACACCTTTCTAACAATTTCCCTGCCTCACCTGAACAGGGAAAGATGGATACCAGGCAACTCAAGGGACTGATGGATGAGACTGATAAACAAGTTTCATTTCAACATGGTTTCAGGGCTCATTTTGGCGTCAAGTTTGCCTTGATCATAATAATGAACGCATAGATTTATGCAAGAAACATGTAACTTTGTTGATCTTTCAGCATGCTTCAGTATCAACAATAGTATCTTTCTGGATATACTGTGCAAGTTGGGGATTAGGCATTGTGGTTCTGTGTTTCTGATCTTGGATAGCTTATTTCAGAAGGCCATGCTATCTTCATAGGCAGGTATACTTTTTTAGAAGGCAAATTTCAGATTACAAGATCTTGATTTTGTTTCTCATGCTCTTTTACATCTACATGAAACTGCTTAGTGAAGTCATCCAGAGATCTGCAGTTAGGTGCCATTAGTTACCAATGATAGACAGTTCTGGTTCTCCTCTTCTTCTACTTAGGTGAGGCAGAGGAACTGCTGTAAAGGTGTTAGGGATCAGAAAAGGGCTGGATGAAGAAGACCAATAAAGTGAAATTCAATCCAGAGAAGATACAACTGTTATTAGTTTGTGGTTTTTCTGATTAAGGAACTGTGGAAACCCAGTGGTTTTCAAATTTTTTTTGAACACACTTACAAAGTGCCAAGACTTGAGTCTGCCTTTGAAATTCTTTGGAAACTTACAAAATACCGCTGGACTGTCTTTAACATATTTTATCAGCTCTTAAACAACAGTGCTGGTCTCAATTCTAATTGCTTAAATCCCGAATGACTCGAGATCTGGCCACATCAAGGACTACTTCCTCTTATGAGTCTAGCTGAACCTTATGACCATTTTCAGAGGGTCTCTTACTGATACCTTCACCTTGTGAAGTTATGGGCATTTTCTTCATGGTGGTATCCTGAATGTGGAAAGGAATCCTGTCTAGTTTCTAATTCAATAGATTTCCAGCACCAGGTGAAAGCATTGTTAGCTGGTTTAATCCATTGGTTTTTCTTGTTGTTTCTACAGTATTGTTTTAATTTTATCACTGTATTTTTTTGACAGTGCTTTTGACAATTGATAATTTGACAGTGTTTTGAGAATTGTATTGCATTTTACTATTTTTGGTGAAGTGCCCCAGAAGCTCTTAGCTGAAATATGGCTTTTAAAAATAAATAAACAAATATTGACAGACATTTTAATCTCCCATAATCCAGATTAATGGGAAATTTGGCCTTGACTTAGGGCCAGGATTTAACTCCTCATTCAAGATGGCATATTTAAACCAGGACTTCCTGTGCAGACCAAACCAGGACACCCTGTGCAGAGAAGGGGGGGCCTTCTCATATATTGGGTTGATGAATCAGAAAATGAATGAACTCTGTTTAGCCTCAGTAATTCATAGGAAAAGTTTTTTCACCTGAACTATACCAGGTAATTGAGCACATATAATCTTCTGTAAACAAGCACGGTTAGCAAGACCGTTGTTTTTTGCTACAGAAATACCACTTGATTGTCTGTGAGAAAGATTTGTGTAGCAAAAATAAACATGTCTTTGGCCTTAATGGCATTTTGATGACCATAAATAAGAGTACATATTTGTCTCCGATGGCATGGGAAAGCTGAGTTCGGTTGTAGCCTTGTGCAGAGATCATTCGCATCCTGCTGAGCCAATTCCACTTTGTCACCTCAACCATTTCTTCCCCCAGGTTTCATTCTGAGATCATCACTTAAACCTGTGTAAACATGCGGTGGCTTCCTAAAGCGAAATGTAGCTTTTTAGGAACTTCATGTTCCTTCCCAGTGCCATTTTGAATAATACGTAGCCGAACTGGGGAACTCAGTGTGCCCTACTGCCTGGAAAAAAGACATGCTGGCAAAATGCATCATGATACAGGCAGACCTAAGAATTGGAACACAAGCAGTGCTTAACCAAACAAATAAATTGTTTTTGTTAGCAACATGATAAGTTGCAAGATAGCTCTTGAATCCAAGATACTTTGACTCCAGACAATTTTAATTTGTATAACCTGTACATCTGAAATTTGTGTAATGCTTAATAAACCACTATGTCCATTTATAGTCTTTTATAATACCTTGGGATTCTTTTCATCCTGATTTTACAGAGTGAATCCACATTTACTAAGACATTTTTCTTGAGACAGGAGAACTTTTTTAAAGCTGTAAGTATCAATACCACATTATTTGGGAGAGGCTGTCATGTAATTTCAATTAAATCCTGAACATGAGCCATTAGTTATTTCATTTTCTCTGTACTGTATACTGCTTTGTTAACATTTTGTTGAAAGGTAGTGTTTAAATTCTGTTGATTTTTATTGATTGATTGTTTATTTGGAACAATTACACCTTCTGGAAGAGACACAGGCCTTAATGATCAAGTTGTCTCAACAATTAACATGTGAATTGGTTTAAATAAAATGCAATGATATGGTGGTTTATGTGCAGTTTGGCTGCTACAGGTAGATTATTTACCTGGACATCTGAATCCCAGATTATTTTAAATCCAGAAACCTTTGTTGAAGACATTTTTTAAAAAAACTTTCCATGATGTGCACATTAGAAGGTTTTGTGCTCATTCCCATGTACAGAGCAGGAATTGTTCTATTTTCTTCTCTGTGTACCTACATATGTGTATGGATATTGTTGAAAAATGGCAAAGAGGCCAGTAGACACCCATGTGGATAATACTGAAAAGAATATTTCTCATTATTTTTATGTAATTATTCTGAAGTCCAGAAAAATAAAAAATCCAGGCACTTTCCCATCTCAAGGGATAAGGGATACCCAACCTGTATAATGGCTGAATGTTGAAAGCCACATTCTGTATTGATGTGGATTTTGGAGAGATGTGCTGGACTGGATTTGTTAAGGATATGATGGACATCACACCAGCATTTGTATGACACTGCTGTGGCATCTGAATGGGATGGGGTATTTTGATATCTTCTTTAATGCTTCTTTAGTTCCTCTTGCCATTTCTCTTGACTTTGATGATCTTTGATGAATTATAAGATTGTAAATTTGCTTTATGCTAAATATATGGAAGGGACCTTGGTATCTGTGGGGATTCTGTTCCTAGATCCCATGCAGATACTGAATCAGAGGATAATGAGATCCAAACAGAGGACCACTGGAGATGACTGGAAGTGTCTGAAAGTATGCTAAGGTGCTAAGGTTAGGAAAACCAGAAGTGCATCTCAGAAGTCTCTGCAAGACTGTGTGGAATCTAAGTGTATTCTCTGACACCTCAAAACACATCCTGGATTCAGCCAGAAGACATTTCCAATCATATCTGAGAGGGTCAGTGAGGCCCTGTAGTTGCAGGTTTGGAACCCATGGGAAGACAAATTTTGAACCCATGGGTGAGGAGACTCACCCTTTAGATCATGTCCCCTCAGGGCAGTAACAAAAGCCAGAGGAAAACAATAAGAATACCAGTAAATAGTGAAAATATTTTAAAAGTAAAAAAGAACCACACACAAAAGGCCCTCAGAAGAAGATCAGTAAATTAAAAAACCAGATAAAACTAACAATTAAAAGCTTTTTTGGAAAATGGAGCTTTCACCATCTGTGTAAAAGAAAAAAGAAAAAAAGATGATTCACAGATAATACTTAGAAAGGGGAATCTGTTTGCATTCCAGCTCTCTGACACAAAAACAAAACAAGTGGCATTTCTGTATCTATGATTTGTGCAAAGGGATTTTTTCTCTGATTTCTGTGTTGTCAAGACGTTTTCTCAACACGGCACTGTGAAAAAGTAAACAGCCCTCCAGAGAAAGGCAAACTCTCGGTGGTGAAGAGGCAAGCACAGGAGCAAGTAGGTTTCCCTTGGGCATCTGTAATCAACATAAATGCAGCCAAGCCTTTGCAAAAGGAAAGACCGCCTGAGCATGTATGGCTATTTTTCTTTAAGACAGAAGCAGGAAAGGTCAGAGTCAAATAAGGAGCTATGCAAGCAGCAAAACGGCAGCAGATGGAAAGAAGAAAGGAACTGAAATTCAGATAATATCTTTGCATAACATTTGCAAACCAATTGCCTATTGTGAGGAGCAAAAGCCTGCTCTTCTTTAGTAAATTCTCATAGCTGTATATATAAGATCACCCCAGTAACTCCCAATACCTCTCATAGCCCAAGGTAACTTGCCAATTCCCATCTCTCTTCCCTGGTGTTGAGTCAACAATTACCACTCTGCTTTCTTTCTGCTCCTTGGGTTCAAAAAGAAAAAGGAGCATGGAAGAAGAAGAAGAAGAAGAAGAAGAAGAAGAAGAAGAGTGGTGAGCTAGAGTATCAGAAATTGTCTAGCTCTCCACTCTCTTCTCCTCCACGCTTTGTTTTAATGCATTGTTTCCTTTTTTCTTTTTGAATTCAGGAAGTAGGAGGAATAGTAGAGGTTGGAGGATGAATAGAGGTGCCCCCACCAGTCTTTCACCTGAGACCAGTGGTGTCACTAGGGTCTGTGTCACCCAGTGTGTGAGGCTAGCATGTAACCCCATGATGGACCTCCTTCTGTGCACTGGGTAGTGTAATGCTCTGGATGATTGATAGGACAATACAGTGGTGCCTCACATAACAAGTTTAATTCATTCAGGAAGCATGCTTGTTATGTGAAAACACTCTTTATGTGAAGCAGATTTTCCCACAGGAAATAATGGAAACTCAGATGATTGGTTCCACAACCCACAAAATATTCATATAAAAATATTAATTGCATGTAAAAATGATGATAAAACACTGGAATTGAATTCAAAACATGCATTCAATGTGCATGATCCTATGAAGTCTACTTAGGCTGCTATCCTAAGACACTTTCCTGGGAGCAAGACCCATTTAACACAATGGGGCTTACTTCTGGGTAGACATGGTTAGGAGGCTGCAATCAAAGACACTTTCAAAGTGTGTCCCCACTTTCTCCTTCTCTTCATCTTGAGCCTCTCTCTCCCCTGCTCCCTTCTGGCGAGCCCTGAGCTGCTTCCCTCTTTTTCACTGCTCTTCTCTCCCTCTGCCCAGCAGACGCCCAGCCACAGGAGGAATAGCACGGAAGTGTTGCTTTCACTATGGGCAGGTATGCTAGGCAGCTCTGATGCTTTTTAAAAGGGCTGCCGGCCAGCAAATCTGCCCCAACTGCCAACAAGTGTGCTTGTTAAGTGAAGCAACACTAGTCATGTGAGGCAGAATCCTAGAGAAATTTTTGCTTGTTATGTGGATCACTGCTTGTTGTTATGTGGATCAATGCTTGTTGTTAAGCGAGGCACTTGTTAAGCAAGGTATCACTGTACATTTTTTCACCACCCCCACTTTTTTTTGCTTATACCTTTTGGTAGAATAGAGATACATGTTACCTTGTAAGACAGACACTTTGTAAGAAGAATGCTTTGTAAGACAAACTAAAATTTCTAAGAAATTCTGCTTTGTAAGAGAAACAGTGCCTTGTAAGAAAACAGAGTTTTGGTAAAGTTTGGCAAACAGTTTTACAAGGAAAATTTGTTGTAAAATGAACAAATTGATGAATCTGCATTGTGAGCAACAGCAAGAGGTTTTGGAGGAGATTTCATCTGCAGAGGAGGAGGAGAAAAGGGAGGATGAATCACTCACATGAGATTATGAACATTTGTAAACATTGGAAAATTGTGCAAAGCAGTGTGAGCAATGAATCCATTTACAGACAATGCAATATCACATTTCCATGAAATCCTCAAAAGGAGACAAAAGATGTCATAAGATGTTTCCTTGTGAAAGTTGCTCGAAAAGACACCAGTAACTCTTTTAATGAAAATTACCCTACAATCCAGAGTAACTATGGGAGCACGTAAGAGACATTACGTGTACCTGTAGTTACTGCACTACCTAGTAAAAACCTATGGGAAATTAATATTGCAATCCAGAGCAAATTGTTCTTACACCGGAGCAAGCACTCCCTGTAGTTACTCTGGATTGCGCCCTAAGTCATCCTTGGCCATAAAGATTTTTCTTTTCTGTTTTACTGTACAGTATATTACAATGTTTTTAATTAATATTATAGTAATTGTGTTCTGTATTATATTACAGTGTTTTGAATTCAATTACAGTGTTTTGTCATCATTTTTACATAAGTTAATATTTTTATATGAATATTTATGGTCGTGGAACCAATTGTCTGAGTTCCCATTATTTCCTATGGGAAAATCTGCTTTGTAAGAAGAATGCTTTGTTCTTCTTTGTAACATGCTTCTGGAACAAATTAAGAGAACAATCCTAAGAGTGGCTACTCAAAAGTAAGCCCCATTGTGTTCAATGGGTCTTACTCCCAGGAAAGTGTCTTTAGGATTGCAGCCTAAGTTTGTCTTACAAGGCACCACTGTATTTCAAAGCAGTTCTGCATGAAATTAAGTATTGAATGCTATTCCTGAGACAATTGTCTTACTTGGCCTCATGGATGTGACAGCCTGTAGGAAAATGTGTGTGGGAACATGTGACAGTACATGTTCCTACATATAAGTGTCCAAAAAATTACACACAATATGAAACATTCAATTTTTTATTTTCTTGACCATCCAATGTGAGGAAGAGGCCTATATAACCTTAAAATTCACATACAGTACTGTGTTTTAAATAGCCATTCATTTAATGATTCCAAATACAGAATACTGCATATCAAAGAGGATGAAATGTTCCATTGGTCCACTTGCTTGCACAGACTTATAAATAGACATTGTTTCTAGTACTTTGTGGTTTCTTCCCTTTATGGTAAGAGAGGAAAGAGATTTCTAAGAAAATTTGAGCGTAAAAATGGATTTCTTAAAGCTTATATCAGAAGAAAATTATATCATCTGAAGATCTGTCAGAAAATTTTTTTAGATCCAATGGACAAATTCTCTGGTAGATTAATGGTAGGTTAACAGCTGCTCCTACTAATTCCTGCAAATAAAGATATACATTCTCAGTACATCAAAACCTTAGTTATGTTATGAGTCTGTTTTACAAATCTAATCGCACACATAGCATCTAATATTCAATGTTGCCTTGATATGGCTGACTATCCACTTGATGGGCTCCAAAATCTGTTGGGCTCCTGGACTATCAACCTGAACACCTGGAAAAATGAGCTGTTGGTTGTGTGTTGATTGGGAGTTGCATGCCTGTTCAAGTCAAACTCTTTTACAGCCCACATATCAATGCTTTCTCCACTTCCTTGACTTCCCTTCCAGTTAAAAAAATCCTTATTGTGGGGATGTACACGTTACACATGGTGAACAGCTGGTAATTTGTGACAGGTTCTCATAGTACTTGTCAACCCTACAATCTCTGAAAATGAAAGGCTGCTCTGCATACCTCAGGCAACCCTCTTTGGGGCCTGTCCTGGACTTTGCAGAAGTCATTTGCAGCCAGAGATTGTGGAGTTTGTGAACCAAATACTCTTCATCTGCACACAAGAGCGGCCCAACCAATGCCCTTCAGAACGGGGTGATTTGGAAGTTCTTTGGCTGCATATGGTCAAGGCAGAGTGCGAGCCTCAGTTCTGGCTGGGGCAAGCTCAAAGTGGGCCTGTAACAATTCTAGCAAACATTTTTGCAGCACAATGATACTTGTGGTGGTGCAAAAGCTGGGCAGCTGTCACGTTCTGGTCGCTGTTGCAAATAGTGCACACAGTGAACAGACCCAGAAGCCTAGTGAGTGGAAGTGTATTTTAGATGGGGAGGAGAACAGAAGATGAGTTGGGTAAGTGAAGGGGTGCTGTCATAGACATGCGCAAGATCCTATACTCTTTTCCCAGACTTGCCCATCCCTTTTCCATACTCAGACTTAAATTGCAAAAATCTGGCTTAGAGCCAAGGAGGGCGATAGACCGGTGACCATATGTCCTGTTTTTACAGGACATATCCTCTTTTTCAGCCTTGTGTCCTTGGGAAAAAAATCATTGTCCTCATTTTGCTTCTGAGCAGGCAATATGTAGATTGCGTGTAATTCATAAATTATATGTAATAGTTTTAAATTTAATTATAGGCAATATAGTGTTTAAATTAACCTCTTGGAAGCAATATACATGAATGTTTTTAGCTTTTATTTTGCCATGTCTTACATTTTTCTTGGGTGTTTGACATTTTGGAGGGGACTTGTCCTCTTTTTTGGTTATGACATATGGTCACTCTAGACATAGGTAATTGGGAAGCTGATTGAAGGTGGTGGTAAATAAATAAGTATCAATGGTGGGGATAGGATTGGACAATTAATCTCCATTTCAAGTAGCAGTTGCCATTCTGCTAGTATCGGCACCCTATCCTTTAATTTGAAAATAAAATAAGATTCTTATAGGACCTTAAAGACTAAGAATTTTATTTCATCATGAATTTTTGTGGGTGATGTTTCCCTTCATCAAATGCAGAAGGTGTTATCCTCATTTTTTAAATGTATATAATTTTCCATTATTTAACATCCTATGTTTTGAAGTCTTTGCCAAAACCCAGTTCTGTTAATCACTGTATTGGCAATAAATGTGGCATACTGATGCAGGTTGTACTGAGGCTTGAAGCTGACCCTGGATATTCTGTTTGCACATCAGTAAGTTGCAATGCTGTTGGGGAAGCAACAGCAGCTATGATCAGACACAGTGTAGCCTGGGGATTCAGGGCAGTATGCACAAGGATAAAGGCAGGAAGGAAGCATGCAGGGATTATTGGCTTGTTTATGTGCTTCTTAGAAAGCCGCTACTGTCAACTGCCACTAAGTGAACTGTTCCAGAGCAATTTTCTCATTCCAAAATATTGAGGTTTACTATTACATTTTGAGTCCAAGTTGACAGTGGGAGAGATCTGTTTTAGTTTGTCGGAGTCAGTCTCACTAATGAAGTTCTGCGGGATCAGAATGTTCGATTTTCCTGATGTCTTAATGCAATCATCTCTGGGACATAAATATCCACAATGTAGAGACAGGCAACAGTTTATGAGCAGAGAGTGAACATTGATTCCCATGAAGTATACATGCATTTCTTTTCTTATGCTATTTCCACTGAATACACCATTCTGGCATGTTTTGCCAGGCACTACAAAATTCTATAAAGCTTTTTAAAATCAGAGATCAGATAGGTGTGGACACCATGGACAGCAGTGGGGATTGTGCAGGGTATCTGGGTATTCAGGGTTCCCCTTGGCATCTCCATTTTCTCCCTGACTGTACACTGAGAACTTCCATTGGTACTAAGAGTTCAGAGGCCCTAAGATGGGTATAGACTTACCTGACTGACCTCTAATGCCACCCTTGAATGGTACCTCTGTCCTATAACCTCAACTGTCTTCTTCCATAATAGAAACTCAAAATGCATAAAAGAGCCAGTGTGGTGAAATTATTAGGACTGAGGTGACCTGGATTCACATTTGCTCAGGGGCAGCTTTGGATTCAGGATTCACTCAGCCTTGAACATCATATGGGTGACCTTAGTCTAGTTATTCTCTTTCAGCAGGGTTATTCTCTAACGCTTGTAGCAGGTTCAAAAGACGGAATCATTCTGAGTGAACTTTCTTCAGGAGATCAAATTTTATCATTCATTTTTCTAACCATGTGAAGAGAGACTGTAAGTGAAATTGGAAGGTTGCTCCAACAATTTCTTGATATATTTATTAAACAGGCTAAATATATCCAAAGATCAGCAAGTCAGGAAACAAGGGGGCGACCAATACAGATAATGAACAACGGAAGTTTATCATGAGTGCAGAACCAATATATTAGAAATTAGAAAAAGTCCCAGTGCAGTGTGATTCCATCAGGAGAATGTAAATTGCTTGAAAATCTCACATCTGGAAGGAACTCATCCCTTCCTGCAGAACTGTCTTGAGACATTCGGGATCAGGAAAATGCATGTGGTTTTTCTAACCGGTTTGTTGAAGTGCCCACTTATTTTTACTTTTTACTCTTAACAGTTTCTGAGGGAAAAGCATGACTATGACTGAAACAGAACATACCCATGACTGTCTGGGAGAAATTGTTCTAGACATAAATATGTTTCATGTGTGGACTCTGATGAATCATCTGAACTACAGCAGACACAGATGCCAGTGTCCTAGAAGAGAACAGCTTATTTACTTGTAAACCCTCACCTTCCTTTTTTAAAAAGAGAGCATCAGAGATTCTAGAACATGCTTTACTAGGCTCTTTGTGTGTGTGTGTGTGTGTGTGTGTGTGTGTGTGTGTGTGTGTGTGTGTGTGTGTGTGTGCTTCTGTAATGCCCATCTGTTGCTTATGGCCCATATCCTAAAGTCAAATTAAGCCCGATGCTCCGAAGCAGTTAAGGTGACTTTCCATAAGATAGCACTAGAGGGTTACGTAACTGCGTGGACCCATAACTGCTCTGGATTTTGCCCTATGTTACATAAACAAAGCTTAGTCTTGTTGTCCCTAATGCAATTTGTTTCAATGAAGACTAATTCCATTCAATTAGTTATTGTTGACATAACAGCTCCACTCTCCTGCCAATGTCAGATGGTGTGTATCCTTCCTATTACAATAAACCATGATGAACCACCAAATTATATTTTGGCCTCTCAGCTTTCAGTAGTGGATTGACCCATTGTACCACTACCTGCTTTTGCTATTTTTGTTGCCCTCTGTCCACTGGATACATCATACTTTCAGGGTAGAAAGAGGTTTATTGAAACTAATCTGAAGGGCTGTCTTATGGAAGAAGGGACACTTTTGATGCTTCCCTCTAAAAGAAAAACTGGAATCAATGGGTACAAAATGCGAGCAAGGAGATTCTGTCTGGATATCAGGAAAAACTGTTGGTGGTGATGGCAGTCCAGCCCCCTGCCCAGCCCCGCCACAGTGATGCCACTACTCCAATGACGGAATAGATCCAGTGGCGCTGGTTTCCCTAATCTTTAGGGATGTCAGGTTGAGTTGTGATGCCAAAGCTAACTAAAATGACCATCTTGTCTCATACACCTGTCCATATTTTTGTTCATCATCAGGGGCTGTGCTTTGTGCTCTACTACTGCTTGAGATTTTCCTGGAGGGACATGGAACAGACTATTGTTGAGGGGTGGTTCCCCTTATGGAACTACTCTCCTGCCCCCTATTTTTAAATAAGCAGGGAAAATGTTCTTTTTAAAGAAAATGTTCTTATTCAACCTAGACCTTTTTTTCTTTTGAAGTATTACCACACTGTTTTGTTTGCTATTTTTTGTTTATTGTTGTGTTGTGCTTGATGTTTTAAATTGGCAGCCATTAGAATAGGACCAAAAGTGTCCTTGAAATTTTTTAAATAAATAAGAGACCACTAGAACATGTGCAGCATATTTTGGGCTGAGTTGCATACATAGTTCTCTAACAACGAACACATAGGATCACTCAGTACTGCACAAAATATTTTGTCACTCCATTCCTACAAATATCAATACTACGTACTTCGTGAGAACAGAAATGTTGCCAGGTTCCCTCTGTTGATTTATATCAATCCCTTCATCCGAGATGCAGAAGTAATGTTTGCAATTACTTATCAGTTAAGTAAATACAGTGCTAGTTCAACCACATTTAACAATTAAATAAATACACTGCAAATGGTGGTCATCTGGTTAACCTATTTCACATTTAATGCAACAGATAAACTGAACAGATATCTGGCAAACCAGTCAAGAGCCAAGTGGCAAGTTAATGTATAACCAAAAAGCATCAGGTGCTGGGCTGTTGGTGTGCTACCAAGAGGTAGATTTATCGAGAACGACTTCTGAAAAGGTGCTTTGCTGCATCAATTGCCCAGGCAGAACTAAATTGTCATAAATTGTTTTCAGCATGTTTTTTGTGTTTTTTAAGGCTGTAGCACAGATGGCAGTGTTGGACTTGTGGCATCAAGTGGTATGCCAGTCTTGTCAAAGATGGTGTTTAAGAAAGGGGGTAGATCCCAAGCAATTTGCTCTGTTTAAAAAAAAACTCACTGTCCTCATTGTAGTTTATTTGTGTTTTTTTGGGGGGGAAGCTGCCTGTTTGTATGGGAGGGGGTGCATGGACTATGAGGAAAAAAGACAAAGCACCTGCCAAGTTTGCCTGAGAGTGACTGAGAACTAAAAGGGGATAATTCATCATTTGCAATAATTCATCATATATAGACTATGATATGTGTTTATGGTACACTGCACATTATAAGTACCTTTATGAATACCCCACTTCCTACCTTGCTCCTTGCAGAAAATAAGGTCTTATCGCATACCACAGAAGCCACTGTCTTCCACTAGCTGCTTTTGTCCACTTTCTTCCACTGGTATTTTGCAAGTTACTTTCAGAAGCCCAGATAAGAAGATGAGAATAAGAAGAAACACAAATAAGAAGATAAGGAACACAGTTGTGTTGCATCCAGAGTTTTAAAGAGCAAATATAGTCTTATGAACCTACAAATTTTGAAAGGCACCTATGTGAAAGATTGCTGAATCCTTTCCCTTTTGTTATATTTTTGTCCTGCTGAAAATGCACCTCAGTTTATTTTCCTCAAATGGGGGGGGGAGAGTTTGAACAGAAATGTAGCTGGAGGAACCCCTATATCTCAGTGCATAAATTTTCAGCCTACTCAGGCTGCTTTTGCTTAAAAAAAAAACTATTGTGGGACTGATGTGATTGCACATGGTAATCAGATTGCACATGGGTCTGATTTTCTGTGGTTAAGAAGACAGTTTACTCAAGAGTAAATTGTAAGTCTATTCTGCATTTCTTTCTAGTTTTTGAAACCAGGATATTTATTTACATTGACAAAGATAATGCATTGATTTGAAATCCTGTCTAAGCTTTAAAACAACAAGTTGTTTGCAGTAAATTTTTAATAGTGTATTAAAGATTCATGCTTGGCACACTTGATGTGTATCTATGTAAAGAGCCAAGGTTTACGTGCTCTGCATTTGTGAAGTTGAGAGTGACTGTTGCTCAAGATCAAGCTCCAGCGTTGTGTACAGAAGGAACCAGGTTCAATCCCTGGCAAATGGAAAACAGCCTTTCTTGAAACCCTGGAGAGTCATTGCCTGCCAGAAGAGACAGGCCAATGATCTGATTTGGTATAAGACAACTTCAAATTCAAAAGGGGAAGGGGATGGCAGTGTATTATATGATTAGTGTCACTGAAACAATATGCCTTTAATAACTAATTCATTCCAGAAGCATGCTTGTTATGTGAAACATTCTTTATGTGAAGCAGATTTTCCCATAGGAAATAATGAAAACTCAGACAATTGGTTCCAGAACCCAAAAAAATATTCATATACAAATATTAACTGTACAGTATGTTAAAATGACAAATCACTGAAACTGAATTCAAAACAGACACTCAGTGTGCATGAACCTATGAAGTCTACTTAGGCTGCAATCCTAAGGACACTTTCCTGGGAGTAAGCCCCAATGAACACAATGGGGCTTACTTCTGAGTAGACACAATTAGGAGGCTGCATGGAGGAAAGGGGGCTTACCTGGGCTGCTGCTGAAGGCCGGTGGGAACACTTGGGGGCTGTTAGGGGCAACTGTCCCCAAGTTGGGCGCGCTGGCCGGCAGCCCTTTAAAATAGACTCCACGTGGAGTGTCAGGGCTGTATAGCACACCACCTATTAGGAAGCAATGCTTCCTATTTCTCCATGCACCTGCTTTTCATGTCCCCAGATAACCTGGCCAGGTCGCTTTCAAGTTGCCTGGAGCTTGTTAAGTGAAGCAGACTTGTTAAGAGGAGCACACTCCCAATGGGAATTTGTGCTTGTTATGTGAATCACTTGTTATGTGGGGCACTTGTTATGTGAGGTATCACGGTAACATGAATTTGAACAAATTTTGGAACTTAATAGAGGATGGAAGGACTGGCATGCTGTTGTAACTGGTGTCACAAAGAGTTGGCAAATACAGTGACTGAACAACAACAACAAAAATGTGAATTTCCAGTCACCGTCCTGGCAGACAATTTGTTTGCATGCTGAACAGTCTGCCAAAGACAAGACATCAAACACCTGTCTAGCTGGTTCACCCTAAACGTTCAGTGGCAGCAGTAGCACCCATTATCCTTTCAGGGGGCAGGTCTGGCCACCACAGGGCATCCAGCAATGCTACACATCATACACTGATTTTTGACATACAGTTCTGGGAATGGTTTGGAGACCTACTGCATCAAGGAAAGGCCTATTTGAAACCAAAGGGGATGAAGTGGTTCAAGACCTGAAAAATCTAAGCTCAAATCCCGGTTTAGCCATGAAGCTTCCTGGAAAATCTTGGGGCAATTGCTATCTCTTAGCCTCACCTCACCAGGGGTGTTGTTAAGACAAAAGGATGGAAGGATACTTGGGTGCAATCCAGAGTAACTATGGGCAGTCCTTGCTCTAGTGTAAGAACAATTTACTCTGGATTGCAATTTGAATTTCCCATAGGTTTTCATTAGGTGGTGCCGAAACTACGGGTGCACGTAATGTCTCTTACAAGCTCCCGTAGTTACTTTGTATTGCAGGGTACATCTCAGAGGAAGGGTGGTATAAAAATGTGAGGAATCAATTTTAAAAATTAAGGCTACATCATTCTTGGCCTCCTGGAACTTGTTCTGTGGGCAAGGGTGTCACTAGGGTTTGCATCACCTGGTGCAGGAGGCCAGCACATCACCCACAAGCAATGGGTGGGGCAACAACCTGGATGGTGGGCGTGATTATGTGCCACATGTTTTAGTAGAATAAATATATTTCAAAGTGGTTTGTTCCATTACATTCTGCTGAAAATTACACATCCAGTGATATATAACATAATGGGATTATTCCTAAATCCATGATTTTTAGCCATTTTGGTAACTAGTGGTGTAACCCCCTCCAGGGTACCATCTTTCTAACAACTTATTGAGTGGTTCTCAAACCTTCTAGCATGGAGCCCACTTTTTAGAGGGACACTTTTTTTTGAACTGTTGCCTTCTGGGAGAAGATATAGAACATTTAAATCTCGGACTATACGCTTTATGAATAGCTTTTACCCTAAAGCCATATCTGCACTCAATAGTAATTTTAAGGACTATCATGAGTGAATGGTTGAATGCTATTACTTGGTGTGCTATGCAGCTGTTGTGTGTTTAAAGAGGGTCTGGGTGGGGGGTATTGTGGGGGGGGGGTTGTCGGGGCTGGTCTTTGGATGTCTTATGAATTTCGTTGTATGTCTGTACAATGACAATAAATTATTATTATTATTACAATCTGTCCAGGATGCACCAGAAGTGATGTCATGGCTGGAAGTGACATAATCAAGCAAAGTGAAACAAATAAATGTAAATACATTAAAGTAAATCAAGTGAATAACTTCAACATCCACCCAAAAAAAATTCAGTAAGATTTTGACCATATGTTTGGACCATATGTCATAATTGGACAGAGGAGAAGCCCCGCCCCCCCACCAATAAAGTATAGAGAATAACCCAAGAAAAGTATAGAGAATAACAAAATAAAAGCTCAAAACCCTTATGTATGTTGCTTCCATGTGCTTAAAGTCTAACAGTGCAATCGTAAGCATGTCTACTCAAAAGTATGTCCCATTGAGTTCAATAATATTTAATCCCAGGTTTGCGTGGTTAGGATCGCAGCCTAAATTACTGAATATTACATTTAAAAATATTTCATATAATTTAATACATATAATTTATCAATTCCAAGCAGGCTATAGGCAGACTGACCATATGTCATAACCAAAAAAGAGAACATGTCACTCCCAAAATACCAGGGGCATCACAAGGGTTCATGTATGGGTTAAAAACACTCATGCATGCAAACATACATACACACATACATACACACATTTTTATCGGCATCCTTCAGTCTCGAAAGACTATGGTATCGTGCTCTGATTGGAGGTCCTGAAACAGCATCTAGTGTGGCTAAAAAGGCCAATTCGAGAGTGGCAGCCCCTTCCACACTGAGGACAAATAAATTCCGTCCCCTGCCATACATACATACAAACAAACATACAAACAAACATACATACATTAGTATTGGCATCCTTCAGTCTCAAAAGACTATGGTATTGTGCTCTGATTGGAGGTCCTGAAACAACATCTAATGTGACTAAAGAGGCCAATGTGAGAGTGGCAATCCCTTCCACACTGAGGACAAATAAATTCCGTCCCCTGCCCAGGTCCCAGGTTTTGCTGCTTTCGGGTCTGTCTCTTTGCTTCAGCCTGCCGAACAAGTGTCTCTTCCAGTTGGAGAAGGCCATGCTCGGTCTTTTGCCTCCACGCTGAACGGTCAGAGGTCAAGGTTTCCCAGCTGTTGATGTCCATTCCCAAGGCCTTTAGATCCCTCTTGCAGATGTCCTTGTATTGCAGCTGTGGTCTCCTTCTTGGGCGCTTTCCCTGCACTAATTCTCCATATAAGAGATCTTTTGGAATCCGACCATCAGCCATTCTCACGACATGCCCAAGCCAGCGTAGATGCCGCTGTTTCAGAAGTGTGAACATGCTAGAGATTCCAGCATGTTCCAATACTGTGTCATTTGAGACTTTGTCATGCCAGGTGATTCCAAGAATACATCGGAGACAGCACATATGGAAGGTGTTCAGCTTCCTCTCCTGCCATGCATAAAGACTCACTGCAGTACAAGAGTGTGCTCAGGACGCAAGCTCTATAGACCTGGATCTTTGTATGTTCCGTCAGCTTCTTATTAAGCCATACTCTCTTTGTAAGCCTGGAGAATGTAGTAGCCGCTTTACCAATGAGTTTATTCAGCTCAGAGTCTAAGGAGAGAGTGTCAGAGATAGTTGAGTCAAGTTACACAAAGTCATGGACAACCTCCAGTTCATGTTCAGAGATTGTGATACAGGGAGGTGGATCCACACCCTGACCCATGACTTGTGTTTTCTTCAAGCTGATTGTTAGTCCAAAGTCTTGGCAGGCTTTGCTAAAACGGTCCATAAGTCGTTGAAGGTCTTCGGCAGAGTGAGCAGTAACAGCAGCGTCATCGGCGAAGAGGAACTCCCACAAGCATTTCAGCTGGACTTTGGACTTTGCTCTTAGTCTGGAAGGATTGTAGAGTTTTCCGTCTGATCTGGTCCGGAGATAGATTCCCTCTGTTGCGTTTCCAAAAGCATGCTTCAGCATGACTGCAAAAAAGATCCCAAATAAAGTTGGTGCGAGG
The DNA here is from genome assembly GCA_030015325.1 of Cryptoblepharus egeriae. Classification (NCBI taxonomy): domain Eukaryota; kingdom Metazoa; phylum Chordata; class Lepidosauria; order Squamata; family Scincidae; genus Cryptoblepharus; species Cryptoblepharus egeriae. Next base: position 52,700,606 of record JAREYC010000006.1, read on the forward strand.
ACACAGCCCTGCTTCACTCCACTTCGGATGTGAAAGGAATCTGATGTTAGGCCATCAAAAACTACAGTGCCCTTCATGTCCTCGTGAAAGGACCTGATGATGTTGAGGAGCTGAGGTGGGCATCCAATCTTGGGGAGGATTTTAAAAAGGCCATCCCTACTAACCAAATCAAAAGCCTTTGTAAGGTCTATGAAGGCTACAAAGAGTGGCTGTCTTTGTTCCCTACATTTCTCTTGCAACTGTCGAAGGGAAAATACCATATCAGTGGTGGACCTGTTGGCTCGAAATCCACACTGTGATTCAGGATAGATTCTCTCTGCAAGCACCTGAAGCCTCTTCAGTATGACACGGGCAAGCAGCTTCCCTACAACACTAAGAAGAGAGATGCCACGGTAGTTGTTGCAGTCACCCCTGTCGCCTTTGTTCTTGTACAGTGTGACAATATTAGCATCCTTCATGTCCTGTGGTACTCCACCTTCCCTCCAACAGAGGCAGAATATCTTGTACAGTTCAGTGGAAATGGTCCCTCTACAGCACCTCAGAACTTCAGCAGGGATGTTATCTTTCCCGGGTGCCTTGCCAAAAGCAAGGGAATCCAGGGCTTCGTTTAGTTCTTCTAAAGTTGGTTCACTGTCGAGCTCCTCCAAGACAGGCAGGCACTCAATGTTGTTTAATGCTTCTTCAGTTACTACATTTTCTCTGGAGTATAGCTCAGAGTAGTGCTGCACCCAGCGTGCCATCTGTTGTGCTCGGTCCTGGATGACCTCACCTGTAGCGGACTTAAGCGGGGCAGATTTCCTCACTGTTGGACCTAAGGCCTGCTTGATGCCATCATACATCCCCTTGATGTTGCCTGTGTCAGCTGCTACCTGGATCTGAGAGCAAAGCTGCAGCCAATAATTGTTAGCACATCTCCTGGCAATCTGTTGGACTTTGCTACGGGCGGCTCACAGGGCTTGAAGGTTGCGCTCACTAGAACAGGCTTTATATGCAGTTAGAGCTCTCCTCTTTTCCTCAAGGGCTGGTGTCAGTTCCTCCGAGTGGGCTTCAAACCAATCTGCTGTCTTTCTAACCTGCTTACCAAAAACTGATAAGGCAGTAGTATAAACAGCATTCTTGAAATGTTCCCATCGTTCAGAAGCGTTTGCTTCAGCCGGGCCTGGGAGGATTTCCTCGAGTGCATGGTCAAATTCCAACACTTTTTCCAGACTGCGGGTCTTGCTGATGTTAATTCGTGGTTTTCCTTCCTTCTTTGAGTGATGCAGCCTCTTTGCTTGCAGTTTTACTCTGCTGCACACCAAGGAGTGGTCAGTATCGCAATCAGCACTCTGATAGCTACGTGTGATCTTAATGTTGGGAAGGCTGGAGCGCCTGGTGAGGATCAAATCAAGCTGATGCCAATGCTTCGATCTAGGGTGTTGCCAAGACACTCTGTGTTGAGGCTTTGTGTTAAAGAATGTGTTGCTAATGCAAAAATCATGATACCAGCAAAACTTTAGCAGGCGTTGGCCGTTTTCATTCATCTTCCCGATAACAAAACGACCTAGACAAGCGGGCCAAGAACTATGGTCAGATCCAACTCTTGCATTAAAATCACCAAGGATAAACAATGGTTCTTTCTCAGGGATTTTCTTGATAGTGGCAGCCAGATCATCATAGAATTCGTCTTTGGATTCTGCTGAAGATGATAGTGTTGGTGCATATGCACTACTAAGAGTGACCAGCCCTACTGATGTCTGTAGCTGCAGAGACAGAATTCTTTCACTTCCTCCAGTAGGTGGGATAATGGATCCAAGTAGGGTGTTTCTAACTGCAAAGCCAACTCCATATTCCCTAGTCTCACTTGATGGCTTTCCCTGCCAGAAGAATGAGAAATTTCTCTCCTTAATAGATCCTGAGTCTGGCAGCCTTGTCTCTTGAAGGGCAACTATGTAAATCTGCAGTCTGCTCAGCTCCATATCAATGACAGCTGTCTTACGTACATCATCCAATTCTCGCAAGTCGTCAGAAAAGCCGGGGGTCATTGTCCGAACGTTCCAGGTGCCCAACTTAAGGGCTGAGGTTTTCTTATGTTTGTTGCATGGTGCTGAGTTGTCGATCTGCTTGTTGGTTTTCACCCTAAACCCCACGCACCCAGTGAGGTTAACAGACCGTGGTTAACATACATACATACATACATACATACATACATACATACATACATACATACACACATACATACAGCTTTCAAGAGGTTAATTTAAACACTATATTTATTTTTAAATTTAAAAATATTAAATATAATTTATTACCTATAATGTATAATTTGTGAATTACAAGCACACTCACAAAGCCTGCTCACAAGGAAAAGGAGGAAAATGAAGATTTTTTTCTAAGACACAAGGCCAAAAAAGAATAAATTTCCTGGAAAAGGGGAATAGGTATTTATTTTTTAAAAAGTAAAAACAGACATAACCCTTAGATGCCCATCCAGATCCAGAGTCCAGAAATGCAAATTTATGCAAATTGGGCTATTTTTAGATGGGCATCTAAGGGATGCCCCAGATATAAGGACAAGATATAAGGACAAGAAAAGAAGACTTGGCTAGAGTGGGAAGAGAAGTTAGGACTTACTATCACCCAGCTTTACAAATATTATTTTTAAATTCCCAATACCTGCTGAGCCATTGTTGGGGTCTGCCTTCCAGAGCACTTTTCAGGTCCAGATTCCTGGGACCAGGGCCATTCTGGAAGCGTTGCACCCCATGGAATGACCTTCCATACCAGCCAAAGCATTACTCATGAGTAAAGGCAGCTGTGCATTTTCATTTCCAATGGGCTTCAAAGCAGATGGTAAGGTTGGAGGAGGGAACGTCCTCCTGGGGTGATTTGTGGGGGCTGTAGTTCTTGGATCAGGGCCCTTCTGGTGTCCTTGGCTTCCTCTCAGCCTGCCCTTTCTGACAGACTTTCAGCCGCGATATGCTAATTTTGGGGCTTTGAGGGCTTTTTAGGTTTTGGCCATACCTTTGGCTAGGAAGGTGCTAGCTCAAAACAGATTGTTGCTTTGGACTCTGCTCTCCAAGATGAATCCAATGACATATCACTCGAGGGGGTAGTGCACACCATTGTGAACTTGGTTTTTGGGGGTCCCACAGCCCCCACAGTGTGTGTCACCCCAGGTGCATCACCTGGTGCGGGCTGCACCCCCTGCACCACCATAGTGATGCCAGTGTCTGTGGGACTGCAATCCTAACATCTGTTTAGTCCTAAGCCCCAGCATAAGTCCTGTGCTGACATGGGGAGTGTCACAAAAATGCTGTTAACACTTCTGCACCACTCCAGGTGGAAGTTTAGGCCAATGCACAGACATGCGCATGCCTCTCTACCTCACCATCGGAATGGAAAGACCACTAATTTGTGCAGGCCTAGGTTAGGATTTCACTCTTGGAAGCTTTGTTGCCATCTCTGAACGGAGTCCCATTTCTACAGTTCAACAACTTGTGAAAAATATCTCCATGTGGACTCTTATTTGGCCACTATAAAGAGTAAATAAAGTATAAATAGTTGCTCCCGCCATATGAGTTTTTTTGTATCCTGAAAATCCTTTCTCTTCTGTAGTCCAATTACAAAGAGTATAATTAGGCATTCCATATATCTGAGAACATTTGACAGAGAAATAATTGTTGAAGAGGCCAAAAAGAGCAGGTTTCTAGGTCATTTAGTGAAATTGTCGGAAACCGACTCAGAGAACAGCTGAGTCGGAAACCGACTCAGAGAACAGCTCTGGAGTAAAGGCAGTGCAACTATGAGGTGAAGTACCAAACAGCACTTTACTTTGAGAAGGCCTTCAAGGCTGCTGCCCCCAATCACAGGATATGCTGCACATGTCCCACTGGCACAGCTATGCCAATGCTGGAAAGTTGGTTAGGACTGAACCCATTGTGGACTGGAGGAATGCAATTTCATTGGCAGCAAATATTATTGACTTGAAAGGCAGGCGATGAGGTATGATAATAATACTACTGATTACTTTAGAGTGGGTTTCGTGCCCAAAATGTCTTCTGGATTGTGGTGTATAACTTTTAGAATTTTATACTAGTTATTAAATGCAAAACAGTCAGTGTTTAAATGAAAAGGGTTAAGAGTAGTGCTTGAGGATGAGAAGTGAAAATAAGAGGCACTTCAATTTGACCATACACTTTCTTATAGAAAAAAATGTCTTATTCAACTGCAGGATGAAGTGGGTTGAAACTGAATAAGGCATTATGGAGGAGAAGGATATGAGAAGTGGCTTGATTCCACTTATTTGGCCTTGATTCCACACCGAAATGTGATTGAGGCAATAATGGGGTCAAAAATACTGCTATTTCACATTCAAGGGAACGTCAATATCTGCTTAGCAGTGCAGTATAATGGCAGAGGTTTAATTAATTATGAGTCATTTTGACCGACAACACAAAGGCAACTCTTTAAAACAACTGGTTGGAAAAGAATAGAAAGGCAATAGAAGTTGGAAATGTAGCTGTAAATGACAGATATATTAATGGACACTTCAAAAGAAGTGGATGTAACTGAATAAGATTCTTGTGTTTCATTAACATTACAGTTGCTGTGTTCCTGTTGTCCTGCTGACTGATGGTCAGGGGGAAATGTGATGCAGCTACAAAAAAGGCTAACACAATCTTAGCCTGTATGAGTTGAACCATAACATCCAAGTCCTGAGAAGTGGTGGATCCACTTTACTTCACATCGGTCTGATCTTACCTGGAGTGGTGTGTTCAGTTCTGGGTATTGCACTTTAGGAAAGATGTGGCCAAACTTGAGACGATGAAGAGAAGAATAATGAGGATGATCATCAGAGGATTGGAAAACAAGGATAAAGAAATGTTGAGGGAACTTGCTATATTTAGCATGGAGAAGAGAAGGCAGAGAGGGCTTATCTTTGTGTTCTTCAAATACAGCCTGAAGGGCAGATATAAAGAAGAAGGAAAATCTGTGCTTAGCTGTCACTTAGAGTAGAACTGGATCACATAGGTGGCATAGGACAGCTCTTTGACAGTGAAATGGGTTGCTGAGGTAGTGAATTTGCCCTCACTTAATGTCTTGAAGCAGAGGCTCAACAGGAACCTGCTTTATGTACTCTTAAGACAGTGATTTTCAACCTTTTTAATCTCATGACACACTGGTAAGGCACTAAAATGATCAAGTTTTTAGACCATTGACAAGGCACTGACAAGGCATTGACAAGGCAACCATCAGTTTTTTGACCATTGACAAGGCACACCAAACAACAGGAAGCTGTTTGTGCTCAAGTCTTGTAGGGCTCAAATCTTGTGGGGCTCAAGTCCCCAAAATCTCACAGTGCACCTGCTGACCATCCATGGCACACCAGTATGTCACAGCACAGTGGTTGAAAATCACTGCTCTAGGAGGATTTCCTGCTACAGGCAGGGGATTGTACTAGATGACCTTGTGGATACTTCCAATCCTGTGAATCTGTTAAAAGAAGGGAAGAACCCCTAGCACTTATTAATTTCAAAGATGTATACTCTGCTTTTCTAAAACTCAAACAGCACAATCCTATACATGTCTACTCAATTGTGTTCAATGGGTCTTACAGTCAGGAAAGTGTCTTTAGGATTACAGCCAAAGTTAGTGCAATCCTGTTCATGTTTATTCAGAAGTAAGTTCCATTGAATTCAGTGGGGCTTACTCCCAGGAAATTGCTCTTAGGATTGCAGCCAAAGTGGTGTATAGCAGAGAACAAACATAGGAAAGATAAAAACATAATAAAAAATTAAAGAAAAATCAGACACTGCTGCTGCAACAGCTACTAAAAGAGAAAACAGTAAGGATGGCTTGACACATAGAGGAGGAGGAAAAGGAGAGTTTGCTGGCTTGGCTTCAGCACTCCAGCTAAGGGCAAAATCCGTAGCAGTTACAGGTTAACAGCAGTTACGGGTTGACACAGTTACATCATCCTCTAGTATTATCTTATAGAAAGTAATCTTAACTGCTCCAGAGCAAGGGCTTAATTTCACTTTAGGATCTAGCCCTAAGTCTACTTCTCTTGTATTATTCTACTGGCTGCTGGTTTCCTCTGTAGTAATTATTGTTTTACTGCTGTTTGGTTTTTATGTTATGATATTGTTTTGCATTTTGATTTTATGTTGGCAACCATTCCTAACAGCACTTGAAAGGCAAGATGAAAATCTATGAACGTCAATCAATAATCTTCTGTGATTCAAAATTGGTTAAAATTGATCAAATAATACATAGTAGGGGGGAGAATATCAGATATTAGTCTAGATCCCAGAAGCATTATATGTATTCCCAGCTGTTGCATTTAAGGAACATAAGAGGAGCCTCCGCTGGATTAGGCCAACGGCCATTTAGTCCAGCTTCCTGTATCACACAGCAGCCCACCAGATGCTTCAGGGAGCACATATGACACCTGCATCCACGTGACTCCCCTGCAGCTGGCAATATGAGGTTGTCCACGTCTACACACACACCCCTCATGGATTGTAACCTGTGATGGTCCTTTCCTCTAGAAATTTGTCCAATCCATTCTTAAAGGCATTGAGGCTAGATGCCATCAGCGCATCTTGTGGCAGGGAGTTCCACAGACCAACTACATGCTGGGTAAAGAAATATTTTCTCTTGTCCATCCTGACCCTTCCAACATTCAATTTCAGTTGATGTTCCCTTATTTTAGTGGATGTTCCCTAATTTTAGTGGATGTCCCCTTTACAGTAGTAGTGGTAAGCTAAGTTGAAAAGACATGTGTGCTGACACATGACCTGAAAAGACCTGTGTGCTGACATTAAGCAAATATTGTGACTTGGTTAAAGTAGATAATACAATAGTTGGAATCTGTGAAAGATTTTGAGAAAACAAGTGCATTTGGGGATAGAACTTGATAGCTTCTTGGGATTCTTGGGATGCTTGATAGTGGAATTATTAATTATGGCCATAGCAACATAATAAATAACAAATAGAATAAAGCCCTGCTGGATCAGCCAAAGTCCTGTCTAGACAGTATAAACATGGTGAGGAAGGAGAGATAGGGTGGTGGATTGTAGAATAGGCGTACCAGAGTCAATTCAGACTGGGGTCTAATGCAGTAATAGTGCAGTGCTTATTGCTGTAGTTGTGACAGCTGAGACTGCCCCAACTTTGGCATGATTTTTGCACCACTGTTGAGCTTTTTATGATGGGAGTTTCACTATGCGACCTATAGGATTGGGCTTTAAATTGTATAATGCCTTAGTTAATTGACACATTCTACAAATGGATTGAACAACTGATTACATTCAACCCTACTGATCGGCTGACATCTAAGATTTAAGGAATTGCCAGGAAATAGAAGATAAACTGATATGTGAGTGAGTCAGGGCAATTTGGTCACAACATTCCTTCTGTATAACACAATCTATCACACAATATAAAATCCATGCCATATTTCAGCTTTCTTGCATTCATCCAGGAGATCCATTGATGAGTTAATGAATCAGGGCTTTTGCTTAGATATACAGTATGCAGGTAGGAGAGCAAGTGCTGAATTTCTGAAAGCAATGACACACTCCATGCTTTAGTACAGTTTTACATACAGTATTAGCTTCTTTCATGTTCAAAAAAACAGACAGTAAAAACATGCTTACCTAAACTGTTGCCAATGGCTTCTTTAGTACTCATATAATTTCCTGGAAACCACATTTTTAGAGATTTCTCCACCATGATAACTTGGAAAATGAAAACTGGAAAATCTCAACAGGTGTACATGGGATTGCTCATTTTTGGAGGATAGCTCAGAATAGATGCCATGATGGACATGGTGGGAAAACTTGAGAATATTGTGTGAGTAGCTCATTGGTTTCATGGTGATTGTTAAGTACTCATTTTTCTCATGGTGATTGTGTGCTGAGCTCCATGCTGATGATGATAAGGCAGAATTTCTAGTGGAAATTGGTACACTGTAAACCCAAAAACAGATATTAAGGAGTAGAGTAGAGATCGTCAATCAGTACAAATCTGCAGCAAAACCTCTACTCTAAGGGTTTTCTGTTGCTATCTCTAGCTTGAAAGAAGATGAATAAAACGGTGTGGAATATCATGGATAACTTGGGGATGGTTTACTTTTCAGTGTAAAAATCTAAGCCTACTGGCCTCCGGAGATCAGCACTATTGCTAAGCTTATCAGTGCTCTCCAGGAATTCTGAAACAGGTTTTTTTTCCTTAAATACAAAGGTTATAATTGTAACAATTATAACTGCAACTTATATAATTATATAATATTATATATTTCATATTATATAAAATAGTTGTAATGCTGGGTATCATAAATATGTAATAAAGCATATTTATTGCACTCACTGAATAGGAAGTTCTGGTGCTGCATCATTGTCAGTGCCGGGAAAATGCATGACTACCAGAGGTAAGTTAGACTGCAGGACAGCAGTGAGGTTTCTGAGGGGGCAGCATGGGGTGAGCAGAACTGAACAGGGGGAGGGGAGCAGTGATGGGATTCAAAGAAATTAAGAACCGGTTCTCTGTCCATCTGGCAGCCACTTTTAAATGGCTATTTTTAAACTTTATATGTCCTATCTCTCGTTAACAACCGGTTCTATAGAGTAGGTGCAAACCTGCTGGAGCCCACCACTGGAGGGGAGGACTAGGCTCAGGAAGAAGATGGAGATAGCGGCAAGGTTCTGCCACCATATCCTGTTGTCCCTCCTGGTTTAGGCAGCCAACAAAGGGTCTGTGCCTGTTCAAAAGCAGATGCAGATTTGAGGAGATCCATTGGCATCTTGGCTGCTCTACCTAGAGTAAGGGATCATATTCCTTATCCTGAGAAGACTCCCACTACTAGCCTTGCATCCTTGCATTCAGTGGCAGCTATTCTGGTCCTCTGGATGCTTTAGCCCTGCTGGGTTTAGGATTGAGCTGCCTGTCTCTAAAGGATTGCTTCCATATAAGCACACACTTTCTGAAAGACCTACTGTGGTTGGTTATGTACGTCTTTCCTTTGAAGTCATAGATTGATGTTTATGTGACTGGAGAGGGTAATATCAGCATTATCTTTCAAATACATTTTTGACATTTAGATCAATATACTATCCATAGTTTACAGCTTCCCCTGGTGTGCTGCTGACGTCACAGGAGGAAATTGACTTTTCTTTTCCTATGAATAATTTAGGCAGGACCAAACAGCTCATTTTTCCCCTTGTATGGCACAAAACCTCCAGCACTTTTTCTTTAAAGTGCTTTATTTAAAGGAGGAAAAGTCTATACATTCTATGAGGCTCTGATGGTTTATCACAGTGCTGGGCTGCTGTAGATCACAACATACTGTACTGGCTTTTGTATTGAGAATATAAAAAAAAAGTAACTATGGAGGCTGGGATTTTGATGTGCTCTTTTCATGGTTCAGCCTGCACTGGAGCATTAAAAGAAAATAAAAATATACATCCCAATGTCAATTTGATGGATCCCATTCCCGACTTTACAGGCAAAATCCGGAGTAACTATGGGGAGTCCTTGCTCTGGTTTAAGTACAACTTACTCTGGATTCCAATATGAATTTCCCATAGGTTTTCACTAGGTGGTGCAGTAACTACGGGTGCACGTAATGTCTCTTACGTGCTCCTGTAGATACTCTGGATTTGGGGGTATAGATGATTAGGTACTTGGCTATTGTCCATCACTATTCCTTATAAATCCGTTCATCAGTCCAGCCAGTGGTAGGAAAGAAGCTTCCTTCTGTATATTCCTGTCTCGATTGGGATATATCCATCTCCATAAATGCCTTGACCTGTGTGAGAGGTGTCTGCATCTTCCGACCAACATTCTGTGTCAGTCAAGCAGACTGAGTAGAGGGAACTGTCAGCATTCCAGTTAACAACTGTCAACATTCCAGTTACCACTGAAAATGTGAAAAGGTACTGAAGAGGGGGGTGGTTTTTTACTGATTTATTTATTTAATTAATTAATATCCCGCCTCTCCTCACCTGCAAGAGGGCGCCCAAGGCGGCTAACAACGATCAGAATAAAACACCATTAAAATGATCATAAATAAAGATTAAAACATAATTAAAATACAATTAAAATACGATTAGATTAAAATACAGTGGCCCTACAATCCAGAGCAACTACAGGAGCACGTAAGAGACCTTATGTGTGCCCATAGTTACTGTACCACCTAATGAAAACCTATGGGAAATTCATATTGCAATCCAGAGCAAATTGTTCTTACACCGGAGCAAGGACTCCCCGTAGTTGCTCTGGATTGTGCCCTAAGAACAATAAAAACAGACTAAAAACATTAGTTAAAAACAATATAAAAATAGAACAATAAAACTGCCCCCCCAATGAATGAATGTTGTTATATTGTATCTCCACCAGCAGCACCTTTGGGCTGTATAAAAAGTATGTAAAATGTATGCAGGACTAGTATTGCATATGTAGGTATACATATCTGAGCATACAGATTAATTGTTTGAGAAGGGAAGCTATGTTTTGGCTGACATCCTATATACATCCTGGAAGTAAGTCCCATTGAGCACAGTGGAGCTGATTTCTGAACAGTTATACAGAGGTTTGTGAAGTTATAGTACAAATCCTTTTTTCTGGAGAAACTTATTGATACTCAGTACCAGCACTTTTATCCATCTGTCCCCCAGCAGCTAATTAAAATTACTCATTTGGGGATGACCTGTAGTGAGTAAAAGCAGGCCTCCGTCAGTCTTGAAAGACTATGGTATCATGCTCGGCGCTGCATACACTGCATGCGAAGCACAAAAGCCTGGGTTAGATTGTTATGGAGGATAGGCTGTTACCCTTGCAGCAAATCCCCCCTCTCCACGCCACTGAATTAGTCCAATGGAAAGGCAGAGCCACGACGATTGGATCCAGCTGGCGTCACAGAGCTGGGCTAAGGACAGGAGCTCACCCTGTCTTGTGGGACCAACCCAGGTCTCGAACCCTGGCCTGCTGGTTAACCATCTTAATCGCTTGCGCCACCCACGGTACTGGCACCTTTTTCCCAGAAAAAAGCAGAAAGGTGACAAATAAACATTTGCAAGCCACCTTGGGCTAATATTTAGAGCTCATCTAAAAATCCTATAATGAGAACTGTATGTCAATGTCTTTCAAAAGAACCACCAAGCATGCACCAACCAGAGAATCCAAAACATGCTAGACACTCTCTCTCTCTCTCTCTCTCTCTCTCTCTCTCTCTCTCTCTCTCTCTGTGTGTGTGTGTGTGTGTGTGTGTGTGTGTGTGTGTGTGTGTGTGTGTTTTGCTTCCTCTACTGTGGTGCACTGAAAAGGAATACAAATCTCCCTGGCTTTGCTACATTGTGTGGTTTTCTCTATACCCAAATTTCAGGAATTTAGGATTTATTTAAAAGGACCGTGCTAACAATGTAACACCTTTTTTCTCATAGATTTTTGTAAATCTGAAACTTCAAGTCCCACTCCTACAGGTTTGTGAAAACCATGTGAGACAGGATGACCCACTTTCTGTTCATTTTTAATGAGCAGGAAGTGAATCAGTGCAGCTTGTATCCAGAGCAGCTGGGATTTGGACCCCAGCCAGCTGCATCAGATCATCTCATGGCTGACCCAGTCATGATTCCACTACTGCGTAACATAGTGGGTTTGAGCTCTGGTGGATCCAGTGCTCCATCCCACATAGTTAGGCAGAAGTGGAACATTGCGCATAGAAGAAAGGAATAAGTACACCCACAGTTATCTCTGTGTGATTCAGTCAGGCACTTTGATCCAAGCTGGTCCACTGAGCTTATACACCAAATTTCTGGGAAACATCTCTATTCAGCAATTGTTTTGCAACTCAATGGCTGTCTAGATTGTCAGATGAGTGTCTTCGGCATCTATAGACAGTGTATTTGTTAGCATCTCACAGATTATCATTATTATATATACATTGGTTTGAACCTCATCAACAAGTTAGCTACTTACTAGTTTGTAATTCTCCAAGGTCTGTGCAAAAAACCATGATCTATTGCAGTGGTTTCCAAAGTTTGTACTGAAGGGATAGCGTGAATGCTTTCCCTTTATATTAGTTATCACCATTACAGAAGCCTGCTGGGCTTTCTGCCACAAATGTAAATATAATCCTAGCATTGCAATTGCATTATATTGTATGCTGCAAGCAACAAAGTGGAACAATAAGACTGTGATGGACAAGAACTATTTCTGTTATTATGGCTGCAGGACTGTTTTCCTTTAGTATATTCTCAAGTGCTTTGTCCACTTTGGTTTCAAATTGCTCAAGTAATGGGATTTTAACCAATTCTGTGGGGAGGTGATTTCACAGTTTAACATACCTCCCCCATTAGGCCATTCCCTGTCAGCCATTATTTGCAACTTCTTTCTTTTCTGTGGTTTTGCATTAGTGGATTTTAAAATGAAATCTTATTTCTGAGCAATTTTGTTATGCACAGGGGCAACATTGTGGGATGGCATTAGGGTAGCTAGCTAGATGTCATTTGTTCTTCCCGTCAGGGAAAACAGTGATAATTCTGTCTCAATATTGTTTGATCATATATTTAGTGTTCAGAAACAGCATTCATTTAAAGCATTTTCCCAGCATGGACAAAATCCATAAAGTAAAGCCTTCTGCCACCACTCCCTTACAAATTCAAGGAAAGTTCCAGATCTTGGGGAATGGCTCAGCACCCACATAGTGGGGGGGCCCTACAGAGGGTAGTTTGCTAAGAGCCACTTTAAATGAACGTTGCTCTGGAAAGAGGCACCAAAATCCTGAAGTTAAATATTTCAGTAAAGGGGATTTATATTTACCTAGGTTCTACTTATGTGAACATATAGGTTACTTAACAATCAAGCTATCTTGATATCAAAAATTTGCATAAGGTGTTCTCTTCCACAGTGCTTTTCCAGTTTGTATAATTCCCCAAGAATCACTTTCCTTTAATAAATTCAACTTAATTTCATGGCCAGATACTATGGAGATTTCAGTAACTCCATTTCAGGGTGCCCTGAACAATCTTGCCCTGAAATGTGTTACTGAAATCCACATGGTTTTATCATATCCAAGGCATTTTTTCATGGTTTTCTTTTGATATGCACCTGTATGCATACAAGAGAGAAGTGGCTTAAGGAAACAGGATCTTTCATTCATTACTAGAACTCATATTAATAGTCGGTTGATCAGTGGTGGGAATAGAATTCCATATAGTTAGAGCTAAAGATGCTGTATGGATTTTACACTGGCTTTCTTCTTCTTCTTCAGATGATATGGCCTTTGATGAAATAGTGGAGCCTAATAACGGTTTCAGAATCCCAAGTGGTTTTGGCTTCTACAGACCTCAAGCACTGTTCCTGTAAGCATGGAAGTGAGGTGTAAGCCAAGCAAATAGGTCAAAGCTACAGTTATTGTGACATAGAATCAGCCTCCCAATATCATTTTTCCATCTGTAAATGGGGAATAGTAATCACTACCCCAGGGGATAATTGTTTAGATGAATGCAGTAATGATTGAATGAGATAATGATTGCAAAGCACTGCATGCTAAAAATGGCCCATTAATGATTAATGATAAAGAAATAGTCTTGATTGCTGGCAATTGGATTCTAGTCCAATTACTGCTCTTTGGCATGCCTAAATCTCACATTTGCATTACTCCTTGGTTCAAAGACTGTAAAAGCTCTAAATATTATTACTAATTTCTTTAAATGAAATAAAAAATTCAGAAGTGCTGTAATAATCACACCATCTTTCTAGTTTTGCATCTTCCCACATGACCATGACCTTTCATTTAGCCAAAACTAGCTGAGAGTTGGCAGATATAAACATTGTTCTGATGTTGATAAACAAGAGACAAGAGACTTGATTTTGGAAAGTTCAGATTTAAGGTTTGAGTTGGTACGAGTTTTTATGGTACAATAAAATAAAAGCTAATTCAGAATTTAAGAACCATTGTCTTAGACTAGCCCTCAAATCCAGAGTAACTATGGGAGCAGGTAATAGTCTTTATATGCACCCGTAGTGAAAACCTATGGGAAATTCTTATTGGAATATAGAGTAAGTTGTTCTTGCACTGGAGCAAGGACACTCTGCAGTTACTCTGGATTTTGCATTGTTAACAGTTTGGAATAAATATAAGAAAAGATTTTATACAAAAACGCCATTGTGCATCTCTCCCCAAGAAGCTTTTTTGGGAAGACATTCAGGCCATTCAGATACTTGGTTAATATATAGAAATTTAATAATCTATCCATAAAATGACTATAGAATGAAGACAAGAGAGGAACTTTTAGGAGAAGGAATAGAGTGGAATTGAGTTTCAATATAGACAGCTTGTTGAGAGATTTAAAATGGATTAGAAATTGTATGGTTTTGAAGATACTATGGACACAATCCAGAGCAAATTCAGCCTGCTCTGACCTAACTGCACTCTCCTAACTATTCTGTATCCAGAGTAGAAAGTTATGCTGAATCCAGAGAGACAGGAAGCCTGGGCTGCCCTAACTGCTCAAGAGCATGCTAAGTAATTGACACAAGGGGAAGACTTGCTCCTGAGGAGACACCCCTCAGATCACACTGAACAAGGAACAGCTGTGGTGCCTACAGTGGTGACATGACTCTGCACATCACCTGGTGCGGAAGTCTGCGTCATCCCTGGGATGCGTGCCCCCCCTACCTGGACTGCGCAGTCACCAAAGTTGGCTCAGAAAGAGTACTGCGCAGGCACCATCTCTGACACCTGCGCAGTACTTTTCTGAAGCCTTTTGGCTTCGGGGGAGACTGTGCAGGCGTCAGAGTTGGTGCCTGTGCAGTACTCTTTCTGAAGCCATTCGGCTGCCGCTCCGCCTCCTGAGTGAGGCCGAATGGCTGTGCAGAGGCGCGGACTTTCTCTGCTCTAAGGAAGTCTCCTCTGAAGCTGTTCGGCATGCTCAGTCTGTTTCTGCGCAGTGCATCTCAGATGGCCATTCAGGCCAGCTCCTCAGACAAGTGTCAGCTTCTGGCTGATTCTCCGCCTTGGAGCAGGCCTGAATGGGGGTGCTGACACCTGGGGCCTGCCAAAGGACAGTCAAACTCCTCCAGCACATCACCCCATATGGAGCGCATCCCCAATGCAGCCCACACCAGCCGCACCAGTCTGGTGACACCACTGGGTGCCTGCCTTATAAGGAGTCCCTGATGAGATGCCAGTACATTCCACAGTGAATACAAGGGGCTTCTTGGAGTGGCCTGCTGTATCCTGAGGTTTGTGGGCAGCCATAGTTTGTTCCATATCCTGAGGTTGAGAGGAAGGGGTTGCAGCTAGGCTGGCCAAGAACTCAGATTTTTGGTCAGCACTGCCATTCTTACTCGGGCCTTATCATGGACCCCTATGGGTCTACTCATTACTATACCTGCTCCTGAGGTGGTATAACTCTGAGGGCTGGAAGAGGGCATTTCTGCCTTGGAAACAGGCTTTGGATACAGAGTAACTGCTCTGCCCTAGGCAATGCTAAACATGCCCTCAACTTGCCTCTCCTGAGCTGCTTAGGCTGCCCCAGTTAGGGCAGAGCAGGTCCGCCTCTCTTAGGGCACCCTATCTTGCCTTGCTCTGCCCTAAGCCTCCTTCAGAGTAACTGGGCTGGAGCATCTTGCAGTTGCTCCAACCTAGTGTTAGATAGGGCAGCCTAAGGGCTCTTATGTGGACAGATTAGTTGCTCTGGATTGGGCTGATAATATAGATATTTCAATGTGTTTTTTATTGCATTATGCATTGAATTACTTATTGAATGATATAATTAATGGTATTATATGAAGATTTCCACAAATTTGGGTAGTAGTGGTGTCACCTTCCAGGAGTGTTTCACACTGTGCAGCTCCATAAAGCTTGTCCTACAGGTAGGTCAATATCAGTGATAATAACCTACCTATAGTAGGAAATAATAGATAGGTAGATAATAGAAAGTAATAGGCAAGTCATTATCAGGAAGTCACTGATAGTAATTCCAATGAATGGGCTTGTACATGTTGCTACATATGAAGCTGATCAAAGTTAATTTGTGATTTACTCTTTGTCTTGATTTAGCCACCTGCCAGCTCCGCCTATGTGTAGATAATAAGTTCTTTGGGGAACTATTATGTCTGGTATAATAAAAGCCTTAAGATCTGATTGGTGCTTCTACATTGAACTGTAAAACTAATCCTAATAATGCAACATGACAGTTTCTGTGTTGGCTTGTTGAACCAACAGTGCTACAGGGAAATCTCATTCTTGGCTATGAGAGAAAAATCTCTTTTTACCAGAGCCAGGTGAAATAGTAAAGAAATAAAACTGGGTCCCAGTGTAATTCTGTGTCAATCCCTGTATTAATTCCATCTGAAGATAAGTGTTCTGTGATGCTAAAAAGCTTTCAGATTGATACAAAAGGATATTGGTCCAAATAAAAAAGTTAGGAAAACAGTAGCACTTCTCTATAAAGTGGCTTATTTTACCACCGATTCATTTCAACACTTTTAGTATAAGCTGAACACTATGTGTGTGTTTTTTTTATGGTCACTGATTTGTTGGATGACCTGTACTGCTATATAGTAAAATAAATGTCTTGAACAGCATCATACTGGCCAATGTGACAAGTTCATTCTGGGAAGCACAGAGCCAACCAGTACCAATTTCCTGCCCCATAGACACTGTTGAATTACCATAGTACTGTTTCCTGAACAGACTCCTGTATCATGAGAGGTATTATTACAATATATAACTTGTATTATAGCTTAATCACCCAAACCGTGAAGGCCTGTGCTGTACAGGGGCATCACCAGGATCCATGTCACCTAGTGCTGGACCAAAAGTTGGTTCACAAGACCCATCCAACTTGTCTGAAATCTAACTGCACAGCCAGGAAGTATTTGTGGTGAAGTAATTCCTATGTCAGAAAGAGGAGTTCCTGTCTTGGCACTGTCACTTCCAGTGGTGTATGTTAACCACTGATCTGGAAATCTCATTATTGTTTGTTAATGTGTTTTGATTCATTTTGTCAGAGAATCAGAGACTCTTGCTGAAAGAGACTGGCATTCAAAGCAATTAAAAGAGAATGATGGACAAGATGTAAATCTCCAATTTGTCATGGCTGGAATGCAGGCAAATAATTTCTATAAATTGTTAGAAAAGATTGAAGACTTCTTATGCCTTGTTTTGTAGCTTAATTAATTTTTGCAAAAATCATCTTCATTGCAATACAGGTCACAAGCCAGATTTTAAAATGTTTGAGCAGGTTAGGAAGTGCTTTGAATTCAAACGTTCCCACGCATTGGGAAAAAGACACACACATGTGCGCACACACAAACACTCACACAAAGACATTTATGCCTTCCACTTCTGTAATGTTCTCCAGTCAGACATGCTGACAGCTGAAATGGAGCCAGTAAATTTCTTTTCCATTAAGTTACGAATTGTACAACAGTATACTAAAGTAATTACACCATAACTCTTCTTGCTTTGAAGTTTGAAACTTCGTTTTCGCTTCCTATGAAACAATGAATAAAAATCTATGAAATACATATATGATTCAGTAATCATATATGAATCATATATGATTCGGTACATCTTGATTCAGTAATATTTTGTGAGCAGCAGTGTACTAAATTTTACACACACACACACACACACACACACACACACACACACACACACACTGCATCCTGATTTGTGGATGTTTTATGGATTATATATATAATCAGATTACATTCATGATTCAAAACTGGATAATACTGTCTGTATGCAATACTGTGCAGTATGTGGGTGAGAGGGTGAATCTAATTAATTGCACAGTACCAGAATCTTCCAGAAAAAAGGTAGTCAGATCTGAGCCTCCAAGCTTACACTTAAGCTTACATTCTCACATCAAATCCAGCAGCTGGCCATTTATGAGGCAAAGGTTACACAATCCAGAGTAACTATGGGGAGTCCTTGCTCCAGTGTAAGAACAATTTGCTCTGGATTGCAATATGAATTTCCCATAGGTTTTCACTAGGTGGTGCAGTAACTATGGGTACACATAATGTCTCTTACGTGCTCCCGTAGTTACTCTGGATTGTAGGGTAACTCTGTGGCCACCTAAAACAGAGGATTGGCAACAGCACATGCCTGTTGCATACTGACTGCTCATATGTTGTTCCTCCTTTTCCTCCTTCAGTTTGGTTTTGAAAAGAGAGAACTAGAGGAAGTGCAGAGAAGAGCAGAGTGATAAGTTAGAGTGTCTCCAATTGATGACAACTGGTACAGGTGTTTGGGAAACTACAGGGATACATTCTCTTATCTCTGTTGTTATGTGATTAGATCATTATGCAAACATTCAACCCAATCTACTATCTCTGATGTGTAAATAGACAGTACATACCATTTACTTGCTGCACAGGCTACTGGAGACAGATCGCCCCTTTTTTGCATTGATCCTAATTTTTGTTTTCTAAAAGGGACTTTTGGTGCAGGGGACCTGATTGCCTCATTAAGAGTCTATTGTGGTTCAATCACCATTGTATATCCTGATCACCATATACACCAATGTATACATATACTGTATAATGTATATATTGTGTTATGTCACTCTGCTCACCAATGTTTACATAGACATTGTACAGGCAGTCAAACAAAAGATGGCTGTGGCATGCATAAAATTGGGCTGTGAATTGCCTTGTTCCACCTATACCTGTACACTTCACAAGCTTGATTTCAATAGATATACATACTTTCTAACAGCCTTATAGATTCATAGGCATGAAGGCATATTTTCCTAGGCATTTATAGGCATTTTTAAAAAAATTCCAATAGTTATTGTGCCTGAAGTATGGTTTAAGGCTTTTATTATCCTTAGGCTGCAATCCTATATACATTCAAGTGAAGATAGTGGGATTTATTTCTGGGTAAAGTTGTAGAAGATATCTGACTAGACTTCATGACTTAGTTTGGCTGAATGAAGTCATCATCAGACAACGGATGATGAATGAATGAAGTCATCATGGGATTTACCTTTGCCCTTCCCATTTACTATTTTACTTGAGTTTCTGATTGAGTTTTCTTATAGGCTTTTTGCTTTTCATGTGATTGTGAAGGGATAAGCCTTATTAAGCACAGCAAAATAAATATATAAAAGGACCGCGATCAGTGTGTGAATAATTGAAAGAAGCAGCCTTTTCTGATAAGAATTGTCCTTTTTTGTAGCCCAGTTAAACAATTAGGTACTGTAATTAATGTACCTGATGACAAATTAATGAAAATAATCCATCCTTACTGCTTCTTTGCCATAATATGATGCAATTGTAAGCAGCTGTTTTAAATCAAATGAGGCTGTACCAAATGCAAAAAGGATGCATCACTGTTGTATCAACTGGAATTTTCCAGTGAGAGATACTACTATTTAAAACGCCATTGATCCATGCACTACAATATTTAGCATTAATATACTGCCTCAGAGATTAAATAGGGATCTGCATTTCCAAACAATAAAAATGAATTTTCATGGTGAAATATCTGTTCTCCCTAAGAATTCAGGTGCACAACGTTTCATTTCAGAGGTTTATATTTGATTTTCATCAATTTAATATTTTGAAATGTTGCTTAAAAAACAATTTCACAGTTAGCATCACAGTTCAGAGACTACCTGCTAATACAGTTGCATAGCTATGGGATGAAGTTAGTTACCCCAGGCTGAAGTGCAGTTACCCCAGGCTACAAGCTTTATGGGGGGCAACAAGCTGAGCCTGACACTAGTGGCTAAAATTGTGAAAAATGGGGTGTGCTTGAATGATAATACCATCATGTTATATATCATTGAGAAGTTAATTTAATGTAGAATGCAATGAAAGAAACTGCATTTTAATATCTATATTCTATCAAACGTTATGGCCAGTTAACCAGAAAATGAAAACACAGAAGCCGATGAAACAAAAAGAGGATTTTTTAAACTCTAAATCTTCCCATGATACTGATTGCTCTGAGAGCCAATGAAATGTCATGAAGACTCAAATACTTAAGCAAATCATTTCCTCATGAGTCTCTGTCTTCACTATTTGCAGTATGGAGATAATAATCCATATTTACCTTATGGTTCTATGTGAGCCACGTGGCACACTCCAAAAGATTCTGCATGGCGGCCACAATGTCCATCTACAGACTAAAATGCCCTGAATCTCAGATTCAAAAATTCTTATTCATAGGAATTTTTTTGGCCACCTCTATAAGTTTCAAGTATCATTATTGCACACTAGGTACTGCTACTACCATGTGTTTGCAAGCTTCAGGGGTTGATGACCATCTCTATTTTATTTAAAGGTTATGTCCCTTTCCAAAAATTGCTGTTTTTCGCAGTGCTGTGTCCTCTGGAACCAGAGTGTGAATAAATTAGTATCATCACAGAAACATTGCCTCTGATATAATGGATTAGACAAACGTAGGTCTGCAAAAGATGGCAGGAAGCCCTGGAGAGGCTGCATTGAATAGATACTCAACATAAAGCTGTCGCAGTGAAATTGTGACTTAAGTTTCATTCATTTCTCAAGTTGTCACTAAGTGCCCTGAAATTCTCAAGGATTTTAGAGAGCGCTTGTCACTTATGTAATTATTCATGGCGCCAGTAGTCCATAGAGCTCTTAACACGACAAGGAGTTTCAGTTTTAAATGGCATAGGATGGTCTCAGTGAACCAAGCTGGCAGTGTTTCTAGAGATTTAGTATTCATTTTGGTTATTTTTACTTCTCCCTTCCCTCCAGAGTGAGAGGTAAATTTGGATTTCCTCTGCCTCATACAGCTCATCAATATTCCGCTCTGTCTTCCATAAAGATAGTTCCATAAAGATATTATTCTGTCACAAACCTTGTCTTGATAACTTGGCATATTTAATGGTTTCAGCATGAATTGACCTTGTTCACATGGGATTTAGGATGTGAGAGGGCCTGTCCTCTTTCTCCTCCTGGTGTTAGGATAACACCTAACGTTTCCCCGTCACGGTGGGGTGGCAGTAGGTGATTTATCTCATTTGTACATTCACAATGCTGTAAAGTTCAACATGAAAGCAGTATTTAAGTTGCATGCAATGGAACTTTCTGGATAAAAGTACTCATCCTTGTGATTATGAGAAGGGCATGAGCTGGTAGGAGGAGATGGGTGTGTGGTTTTCATGCACCTAATCATACATGGATCCAGCCGGCTCAGGCATATTGACCTCACTCAGCCACTTTTATCCAGCTTTCTAACGATATCAATGAGAAAACCTATTAGCAACTTTTCCTTTAATACCCTATTGAAAAGAGGCAGGAACAGAAATGCCATCCAGGAGCAAAGCTTAAGGCTGGTAGAACTGCAGCTTGTTCCACTGAGGCATTTTGAAGGAGATCTTCCCAGTACATATGCTCAGTCTGGACGCAGTTGTAATCTACACAATATGGCTGCATATGGGAGGTGATAGTGTAGCATCATCTGAGCCAGAGCTCTGCCTTGGTCCCTGCATTTGTCTGAAAGATATATTCCCTGAGCAAATTATCTCCAAGGCATCTTTCAGCTGATAATATCTATACACTACAATAGTACAACTATTTTCTAGGTATGGAAGGGATTTCCTGCATTATTACAATGATGTTCCAGAACAGCATTTTACCATCATACTGAATGGTCATAAATATGATTAGCTAGGGCACAGTCTCCCCCACAATACACATTTCATTGAAATCTGTTTAGAAATGAGGGATATACTCTATTTCAGTTTAAAATCTTACCTGAGTTTTGATGTCCCCCTAAGTGGAAGACGTGGGCTTTTTAGAGCACAATCCTAACCATGTCAACTCAAAAGTCAGTCCCATTGTTTTCAGTGGGTCTTACTCACTGGAAAGTGTCTTTAGGATTGTAGTCTTAGGGTGCAATCCAGAGTAACTACGGGGAGTCCTTGCTCCGGTGTAAGAACAATTTACTCTGGATTGCAATATGAATTTCCCATAGGTTTTCACTAGGTGGTGCCATAACTATGGGTGCACGTAATGTCTCTTATGGGCTCCCGTAGTTACTCTGGATTGTAGGGTTAGTTTCAGATGGTAAGGTTTTAGATTGTAAAGGTCATGGGGAAGCTTAGAGTGGATAGGTGACAGGGAAAGGAAAGAAGGCAGATTAGGCCTGGGACAGAATGAGATCAGCAGTTGCACCCAACTCTGAATTTGGAGTGTCTTTCTGGGCCCAATTCACAGATAATTGCACCCTTAGTTGCTGTTGGGGATTACGCCAGGCCAGAGGGACAAATGACCGAAATGGTCTCTACTCCGAAGAGACCAACAGCAGCTGAAAATCCCCCATGGGATGCAGTGGAAGTGGTATCCAGATTGCTGCATTGCCAAGTGGAGATTTACCCTACAATCCAGAGTAACTACGGGAGCACATAAGAGACATTACGTGTACCTGCAGTTACTGCACCACCCAATGAAAACCTATGGGAAATTTATTTTGCAATCCAGAGCAAATTGTTCTTACACCGAAGCAAGGACTCCCCGTAGTTACTCTGGACTGCACCATTAGTTATGATTGGCCTACCTGCAATCAGAATCAGCATAAACCTAGTTCCATGTTATGTGTACTTATTCCATTTATATTGTTCCCTCTATAGTGCTTGTGTACTGCAGCAATACAAGCTCCTGCCTTAGAAGGAAAATTTAGATCTAAAATTCAGATCAGGGAAAGTGTGATTATTTCACATTGAGAGTGCAATCCTCACCAATTTAGGCTGACAACTCACCTGGCATATCGTCCTGTGATGGAGAGTTTGGCGTATGCCTGTGCCCTGGCCTAACTCCCTTAGGAGAGGAGCAGAAGTGCCTTAAGACACTTTTGTAAGACTCCAAGGTTAGCATAGGACTTACTTATACTGAGACTTATGCCAGCCTAACTGGAAGTTAGGATTGCAGCCATAGTGGCGTGGTATTGCAGTGCACTTGGGGAAACCTGCATGCAGGTTTTCTTTCTTCTGCTAACACTCCTATTACAAGATCTCCCACTTCCTCCTTTCTTCATGATAGGATGTGATCCTGAGCTGTCTTCTTTTTATTATTTATTTGTTGGTTGAGTTTCATCCATCAGAGATGACAGGAAGGTTTTGAGGAAGCTGATTATGCAGACAGAACCTTCATTCCCCTTGAGAATTTCTAAACAACCTTTTCCTCACTGCAGGCTTGAGTGCAATTGACGTGTGAAATATACTATCTGCATTTCTTACTGGAAACTCTTGCTTGAAGGCGGTCCAAGTATGACAAGTTTTAAAAACTTTTTTTATATTGAAAACACACCTGCACGACACATGTTTATTCCCATTTCTGAACTATGTTAGGATAGCCACATCTTTCTTGTTTCTATGTACCTACTACAGGAATGAGAGGGATGGGCAAGATAACCAGATGTCAGAACTGCAAATGAGGACAAGTCCCCTCCAAATGACAATTAACAAATGTTAATTGTTATTAAATTTAAAACTATTACATATAATTTATTATATATAATTTATTAATCACAAGAAGGCTACATGCTGTATATAAGTAGCAGTGAAATACCCTGTTTGGATCAATTACTTGGGCAAAATTAACAGTAGTAGAATGGAAGCTGCTCCCCATTTTGTCCTAGTATCTCTTGAGAAACAGTAACAGAAACAGAACAGTAACAGAAACAGTAACAGAATATGTTTGTTACCGTTCTACATAAAATATAGATAAAATTGGCTGTTTAAATGCAGTGAAAGTAGTTAAAGAGAACTACTAACTTATATAATATAAAATCATGTCCAGGCGAATAAAAGAATAAAAATGCAATAAACTGAACTATTTTATTGGTAGTGGAAATTTATTCTCTATTAATGGGAGTATATAGTGAATTGTGAAATATAGAGGCATAAAGAATGGTTTAATGACTTTTTCTATGGCTGTTTTACTAACAGGAACTCAGGAACACCTTTAGTCTGGATTTTCTTTAGAATAGTGCTGTTTAGTTCATTGGAAAAACTGGGGGAGTAAGTAAGTGGGGGGGGGGAAGACTCAAAAGGTACAACTCTAATCCCTTTAGACCAGCTTAACTCACCTGGCATATCTTACTGTGGTGGTGTTGGGAGGTTGGCATATACTTATGCATTGGCATAACACTCCCAGGCAGTGTCGTAATGAGGGTACAGCATGGGGTGCAAAACGCATGGGTGCCCCGCAGGCACTCCACATGTCTGTCACAGGCGCCCCCAGAAAACTGGGCATGCTGGCAGCCATTTAAAAAGTTGCACATGCTGTGCACACTGCTGTAGGATTTTCCAGAGCAGGAGAGGAGTGAGCCAGGTGCAGGAGAAAGCTTATATATATATAAGCAAAAAGCTGCTGGTCCTTTGCAGAGTCTTTCCTGTTACAAGCAGTGGGTTGGACTAGATGACCTCCTGGGATCCCTTCTAACTGCTTTGATGGGGCAAAATTTCAGTTCTTGTTACAGGCGCCATTTTGCCTAGGTATGCCTCTGCTCTCAGGAGTGGGGCTAAGGGTGCAATCCAGAGTATCTACGGGGAGTCCTTGCTCCAGAGTAAGAACAAGTTACTCTGGATTGCAATATGAATTTCCCATAGGTTTTCACTTGGTGGTGCAGTAACTACGGGCGCACGTAATGTCTCTTATGTGCTCCCATAATTACTCTGGATTGTAGCCCTAGTCAGCACTTTCGTGACACCCCTAGGTCAGCATAGGTTTTATGCTGGGGCTTAGGCCAGCCTAAGTGGAGATTAGGATTGCAGCCAGATAGTAAGTACTATCCTAACCATGTCCACTCAAAAGTAAGCCCCATTATATTCTATGGGTCTTGCGCCTAGAAAAGTATCTTTAGGATTGCAGCTGAGTGGCTGGAAGCTATCTCATTTTGGTGAACCCATTAGGTTCTGTGCACCTCAGACATTAATATCAGGCATTAATTCCTCTCAGCTCTGTTCTTCCTTAAACATTTGAATGAAAGTTAAATTGTGTAGTGATATTTTCAGCTTCAGGACTTTCAGGCTAACCAAATGACTAGGGTAGGTCATGTGAGGCAAGTGAAATAAATAATTGAATTCACTCTTCTTTATTATATTCTCTACTATATAAGGGTTGAAAGTGTCAAGGTTTGAGGCAGATGAAAAAAATTCCAAAGTTGCCTATCTAGGAAGCTTGAGAAGAGATGAAGCATTATTATAATTAAAATGGACAGTGTGTCAAATATATTTAGGTACTAATATCTGAATTTGTAAATATCAAAAGAAACAAGAAAGGTTGGAAGGAAATGCTTATTGAGCTTAAGGTACTTGGAGACAGTTTGATGAATGTATAAATAATTTTTCAACAAAAATGTAGTTTTAATATTTAAATACTTCCTTGCAGTTGTCTAAAGCAAGTGAGAGAAGGTGATCTTATGAATAATAATTATATATTGGCTGTAATTTTTATTGAGGGCATTCTTAGTTTCACATAGCTTGATCCTCTTCTTGCTTACTCAGAAGTTCTGCTGAGGCCCATGGAGTATAATGGAGTTCTGCTGAGGCCCATGGAGTATAAATCCACTTTGTAAGTGCAATTATATCCATGACTACAATCGTAACATAGGCTGGTGTGCAACCAGTGCCACCAGTACCCTTGGAGGGTACAATCATAACCTAGGGTACAAGGCTACAATTGTAAACTAGGCTGACACAACTCATTAGTCTTCCTGTGGTGATGTAGGAAAGCAAACATATTTCTGTGCATTGGCTATTTCTCTCCCACAGAAGTGGCATAGAAGTGTCTTATGGCACTAATTCCAACTTTGTGAGTGCAATTATATCCATGACTACAATCGTAACCTCGACTGGTGTGCAACCAGTGCCACCAGTACCCTTGGAGGCTAGCTGAGCAAGTAGTTGCACCTAGTAGAACAGTGGAAGAGTGAGGAAGGGAGGAGGCCAGAACAGGTAGGAGATGGGTGGGCAATAGGTGGATCAGATCCCAGAATGTGGTGGGTATGGTAGTGGCAATATCTACTGAATCCAAGTCCCTTCACCAGACCTAATTCAACTGCATGGATCATTACTGGTATAGATCTGAGTTGACTCATAGCAACTGCTGGGGCTCACTCTGCTGGGGCTCACTCTGGGGCAAAGGGACAATGTCCCCTTATCCTGAGGAGACCTCCGTAACTCCCTTAAGGGATGTAGCAGAGGCCATTCAGATGCTGCTGAATTGCCATTCAGGAGTTTAGATTATTCCCAAGTAAATACATAAAGGATTGTAGCCTCAGAGTTATGATAGTATAACAAATGTTTTGTTTCATCAGGATTGTATTTAGGCAAGCCTAATGTGACCAACAGTGACATACTCATCATCTGTTTTAGAGGTATGTCCTGGGCCCAATGATGTAAGCAAAAATCCTCCAGGCATTTAACGCAGAGTAACATGCCAGCTGTAGACTTTCTGAAATGATGTTTGGAGTAGTTGTTTCATATGGTGATTTCAGGAATTGAGAGATGTGAATGCATGATGGTATTATTTATTGCCTTCTATATAAGTGTTATTCTTTAACAAGAAAACTCAAAGAATTGTCCCTATGGACTGAAACAAAGCACAGTCAATCAGGTCTTTGAGAAATTTAGCCAATAGAGCTTGTAGACATAAGCGATCTTGAGTGGCAGGTAGAAATCAATATCAATAATACTGTATATTGACGTAGGTACTATATATGAAGTGCACTGATGAATGTAATGTATTTGAAATGGATGAAACACATTTTCTGAAATACCTGAGATTTTACAGATCAGAAAATTCACAGACACAGTAGCCGTGTGTAAAAAAGTCTTAATAGCAACATTGTAGATATTCAGTAACACATTTAGGTCCTTAGTTTGGTTTCTGAGGTAAATCTCAAAACAAAGCCTTTTAATTTAGTCCAGCATAATTCACATGTTATCCTATTCCCTTGGTGGTGTGGGGAGTCCAGGGCATGTATGTCACATGATCAGCAAACCAGGAGTGGCATAAAAGTGCCTTATGGTACTTTTGTGATCAGCACAGGACGAGTGCTGCGACTTATGCCATCTTTGCGGGGGGTGAGGGTTGCAGCCTGAATCAATTACAGATAATGGGTGCCCATTTTTAAAAATGCTAAAAATCTGCCTGCTACTTGAAATATATTTTTAAAAAAATTATTTTCTTCCCACTACTTCTGTGTCAGCAAGTACATTGTGATGTTAGGTGAGTTGGCACCACTTCTCAGACAGAAGATTGAAACTGAGAGTATGAGATTGCACTTCCATAGCCAGAGAAAGTAACAAAAATAATTCTTATTTCTCCAGCCATGAAAATCTTTGCTAACTCTTCATTTCTTGAAATGGGTTGTTCTAGAGTCAGGGCAGTGAGGGCTAACTACTCGATGAGGGACACCAGAGAGAACTTTTATATTCTCCTTCCTTGGAAGATTCAGTATTTGCAGGGGATGATCTAAGTAGGATCAGACTATCGGTCTCAGACCTTTCTCTCCATAGCCTTATTCATTGCAATCACATCCGTGAATATGAACACATAGAGGGATGAAGTGGGATCTCAATTACTGGCCCACCCTATTCCCTTCATGTATTCAGTGAAATATTGAAATGGAGTCTAAGCATTCTGCAGTACTCTGGAGAACATGAACATAATTCTGCCTATCCTATCTTTTCTCAACCTTCAACAAATGCATGGAGATCAGGGACAGTCCCTCTTCATACAGTCCCTCTTCATACAATCATATCTGCTTATGCATATCTTCTATACAGAATTTAGGATATCTTTATTGGCATTGAAGAACATCTGCTTACAGCTATCTTATAGTATGAAAAATAATTTGCTTCTTTGTTCACAAGTTTATCTTTTAGAAGCAAGCTCAGTATTGTAGTAATTCAGTCTCCTGGCCATGAAATTCTACAGGGTTTATAGAAGAATAACTTCAAAAGATTTTAGAAGCATTGAAGAGTTTCTGTGGAACAAAATATAGCCAATTGTAAAAAATACCCTACCTACAAACACTGTGGTGAATATGATCTCATATCAGAACCTTGATTTATAGAGGAAAAAAACCCAAACAGTAGGGACCTGAGGGAAGAAGATCCACAATTCAATTATTATTCTAGTGGAATTAAATAAAATACCAGGGAAGATTGGAACTCAGTGGTAGAGCATGTTCTTTGCATGCAAAACACCCAAAGTTCAATTCTTGGCAGCTCTATGTAGGGCTAAGAAAAAAAATTTTAGTCTGAGACACTGAATATCTGCTATCAAGCAATGTAGTATGGACCAATAGTCTCAGTATTAGGCAGCATACTACATTTTTCTTTCTTTTAAAAGAATACTCTTTTTTCTGCTGCTTTCACCCAAAGAATCCCCAAATACTTGGGGAACCTAACTTCCTTTCCCAGCTATATAGACATATAATAAATCTGTTCCTCAAAAACAGAGTGCTGTGTGAAGCAGAAGTATGGAAGATAATGATAACAGTGGTGGAATACAGAAGTATTTTCAGTGAAGTACTGTGTTCACCAGCGCATTAGCAAGGAGCCTACTGTGTAACCAACCCCCCTGCCATCACTTTTTCTATATGGCAATGAAGGAAGACAATGCCAAGAGATGCTTCCAGAAGGATAAACCATGTTATGATTCATTCCTGGGGGCTTCAAACATCTAGTTGAAGAAGGCATCTAGGATAAATTTCTGTTTACTGGTCTGAAGTATTTCATGAGAGCAAATGATAGGCCCCAAACTAGCAGTAATGCACTATTCTTGGTGCCGGACTAGATTTCCATTGGCTGAAAGCACAGCACAGAAATCTATACTTTTCTATTCTGAATTTTTGAACAGTTTTATGGATTTATGGCAGTCCTGTGGAAGGTAGGATTGTACGGTGATTTCAAATGAGGCTTTTGAATCTTGTTGTCTGTCTACTGTGATGATTTAGCCCCTGAATCATCGTCATGTTTGATGTCCCTCCTCATTCATTCTTCTCACTCTCTCATGCATACTGCTTTCTTCCATACTACAGGAACACCTTGTTCTGCTGGGCCGCCTCCACATCTAACAACTTCAAAGCTGTTGCTTAATTTATGTTCGATTTCCAAGTACTGAATGGAAGAGTCAGATAGTGGCAGGTCCTTTAAGGCTTAGTATGTAAAACATGAAAGGTAGAAGCAGATTACAGCATTTTGGTATTTTGTATGTTCTCAAAGCTCACAGATAAAATGAGCTGGGCCTGTGAACTCCTGGAAAAAAGTTGCTTGAAAGACTTGTTCAGCTGACAGTTTTTACCCCCCTGCGTTCTTTTCTCCTTGGGAATCTGGGCTCTCCAGCCACTTCCTTCTCTTCCCTTTTTCTTTTCAATTAATTTCACTTTGCTTCTTTGTGGATGATGATAATTTTTGGGTTTATCTTTCTCTTTACAACAATTCTGAGGTATATGTTGTACCTTGTCATTTTAATCCATTCATATATTTGCCTTTACTAAAAGGTCTGTGTTGTGAACTGGATTTGGAAGTGTGAAAGATAATGCCTGCTCTTTATGCAGCAAGTATATTTGAGGTCCAAACCTTATTAAATGCTGCAACAAAATGGAAAAAATGATTTTTATTACATACACTACACTGTGCCCACATGACAATGAATGGGTTTACTTGGACTTGGACTTGGACTTGAGGGGCATGTCAAGGGCAAATGGTAGTCAAGATATTGTTAGAGATGCATATACTCATGCATCACCCAACCATGACATTTTTCCCAAGGCTCCAATATCTGCCCTAATCTGTCCACTTACCACCTTGGTTTTCCTACCCTATCCCCACTGGTAGCTTATTGACTGTGGCTGCAATCCTAAAATCACTTTCCTGAGAATAGGATCCTTTGAACACAGTGGGGCTTACTTTTGAGTAGACATGGTTAGGATTGTTCTCTATGGCAGCTTTGGTGCAAGGTTTTAGTAGCACCATCTTTTGTGACAGCACATGCACAATAGCCACTAACAGAATGCTGTGTACATCATCGACAGTAATTTTATAACAACAAAACGTTGTTCTGCTGTTGTTATAAATGTTCACTGGTCCAAGACTACTTAGCATCAGGCTGTGTGCTGTATAAACACAAGTGCTTGGAGGAAGAGCAGAAACCCCCCGAAACTGGACCTTTTTCACAGGGAGTGCAAACTTATCATGAACATGGTTCAAAACTAGCCCCAGAAGCCTCTGAATCTAATCAACAATACTTTCATCTTAACTTAATTAACAGTGCAATCCTAATGGGATTTAATCAGAAGTCCCATTGTGTTCAGTTGTACTTACTCCCAGGAAAGTGTGAGTATGGACTGCAGCCTAAGGGCACAATCCAGAGTAACTACGGGAGCACATAAGAGACTTTACGTGCAGCCATAGTTACTGCACCACCTAGTGAAAACCTAGTGAAAACCTGGATCCATATTGGAATCCAGAGTAAGTTGTTCTTACACCGGAGCAAGGACTCCCCATAGTTACTCTGGATTTTGTCCATAGTTTCAATTTGTTTACTGAAACCAGAAATTAAGGAGTACCATTAAAGGCAACTATTTTTCAGGGAAGGTCTGAGGACAAGACACTTTATTGCTGCCCATGCCTGCTGATGGCAGCTTCTTCAGCCTTTGTCTCATGTGGTGGTGAAGTCCCCTTGTTTTGGACTGGAGTCATGTGATGTTGGAGAAAGTTGATGCAATGTTGGAGAAACCTAGCCAACCTATTGCCAAGACATTGCTTTCCCACCAAAGCGGTACCTATTTATCTTCTTGCATTCACCTGCATCTGAACCCCTTGGCAGGAACTGGGACAAGTGACAGGAATTCATTCCATTGTGCAATGTTTGGGACTCAAACTTAATGCCTTTTAACACTTAGCCTGCAGTTCTTTGCTGATGGATCATTGCTAAAAAAATTTCATGTGGGGTTTTTGCATTCTGTTCTCATATCAATATATCCATGATGACTCTTTTGGGGAAGTAAACCATTAAAACCTGACATTGGACCAGTGCTTATGCACCCTAATGAGCCTAAATGAATGCAGTCCTTAACCAACTTTCATGCTCTGGCATAGTTGTGCCAGTGGGGCACATTTTGCAGTTGGGGGAGGCAGTCACAGAGGCCTTCTCAAAGTAAAGGAATCTTTATTCCCATACCTTGGAGTTGCATTGTCCTTACCCTAAAGACTGAAAATTGGCTAGTATTGGCTAGTATTTGAGCAGCCTGTGGCTGAGAAGGCCCTTCTATATTACCCCACTTCAGGAAAACCCACTTCTATATTACACCACTTCAGGAAAACATTGTGAATGAGTCATGAGTGCTTGTAAAATGTTTGAAATGCAAAGCACATTATTCCTGTGAAGTATTATTGTTGCCATAAAAACACCATAAAAATCCTAACCTGGAGGACATTCAATCCTGAGGCCTTCATATTAGTAATGAATGACACTTGAGCAGAAAACAGAATTATTAACAACAGCCATATGGAAATCTATTTTCCATTGCATGCTTGCTTGAAAACATGACAATCAAGAGGTGCTTAAAGACTGTAAGAAATTCATCATAAGAAAGATGTCGCTGCTTGATCTGACAGCCCCAAGGCAAGCCTGTGTGTGATTCTCTTTTTCTAAGTAATATTGTTATGAAAGTGAATAGAAATAAAGACAACTGCAGGCTCTGTAAAGGACTCAGGAGCCCTTTCATATCCGACCAACGGTATTTTGGTCTGTTAGCATTTGGTTTTTTTAAAAAATTCTGTTTTATTGAGTTACAAGAAGACAAAAATACAAACAAGGAGACAATGACTTATCATTCTTCTTTGCTCATTCACTCTTTCTGAAGAGTTACAAATTTCAGAAACCTTTGGAGTATCCAGAAATCTTGATCTTCTGTGCAGATGGTCCTGTTTGGCTAGATTGTAGATTCTTATTAATATAAGGGTAGGGCAGGGTGACCAGATGCCAAACCCAAAATTCATGAACCCCCAAGGCCAAAATTCCTCTCCCCCCAAGCCAAAATGCCTACCCGCTTAAAAAAATTGCCAAAAAATGTATTTTTTTGTTTTTATATTTTTGTTTTTCGGTTTTTCAGCCATAACTTTTGATAGGAAGGAGATATCTCAAAACTGATTATGCATTGGATTCTGCTCTTCAATACAAATCCAACGACATGTGACATGATGGGGTACTGTGCACCATCGCAAAGTTCAAAACCAAAGCCAAAATGTAGGACAATGAAGTCAAAATGTATGACACCCAGACAGGAGGCTAAAATCTGGACAAATCGGGGTTTTCCAGTCATATGGTCACCTTGGTTTGGGGGTTGAGAAATGTCAAGATAGTTTACAGGCTCATTTAAGACAGAGGTCTTCAACTGGTCTAGAACTGGGAACTCCTCTCTTTTTCCAATCTGGGAGCTTGGGGATCAGCCCAGTGGCAAAGAAGCCCATGTACAGTAAGAATCCATGTGAGAGCAGCACCTACAGAACAAAAAATAAGCAAGTATAATTAAAGTTGTTCAGCCTCTACATGTGCATAAAAATTCCCAGCCACAAAGTTATACATCCATATTAGTGGTACGTTTGGACATGCTCTACCACTCCTGCTTTATGTTTTATGTTATATGTTAACATATAACATATGCTTTATGTTATATGTTTCATGGCCAGACTGCCCTTTTCCTATTATGTACAAAAATAATTTAGAAACAGCTTAAGGATATGGAAAGCAGTTTATTTACTTAGGGAATTTCCCATGCCTTTCCCATGCCAAAGCAAACGGTGGTTACCAAGCTTTTATCTTTTTGTCCTCACAACAACCCTGTGAGGAAGGTGAGTCTGAGAGTGAGTGATTGGCCCAAGGTCACCCAGGAAGCTTCATGGATCTAGGGGACATTTGAACTTGGATCTTCTAGGTCTCAGTCCAACTTCTCTACCCACAAACCACACTATCCATCCTTACAAACAGGATTAAAAGTCAGGCACTCTTCCTGAAGGGGCAAGCCATGTATTTTCTTAAAAGATACAAATGAGATACTCACAGAAGGTGAATGGAAAGAATACTAAGCTAGGAAAAGTTAGAGACATTGGCTGCCCCTTTCTGAAGCCCACTTTAAAGTGGTTATCTTCTCTCTCCTTCTCACCCAAGCCTTGCAGCTTCACATCTGTTATTACAGTTTTCTTTAGCTACAGCGCCTGAGCCCTGGAGGAATAGAAAGCTCTGTGTTCTAGGTGTTGTATGCCTGAAGGGGGAAGATTTTTCTGCTGAGTGAACTTAGACATAACATACATGATGCTTTCAAAGCACAGAGCCAGAGGGACCTTCTGTTTCTTCACTGCAGGCAAGGTGGAGGGGAAACAAAGAACCCTTTGGCTTCCCTTTCTTTTCTTCTGCCATTGCTGATTTGTCATAAAGGAGAGAAACTTAAAAAACAAGGGAGGCACAGAATCTCAATTTATACAGTTGTGCTGATTATCCTCTTGCCATAAGAAGAATCTCCACTGGGTCAGGCCAAAGGCCCATCTAGGCCAGCTTCCTGTATCACAGCAGCCCACCGGATGCTTCAGGGAGTACATATGACACCTGCATCCAGGTGCCCCCCTGCCCCGCATCTGGCATTTTGAGGTTGTCCTCCTCTACACACACCCCTCATGGCTTGTAACCTGTGATGGTCTTTTCCTCTAGAAATCTGCCCAAACCCTTCTTAAAGGCATTGAGACTAGATTCTATCACTACATCCTATGTCAGGAAGTTCCACAGACCAACTATATGCAGGGCAAAGGTTTACGGTATGTCTGTCCTAACCCTCCCAACATTAAAAATTTTCGTGGGTGTTCCCTAGTTCTGGAGTAATGTGAAAGGGAAAAGAGCACCTTCCCATCCGCTGTATCCATCTCTTGCATAATTTTGTACATCTCAATCATGTCTTCCCTCAAGCACCTCTTTTTTAGACTGAAGAGTCCCAAATGCTGTAGCCTTTCCTCATAAGGAAGATGTCCCAGACCAGCAATCATTTTCGAAACTCTCTTCTGAATCTTCTCCATTTCCTCTGTGTCCTTTTTGAGATGTTACGACCAGATGTGTACTGGACACAGTACTCCAAATGTGGCCTCACCATCAGTTTGTACAGTGGCATCATAATTTTATTCTCAATCCCCGTTCTAATAACTCCAAGCATGGAACTTGCCTTTTTCACTGCTGCTGCACATTGGGTCCACACCTTCATCAAACTATCCACCAGCACCCCTAAATCTCTCTAGGATAACCTATATGTAAAGTTAGGATTCTTTGCCCCAATGTGCAAATTTTACATACGTTAAAATGCTTCTGCCATTTTATTGGCCATTCTTTCAATATGGAAAAAAATCTGTGTATAACAAGGCAGGACTTGTATTCAAGTCATATTGATATCCCTCTTTTGAAATCTGTGGCTATGTTAGGTCTTCTAGAATTACAGTGAAAGAAAAGGAGCAAAGTCCTTTGGATTATTTTTTCCTTGCTAGCTGCATGGCTATTACATCCTGTACAGCAAAGTATTATGCTTCTGCAACACCTTAACAATGAGTAGAAATCTACCAGGGGGGGGGAAAGTTAAGATGATCCAAAAGAAATTGCTGTTGATGATGCAGAGTATCTCTCTAGTCTGGAGTATAATCAATGGAATCCCTGAGATCTAAGGTCAGTCTGACCAAAGCAACTTTAAAAGGACAGAAGAAGATCAAAATGTTCCTTCAAGATGTTTTATCATTCTGTACTGACAGAAATCACTTTTGCTGTCATCTTTTCATAAATACATATCTGAAGATGCAGTTTGCAAAGCTTCATGGGAAGGGAAATAAAAATAAACAAAATTAAATCTGGATTCCCCAATTTCCCCTGAAAACATATTTTAAGGTCCCAATTCTCGTTGCAGTGAATATTATTTATTTATTTGAAGTATTTTCATCCTGCCTTCACTTCCAATCAGAAAAGAATGGGAAAAACCAGTACGTCTCCATTTTACAAAGATACCATGATTTATTGTGCATATATATATTAAAGAAATAAAAAAAATTTCTTTACAATCGCAACATAATCCTACATAGAAGTAAGTCCCACTGAGTACATTCGGTTTAATCTCATCTAAGTAGGTTGTTTAAGGATTGCAGGCGTAAGAAGGCTTAATTATCTACCCAACTATGCCTCAAATTTACTCCTAAAAACATTTTAGTTGTCATCAGAATGATGGGAAAGACAGAGCTGTCATGTTCTCCACCAGTAGGAAGTTCCACATGTGAGTTGCAACCACAGAGAAGACCCTCTTCCTTGTTTTCACCGGGTGAACTGCTGCTGTCTATGTAATGCAGAGGAAGCCTCAAGGACCAGATTGTTTTGTAGGTTTCATGTGTTTTAAAATCTGTTTCTAGAAGATTTAAATAAGCTATTTTTGTGATTAAACAGGTTTTTAAAATGTGTGTTTTTGTTCTGATTTTGATGTTGTTTTCTCCTTGGGCAGATCCACACACTGAATAATCTCAAAGGATAAGTTGACATGTAGAAAATTGTTTGGAGTCTTGGAAAATCCTTGGGAGAATGAGGAAAGCAAAGTTACTGCAGTAACATGCAGCAGAAAATTCTAGTTGCAGGTGGATGTGGGCAATAAGGCACTCAGATCCTGGTCCTGATCCCACTAACCAACAAGACCACCCATACCCACTTGGAACAGCTTTTCAATATAAGCTAAATTGGTCCTCCAATGGACCAGGACTCAACCTGGCCAATTTTGGACATCAACTCTGCAACTCTGCAACCTAATATATACAAATATGTGCCACATATTGATGTTCCACCAGAATTGTACCACATCTATGATTTCCTAATCCCCCATATCCCCCAAATTCCTATCCCCCAAATTCACTGGGCAGGCTTTCTCTTTCCTTGCTGACAGAAACAGCTAACCTGTGCTCTGGGTGGTTCTGATTATGCTTTTGCCACTTTCCTTCCCCTGTAAGGCACTCCAGGGTGATATATAGAGCACAATCCTGTCTCCTCAAACCTAAGCCCCATTGTGTTCAGTGGGTCTTACTCCCAGGACAGTGAGATTTTTTTTTCACTGACTGGAACTTTAGTTTTTGGTCTGACTCCTACTGTTCTTTTGGTTGTGCTTTCTGGCCTTTAATTTTGAGTTTTAACATTGATGTTGTTTAGGTATCGCATTTTTTCCCCTCAAGTGTTTCCCGTTTATATGCGGCTCTCTTTTGAGATTCCTTCCTGCTGAAAGGCGGTATGTCAATACTGTAAGAACTAAACAAATAATGTGGAAGCTAATGGCAGAACAAGAGCTAGTGGTACAGGATGTCACTGTCGGGTATGTCATAATCACTAGGAAATATAATGATGCAGGCCATGGAAGCAGAACTGGTTTCACTGAAATAATTTCATTGCTGAGGAAATGGCCACAACAACTTGCCACAGTTCTTTATGGCTGTGGAGAAAACAGCTCAGTGGATCTGTGACTATCTGACATTTTATTGTAAAAAGTGGCATGAACATGCTTGAAATAGGGTTTTAAATGATGCAGAAAGAAATCCATAGGATCTGAATTAGCATGTAAAGCAGCCAACTTTTGTATCAGAGCATATCCAAGGAAGACAATCTGTTTTTCATTTTTTCTACCTTCATTAAAGAAGGTACAGATGAGGCCAAACCAGCTCAGCGGGGGCAAGTGACAGGGGCAGCCTCATACTAGTGGCATGTAGTGAGATCCAAGGCTAGGATGTGAACCAAGATGTGTGGTTGTTAGGTGATGATGGCACACAACAATGTATTCTGGGGTGCCCCAGTGCCTGCACAACCACAGTGGAGGCTGAATTTTCCTGTTACAGTCCTAGTAACTTGAAGAGACTTGGGGTGCAATCCTAACCAGTTTAGAGTGGGATAACCTACCTGCTCCCCTTTTCAGTGTTGCACTGGCCTAACCCCCTCCCCCAGGAGTGGCTCAGAAGAGCCGTAGGGCACTTTTGTAACACCCCAAGGCCAGCATGGGACTTGTGCTGGGAATTAAGCCAGCCTCATGGGGTAATTTTGTAGGCCCAGAGGGTATGGTCTCTTCGAGAGACTAAAGCCTGTGGCAATGACTATTCAGCCTCCCCTGAGATGGCAGCACCACACATAAACTGCGTGGAGGAAATGCACAATTACAAGGGAGGCTGAACTTTGGAAAGGGGCTGATAGGGCTGCAGTACTGTGTTCTCCTCCAAAGTTTTCTATATTCTCTGAGCATCCTTTTGCTGGCTTACACAGTCACAAACCAAACATTAATAAAGAGTATTACATGAGGAGAGGCTACAGGGTAACAGATTTTCATTGCTTTTTGAAGAAAAATGGAAATTGTGGCTCCTGAGAGCAATGAAAAGATGTTGCCTAGGAAAAAAATAAAGTAAAGCCATTATGGTGAGCGAAATTCTCATTCCGCATGTCTGAGTGCAGTTACACAATCCTTTAGTGTTGTCCTTTGAGCCACAGGCACAGAATGATATGAAGAGTAACATATGAATGTTTTATACCTTAATAAGTGATTATTGCTGCGGCCTACCATTCCTATCATTTCATGAGTTTTAATAAACGTTGGTAATTTTTAAAAATATTGTGGGAAGGTGTATTGGCCTATTAGAAAAAAAATTTAAAAGTCACAGCTGGGAGGCAGACTGAAACAGTTGTTTCAAGGGATAAATTTAGAGCTCCTTATTCCACAGCAGCAGGAAGACATGAGATTGCAAATTTGGAAGGAAGGTTTGAACAAAAGTCTGAATTTTTTACAAAATTTTACAATAGCTCCTTGTCTTGGATCAAATAAGGGGCAATGGTGGTGGTTTGGAGGCAGTTCAGGGAAAGATTGCAGCAGGAAGCAGGTTGAAACCAGAGGCAGTTTGGGGGTATGTGTTAGGCTGTCCAGCATACCCTCTTTATCCTTCCCTTTGCAGCTCAGCACGTTCCTTGAAGCTCCTTAAACTTCAAGCCTGCTCCTAAGTGGCTGTGTCCAGGCTGTGTCCAGGCTGGGACCTTTTTTTGGCTTGTTTTAATATCACTTATAAAGTCAAAAATGATTGGAAATGTTTGCTTGTCTTGCAAAACAGTCTCAATCCAAGTAAAATGCAATCCAATGTATATCATAACAAGTAAAAAGAACAATAGCAAATACAATGTTAAAACCTTACTTCTAGCATTAATCATTCAAAACATTAAAACAGTGCAAAACAGAGCAAAACTCAACACATATTGTTGAACCATTGAGGCAGACAAATTAATACAAGGCATTTGAAAGTTCATAGAAAAATGAGAAACTTGTGCAAATCTATGTCTGCTGGACCTAGTAATGACAATCTCTAGTTCAGTGGTCTAGTTCCACAGGTCTAGGTCTAATGACAATCTCTAGTTCTAGGGTCCCCAATGTTGTCCCTGGAAACCATTTGTGGCCCACATTATATTTGGGATGCCCCAGCATGTTAATTGCCTCTCATATCTTGAAAATATGAATAAGATTTGCTCATTTTCTTTTCCATTATTTGCTTCTAATCAGTTTTTGTAGAACAGAGTGCTTATTTCTGGCCATCATCTGCTTAATGATGTCACTTTCTGCTTAAGGGTGTCACTTCCAGCCCTGAGCAGACAGCATGAATGCAAACCTACGCCCTCTGTATGAAACAAGTTTGATATTTGTTTCTCTAGCAGGTATGATGGAGCTGATCAGCACTGTTTTGATTGTCAAGTATTGAACTGAGGTTCAGTAGCAGTGGTCCAAATCACTACAGCTGCAACACAACAGTTAATTTTGATTTGCTGTGTTGGACCATTTGTAGTGTTCGTGCTTAAAAACTAAAAGAAAAAATATATTTGCACTGGAAAAAAAGAGCAAAGGAATTTTCATTTTCCTCCTCCCTGATGAAAAGGGAACAGCTGGACAGTTTAGGAGAGATGAGATTCCTTCTGTCTAACTAATTCAGACAGTTGTTATATGTCAGTAAAAAAAAATTGTCCTTTTTTAAAAGTTTTGAGAATATTACTTCCACTGTATGAAATTAACAGATGACTTGATATGATAATACTGTAGCTACGTTATCATGGAACTCTAGGGGCTGACTGAATGGACTAGACAGTAACCGGCATTTCAAATACAGTATTTCGTCCTGGCTTTATGATTGTGACTTTTACACAATACCCATGATTGATAATGCTTTTCTAAATAACAAAGAAAAACTAATAACATCTATGAAAGCCTGAGCTACTCCCTATAAAAAACACACACAAGTACAAATACTTAAAGGAGCATAACAGCAGTTCGCACCTACTCTATAGAACTGGTTGTTAACGAGAGATAGGACATACAAAGTTCAAAAATAGCCATTTAAAAGTGGCTGTCAGATGGGCAGAGAACCCAGTTGTTAATTTCATTGAATCCCATCACTGACCATAAGGGTCCTGAGGCTTTTGTGTTTAGATGTGCTGTTGTGTAGGGACTTCTCTGCTCTTGTCATTCACATATTGCGCAGCACTGGTCCTGGCAGATACCCCAAAGGGAGGTAAAGAGGCAAGCCTGGAGGAAATAAAACAAGCTATAGTGAGTGAAAGCAAATCTCTTTT
Source organism: Cryptoblepharus egeriae (assembly GCA_030015325.1). Classification (NCBI taxonomy): domain Eukaryota; kingdom Metazoa; phylum Chordata; class Lepidosauria; order Squamata; family Scincidae; genus Cryptoblepharus; species Cryptoblepharus egeriae. The sequence continues at coordinate 52,740,239 of JAREYC010000006.1, forward strand.
TTGTTCTCTGAGGGAAGGAATGTGATAGCCCAGCACAAATAGGAATGAGTATATGAGAGCAGGAGGTAAGGCTCAAGAGACCTGGCTTTAAAACATAATTTGAAATTCCCATAATGTCGAATTGGAAATTGAGGAACCAGTTCCACTTCCAAAACAGGTTTTGTGTGATCTTGTTGGAAGCTATGTTTGACATAGGCAGGCACCACATTCAGCCAATTTACTTCATCACTTTGTAATTCCCAGTGGGGATTTTTAAATGTGAAAGAAACGATGTGAAGGAAAATTCTATTTCAGAACCTGACACTTGAAACGAGACTGATTATAGATCCTGGAACACTGAAAAAGTGTCAGTGGAACAAAACCACATTGTTCGTTATGCTTTTATTCTAAGCACTAGCAAAATGTACCCACGTCGCAGGAGTACAATATCCTCTGTACACCATACCCCCACTGCGCAATAGCATCCCATGCACAATACCTTCCTATGCACAACAACACCCATGTGCAACACCCTTTCATGCACAAAACCCTCCCATGCGCAACACCCTCCATGCACATCAAACCCCCCACGTGCAACATCCCCCATGCGCAACATCTCACTATGCACAACACCCTATGTGCATCAATCCTCCTACGTGCAACATCCCCTATGCACAACATCCCCCTATGCGCATCAACCCCCAATTCACATCAATACGCCATGCACATCAACCTCCCATGTGCAACATCCCTCATGCTCATCATCCCTCATCCACAACACCCCCATGCGTAACCTCCCCCCATGCTCAAAATCCCTTTTCACTCCCTTCTGGTTGGAATTTCTGAAAACCGGATCTTAGTGGGTGCCTCCATCACAGAAGAACCCTTCAGGAAAATTTCACGCTTCTAGGTCCAGCAGTTTTGGCTGGGCGCTGATGAATCAGTGAGTGAATCAGTGAGTGAGTTAGTCCGTGCCTTTCATTTTTACATAGATATTGTATAAATATTTCTGGAATGTGTCCCTAAAACCGCCAGTGCCTGGCTGCTGAGTACCCTAAGGCAAAGCCTTGTAGTTGGCCCATGATGGTGCCCCTGTCTATTCCCTGATGGTAGATTGGATGCTGCCACTATCACTGAGGCCAGTTGTTCAGGAGTTTCTACTCCCTATGATGTGCAAGAGAGAGACTTAGAGCACAATCCTAACCATGTCTACTCAAAAGCAAGCCCCAGTGTGTTCCATAGATCTTACTCCCAAGAAAGTGTCTTTAGGATTGCAGCCTAAATGGCCACAGAGAGTCAAGGACCAAACCAGATTGTTATTCAAGAGATATAAAACAGTCATCTAATTGGAATTTCTTTTTTTAAGTAGCTAAGGAGATGGTAATCATGAGTAGAAGAGCAACAAGGAAAGAGACTGTTTAACCATTTCTGTTCCGGCTGTTTTTGTTTTTATTTTTCAGAAGTAACTCTTGGCTGTTTTATTTGGATCTGAGTTCATTTCAATTGACAATGAGAGAGATGGTTAAGCAGGTATCTTCTCTGTGGCCACCAGGACACTCTTGTCACCCGATAATATCTCATTTGGAATCTGTGACAAAACTCAGCATGCAAGCAATCAGAAGGTATTTAATTTCCTGGGCTGATTGATAGAAATTGGCTTAAAAGTCATTTTCTAAAATCACTCCTGGCACCAGCATACTCTCCTCTCCCCCACATGTACATTCTCTGTCTTTTGGATAGATTTGAAGAATGCCATTGATGTGAAATTCAAATGAAAAGGGCTTTAATTTTTCTGTTTGATGGGGAGCCTTCATTATGCAAATAGGGTAGCCTTTTAGGCATCTTGTCTATTTTCTTGAGTTTGCCTTGTTCCATCCCTTCATTTTTTTTCTCCTTTTGAAAGATGTAAGTGGATAATAGGAACTTTCACACTGAAGTTAGCTTTACAGGTTATATTAAAAAGAACAATTTCAAGCTCCAGAGAACATGATGTTAGCATGCTAGATAAACTTAAATAAAGCATGGATGGGTCACTGGAAAAGAGAAAAATAAAAGCTTGTTAATTTCAGTTGCTTGTAATGGTTACCAGGGACTTGTGTATGAGACATGTATAAATAAACCCTCCATACAAAATAGGTGGTTCACATCTGAGAAGATCTCTAGGTGGCTCAAGATCTTAAACAGTTTTAATAACTTTCTTGTTTTCTTTGAGTTGCGCAACTTGACATAGAATCATAGAATCCTAGAGTTGGGACCTAGTAGGTCATCTAGTCCAACCCCCTGCCTGCAGCAGGAATTCCCCCTAGAGCATCCCCAACAAGTGCTCGTTGAGCCTCTGCTTAAAGATCCCCAGTGAGGGAGAATCCACACATACAGTGTGTGAACTTTTGGAGCAGCAGCATTTGTGCTAGTGAAGGGGATAAGTTTAGAACCAAGAAAAACAACAGCTCCCATTGATGCCTACCTTATATGCAAATACAGATAATTCTGTTACAGATAACAGTACAGGCACAGCCATTCTTTTGGACTCAACCTTGTTACAATTTCGAAAAGGAGAGACAAGAAATAGCATGATATTGTATTACTACGCAATGAGTGACTTTGAATGTACACCAATGATTGTCCAAAGGAGATAGTGTTGGGTCTGATACGTAGATGTTCCATTCCTTGTCTAGACAAGAATGTGTTTAATGATCTCAGTAAGTTGGTGTTCTCAACAAATTTAGCTTACAAGGTTGTTGAGGAGATAATGTGAGGACATAGTAGCCCAACTTGATTTGGTACAAGATAGGAAAGGAGGATTAGAAGAAAGGAAATGTGTGACCTTGCAATCCAATGTAGGTACAATACTCTACAAAGAGCTACTGTAGCTTTGCCCTAAAGGATCGATAAACTGTAAGCCAGACCATGCAGGACAGTCAAGCCTGACACAAGACTTTCTAGCAATTGAGGCAACACACCACATGCTCAAATGCCAGTCCCTTTTTGGCTGTTTGTCAGCCATTGTCTTCACCTCCACCTCCTGCACTCTTGATTAGGAAGATAAGAAGCCATGCTATTTTCATCCATGCTATTTCTCTGATTTAAATCATCATCCCACAAAAAGCTACTATTAGCTCAGCTGGGAAAAAAATACAGGCAAGCTACAAGTATATGCATTTTGCCCTCCAGTTGGGTTAATAGCAGCATCAGGTGTACAGCTGCAATGGAGGTAGACTGCAATTTAACAGAAGGAGTGTTGCCTAGCAAATTTTGTGTACACCTATTCATGGTGCTGGTGTCATGGCAAGCATCAGGTCACATAGGCATTTAGAAAAAAGTTCAAATTGTGGTTCATCAAGCCCCAACCTCGTTGATAAAGTGTCTCCTGTTGTAACTTCCACAGGGTGCAAAACTGTGAAGGGTCCCCATCTCCCACCTGGGATGGGCCATCAAGATATAATAGAACTGCCCTTGATAAGGTCACCTTGCAAGAACCTCTATATTTCCCTGTAATGAGTTTCATCTTTAAGAAGGTGGGACACGTCCCTATTATACAAGTTCCTTCTGCTGCTATCCACTCAAGTGTGGGGAGGTTGGACTGGAACTTGGCTCATGTGCCAGATCCAAGCCCAGCACAGAACAGCCAAAGGATGCACTGATGTGCTCAAAGTTGTGCCACCAAAATTGTTGACATAGTTCCAAGTAGACCATTTTGGGCTGGTGCAGTACTAACTGGGATAAGAGGAAAGTTTGCCCTTGCCCTGTGATAATACAGCAGCAACAGTCCAAGCTTGCACTAGATACTTTGCAGGTATGCTCACCTGCTTGTTCCAGCACAAGATAGGATTGCATCCTAAAAGGTGGGGGACATGAAATAAGACTCCCCCAAGATTAGAATCAGGCATCCCCTGGACTATGGTGTTGGCACTGTAATGGTAAATCATTACAACTCAAAAGCACATCTTTCAACAGTGGCCCTTTATAGGCTTATTTATCTCCCCATGCGCATCATCTCCTCATGCACGGCATCCTCCCCAGTGCAACCTCTTCCTCCGAACAACATCCCCCCAGTGCACCAGGCACTGAGCACCAAATTGGCTGGAGGTTGGTCAGTCTTCCATGTTAAGTCTAGGACAGAAACACACTGCAACTCTTTTCAGCCCCTTCAAGGTTATATTTCTCCACATCAGTTCTTGGTGGGTATTCATGTGACAGAAGGAACACCCTCCCCAAATTTCAGGCTTCTAGGGCCAGGGGTTGGAGCAGAACATCCCTCAGTCACCGATTCCTCAATGCAAAATATAGGGAGGAAAACATGTTGTGCCCCTTTTCACCCCCTTCTGGTTGGAATTTCTGAAAACTGGTTCTTAGTGCTCCCCTCGGTCATGGAAGGAACACCCACCGCAAATTTCACGCTTCTAAGCCCGTCAGTTTTGGCAGGGTGGTGATAAGTCAGTCAGTAAGAGAGTCAGTGACTTTTCTCTTTTATATATATTTCACTTTTTGAAATACAGTAAAATTTCGGATAGAGAGTCTTAGATTGAGAGTGTTTGAAAGAAAAGCAAACATTTCTAATAAATTTTGACTTAATATACAAGCGAAGTTTTGATAAACAAACAAAAAAAAAGTCCTGGCCAGAATATGGCCGGTTTCAGCACTCTGCCAGCACCTGCTCTTTATTATTTTGTATTATATTACAGTATTGTAATCATATTTACGTGAATATTTTTGGATTGTAGAACAAATCGTTTGAATTTCCATTATTTCTTGTAGAAAAATTAACTTTGATATACAAGTATTTTGGATTATAAGCATCCTTCTGGAAAGAATCATAGAATCATACAATCATAGAGTTGGAAGGGACCTAGTAGGTCATCTAGTCCAACCCCCTGCCTGCAGCAGGAATTTCCCCTAGAGCATCTCCAACAGGTGCTCATCGAGCCTCTGCTTGAAGATCCCCAGTGAGGGAGAGTCCACCACCTCCCTTGGCAATCTGTTCCACTGCCGAACCGCCCGAACCGTCAGGAATTTTTTCCGGATTTCCAGCCGGAATCTCCTTTCTTGCAGTTTGTACCCATTGGTTCTAGTTCTGCTTTCAGAAGCAGCTATGAACAAATTGGCCCCTTCCTCCATATGACAGCCCTTCAGGTATCTGAAGAGGGCAATCATGTCTCCCCTTAGCCTCCTCTTCTCCAGGCTGAACATCCCAAGTTCCCCCAACCTTTCCTTGTAGGGTTTCCCTTCCATCCCACTGATCATTCTTGTCGCTCTCCTCTGGACTTGCTCCAGTTTGGCTGCATCTTTCTTCAAGTGAGGTGCCCAGAACTGAACACAGTACTCAAGGTGAGGTCTCACCAATGCAGAATAAAGAGGAACTAGAACTTCTCGTGACTTGGAAGTTACAGTCCTCTTAATGCAGCCTAAAATGGCATTTGCCTTCTTTGCAGACACATCACACTGCTGACTCATGTTCAGCTTGTGATCCACGGCGACTCCAATATCCCGCTCACATGTTGTGCTGCCAAGCCAAGTATCCCCCATTTTATACCTATGTTTTTGGTTTTTATTGCCACTCTGGTTTTTGGTTTTTATTGCCACTCTGCACTCTTTTTATTTCCCACATTATTCTAAATTCCAGCAGCTCATGATCGCTTTCCCCTAAAGTTCCCACTATGTTGACCTGATCAACCAGTTCTTCACGATTTGTTAAGATCAGGTCAAGGATGGCCCCTCCCCTTGTCGTTTCCTCCACTTTCTGGACCATGAAGTTATCTTCCAGGCCCATCAGGAATCTACTGGAGCTTCCATGTTTGGCTGAGTTTGTCTCCCAGCAAATGTCTGGGTACTTAAAGTCCCCCATTACTACTACCTCATATTTCCTTGCAATGCCTGCCAGTTGCTCCAAGAAGACATCGTCTACTGCTTCTCCTTGGCCTGGCAGTCTATAGTAGACGCCCACCACAATGTTTTGTTTCTTATTTTCCCCCCTTACTTTTACCCAAACACACTCCACAGGGATATCCGGACCACTCTCCTGGATTTCAGAGCAAGTATATATGTTCTTGACATATAATGCTACTCCACCTCCCCTTTTGCCACTTCTGTTCCTCCGGAACAGCTGATAGCCTTCCAGTTGTGTGTTCCAGTCATGGGAGTCGTCCCACCAAGTTTCAGTTATTCCTATCAAATCAAATTTCCCTTCACTTGCTAAAAGCTCCAGCTCATCTTGTTTATTTCCCAGGCTCTGTGCATTTGTGTAAATGCAACTTAAGCCCTGGAGGTTGCAACTCAATGCATTTCCCTCCTTTTTTATAAGGCCAGGCCCCTCTAAAGATTTTTGAGATACAGCTGTGCCCTGGCAATTTCCATCCAGAGCATTGTCCTTATTCCTAGGTTCCCTTTGGACGTAACCCACCCCCTTCTTATTTAGTTTAAAGCCCTCCTGATAAGGTTGGCCATCTCCCATCTGAAGACACTCTTCCCCCAACCCGTAAGATGTAGTCCATCCTTTGCTAGGAGTCCTTCCTCAAGGAAGTTCATCCTGTGATCCCAGAATCCAAATCCTTCCCGATGACACCATTTTCGAAGCCAGCTATTGACCTGAAAAATCTTGCTATCTCTCTGAGGACCTTTGCCAATTACTGGGAGGATGGATGAGAATACCACCTGGGTATCCCCCAGGTCCTTAATCTTCCTCCCCAGAGCTTCATAATCCCCAACTATCTTTTGGAAAGTTTCCCGAGCAGTATCGTTTGTTCCTACGTGGATGAGTAAGAACGGGTGACGATCAGCAGGTGTGATCATCCTCGGTAGCCTCTCCGTGATATCCCGTATCCTGGCACCCGGGAGGCAGCACACCTCACGGGAAAACGGGTCTGGTCGGCATACAGCTTCCATGCCCCTCAGGAGAGAATCTCCAATCACCACCACCCTCCTCCGTGTTCTCCTTCTGTGTCTAGCTTCCCCCACACTAACTGGTTGTGGCTGCTGTCTATGAGGGGGATCTGTAGGCATGCCAGTATGGGCAATGCCAGGATCCGGTGTAGGTATGCTAGCAAGAGGAACTTCTGCCAGCATGGTGGAATCTGAGAGACTCTGGAAACGGTTGTATAGCTCCAGTGGTTCTCGACTGCTCCTGCCCCTTTTTCTCCTCACATGTCTCCATGAAGAGACATCATTGCTGGGGTCCCCACTGGTGTCATCCCTCTGGAGAAGTTCCGTGTGTGTTGTATCAAGGAACTCCTCAGATGCCTTAATTTGACGAAGGGTGGAAACTTCACCCTCCAATGCTGCCACCTTCTCCTCCAACAGTGCAACCAGTTTGCACTTGCAGCATCGATAATCCCCGGGGTCCTTGGGCAAGAAGACAAACATGGCACACGTGGTGCATGTCACGACAACTGCGCCCTTCCCTTCCATCTCCTGTCAACTTCACAAGTCCTCCTTGCTCACAGGCTCCAGTCCACAGGATCGCGCCTCAGGCCCTAATAAAGCCCTTGAAAGCTCCTCCCACCAGGCAACCAGCCAATGAACACCTAGCAGCAATTAAGCACTCAGCTAAGCAGCCCCCCTCCTCCACTCACCTGGGACTCTGTGTTCCTTCTCACCTCTCCTCAGAAAAGGAGGCTGAACCAGGAACAGGCCCCAATAAAGCTAATAAAGAATTATGCTCATAAACCAAGGTACCACTGTAAATTCACTCAGTGAAGATACCATCCAAACAGAACAAGAACCTGTAGTGTTGTCTATGTCAGAATACAAAAGCTCATGGAAGAGATGGATATTAGATGCAGCAGTAGAAAGCATGGAGATTACTTAAAATATTTTTATTTTTATTAAGCACCTTAATAACTACATTACCAAACAATTGCTACATGCTAATATTTTAGCTAACCAGATTGCTCACCAGCTTGTGGTAAATGGGGAACCTAGAACCTCATTAAACTAGAATGAGGAATGGAAGTCGGGTAATCTTGTAATTCCCTTTAACATGGGAAAACTGGAAGAGAAAATAGGCAGGTATAAGACTGTAAAGCATCTGGCATTGATGACATTCAGGTTGAGCAGATTAAATATTTTGGAATAAAAACAAAGGAATGGCTACTAATTTTTTACAACAGATGTCTAGGTTCTATTCAGATATCCTAAAATGTGGAGGAAGTCATACTTGAGGAAGCATACATGATAGCCACACTTAAACCAACCATACTTAAACTATCAGAAGATCCAAAAAGCTACAGGCCCATATCCCATCTTAGCCACTTATAAAAGGTATTTGAATCCTGATATTAATCCTGAATAAATATTAGACCCCATGCTTATACTACAGTAAGCAGGTTTCAAACCCAATAAAAACGGTGTACCCAAATTCATAATTTAACACAACAGAGGATGGCTTTGAACAAAAGGACATTACAGGAGGGGTGTTTACTGATCTCACTGTAGCTAAGGGCGCAATCCAGATTAACTACGGGGAGTCCTTGCTCCGGTGTAAGAACAATTTGCTCTGGATTGCAATATGAATTTCCCATAGGTTTTCACTCGGTGGTGCAGTAACTACAGGTGCACATAATGTCTCTTACATTACTCTTGAATGTAAGGTAAGACACAGTTAAACATGCTGGCCTGCTAAAGAAATTCTACCATCTTACAAAGGATCTTAAATTTACATAAATTATAGGCTGTTTACTACAAAATAGTAGATGTTTGGTAGATTTCCAAGGACAATGCAGCCATATTTGTGCTTCTGACATGAGAAAAAAACTCATAAAAGGTATATACTGTTGCATCTATATCCTTGACTTGATCCTCATTTCATGCCACATCACTGAGTTATGCCATGAGCCTCTGCCTTTTGTCCCTGCACACATAGTTGATTTTCCCAGCATGTGCTAACATGTCTGGTAAGAAGTTTAATTTCTTCTTCTTCAGCCTCACTGCGCAGTTGAAAGTGGAGCACCAGCACTGCTTGGAAGTCTGGAAATCCAATCATGCATCATCTCCCACATGTCCATTTCAACCTCAGACATCTTACATTACAACAAGAACACTCTTCTGTAAAAGTGAGTTATAAAGGTTTCTGAATGAGCTACTAAAGGAAGCAGAAAGCATATGACCATTTTCACTCCAGAGACCCTTCTGATAAATTCGCCCTCCATTTGTCTAGCTCAGTGCAAGATTTGATTGCTAGCCTTTTCTATACATTAATTAAACTAATGGATGACCAGATGTGTTCGCTGCTTGAAACAATTAATCAGTCAAGACAAAATATCACTGCACCAGCTATCACTCTGGGAAGGCAGTGATAAGAGATCATTCTTCAGGGAGCAGCAAGGCTATAATTTCCATCAAATTGTACAAGACTCTTATTAATATTGGCAAATTGGTCTTTCCTTTACAATCATCAGGCTGTCGGCTACCAAACTGGCTCCAAAACATAGCACACAAGAGCAATGTGAAGCAGGAAACCAACTAGTTTTGAATTATGTGCTCGTAGCAAAGGTGAAATGGGAAGCTTCTGCCTCCTATTTTTGATGGACAGTTCAAAGGAAATTGCCAAGTACATAGAAACATCTAGACTGCAAGGCTGTGAAAACAAAAGGGTGACTAAAGGCATTTAAGTGAATGCCACATCCCTTGGTTTGGAAAGTCGATATCTGCTTTGAAACTCTTAGCACAATTGCTTTGAATGTTTTACCATGGTTATTTAATGGGGAAGCTTTGAAAAATAATATTTTAGGGCACAATTCTAAACCATTTAGGTCAGCACAACCCACCCATCTCCCTGTTCCTACAGTGGCGTGGGGAGGCTGGCACAATTGTCCATTGGCCTAAATCCCCCAAAAGTGATGCAGAAATGCCTTACAGGACTTTTGCAACATTCCCAGGCCAGCATGGGACTTGTGCCAGGATGTGTGCTAGCATACCAGGAGTTAGAATTAATGTATATACTCAAATATAATGCTCACCTTTTCCAGTCAACTCCAGTCTCCAAAATTTGGGCGCGCATTAGATTTGATGCTAATTGGAATTGGGTAAATACAGTATTTTGATTGTGAGTGTGGGATGCGCATTATATTTGATGGTGCTTTATATTCACATGAATATGGTAATCTCATTCTCATTTTATGAAGCCACCGCCCAAAAAATACAACTTTTATGGTTGTGCAAAATTTTAAGCCCATTCTGGCAATGCCATTCGCTATCTCCAAAGAGTTTGTCACTCTCCAATCTCTTCTCTATTTTGGCTCTCCACTAATATATTTGCTCTGGTGTCCAAATGTCTGTGCTATGTTCATAGGATCCTAGAATCCTAGAGTTGGTAGGGACCCAGTAGGTCATCTAGTCCAACCCCCTGCCTGTACCAGGAAATCTCCAACAGGTGCTTGTTGAGCCTCTGATTGAAGATCCCCAATGAGGGAGAGTCCACCACCTTCCTTGGCACAGTGATTTTCTGGCATTCAGCCAGTGTCTGTGGTGCACCCACCAGTGGGCAGGTCTCTACATTGGCAGTGCTGTTATTGCACTAGCATAGGGGACAATATACTCAAAGGTGTATTACACTCAAAGGTGTATATACTGAAAGGACAATATCTCAAAGGTGATATTAGGTGTCAATTAAAATCTGGGCCTTTGACAGTTATTTGGAAATAAGCTCCATGGGATGTAGTGGGACTTAGTATTGGCATCCATCAGTCTCGAAAGACTATGGTATCGTGCTTGTCGCTGTATGCAAAGCACAAAGGCCTGGGTAGATTAATAGGGAGGATAGGCTGTTACCCAAGCAGTAATTCCCCGGTCTCCATGCCACTGAAATAGTGCAATGGAATGGCAGAGCCGATATGATTGGTTCCAGCTGCATCGCAGAGCTGGGCTAAAGACAGGAGCTCACCCTGTCTTATGGGGACCCGGGTCTCGAACTCTGGCCTACTAGTTAACAGACACAGTGTCTTAACCACTTGTGCCACCCACAGCCCAGTGGGACTTATTTTTTTAGTAAACATACATGGATGCTTACTGCAGTGATTTTGCAGTGATACTTAAATCATAGTGAATGAAATTATACTTAGATGATAATTTCTCAACAATGAGTAGTAACCGAGTTGTCATCTACTGTACATTTCATATGAAGAAAACATCATAACTATTTCAATTATTCCCACAGTGCATGGTAGTGATGCCTATGTGGGTTATGATGCATCCTGTGGCTCCTGGAGGTTTCCTAAAGGTTAAAGCACATTTGTTTCCTTGCCATAGGGTAGGCTGCAGCAGTTGCAACAGGTTAACGCCTTCTTCAGTGATGTAGCTGCCACAGGTCTGCAAGTGGATCAGCTATGGAAGGAGTGTAGGAAACAGAAGGAAAACAACAGAAGGGGGAAGACAAGAGATTCAAGAAAATTAGAGATCTTAAAGGAACATTTTGTGCAAAGATGGAAATGATATAGCACAAGACTGATAGGGACCTAACAGAAGCAGATGAAATTAAGAGGTGTCAAGAATACAGAGAGGAACACCATAAGAAAGATCTTAATGTCTCTGATAACTACAATGGTGTGATCATTGAACCTGAGCCAGACATCTTGGAGTGTGAAGTCAAGTGGGCCTAGAAAGCTAGCGGAGGTGACAGTATTCAATTGAACTCCTTAAAAATCTTAAAGATGAAGCTGTCAGAGTAATACAACCATTCTGCCAGCAAATTTGGAAAATTCAAAAGTGGTTTTAGGATTGGAAAAAAAATCAGTCTACATTTCAGGTGGGTAGGTAGGTGGGTGGGGAGTGGGTTGCCACTGGCTGCTCCCATCTGCTCAGATTTAGACCACCTTACTTTTAAAAAAGTCTTCCCTAACTGAAGCTTTGCTGCCTCACTTTCAGTGCTCATATTGTTGTGGTTGTTAAGTCATGAACATCTTTTCATAGCCCCATGGACTACAGTATGACATCCTATCTTCCACTAACTTTGAAAATTTGTCCAAACTTACATTCGCTGCTTTGGTGACACCTCATAACCACCTCATACTCTACTGTCCCATTCTCCTTTCGCCTATTGACTGATAAGATCCCCTTGCAGTCCAAGGGACTCTCAAGAATTTTCTCCAACATCATAATTCAAAGGCATCCATTCTTCAGTGCTCAGCCCACCTTATGGTCCAGCTTTCACAGCCATACTTTGCTACTGGGAAATCTATAGCTTTGGACTGCAAAGAGTTTAAATCAGTCATGAAACTCTCTTCGTTGGAAGGACAGATGGTGAAGCTGAAGTTATATTATTTTAGCCGCATCAGGAGAAGGGTTAGGGTTAAAAAAAAGGCTTATGTTGAGGAAAAAATGAAAACAAAAGGAAAAGGAGACAGAAGAGAATGAGGTGGTTAGATAATGTCCCCAAAGCAATGAACATGAGTTTGGACAACTTTGGAAGTTAGTGGAGGATATGCTGGTATGCGGCAGTTCATGGGGTCACAAAGAGTTGGACATGACTTAACAACCAAACAACAATCCATCAGCACCACAGATTATTCTGCCCTTCTCCTGAGTCCAATCTGTCCTCCATTTCCCTGTCTCCTCTCCATTCTGTCCTTCCTTACCCCATTTAAATCCCTTTCCAGCCTTCCACCACTTTTTTCCACCCCCTGAATAGGCTAACCAGTTCCAGTGGACCATTGTCACTCCACCTGCGCATGCAAGAAGGCTGGAACACCAGTTTCCATGCTGCTGCAAAGCACTCTACTGTGCTTTTGAGGCAGCCAGTACCAGCAGGACATCTATATGTCCTTTAATAAGGATTGAGACATTCTGCTTGCCTGCCCATAAGGGTGCACCATCCTTAAATATGTCTTCTTTATCATGGGACCCTGTTATGAAATCCCAGCTAAAATGCATTACGGTCCACTCACAAAAAGTATCCTATCCCAAACCTTGTTGAGCTACTGATCAATTGGAGGAACATTTTCCTCTTTTTTCCAATATTGTGCTATAAAATTACAGTTGCTAAATGACTGGAAATTAACTCAAGAGTGTTTTTTTTCCATGTGATATTTCAAATAACCTAATAATGCCACCACAGGATCTAATGGCATTTTCGCTTCTGAAATACCTTTCATAAGTTTTATAACATTTTCTTAAAATTTCATTATACCGGGATAATGGTACCTATAAGAAAAAATGGGAAAAAACCACCCCTCTGATTTAATTGTTTGTGCAGCAATTACCAATTTTAGGATAAAAACCTTCAAGGGGTAAAGTGCCGCTGTGTAATAACTTTATAATTGTTTAAAATAATATTAACATGTGTTGAGATTACATTTGTAGTTATTGAAAAGGATTTCTAGACCTCTGTTGGATCACTGACCTACCCCTTTTCCCCATGCCTTTATATAAGTAAAACTCACTCAAAGTTGCCTTGCAATGAGTTATGCATAACGCACAGTCCTTTACCAAGTCTCACAGTAACTATTTTCTCAGGAACAGTAAGATGTCTGAAGTCGTGAGGCCTACTAATTAATCAACTGACTAATAATGACATTTCTGAGGTAGAAAAAAAAGGAAGTCTATAATTAGATTTTTTTAATTTCCTAAATGACACAACCCTTCTAAAACAACAGGTTTTTTGAAAATATATTTTCAAACACTAAAATGATTTGATTTATCCTTTCAGTGCCTCAGTGAAAATAGGAAACTGGACACATTCTTTTTTTAATTTTAGAACATATTGACTGGAGTTCAAAGCCTGATATTAAGTTCAAGCAAAAAGGCCTCATTTTATTTTTAATGATATTTGAAAATAATTGAACAGAACTTTTTAACTTATTTACCCTGCAATCAGTGGTGGATTTCAGGGGACTCTCATATGTTCTATAGAACCCTTTGCTAATTAGTGCCTGGTTCTGAGAACCAGTTACTAGTGGGACATAGAACCTGTTGTTAATTTATTTGAATCCAGTTTGCAGGTGACCAATTTGCAGGTCACGTAAGAGGCACTTATTGTGGATTGCGCTATGCATTACCTATACGTTTCCCCTAAGTGGTATCATTACTATGTTGGTGTAAAAGGTCCCCTAATTACTCTGCATTGTAGCCTTAGGGCACAATCCAGAGCAAGTTCAGCCTGCTCTGCCCTAACTGCTTTCTCCTAACTATTCTGTATCCAGAGCAGAAAGTTATGCTGCATCCAGAGAGTCAGGAAGCCTGGGCTGCCATAACTGCTCCAGAGCATGCTAAGTAATTGACACATGGGGAGGACTTGCTCCTGAGGAAACACCCCACAGATCACACTGAACAAGGAACAGCTGTGGTTCTTACACTGGTGAAACTACTCTGCGCATCACCTAGTGCAGAAGTCTGTGCATCACCCCTGGGATGTATGCATCCCCCTACCTGGACTGCGCAGTTGCCAAAGTTGGCACCTGCGCAATTGTTTCTGAAGTCAACTGGCTTCAGAAAGAGTACAGTGCATGCACTATCTCTGATGCCTGCGCAGGACTTTCGGCTTCAGAGGAGACTGTGCAGGCGTCAGAGTTGGTGCCTGTGCAGTACTCTTTCTGAAGCCATTCAGCTGTCACTCCACCTCCTGAGTGAGGCCAAATGGCCATGCAGAGGCGTGGACTTCCTCCACTCTAAGGAAGTCTCCTCTGAAGCTGTTCAGCATGCTCAGTGTGTTTCTGCGCAGTGCACCTCAGCTGACCATTCTGGCCAGCTCCGAGGACAAGAGGCAGCTTCTGGCTGCTGCTCCGGGGTCTGCCAAAAGACAGTCAAACTCCTCCGTTGCATCACTCCATACGAAGCACATCACCCAATGCAGCCCACACCAGCCGCACCAGTCTGTTGACGCCACTGGGTGCCTGCCTTATAAGGAGTCCCTGATGAGATGCCAGTATATTCTACAGTGAATACAAGGAGCTTCTTGGAGTGGCCTACTGTATCCTGAGGTTTGAGGGCAGCCATAGTTTGTTCCATATCCTGAGGTTGAGAGGCAGGGGTTGCAGCTAGACTGGCCAAGAACTCAGATTTTTGGTCAACACTGCCATTCTTTCTCGGACCTTATCATGGACCCCTATGGGTCTACTCATTACTATACCTGCTCCTGAAGTGGTAAATCTCTGAGGAGCTGGAAGAGAGCATTTCTGCCTTGGAAACAGGCTCTGGATACAGAGTAACTGCTCTGCCCTAGGCAATGCTAAACATGCCCTCAACATGCCTCTCCTGAACTGCCAGAGTAACTGGGGTGGAGCATCTTGAAGTTGCTCCACCCTAGTGATAGATAGGGCAACCCAAGGGCTCTTATGTGGACAGATTAGTTGTTTGGATTGTGCTGCAAATCTGGAGTGAATGTCTGGTTTTCTGTGTCTTTGGTTTTTCTGGTTTCCTGCATTTTTCTGGATCTGGTTTTCTGTGACTTTTGGACTACTCCACACTGGACCAAGATGGAAATTCCTATCATCTCATACAGATCTGTCACCTGGAAAGGAGGCTTACTGCAATGTGTGCAATGTACTGTGTATCTTTGTTCAGTAGTTCTCAAACTTTTTAGCATTGGGATCCAACTGAAGAAAAAGTTTCATTTCACCAGTTGCTCAATCCTCTGGAACTCTTTGCTCCTATGTAGTAGGCTACATAGGAATCAGTAACAGCCCACAGCTGCTGCTTGCAGAAGTACAATATAACATTAATCAGTAAAAACTGTCCTGCTTTCCAGCATCTCAGCTGCCGTTTTGTCACCTTTCTCCTCAATGGCTGTCCTCAACTACTCCCCTAGCTGCTTCTCAGCCTGGCCTGAAAATGTAGGCATTAGAATGTATGCTTTATATCAGAAACTGGACACTGTCAGTCTCAGGGACTAGTCATTGTTGCCAATATTGAGCTGGGATGACTCAGTATAAGGCAGCTTCTTATACAGAAGTTCAAATAGTATTCAATTGTAGCATTCATTCCTCTAGGTTTCTGGAGATATGTGGATCATAGATCATCTACATAGAGCATCTTTTCCAAGAGGATTAGTCCAACCCAGCTTGACCTATCCAACCCAGGGAGCAGCCTGCCAGATGGTAGAGGGCAGAGAACAGGCTGGGAGGTCTGGCCCTCATCGGGGCAGAGGGCAGGCCACTGAGCACAACACACCTACCCCATGCAGCAAGTATGGAAAGACGCATTCCCTGAAACATGAAGGTCCAAGCTAGCAACCAGGCTGAATGGTTGGAACTAGGAAGGGGGAAGAAACCAAACAAGGAGAAAATGAGCAGGCAAAGCATGACAGAGGGCTGATCTTTGGCTAGAAGAGAGGCACCAAAGCCATTGGAAGCTGGAGGAGACCCTGAGACTGAAGACAGGTGCTATAAAGATGCTATAAACCACCCCTCCAACCTCTGTTCTGAAGCCCATGGGAGAGACAGCTGGAAGGAGAGAAGTCTGATCAACCCTGGAAGCCCAATACATACTTAACCGACTGTTCTCTCTTTTATTTATGAGACAACAAGATCTAATTTATGCATTATTACATTTACATGCTTGCTTAATAGAGATTTGATTTTGCATGGCAGTGACAGAATACTGTTCTTGGAACATGAATATCTGAGAGCGCTTCAGCTGTTTAAAGGGTACACAACTGTAACTGCTATGATACTGTCTCCAAAGCTCATTCATTTCTAAGTGCCCTTAGAAAAGTCAATAACAAAAAAAGCTTCCTGAGTGCTGAGGCTGCAGTATTGATCAATCTGGCGCACAGATGGCTGAACGACTCCAGGCCAATCGAAAGGCCAACAAGTTTTGCCTGTTGGCATAGCAGCTTCATAAGAGAAGGTTTTTAGTTTGCATGGGGTTTTCTGAGATTAGGGATGAGAATTCAAGAATATTCCAGGATGGGGCCATCATTCAGTGGAAGAACATTCTCTTTGCATGGAAAAAGTTCAGTCCCTTACATTTTCAGGCAGCGCTAGAAAACACTCCTGTCAGATCTCTTTATAGTAGATAGTCATTGAGCTGGATAAGCCCATAGTCTTGGTTTAGCCTTCCTGAATACTTCGTTGTTAGAGAGAAAGGAATAAATCTGTTAAACAAATAAGGCTGTTGCTCCATGACTAAATGAACATAGGGCATACACTTCTCCAATAGCAACAATGCATCACTGACAAAGTGAGACATCATTCTTTCTCAAATCAGACCGTGGACACAACCCTATCCAACTTTCCTGTGCGAGGGCAACTATACTAACAGTGCTACATCCTGCAGTGGGTAGGCAATCATAGAGGCTTCCTCAAAGTAAGGGAACAAAAGTTCCCTTACCTCTGGGCTACATTATGCTTGCATTGGCCATAAAAAGTTGGAAAGGATTGGGCCTCAGTCACACGGGGAACACAACCAAAGGATCGGTTGCACTTTTACTTGACATCCCCAAATGTATTACTTTTTCTCTGCATTTGTCATCCATTCCATTTGCCTTGGAATGTAACATAAAAGTCTTCATACATCAGCAAAATAAATAGTGAGGTTAATTTGTATCTCATTAACCCACAGCAATTTACACTTCTAGCTGTGTATCAAAATTTCCATGAAATACATGGCTAATGCCAACAGGTGAGAGTTACTTCTGTTACAGTAGAACTTGTACAGAAAGCACATGGAGTCTAATGTGGTTTGCGTGAGATGTATGCAGTCCACATGTTCCATAATTTGTAATGTTCAAGAGGACACAAAATTTGAGTTCCAGAACACAAAATATCTCATGAGAACCCAGGTAGAACTTTGTGGCACATTTAAAAAAAGCCTGGGCTACAGACATGACACACTTAGGTAGTAGTATAGTGTTTCAGTTTGCATGTCACATTTGTAAAGGCTGTTTAAGATTTCCTTGTAAATATAAATTCAGCACAGCTGGCAAAAGGCAGGACAAGAACCTTTACCCCTATGTTGAACAGAAGCTCCTGGCTACGCAGCAACTGAACCTGTAACATGGCACTTTTTTTGCCGGGATCAGGTACAAAAGTGCCTGCAGCTCTTCTCTTACAGACCTTTACCTACTGCAGAGATAACCCAGCACTGTCCATAACGAGAACATCAGCATTTCAGGTTTGGAGTCCTTCCTTCTCCAAAGGAAGGCAGGTAATCAGAAGAAATAAAATGGAGTTTATTAAAGGACTGAGTAAGCAGAATGATTAAAAAATAAGACAGATGCAGAAGGTCTAAAAGCCAGAGGCACCTGTCAAAACTCACTGACAAAGGTTGGGGTTGGCAAAGGGAAGTCCTGCCAATCTCAGCAGGAAGGTTGGCCAGAATCCTTTGTTTGAGAGAAATTCAGCCAAAAAGGTGCCCAATCCATGTAAGGATTGCTTGAAGTGCCACCTGTCGTAAAAAAAGATGAGCGTGTCTGCAGGATTACTGCAGGAGGATGTCTCTGCAACATTTTGGATGATGAAACAACACAGAAGCCAGAGAGGGTAAGTTAGAAACATCCAAAACTTGGGGGGAGAGAAATTAAAAATTTAAAATAAATGAAAAACTAAGGCGAAACCAGTGATTTTTACTGCTGGTGAAAGGAACAGAGAACAATCCTAAACTTCACTTAGGCAGGCATAAGCCCTGGCATATGTCTTGTTCTGACCTGGGGGTGTCACAAAACTGCCTTAAGGCACTTCTGTGGAAGGGGGATTAGGCCACACCTCTCACACCTCTCTTAAGGCACTTCTGGGGAAGGGGGATTAGGCCACACCTCTCACACCTCTCTTAAGGCACTTCTGGGGAAGGGGGATTAGGCCACACCACCATGGAAAGATATGCCAGGTGAGTTTGGCCGTCTGGTTAGGATTGTTTCCAAAATCTAGTTTAACTATGTTTGTGAATCAATGAATGAGAATAGTAATTGTGGTGGTGGTATAGATGCCAGTGGTTTCTTCTCTGAATAACTGTGCTTCCTCATCAAATTACAAGTATAGAAGCAGCTGCTTTTAACCTACTGTAAAGTACAGAAAGTGCTGAAGACTCACCATCTTTTAGGAAGTTGACCAAAACACCATTCCATTAATAAAAAAACTGAAAATCTAACCAGTTGTAGTTGGTCTGTCAAGTTATATGCCATCCCTTTTAACATTTAAAAGAAACATTGTAAGATGAACTTTACCTTTGGGCGCAAATCATGTAACAAAATTAATGTTCCACAGTGAGTTATGGTTTGGGGTGTGACAATGCACAAAGAGTGCGGAATATTCCACTTCCTTCAATCGTTAAGCTGGACAAATACATTCCCACCCTGTTCCCCCATCTCCCAATAAATTGTAACTCCAGAATATAACTCTTTCCACCACTACACATTTCAATTTACATTCATATGCCTAATAAATATTAGTTTTCCCGATAGAAAGGAGTTCTGTTTATTATGTATTTCAAATATTATGATTGTTTTCTCTAATCAAATGGGCTCTCACCATCTGCTTGCACTCCAGATCCAGAATCAACAATAGGAGACTCTGGAAACAGCTGGTTGTTGCTGCAATTGTCTGCCTCCAAGCACTCTCCAGTTTCCAGGAACTATATTATTTTTTCCCATCAAACAAGAATGCTGGCACCTCTTAACCATTCCCTTTACTGCATGACTGATGTGTGAAAGGACATGTGGGACAGGAGGATTGCAATGGTCGCTTTCCTCTGGATTGTGCTTCAGGGGCGCATTGACAGTCATATCTGTAACCTTAATAAATAACAATGCAAGTTGAATGGCTGTGTCACGCCAAACCGTATCTCGATCACTTCATCCTCCTTGCCCAGAGGATTGTCTTGTTCAAAGACAACTAAGTAGTGGCTTTTTTCCAGGGACAGCATGTAGTGAAACTCACTGAAATAATCCTCATCTGAAGATAAAGAACGTTTGTTCTATAGATGTGCAAATAAAGGGAATTTCTGTACAGGGGCATCACTAGGGTTCACGTCACCTGGTGCGGGAAGCCAGTGCATCACCCCCATGCATTGGGTGGGGCAACAGTATGAATTGTGGGTGTGGTTATATGCCATTGCCCCACCTCCACTGGTTTTTATAGCAGTTCATTTTAATAGAATAAAGATATTTCAAAGTGGTTTGTTTCACTGCATTCTGCTGTAATTCACACATTCGAAGCTGTATAACATGATGGGATTATTTCTACAAACCATGATTTTAGCCATTTAGGTCACAAGAGCTGCCATCCCCTTCAAGGGTGCCCCCCTGATCAGGACCATTTTGGAAGTCTTGTCCTCTCCTGGACTGACCTTCCACTCCAGCCAAGGCATGCCTGCTTACTCGCCAGTAAACACAGCTGTGCAGTTCACATCCATTTTCAATGAAATTCAATGAATCATCAGGGACCTCCTCCTGGGGTGATTTGTGGGGGCTGTGTTCATTGGATCAGGCAATTCTGGTGTCCTAGGATTCCCCTCAGCCTGCCCTTTCCAATGAACTATGGCACATTTTCCTATTCACGAGTAAAGCTGTGATATGTGTCACTTTACTTTCATAGAGTTGAATGCATACTTTAGTTTTTTTAGTTTTTTGGCCATAACGTTTGATAGGAAGGTGCTATTTCAAAATGGACTTTTGCACTGGATTCTGCTCTTCAATACGAGTCCATCAGTATATGATATGATGCCCTATCACAAAGTTTGATGCCCTATCACAAAGTTGCTATTTTTAGCAACTTTGATGTCCTATCACAAAGTTGCTATTTTTAGGTTCCTCAGTGCGTCACCCACCTTGGACACATCATCCACTGTGGACTGCAGCAACCACACCACCCTAGTGATGCCACTGTTTCTGTACATACTTGAGGGTTTTTGGCAGATACCACTCCTTCTGCATTTGTAGCTGCATTTGTAGGTTCATCTGCACACTACAAAAGTTCATGAAGAAGTAAAGAAAATCAGCTGGAGAATGATTGCAGAAGAATTTGGGGAAAGAAGAATCAGGCTCAAGATTCTTTGGTGTCTGTGCTAGGTGGAAGCTACAAGAGATGAGGGGTGTGAGTTGATAAATAGTTGAGATGACAATGGCTCTTTTAAAACTTTTCAGTGCCACTTCTAGGGGGATGACTGAACAACAACACATTTTTTCTTTTGTCTGGCCTAACTCTCCCAACATTCAGTTTTAGTAGATCTCCCCTAGTTCTGGTGTTACATGAAAGAGAAAAGAGCATCACCCTATCCACTCTGTCCATCCCTTGCATAATTGTGTATGTCTCAATCATGGTTTATTGCTTCTTAAAATGGTTTATTGTTTCTTAGTTATGCATCTCATTTTATCTGCAACCAGTCTTTAAAGAATTTTAATACCGGTAATATATTCCCACCATTCAGGATTCTTCAGTAATTGTAGATGATTTGAAGTGGAACTGATGCATTATCAATTTTGGCACATGTGGCTAATAAATTCAGGCTGCAATCCTATATGCACTTTTCTGGGAGTGCATTGAACAGATTAGGAATTACTTCTGAGTAAACATACATAGGATTGTACCATCAATTGTTGCAACTTTAAGCATTGTTCTTTTTCTCGTTTTTGGAATTAAACTATCAGAACTTCAGAAAAGCATAATACAGCTCAAACTACTTTTCACTCCAGTTGTGAGAACTGTATAATAGGCATATCATTATTGATCCTATGCTACTGTTTCCCCTACTCCCACCAAAGTTATCTCAATGAGAGCAAGTGGCCTGTTTCATTCTTTGCAAAATTCCTTTCATCTCCATTTCCCACATGAAGAACTCCAGCAAGTGACATAAATAGAAGCAGAACTCTTGTTTGGTTATACAACTTCCTTTGGCATGGGGGATTTTTTTTTAATCTACAAAACTGGATAAAACATTCTGAAATAGGAAAGCACAGAAAATTGCATTTTGTTTTTAAATAAACAATAATTTCATCCACTGTGTACATCCAAAGTTTCCAAAGTTCCTTCCAAGAGACTGCTGGTCACTTAACTACAATGCTCAAGTTTTTCTGTTTATACATGTAGAAGAGGAGGGGGTAGGGGAGGTTCTATAACAGTTGAGGGGTGATGAGCATTTATTTATTTATTTATTTATTTATTTAAACTATATATATATATAGTTTATATATATATACACCCATCTTTCCCATGCTAGTGCCGAAGACAGCTGACATAGCTTTTATTCTTTTGTCTTCACAATTCTGTGAGATAGGTAATTGTTCTGTGGGCAGCTCATCGAACTCTTCTTTTTCCAGATGAAATAATGTCCCAGCTAAAGGATTACAAATTCTTCTTTTGATCTAAAAATTCTAAACTTTAGTTCAAAAAACAGAGAAAATTTTGAAGAATATGGCTTTAGGGAGAGGTAAAGCTCGCTGGTATATCTTTGAGGCCAAGGTAGGTTAATACACCAAGTGTCAAAAGAAGGGCACAAGAAGCCCCTGCTTACTGGGCAAGAGGCACTCTTTCAAGTGGGTGCTCCTCTTTTATTTAGCAGGGGGAGAGTAACTGGCCCTACTCACCCCAGCAATGTCTGTTCAAGTGGCTTCTGCTGGCGTTCTTTTTTTGCATTTTAGATTGTGAGCCCTTTTGGGACCTATTAATTAGCTATTAATTTTTTTTCTTGTAAACCGCTATGTGAACTTTTCAATTGAAAAGCGGTATATAAATACTGTAGATAGATAGATAGATAGATAGATAGATAGATAGATAGATAGATAGATAGATAGATAGATAGATAGAAAGAAAGAAAGAAAGAAAGAAAGAAAGAAAGAAAGAAAGAAAGAAGCAGAGCCTCATATCCACAGCTTCACTTGTCTGTGGCCACCTGAACAGGTAACAGGTGCAGAGGAGAAGGAACTGGGCTGGGCAGCTGGAGAAGGGGTGAATCCAGCAACAGTGGTGTGCATTTAGGCATCCTGCCCACCCTTTTTGTTTCCTTGGACTTGTGCCAGTCATGGAGCTGGTGCAGATCTGAGGAGCTCCATTCCAAAGCAGAAGATTTATGGAAATGTTTCCTTTCTAAAGCTTTCCAATCTCCCCAAGCTGGATACAGCATGCTCTTTTTCAGTGTGGCTCATCAGTATATGATAAAGAATAGGACTGGGGTCTCAGAAATCTTTGCACCTTTCAGGCCTAAAGAACAGTCTTTCTCACAAATTCCCACAACATTCGCTGAAAATTCCAAGGGATTATGGCTCACACTGCACAAAGACCATTATTTTTGAACTTTAAAAGGGGGGGCGTTGTTTGTACAACATCCCACATTTCAAAACTCAGCATTTCTATTTGGACATCTGATCTGAGAACCTTTTATAAGGCTACTTAGAGGCTGAGTGAAAATAATGCCTCCCTTGTTCAGAATACTGCCGCGTCAGACAGCTGATTAGTGTGTGGAAATTAATCAGAGGCTAATCACGGAAAGCCAAAACAGTCGATAGCCTGCTGTTCCCCATTGACCTACTTCAAGATCCTGAGCAGCCCCAGAGACTCACTCAGTGGCATTTCACAGAGACAGAAAGATCCAAGGACCACATTGCAGGTGACATAAGGTTCAGAAGGTATATATAGGTATCCCCTACTTTCTGATGGTTTGTTTTCTGATGATCCACTCTTTCAACACCTTTCAATAACTCATTCATTCAATGCATGTTCTGCTCTTTCAACCTCTCTCTGCTATTCTAAAGGCCAAAATTGCCCGCCCCCATGTTGTAGCTCCTGGTCTAATCCCATTCCTGAAGGAGTTTTAATGAAAACCTATTTGCAGAAATCCTTGTGTGGCAGCAGGAATTTGCAAAATTAAAGGGGCATTTGTCATTTGCTATTGACAAATTGCAACATTTATAATCTAAAAAAGATTGGGTTTCACTTTTCAGTGGTTTTCTATTTTGGATGGTATTCTGGTCCCTAACACATCAAGAAAGGGAGATTCTTGTATTACCACCATTAGTTAGTGCAGAGCTTGTATACTGAAGAAAACCAGGTTGGCTCCACAAGCAACTTGGGGATCAGCTGAAGTTAAAGAAAAAGAAGTACAGGGAGTGGAAGACTGGAAAGATCACCAGGGAGGAGTACAGGCAGATAGCCCGGTCTTGTAGGGAGGGGATCAGGAATGCTAAAGTTTAGTATGAGCTGAGACTGGCCAGGGGAGTCAAGGATAACAAAAAGAGCATCTTTAGATATGCCCAAAGGAACAGGAGGAGAGACGAGGGGGTGGGGCTGCTCCTGGACAAAGATGGACAGCAGGTGTCTGGAAATCAGGAGAAGGCAGAGCTGCTCAACTCCTACTTTGCGTCTGTCTATTCTCGGAAGGAGGGCTGTGCAAATGGAAATGCGGGAACTTTGGCTGATGCGAGGATGTACTTGCATCCTCAAAGAGGTAATGAAAACATGGATGGTGCAGAACAGCAGATTAAGATTGATAGAAAACTGGTTCGAAACCACTTAACTAGCCTAAATGAATTCAAGTCATTTGGACCAGGTGAGCTGCATCCTCGAGTTCTTAAGATGTCCAACTCACAGATGTCCTTGCAGAGCCTCTGTCGATCATCTTTGAGAAATACTTGAGAAGTGGAGAAGTGCCACTGGACTGGAAGAAGGCGAATGTAGTCCCAATCTTTAAGAAGGGGAAAAAAGAAGACCCAGGAAATTATAGACCAGTCAGTTTGACTTGAATCCCGGGAAAGATAGTAGAACAAATAATAAAACACGCAATTTGTGCATATCTAGACAAGTACTCGGTGATCAAAACAACCCAGCATGGATTTACCAAGAATAAATCTTGCCAGACAAATCTGATCTCCTTTTTTGATCAGGTTATGAGCTTACTGGACAGTGGCAATGCTGTGGATGTCATTTATCTTGACTTCAGCAAAGCATTTGACAAGGTCCCACATGACATTTTAATTGGGAAGTTGGAAAAATATGGGCTAGATCGGGCAATCGTTAGGTGGATCTGCAACTGGCTCAACGACCGCACACAAAGGATTTTAGCAAATGGTTCTGTGTCAACCTGGAGGTCGGTTTCAAGTGGAGTACCCCAAGGCTCTGTCTTGGGCCCAGTTCTCTTTAACATTTTCATTAATGACTTGGAGGAAGGGATACGGGGAAGCCTGATCAAATTTGCAGATGACACCAAGCTGTGAGGAGTAGCAAACACATCAGAAGACAGGAGAAACCTCCAGGAGGATCTGGATAAACTAGAATACTAGGCTGTAACAAACAGAATGAATTTCAACAGGGAGAAGTGCAAGGTTCTGCACTTAGGAAATAAAAACCAAAAATACAGGTATAAAATGGGGGATACTTGGCTTGGCAGCACAACATGTGAGCAGGATCTTGGAGTTGCTGTGGATCACAAGCTGAACATGAGTCAGCAGTGTGATGTGTCTGCAAAGAAGGCAAATGCCATTTTAGGCTGCATTAAGAGGACTGTAGCTTCCAAGTCACGAGAAGTTCTAGTTCCTCTTTATTCTGCATTGGTGAGACCTCACCTTGAGTACTGTGTTCAGTTCTGGGCAACTCACTTTAAGAAAGATGCAGCCAAACTAGAGCAAGTCCAGAGGAAAGCAACAAGAATGATCAGTGGGATGGAAGGGAAGCCCTACAAGGAAAGGTTGGGGTAACTTGGGATGTTCAGCCTGGAGAAGAGAAGGCTGAGAGGAGACATGATTGCCCTCTTCAGTTACCTGAAGGGCTGTCATAGGGAGGAAGGGGCTCATTTGTTCATAACTGCTTCTGAAAGCAGGACTAGAACCAATGGGTACAAACTGCAAGAGAGGAGATTCCAGTTGGATATCTGGAAAAAAATTCCTGACAGTGAGGACGGTTTGGCAGTGGAACAGGTTGCCAAGGGAGGTGGTGGACTCTCCCACACTGGGGATCTTCAAGCAGTGGCTCAACGAGCACCTGTTGGGGATACTCTAGGGGGATTTCCTGCTGCAGGCAGGGGGTAGGACTAGATGACCTACTAGGTCCCTTCCAACGCTATGATTCTATGATTCTATGAAATCCCATTATGAGAGAAAAATGGGTACAATGTTCTATTTATAGAAATATATTGGAAACTCAATACACCTAAATTTTTTTAAATTATCCTTCCCTTTATGTCTAGGACTAAAACGAAGGATAGCTTGGCCTAAACACTTTGATATTTAATCAAGTGAGGGCTACCAAGAGTGTTCTCCAGAGATATGTGTCAGGCAAAAATGATTCTCATGCCCATAAAACAACCTTGAAGCATTGGCTCATGGCACAATCCCTCTATCTGTTGGGACTTAAGAGGCTGAAAACAGAGACAGAAAACAAGAGTAACTGAAACCAACCAATGCCAATATATTGAGAGATTGTTTACAATATTGGAGATGAAGAAAAAAGTAGTAGAATTAAATGGATGCAATAGAACTCTCTACAGGTTGAACTTCCCGTTTGTGACATTTGGTTCCAGGAAGCTCCATGATTAACTATTTCACATTATACGAAGGCAATTAGTTACCACTGTCCAAGCCTTCAGACTTGAGGTCTCAGAGGAGCAAGGAAACATAGGTTGGAAAATGGCAGGTGTCTACAGCATGGTTAGAGTGTATATTATGGTTGCAGCCACTGGAACAAAAGCAATATTGCAATATTGGGTCTCAAATCAGTGGAAGCAGCCCTGGGCAAAAGTCCTTTTTTGGTCCAAGCCATCTCACTTAAGTTTCATAGCAGTACGTTCCAATGTACATGTCACATTTCTGATGTCTAGCTGGGGCAAAGCAGAAACTTATGTTACCTCTGGGAAATTATTCTATATTTCCAAGGACAGAAAGAAAGAGTAAAAAGGAAAAATGGCTTTTTAACTGTACCTGCGTTTCCTGCTCTTCTGACAGTAACCCTGGGCCAAAAGCCATGTGTCTCATTCTCTAATAGGAATAGGGGCTGTTCCACACTAGCAAAATCTTTCTCAGCTTCAAAGTAGAATCTTTTAAGTGCATTTCCACTGCCTTCAAAATGCTGACAGTAAGATGTGAAATTTTGCTGACTCACCCAATGCTGTGAAAAACAGTGATTTAATGTGCTTCAGAATGAGAGTTGAACCTACAGTTTGGCTACTTTGCATGTGTAGCCGATGCCATATGTAAATCAGTCTATGGCCTCGGATCCTGAGGCACATCTGTATTCACATTTCATTTGCATACATTATTCTGTTTATAAACTTGGGAGATCATTTTTGCAGAATCTGCACATTGTTGTTGTTTTAAGCCAGGACTTGCATGTAAAGGAGAGAGATTTGAATTATTAGATCTTCTTTATTTTCAAATTGAAACTTAACTCCAAAAGTTAACATTGTTAACTCTAACTTTAACTCCTAAACTTAAAGTTGTCTTCAGTTGTAATTACATAGATGGAACCCAAAGATATGTGTGAGTAACCATCCATGGAGATTTCCTTCAACCTGATCAAAACCTGGAGAAGTAGTAGCTGCTTCAAACCACACCAAATGAAGAGAATAGAGACTTCTGCTGACAGAAGCACAACAACCTTAAGCAAACAGTCTCAAATTCAAGACTGCTGATTAAAAGTTATTTACGATCTTGTCCATGAGGCTGGGCACAGCAGAATTTTGATGAGAAATATAGTGTTATACTAAGTTTCACATGGAAATTTGTTTTAATTCTGCTTCCAGCTGATGTTAGAGTAACAATTTCACTGCAATGCTAGCGGAGAACAACAGGGGTTTCAATGTTGCCTAAGCAGTGTGGTTCTTGCTGTTGACCTTCAGGTTGTCTGTTGACTTTTAGATACTGTGTTACCATGATCTCGAGTATCTCAATTAGAAAAGAAAACGCATCCTAGTGGGGTGTATGAGACATGTGCTTACCCACTTTCTGAACCAGAGACATACTGGGGGGAAAAGAGAGGCTTTGGTTTCCAGTGGCATAGCTAAAGAGGGTCCAGTGGGTGCAGTTGCAGCAGGCTACAAGCTTTAGGGGGGTCACAAGCTGACTTTGATACTAGAGGCTAAACTGTGAAAAACAGGTTATGTATGAATGATAATACCATCATGTTGTATATTGTTGGAAAGGTAATTTAATGCAGGGTGCAGTGCAACAAACTGCAGTGGAATATCTTTTTTTATCAAATTTATGGCCAATTAATCACAAAATAAAAACATAAAAGCCGATGGAACAAAAAATGGATTTTCTTAACTCAAACTTTCCCATTATACTGGTTGCACAAAGAGCCAATGTGATGTAATTCTGATACTATATGGAACAACTAAGGTGTTAATTTTTTCATATACATATTTCATAATACATTTACCTATTATAACTAGGAAAGCAAGCAATGTAAGTGGTGCTCCTCTTACATTTGGCAGGCAAAGAGGTTTCCTGTCCAGTAAGGAACACACTCTTCATTATTTTACTTAAATTTGATTTTGTTGTTGCATGGATAGGGTGGCAACAAAATCTTCTACAATTCAGATAGCAAATAGATGCTTTAGCTATGACACTAGCAAGCAAATGGGTAGTGAACTGCTGAGGAGGAGGGTTTTTCCCCATGTTTCTTTTTAAAAATACCTGGGTATGACATCACTTCCAGTTGTGACATCACTTCTGGGGCAACATTTTGAGCTTTGCACCGGGCTACGTGACCATTAGCTGCCCCACTGCAGGTTTCTAATTACTATGGCCAAAAACGTGTGTTATTCAATGACAGTCCAATCCTATGCATGTCGACTCAGAAGTAAGTCCCATTATAGTCAATGGGGCTTATTCTCAGGAAAGTTTGGATAGAATTGTAGCCTGGGATCCTATTTTGTTTGTAGGAATTTATAGGTTCTTTTATTAAATATTTTTATTATTTTATACTTTTATTAAATATTTAGATTGTACTTTTCTATTATATCATCTTCTGAGCATCAGCAATGGCAGGTAAGCAACATTTGAAAATAAATGCATTTTATCAGTAGATATCAATATTCATCTCTGGAGACAGACACACGGGAAAGGAGAAGCTGCTTTACACTTCTGAGTGACCTGCTTTGGGAGGGAAGATATTGTTCCAAGAGACAGAGAGGAAAATTCAGGATGACTATCAGCAAAATTCTTTACAAAAGAACTTTTTGTTGACTGTTCAACAACTTCAGCAAAGAAATATTCTGAAGGCGTTTTTAACAAAAATACTCATCAGGTCGGCAATCCGTGCACTAAATTTGTTGGATAAAAATTTCCTGACAGGTTAATCCTTCCACACACTCTTGTCTCTGTGGGTGGTAACAGCCTTCGTAACACCTAATCAGAGAGAAAGAACTGGCAGAGGTGACAGAATGTTAAGCTCTAGGCTTTACAGGCCTGTTCTCAGCAGGAAACATTTGACAATGAAGCTCTCATTGAAAGGCTCAACCATTGCCACTGACAGATCTGTAGGCATAACACTGAACCAACTACATGAATGACAGTCCCAATTTTGTCCTTATTTTTTTTTAAATATCTGATTAAGTGTTTGCTATCATGAGTTGGTGGAGGTGTCAGTCATCAAGATTTTGTTTGCTTGCCATACACTTCGGGCAGCACATTAGCAGATGATCATTGTGTCACCTGCATCTATCTGCCCACTGCTTATCCTCTTCCCAATCCCAGAATTTGAAATGGACAAGAAGAACAGAGTTGAAGAGATGCTTTGGAGAAAGGAGCTATAGAGAGCTGGAGCATTAGAGCCCAATTTTGAGCAAGATCTGCTGGCACAACATGCCATAAAGCATGTCCGGCACAAGTTCAGCATTGGAGCTAGCACCAGTGGAGCACTGGTGTTCTTCAATGTAGTGGTCGTCCAGACTGTGGCACCACAGGCAAGTAAGATGTGGGGGGAAGTGGGAAAAGGGTATCATGGGACAGAGAGAGGAGAGGAGTCATGCCAGGGAGAAGCAGGGTGGGTCTGGTGGAGCTCAGCATCACCAGTTCCAGAGTCTCCATGTTGGACCTGGCATGGAGATGCCTGATTCTATGGCAACCCAAGAGATGCTGCAGAATCCAGTAACCTGACTGTAGGATTATTTTCCTTACTTTCCTAACAAAAGTTTCCTTCACCTGAGAAGCAGCTGGCAGTTGTCTGGTAGCTGTCAAGATCCTGTGACAGCCATTTTGGCACCGCAGCAGTCCAGGCCCTCCAGGCAGTATAGGACTGATCAACTTCAAGCGAATGAGATCATCCACAATCATCTAAAGAAGATACAGTCAGTGACTAAAAACCAACAAATGAACAACTTCACATTGCTTTTAGATTGACAGTGAGCCTTCCACACAGGATCATGTACATTATATCTTTTAGGCGCTTCTATAAACAAGAACAGCCTACAGCGATCAGGGTGATGTCATAACTGCAAGAGAGGACAAGGCACCCCAAAAAGAAGGACATCCAAGAAAAGTGCAGGATATGACAAATTAAAAGCCAAAACCACTTGTATATTGATTTTGTGTGGTTAATTTAATTACTACCTTACTTATTATTAAATGTAATATGTGCTATGTTACTTATAATTTATGAAATTTATTAATTACAGGAAAGCTATGCTGATAGGGAAAATGGAGGACATTTAAGTTCTTTTTCGGGACACAAGGCTAAAAAAAAGAGGGGGAAAAAAGAAAAGGAAAACATCTGTTCGCCCTGACAACGATATCCCTCTTATTTAAAGGAAAGCAGTTTTCTCCAGCATGGCCTTGAACAGCAAGGACAAGCCTACATTTGTACAGGATCACGTCTGATATTTGCAGTAAACAAGATATACAGAAGGCAGTATTTTTAGCAGTAGCTCTATTGGTATTTATGAAGGCCCTCCCGTCATCCCCACCCCCTCAAAAAAAAACTTCCACCCAAGATGTCAACTATTTCCAACACAAAAAGTATCTGCCATGAGGTCTTTGGAACTGCAGCCTATTTGGAATGGGAACAGCATTCAACAAACAAGTGCATGTTTGAAATAGGAAATAAAAAACAGATGAAAACATATCAACTGCCTAGCATTACAGCTCTGTTTATGGTAATTATCAGCTTCCAAAATCTGACACCCCCCCAACTCTGAGCTTGTTGTTTTGTCTGCCTAAAGTAGGCATAAATTAGCCTTAAGTGAAATCATATCACTTGATGGATCAGCCTGTGGTTGATTTTGATCATATGAAAGATGCTAGTTTTTATTGAGAACAACAAAAAGCTCCTTATAATAGTGATATATGGTGCCTGCTGTAGTCAGTGAAATCTGAATTTTCACAATTAGGCTCATCTTTCTGGATCTGCCACCAGCATTCCTGGTCACCTTGGTGGCATCATTTTCATCCATGTATCCTTAGTTCCCCTCTCTATATTGCTGCATCAGCAGGGTTCTCATAGCATCATTTGTTAAGCCATAAGGAACTCTCATTTGATTAACCAAGTTTTAACTATTAATGTATCATATTCATTTTCAGGTTTTCTACCATGTCTACACATATTGGAATGCATTATGAGATTGCTTCAGAGTTCCAGACTTTTGCATTGGTTATCAAATAGCAACATAGATCAAAAGCAAACATCCTGGAGAGCTGGCATTAAATTTTAGAAACAAAGAACAAAGTTCAAGACAAAGAACGAATAAATAAGCCAGTGATTAACCTGGCTTCAACTCTGCAGAATAATATTATTTTTTCTTTAAAATAATATTGCCACATTCCACACCTGCTTTCCTGCACTTATACTTGAACTCATGTCCACACTCTTTGGTGCATTCATAGAGCACCATTAAGGTGGGAAGGTGGGAAAAGAGAAACTGAACAAATGTTGTATTTCCCTGGCTGGGAAAGTTGCGAAGTGTTGACAACTCCATGTTTATGAGTTCAGGCTGCTGGCAAAGCACTGAGGGAAGATTTAAAGAAGCTAGTGTGGGTAGTTCTACATGTCTCAGGAAACTGGAAGTTTTATTTTTTTCCAATAACAGTCAACCCTCAGATTATCCATGGCAAACCATTTTTGAAATGAAGGGGATTCTCTTCAAAAGCAAAAGCAGCTTGTGATACAGAAACAGGGGTCTGAGTACAGTGGTGAGTACCGGCTCCTCTGTGGCTCCCAAGTAGACATGCCTATGATTACAAATAACATCTTCATGGGGTGTACCCCCACCTTTATTTCTAGAAAAAATCACTGTACGGAAGTTTCTAATTTTCCAAGAGGAGGAAGTCCAACATCCAAATTGCTCCAAGCACTTGAGTGTTGCTCCAAGTGCTCTTCAAATCCCAGCCTGTGAACTTCAACTGCATCATTTTTTCACTCATGCACTCATTATTGAATTTCAGTCATAATGTATATAATCAGAGATGGGCTGGCCCCATCCCAAGATCCGGTACGCCGGAAGTGGGAGGGGCCAGCCGGGGTCAGGGGTGTGGGCGGGGCGAGGGGCGGGACTGGGGAGGGGTGAGGGGCGCTAGATTGGCAGGAGCTAGGCCCACCACTGTATATAATCCTTACGAAGGTAATGTTGCATCAGTGTAAGACCCTAATAGGACTGACCTGCAAAAGACCTTCTCCTTCAATCTGCTTTCCAAACTGAACTTTACGTTAATGCTATCACAGTAGACTGAGGATATAAAAACTTTTGTTCCTGCTTGCCAGTGCATAATCACAATAGTCAACTGACATTGGCAATTGCAGTGTTTATTGTTGTGCCACCAAAGTACTGTAGGTCATGTACATACAAACCATACCAACCAATACAAAGTGAAAGATCATAGAACATGATATCCTATCATAACAGTTAGTCATTACACCCATACTGTTTTATGCAAAGCAGCAGTTGAAACTATCTGTAGCAGCATTCTAGTTACTCTGCCTGAACAGAGTCTGAACAGCCTATGTTTAAATTAGTTCAATATACCATAGTCAGGGTTGTCCTTAGACCAAAATTAGCATGCTAATTTTCTTCTACCCTTAACCGACATGTTTAATCTTGGACATCTCTGGTTAATCAGACATCTCTTAATAAAACTTCTGTTATGCAGTGGATCAATCACCAATGCATTCACAATAAGAGTTTATCGACACATTTTATTCAAACCCTTTCCTCTGCATCATAGTTGCAGTTCTGATTCCCCCTTTCCTGACTGCTGTTTAACCAAACCTCCTCCCGCCCTCCCAGAAGCAGGCAAGCCATAGAGCTAAAGGTGTCCCCAACAGGTTGCCCCACTGAGTCATGACTGACTCTAAGGGTGGTGGTATCCCTACTAAGGCTGAACAGTCAGTGTTATCCAAAGACATCTCTATGGTCTTGTGGCTGGCATAACTAAACTCCAAAGGTGCATAGAACACTGTTTCCTTCCCACCAAAGTGGTACCTATTTATCTATTTGTTTTTGAACTGCTAGATTGGCAGGAGCTAGGCAAGTTATAGGAGCTAGAAGCTTACTCAGTTATGCAGTATTCAGGTCTTGACTGCCAACCTGCTAACCTTCAGGTTGACACAGTGTCTTTAACTTCTGAGCTACTTACGCAAGATCAAACTATCTGTTTAATAAAATGTGTAATTAAATAGCATCACCGTGTTCTCTGGGACAGGTGTCCAGTACTTCTGGTGAAAAGTACCACCTTACTGCAAATGGCACCCAAACCTGTTTTTTCACCTACTTTTATTCCTGTTACTCCTGTATGTTCAACTACCTTGTGAACATTTGCTACTGATTATCACCTGTTCAGTTCTC
Organism: Cryptoblepharus egeriae; assembly: GCA_030015325.1. NCBI lineage: Eukaryota > Metazoa > Chordata > Lepidosauria > Squamata > Scincidae > Cryptoblepharus > Cryptoblepharus egeriae. The sequence goes on from JAREYC010000006.1 coordinate 52,773,836, forward strand.
ATCCTGAACAAGGCAAAAGAAACAGCTTGTCATCTTTTTACCATCTATTACCCATGAAACTATTCTGTCACTATCAGCTATATTATCTCCCTGCCTCTCAGTCTTTCTTTCATTATGCGACTCTAGAGTTATCATAGACTTGTCTGTTGAATTTTTATTCAAATACAAATATATGTAGGTTATCTCTGACCCACTTTGGCAGAGTCAACATTATTTTTTAACAAGTGCATAATTGCATTTACATATATTTTTCCTATTAGTCTAAAAGGGATTTGAGATGGGCTGATGCCTACATCCCATGTCTTCTTCTCCAACTTGCGCTTATTGTTTGTGCAAGATCCTGAAGGCTTAGAGCCATGCAGAACTCAATGTATGATGCTTTGACAAGCCCAGGTCAGATACTGGAATAAAACACAAAAGATTTATTAATTGTATCAATATTTGGAGACTGGCAATGGTAGTTAAGACCCAGTTTAATTTTAAGTTCCCTGATTAAACTAGTGCCTTGCATTATCTGCTTTGGGTGCCCTTTGGGAAGAAAAGCAAAATACAAATCTAATAAATAAACCAGTTCAGCTGCAATCCTGAACCATCTTTTCCTGGAATTCATACTCCCAGGGGAGTACTTGGTATTTCATCATCTTATTGGTCCTGTTGTGTGATTTGCTGTCCTAGTGAAATATGAAAATTAAACAGCGGTGAAAAAGCTGATGTACAGCTTATTTCGAAAAGACTGGAGGGAACAAAGAACTACCCATGGATTATAGACCTGTCATCCTTGGATCAAGTCATGGTCTTCAGGACATTGACAGAAAGAGATATGAAAGCAGAACACGCCTGCTCTGTGCCCATGGATGATGAGATGACTTCATTCCTTGAGCCTGTAATTTTCAGCTGAATATTTGCATGACAGCAAACCATCTCAATCCCTTATATAAACAAAAGGCCCTGCTATCTAAACAAAAAACATTTACCTATTCATGTGAGAATCCAGAGATTTGTTTGCCCACTCCATCCAGAGTATAAATTGATGCATGGCTCTTACAACTAAAGTAGGACGGAACTGCACCATTTATAAGGGATCCGAATAATTTTATTAAGGAGAAGAGAATCCTTATCTTCTTTATAAGCAATTGAACTGTCTGCCAGAAAGCTTGATAGCTCCTATGATGGAAACCGAACACACTTTTTCTATTATACATGCCTGGGCTGAATAATGAATGCATCAGGAAACGGCTGCAAGGCAGTCTAATAAAACAGTACAAGAGAAAAGGTACTTCTAAGACCACAGGCAAAAGATAAAGGAGATGGCAAAGTCCCACTGCAAATTATTCGTCCCACCCTTAATAATTAAGAGAGGATGAGACTATCAGTAAATTCTAACAGATGGAGTTGTACAAGCAATTTTTCTATGTAGACAAGAACTCTATTAGTTGCTCATTAGAAATCAGATATTGTTCCTCTGCTATTCAACCTGTACTGGTTCAGTTCACACTGGGTAACCTTATGTCCTCCTTTTCTGGACATGTCCTCTTTTTCAGCCTTATATCCTGGAAAAAAATTTTGTCTTCCTTTTTCTTGTGAGTAGGCAGCATGTAGCCTTCTAGAAACTAGTATATTATATGTAATAAAGGATATATAATAGTTTTAAATTTAATCATAAGTAACATTGTGTTTAAATTAACCGCATGAAAGCACTACACATGAGTGTTTTTAGCTTTTGTTTTGTCATGTCCTACATTTTAATTGGGTGTCCTACATTTGGATAGGTCCCTGACCTCTTTTATGGTTCTGACATATGGTCACAGTAGATGATGCCTTCTGCCCAATAGAGATGTCTGATGTCCACTGATGTCTGATGATGCCCACTGCCCACTGCACAGTGGTACTCGCTGTCCCTCCTGCTCAAAGGTGCCTGGTGCCTAGAGCCCAGTTGGGATGCCTGCTGCTGCCCTCCACTGATGGTGCCCATTGCTTGCCAGACCAGTACCTGCTGCTGCCTCCAGTGCCCAGCTGTGCCTGGAGCCCACAAATATTCTGGAAGCTTTACTCCCACACACAGTTCATTCTGCTAATGTATGTACATATTAGATGTGCTTCTTTATTTTTAAAATGCATATGTAGACTTGGGGATGGGATAAGAAGTGTAGGATGTATAAAACTGGGTTTGTTGCCCAGTTATAATTTGTTTGTTTGTTTACTTGTTTGTGTGTTTGCCCAGTTATAGAAGGATGCAAATAATCAGGATGGGGGCAACTAGTCACAAATGTGCAGCGACACCAATGAGCAGGATGCATTTGACAAGGACACAGCTGTCTGGGATGCTAATATGCCAGTACCAGAGGAAGCACATGGCATAATGTCTAAGGTTGGGATAAGTCTTAGGCTGTCCTAATCTACAAGCTTTTATTGGTACAGTGGTACCTCACTTAACAAGCGCCTCACTTAACAAGCGTTTCACATAACAAGCAAAAATTTCCAAGAAATCTTGCTTCACATAACAAGTTCCGCTTCACTTAACAAGCAAGTGCGCTATGGGCACGTGTGCTATGCAGCCCTGATGCTCCACATGGAGGCTATTTAAAAAGCTGCTGGCCAGCGCTGCTGCCTCTAACTGCCCCCAACTTGGGGGCATCATCTCATCTGAGTTTCCATTATTTCCTATGGAAAAATCTGCTTCACTTAAAGAGCGTTTCACTTAAAGAGCATGCTTCCGGAATGAATTAAGCTCTTTATAGGAGGCACCGCTGTATTGTCATTTGATGAAATCCTAATTAGATTATTCAAGACCTACAGTTAGTAGACACTTGCTAAAAGACTCCTCCAGATAAGACCATAACAAAGCTGCACATTTACTGTTTAATAATTTCAGTAGAATGGCTAATCACAACCAATGGCTAGATGAAGCAGAGCTGCTAAGAATGTTTTTTTTTTAAAAAAAAACAAGAATATGTTCTTACTGCACGATCCAGAGTAACTACGGGAGCTCTTACGTCAATGAAAGAAAAATTTACTCTGGATTGCTCTATGAGTTTCCCATAGGTTTCCACTAGATGGCACCGTAACTACGTCAGAGTAAATGTTTCTTAAGAGCTCCCATGGTTACTGTGGATTGTGCAGTTATTTTTTAATTCTTTTCTCCGTGAAGCAACATCATCTTAGCTGCACTGAATTTGTACTTCAAACTGAAACTCATTGCTGATAAGATTTGCTTTCCCAGATTTTCTTACATTGAAAGTGTCAGCTGTTTGGCTTGAGAGATTTTTCTTGGCTATTTTCTTCCTTAATCAAGCAATATATATCAATACCCAACGTTTGCCTGCTCAGCCAAAGGCTTAAGGTATGGCATAGATAAGCCTTAGTAACTCATTCATTTGGGCAGCATTGCCCCGCAGTGAGATAGCATTTCTCTTTTAAATGGAAAATTAAAGGAAAAGAATATCAGCCCTGGGGCAGCATTGTTTGGAAGGAGCAAGGCTGAGTACCAGAGGTTTTCGAAGAAAAGCAACAATGTAAAAATAATGCAATGTTCTGAAGTAATATGTATTTATACTAACCAAATGAAATTAAGCTGGAATCTTCTTGGAGCAGATAACTCATATGTAGAGTTTAGTGACAATTTATTTTTATCAGTTCTAAGGAGAAAGAACAATAGCTCAGTGGTAATTTCAGTTTTGCAAGCAGAAAATGCCAGGCTCACCTTGGAGAGTTTCTACTGGTCAGTGCAGACCATTCCGAGCTAAATATACCAAAGAACTAATTCTGCATAGTACAGTTTTGCATGCATCTCTATAAACCCTCAAATTTGCAATGCTCACCTAGAAATATTTTCTTGCTCATTTTCAATTCTTGACAACCATGCTCTTGCAAGGCTTGATTTGGCAGTCCAACTCCTTCAAGCTCAATACTGAGATAAAAATATAGAGTCACTCCTTGGTCAATCCTTACATTTTGATGGAAATGTGCATGGGAAATGAATCTTAAAAAACAAATAGAAACAAAATCTTGGGACAACGCCTAGCAAAACAGACTCAAATGAACAACATGCACAAGCTTCCAAGAAATATATGTCAAAATAATGGCAAGATGGTACAAATCTCACCAGCTCACTATTGATAAATATGCCCATCAAAATACCTACTTGCCCAACTGGTAGGCATGTCCCAAAGTTCAAGAGCTCTCAGATGTAACTATTAAAAATGCAGAAAACTGCCCGCGTGTAAATAACAAAAGATCACAAATTAATTACAGTAAAACCTTAGGGCGCAATCCAGAGCAAATTCAGCCTGCTCTGCCCTAACTGCTCTCTCCTAACTATTCTGTATCCAGAACATAAAGTTATGCTGCATCCAGAGAGTCAGGAAGCCTGGGCTGCCCTAACTGCTCCAGAGCATGCTAAGTAATTGACACATGGGGAGGACTTGCTCCTGAGGAGACCCCCCTCAGATCACACTGAACAAGGAACAGCTGTGGTGTCTGCCTTATAAGGAAGCCCAGAAGTTCCTGATAACCAGTTACAGCTGCAGTTCCTCTAGTGGAGGGTGGATGTTTGGAGTGGCCTGCTGTATCCCCAGATTAGTGGGCTGCCGTAGTTGTTCCATATCCTGAGGTTGAGAGGCAGGGGTTGCAGCTAGGCTGGCCAAGAACTCAGATTTTTGGTCAGCACTGCCATTCTAACTCAGGCCTTATCATGGACCCCTATGGGTCTACTCATTACTATACCTGCTCCTGAGGTGGTATAACTCTGAGGGCTGGAAGAGGGCATTTCTGCCTTGAAAACAGGCTCTGGATACAGAGTAACTGCTCTGCCCTAGGCAATGCTAAACATGCCCTCAACATGCCTCTCCTGAACTGCTTAGGGCAGAGCAGTTAGGGCAGAGCAGGTCCACCCCTCTTAGGGCACCCTGTGTTGCCTTGCTCTGCCCTAAGCCTCTTCCAGAGTAACTGGGATGGAGCATCTTGCAGTTGCTCCACCCTAGCGATGGATAGGGCACCCTAAGGCCTCTTATGTGCAAGGAATAGTTGCTCTGGATTGGGCTGATAGTTTGTGATCATAATTCCTTCTGGCAACATGCTTGTAACCCAAAATACTTGTATATCAAAGCAAATTTCCCCATAAGAAATGGAAACTTATATGATTTGCTCCACAAAAATATTCATATAAAAATGAGTACAATACAGAAATATAATACAAAATACAAAATAGAAGTAGTCATGCAAGGGTACTGTAATTCTGAGTACTGTAATTTTCTGAGGCTCTTTTCCATTGCCTCCTTACACAGGAGTAAGCTCCACTGATCTTAATAGGTCTTATTTCAGAGTAGGCATATAAGGCTTGGTCTCTGAGGTTGTAATCTTTTTCCCCCTTGCTCATGGGGCAGCCTCAGGACCCAGGAGCAAGGTTTTACTGTAGGCATCAAACAGTTGGAGAAAATAGAAGTGTAGGCTCCTGTAAAACATCAGTTTGCAATTAAGATAACAGGGCAAAAAAAATGCTTAGAGTGGATAAACAATGCTTGATATTGGCAACTATTTTATACAGACTGGGAGCAGTGGAAGATAGGGAGATTGATCTCCTACAATCCATGGGGTCAGAAGAGTTGGACATGACTTAATAACTGAGCAAAAATTGAAATTTTGCATTCAGGAAAACTAAGACCAAATAGTTTTTACAATATAATTTCCCACGTTAACATATGTAGAACTTATTAAAGAATTAAAACCAGGTCAGTAAAAATGTATAGCATTATGCAGGTAAGGGTGAATGTTTATTTCATTTGTAGGCTATTCATTTCTGTTATTTTCACTGATTCCTGTAAACTGAAGCTTTCATGTTACATATGAAATTACCTTAAGAAACAGAATGGTTAAATAATAAGGTGACCTTCATTTTAACATTTGAATAGTCACTTTAGGATAAAGGTGAAAACAGTACATGTATGTCAATGTCTTCCAAAAGAACCACCAAGCATGCACCAACCAGAGAATCCAAAATATGCTAGACTCTCTCTCTCTCTCTCTCTCTCTCTCTCTCTCTCTCTCTCTCTCTCTCTCTCTGTTTTGTGTGTGTGTAATAACTTTTATATTAATCCCATTGATATTGATATTGACAACTGCAATTCTGGGGGAAACATATGCACAAAGGCCAGTTTACCCAAAGCAATGTGAAACTCCACAATGCCATCATAGGTTAAAGCTTGCCTTCATCACTAATCTAAGCAAAACTAAATCATAGCTGTTGCTGGTGAGTAGAAAGACAGCAGTGAGTACTTTTGCTCTTTGTAAATGCAAGTCCCGTATGCTAGCTGGTCTAGCTGGAACCATCCCTCCAAGCAATATAATCCATTTCAAAACCTTATCTGTGAGCTGCACATTCTACATTTCCTGGGAGATACTTAAATTCTTCCCAATTGATTCTCTAATGTGCTGCCTCTTCACATGTCTGGCAACAACACTGGTCAAACTGACCTACGCTGCAACTTTACAGCAAGGGGATAAGGCAATTATCCTCACAATGCTTACCAAAGCACATTAACCATAGTAATCCTGGCTGGCATTTCATGATCTCCAACCCAGAACTATTTTCTGAGAACACATCTAGAAAGCAAATTCTCACACTCCCAGTTCTACCATCTCTTACACCAGGGGTCCACAACCCCCAGTCTGTGGCCCAGTACCAGTTGCAGCACTTTGACCACCGGGCCATGCTGGCACTGGGCCATGGACCAGAGCAGGAACCCTGGGGGCGCTCAGCCCTGTCCCCATCCCAACTGCAAAAGCGCAGCCCAACTGCTGAGCCATGATTGCGCAGTTCGCCCCGGACTGGGGCAAACTGCGCGAGCACATCCTGCATTTCTCATAGGGCAAAGTTTTCTCCCGTGGAGTTGGGCCATGGTTCTCACAAAGTTGAGGACCACTGTCTTACTCAACAAGGATCAGAGAGAGACGTTCTGAGGAAATCTAAATACTGTTCTGAAACGCTTCTGATACCCTTTCTTTGCCATATTCACTGCAGGAAGCCAGCTGTATGATCTGGGCTGCAACCCATGCTTGGATTACAGCAGTAGCACAGAAGAGCGGGAAACCAATGTCGTATGAAATACCCTGTGTATCTCAACTCTATGGATATGCAGACCTATAAGATACAAAGTTCCACAATTCAGAAATATCTGAATGGTCCATTGAGTTCCCTAAGAAGGAGCACCTTGCTGAATCTAACCATGGGCTTATTCATTCTGGTGATAGCCACTGCTTTCCAGAGATAGCCAAATGCCTCCAGGAAGCCTGTAGGTAGGTCATGAAAGAAACAGTTCTCATCTACTGTGAGATGAGCAAGTACTGAAAAGTATACTTCTGAATTCAGATATCCCAATAGCTATCATAGTGAATAAATGTCAAGACACCTAGCCTTTGTGAATTCCTTAATTCTTCATTTTCAAAAGTGGTGCTGTCTTTGCCAAAGTAGGTACCCTCTCTAAAGGAGGGAAGAGCATTTGGATATAAAACCCACTGCAGAGTTTAACCCACTGCATAGCTCAATTATAATCTATAAATTATGTCCCATCTTTTTATTGGAAGGTACCTGTGTCCAATTTCCTTGAATGAACTGACTGAAGTTTATAAATGAGTACTTACAACTCTAAGTTCCAAGCTGAGTACTGTAATTCCGGGGGGGGGGGATGTTTCTTTTAGCATTTCTTTTAATACGAAAAATAAACAAGTACAACACAATTCATTTCTAGAGGAAATATTAAATTATCTCTCCCAGGTTCATATTGACTAAACTAGCATGCAAAATCAAATCAAATCAAATAATACTACGCATAGATCTCATGTAATTACTATGATGCCAGAAGTAATTGTTGCTGATGTAGCTACTATACGGGTGAATATAAATTTAAATATTTTCTCAAAACTTGAAATTCTGTAGAATCTTGATGTGGAAGTTTAGATAGATTTATAACATTGTTCTAAATCCCCTCTTTTATTTTGGTCAGTTGTTTTAATTTTTTAAAATACAAGATTAGGAAACACAAAAATATTCCTAGGGCAATCCAATCAGTGTTAAACATAGAAGACTTCATATGTAAACACATGTGATGTCAGAAATTGTGTGATGTCCTTGTACATGTTTGTTAGGGAAAAAGTCCCAGTTGCTGCCAAATGTACATAGAATTGCAGCCTATGGCATTTAACTATGCTTTTTTATACCATCCAAAGCATGTCTTCTTCAAAGTTAGACTTAGGGCGCAATCCAGAGTAACTACGGGGAGTCCTTGCTCCGGTGTAAGAACAATTTGCTCTGGATTGCAATGTGAATTTCTCATAGGCTTTCACTAGGTGGTGCAGTAACTACAGGTATACGTAATGTCTCTTACGTGCTCCCGTAGTTACTCTGGATTGTAGGGCTACTGTAGACTCATAAGTCTACAATCCATCATACTTTGATGGATTTCATGGAACTTTAAAAAAAATTTCTTTACCTACTTCCCCTGAGTACGTGGTTACCAGATGGCCCATAGTATGCAGCCACAAGCTGCCACAGCAGTATTATAGGCTCTGGTCTGGCAGGAGACTGGATAGGACTATTAACATCATTGATCTCAATCAGGCAGGCTTGCTGAGCAATCTTATGTCACGTGGATCCATTGAATTCAGTGGCACTTACAACTAACAAAGTTTATATAATTGAAAAGTTAGCTATGCCTAACATTATCTGGACTGAGTTGGTTACCAGAGAAAAAAGTAATTGAAGCTAAGCCAAAAGACAGAATTGAGAGTTGTTCATTTTTCCTTGTAAGAACTTACTTAGCTGACCTGTTGATGGAAGAATATTAGAATGAGGAAAGATGCTGCTGTATGTGGGCTGATATCTACAAAATGAGCAAATAAATATGAACAGATTTAAAATTTCTAAAGTCATACTGTACAATAAAAAATTGTTTAATGTAAAATAATAAAAATATACATATACTCCTTATTTTAGATGCCAGATGCAGGGGAGGGCACCAGGATGCAATGTCTGGTTGTCTGGGGTGCTCCCTAAGGTATCTTGTGGTCCACTGCCTTAGGCCTGATCCAGTAGAGCTCTTCTTTTTTACTTTTGCTCAGGTCTGTGTCAGACACCAGTTCAAGTTAACTCTTAAATGTAAATGTAAATTTAAGTTAAATTGAAAGTTCCAGAAAAGGGGAAGTTTCTGTGGCGATAGCAGTTGCTGAATCCTAACCTTTCCTGGCCTGATCCACCTTGATAGGGTCAATGTGGACACCACTGGTGTTGGTTCAGCTTCATCTGTGGCATTAAGAAGGGCTTATCAGGGGCAAGGAAACAACAAAATAGGCAAGGGAAGTCTCAGCATGCCAAAATTTCTCCAGAAGAGCCAGTGGATACCACACTGGTGCATTGCCATGCAGAACATTACATAGGAGTGGGCTGCCCATCAGAAATATTAATTGTGATTTTACACACTGTTACAAGATGTTACAAGGAAACACTGATGTGATTCTTTGAGACTCTGACACCCTAGGATGGGATCCAAGAATGACACAGTTGGAGAAATATAACTGCTTCCATCCACATCAAATAATATCCTACTTTGCAAGAATATTTGAAGGATTGTTGAAATGTTTTGATGAACATTTCCCAGGGATATTTGTGTTAATAGCTAGATTGGCAACCACAGAGCTAATCTGATGTGAAATAGGAAACCTGCCCCTTCAAGACTGTTTCTCTATGGCTACAATCCTAAAGACACTTTCCTGGGAGTAAGACCCATTGAACACAATGGGAGTTACTTTTGAATAGACATGGTTAGTCTATTGCACCCTTAGTCTCTGCCTTATCCAAAACAGGGATATCACATATTATTTTTCCTTTCCCCTACCCAAAAAAGTATGCAGGTACATTTGGTTCAGCAAATGCTGCAAGTCCATTCTAGATGGGACAAGGAAGCACTTAAGGTTCGATTAAGGTTGCATCAGAACTGTGGCAAGTCCATTGTATGAATAGTTGTCACTAGTAGAAGAAAACCAGCTCCCATAAGCAGGTTGGTCACATACATCAATTCTTTCAGTTGTTCACAAATCCTTTCATAAGTATTGCAGCATTTTCCACTCTCTAGAGTACCGCATCGTCCTTGTTGACCTGCCATCTACTGCCTGTTCAGAACACTGCTGCCAAATTCATCTTTATCTCTCAGAGTTATACTAATGTCATTGCTTCCATGTCCCAATAATAATGCACAAGGGAAAAATAATTCTGGATTAAAGATCCAGAAATAACTTAAGGTTAAACATGAAAAACTTGGAACTGGTCCTCGCTCCCTTCATACTCCACCCTTATTTAGAGCAGGTTCTTACCAACAGAGAGGTCAACTCCCCTTTTAAGTCTTATCTGTAGATTATCTGCTAACAATCCCAATTTTTGTAAAGGATCAAGTAAACTCTGAATTGCATCAACCCTCCTCGAAGCAAAGAACCCTTTACGTTGACTTTATGATCATTGCTCATGGAGGTCCTGGACAGCAGCCTGAGATTTAACGCCAGTAGGGATAGTCCTAGGACCCCATTGAGCAATTCAAGGTGCACACCAATCCTTCTTAAATCCTGTCATATACTGTCCCTGTTTGGTTTCACCCACTTGCCAACAATACTTGTGCAAGCTCCATTCCCACATCCTTTATGACAGCAGGTTAATGTCTCACTGAGGTAGAAGACCAATCCAAGCCAATTTCCAGTCTGGCTTATCTCAGATCACTTTGTGGCAGCTCAGCTCGACCTTCTGATTTCCCACCTTCAGCTGACTGAGCAGAATATTCAAAGTTGCTAATCTTTGATCTTCCTGCTCTAACGCAGTTGAATGTTTTCATTTGTTTGTCTGGGGATACAGACAACTTTATACAGTTGCAGCTTTATACAGTAATACAACTTTATATCTGCAATCTTAACTCAGCTCCAAACTCTCAAAAGTGTGTGACCTTTAAGAAAACCGACCTGGAGCAGTAATAGGGCTGCCTCTTATATTACCTCATTGGGCAATTAAAGGTAGGGTTTCCCCCACAAGTTGCCATGCTATTAATGATCAACTCTAGGCAGCAGTGCTTATCCCCATTTTTAAAACCGTAGAGTCAGTGTTGTCCCACACGAGCACAGAACGCTATTACTTTCCCATTGAGGTGGTCCCTATTTATCTACTTGCATTTCCATGCTTTTAAACTGCTAGGTTGGCAAGAACTGGGCAAGAGATGGGAATACTCTCCATCCTGTAATACCCAGGTTCCGAATCTTCAGATTGACAGGGACAGCACCTTTAACCCAGTGGTGGGCTCCAGCAGGTTCGCACCTACTCCATAGAACCGCTTGTTAATGAGAGATAGGACATATAAAGTTTAAAAATAGCCATTTAAAAGTGGCTGCCAGATGGGCAGAGAACTGGTTGTTAATTTCTTTGAATCCCATCACTACTTTAACCCCGGAGCCACTGCTGCCCTGTATGGAAGGCAGGAACAATTTTCCTGCCTTGTTCATGCAAAAACATTCCCCATCCCACTATTTCTCTGTCAGTGTCCTGTCACACTTCCAGTCATTTTCCTAGTCTTTTACTGTAAGCCCTTCACCTTAGTCCAAGTTCTTCACCTGTCTTCCCCTTCTCTCACCTTGCAAGTTTTGCTCCTCCGGTCCGTTCAAGTCCCTTCCCTCACTCACTGCTCTCTTTTTTGTCTCTGCCATTCCTGTCTCATGCATTACGCTCTGAATGAATAACTTTCCTCTCTTCTGTTTGCCAGGCTGCCTCCCAACCCTTCTGCAATTCCTACCTCAAAGCCTCTTTTTTTGGCAAGCATTTGCCTCAGCAGTCTACCAGTGGAATTCAAAGTGGGTGTCAGGATCCCATGGGGGGGGGGGTTGCGACTTCAGGTTAGAGGAGTCACAAGAGGGTGGGATTCACCATCTTGGAATCGGCACTGGGCTTTCCTGGGAATAAGTTTCATTGAACACAATGAGACTTACTCCCAAGTAGACATGGAGGAGCATCCCAGTACGTTTGACAGGATAGATTTTTAAATTTGAAAGGGGATCCTGGGCTGAAATGCCCGAATACCACTGGCCTAAGCATCTGGTCTGCTCCTCTGTTGGTATAAGATTTATCTCCCTTTTTGTGAATTTCATTGTATGTTTACGATGCATATATACATACAATGACAATAAAGAATTTATTTATTTAAAAATTTATTTATTTTTATATATTTTATATATTATTTAAATCTCTGCCTGGAAACAGGCTATGTTTTAGTGCTGCACCATGCCGCCCTCATAGATAAAAGCCCATCCAATACAGAGCTGTTCTCCATCGCCACAGACTGCTACTAGAAAATGACTGGCTGCAGCATGGATTCCCACCTCGTCAGGGTGTCCATACTTCCTCTTTTTCCAAATGTCCTGGGAAAAAAACTTAAATGCCCTCCTTTTTCTTGTATGTAGGCAGCATGTAGCCTTCTTGTAATTAATAAATTATATGTAATAAATCATGTTTTAAATTTAATAATAAGTAATACATGAAAGCAGCATCTATCAGTGTTTTTAGCTTTTATTTTGTCATGTTCTAAAGTTTGCTTGGATGGCCTACATTGGGGGGGGGCCTTGAACTCTTTTTTTCTAGCATATGGTGACCCTGCCCATCATGAAATGCTGGCCATGTAGCAAGCCCCAAGTCATCATGTGGGAAGCCTTATTGAGAGCCTTAAAAAATGATCCTGTTGACCAGCTGCTCAAATCTCTGCTTTTATCTTTTTTGATAACATGGGGAGGGGAAACCCAAATGCCTTCTCAAGCATTTGTTGAGCTCCATTTTCAACAGATCAAGTTCATTCCAGTGGCCTGCATTTTCCCTCATCTAGCCTTGGATAAAAGCCAAGATTATGTTTGCCTACTAATGAGTAAACATGCATGTGACTAACAGGACAATCCAGAGCAACTAATCTGTCCACATAAGAGCCCTTAGGTTGCCCTGTCTAACACTAGGTTGGAGCAACTGCAAGATGCTCCAGCCCAGTTACTCTGAAGGAGGCTTAGGGCAGAGCAAGGCAAGATAGGGTGCCCTAAGAGAGGTGGACCTGCTCTGCCCTAACTGGGGCAGCCTAAGCAGCTCAGGAGAGGCAAGTTGAGGGCATGCTTAGCATTGCTTAGGGCAGAGCAGTTACTCTGTATCCAAAGCCTGTTTCCAAGGCAGAAATGCCCTCTTCCAGCCCTCAGAGTTATACCACCTTAGGAACAGGTATAGTAATGAGTAGACCCATAGGGGTCCATGATAAGGCCTGAGTAAGAATGGTAGTGTTGGCCAAAAATCTGAGTTCTTGGCCAGCCTAGCTGCAACCCCTTCCTCTCAACCTCAGGATATGGAACAAACTACGGCTGCCCACAAACCTCAGGATACAGCAGGCCACTCCAAGAAGCCCCTTGTATTCACTGTAGAATGTACTGGCATCTCATCAGGGACTCCTTATAAGGCAGGCACCCAGTGGAGTCACCAGACTGGTGTGGCTGGTGTGGGCTGCATTGGGGATGCGCTCCGTATGGGGTGATGTTTGACTGTCCTTTGGCAGGCCCCGGGCGTCAACACCCCCATTCAGGCCTGCTCCAAGGCGGAACAGCAGCCAGAAGCTGCCACTTGTCCTCGGAGCTGGCCTGAACTGCCATCTGAGGTGCACTGCACAGAAACACACTGAGCATGCCGAACAGCTTCAGAGGAGACTTCCTTAGAGCAGAGAAAGTCCGCGCCTCTGCACAGCCATTCGGCCTCACTCAGGAGGCGGAGCGGCAGCCGAATGGCTTCAGAAAGAGTACTGCACAGGCACCAACTCAGACGCCTGCACAGTCTCCCCCGAAGCCAAAAGACTTCAGAAAAGTACTGCACAGGTGTCAGAGATGGTGCCTGCGCAGTACTCTTTCTGAAGCCAGTTGGCTTCAGAAACAACTGTGCAGGCGCCAACTTTGGTGACTGCGCAGTCCAGGTACGGGGAGTGCACATCCCAGGGATGACGCACAGACTTCCGCACAGACTTCCGCACCAGGTGATGTGCAGAGTCATGTCACCACTGTAGGCACCACAGCTGTTCCTTGTTCAGTGTGATCTGAGGGTGTCTCCTCAGGAGCAAGTCTTCCCCTTGTGTCAATTACTTAGCATGCTCTGGAGCAGTTAGGGCAGCCCAGGCTTCCTGACTCTCTGGATTCAGCATAACTTTCTGCTCTGGATACAGAATAGTTAGGAGAGTGCAGTTAGGTCAGAGCAGGCTGAATTTGCTCTGGATTGTGTCCTAAGGCTGCAATCCTAAACACACTTTCCTGGGAGTAAGACCCACTGAACACAATGGGCTTTACGTTTTAGTAGACATGGTTAGGATTGTGCTCTAAGGCTGAAACCCTAACATTTTCCTGGTAGTAGCACCATTGAATGTAATAGGATATACCGTACTTTTGAGTAGACAAGCTTAGGATTGCACTGTCAGTTTCACTTTCAGTAGGGCTCAATAGTTGGAAGGGGAGATACTTAACAGCATGCTTGACAGTAATCTTGGAGGAGGGATACTTGATAGCTTGGAGGTAGAATATATTTCTTGTGAGTGTGTTGAGATCCGCTTTCATCGGCTCAGGACCCCAAGGCTGCTGCAGATGTAACATTTGCTGCCTGTTATATAAATGCCGAGGGGTGCAGCTATAATTATATTATAACATAATTATAATATAATGTTATAATATAATCACCATTATAATATAATGGTGATTGGACAGCAGAGATTCTCCCCGAGTAACAGCTTGTTAACCCTTGATGCACATAGTCTGTCTTGTCAGTTTTGTGACACACCAAAAATTGGGATGCAACCCACTGTTTGGTTCCCAACTCACAGTTTGGGAAACACAGCTCTAGCCACATAGGATCCTGTGAAGTATCCAGCAAAAAAAAAAAACTCACAGCACTTGCAATATCCAAACTGTAGCTGCTTTTTGTGCAAATATTGCAGGGTGAATACATATTAAATCCACAAACTGGATGCCCACAAAGAGACTGTTTGCCCTGTCAGTTCAGATTTCTGGAATGTGTTATTCTGAGATTCTGTTTTATGTTAATGGCTGATGTTGTTAAATAAGATCCTGGATTTTCTCATAATCTGCTTGCACTTTGATTTTATGTCAGCATCAGAAAAGGAAATATAAGGTGAGTCTCCATTCATTTTTATGCTATGCCTTCTCGTGCTCTTCAAACTCAGAAACAGCCCAACTAACTTGTGTTCAAGGTAATCCCCAAACAAATCACACCTAAAATTATGTAATAAAGGAGTGGACTGGAAGCTTTACTAAAGAAACAGTCAGTGAGAGATTTCTACCAGGACGGCAATAAACTATCTGCAAGGACTTTGAACTTTACAAAACATTGTTTTGGTGACCGAGCCATTCTTGGTCCAAAGCCAGGTATTTGGGGACCTTGCCACAGAGTAGCAATAATAAATAATCTTAACATTATTCGTGCATAGGCGGGGTTCACTTGTTTGGCTAGACATAGGGCGCAATCCAGAGTAACTACGGGGAGTCCTTGCTCCGGTGTAAGAACAATTTATTCTGGATTGCAATATGATTTTCTCATAGGTTTTCACTAGGTGGTGCAGTAACTACGGGTGCACATAATGTCTCTTACGTGCTCCTGTTGTTACTCTTGGATTGCAGGGATAGTCATTGACATGACAGATATACTTCAACTGAGGGGTCCAGGGACGTCACTAGGGTTCACGTCATGCAATGCGGGAGGCCAGCGTGTCAACCCCATCCCTTGGGCTGGGCAACAATATGAATGGTGGGCATGGTTATGTGCCATTGCCCAGCCTCCACTTTTTTTTAGCCATACATTTTAATAGAATAAAGATATTTCAAAGTGATTTGTTTCACTGAATTCTACTGTAAATTATGCATTCAAAGGTATATAACATGATGGGATGTTATAAACCATGATTTTAGCCATTTAGGTCACAAGGGCTGCCACCCCTAGAAGGGTGCCCCCTTTCTAATGCCCTAATAATGTTTGTGGTCAGAATAGAAACCTTAGCAGTAAAATCTGAATTTTATTGAGACTATTTTGGCTTCCCTAAACTCAACTTCAAGTGTCTGGTATGGAAAGACACAAAAGAAAAAGGAAAAGCAATTTTTTTCTCTTATCTTAATGGTTTGCCTTCCTGCCCGTCCAGTGTCTTCCAGTTTCCAACCAATTTTAACACAAGTCTACCACAGGCAAAGCTGTCTCAGAATTTCCTGTTGTGTTACCAAATGTATAGCTAAAATAATACATACCATTGCAGAAGAACAGCCTCTCAAGTCTAACATTTGTGAGCCTTACACTGTGGCACTGCACAAGTACACAGAGAGGCAAAGAAAAATGAGATGGCCTCAGTGGACCTGTGTAGTATTGCAGTATAAATACTCAGAGAGGAAAAGGGATTGCTGTTAAGCCTGAACAACAACAGTAAAAGTATTGTCATATTGTTGGGGGGAGGACGAGGAAATTGTGTGCTGTTTGCACTTGTGGAATGCAGTGGGTCTCTTCTTTGCCAGTTCTGCTCAGGGCCAAGTCAAGATTAAATCAGGGCAGCAAAGGAGATTGTGAAAGGAGTCAGGAGAAGAGAGATTAAAGAGCAGGACAGAGATGGTATTGCTGAGACGTGCATAGTATACTGCAACATGCCTTTCCCACTTTTTGAAATTTCTGCCTTTCCCATCACATCTTATCCTCACCTGGCACACATCCCACATCCTTTAAGTTTTTCTTTCTTGCCACATGCCAGATGAAGGATTTAGGGGCATGCCAGAATCCCAGACTATCACAGAGAGATTGGGATGTCAAGCTGGGGGGTACCACTACCACTGCAATTTCCCCTTGAAATAAAGTGCAATCTCTGGTGCCACTCCTTCTGACCCTGACACCCAAGGCCCTTCCTGGATCATTAGAATTAAGGGTATGTTAACACAAACCTGCTTTTTTGCAGGTAGCATCTCTGCCTTTTTATTTTTAATAGTCTTGATTTATATCACTAGCTTCATTTTAATACACTGAAATCCATCTTGAACATTTGGAAAGGCAGAATAGAATCACATTTACTGATCAAACAAAGAGATGTTCATATGATGGTGGATGGATCCCAGCTATTGATTGCTACAAGCAGACTTTATTCTCTGGGTTGGGATCAATGCTCAGAATCCTGAGTTGTTACCATCTACCAGTCAGTGGAACCCATTTACTTCTATATAGGGCAAATATCTTACACCTGTTCTTGCCCCCCCCCCCAAACGGGCTATCCCCAAAGAATAGACGCCTTGTGTTCCCTTTTATTAGAAGGTGGGATATAAATATAATAAATAATAAAAATAATTTTGAGAATTTGCTCGGAATCAGCTCATAATTCTGTTTTAAAAATCTCTAGACCTATTCATAGAAATACAGTTCACACTCAAGTAAGAAACTAATTTAAATCTATGGTATCAGTACCTTCATTATATATTTTTTCCAGAATGAATTACCACCATTACTAAATATTCACTTAGTAGCAGCAGAAGCAGCATGGTAGCCAATTTCGGAACACAGGTGTGACATGGTCCAGACTGGAATAGTTATATCTGAAGAATGGACAAATTAGCAATGTTATGACTGATGAGTAGTGAAGACGACGGTGAAAAAATAATGGTAGTGAAAAAGGAGCTATGATTGTGAGAAAGAGGTTCAGGAAAGCCTTCACACACACCCAAAAAAATTATGAGGATGAACGTGAACCCTGATGAATTGAGGGATGACAGAGAAATATAGGAGACAGAGCAATACAGTAGATGGGATGGAGAAGAGTTGTCTGATCAGTGGATGCATCAATGAACACAAATGGACCCAAGAGTACTGAGAGCACCAGCAAGAAACAGAGGGCAGAGCTGGCAAGCAATTGAATTCTTTTAAAATAGACTATTTACACAAGCTCGTGTTCTCTGGAATAAGTGATGGATTAACACTATAATCAACTTTCGGACATTTTACAGAAAACTTTATCCTCTGTACACATCCGAATGTGACAAGTGCCTAAATGGAAATATACACATCATGCAGGCACAGTTTGCTAGAAAACACCTCTACTCCCATGTTAGTGTACAGTGCACAGCAAACTCACATCTGTCACTGTAAACCCATATCTGTCATTTGTCATCATTTGTGACATTCAGACTGCTACTAGAAAAAAATATAGAAGGTGTAATTTTGGTGTGAGAGAGAAACCATGGGAATGAAATAGTGTTTGACACAGTAGTGGGAGTATAAGGGTACGACTTGGAGACCTCAGCAATGAAGCTCGCTAGGTGACTTGAGGCAAGTCTAATCTACCTTACAGGGTGGTTGTGTAGATAAAAAGGAGTTCAAAACAATGCATGCTAACCTGAGCTGTTCAGTGGAACAATATCAAACAAAAGTCAGTCTTCTTGCTATAATAAAAAAATATGAAAAATATTATGATGGGAAGAGGAATTCATGCTCCATGGAATTTATGAAGAATGATTATCAAACAAATCTAATTCCGCCAGTCTCATGTTTGACATGTCAATCTCAGCCTCAAGAGTTGTAGTATTTTTTAAATATTATCTCAGTGGTGTGCGAGCATGCCTATTTCACAACACAAACCAGCATTTAGCTGAATATGAGGTTATTACTCCTACACCAAGAATCACTGCTTGCACTTCCAACCTAAGAATTCATCAGCCCGCCTATAGCTTGTAAATACTACTTACAGCTGGAACAAAATTTCACTTAAGAAGACATAAAGAAATTAGACTGAGGCTGCCACACTTTCCTAACCATACTTTCCTGGGATAAGCACTATTGAATACAATGAGACTTCTGCACAGACATGCTTAGTATTGCACTGTTAAATATTTTAAATTTTAAACAATTTAAATATGCAAAGTGTGAATTGCTTACAGTGAATGCTGGACCTTATTCTTGAAGAGGTACAGGAAAGGGTTTGCTGTGACTTGAAAGGAGAAACCAAACCATATCAAAGGCTTATTTTGTCAGCATGTTCCCAAAGCAGAATGAACCAGACTATTGTTCTATCTAATATGGAACACAATAATGACTTAAACTTGGAGAGACTATTGCAGCTGAACCTTTGTAAGGTCAATTTCCCAGTTGCTGATAAATCTGTTCACCTGTGAGCTGTTAAAATACAGATAGCTTGGATCAGCGTTTCTCAAAGTGGGGGTCGGGACCCCTTTGGGGATCGCCTAGAGCTTTCCTGGGGGTCGCCCAAAGACCCCTAGTGCAGGGGGCCAGGTCAGGCTTTCCAGACCTCCAGCTGTAGCTGCGCGCGCACTGGGGCTGACTGACAGCCTCAGGGCCCAATCCTATGCATGCCTCCTCTGAAATAAATCCCATTATAGTCAGGGGGGTCTTTACTCCCATGTAAATGTGGATAGGATTGCAGCCTCAAGGCCCAATTCTATGCATGGCTACTCTAAAATAAATCCCATTGTGTTCAATGTGTGCATAGAACACACATTTCATTTGTAACAATGAAAATACCATCCTGCATATTGGATATTTACATTACGATTCATAACAGTAGCAAAATTACAGTTATAAAGTATCAATGAAAATAATTTTATGGTTGGGTGTCCCCCCAACATGAGGAACTTATAAAGGGGTCACGGCGTTAGGAAGATTGAGAACAACTGGCTTAGATTAAGCATGCTTAACCATTAACATTTTTATTTCTCTTTAAAAATCCATTTTGGTTTATACGTATTGTTTTTTTAAAAAGCACAAATGGCATTTTAAAGGGCATTGTAATTATCAATATTTTAAACACATACAACCCCTCCCCTCCAACATCCCAATATCAGGCTTTTTTCTATTTATTTCATGAATGCATACATATAACAATTTTACATTCAAAAAAAACTTTTCCCAGCTGTATTCCTCAAAACAAGAGTCCTCTAGCAAAGGCAACTTCTCTACTCCAGATTAAAAGGGATCAACACTGCACTTTAAAAACTATCACCAAAACAAGAGTTCAACATGTGCAATTAAACACATGCACAACTCTTCCATATAGCAATCCCATTTCAGTCAAAGGATAATAGTTGGGCAAAGGGTGGTGAAATTTCAGAATTCATTCCAGAGTTTCATCACATAGTTCCTATTTTGGGGGTGGAGGACCTCCATGTATGAAGTGAAGCTGCTATACCCACAAGAAAGCACCGCTTCAGTGCACATGAAGATAATCCAGGGATAAGTCAGTGCGCCAACTAAATCAGGCTTAAGGCCACATAACTTTCGCTAGATTTGAATTTTGGCATTACAGATTTTGGCACTACATTGCAATGAATTCAATTTGACCTCCTGTCCATCAGAAACTATTCAAGACAAGGTTCCCATCTCTAAACAGATAAGGCAGCCTTGGGAGCATTAGTACAAAATCATATCCTAAGACACTGTGCTGATGTACAGTTTGTCTCAAATGGGAAGTGAAACTCCTCAATATCTAAACCCTTTCTTGGTATGAATTGTGACTGTAAAGATCAAGGGTCTGCCATTTCAGTTGTAATGAAATGTGGGGGATAGAGGAGAGAGGAGAGAGAAAAATCACACAAATTTTGATTGTGGATCTTTATTTCTTACACTTTACTGCCTCTTCCCTACCCCCCCCCCCCAAAAAAAAAAAAAAATCCCATTGCAAAAAATAACAGAAGGAAAAAGGAAAGCTGATCAGAGAATCTCAATTCTAAACTTTTGTCTCATCCTGGGTAACTTCTGCAATATACTAACAACATCATAGCATCAGTTTTGGTCACTGTGCTGGTGTAGCCAACTGGCATGGCCTGACTTTATATGCTCGAGTGTTGAGAAACAGAACACAAATGTATACAGCAGATCTACAGAAGGGTTTTTCTCCACTAGAAAATAGTTGGAAGTTTGTTCTTTTAGAAAAAAAGAAGAAAATCAAAAAAATCTGTAGTAAAAAGTTCTATGTAAACATTTGTATTAGGCCGTCTAACTATAAAACAATGTCAAAAGTGGATATAAGTAGTACTTCTGATGCTCCTCTGTGTCACATCCAGGGTTGTCATATTAATATTTCAAACCTAAGAGGCACTGCAGAGATTAAATAGCTGAACTTCAAGAGTTCAGCAGAAGTGTAATCATCTAAAATAAAGGGCCATCCATTGTTTCCCATAGAATGGCACCATTTCTATGAAAGGGGGAAGATCAGTCAATTTACAGCTGTGGATATACATGCTTTTTACCATACACACCCCATGAGCTTCTGTGATCAGTTACCCTTTTGGGGTGCAATCCTAACAAATTTAGGCAAGCCTAACTCATATATTTCCATGGTGGTGTGGAGAGGTTGGCGTAAGCCTGTGCAATGGCCTAACCATCCCAGGAGAGGGGCAGAAGTGCCTTATGGCACATTTGTAAAATCCCCAGGTCAGAATAGGACTTATGCAAGGGCTTATACCAGGCTTACTGGAGGTTAGGATTGCAGCCTAAATGAAAATATGGTTGTAAGGTTTAACACATGACCCTGGTTCCCACCACCCATGCCTTTTTAATAATCTTCAGGATGTTTATGTTACAGAACAAGGATGTTAGTTGCAGAGGATACTTCTAAAAAATAACTAGATGGTTAACTCTTCCCTGCCTGGATTATTTTTTCAATTTTAAATAATTACACCATTCATATCCACACTAGGGTCAATGGAAATAAATTTTTTAAGATGCCAAATCAAAGGTTAGGAGGGTGGAAACTGGAAATCCTATAGCTAGCTCAGCAAGACCCAAGAGTCTTGTACCTGAAGGTAGTTTTGTGCTAAGTGTCCTGCACAAGATATGAAAGTTAAAAATTGATGCAAACCAGGTAACACTGTAAAGTAAAACAAACAATTGCAGTTCTCTATTTACAGCCACAGGTGGGTGAAATAAGTTAGCATTGAACATACATCAATGTAGCAATACAGGGGTTAGAGTGTTTCATCTTAACCCCTTAAGAACCTGAACACTTGAGCATCATAAACTAAAAAGAGCTCTCAACATTTTAATTGCATCAGTGCAATTTGGGAACTTTCATTATTTGGATCTTTCAGTAGAGGGCAAAAGAGGAGATACAGCTTTCTTTTTTTAACAACACTGTATAAACACAAAAGTGAGACAAAAACAAGTTACATGTAGGGACTACAACAAAAAACACCAGCCATCTTCATTTTTACATTATCAGTTTTTATAGCCCCAAATCCACAACACGTTGGAAATCCAGGTACTTTAATACTACCGTGATTTAAGATGGATGGGATGGCTCCAGTAGTCCATTCATTTATATCTACAAATACTCCAAGTCCTCAAGAAATATTTAAAACAGTTTCAAAGCTGATTTTTTTCTACAAGAAAAAAATGTAAGGTGTACAGATCTCAAAGATGCAATACTGTTGTCTTTTTTAAAAACCATTATCTTCATTGTTAATTACATACTGTCCAAATGGAGGGGAAAAAATAGAAAGTGCTTCTGAAATATATGACTTACTTTCATCTTTGTTGCTTCCCTTCCCCACCCCAGTTGGTTCATTTCAATTTGTAGTAAGTCAAGTTGACAGGTGTCTAGAAACTATACCTACAAATGGATCTCTGCATCCATCCAAACCGACAAATATCCACTTTGGCCAAGGCTGTGCACTAATGAATCACTTTATCTCACACCGAGTCTTGGAAGTCAGAGCTCAGAAATCAGCAAAAGATACTAACCACTTCCAAATCCAGCCGGAGCAGAGCTTCTCAGAGGACAAATATATCCGGGTCCCATTCCTCACACAATCCTTTTTCGTTCTATTCTGCAGAGGATCTTTTTGAAGGCCCTCCTGAAGTCGTGGTTGAAGATGGTGTAGATGACAGGGTTCAGGGAACTGTTGCAATATCCAAACCAAAAGAAGAACTTGAAGAGGACGTCGTGCACATAGCAGGTCTTGCAAACAGCAGTCAATGTGTAGGTGAAGAAGAAGGGGAACCAACAAACCACAAATACCCCAATCACAACTGCAAGCACAAAGGTGAAGCGTTTCTCTCGGTTCTGCCTGCCTCTCCAGCGGGAAGCTTTGGCGTTTCTCTCCTCCTCCACCTTACTAGCAGGCACACTGTCCCCAGGCTTGATCTGGCTTAATTTGGTTTTGCCTTTGCCTTTCTGCAACCTCTCCTGCTTCCTGGACTGCTGGTTGTCATTGTGCTCTGAGGAGGAGGTGTCCTCCATGTCTAGACCATTGATTTCTTCCCTCTCCTGACTTCCTTCCATCACAGCTGCCTTCTCCCCATTAAGCTTTGCAGGCATGTCCTCCTTGTCTGCCAGCCCATTCTGCCTCCTCTCCACAGCCTCCCCTCGCTTTCCAGGAGGCACACGCGTCCTTCTCTTGGCAATCTGGTAGATGCGGACATAGACCAGGATCATGATAAGGCAGGGTGCAAAAAACGAGCCAATGCTGGAAGAGATGATGTACCAGGTCTCCTTGTTGATACTGCAGGTGGGAACTTTGTTTTCTTCTTGGTGGGACGTGATCTCAGGCTCACCCTGCTTCATGATGGAGATGAGTGGTGGGAAGGAGATGACCGCCGAGATGACCCAGACAAAGAAGATGATGCTTTTGATGCGGCGTGGCGTGCGCTTGAGGTTGTACTCAATGGCCTGAGTGACTGACCAGTAGCGGTCAAGACTGATGGCACAGAGGTGTACTATGGACGAGGTGCAGAACAGCACATCCAAGGCCACGTAAATCTCACACCACACTTTGCCAAAGTACCACTGGCCCATCACCTCGTTGGCCAGAGAGAAGGGAATAACTAGTGTGGCCACCAGGATATCAGCAGAGGCCAAAGAGACCAAAAAGAGGTTCTGGGGGGCCTTGAGTGCTCGGCTGGTGAACACGGCGATGATGACCAAGACATTGCCAAAGATGGTGATGAGCATAAGCAGCGTGGCCAGAGTGATGAGGGCTAAGGTGGTGTGAAGAGGGTATGGAAGGTCCGCAATCTGCCCAGTATCGTTCCCATTCCCATTCAGGGTCCCGTTGCCATCCATGTGCCGGAGGTAACCGCTTTCCACGTGCTGAAGAGGAGGGTGTGCCCGGGAAGAGAAAAATGCCCCCCTCTCTGTAAACGGGCTCTCCGGGCTCAACATCAACCCCAGCTGTGTGTTGGTGGGTATGTGTGACCTCAACACACACCTGGCCAGGAGATGGAAGAGGAGGAAGACTGAGAGGGAGACTTCAGTGCCTGGTGAACTTAGCAGATCTGATCCTTCTTGGAGGGGTGGTGTGAAAAAGAGCTTTGGAGCCCAATCCTGTGCAGAGGACCCTCAGAGCCCAATTCTGTCCAGGTCTACTCAGATGTAAGTCCTATTTCAGTTCTTCTAGGATTGCTTCTGGGATCCTTCCTTCTAGGATCTCAGCCTGAATCCAACCCGGGGTAGCCACAGCCGCTTGTAGGCTTCTCCCGGTTTACTACAAGGATGCGAGGAGTAGTAGCAAGGAACAGAGGGAGGAGGCGGCTTCTCCAGCAGGTCCTTCTTGAGTCAGGGGAGAAAGGGGTGCCCGGCTGGATCAGCTGTGGTGGGGGAAGCAGCCCCCTTCCTTCCTCTTCATCACCTTCCCCAGACCCCCCAGGGAGGTCCCGCTCCTTCCTTCTGCGCCCATCCAAGGCGGGGATGGGATCCAGGCTGCTCTTACCTTCTCCTGCTGGGTTGGGTTTGGGCTGGGTTAGGGACCTCCCCAAGGGCAGAGTCAGTGCTGGAGGCGCCTGCGGAGACCCTCCAGCTAGTGCTGCGGAGCTGCCTGCCTACCCTCCCTCCCGCTGCCCCGTCCGCTTTATAGCGCCGGGATCGGTCCACGCCAGCTCAGCCCCTCTTGCGCGCCTCCCCCGCGCAGCCTGCGCTCCCTCCAGCCCCGCACGCGAGGCGCTTCCAGGCACCTGCACGCCCACGCCCAGCCCAACCCCCTGCAAGACACTCACACTCACACACACCGCTCCACTCAGCTCAGCTGCACCCAGCCCTCTCCCCCCCGCCCCAGCACGCACCCCACTGCCCCCCATCCTATGCTGAGCTGCTCACACCCAAGTCCTGGGATAGACTTCAGGGTGACCAAGCTCCTCTTTTGCCAGGATGGGGGAAAAATCATGGTGGGAAAATCTTCACTGCACTCCTTGGGAGCAGGAAGCATGGAGACTTCTTGGAATTTACTAATTATACACAATCATGCCAGAAAAGGAGGACAAGCCCCCCAAATGTAGGACCCCCAAGAAAAATGTAGGACAAGACAAAATAAAAGCACACACACACACACACATCTTTCATATGCTCAATTTAAACATTAAGGGTGAAATCCTAAAAATTTCCTGGGAGTAAGACCTTCCTGGGAGTAAGAATTTCCTGGGACTAAGACCTATTGAACACAGTGGGGTTTACTTTTGAGTAGACATAGTTAGGATTGTGCTCTAAGGCTGCAATGCTGACCATACTTTCCTGGGAGTAAGTACTATTGAACACAATAGGACTTACTTCCGAGTAGGCGTGCTTAGGGTGGCACTGTATATTGCTTATTATTAAATTTTAGACTATTGAATCATAGAATTATATAATTCATAGAATTATATTGCATATACTTTATTAATTACAAGGCCACATGCTTCCCACATACAAGGAAAAGAAGGACACTGAAGGTTTTTTTCCCTTCTGGAACACAAGGTTAAAATCTTGTCCTGGAAAGAGAGGACAAATGGTCACCCTGTACATAATAAATAATTATAGGTACAGTAATAGTTTTTAATTAAATAATATGTAAATTAGTATATTATCTATTTTAAAGTAATACCTATAGAGCTCCTTAGGCCAGCTCTGCGACATCAGCTGGATCCGACCATATTGGCTCTGTCATTCCATTGGACTATTTCAGTGGCGTGGAGAGGGGGGATTTGCTGCTTGGGTAACAGCCAATTCTCCATATCAATCTAACCCAGGCCTTCGTGCTTCACATGCAGCATATGCAGCGCCAAGCATGATACCATGGTCTTTCAAGACTGACGGAGGCCTGCTTATAGTATTACTATAACATATTGTCATACATACATATGTATATACTGTATTACGAGTATTGTGTTTAAATTAACCACATGAAAGCAATATGAATGTTTTTAGCTTTTATTTTGTCATGTCCTAAATTTTTCTTGAGTGTCCTACCTTTTGGGAGGGGGCTTGTCCTTTAGTGGCAATTACTGTATATGGTCACCCTGGCTCAGAAGTTAAGCTGCAATTCTAAAGACACTTTCCTGGGAGTAAGACCTATTGAACACAATGGGGCTTACTTTTGAGTAGACACAGTTAGGCTTGTGCTCCATGTTCCCTTATAGTCACTCTGCCTTCCCCACCCTCACCCTCATTCAGCTAAGGGGGAGCCAGGTCTCATTGAAACCACAGCAATCCCAGGCAGAGTTTCCTGGAAGTAAGCCCCATTGACTAGAAAGGGATTTACTTCTGAGTAGACATGCCAAGGATTGGGCTCTTAAGTCCTGACTGATTCACATTGGCTCTCAGGGAAGGTTTGTTTCTTTGACAAATAACCAAGAAGGGGGGATGGATCTGGACCAGTAGGGTTACAGTAGGTCTAAGCTTTCTACAGCTATTCAAGACTTGGGGGCGGGGAGGAAGCCACATTTCAGACTGGAGGCATGTGGGGTCCAACTTCATGCACTTTACATCTGGTGTGTCTAAAGCAGTGTCCAGGGACCACAAGTCTGCAGATTACAGGTGGTCCTGAGAAGTGGTCCAGGAAGTCCCATAGAAGAAAGATGATCACCCTTTAATCGCTTCCACTCTCTTAGCAAGTGAGCATCCCACAGATTACTGAAGGTGCCTGAATTTCACTAAAATTGAATTATACTAGAATTAAGTGCTGGGAGACTTAGGACAGCAAAAGAAAATACTTCTTTACTCAGCATGTAATTGGTCTGTGGAACTCCTTAACACAGGATGTTGTGACGGCATCTAGGCTAGATACCTTTAAGAGGGGATGGGACAAATTTCTACATGAAAGGTCCATCACATGTCATGAGCCATATAGGTATATGTAACCACCTTATTTTAGATGTAGGCTACCTCAGAAGGCCAGGTGCAGGTGAGGGCACAAGGATGCAGGTCCCCTATTGACTAGTGTCAATATGGTAGGCCACAGAGATCTAGGAATCAGTGGGTATAGAACTCCTACTTGGAACTAGTGTTCTTTTCTAGTAGTTCATCTCTGAACAGACCCTTTGCTCTAGAACAGTGTTTTTCAACCAATTGTATGAATACCACCAATAGCATCTGATGTGGTGTCTGATGGTACTTGTAAGATTTATGTCACATGACAGCAAGACAAGGAGCACAACACAACAAATAATGGTAGGAGGCTCCAAAACATGTTTTTCCATGCTTGAAAAAGCCCTCCCATCTACCCTGAGTCTCTGACTCTTGTTTGTCACATCTGGTCTTCCAACACAGAAGTAACTGACAATCATATCATCAGTTACTTCTGGTGGTACTTCAGTGTGAAAAGTGGACCTTGTGAAATGGTACAGCAGAGAGAATATGCTGAGAAACACTGTTCTAAAAACTTAGATATCCCTTGTTACTGACCCCAATCCACATGCTACTGCTGTTATCAGTTATGCATTATACTTCACCGTTGTATACCAGGATCTTTTTAAAAAAAATTAGTAGATAGCATTTCATTTAAGTGTAGGCTTTATCTTATGTGTAGGCTTCATTTATCTCTGTAGGCTGACAATGCACAACATAGATAAGTTAATTATTCTGCTATGGACTAACTGGCATTTGATGTTTGAAACTGGTATTTCAAACCACAGCCCTAAGGGCAAGCTTCACTGTGGCCCTCAGCAAGATCCCTCTACTGGGCCATGTGCAAGCCTTATAATGTCTCTCATACGATCTTATATGTAAACTTATTCAAATTTGAAACATAAATCATTTTTTCCAGCCCCTGACCCAAAAGTTTGGACACCACTACTTTATAAAAAAGAAGCTTATTATTATTACAGCCCCAAATTATCGAACACACACACACTTCTGATCCTATGCACCTTTATTTTAGATTGTCCCAAGGAATGTAAGCACACATTAAGATTTCAGCCTATCATATTTTGTGTGTCTCATTTGTACCACATTGATAATCTCTTCTTCCATTCCATCCACCTCATTCCCATGCACTCATGGGATCCTCCTTCCATTGCATCCACCTCATTCCCATGCACACATGCATTTATCCCCCACTTTATGTGCACATGAACGTCAGGGCTAGAAGCATTTGTCTTAGTCCAGAGATTTAGATTCTGCATGTGTTAAGGAATCATCTGATTTTTGTGTAGATGCAACTAGTGATCTTTCAACAGTTGCATTAAGAGGATGTCTGAGGCTCCTTTTATTAGATGTTGCCTTTTATTAGATGTTGCTAGATCCAATTGTATTGGCTCTGCCTTTCCATTGGACTAATTCAGTTGCATGGAGAGGAGGGATTTGCTGCTTGGGTAACAGCCTATCCTCCATAACAATCCAACCCAGGCTTTCGTGCTTCACATGCAGTATATGCAGCACCAAGCACGATACCATAGTCTCTGAAGACTGATGGAGGCCTGCTAGCCTTAGAGGAAAGCAAGGAACACCAAAGTCCCACTGACACATCTCTGAATATCCAGAAACTTAACTCCATCATTCAAGCCCTGCTCATTTCTGTGACATCTAACACTCCTGATTACCTTCTTTTTCACACAAATTGGGTTGTCAGCTCATAACTCTAAGAGCTCCAGCACCTAGGAGGTGTGCGGCTTGGGGTGGTAGGTGGCTTTGCTCAATACACTGCAATGATGGAGAAACAAACAAGTCTTTCTATATCAGTCAGTCATTAAAGGTACAGGATAACACATTAGGACTTGTGGATACACATGTACATTTTTACTTATGGACCATTAGTGCCCTCTAAATGACACCCACAAGACATTTGGGGTGTCTGGGTATATCTATTGAAAGGGTAAAGGTAAAGGTGTCCCCAAGTGTTATACTGATAGTCGTTACCAACTGTAAGGTATGCTCATACCCCTTTCTAGAGCCTTAGAGCCAGCATTGTCCGACATGTGGCTCACATACGCACAGAATGCTGTTACCTTCCCACTGAAGTGGTACCTATTTATCTACTTGAATTTACATGCTTTTGAACTGCTAAACTGGCAAGATTCAAAAGGGCACTCATTCTATTTGTATGAGTGGGCATACATGGGTGTGGGCAAACATATGCATACATGCATGGGAGGGATTGTGTTAGCTAATCCTTTAAGTACATGACAAAGAGACCTGTATCTATATTAGCCCTATTCAGTTTGGGGCCAAGATATCTGAAAAACTGTCTACTTCCATATAATCCAGGCACTGGCATCATGAGGGTGGTGCAAGGGGTGCGGCCTGAACAAGGTGATGCGCCCAGGGGGGGTGACGTGCATTCGGGGGCTGTGGGACTCCCAAAAAAGGAAGTTCACAAAGGTGCACAGTACCCCATCATACCATATGTTGTTGGATTTGTATTGAAGAGCAGAGTCCAATGCAAAAATCTGTTTTGAGATAGCACCTTCCCATCCAAAGTTATGGCCAAAAAACTAAAGAAGACCCAAAAAATTGCATATTATGGCCTAACATTTATACTTGCATATCACCATTGCATATTATATTTCAATGGGGCTTACTCCCACAAAAGTGTCTTTAGGATTGCAGCCTCCTAAGTGTCTTTAAAATTGTGACTTTAGGATTGCAGCCTAAGTAGACGTCAAAGGATCATGCACATCGAATGCATGTTTTGAATTCAATTCCAGTGTTTTGTCATCATTTTTACATATAGTTAATATTTTTATATGAATATTTTTGGGTTGTGGAACCAATTATCTGAGTTTCCATTATTTTCTATGGGAAAATCTGCTTCACGTAAAGAATGTTTCACATAACACACCTCCAGAACGAATTAAATTTGTTACGTGAGGCGCCACTGTACTTTGCATTGAAGAATCGGTGACTGAGGGATGCTCTGCCCCAACCCCTGGACCTAGAAGGATGAAATTCAGGGAGGGTGTTCTTTATGTCACATGAACACCCACCAAAAACCAATGTGGAGAAATTTTACCCTTAAGGGGCTGAAAAGGGGTACAACGTGTTTCTGTCCTATACCTAACATGGAAGACTGACTAACATCCAGCCAATTTGATGCTTGCTGCCTGGTGCACTGGGAGGATGTTGGGAGGGAGGGGTTGCACTGGGGAGGATGCTGCACATGGGGAGGTGATGTGCATGGGGAGATGATGCGCATGGAGGAATGATGCGCATGAGGGTTGATGTGCATGGGGGGATGGCATACAGGGGAATTTTACTCCCACAACACAGGTACGTTTTCACTACTATTACAGAAAGCACATGGAAGCAATGGAAGCAATAGCGACGAGGGTTCTGAGCTTTTATTTTGTTATGTTCTACACTTTTTGTGGGTGTCCTTCATGGAGGAGGGCTTCTCCTCTGTCTGAGTATGACTTATGGTCTATCAACAATAAGAAACACTTGCTGGATTTAAAACTGATTTAATCCCAAATATACTGAACTGGTTTAAATAGAGAAACTTAACTTGAACTGGATGTTCTGTAGGACTGAAAATCTTACTGAATTTGTTTTTTTGGGGGGGGGGGAGTTTGAGGTTATTTATTTGATTAACTTTAATGTATTTACAATTATTTGTTTTAATTTGTCTGATGATGTCATTCCAGCCATGACATCACTTTTAGTGGATCCTCGACAGATTATCTTTCTAAAAAGAGGGTCCCAATCTAAAAGGTTTGAGAACCACTGCAGTAAGAAAGACAGCAGACACCACTAGTGACAAAAACAGCTAAAAATCATGGTTTTTATGAATAACCCCATCATGTTATATACTGTTGGATGTGTAATTTGCAGCAGAATGCAATGAAACAAACCACTTTGAAATATCTTTATTCTGTTAGAATGTCTGACTAAAAAACCAGTGGAGGCAGGATAATGGCATATAACCATGCCCACCATCCAGGTTGTTGCCCCTCCAGTGGCATGGGGTGATGCACTGGCCTCCCGTGCTAGGTGACGCAAACCCTCGTGACGCCCCTGAATCCAGGTCATCCTCTTAGGTAAATGGAGAAGGGTTTTTTTTGTGTGCTGATGCCCAGAAATGTACCTGAGGTGATAACAAGAAATAGAGCCTACTCAGGAGTAGCCCCAGCACTATGGAATTTCCTTCCCCTTGACTTACAAACTGCTCCCTCCCTGGAAACTTTGTGGCAAAGCCTAATGACATTTCTTTCTAGACAAGCCTGCTGAGTTTTAGCCTTTAAAACATCGTTTTAATGTCTGGTTTTTACAGGTTTGAGACTTTGAAAAATGGTTGCTGTTCTTTTTGTTTTATGGACATTGTTATTGTTGCTTTTAAGATCCTATTCTTACAACTGTTTAAATATTTTTCTTTTAATTTTTTTCTTTTTATTTATTTTATGGTTTTGTTTTTAAATTATTGGGTTCCTTCAGGGAGAAAGGTATTGTAGAAATATAGTAAGTAAATATGTTTCTATGCACTGTTCTCTATGGGACACAAAAAACCCCACATTTGAGGAGGGAAACCCCACATTTATTTCCTAGGGTGGCAAGCATAATGCTACTGCAGTTGGGTTGGGTTTATTGTTAGACATTTCTTGGTTGAGCCATGTTCTTACTTGAGCCATGTTCTTTTTCTCTGTCACAATGAGTAATGCTGATCATCTTAGAGCACAATCCTAACCATGTCTACTCAAAAGTAAGCCCTGTTGTGTTCAGTGGGTCTTACTCCCAGGAAAGGGTCTTTAGGATTGCAGCCTAAAGCCACAAAGGGCAGGAGAATCTTGTACCTAGCAGCTGGAGAGTAATTTACTGCTGCATTGGGACCATCTCTGTTGGAGATCAGAACGGAAGGGAGTCTGTTTGGCTCTGTTTACATGTATAGTAGTCATCTTATATATGATGGAGAGCAAATAATAGCACATTCCTTAGGGGCAAAAACCACAGATGATGTAACTCACTCATATTGGCCCAATTTTTCCCTAATAGCGTTTTTTAATGTTTGCAATAGCAATGGGGCAAAGTGTTTCAGTTCCAGTCAATCCCATGTCCCACCCTTCTCTCAATTTTATTTATACAGTAGTTGGGGGGAAAATCTTCCCTTGGCTTTTGTCTACGAAGGCATCTCCTGCTGTCAGCATGCCCCGCTCTGATGTGTTAAAGAAAAGAACGTACGATAAAACGCATTCAAAATCTTCTGAAACACTGCCTTAATAAAAGTAAAGGTGTGCCCTGCAGATTGCTCTACTAGTCATGACTGAGGGTGGTGTTCATCCTTATTACAAGGCCAAAGAGCCAGCATTGTCCAAAGACATCTCTGGGATCATGCGGACAGCATGACTAAACGCCAACAGCACATAGAATGCTGTTGCCTTCTCATATAAGTGGTACCTATTATCTACTTGCATTTGCAGCTTTTCTCTTAAACTACGTACTTTGGAATCAATGACAGCAAGAACAGATAAACTGAGAGCACAATCCTAACCACATCTATTCAAAAGTATGCCACTTTGTGTACAGTGGGCATTACTCCCAGGAAAGTGCCTTTAAAATTGCAGCCTGACTCATTTTATTCATCAAAGAAACTGAAATACAGTCCTATGCATGTTTACTCAGAAGTAATTCACATTATTGTCAACAAGAGTATAGGTTATTCCAATGAAAGTATGATTAGGATTGTGACCTGGCTGGTGCATCTCAGTTTCTTTATGGTGTCCTTTTATCACACCCCTGTTAATTGAGCAAGAGACATTTTTTTGTGGGTGTTCCTCTTTTATTTAGCAGGGAGAGAGTAATGGGCCCTCCTCACTCCAGTAATGTCTGTTCTAGTGGCTTCTGCTGGTGTTCTTTTTGCATTTTAGATTATGAGCCCTTTTGGGATGGGGATCCATGAGCTATTACATTAATTAGCTATTAATTTTTTATTTTCTTGTAAACCGCTTTGTGAACTTTTCTGTAGAAGGAAGGGAAGGGAAGGGAAGGGAAGGGAAGGGAAGGAAAGGAAAGGAAAGGAAAGGAAAGGAAAGGAAAGGAAAGGAAAGGTAAAGAAAGAAAGAAAGAAAGAAAGAAAGAAAGAAAGAAAGAAAGAAAGAAAGAAAGAAAGAAAGAAAGAAAGAAAGAAAGAAAGAAAGAAAGAAAGAAAGAAAGAAAGAAAGAAAAGCACATTACAAGTAGATTGGAATTTACAGCATGTGAAGGCTGAACCCCTAAAGATCTATGCATCTTAACTTGCAAGGTTGTTGAGAAATATATACCACCATGGATTTACCAAGAATAAATCTTGCCAGACAAATCTGATCTCCTTTTTTGATCGGGTTACGAGCTTACTGGACAGTGGCAATGCTGTGGATGTCATTTATCTTGACTTCAGCAAAGCATTTGACAAAGTCCCACATGACATTTTAATTAGGAAGTTGGAAAAATATGGGCTAGACAGGGCAATTGTTAGGTGGATCTGCAACTGGCTCGATGGCCACACTCAAAGGGTTTTAGTAAATGGTTCTGTGTCAACCTGGAGGTCGGTTTCAAGTGGGGTACCCCAAGGCTCTGTCTTGGGCCCGATTCTCTTTAACATTTTCATTAATGACTTGGAGGAAGGGATACGGGGGAGCCTGATCAAATTTGCAGATGACACCAAACTGGGAGAAGTAGCAAACACATCAGAAGATAGGAGAAACCTCCAGGAGGATCTGGATAAACTGGAATCCTGGGTTGTAACAAACAGAATGAATTTCAGCAGGGAGAAGTGCAAGGTTCTGCACTTAGGCAATAAAAACCAAAAACATAGGTATAAAATGGGGGATACTTGGCTTGGCAGCACAACATGTGAGCGGGATCTTGGAGTCGCCGTGGATCACAAGATGAACATGAGTCAGCAGTGTGATGTGTCTGCAAAGAAGGCAAATGCCATTTTAGGTTGCATTAAGAGGACTGTAGCTTCCAAGTCACGAGAAGTTCTAGTTCCTCTTTATTCTGCATTGGTGAGACCTCACCTTGAGTACTGTGTTCAGTTCTGGGCACCTCACTTGAAGAAAGATGCAGCCAAACTGGAGCAAGTCCAGAGGAGAGTGACAAGGATGATCAGTGGGATGGAAGGGAAGCCCTACGAGGAAAGGTTGGGGGAACTTGGGATGTTCAGCCTGGAGAAGAGGAGGCTGAGGGGAGACATGATTGCCCTCTTCAGATACCTGAAGGGCTGTCATAGGGAGGAAGGGGCCAATTTGTTCATAGCTGCTACTGAAAGCAGAACTAGAACCAATGGGTACAAACTGCAAGAGAGGAGATTCCGGCTGGAAATCCGGAAAAAATTCCTGACGGTGAGGGCGGTTCGGCAGTGGAAAAGATTGCCAAGGGAGGTGGTGGACTCTCCCTCACTGGGGATCTTCAAGCAGAGGCTCGATGAGCACCTGTTGGAGATGCTCTAGGGGGAATTCCTGCTGCAGGCAGGGGGTTGGACTAGATGACCTACTAGGTTCCTTCCAACTCTATGATTCTATGATCCTCATTTCTGTGAAATACAGAAGTTATTCCCTGCTCTCTGCCTTGGAAAGAACCTAAAATTTTTAAGTTAGTGCCAGAGATGGACTGAATTTATTTCTAGACTAGTATGTCCAAAATATGAGGGATCATCATTTTTTGCTTTTGTTGTCTACTGAATCTTTGTCTACTGAATCTATCACACGCCTGTGACAGGCGAATTCAAGTTTGCCAGAAAGTTACATGTTGCCACAATGTAGCCATAACGCAGGTGGGCAAGCCAAGTCAATTTAGGATCCTGGACTTTTAGAAATTGTATGAAAGAGGGAATTTCAGCAAGTGCAGTTTGTGATCAGTGAGAAATCAAGCAGCACATGCTGAAATTCTTTCTTCCATACTCCAACACTCCATCTATAGACTTTACAAACTATAGATTTAGGCCTCTTCAACTTACACCCCACCTTCCCTAACACTTTTTGCTTATTAGCTGCCTGATGAGGAATTTGTGGCAAATCTTGTTTTTTTCCTGTTTGTTTTTGGTTGCTACTAAATAAAATATGGCCTGACCTTACATTGTACGGTTTTTGTTCCAAACAAATATGCTTATGCTACTGGCAGGGGAAAGGAGCAGATTTCTATTCCTGTTTCCAATTTCTGTTCCTTGTGGGTCAACCTTTCCTTGTGTTCAACTTCTCAAGAATTCTGGTTTACATAAGGGAATTTCTAAAATTGTCATGAATTTGAAATGTGACAAAACATGCATTTTGTCACAATTGTAGATCCTTTGCATTTTCATTGAATGTTATCAATAAACCAAAACACTGCAAAAAAAATATTTTGTGTGCTCATTCTGTGATTATATCCAGATTCTTATTGTGTAGTGCCTCCTGATGTATACCTATTGTCCTATTTATACAAAACAAATTTAGATGCATTGGGAATATGTGGGGCGGGGGGTGAGAGAAAGAGTGAGATTGTGTATCAGTGAGTGTGAGTGTGAGTGAGAGATCACATTAAGGCTGCAATCCTAACAGTTAGGCCAGCATAAGTTCCACCATAAGTCCTAAGCTGATCTGAGGTTGTCACAAAAGTGCTATAGGGGACTTCTGCCCCACTTCTCTGGAGGGAGGGTTAAGTTACTACTCAGGCATATGCTGACCCCATGGGAAGATATGCCATGTGAGTTGGGCCACCCTAAACTGATTAAGATTACACTCTAAGATAGCTGTTTTTGGTTTAAAGAGTTATAATTGTGCTTATGCATAGGACAGAAAAATAAACACAAGTTGAAAGTTGCAACAAGCCTTATGCAAAGTACATGTGGTGCAAAATTCAAAATTTAAAAACTCCAAACCATGCAGGATTTTCAGTCTGGGAACAAATTTTAATGAGGGTATTTTTGGAAGCATTGCAAAAGAATGAGGATGCTCGACTGGATAGGTCTTTGGGTGAATTCAACACACTTCTTCTAATACACCCAGGGGTGGTGGGGAAGAGAGAGAGATGCAAGTGGATGTTAGACTAGATTTTTGTTTAATCTTCAAAAAGGGGAGAAATCAAGTTTTGAAGCAAGGCAAAGTCAGGGGCTCTAATCTTTATACACATGGCTGGAAAAAAATTGGCTACCTGCATTGTTTGTATTTTAATGAAATGTCTTATCTTCCCAAGTGTAATCTAGATTAAGACAGGAGAACTGAGGAGTTCTGTTTTAAATACAAAACTATGCGCTTTCTGTATATTTGGCTGTGATCCGGCTGCCTGATGCCTCTGGGTGCAATCAAAATGTATTCAGACCCTGTTACCACATGAATCACTGAAAGACTTTGGTCAGGCAAAGCATAGCACACCACCTCCAGCACCAAATATAGTCCTTCAGCTAGCCTTTTCCCAGCAATATATGCATGTAAACTGGGAACAATGATGAAAATAAGCTCTCTGTTTTGAAAGGATTCTCAGCACAGTGATGAATGTGGATAAAAGAACTGGCCAGCATTCAAACCATGCAGAGCTGCCTGTCTCCACCATTGATTTAAAAGAGTTATCCTTTCTAGCATGTCCTGCAGGAGAAGAAAAAGTGACATCAAAGATCACAGGCAAATTTTGAGGCCAAAGCTATCCAACCCTCCAATGCAGCTGCAATGTAACCCTAACCCTGTCTCCAAACCCTGGCCCAGGGACCAGATACAGCCCTCAGTGAGCATCAATGTGGCATCCAACAAGACCCCTCTACCCAGCCCTTGGGCAAGCCTTGTAATCCACTCCAATACATTCTTATATGTACATTTATTCAAAATTGAAATATAAATTAGTTTTCCTCCCCCATACCATGTCAGAGAGATGATGTGGTCGTTCAAAAAGTTTGGAGATCCTTAGGGGAATAAGCCTTCCCTTACCTTGAGGAGGTCTCTATGACTGCTCCCCCCATCAGAGGATGCAGCTCATATCCTATTGGTATGGCTGCATCAGAAATG
This sequence comes from Cryptoblepharus egeriae, assembly GCA_030015325.1. NCBI lineage: Eukaryota > Metazoa > Chordata > Lepidosauria > Squamata > Scincidae > Cryptoblepharus > Cryptoblepharus egeriae. The sequence goes on from JAREYC010000006.1 coordinate 52,811,028, forward strand.
GAAAACTGGAAAGGATTAGACCCCTAAAGTTTAGTTTCATAAACTTTAGGCTCAGGAAAACTGTCAGTCTCATAGTCCAGAATATTATTTGTGAATACCATTCATGAGAGATGAGAATTTTAAAGTGTACAATTGGGCTGAAATTACAAACATGAAACACAAAAGTTTGGACACAAACTCAGCTGCTGTCAGCTGTTTGCCTTGGACCTGTTCCCTGCTTTCAGTCTCAGTTCTCTATGTAAATTTGACAGGTATTGTAAACCAGTGTGTAAATTTCCCCTTCTCTCCTGCTTCTGATTGTCCATAAATCATAAGTCTCTGGAGAGGGACAATGACACTTCTGTATCCCATGCAATGCCTGGCTCAATTTTAATACTGAATACTGTTTGGTAGTGATAGGAGAAGGACGTTTTCAAGCCATATTGGGCATCTGTGCCAAAACTACACAAAAGAACCAAGAAGACAGGACTGTCAGGTGAGTCGTAAGCAAAATTATAGCGGCAGACCTTCTTACAGCCGTTCCAGAGAGACCATCACTCCAATCCTTGCATTCCTATCTGATCACTATCCAGTCGTGCTGCTTCCATCAGGCAAAATGCTAACGACTGAAACTGCTGTTTTGGATGCATCTTCTGTACAAGATATTATTCAGTTTCTTCAATTCTTGTATGTTCATCACAAGCAGAGGACTTTTCAGGTTTTATTTTTTAAAAACCAAGTTGTTAATATTAACTTCTGATTTCTGAAGTACTCACCTAGGAAACTGAAGTAAATGGTCATCCAAGTACTACATGGCTGAATATGTATTCTGTTTCCAAAGAAGATCCTCTCCTGTGCTTATCCAACATCTGTGTTTGAATAAAAACCAGTTGAACTACAGAGAAAGAAGAGAGTGAGGATGTAACGACACCTGCTGGTAGCATCCAATCACTGCCATTTCAGTTTCCCATCACAGTACTGGGTAAGATTTTTTTTTCCTTCTTCATTCTAATTACAGCACAACCAGAAGGTAGCAAGTCTGTTACATCCATCTGCAACTGATGGTTACTGACAGTCTCCTGATAGAGAAGTCTCCTGACAGTCTCCTGACAGTCTCCTCGATGGCCGCACTCAAAGGGTTTTAGTAAATGGTTCTGTGTCAACCTGAAGGTCAGTTTCTAGTGGGGTACCCCAAGGCTCTGTCTTGGGACCGGTTCTCTTTAACATTTTCATCAGTGACTTGGAGGAAGGGATACGGGGGAGCCTGATCAAATTTGCAGATGACACCAAGCTAGGATGAGTGGCAAACACAACAGAAGACATGAGAAACCTCCAGGAGGATCTGGATAAACTGGAGTCCTGGGCTGTACAAACAGAATGAATTACAACAGGGAGAAGTGCAAGGTTCTGCGCTTAGGCAATAAAAACCAAAAACATAGGTATAAAATGGGGGATACTTGGCTTGGCAGCACAACATGTGAGCGGGATCTTGGAGTCGCCGTGGATCACAAGCTGAACATGAGTCAGCAGTGTGATGTGTCTGCAAAGAAGGCAAATGCCATTTTAGGTTGCATTAAGAGGACTGTAGCTTCCAAGTCACGAGAAGTTCTAGTTCCTCTTTATTCTGCATTGGTGAGACCTCACCTTGAGTACTGTGTTCAGTTCTGGGCACCTCACTTGAAGAAAGATGCAGCCAAACTGGAGCAAGTCCAGAGGAGAGTGACAAGGATGATCAGTGGGATGGAAGGGAAGCCCTACGAGGAAAGGTTGGGGGAACTTGGGATGTTCAGCCTGGAGAAGAGGAGGCTGAGGGGAGACATGATTGCCCTCTTCAGATACCTGAAGGGCTGTCATAGGGAGGAAGGGACCAATTTGTTCATAGCTGCTTCTGAAAGCAGAACTAGAACCAATGGGTACAAACTGCAAGAAAGGAGATTCCGGCTGGAAATCTTGAAAAATTCCTGACTGTGAGGGCGGTTCGGCAGTGGAACAGATTGCCAAGGGAGGTGGTGGACTCTCCCTCACTGGGGATCTTCAAGCAGAGGCTCGATGAGCACCTGTTGGAGATGCTCTAGGGGGAATTCCTGCTGCAGGCAGGGGGTTGGACTCGATGACCTACTAGGTCCCTTCCAACTCTATAATTCTATGATTCTAAGTGGCAATCTGAGATGTCAAAATTTTGGAAGAGCAAGCATTGAGCTATCAGCAAGCTTGACGCCATTAAGAGCAAAGGAAGTGGATTCTGAAATGCATAAAGTGTTATTTATGTGTGTTAAAATGGTACTGCGTTTCCAGACACAATAAAGAATCCTGAACCAAAAGCCATGCTGATATGGCTGTCTTTATATATAAATGCATATAGTCTATGCCCCAGAAGTTTTCAGACTAATGAAGCTAATGTTACCACAACAGCCATAAGAGAGAATTATTGTTATAGTCAAGGAGAAAATAAGAAGGAATTTTTTTCCAACTACTCTTCCAACTACTGCTTTGGATCACAGATCTGTGAAACCCTTTCTGGCAGTGCGCACAAAAACAGATCCTTTAAGATCCTCCATGACCTGGGTCCTCAGAGACCACCTATTTTCATATATTCCAGCTCATCCTCTTAGGTCAGCTGATTGAATTCTTTAACAAGTGCTCCCTTTGTCCCATATGAAAGGGAGGCAGCTCAAGGGCAAGCCTTCTCAGTAGTGGTGCCACAACATTGGAACGCCTTTACAGATCCGAAAACTACTCCCTCTCTAATGGCTTTTAGGCAAGATCTCCAAACACACCTCCATCAACAGGTATTTGGTTGCTAAGTGTATATGTGCTTTATAAAGCTATGTAATCCACATTGGACATTTGCTTTGGCATGGGAAGGGGAAGGTATAAGTATCATAAAATAAAAAATAGAGGGATATTTATGACTTTTTAAAGCACATTAACAGTCCAATGCTGCATAAAACAATTTTTGAGCTGAAATGATTCTGCAGCAGTTCTAGGCAGAGTTGCTTGGGTGTAAATCCTACTAAAGGTGGATGCTCCTACTGGTGTAGGAGTAGTAGGAGTACCCAGAGTACCTCTGCATTTTCAGCACACAGGCTTTCTTGATTCTCTCAAATGGCCATGGGGCTGCTAATGTATTAACTATGAGATCAGTGGTTCCACTGGATCATTGTGATTCTATGACTGCAGAAATATTCTTCCAAAACTGTTCTGTGTTAGGGGCTACCAGTGCAACCATAGGAAATGGATGCTGTAATTAGGAGAGACCTTTGAGCCCATACTATCCAATATTTCACACATGTCTAACGGGGACATGCTGGAAACACTCCAACTTTCACACCAATGTTTACTGCCTGAGTGCACCTCCCGCCGCTCTCCATTACACTTTGTTCTGTCTGCTATGGTCCTGTACTTTGCAACAACGTGCTCTTGACTGACACCAAAATAAAGCAGAAGTTTGCTGAAGTGCACAGTTGTTGTTTGTTTTTTTAATCAATTCAGTTTTTAAAAATAATTCATTTTTACATTTTTAAAGTTTCATGAGTTTTAATGAGTTTCATTAAAACTCAAAATGATAATTGTTTTTTCCTGAATAGAAACAATGGGGGGTACAGACAGGTATTTGAGGCAGAATGTTAAACTCCCGCATTGGAAAACTACATTCAGAGCTGGAGCTTGGAAATTATTTTAAAGGTCTTTCCTCCGATCCAAAATTATTGCTAGGACAGTTACAATCACTTGAACTGCCTCATGCCGGCACTCATGCACTATATTCATAAATTTCTTGCATCCTTTTCCAGAACAACTCGTTTGCGAACGAGTTTTCAATCGCCAAAGTATCGTTTTCAGAAAACCTTTGAGAAAGGATTGGTATGTGGGGCTAGGCTTCACAGCCCCATTACCTATTGTGCATCTTTCATAAATTCTTTTGTTGGCCTTCAACAAGACAATATTTTCAGCCTTAGCCAGGGCACTGTCCAAAACATAACACATGGGACCAAATGCTACCACCCCAATACCCAGTAGGGAAACAACCACCATCTCTGCCAAAACTCTTCCTTCCTCTCCCAGGATCTGAAAAAAAATGCAAAAGGCAAAGTAAGTATGAGAAGGAAAGAAGACGAGTCTAGAGCAAGGATGGAAGGATTTTGGAGGAGAGCCACAGTATCTCTTTGTGCTTGAGGCCCAGAGAGAAAACTTACATTTCAAATTCAAATACATTTACAAAAGTAAATACTTTAAAAATGGCACTTATATGAATGAATTTTACTGAGCTTATTAACAACAACATAACCTTTACTGGTATTAATAATATTAACAGCAAATAATAAGGAAGGAAAAGGTTAACAGAATCTATACCTAGCGAGGGGGAGGCTGGGAGTTATGGCTGGCAATGAAAACTGCTAACTAATCTGCCACACGGTTTGTAATAGAAGGGGATAAGTCACTTAGAAGGATTGGTAAGGGATCAGCCAGGGAGGAAGGAAGGGATGAGAGAAAGGGGGCAAGAAAAGTGGATCTAGGAACAAGGTGAGCAGGACAGCAAAGTAGAATGTGGTCAGTGGAGTCAGGTTCGAGTAAGCAGAATGGGCAAAATCTATTCTGCCGAGGCGTGTTAGAAAATCTTCCAAGGTGGTAGGATGATGGAAAAATATTTAACCTAGCAAGCAGAAATAACCTCCTTTTGCTGGGATCAGTCAGAAGGGAAAAGTAGTTCGCCAGACGACCAAATGAAGGAAGTAGACCAAAGAAAGAGGGAGAACAGGTTGGGTTGAAATTGACGAATAAGGTCTCGGTTTCCTGCTCCCACAAATTGAGCTTAATAATGTGGTACGCTTTCGGGAGGTACTGAGCTTATTCAGAATACAAGGGCTCTCCAATACTTAACATTATCACAACAATCGAAGCATCAGAGAGCCCTATGGCTTTTAGGGTCTTCCAAAAAGTTTGAGAACCAGTATAGGTGATTGGAAAAATTACTAGGATAGTGTATGTTAACCAGCATGGAACACTTGAGGCACTAGTCTAGACAGATGCTAAATAATGACAATATTTATGAAATAAATCGTGCAGCTGCAGACATGGAAATTCTTTCCTTAGCATTTTATTTGCTTTCCAATATGGTATTTTGCAAGAACAAACACTCACTACAGAGGGAATATTGGTACAGATAGGACCTTGGTTTCCACTCTTTTGGCATCCACTGATTTGACTCATCACTGATATGGAGATCAAAACTGAAAATACCTTTTTAAGGAAAAAAAAACATAAAATTCATTTTCCCCATCTTTGTGTTTTAAAATAATAATAATTTCCATCCCTTTATTCACCCCATCTAGTGGCTGAATGTGGTACAGTGTCTAACTCTAAACCAATGTATTATGTGATGACAATGGTGGAGCAAAAAACCTGTAAGGGGATCTTCAAATCTAATTTTCCACTGATTTGGTTACCATTAATTGTTTTTTTCATGGGCAGTTCTAGAATGTAACCCCCATGAATAATGAGGCACAACATGTACTTTATGTTTTAGATTAACTTTTTTACTAGTTTATTGGAGTTAAAATATTCAATATAGGCTATAAATACAGTGGTGCCTCACATAACAAGTTTAATTCATTCCGGAAGCATGCTTGTTATGTGAAGCGCTCTTTATGTGAAGTGAATTTTCCCATAGGAAATAATGGAAACTCAGACGATTGATTCCACAACTCACAAAATATTCATATAAAAATATTAACTGGATGTAAAAATGACAAAACACTGGAATTGAATTCAAAACATGCATTCAATGTGCACGATCCTATGAAGTCTACTTAGGGTGCAATCCTGAGTAACTATGGGGAGTCCTTGCTCCGGTGTAAGAACAATTTGCTCTGGATTGCAATATGAATTTCCCATAGGTTTTCACTAGGTGGTGCAGTAACTAGGGTGCACGTAAAGTCTCTTATGTGCACCCATAGTTACTCTGGATTGTAGGGTTAGGCTGCAATCCTAAAGACACTTTCCTGGGAGGAAGCCCCATTGAACACAGTGGGGCTTACTTCTGAATAGACATGGTTAGGAAACTGCATGGATGATAGGTGGCTTACCTGGGCTACTGCTGGAGACTGGAGGCTGGTGGGGGGACATGGGGGCAGTTAGAGGCAACTGCCCCCAAGTTGGGGACATGTCAGATTCACTGGGACGCCTACAACAGATTGAACATGGAGCCGATGGGGGTGTATATGGGAGAGAGACGAAGGAGACGGGAGGGAGGATGCTGGCCAACCTGATCCGAGCTCATGAAATGAGATGGCTTATGCCGAATGAGCGGTCCACAGAGGAGGTGGTGGAGATCATTTGGCTAGAGCAATTCATGGGCACTATACCCACCAAGGCAGAGAAATGGGTCAGATCTCACGATCCCAAGACCTTGGAAGAGGCTGTTCAACTTTTGGAGGCTTTTGAAGGAGTGGAGGAGGCGGGGGAACAGCGGTCCCTCAAGATGAGCGACAAGGCAAAGGGCAGGGTACAGGTGATGCAAAGGGGAGGACGGAAGGAGGTGCCCCAAGTCTCACCCATTGGGCGTGGCAGACCCTGGGAAAGAGACGCTAAGATGGCCGAAGGCGGGATGCCCCCCAAACCCTGCAGAGATGAGAAGGAACAACCAGAGGGGAGCGGAGGAGCCACCAGGAGGAGAGAGCGCCCGTGGTACCAACCCGGGGGGCTCATCTGCTTCCGTTGTGGGATTCGAGGACACGTCCGGAGGGAGTGCCGCTATAACGAGATGCCCCGGGAGGCGGCATACACCCAAGAGCAGGTACCTCACCCTAAGCCCCTCACAAGCAAAGTTACAGTCAACGGAAAGGAGGAGACGGCGTTGATAGTCTCGGGGTGTTCCCAAACCCTAGTAAAGGAAGGATGGGCTCAAGAAAAAACCGAAGGGCCGGGGGTGCTGATTCGATGCGTCCACAGGGACATAAAGGGGTATCCAGCGGGAGAGGTCGTCCTGAGAGTACGTGGGAGAGAACACTCAATGAGAGTGGGCATAGCCAGGAGACTACCCTACGAAGTCATATTGGGGAGAGATTGGCCATCCTTCAGAGAACTGGTGAGCACCAGGGAGGAGAAGGAGGCATGCGTTGCAGAGGAGGGGCCGGAGGCTGGACAACATACAGGAGTGGCCCGGGAGCAGAAGGCCGACCCTACTCTTAAAGTTGCTTGGGAGCAGGCTACCCTACCCAGGAAAGAAGGAGCTCAAGGCCCGCGCTTCAGTATAAAGGGAGGGGTATTATATCGGACAGGGCAAGACTCCCAAAGCGGAGAGGACATAGATCAGATACTTGTGCCCTGAGGGAAAAGGCGGGAGGTACTGGCTTTAGCCCATGATTGTCCCATGGGAGGGCATATGGGGGAGGCCTCCACTCTAGCCCGTATACTACTAAGATTTTATTGGCCCGGAATATATAAGGACGTGAAAGACTACTGCAGTTCCTGCAGACAATGCCAACTGACCCAGGAAAAAGGGAGGCCAGGTGGGGAGCTACGCCCCCTCCCCATTATAGAGGTACCCTTCGAGAGAGTAGGATTAGACCTAGTGGGACCATTGCCAAAGGGGAAGGGTGGATATCAGTACATAATGGTGTTGATTGACTATGCCACCAGGTATCCTGAGGCGGTTCCATTAAGGTCTACAAAGGCCTCGGTGTTAGCCAGAGAGCTCCTGAAGATATTTGCTAGGGTGGGATTGCCGAAGGAGGTACTGACAGATCAAGGGACCAACCTAATGGGGGAAGTTATGAGCAAGTTGTGGAAACAGCTAGGGGTACGTCATATACATACTAGTGTATACCACCCCCAGTGCAATGGGTTGGTTGAGAGATTCAACCAAACCCTTAAGAGAATGCTAAGGAAATTCGCTGTAGATGATCCCAAGGGTTGGCCCCAGGTCATAGACCTTCTGTTCGCTGTTAGAGAGATCCCTCAGGCCTCTACAGGGTATTCACCCTTTGAGTTGCTCTTTCGTAGACGACCAATGGGAATTTGTGCTTGCTATGTGAATCACCTGTTATGCAACGTACCACTGTAGGTGCATTTTTCTCTTTTTCTCTTTTCCTCCTTTTCCCCTGGTGAAGTTTGTTTCAAATAGGAACAATGCCCTGTTGAATTGTTCAGGGCAAACTAGATGTAAAAGATGTGCCAGATTATAAAGTACCACTGAGGATAAATTCTCCAAATTTATACCAAACAAATGTTATCTTCCCTCTGAACCATTTCATTAGCTAGATAGATGTTTATCCCTATGTACCATCTAATATGATAATTCCAGGCTCCCTGGGACAAAGGTTCATTGCCTATCAATGAATCTCACAAGTACCTCAGCTCTAAGTGTGTAGCTCGAACAGATTATCGTTGCAAGGGGATGGAAATGAATAAAGCTCAGTGTTCTGCATTTCACCTTGAAAGGGACATAGCAAATGAAACACTCCACTTGCCTAACCGATCTTAACATAATGAGATAAAAATAATGTACAGTGTGCTAATAGTCCCCGGAAACTATGGTAATCCTGGCAATAGGTAAGAAAAATATTTCCCAGCAGGTGTTTGATAAGTATTGTGAAAATTTCAGAACTGCTGTGCAACTGCAAATGAAGAGGAAGTATCAACCAGTCTTCATATCCATAGATCTCCAGCTCTCACAATTCACAGTTAAAATCTCATGATACGAGAGAATCACTGCTGAAAAAAACACAGTTTGCAGATAGAAAGATTTTAACTGAGATGCAGAACACAGCCTTTTGCATTTCCACTTGCCTTCCTTCGGGAAGAGTCTCCTTATGCATACAACTGAATTGCCCCATCACCAGAAACGTTAATTTGACATCCCCAAAAGCAAGCAGAAGGCACTTTGTTTTGTTTTAAAAAGTACTAAATCCCACTCTTCCTCCCAATGGGGATTCAGGGTTGTGTATAAAAATATCCAGACACAAACACTCCTTGCTGCACGTTTTTATTCTCCCCAATAGCTACTCCAAAAGACTGAGGGATTCTACTAGAAGGCATGCGAAGCATCACACATATACACACACCCATAGGTAATGGAAGCACATTTCATTGTCACACTAGGATCCCAATCAACAAACACATTAAGCCAGTTAACCAGTTTAGCCCAGTCAATTAGCAGCTTATTAACTTAATTGTGCTGAGGACTGAATAAAAGGGCAAGAAATGAACAGAAAAAAATCTTTCTTACTGGGAAACATTGGCCAGAAAGTACATTGTTTTTCTACAAGAATTTCCCTGAGGTATATTTTTATTGGAATACAAACTCTTTTGTATTGTTTTTCTCAAAGAGATTGCAATAAAAAGTGTCACCTTACAAACACTTAAGTGACTGAAAAAATTAGTTTGTCAGCATAATCCTACCTTATTCAAGTTGAAAAAAGTGACAAACTCAAAAACAGATTTCAGAAAGATGCAATGAAATTTAATTTGGTCATAAAATAATATTGTGTGTCCTCTGTCTAATGCGGGGAGAGGAACTGTCTTTGAGGGCACAAGTCATTGTAAAGGTGATGCATCTACAACAGGTGGCCTCTTAGCATTTTGAAAACTTCAACTTTAATTTTTTAAAAACTAATTGTTTTCACTGCAGGAGGTGGAGCAGGCAGGAATGAAGAATCCATACAATGGCAAGTGGACATTGTTTGGGGGTACAGATTTAAATTGTTTTTGGGTAAAGATTTAAATAAAAGATGCAGCTTTGGACAATCAAATGAAACAGAAGGAAAAGCTATTGCCCCAGGGTTGGTTTCCCTGAGGCATCCAAGTTGGAAGGCAATAATGTGTAATTCAAACCAGAGCCTTAACCTGTACTATTAATACTGTACTGTACTAGTTGTATGCTAGAAGTAGGAGATTAACTGCCCAATCCTAACTTGTTCTGGAACAGACAGGCCATAGTGGTTAGGTACAGGCTGAAAGCCACCTTGGGATAAGGGGATATTTTCCCCTTACCCCATGGTATGCCCCAGCCAGCCTTGGGAGGTCTGGTCTAGAGGGTTTAGCCTCCACTTGCCTGGAGATAAAAATTGAAGGTTGTCGGATCAAGACAACCAGAAGTCAGATCCAAAGCAAGACCTTGAAAAGCAGCTGCTGCAGCTGAGATTTTCCATCTGTTTTTCAGTGGGAGTGAAGAAGCTTTCTCAGCTGCCCTTCATGTGAGAGCTGAAGAAGTTTGTCAGCCACCATCTCAGACATTGGGGGCCAGAATTGTTAACCAGACTGTGAATGTAAGACCTTGAATGTAGCCAGTTCTTGAAGATAGAACCACTCTGTGTTTGTAAAAATCCCTTCGGGGATTTAGATTCGCCTGCCTATGTAAACCGCTTTGAATAAAGTCTGAGGAGCAATCCAAAATGATCAGAAAAGTGGTATATTATTATTATCAAACATAAATGCACAGCATACAATTTCGTGCTGGTTTCATTCACTTCACCAGTCGGACCCTTCCCAAGAGTCTAGAACTGTGTGATGCAGCGGCGTATAATTCATGCTGATCCCAGAAGAGCGGCTTTCTGCAGTTGGCAGAGTGATATTTTGTCAATGCCAATAGTTTTCAGGTGCTTACTTTGTCTTTCAGGTGTCTTTGGGCACTGCACCCAGTGTGCCAATTACCACTGGAACCACCTGCACTGGCTTACACCAGATACGCTGTAATTCGATTCTTAGGTCTTGGTAGCGGGAGATCTTTTCCAGTTGTTTCTCCTCAATTCTGCTGTCACCTGGTATGGCGATGTCAACAAGCCACACCTTACTGCTTTTTATGATGGTGATATCTAGAGTATTGTGTTCCAAGACCTTGTCTGTCTGTATCCTGAAGTCCCACAGAAGCTTGACCTGCTCATTTGCAACCACTTTTTCAGGTTTGTGGTCCCACCAGTTTTTTGCCACTGGCAGATGATACTTTTGGCATAGATTCCAGTGGATCATCTGGACAACAGATTGTGCCTCCGTTTGTAGTCAGTCTGTGTGATTTTCTTGCAGCCACTTAGAATGTGATCGATGGTTTCATCCACTTCTTTGCAGAGCTGGCATTTTGGGTCATGGGCTGATTTTTCAATTCTGACCTTGATGGCATTTGTCCTGATTGCCTGTTCTTGGGCAGCAAGTATCAGGCCTTCCGTCTCCTTCTTCAGTGTTCCACTCTTGAGCCACAACCAGGTCTTATCCTGATCCACTTTTCCTTTGTTCTTGGCAAGGAATTGGCCATGCAATACTTTATTCTTCCAACTGGCAGTCCGAGCCTGAATTGCACTATTGCAATATTCATAGTTGGTCTGCTGCACTTTCAACAACTTTCTCTTGCTGACTTCAATCAGAGCCAATTCCGGGCTCTCTCGCACATCATCTGCTAGGGCATGTTTTTCTTCTTGAACAGACTGCTTCACTTGCAAAAGTCCTCTGCCCCCTGATCTTCTAGGCAGGTACAACCTGTCAACATCACTACGTGGATGTAAAGCATAGTGAATGGTCATTAATTTCCTTGTTTTCCTGTCCAAGTCATCCAGTTCCTTTTGTGTCCAGTTCACAATGCCAGCAGTATACCTAACTAGAGGTATGGCCCAGGTATTTATAGCCTTTATGATGTTGCCGCCATTCAATTTGCTCTTCAAAATTTTTCTAACCCTTTCTATGTATTCTTTGCTGACCACAGTTTTCACATGTCCGTGCTTGATATTGTCCAGCTGCAGTATGCCCAGATATTTGTAGGCTTCAGGCTGGTGGCATTTAATGGTTTGACCATTCGGCATTTCAATGCCATCACTTTCCATGATCTTCCCTTTCTTTAGTGCCACTGTGGCACATTTGTCCAGGCCAAACTCCATGTTGATGTTAGTACTAAAGACTCGGACTGTGTTGGTGAGTGACTGGATTTCTGCTTCTGACTTTCTGTAGAGCTTCAAATCGTCCATGTATAATAGATGTGAAATTTTCTGTGAGTTTTTGGCAGTTTGATAACCCAGATTCGCTTTCTGTAGTGTCACTGACAAAGGCATCATCGCGATGACAAACAGCAATGGGAACAATGAGTCCCCCTGGAAGATTCCCCATCCAATGTTGACAAGCCCATAACTTTCATTGGCTACAAATAATTCTGTCTTTCAGAGTTTAATTGCATTTTCAATGAAATTTGTAAGATTTTTGTTGACCCCGAAGGACTCCAGACATTTTATGATCCAGCTGTGTGGCAATGAATCAAAGGCTTTTCTATAGTCAATCCAAACCATGTGCAGATTAGTTTTCCTGCTTGTACAATTCTCCAGTATAATTTTATCAATCCGGAGCTGATCTTTTGTGCCTCTGCTTCTCCATTTATTGCCTTTCTGCTCCACTGGTAAGATGTTATTTCCTTCCAAGAAATCCTGAATCCTGTCAGCTATGATGCCTGTCAGCAGCTTGAACATGGTGGGTAGACACATTATTGGCCTGAAGTTTCCTGGTGCTATCCCTTTTGCTGGATCCTTCTGTATTTTTTCAGGTTTTATTACTTTTATATCTGCTTTCTGATTCAATGCCTGGTAGAAGTGCCTTTGATCTGACTGGAACATTTGATTTTGTCTGTACTGGATGATTCTGACTTCATATCTTTCAGTTTTTCTGGCTGTTGCTGTTATCTGCTGCCTCACAATTTCCATGGCTTCTTCAATCTTCCTTGTGTTTAGCCAGTACTTTTTGATCAAGTATTGCTTGATTTTGCCATTCCTCAGTGTTTTCTCCTTCTTGTTCTTTAAGTTACTTGCATCTGATTGCAAACTCTTGATCTTCAGTTCCAGTCTGATTTTCCATTTTGGTTTTCCAGTTGATTTTCCAGAGGACTTTGGTGGTTCAATTCCCAGTTCTTCTGTTACTATCACTGCTGTGCTGCAGGCGAGCTGATTTGTTTGTTCAATAGATGTTATGTGAATTGTTGCAAGTGCAGCATTGGTGTCTTTTATTAGTGGTGCTAGGTGCTTTCTGGGTACATACTTTCAGAGCTTGAAGCCTTGTCCTTTCTGCATTTGAGGCAGCATGGGTCAGGATTTTATCTTTCAGTTCTTGTTGCCTTGTAGTCAGTATTCCTGGCAGCTCACCAAGGCCTTCAGGTTCTTGCTCAGCTTCACACAAAATTTCCATGCTTCTTCTGGTTTAGTGCCTCCCAATATGCGAGCTTATCCCACAGCTGCTACAGAAGTCTGCTGTTCTTCAGTTTTGCAGCTTTTCCTTATTTCTTCCAGTTCAACATCTCTGAAGATCTTTTTCCGGACTATGATTCGTTCTGGTCAGCCAGTCTAAGATGGGTTGTATTTGAATGTGGGAATTCTTGGTTCCAGAGTTGGTACATCCTCTTCTGGTAGCCACGCTTTTCAGGTTCTGAGTTGTAGTAGCACTTCATGATGATCCGATTCTCTAACATTGAGTATTTCTGCCACTTTTGTGGTTGTCCATTTGATGGTGTTCCCTGATCCAGTAGCCCACTTGTCGACGGATGTCCAGGATCAACAACATCCGCCGTGGACCTTTTTACCCTGGGCGGACCTTTTTTACCCTTTTATTATTATTATTATTATTATTATTATTATTATTATTATTATTATTATTATTATTATTATTATTATTATTATTATTGAAATACTTGGATCTGCCCTAGCTACAGTATTTGGGTGGTGCAAAATGCAGGGCTCTATGTAGGACTCCAAGCCCAGGAGTGAAGGTTAGAATTCAGAGTGCACTACCACCACCTATCCCACCCCTCCGCATGCCCAATCCACTTCCCATTCCACTTTTCCTTTGCCTCAAAATGGCCCCTCTTCATTCTCACCCTCTGCACCCATTGGCACAAACCTACCCCATCATGCCAGCACAGATCTGGCTCTTCTGTACTTGACCCAGGCAACTGCCAAGTTGGTGCAAACATGCCTTATGGTGTATTATGCACCACTCTGTGGCCAGCACAGGGGTCCTACACTGGCTCATCTCATTTGGATGCACCCTACGCTGAAGATCCTCAGCACACTGGAAGCAATTAGTGCATGAGGATTCAAAACACAAATATGAGAATATGATAATTCGGTGAGTATCATCCAAATCTACCCAATGCAGTTCTTTTTTGAATAGGATCCAAGAAAAGCCCCATCATAAGTCCTATTTGGGGAGTGTTCAAGTAAGGAATTATAGGCCAGTGGCATGGCTGGGATATGAGAAAACCCTGTGGTACCTTTGCTAGTTTTCTTGGATGCAGTAGAGGAGGTGGATTGCCTCTTTGCTGAGAGAAGTTGGGTGGTTCCACTGCACAAGTGACTTGTGGTCCTCTTCTGGGAGGCAAGCTCTGCTCAAGTGACAAGGCCAGGCAGTTGTTATGATCACAAATTTCTTCCCCTTCCCCCATAAATTTGATGAAGACCTAGAACTGTCCCTTTCTGTCCCTCTGTTGGGTATACACAGTTTAGCCACACTGCCATTCTTACCATCTTATCATTGTTTACCGGGACTTTCTCTGCTTATGGATATAGTAGTTCATGCAAGACTTCTAGATTGGTGGGTTAGTATAGCTACAAGTTTCAAATGAACCATCCAGGATTCCAGTAAGCTATTGACATGATGCTTGATTTTGCCTACCCCAGCATATCATAATAGGATATGCTGATTTGAAATTTGGCCTGTCTTAAGTGCCCTATATGTTTATAATGAAACATATTGCTCCACCAGGTTGACCGCAGCATTCACTGATGGTTGAAACAATGGAAAAGCTGTTAGGGTAATTGTGCTAAACTTGAGGTTTCCTATGAAGCAGACAGCTCGAGAGCCAGTCTGTCAGAAGTGGCCTGAGTGGACTCATTTATTTTACTGTAGCAAAAAGCAAAAAAAAAAGTATAACTTTGCCCATCATTCAGAAATATTGCTTGCAAAAACTTTTTTTACATCTTTACAAATTGGACCTCAGGGTTCAAGCCTTTGGCTGCTCATCTCTGCAAAGTACAGCTGACGCATCTGAATTCTGTTTTAAATTCTTTGACTCCACATCAGATGTGAGAAAATAAGGCTGCAATCCTAAAAACACTTTCCTGGGAGTAATACCCATTGAACACAATGAGGCCTACTTCTGAGTTGACATGGTTAGGATTGTGTTCTAAGAGACATATTATACAGGGCCTGAATCCTACCCAGATTATCCTCTCAGACCATACCAGATAAGGTTTTCTGTCATATGCTACCTTGGCATTTACAGCTGCCAACCAACAAACTGGTTGTGTATTTGTAAACAGTACACACTGAAGTCTAGCTGATAGCTTTGGCACACCACCATTCCTCAAGCATTAACAGCAGTAAGCCAGCCATTCAATGTATGCCACTGCAATGCATATAGCTGCTTCAGCCTATGATAGCGAGGCTAGAAGTCTGATTGGGGACAGTCCATAACTGCCAAGTATTGAGAAGATGGCGAGAGTAAAAACCAAGGAGGATTTCAGAAAAAGTCAGCCAGTCACTGCTGTGATGTCTTTGGGAGACAAGGCAATGGGACAAGGCAATGGAGTTATGCCTGACAACGTAACTGACAGGCCAGTTCAAATAACTCCAAATTTTAGTCAAGATGTCAATATCTCGACCCACTTCAAAATGTGAGTAGAAAATTAACAGACCCTGAAATAACTGTGGTTCTGGAAGTTGCACTTGAAAACTTCTGACATCTCCTGAATAGGGACAAGTTAAAAAAATTTAGGGGGCTGCCCCCACCGTACTCAGATATTCACATCATACTGTTTGGAAAATGTGCATTTTGGGATAGAGGATAGTTCTTGTATGACATGACAAGAAGATGACTTATTCATCTCTTCCAAACCAGAGTGTCTAGCAACCTATTTTTAAAACAATTTAAAATGTCAATATTCTCATATTATGAAATCTTCTATAATTTTAAGCTTTCAGGGCTTTCCTCAATTACTTTTCTGAGAACTGTCTATCCCAGTATTTCCATTAGCTCTTCCTTTGTTCTGGTTGCATCAAAATACTGCACGCTGTTCCACCCAAGACAGCAATTTATGACCTGCCCTTTATAATTCCATACAAACAGCAAACGCAATATGGAACTTCTCGCCCATCCCAGGGGCAGAACGTGGAGTGTGTTCTCAGTCACATAAAAAGGAGTAAGCTTTTTAGGCTTTACAGTTTCTTCCCATCAAGAGCTTTGAAGGCTGACTCAGTGCTTTAGACTTGGCTGCAGCTATTGGTGAGTCTCTGCAACTCCTTATTGCACCACAAAGCACAGATCAATAGGAAAACACATTTTGAAGAGGGAGCAGCAGGAGGATTTGAAACTTCATCATCCTTATGGCCCAGAGGCCACTGTGTACAGGTGATGTTTTGTACAGAGGGAAAAATAGGTTTAAAGACCCTCTTCCAGGTTTCTTTATTGTGCCTAATTGAGAAAGGTAGTTTCTCAATATCTGGAGGGGTTTGATTCTGGGACAGAAAAATGACTGCTTGCATGACTGCCTCGTACTTTGAACATACTTTCAAATTTACCACATCCAAGTGTGCAGACTAGGCAAATGACTAGGTACAAACTAAGTCAGCAGGGGTCAAGGGTGTAGATAATAGACAGATCATTGGTCCAGTATAAGGCAGCTTCTGATGTACTCATGTACAGTATACCCAATATACCAGCAAGTACTTATACTTGCTTTATACTTATATATTGGTCCATCTCACTCAAAATTGCCAACAAAGAAAGGGAATAGTTCTCCAGGGATTCAGGCACATTTTTTCTCTCTATGAAACATGAAGATGCCAAGGATTTAACCTGGGATCCACTGCAGGTGCTCTAACACAGCAGGCACTCTGATCAATAGCCATTGTATAACTCTTGTACACTAGTGTGCCTTACTTTTCTGCCCTCTGTTATTTCGGTGAAATCCAACAGACAACAGGGAAATGCAAAGTGCCTAAGAAATTCCAAACCCTTTCCTAAAATTGGTGAACTTTTCCTGAACTCCACTTCCAGCAAGTTGGATTTGAACAACTGACAGGATTACAGCTGTAATGAGGTGGTAATTGCCTTATGGTGTCCCAAGTGTCCCTGGAGACAAAGAGAAAGTAGCAGATGCAACTAAACATCTCGAGAATAGAGAGGATCCTTCATCTTGTCGCATGCACAAGAGTTCAAAAAGTCAATTAAAAGTAAATGGTGGCTATTTTCCTTTCATAAAGGCAGCGTTTAGGAAAAACAAATTAAACTTCCTTCTTATCTCTATAGGCTCAACATTAACCTACTTACCATGTGTTCGAAGTCACCTGCTAGGGTTGGGTGGGGAGTATCGTTTTTATTATTCAAACTCAGCTGAAGAGTAAACATACTTTCGTAAAGAACCACTAATGTCCCCAGCTTCATGAAAGGCTGTTTTAAATGGAGTTCTGTTTGAACTTTTACCTGCACAGGCCAAACAGTTTAGGCCACAATCCTAACCAATTTTCCATCTCCAGGGTAAGGACAACACAACTCTGAGGTAAGGGAGCAAACACCGTTTTACCTTGAGGAGGCAATCCATGACTGCCCCTCCAACTGCAGGATGCAGAACATGTATCCTGTTGCATTCTGCACTGTGTTGAAAAATTGGTTAGGACTGTGCCCTTTGTCATTCTCAAATGAGTCTGTTGGTGACACTCCAAGGTTGCCTCTTCCATGTGCCTGCCAGCCCCATGACCACAGAGGTGATCTGTGTCCAGTGGTACAATACAGGGGAAGCCTACATAGATTTGTGCCAGAGTCCCACAGGGACAACAACAGGGACAATCTGAAAATCTTCAGTCACAGGCAGCAACTCTAACCTCTAGTTAGTTCAGCGTAAGCCCCAGCATCAGTCTTCTGTTGACCTATGTGTGTCACAAAACTATGGTAAGACATTTCTGCTTCACTTCAGGGGGAGGGTTGGGCCAGTGCACAGACACGCACTTGCCTCCCTACATCACCACAAGAACGGGAGGACCGATGAGTTGTGCCGGCCTAGATTTGCACCTATGGGCTTTAGGATTGCACCTATGGTGACTGTGAGCCCTGGGAGCATCCCACTCCTATCCTTAATTTAGCTGAATTTCCATGCTTTGTTTTTGCATTTTGCAACAGAATGCAGTGAGGTAAGGTGTGGTGGGAGTGAAGCCATGTTTCATGCAGCTCCCTTGTTTGGCTTTTTACATGTGCAAAGAGCACTTCACATCTTTTATGCAAAATGGGATTTCCAGATGTATCCAGTTTGCTCTCAGTTTGGCCCTCAATTTGTGAAGGTGGGTTGAAGAAAAAAGAAGCATCAAGCAATATAGAAAAAAATATATGTAGTAAAATTGTAAGGGGATCTAAAGGATCAAGAAGCCATTACCTGAACACTCCTCATTCATTTCTTAGCATCTATAAAGTCTTTTATAACCATAGTCCTTTCCTTTCATTTACCTTTTGCATAGACTGTCAAAGCACAGCACAAAAACAGGCATTTCAAACCATGTGTCAACCATGTGCATATTTTCTCTCTCTTCCTCCCAATTTTCTTAGTATCTTCTCATGCTAATTTACCAATCTGTGGGAGAATCACATTAGATCACATTGTGGTAAGAGAACTGTAGAAAATAGAAGCTATGCAAATATACAGACACTGGGTTAGAAGCAGAGGCATAATAAAAAGTTTGCCTTCCTGATCGTTTCATGCCTGTTACAAACTGCACAAGAATAGAGTTTGTGCAGCTTGGCAGCATCTGAGCAAACAGCTTCCAACAGGATGGATCTTGGAGATCTGCTAAAAGCCAGTCCACTTGAAAATAGTTGCAAGCTACGCAGGAGGATAATTAAATGGCGCAGTCTGGCATCACCATCTGCTCGCTCAATGATTAAGAAGCCAAAGCATCGTTGCTTGACTGACACTGCTTTAGGCTTCCTGCTGTCCAATCCACTTGCCTACTGCAATCTCTTTGGAGCAAACCTCAATGATCAGCAGCCAGTTTCTTGCATTTCCATTTCAGAGGACTTGGACTCATTCTTTTCTGATGGCAGATATCCAGCAATACCGACCTAGACGATTCTGAGATCTCACACTTATCTATGCTTCTGCGCCTGCTTTGCTGGTCAGGATCCTGTTAAGTGCTAATGTGATCACATTTATTCAACTATTATAACACAAGCCTACAAAAAAACAAAAACAAAACAACCAAGTTTCCATGGATGTTTGAACCAATTTAGGATCTTCGGTGACACTAAACCCCAAAATGGCATCACTTTTGCCCAGTTGGCTTCATTGGGGGGGGGGGGGGGGAACA
Organism: Cryptoblepharus egeriae; assembly: GCA_030015325.1. Taxonomy (NCBI): domain Eukaryota; kingdom Metazoa; phylum Chordata; class Lepidosauria; order Squamata; family Scincidae; genus Cryptoblepharus; species Cryptoblepharus egeriae. The sequence continues at coordinate 52,830,318 of JAREYC010000006.1, forward strand.
CTATATACATTTTATATAGTGGTTCAAGGAACTTCCCCAAAACTAAGCCAATCAGGCAAAACTGGTATACCATTTTTTGATTCAGCACCCCAAATAGAATAGGGCCTATATCCTAAATTCAAATTAAGCCCTTTGAGATGGAGCAGTTAAGGTGACTTTCCATAAGATAATACTAGAGTGTGATGTAACTGTGTGGACCCGTAACTGCTCTGGATTTTGCCCTGAGTCTAACTTTTTAGACAGTGAAGTGTATTGACCTGTGTAATCAAGAAATATACAAGGTTTTGGGAAACTTACATGAACTAATAGAAAAACTATATAGCTGCTGCATGTGTTGCTTTTTTAACAGTCCTTTGAGGTTGCAAGATTTATTAGAGTGGGGGGGGGAAGGGATTACAAAATTAATCCTTTTGTTTCAGCCATTTTTTCCCGTTACCATTCAGCTGCTTTTCCAAACTGGTATGGATGGGTGTGTACACACACTATAATTATAAGAGGCAAAATGCCCACGCAAAAATCTTTAAGTAGCCTTTATTGCAGCTGCTTTCCATTAAAAGAAAGGAATGCATTAAGAGACTACTGCTATGTAATGCTAATTTGAAGTTCAACTTACACAACTAGATCAGACCAGAATTTTATACAAGTTCATCAACTATGCTCTGAAACATGCCTATCACTAACCCAATAAAAAGGGATTTATTGAACAGTATCCAAAAAATGCTTAAAGCCTATGTTTAAGTGTTAAAACATGCCAGTATAAAGTGTATATATTTTTGCCTTTTATTACTTTTAAGAAACGTAATTAAAATATACCTAGCCAAAATGTCTGGCTTCTACACTAGGGATAGGTGACAAGTATACCAGAAAGCACAGTATTAAAGACCCAAGGTCTACTCAATGTGGGCTTTAGATGTTGGCATACGTGGATGAAAAATGTACCAGTTTCCATGGTTCTGGCTCATTGGCTCATTGTTACACATACTGCAATGAGTTGGCTATGTAAGCGGACAGCCCGACAGCTATGTTTGATTCTAATGTCATACATAACCACAGAGTAGCAAACTTTGCTTTACAGTCACTTTTTATTAGAACCCACCCTGGGTGGGTTGCTATTGCTGCCCCTCAAATGGCAAATTTTATGCAACATTCATTTTTTTCACTAAACAATTTGGAAGCAATATATTTGAAATCAAATTGTTTGAGGGAAAGGAAAAAACCCAAAATTCTCCCAAGCACCATCTTTGTTTACTTTTCCTGCTACGGATAATACAAGATATGTTGTTCCTAAATCTCTAAGGACGCCCAAATGAAGAATAAAATAGCTATCGGTAATTTTCCCTTAAAGGAGACCACTGAACCCATCATCCACATGGCAAGCCATCTTTGTTTTGGCCATAACATTAGGAGGATAATTGCCTCACTTAGAGCACAATCCTAACCATGTCTACTCAAAAGTAAGCCCCATTGTGTTCAACGGGTCTTATTCCCAGGAAAGTGTGTGTAGGATTGCAGCCATACACCACAGTACAAGTCTCTATGTCCCTGCCCAAAGATAACAGATCCAACCTTATTAAACACATATTTTATTCAACACTAATGGCCACTGCAAATAAGAAGGAATGTGCCAATCCCTGGAAAGGGAAAAACAGCATCCTTTTAATATCATTTTGAAAAAAAACTGCATTTCTTACTGTTGTAGAGTGATAGTAATCAAGCAATCACTTTTTAATTAAGGTATTTTAATTAATTAATATTAATTAATCTTTCAAATTGCTCACTGCCTTTCTACAAAAGTAAGAAAATATGTTTTTAAACAATTGTAATGGGACCCCCTTTTTAAACAAACTGCTTTTTATTTAACTACTACTTTTTTGTATCAGCAGGATATCCCAGAATCAGCTCCTGTGGAAAAAGAGGCATGAGCTTATTCCATTAGGAGCAACAGAGGAGAAAGAAACCTTAAACTGGATTGTTAAATCTATTTTTCCAATTTTGTAATCAACATTTTTTTTAATCCAGAGGGAGTTCTGGAATGGAGCCCAAGTGGACAAGGGACAACTTGTATTAGAAATTTTGGCTAGGAACATGAGGACTCAATGGAATCTATGCTTGCCACAGAGATAGCCGTTTCAGTGGACTTCGTATGACAAGTGTTAACATGCACCTTAGCCCTGAGATTAGAATGGAATTTGGTTTGCAAATATAAAATTATTTAATCAAGTAGGGAAATTAAAGAGTATATGCACTTAACACTAGTAGGCCCCAAGAAGGCCAAATTTTAAATACCATGAAGCATAAATAAAACTTATAATGAGAATCTGTTGAATGGCATGAAGGACAGGCAAAGGGATCCCTCTCTTGAAAACACATGGAAGGAAATGTGCAACATTCAAATGGTGTGTGCATGATTTCTTACAGCCGACACAAGACTGTTTTATATGCATCAAGCAACACTGAATGGAGCTGACTGACCAGTTTTGCATATCATTCTTCAACCCGCATTGAAATGGTTTGTAGCCAACATGCTAAGCTGTAAGTAAGCACACCAGATCAATTTGCCTTGCACACTGAGTTGTCATGGGTACAAAAAAGAATAGCCCTCCAGTCCCACACTACTTACTGCACATAAATTAAGCCTCAGGTCTTCACCAACAGAAACGTGCAGTTCTTCAGGTTCTCAATATGAAATGTACAAGGGAAACCAAAATGTCATCTGTCACAAATTTAATCATGGAAAAATAGCAGTTGTAGGTGATTATCATACCAATAGTTTTAACCCAGATGTATAATTCCATAATAGGATTATTTCCCATTCCTATAATTCCTTTGCCTTTAAGGATTCATCTTCCCAGACCTTGATGAGCTTTAATAAATCCTCACAGCAGCCCTACATTAATGTTATTATACCCTAATGGAAAAAACTGACAAAACTGATTTGCAAGAGACCAAGGTCAGAGATTGCTTTAGGACAACACAAGGAAGGATAGCAAATATGATGCTATTAATTGCAGGCACACTTTGGCTCGTTTAACACCTCAGCATTTATAACATAAGAATTGGACTACTCTTCTAATTTTAAAAGAGTGTATAGAAAGCACACGCAGGCATTTCTTTAGAAGCATGGATATAGCTCTAGTTTGTAAGACTGGCAGGAGGCTTTTTTTAATCCAAAGAACTTTTAACAAAAATAGAGAGGGACTTATTCACATATTTGACCCAATCTAAGGCAGTGTCAGAAACCAGTCATCAGATGGCCCACAAAAGCTATGCTGACTCTCCAAGTACTGATGCCAGCAATTACATGGGTCATTTGTAATAGCCCCACACAGCTGTTATGCCCATCATTTTCCAGTACAACTGAGAGTGTTCTGAAATTGAGTGTTTTGTGTGTTTCTCAGAAGCTCCTGTGTCATTGAAAGTGTTCCAAGAAACTTTCCCATGGCTAGGAGATTCCTCCACCAATGAGAAGGGTGGGAAGAACCAACATTTGCTTTTGAGTAACCATGAAAGCGCTTTGCCATACACCGCCTCAAGCAAACTTCAAACAAGAAGCCATGGCAAAGATCTCATGAACACAAGTTGTAGCAAGCCTTAGACTTCTATGTTTTCCTCTTTTCTTGGTTTGATATCTTACTTTGTGAACAAACCTTGTTTGTTTTGCTTGATTTGCTGCTTTCAGATGAAATCAGGGCCTTTATGTTCTTGATCAAAATAAATCATGTTTCCTTCAGTGGACCTCTGGCACCATCTTCTGTAGCATTTTCATTTTACCTTTTCATAAGATTCTTGGAATTGTTTGTAGCCACAGCAATTCCATGAAGAAAACACACCACTATGAAACACGTGGACTCTACTCAAATGACCTTTAACAATACCTTGTACAGTATATAATCTTCAGATATTTGAAAAACACTTAAGTTCTTATATGCTTTTCTGTAAGAAAAGCTGGATTCCAAATGATGCCCTGTGATCATTTGAATATTGTGCACCATGATTAATGTCTTCATCTTCCAAATGAAGTAGGTATTTGGATATCGGGTTTACTGGAACAAAAAGAAGGTAAAGTGTATTTTAAACAAGGTTTCCTTTATAAAGGTCTGCATTTTTACACAACTTGCTTACTTTTAGATCAGTTACTATCATGCAACTTTAGAAATGTCATTATACATTAAAACTTGTTCTGTATTAGGAAATGGGAGAAGGGAAAAAAACTTCTGAAAAAGTAAAGAGGTATATAATGGCAATCCAATATTCAATCATTTTTGATACTGCACAGATTTACAGCCAGAGTTAATTTAGACTTTATCACTAGAAAATGCCCAAAAGACTCAGCGGCAGCTCCTTTACAAATATACTATTTATAATGAATACATTGATACAGAATGAAATATAAAAAAGCAAGGCAATCTTTTATAGACATTAACAATCAACATTACAATAATTCAGAAATTACACTTTTGTAGACTGTTTACACGCTTTCATTTTCAATCACAAATTAGTGTGGTCTTGTATTTAACAGGAAGAATCCTGCACTGTCCTGCTTAAGACCTAAGCATCAAAATAAACAGAATCTTCCATTCTTTCTATAATAAAAAAGCAATCAGATGTTCTTTTGTAGATATTATCATTATTGTCCTACCTGTGCCTTTTAAAAAGTTGATGTGTTGTGCAAAGTACTGCCAAGTATATACCTAATTAAAAGCAAGTTCTGACATGCTGATTAAAGATACAATGGAAGTGCAATATTGACTATACAAAGGCTCTGCTGCATTCAGGTTCTTGGATATTCAGTAAGGGATTTTTCTCTTTTGATATGTTAAGAATACAAAACCATTCCAATGCCTAATTTAGAAAAAAAACTATCCCAGACAAAGGTGCTACTTTAAAATTTATATTTTTAATAGTGGGTTGCTATCTTTTTTCTTACTAACACTCATTGTAAAACACCTTGAGTGAACTAGGTTCCATCACCAAATTCTAAATACTTTCAAAGGTGAATATTATAAATAAAATCTGGAAGAGGAAATGCTAAAACTTGTTTTTATAAAACAAGTTTAAAAGTATATGCAAGGACGTTGGCGAAAGGCCAATTAAGTATACAGTTCAATTCTTTTCCTCCGTTTGCCTCCACCCAAAATATCACTATTTAACTACCATTAACATTTCAAGGATGCTACCTAAATATCAATCTTCAAATTTGCTTCAAAAGAAGTTGATTCCATTAAGTCCTTCACCTTTCAATACTATACAATTCTTCAAATGGAGAGGCTGGATTCTTATTTTTCCCTAACTGTAATAGAATTGGCTAAATTCTTAGAGCCCAACCTAAAGGGCGACTTCAGTAGAGCAAAAGGATCCTTGTGTTATTGCAACTAAAGTAGCAGCTGAACAATTTGTCTCTAATATTTAAACTGCTATGAAAACCTTATTAACAGTTCTATGAGGTGATGTAGGGCTGTTCCACCCACGCATATAACGGGCTATACCAGGTTATAATTCATACAAGTGACATCACTGATAGATATAAGTCCACTGTACAGCATAGCTGCATTCTACAGCAACTGCAGGACAGTAACAGTAACAGCAGCAGCTGCTGATGCTGAACCAGGACCAAGGTGGTTTCCAAGATAGAGAAAAGGTGGACTTTGGGTCCTTGTGAGGGAAATATCTATTTGTGATTAGATATAGTCACATAGTCTAATCAGGTAGACATAGTCCAAACAGTGATCCAAACAGACTAGTAGAAGTTTCTGTAGAAAACAGTGGAGGGCATACATTGACTTTCATGAAGACTCTTAAACAGCCTTGAAAAGATTGTCACAAATTTTGAAGCGGCACAAAATGTCAGAACTCAATTAGAAGAGACAATGTACAGAATACATTGGGACACCATACAGAATACAGAAGGGATACACCAATGAGCTTTCCAAAAAAGATATTCCCAAAACATATTATCTAGATATATTCTCAATGATCTTGACAGTGCTTCAATACCATATTCTGTTGATCCTAGAATTTCTAAATGGCACCATAGGTTGAATTATTAAACCCCAGCTCACCAACTGGTTAAAATCTATATTCTGGCTGAAGGAAGTAAAGACATAAGAACTTGAAACATCATTAACTTTTTTTAGTTTTGAAATTCAAATGACTATTTTTTGAATGTATTTTCTGAAAATATGCTGAGAAACTTTAAGCCCATAATTTATTTACTCTCATCTACTCCCCTCCATTTGCCTTCTGCACCAATAATCAGAAAAAAGTTAATTCAAATAGGATTTGGGAACATTCCTTATTACACATCCAGTGCTTAATTCAAGAATGTATTTTTGACATCTGTTTGACATGTAAAGTATAACTGTTTCACTGGTTTAAAAAACCCAGTCCCTTATTTTTATATAGTGTATGAATAAATAAAACCAGTTCTAACACGTAGGCAATTTACGAGAGAATCCTTGGCAAGATGAACCATCTTATCGGTATATTTACAGACAAAACTATCAGTCCTATAAATGCAACCCAACTACTTCCCATGATTCCAAGGTGGCAGAAGAAACCGACTGACATACTATCCTACTTCATAATCTACTTCAATGTTATAAAAACTTCCAAAGATATTCCTCCAATTCTGTTTGGAACAAATTTCAATACACAGCTATGTCTGATTTTAAAGCAACAAAGACAACTGAATTGCAAAAGGTACCCCAACTCTAAAATAAAAGTGCATGTGGGCAGCATATAAAGATACACATCTCTCACTTGAACAAGATGTCTGAATATAAATTGGATTTCCCATACTGAACCAATGGAACAACAAACTGTTCAGCTTCAGCAATCAAGTAAACTTTAATACTTTTAATCACCACCATAGGAATCTCGTATATTTTAACACACCTTAATGTCTCATGAATAGACATGTCCATTGCTGAAGCTATATATTTCTATACACAAAACTATAAAGTGAAATAGCTGTTAGTGAATGCCTTCAAAAGGTGGCAGAAACTAATTTTTTTGTAAATCCTTTGACATCAAGAGTCATTTTCACTACCAACTTAAGCCCTTTAAGGTTTTATATCTCTACCTTTTTAAAAGGTATATCTGCCTTTTTAAAAGGAAATTCTCCCTTGCGTGTGAAAAACGAATCAGAAAGGCTGCAAGCTAGAATTCAGTCACAGAAAACAAACGAAGGTGATAACTTGGCACATCCACGTCCTACCAAAATCAATGAGCTTTGCAACCACATCACAAGCATGTTTATTCAAGAATCTCATTGAATTTGGCTGAAATTGCTCCCCAAGAAATTTCCTAAGGGCTGTAGCCTTAAGTACATATCTAAGAGCTTCAATTCTGTTGATTTCAACATGACAGTCATGCCTAACCAACCTCTGGACTGTGTACATGAAACAGAGTTTCAAGTCAAAAAAAGAACTATAAGACCTGCAAGAGAAAAAAAAATCCTTGGCCATCTATGATATATTTTTTTGTTCAAAGAAAGAGCACTCTCTCTGTGCCAATAACCCTAGAAACAAACCCACAATAGTGAATGAACATGGAAAACAAAAATACCTGGAATGTAATTGCAATGTGAGCTCTCCCCATCAAGCTTGAAATGACACTGCAAATGTAGTAGCACGTGTCTACTTCACAACATCAACATCATAACAGTCCTACAAACAGCCACAAAAACCCAGTTGATAGTGAAACCAGCACAAGAACCACTATGCTGTTTTTCTACAGAGCAATCAAATTATAAGAACAAATGAAAAGGTGTTCTTTTTTAACAGACCAGTCTAATACTGGAATTGATAGGAAGAGCTTAAGAGAGAATAAATCATGATACTGAGCTGACTACTTTGAAGCAAGTGTCCCAGCTATGGGGAAAAGTGCATTTAGTTCAGCAGCAAAACAGCACAGCATGAAGATATTGTGCTTGGATTCAGGTGATCCATAATGGAAGGATGTACAAGGGAAGTAAAGATATAAAACCAGAATGTTGTTAACCAACTGCAAATACTACATGTACTGCAGTGTTTCAAAGAAAGACACATTCATTAGTTGTTCAAGGACCAGGAGAAACCCCCACAATTGTGTTTTGTTTTAGCACTATATATATATATATATATATATATATATATATATATATATATATATATATATATATATATATATATATATGATGTTTCCTCTTCAATGCATTAGTAGACATTAATAGAACATGCAGCTTTTCAACAAATCTACTTCTAATCAGAAAATGTTTGTACTATAAGAGACCAACTGTAAAAGACCTGGTTCAAATATGATATGCCTACAACTGATAACTCGAGGAAGCAAAATTCAAAATTAATTCAAGCTTTCATTGGATTTATCTTTTCATGTTATCAGTTGTTTATGTTTTTAATATAATCAGCCATAAAAAGCCTTCAGCAAAAGCATATAAATTCTAGACATGATTAAAACAGAGCAAATCAAAAACAAAAAAGATCCAGTGATTTACTCTGACTGTAAACAACATACAACACTTTTTCAAATTTTAAAATAAGTTAAAGGACTTCCCCAGCTAGAGGACAAATTATTCAAATGGTTCTTGACACAAAGACTATTATATGTGCAGAGGGGAATGATAAAAATTCTGTTACATATTTTCTCTGACAGTGGGGGGAATCTAACCATGTTGTCCCTTAAATTGATTAGCAATTTGGTGGCAACTGTTTTTAATGGACTGGTTATTTCCAAATTACTCAGATATCCATCAAATTCAGCAAAGAAAACTTAGACAAGCATTTTACAAAGAAAAAATCTAAATGGCTATGCTTCCTCTATTAGCAGAAACACATAGATGTGGTCTTAAATTTGCTTGTTTTATATTATTTATGTTTTATATATAATATAATATACAATATATATATTATATTATATATTCACACACACAAACACACATACATACACAATACCAATAATGCTCTCTGCATTTTGTACAGTGTATGGGACAACCCAACTTATACTCAAACCTGGCACCAAGTAGCCTAGATATTATATACACAATGAAATCCTCAATACCATTTATAGTTTGTACAAGATTAGGGCAGATATCCATCAGATCATGGCACGATATGGTCCCTGCATCTTGAGGAACTGGATGATAAAGGAAGGTCCTCCTGCAACAATCTGAGCCGGAAGGGTACTGAGAGGGCAGTTCTCAATGCTCATTATAGACAGTTTACTGCAGAGAGCCAGTTCAAAAGGAAGGCTGTTCAGGTGAGGGTTGTCATTCAGATAAAGTTCTTCCAGGTTCTCCAGTGTACCTATGGAAAAAGCAAAAGGTTAGACTAATATAAAATAAACATATCCTTGAATGAAACATGTCCCATTGTATTCAGAAAGGTTTCATTGAAATTATTATATATTTTCACACAACAATATTATTGTGTGATATATAATATATATTTACTGTATATATAATATAATGTAATATACAATATAATATTGTATTGTATAATATTATAATATATTATATTGTATAATATTATAATATAATACAATATAATATATTGACTGGATTTTGTTTATATCCACCTATCGAATCCTATCAAGGATCAAGGATTTGTAGCTATTTTGTTGTTGCATTATAAATATCCCTGGAGTATATGCACTGCTCCTCGTGAGACAGCCTTTTGTAATTGGCTGATGATGCTTATGCTCTTCAAGTGCATATAGTATTCAAGAGCTTTTTAACTGTTTGGGACATCACTCAACATGACTACTTGTATCACTGTTGCTTTGTTGTTGCACAGTCTTTCAATTTCTAGCTGCACAGTCTTTATGTTTGGTGATTTTTTCCTGTTCTTTGTGTTCTACTCTACTATCACCAGGTAGTGCAATATCAACCATTCAGACTTTCTTATAGTTTTTGTTAATGGTTATGTCTAGTGAGGTGTGTGACAAATGTTTATTGGTTTGTATTCTGGTTGTTATCTTCTGGAGGTCCAAATGCACAAAATGGCAGAAGTCACATCTCCCACCCACAGTCTATGAACCTTGATAATATCCATAGTGCACCAAATATTCTGGGGCTAAGTGTGACAAAAAATTTTGGTGCTCATCTGATAGCTGCTTGAAGAGTTTCTATGAGTATATGTATATAAACATTATGCTGGAATGAGTTATCCACTTAGATTTCCCTCCCTGGAAAGATCCAATAAATAAAATGCAATTAGAATGTAAGTTTATGTTGCACTGCAGAACTGATCAGTTGCAACATACCAAGAATATATTTTATCTTTCAATGCCTATTAAACAATAACCTTTCATTTATCAATAAGAAAAAGTAATTTCATCTCACCAATTTCCTCAGGAAGTTGTGTAAGAAAATTCTCTCCCAGTCCAAGATGCGTCAGATTGATGAGGTGGCCAATTCCTCTAGGAAGGGTGCTCAACTGATTGTTTGTTAAGATCAATCTCTGGTGGATGAACAGAGTGTATGTAAATAGCAAATGCCAGTGTCCATCACAAATGTAAGCCAGAATATACCTAATCACTAGAAACATTGAATCATTGCATACTCATCAACAAACAAAACATGGTCCAGGACAGTGGTCTTCAACCTTGTGGGAACCATGGCAAAAAAATTTCCCACAGCCCGGGCACAGCCTGGCTTGCCTCATAGACAGGGCGAACTGTGCAGGCGTAGCTCAGCAGCTGGGCCATGCTTGGGCAGTCTGCCCCATGACTGGGCCATGCATGCCCAGTTGGGACAGACTGGGGATAAGTGTCCCCAGGGCTCCTGCCTCTGGTCTGGGACCCAGTGCTGGCATGGTCCAGTGGGCAAGGCGCCATGGACTGGCACTGAGCCCCGGACCAGGGGTTGAGGACCCCGGTCTAGAGTTTAGTGCAATGCAACCCTACTGATTGCATAAACCCTAACTGGCTTTACCTCAAAAGTATCCTCCCAAAGTGACATCAAAAAAGGTTCCTACAGATGTCTACCTTTCCATCCTGATACCTTAAAGTTTAAATCCTTAAAGCCACAAAGATACCATCTTTCGATCCTTAAGAATATAGACTGACCCTCTGCATCTGCAGATATGGGCCATGCAAGATGTTGGACATGCAAATTCACTATCAGTGTGCCCCAAGCATATTGGGCCAACTTAACATGGACTCTCCAGAGGCAAGGTATTCTTAGCCTCATGGAGGCCAAATACTGCCTCCCTGGCCTTCAGTAGGTCTTCTTACAGCCTTTGGGAGGCCTTCAAAGGTAACTTCCATTTTATCATAAATAAGAGAAAGGCCTTAGAAGGCCCTCTGAGGGAGCAGCCTCCCTGGCCTTCCGAACATCCTCCAGAGGCTATAAAACCACAGCTCCCATTGCCTCTGGGAATTAGAAGGCTGAGACTTGCACATTCCATTATCCATGGATTTCATTCACAGGGGGGATCCTGAAATGGATCCACCACAATACCAAGGTACCACTGTTTAGTAAAAGAATCAGACCAAATGCTTATCTGTCCAGCGGCATGTTTCTCATCAAAGCACACCAGAAGCTTCCCAAAAGCCCACAAACGGAAAGAAAGGCATCCTTCTTTCCTGCCATTCCCTCCCTGAAATGGAATTCATAGGCAGACTGTCGAAATCAGGCACAGCATGTTGTCAAAATGACTATTATCGACTGGTATACCCAAAATGAAGGAATCTGTTCAATGCCCTCTTAAAATCTTCAAAGCTACTGGTTCACACCACATTTTGTAGCAATAAATTCTAGAAAATGTGATATGAGAGTGGGAGAAAAAAATTCACCACCCTCTCCACACTATGTAAAGAAGTCTAAACCACATCTCCCCTTAATCCACCCCTTCAAGAAAAAGCCCCAAACAATATGAACTTTCATCATTAGGAGATTCTCTACCCTATAATCATTTTCATATTCTTCTTCTGTTACTTTTCAAGCTGTACAATATGTGTGGGTAACCCTTTGTGTCTTCCTAAGCACATTTTTCAGTGCATCAATAATCCATAATATCATGCACAAAAAGGATTATTCCTCTCAGTAACTTTACCTCCAACAATAGAAATTCAGTGGGTAGCATCCAGTTTTCCATCCCCCATATCAAGCAAAGACTCTTCTTCTGAAGCAAGGAAACAGTGGGAACTATCCAGAGTTTTTGGTTTTTTGTTTTGCCAAACATTACTTTTATGATAGTCTCTGCACAGGATTATCTTACCTGTAGATCTCTAAGATATGCTATTTCCTGAGGCAAGGATTCCAGCTTGTTTTCTTCTAGATCCAATTCTCTTAGTTTTCTCAAGTTTCCAATGCCATATGGAAGGTTTCTTAACAAGTTGTTTGATAAAATAAGAACCTGAAGAAAAATGCATGGAGGATGTTTAATAAAACAGCATCAATTTGTACAACAAAAATAAGTATTCAATGAAAAAGGCTATAGACTATAGGATACCCAACTTTAAATGAAATACCAGTTCCAGTAGATGGGTATAACAAAGTTAGTATGGTGCAGTGGCTAGGTGTACTGAACTGCAAATCAAAACTTTCAAATCTCACCTCTGCTCTAAGTTCCCTACATGATCTTAAGCGAGCTACTGCCTCTTAGTTTTGGCTCCCCCCAAAATATGAAAAATACTGACTTTACAAGGTTGTTGTAATTATTACTTCAGTAATAGATTAAAATAGTCAGAATGTCCTTTGTTGGCCAGGTGTGGAAAAGAAACACAACACATTCACCTGGATGCAATGATTTTCAGTTAGCTATAAAAGATATCTGGAAAATGTTCACATTTTCTCAACAGATATTTTATTCAATTAGACAATTAAATATATTGTGCATGGCAAATGTAAGTATGAAATAGTTTTTATAAATTTATATATAGTTTTTATATATGCATAAGGTTTTGGCTGTGGGTGGCGCAGTTGGTTAAGACACTGTGCTTGTTAACCAGCAGGCCAGGGTTTGAGACCCATGTCGGCCCCACAAGACAGGGTGAGCTCCTGTCCTTAGCCCAGATCTGCGACGCCAGCTGGATCCAATCATATTGGCTCTGCTTTTCCATTGGACTAATTCAGTGGCATGGAGAGGGGGGATTTGCTGCTTGGGTAACAGCCTATCCTCCTTAACAATCTAACCCAGGCTTTCGTGCTTCGCATGCAGCGTGTGCAGTGCAGAGCACGATACTATAGTCTTCCAAGACTGACGGAGGCCTGCAAGGTTTTCTATAAATTTATGTCCAAATTTACATTGGACAGAGTAAAGACAACCATTTACACTAAAAGCATAGCAAAAACAAAAAAACTTCCTCAGGAAACGTCTGCATGTCTCCTAAGAACATTCCCCAATAGTTTTTGGGCATCTTTTCCATACTTGCCTTCTGTTGCATATATCATATTCTATTCCATATTGCCAGTTTTTTAGATTATAGGCTCTCCAAAATAACTCTACTCTTTACATGCAGAGCAAGAAGCTCAAAGTTCACACACTATAAACATCCGCAAAGACTTTCCCACAATGGACTGACCTGTATCACCATTTAATGACAGCATATGTTGTAAGATATAAAAAAAGATGTACAAATTTGAACGCCACACACTATTTACCTGCTCAATATATGCACAGGCTTTCCTAATGACTGCATAACCTCTTTTACATAAATTTATAAGGGAGGCAAGTTAACACTGTTGGGTGAAAAATCCCTATATTTTAATGTTTTCAGGCTACAATCAGGCAGTGAATAGCAGGAAACAAGGAGATGGTCTAGTAGACTTATTTTCCTCTGCTTTGAGATGCCACTTGCATAAAACAAAAAAAGCTGAACTGAGGGTACAATCCTAACCAATTTAGGCTGGCACAACTCACTCACTCACTGTTTGTGAGGTGGTGTGGGGAGGCCAGCACGCGTCTGTGCACTGGCCTAATCCTCTCACCAGGAATGATGCAGAAGTGTTTTACTTCCTCTGGCACATGGTTAGAGAGATGATGTGATCCTCCTACCAAAAGGTATGGATACCTTTACAAAATTAATACAAAATCCCAGAATGACCCAACACATCCTACAAAGATAGGCTATTTGCCATTTCAATATAAACCTTACCACTCCTATTAATTCTCTGGTATAAAAAGAACTAGACAAAACATGTTAAAGGAATTTAGCTCAGAGTCTCCATACATTCCACTCACCTCTAGGGAAACGAGCCCAGAAACATCTTCAGGAACCTTGTTGAGCTGATTTGTAGCTAAATTCAGTTCTACCATGGTTGTCCAAGTTCCAAAGTCCAGGGGGAGAGAGGTGAGCTGATTGTCCTGATATTTTAACATAAACAAGGTTCAGCTGAAAGTAGTATTATTTAATAAGCATTCATGTTTATGCTTTAATAAGCATTCATGTTTAAACAGAAACATGGATTGACTCCATTTGTGAATCATATTTTTTCCATCTCATTTGCTTCCAACATCTGCTACAGCACACTTTCTAAGACCACACTGCAGTCCTGCTACCGAACACATCCACAATCATACAATTTTCCCATAAAGCAAAGCTGAGCATGCTACTTAAGATGCTCCCGTTAATAGGTATTCCTATTCCAGAAAGAGTTTATGAGAGTTCATTTGCAGAAATCTTTGTGTGACAGCAGGAATTGGAAAGCTTAAAAGGACATTTGCTATTTACTAGCTTAAAGAGCACCAAAAGCAACATTTGTAAATTTAAAAAGACCAGGTTCTGCTTTTCAAGCATTTCCACTATTCACCACAGCTCCACTCAGAAATGTGAGGGCACTTATATGGGCATCTGTCAGATAAATGAGGGCACTTTTATTAATTATTTCTAGGATCGTAATTGGGAATAGTAAGGAAGGAGGCAATCTATATAATTGTATGTATTACTAGTAAAATGTAACTGTGTTGCAGGAGTAAAATACCCCCTATATGCCATCCCCCATTGTGCACCCCCCATGAGACCATCTCCCCAGTGCATCAGGTCCAATGGTTGGAGCAGGGCATTGATGAGTCAGGGATTCTTGAATGTAAAGTATAGGGAGGAAAATGTGTTGCGTCCCATTTACCCTCTTCTGGTTGGAATTTCCGAAAACTGGTTCTTAGTGGATGCCTCTATACAGAAGGAACACCCTCCCCAAATTTCATGCTTCAAGGTCCAGCTGTTTTGGCTGGACACTGGTGGAGAAGTGAGTCAGTCAGTGACTTTTCAGTTTTACGTACAGTATGTAGATAATAGTACGTATGTGTATAAAAAGCAGTGTGTAATAGTAAGAGGCAATGTATACAGGTACAATCTTGTTATCCACAGATTTTTTTCTACATGGATTTGTCTCAACACAAATGGGTACTGCAAATCACCGCTTTTCTTCTGTTGTAGAGAGGTAGCAATGCAAGCAATCATTCCATGTTTCAGTCTCAGAATCAAACATTAGCAAATATTGTTTTATTGTTTTTAACAATTTTTTTATTCTGCATGTTTTAATTGTTCTCAGTTTTTTATTCAATCTAATTGTATTTTAATTGTATTTTAATTGTGTTTTAATCTATATTTATGATCTATTTTAATTGTGTTTTATTGTTTTCCTGATGTTAGCCGCCTTGCAGGGGAGGATAGGCGGGATATAAATTAAATTAAATAAATAAATAAATAAATAAATAATATTGAGGCACTACCTTATTCAATTAGGCTCAATAAATGAGCATAACACCTGCAAGTGGGTCTTTAAATGTATTTTTCCTTTGTTTTCTTCATACATGCATTTTTTTATCCATTAGCTGTTCCGGAATTGAACCCTACCTAGTAAATAACAAGATGTGTTGTACGCAAGATCTTTTGTTAACTATATAGTACTTGTTGTAAAATGTTTGTAATCAAATCCAAGCTGCATGGTGTTTGAATCATGTGTGACCGAATCAGAATCTATAAATTATTTTAAAAGCAGACTGTGACTAGTATTCATGTTAACTGGAAGTACTACACATCTTTATAGAAGAACCAGTTCTCTCTATCCAAGACACCATCCTGAAGTGCATGAATTCCAAGAAGTCTTAGGTTGCAATCCTAAATCTGTCTACTTAGAAGTAAGACCCATTATATTCAATGGGGCTTACTCCCAGGAAAGTGTGTTTAGCCTCAGCTTTTGCAGCCTCAGCTTATAAAAACTAAGAGAAAGCCAAACTTACTGATCTACTCCTGCAGTATCTATATATATAAAAGGCATCTTCATCATCCTCACTGACTCATCACCGCCCTGCCAAAACAGCTGGGTCTAGAAGCGTGAAATTTGGGGAGGGTGTTCCTTCCGTGACTGAGGGGTGCACTAAGAACAGGTTTTCAGAAATTCCAACCGTAAGGGGGTGAAAAGGGGCGCAACCTGTTTTCCTCCCTATACTTTGCATTGGAGAATTGATGTCTCATCAACATTCTGCCCCAACCCCCGGACCTAGAAGCATGAAATTCGGGGAGGGAGTTCCTTCTGTGACATGAACACCCACCAAGAACTGATGTGGAGAAATTTAACCCTTAAGGGGCTGAAAAGGGGTACAAAGTGTTTTTGTCCTATACTTAACATGGATGCCTGAATAACATCCAGCCAATTTGGTGTTCCGTGCCTGGTGCACTGGGGGGGGGGAATATTGTTTGGAGGAAGAAGTTGCACTGGGGAGGATGCTGCGCATGGGGGGGTTGTACATGGGAAGATGCACATTGGGGGATGATGCGCATGGGGTTGATGTTGTGATTGGGGGTTGATGCACATGGGGGAGGTTGTGCATGGGGAGTTGATGCACATGTTGCGCATGTTGCGCATGGGGAGTTGATGCACATGTTGCACATGGGGACATGATGCGCATGATGTGCATGGGGACCTGATGTGCATGGGGGGATGTTGAACATGGGGGGATGATGTGCATGTGGGAAAGTTGCACGTGGGGACATGATGCACATGGATGATGTTGCGCATTGGGGTTTGATGCACATGGGGGATGTTGCATATGGGGACATGATGCACATGGGGGATGATGTGCATGTGGGGAAAGTTGCTCATGGGGACGTTGATGCGCATGGGAACGTTGATGTGCATGGAGGGATATTGCACATGGGGAAGTTGCGCATGGGGACATGATGCGCATGGGGGGAAGTTGCACCTGCGGGGTTGATGTACATGGAGGAAGTTGCACATGGAGGGGTTGATGCGCATGGGGATGAACATGGGGAATGTTATGCATGGGGGATTTGTGCATGGGTGGTTGATGAGCATGGGGGGTTGATGTGCATCGAGGAATGATGTGCATCGAGGAATGATGTGCATGGGGGTTGTTGCACAAGGGAAGGTGTTGTGCATGGGCATGTTGTGCATGGGGGTTGATGTGCATGGGGGATGTTGTGCCTGGAGAGTTGATGCAAATGGGGGACTGATGCGCATGGGGAGTTGATGCGCATGGGGGATGAACATGGGTAATGTTGCGCATGGGGACGTTGAGCATGGGGGATTTCCACATGGGTGGTTGATGAGCATGGGGGGGATGATGTGCATAGGGGAGATGATGAGTATGAACATAGGGGATGTTGTACATGGGGGTGGATACACATGTGAGTTGATGTGCATGGGGAATTGATGCGCAGTGGGGGGATGGTGTCCAGGGGAATTTTACTCCCGCAACGCGAGTACACTTTTCTCTAGTTTTATATAAGTTAAACGAGTTCCAAAGACTAAAATCATATATTCTAGCCCAACAGGATCAAAGTTTTCTAAAATCGTTCACAATTTGAACAGCAGAGAAAGGCCTTTCATTTTGCTGATTACTAACATTTAAAACCCCTCTTGAAATCAAAACATCATAGGATTTTGTGGCAATACCCTATATCTAAGCCTCTGGTCATCACTGCACTTGTTTCTCATATGAAAAAGAAATGAAGAAATATACTTTAAATATAAAAACTGTACAAATGAAAAAACCAACATGATGCCACCATTCAGGTTCAGTCAGCATGAAATGCTAATCATGCAGAACAGTTAAACTTTGTCTCTTGCATGTTCTACAACATGCGGTGAAAGGCAAAAGATAAAGGCCAAATCTCTCTTCCTGCTTAGAGAAGTAGATGTTCAAGATAAATCTACATCAGAAAAACATAGTTATTGCTTCAAGTAATATTATTTTACTAATTTTACATTTATTTACCTTTAATGATACGTCATAGTATACAGATGTAACCACCTGTAACACTATCTGCCTTCCAACTAAATAGCCTACATACATACATCTATACATATATGTATAGATATATGTATGTATGTATGTATGTATATATGTATATATGTATTATATATATATAATGGTTTTTGTAAACACATAATCTAATAGCAACCTGTCCAGTACAACATTCCCCTCCTAATAGGTGTTGTATTATCAAAGCTTCCATTTGACCCAAATTATCAGGAATAAGTGATTTAAAAAATTTTGAATAAAGGACCTGCTTTAGTGAAATGGTGAAAAATATGTGGTAAAGTGTCTATTTTCTCTAACAAACAATTACATTCCCTGTCTTGGAAGACCTTTATATATACCCTTAAACATTTTAGAGGATAGGGCACTGGAACAAGCTAACATAATTTAAATTACTAAATCTGATCTAAACATGAGAGATGCATGCAAATGATATCAGTGTTTCTGAGAGTTATTTAAATGAATGTTTAACATTGGCAAAACAGGATTGAAACAATGCCTCACCTTCATATTCAGCTTACTTAACACTTTTGCTCGAGAGAAAATTCCAAAGGGGATTTTATTGATGCGGTTGTGTTCCATGTTGAGTGCATAAATAGTGGAAAACTGTGATGGACCACCCACTGGATATGACTGGAAACAGTTCCTTGCCAAAGTTAGGCTTGTCAAATTCACAAGACTAGATAAGAGACCCTGGGGAAGAAGGAAAAAAATGCTCATGTACAGACATGCAAGAACTCCACATCCCAAAGTTTTGGACACAACCTGATTTCCACATCTTCATTAGAACTTTAATATGGTAAAATACAGGTACTTTTTATTATCACTCTCATTCAGTTATATTCACAATATACACTTCCTGGGAGTAAGAAGATCCACTGATCATAATGGGGCTTACTTCTGAGTAGACACAGCTATGATTGCACCCTTAGTGTCAGAACTTATTCAGTCTGAGCCAAGCTATACAGGACTAAATGTAGACGAACGCATGAACTGGGTAATACTTTTTTGGGGACAATGGCAGGTATATTGCAGAGCTGTCCCAAAAAAGAAGATGAAGCTGCAGCTATAGGAAACATGTATGCTTCAGCTATTTAAAAAGACAAATTTTATAAGGTAAAGCTATTTAAAAAAAGCAGGTGTGTTTCTAAAATGAAAAAGACGTTACTTCTGCAAATCATTACTAATGACGCATGCAAATCATCATTTGAAAACATGATTGAAAACATCAAGCAACCCAGAGGTAGTTATAAATAGTGATGTAATGTCTACTGTAGCTAGCTCAGCCAATTATATACACTGCACTGTAACATGCTCAGCCAATGAGATACAAACATAGAGGTTAACTATTGTTTATGCAATAATTCAGAAAAACTGTGGGTGGCAGACTTTCAGAAGAGATACTCCTCATCTCACCTGAAGAAATGTCTCTTCAGGGTCTCTGCTGTGATATACACACACCTCATCTCAAGATTTGATTTCTTCAGAAGTACTGATGATACACATAAGTATGCTTAACTAAGAAATCAACTAAGATTTTGTTAACTGGCAGTATCTCTGTAAGAGGCACTGCAAATTCAGATAAGGCAAATACAGTGGTACCTCGCTTAACAAGTGTCTTGCTTAACAAGTGATCCACATAACAAGCAAAAATTTCTCTAGGATTCTGCCTCAAATAACAAGCGTTACTTCAAATAACAAGTGTTGCTTCTCTTAACCAGCACACTCGTTGGCAGTTGGGGCAGATGCGCTGCTGGCAGCCCTTTTAAAAAGCATCAGAGCTGCCTAGTGCGCCTGCCCATAGCGAAAGCAACACTTCTGCGCTGTTCCTCCTGTGGCCGGGCATCCACTGGGCAGAGGGAGAGAACAGCAGTGGAGAAGAAGGAAGCAGCTCAGGACTAGCCAGAAGGGAGCAGGGGAGAGAAAGGCTCAAGGAGAAAGTGGGGAAACACTTTGAAAGTGTCTTTGATTACAGAAGAAAGTGTCTTTGATTGCAGCCTCGTAACCATGTCTTCCCAGAAGTCAGCCCCATTGTGTTAAATGGGGCTTACTCCCAGGAAAGTGTTTTTAGGATTGCAGCCTAAGTAGACTTCATAGGATCATGCACATTGAATGCATGTTTTGAATTCAATTCCAGTGTTTTGTCATCATTTTTACATCCAGTTAATATTTTTATATGAATATTTTGGGGGTTGTGGAACCAATCGTTTGAGTTTCCATTATTTCCTATGGGAAAATCTACTTCATTTAAAGAGCGTTTCACGTAACCCTTAGATGCCCATCCGGATCCAGAGTCCGGAAATGCAAATTTATGCAAATTGGGCTATTTTTAGATGGGCATCTAAGGGCATGCCTCCAGAACAAATTAAGCACCACTGTACTGTACTTTAATTAAAAAATCATTTATTAAAACAGTTGCTGAGCTATTACCCATAAGGAAATCACCATCATAGCTTTGGTTTAATGTTTCTGAAATTCACATTGCATTTCCTTCTACGTTCACTAAAAGAATGCACGCCTTACCAAAACAAGTATTTTACCTTTGCTGAGTTGTTTATCCATTTTACCATTTTAAGGTTGAGAGTCTTACCTCTGGTAAGGCTGAAATATTGTTGTTTTCCAAATTCAGCTCATCGAGTTTACTGCACTGTGCTAGGGACCTGGGTATTGCAGAGAGCCGGTTATACCTCAGACCAAGACTTTTCAGACTGGATAGATTTCCTAAAAACAAGACAAGGATAAATAAGTGACATTCTCTTTAGAAGAGAGAATAAAGGGATTGCAACACATTTATAGATTCCTTTTGGCATTAACCTAAAGAATCATTCTGTCCCCTTAACTGATATCTGTTTTTCAATACAGGCGTGGCCTCAGATCACATCCTCAGACTCCCTGCAGTAACTGAAAACCATGGATAAAATCCATGTTTCTGGGCCCCTTAAATTCTCTGAAGAGGACTGGAGCTATAGTCAATGCATCCAGAAGACTTTCTGATGCAGCCTCTAAGGGCTTCAGTATGCCACCTGGAAGTAAACAACTCTTCTCCAGCCCTAAAAATGCCTTTTAAAAGGAAAAAAAAATCACTTCTGGTTTTCCTCCAAAATCAGAAGTGCAGGTTTTCTGTACGGAAAAAAACCAAATTTCATTCTTTTGGCAGTTTTAAAATATACAGAGTCTGTTTTCTTCAGTAGGTTACATTCTTTTGACAGCTTGAGGAAACAAAACTGAACTCTAAAAATTAAATTCCTGGGGGTAACGGATGGTCGCACTGCTGAGACACAGCTGGGCATGCATATGAATCTATATGGGGCACTGGGGAGCAATTTGAGCCAGCCACGGCTTTGCACAGCTAAGTGCGAGCACTGCGGGCATCCATCTTGAAAAAAATGACTGCGCAGCCTTTTCCTGGCTAAAGGTTGCCATGGAGAGGCTTATCCGTTGGCCGAGTGTCCTCTCCTGACCTCACCGCACTTTCCCTTTCCTAACTGGAGGCGTGTGCCACTGAGGTCAGGAGAGGATACTCCACCCATGGAGAAGCCTCTCCATAAGAACCTTTAGGCAGGGAGGCAGGGAAAAACTGTGTGTGCATGTGCAGTCATTCTTTTCAAGATGGATGCCTGCAGTGCCTGCCCCAACGGCTGAACTCTCTCAGCTGCCCCCAACTGCAGCCTGAGCCTCCCTAGCAGCCTTCCCAGCCAAGATAAGCACCCATTCCCAGGATGTTTAAATCAATGGAGTTTACTCCTGATTTTTAATGTAGGAAAAAACATAGGGCATCTTACATTTTGTCCTTCATTTTTTAAAAGTCCGGGTTTTTTAGAATATATTCAATAAAATTTTCAACTCAAATAATTAATAATATATGATTTCATTCCTTTCAAATCAAGAGGGTAACATCAGCATATCTAAATATATTTTGGGGTAAAAGGTACAAAAGTTCCCTGATCCCTCTTCTACAGTAAATTTCTATAATTCAGATACATAAGATATTCATTGCCCACATATGCCTTTGTTTATTTTACTGTAATTTGTTATGTATTTTGGCTATGTGTTAATATGTGTTATTTAGGCTTTTGCGAGTGATTTTTATTGCTTTTGGTGGCCACTTTGCATTTGCAAGGTTAAAAAAAAACCATGAAAAGGTTCCACTTTTCAATGGTTTTCACTTCTCGATGGTGCTTCAGTCCCTAACCTCCAGTAAGTGGGGGTGTCTGTAGTAGATTTGATTTTTTTTCCATCTAGGTAGGAGGAATTCTGGAGCCTATGGGCTGGTCTACTCGCCTTCAGGGGGTTCAGGTAGGGCCAGGTTTGGCTCAACACTGGTACAGATGATCCATGTTGAGCCAGATCTGCAGACAGAAAATCCATGGATAAGAACATAAGAAGAGCCTCCACTGGATCAGACCAAAGGCTCATCTAGTCCAGCTTCCTGCGTCACACAGCCACCCACCAGATGCCTCAAGGAGCACACAGGACACCTGCATCCAAGTGCCCTCCTCTGCATCTGGCATTCTGAGGTTGTCCACATCTACACACACACCCTATGACTTTTAACCTGTGATGGTCCTTTCCTCTAAGAATTTGTCCAATCCCTAAGTAGGCCCAACCTGTAATGTGATATTTACATGGCTTTTGGCCATGTCAAGCACGTTGCCTTTACAACAACCCTGTGTAGAAGAGCAACTATTAGCATCATATTGCAGCTAGGAAGCTGAGAGGGAATAGCTTAGCTAACGATACTTTGGCTCCAATCTTAACTCCCAGGTAGGCTACCATAAGCCCCAGCACAAGTTCCATGCTGGTCTGGAGATGTCCCCAAAGTGATGTAAGGCACTTCTGCGCCACTCCTGGCCAGTGCATAGGCAAACGCTTGCCTCTCTACATCACCACAGGAACAGGAAGAACAATGAGTTGTGCTGGCCTAGGGTAGGTTTGCGCTCTAGTAAGTACACAATAGAAGAAAAAATTGAACAAATAAAGTTCTGATTCTCAATGCAATATCTTCATTCTTGCACTACACCAGCTCTTAGGAAGAAAAAAGTTCCTTTATACAACAAAACCTAATGGTTTGAGAAGCAATATTAATTTTCTAAACTTTTAATCAATATGATTTTTACACAATTGAGCTTTGCTTCTATCTCTAGCTTCCTAGCAAGAGTGTGCAGTTAACTGCCTAACAGCACTTTTATGAAACCCCAAGGGTAGCATATACCAGGCTTATGCCAGCCTAACTAGAGGTTAGGATTGCAGCCTATGTGTAACAAACAGCATGATCACATATAGTATTATTCTTTGTATGTTTGCTCACAGAAGCTTAGGAGGTGTATCTATTTCACTTGCCTAGATTTGTTCTGAAAGTACAGGACCTTAAATTCTCTTCATTACCAAAGGCCTAATAAAATTTTCCGTAATAGAATAAAGTTCATGCAAGTCACAATCTGACTTAAATTTGAACTAATGCAGGGTCTCCAAACACTGGCCCTTGGGAAGCCACCTACATCAGACCCTTGGCAAGCCCTTTTATCCTCCAGAGGCGAGAGGAGCTCTGCTCTCCATACCTCAAGGTGGGGTATTTGGAGGGCTGGGGAGACTGCACACCTCCCTCTGTGTATGAAAGTGCTTACAAAACTGTTTTGAAGATCTGTATGTGTGTGTGTGTGTGTGTGTGTGTGTGTGTTGGAACGTGTGTATAAACTGATTTGAATTCATTTATGCAAACATTCTATCACTAATATATTCATTTGTGTAGATTTATTCAAAATTGAAATGTAAATAAATTCTGCTCACCCACCTCCAGTGTCAGAAAGACAATGTGAACCTCCTGACAAAATTTTAGAGACCCCTGAACTAATGGACAAAAAATAGATGGTGAATCCCTGTATTTCCCTGTTTTGCCAGTTAGCAGGCCTCCGTCAGTCTTGAAAGACTATGGTATCGTGCTCAGCGCTGCATACACTGCATGCGAAGCACAAAAGCCTGGGTAAGATTGTTATGGAGGATAGGCTGTTACCCAAGCAGCAAATCCCCCCTCTCCATGCCACTGAATGAGTCCAATGGAAAGGCAGAGCCGATACGATTGGATCCAGCTGGCGTCGCAGAGCTGGGCTAAGGACAGGAGCTCACCCTGTCTTGTGGGGCCGACCCGGGTCTCGAACCTTGACCTGCTGGTTAACAGGCACAGTGACTTAGCCACTTGCGCCACCCACTGCCAGCCACCCTTGGAGAGGAGGGGGACAATGTAGATTTGGAGAAGTCAGGCTACATACCAAACTGGTTTATCTAGTTCCAACAGGTGAGATAGAGTGACCAGGTAGCTGGTGCTCCTCCCATTAGGGAAGAGGAGGACCATAGCAGAATTCCAGTTCACTGACAAACTTAGCTCTTGATCTCTTTCCTTCCACATCCAGATCTCCAAAAGCTTTGGAAGCCTCTGATCTAGCATGTCAGGTTATGGCCAACCTTACATTTTTTTTAATCTGGCTTGTTATAAGGTGGGTTGTGGGCTACAAAGGAGTTGCTATTGGAGTGGAGATTAGTTTGAATTGCTTTTGCCGTGAATGCTAGACTGCCTTGCTGGATTTACTGACCTTGGACTGTGACTCTGTCCATCCATCTGCCTTATCCAACTACATGTCAGAACTGAACCTGCTGTTCTGTTCTTAGGCTGGTGGGAGTCAGTTATACTGCCGCCAAAACCTGATAAGCCATAAGAGTTCTCAAATTTAGGGAGAGCTCTTTGCAGGGGAGGAGCATGGGCAGTTACAATCCCAGGATCACACCACTGCAGGGTAATGGAGGAGCTATTTTCAAACTCCCCAGTGGTCCTGCCGGGCCTGGAGAGTGTGGGGAGCCCTGCAGAGATCCCTACAGTTTAGAAACAATGACAGTTTCAACCACAGTGAAAGTTTGATTTCTGCTTTCGTGATTTCAGCCATGAAAGTTTCATGGCTGGAACTTTCACTCTTTTACTGCTGTGGGGAAACCCTGCAAGCATGCTGAAGGACTCCCCACACACCCCCAGACTCTGGATGGACCCCAGAAAGGCTATTTTCCTAGGAATCACACTTCTGCTTTCCTCCTTCTCCCACCTCTTAAAGGGAGCAGGATACCTTTACACCGACTGGGAATTGCTAGCTCCTAGTTTTGAGTACCACTGGTCTAACAACTACCAGAGTTTGTGTTAGTTTTGTGTCTGTAGGTTTGTTTTTTTGGGGTTTTTTTTTTTTTGCTGCTTATAGAGACAATCTCAGGCAATCCCAGTACATATTTAATCTCTGTGCCATCTGCCAGCACCATTACTCTTTGTACAGACACCATACCCTCTTGATTTTGTTTTAACTCTTTTTCTGCCTCTCTAGCACATTTGGTTCTTCCTTTTCATTTAACTAGTCTTTTAATAAACAGTCAGATTTGAACCCTAAGTTTCCCTAGTCCCTGGTACAGGAAGTAGAGAGAATTCTCACATCTCTTCTCTGCAGGGACTACTGTGAGAGCAAGTCTGAAAGTAGCCCCTGAAATTCAGTGTTTCTCTAGGAGGGAGAGTTTGCCCAAGGAGGCTTTCTGGATAAGCTGATATCCTGAGATGATAGAAATGTATTCTATTCACCAAGGCTTTCCCTACTCAGGGTACAATCCTAACCAATTTAGGCTGGCATAACTCACTTGGCATATCTTCCTGTGGTGGTGTGGGAAGGCTGGCGTATCCCTGTGCACAGGCCTCGCCCTTCCAGGAGGGGGGCAGAGATGCCTTATGGCACTTTTGTTTAAAAAAGTGACACCGTCAGGTCAGCTCAGGACTTATGCCAGGCTTATGGCAGCCTGGAACATAGGACGGCAGCTGTAGCAGAGTACAGAGAGTTTTTGTGTTTAAAAAAATGCCACAATTTGACCCACAGTTTGAGAAACACTGCATTTGTGCTATAAAAAATATAATTTTCTTGTAAAATTGTACTGCACTATATAAAATTATAATTTATATAAATTATATATAATTTATAATATATGAAATTAAAAATATATAATTTTTAAATTTTTAGGAATACGGTCTATGGTGCCATCCTGACTAATCGCAGTCATGCACCCCCTCTGCAAACAAACACTTCTGTGAACAAAATGAGCATTATGCTCATGTTAAGAACGCCACTGCCAGCAGACCAATCCTTCTGCTGTGTTCACAAAGTACACTTCCAAAGAAGCTACCAATGGAAAAAGCATATGTCAGGATGCTATCCTGTTCTAGTAGACATAATATGAAACATATTTACTATTATCACTCAACTGAATGAATAAGGTTACACTACACTAGCATCTGAAGACAGATCTCACAAAAAACCTCAGTGATGGAATATGTTGTCAACAACTATGAGAGATGCTTGTTTAAATTAATATCTGCAACATAACTGAAGAGGGTCCTCATGGCAGCTAATGAATTTTAAAAATCATCAAAAAAATCCATGCAATAGAAAGTAAAGGCGTTCCCCCGCAGGCTACACTGTGACTGATTGTAGGTTGTAGTGCTCGTCCCCATTTCTAAGCCAAAGAGTCAGTGTTGTCCAAAGACCCTTCAAGGGGCTGACATGATTAAATGCTGAGGCACATGGAACCTGTTATCTTCCCACCAAGGTGGTACCTATTTATCGACTTG
The DNA here is from genome assembly GCA_030015325.1 of Cryptoblepharus egeriae. Lineage (NCBI taxonomy): Eukaryota > Metazoa > Chordata > Lepidosauria > Squamata > Scincidae > Cryptoblepharus > Cryptoblepharus egeriae. The sequence continues at coordinate 52,857,189 of JAREYC010000006.1, forward strand.
CATTTACATGCTTTTGAATCGCTAATATGGCAGGACCTGGGAAAGGAATGGGAGTTCACTCGCTCTTGTAGCACCTGGGCCTTGAACCCTGGCCTGCTAGTTGACATGCACGGTGTCTTAACTGTTGAGCCACTACAGGTGTATCCATAAAACAGTTTACATACAACATATTTATACAATAGTTTACACTAATTAAAGCTCATTAAATAGTTTTTCTATGAAGTTAACAAAGGACTGGTATACTGCTTTGATACATAGCCAATAGATTGCTTTGAAGTATATCCCAGCATTTTTCATACAATTCTCCTATGTAATGATGAACATCAAGTGTCAATTCATTTGGAAGGATAACCCACTCATATACAGTTCATAGCACATGTTAACAAACGCAAACTTGCCTTCTTAACTGTTAAATGTTCCATTTGAATCTTGATAGATCCAAAATTAAAATATAAAATAATGTTCCAGTTGCACTGGGACCGACAAAAATGTAACTTTCATACTAATCACAATCTCATTTTCAAAAAAATTAAGATTTCTCACTCCTCATGAAGTGAATATCTATATTCTGCTTTCCCTATACGCACTTACAAAACCCCACTGAAGTCAGAAGGAAAAAAACAGCCATAAATCATGCTTATTGAAAATATGTAGTCCATGTGTAAGTTATAATTATATCTGTGAGTTATTTGAAATAGCAGTAAGGCACGAAATAACAACTTATTTAGGGTAAATAAGGTATAGAAACATACTTTTTACTATCCTTCTTTTGGCTTCACAAGAGTACTGCAAAGTAGTTGAGGTGAATACCTCAAAGAAAGTGACTGGCTCAAGGTCACATAGGAAGCTTCATGTCTGAGCAGTGATTTGAACCTGGATCTTCCAAGTCCAAGTCCAAAATTATCCTGGCTGTCATGTTTGAGGCTCAAGTTAAATTTCCTAATGGAATTCATCACAGCTACTCTTCCTTTCATATATGGGTCTATTATCAATTTTGTTGTTGATGCTTTTAGATATACATACCCAGACTGGGCAATTTTTAAATTTACAACAAATTCCACATATTATTTGTTATTATAGTTTTATTAATTCATGATCCATCTAAATTGCATTACACTATTTTAAATGATGTTAGAGTACTAAATTATATGTATGCACACCTTTTAAAACTGCCATGAATGCTTGCAAATCTGTATAATCAGACTGGGTGTGTTTTGTTTAAAGTTGAATCTTACAAAATATATAGGGAAGTTCATTAAAGTATTGCAACAAACACTACAATTTGGCAATACAGGAAAGTTACAGGTACAATTACTAGGGAATATGAAAAGCTTTTAAAGTTACTTAAGCAAAGGAGTAAGTGCCTGAATATTGTGAGAGAGACCACTAATTCCAGCACTTAAGTGATTCATCCACTGCTGCCGTATCAATTGTTAAACTCTGACTCTAGCCACAAAATAAGAAGCAGTCCAAAGATCGAGTTACAGCTTGCCTAGTGCAAAGCCTAGCTTTAAAAACTATATACAATGCTATTGTAATATTTTCACAATATTTTCAATATATTGAAAAATGAATAAAGGACTGTTTTCATATCAGAAAGAACTGGGTGGTTGCTACTAACTCAGAGCAGAGGTTCCCAAATTGGATCGTCGCAACACCCAACCAGAGAAGCCCTATTTCTGTTCATTTAAGGGTAGGGGAGTGTTTGGGAACTGGTGTCTGAGCACTGTCTGAAACAGAATACTGGACTAATAGCTAAAATCAAGATCTAACAAGGATACTCTTACAACCATGTTCTTCAACCTTGGTGTCAGAACCCCAATGGGGTCACAAAGTCTCAATTGTAGGTTTTCAGAAACTTACAAGAATGAAAAATGGTTGACCATTAGACTAGCAGGCTATAACTTAAAGGGGAGGTAAGTGATTTACCCCTTCAGATACAAGGCAATTGCTTCCTGGTCCTGCTTATGTCCTTAGCAATTGTGCTAAAATAGTTTTCACTAGTGCCAGGCTTTATGGTAATTTTCTAATATTTACACAGATTATACGTAGAAGGGCACAATTGGGATGGGAGTGGGGGACAATGGGAGCACAGTGGACAGATAGGTCCATGGTAGGACTATTGACAGTCCTCAGTCTCATAATTTATTAAGATCATGGCAGGAAAAAAGTTGAAGACCACTGTCTGAGAAGAACTTATTCATAATCCATTCACATCATAACCTGTTCTCACACTGGCCATGATTAGTCATCACTGAATGATGTTTTGCACAACATGTGCAATTACATATTGCTCCTCCCTTTCCTTACCACATGAGAGGACAAAAAATCTGGTTTTTATGCAGTGATTTGAAGAAGGCAATTCTCTAAGAAGGGAAAAAAAATGTTCAGGAAAAAGTACCATTACTAGAACATGGGATTTTCCTGTTTATGACTGTTGACTCCGTGCAAGCTTGGGACTCGTCTTGTCTACAGACATTACAAGTTGGAACAATGAGAAAAAGTTCTTTGAGGGAATATAAAATCCCTCTCACAGGAAAAACTCTTTAATAAATCAATAATTGTCACATAACTAAAAGACTATAATTCATATATAAGTTATATATATAATTCATATATAACTAAAAGACTATAATTCACTGCATAGAAAGGCATGCAGTAACATGAAGTTATTAAAGCGGTTTAGAAAGATTATTCATTCCAGGAATATCTCACTTTATGAACAAAATTTCAATGCAGTTTCTGAGAAACTGTTTTTCTCTTGTGATCATTAGGTTCCTCACTTTCTTTTGTTTCACTTAACTACATAAGGAGAGAACAAACTTAACACCAACATGTTTTTAAGAAGTCATGTTTAAAAACTAAACTATAAATTCAAAAATGAGAGAATATCTGACAGATTACGGTATTCTACAGAAGAGACAAAGGAAAGAATATATATTTCAGTAAAAATCATACTGAATATAGTAACAAATCTAATCTCATTTTTAAAAAGTTATCTAGAAAGTTCTTCAATCTTTGGGTTTATGACCTCAGCAGGATCCCAATCCCTCATCTGTGGAATCACCAGCACCCTCACCACCTCTGGTGACCTGAAATACAACCTGTGCTCTCTTCTCCCCTCCGTCTTTTTTTCCTTCCTCTTTCAGTCCATTTTCCTCTCCATCTCTCAAAGTCAGGTTGAAAGTCTCAAGAGTCCGCTTCCATATCAGTTTGCCATTCCTCTCCTCACAATAACCTTCCACCTATCTAAGGCTGGACACAAGAGCCAACCTCAATGGCCTGCTTAATGTGGCTCCTCTCTCTTACCCAAAGAGAGGTATAAAGCTTGTGAGAGGATGAAGAAAAAGACAAGTAACCACAGCCAATAACAACCTTATTGGTTTCACATTACAATATATTCACAATACAATGGTGTCTCTGGAACATATTTCCACCATAAAATGGGTCTTCTATATACATGTGAGACAACGTTTCCTGCCTAGAAAGATGTATAGCAAAATCCAGAATCTACAAAGTGACCCAAAGATAACATTTATAGAACCAACGGATGTTTCCGTTTGAAGTGTACATTACTATAATCAGTTAACACAGAAAGTGTTTTCTCTAGCAAATTATTTAAGTTAGTTTGTTCAGAAACTCGAATGTTACAAATAACACACCTTTAGCAATGATTTTACATACCTATACTGTCTGGAAGGTCCAAGAGTTCATTGTGCTGTAGGTCAAGTTTGGTGATCTGTGTGCAGTTTCCAATCTCCTTTGGAAGATGTTCAAGCTGATTGTGTGCTACATCCAGCGTTATGAGGTTACACAATTCACCTGAAAGTGCACCAACACCCATTATGAGAAAATTATTCTGCCTAGCAGTGCACATTGAATACAGGTGCAAAAAACTGCCTATAGATAACTGAAAATAGCAAACATGCCTCTGAGATAACAAATGAAGCAATCTCAGACTACTTAGCTCAGGCAGACCATTAAGATAGAGCAGTGTTTCCCAAGATTTTTAGCACCCACTTTTTAAGGACCCACTTTGAAAACGACAGAAAGAAATATTTTATTTCTTATTAATTATTTATAATTTATGAATAAATAAACCAGGGCCCTGTGCTTCTTTACCTGCTAGAGACCTTACATACTAAGCATGCGGGTGTGAGTGTAAGGAGTTGTGTGGGGCTGGGGTGGACATTTACCAGACTCTTCCTGGAAACTAAATTCAAGGACTGTTCCCCCAAACTTTTACTATCATTCCAGGGTACCCAGAAGGCTGAACTACTGAGACAAATGTGCAATTACAGATTTTAAGGCCAGACAAAATGCTGGTCAGATAAGATAAAAAGAAAGTCAGATAATGTGACATTTTAATTTGAGGGTATGAAAATTACCTCATATACATATTGGCATTATAATGATTTTCTGCTAGGTTTTTTCACCACTTTTGTCACAGCTGTAACATTCGCTGTTTCTAAGCCTTGGAGAACTCTACAGCGCTCCTCAGACACCCTCTGGCAGGCCCCGTGGAAAGTCTGAAAATAGCCCATATTCCTCTACAGTGGCACGATCCTGAGGATCACCGTTCTCTTCTCCCTTCCCTCATCCCTTAAAGGGAGCAGGGGACCTTTAAACAACCTGGGGGGTCACAACCTCCTACTATTCCTCCCACTGCAAAGGAGTCTCAAGGTAAGGCTTTCATATATAACATTTGTGCCATGACAGTTCCACCCATCTTATCTGTCACCCATTTGTCTCATCTGTTCTATTTCTTCTTGCTCCACAGTGTGCCCAAATTACCATATTAAAGAGATTCAATATATCAGTATTTGGATAACTTGATAAATATATTCAAAAAATCTGTATTTACTTCTTTTTCTTATGTTTGCACTATACTAGCTGCTGTTACAGGAGCACTTTGAATGACACAGAATTCTAAATTAGGTGATCATGGTATTTACAAGGCCATTTTCACTAGAGCAGTATTTTTCAACCAGTGGTACTCGTTCGTACCTCTGGTAGTACTCGAGATGGGTGGCTTAAGTAGGACCTCAGATCTCAACCAATCAACAGCAAGACAAACACTGCAATGCAAAAAGCAGCAATCGGAGGCTCAGCTCAAAGAATAGAGCTCCAGGATAAACTTTTCACATGCTTGTGCTTGAAAGAGCCCTCTCATCTGTCATAGCCTCTTCCCAGTATTTTTTGCATCACATAAGGCCTCCTAATCTGGAAGTAACTGACAATGACAGTGATATACTTCTAACAGGAGGACCATTGAAAAGTGGTACAGCAGGGGACAAGCTAAGATCTAGTTAGTTCTGATCTGAAAGTTTAAAAAAATGCACCATCAAGATAAATCCAAGTCCAATTTTTCAAATACTGTATACTCTTGCATAAAATAGTACACAATTGCATAAAATAGATTAAAACATTTTGGGCTTTGCAAGGAAAAAGTCTGGCAGAAATACTAATGAAATCATCTCTCCTCAAATTAAATGTGACAAATTTGACTTGCTTCATGCTGTGATTTTCCTTAAATGAAACTGACAAAAACATGCCACTGTGAGTGAGAGAGCTTATTTGGCCCCCCCAAACAAGCAAACATTTGTATATAGAAAACATTTTGACTCTTTTTCAATGTCATTATTCATTCTTTTCAAAATTAATATACTTGTTTTCTCATAAATATAAATAAGCTGCTTAACACTGTCGCATTTTCAAAAAGAAAGGAGAGAATCCCATATTTGTCACCTTTTTATAACATTTCAAGAAATTAGCAGAACTCAAAGAATGAAGAAATGCAGAAAAAAATAGAGCCTCTTTTCCAGTATTGCTTTCAACTTCTTTTCAATGGATGTAAATGATTTTGTTCAGCTGTTTCACTGGAAGCTACAAAGAAAAAAATCCAACCTAACATCAACGCCAAATACAATTGAAATGCTGAAATGTGGTTTGCAGAGCCTGTTTCACAAAAGAAAAAGAATCCTATAACATGTGGAGACTCTCATTCACACATGACACAATACTTTTCACAAAAGACAAATGTGAAAATGGTTTAAACAAAATACCAGGATAAGTTTCCATAAAACTAACAAAAAGAATGATCTAGAATATAAAGTATAGGTTTTGAAAAAATATGAGAATAATTTCTTGCTCCTTTCAGAAGTATAATTTAGCTCACCCAAATTATTAATGTCGCCATAACACAGTATCAGGATGATACTGTATACCCAGCATTGTAATAATGTTCAAGGCACAAAAAATACAACTGCTAATTTGACCACAACTGGATTACCTCTCCTGACTGAGGGTGCCATCTCTGCTTAAGCAGATCGAAAATTCTAAAATCCTTTACTTCATAATAAATTTTATATATATATATATATATATATATATATATATATATATATATATATATATATATATATATATATATATATATATAAATAAGAGAGAGAGAGAGATTTGGCTGGTTTGAATGAGGGGAAAAGACATTATGAAAATTAGAAATTTCAATTTTTGCTTCAGTTAGTATTTCTGAAGGTCCTTTTATTACCAATCTTTTATCAAAATTCTTTCCCTTTTGCCTCACCATTTTCTGCAAACTGTACCAACTTGTCCGCTTTCTCTGCATTTGAGGAGAACATCCATACTCTATTCTATCCACATTTTTAGTACAAATAGTAAGCTGCAGAAGGCAATCCTATGAATGTCTACTAAGAAGCAAGTCCCACTGAGTTAAAGGAGACTTTAGCAGGTTAAGTGTATATAGGATTGCAGCTTAAATATATTCAGTGCTAATAACAAACTATATAATGTATATTTTTAAAGAGCAGACCTTTCATAATCCCTTGGACGCTTTGTTTATAGAAAACAATGTAACCTAATTTACAGGGTCAATAAAATTACCCAGTTATTCAGAGGTAAGGTAACCCCTTCACAGATTGTCCTGTTAGCCAAGACCAGCCATAGAGTGCAGTGCTTATCTCCGTTTCTGTGGTTGAAGAGCCAGCATTGCTGAAAGACATCAATGTGGTCATGTGGCTGGCATGGCACAAAGAACACTGCTTACCATCCCACCAAAGTGGTACCTATTTATCTTCCTGCATTTATGTGCTTTTAAACTGCAAGGTTGGCAGCAGTTGGCCTAAGGATGGAAGCTCACCGTGTCTTGCAGTACTCAGGTCTCAAACCACTGACTGCCAACTGCAGCCCAATTAGAGACATAGAAAACCATTAAAAAAGAGGAAAGAAATATATAAAAGTCTAAAAGATAAGTTCTGATTACAGAAATACCTTGAATTCAGTCAGACACACACTTCCAATAGCTGTTCATATTTCTCATGCTCTGTCTATGAGTCATTAACATTTTGCATTTTTCTGTCACATTCTTCATCCCTGCAGCCTCAATGGAATGGAAAGGTGTTTTTTGTTTTGTTTTTTGGGTTTGAATTTTTTCAGTGAGAGAAGTGGAATTTAAACTGGTTTTAACTTGATGGGAGATTTCCAGTGTTTCCTTTATAGAATTCATAGTTCTCAGCCATGGCTGCTGAAAGGACTTCCCATATGATCTATAGGATGACACATCAGACTAAACAGATTGAAGAAGAGAAATAAACCTTAGATACAAATTAGAAGAGTGCTTGAAGTTAATTTACAGGCTCACCCCAGATGGAGGAAAAGCATGAGTGGGTGCTCCCTTTTGTGCTGAGATTCCTCTTTCTTGGTCGTAGTGACATAATTGTGATGTAATTAAGGGAGGCGGTGGTACTGGTACATGTAAATTGATGTAAATTTATTCAAATTTGAAATAATCATTTTTCCATCCCCTGACATGGCGTCAGAGAGATGATGTGGTCAGTGGTGGGCTTCAGGAGGTTCTCACAAGTTCTAAAGAACCCTTTGCTAATGAGCACCTGGTTCTGAGAACTGGTTACTAATGGGACATAGAACCTGATGTTCTTGAACATAGAACTTGTTAATTTGTGTAAATTCAAATTTGTGTTAAATTGTGTTAATTTGTGTAAACCTGTTGTTAATTTGTGTAAAACATGTGTAAATTCACCTGTTGTGAATTTATTTGAATCCCACCACTGGATGTGGTCCTCCTGCCAAAATGTTTGGACAACCCCTGATCTAGAGATTGTTTTTTAAACCATAATGCTGTGGCAACTTGTTACATCATGTATGGTCTGGTGTGCTGCAGGACTTTGGGGAGAGTCATATATTAGTAGGGCAACTGAGTATTTCGCTTGGCTGCCCATTGGCTACTTCCATACAATTCGGCTCATTCTCCAGGTCATCAGCGAAGGCCCTTTTACAAGTACCACCACCTAGGGAGGTACGTGCAGCAGTGGCAAGAAATAGGGCCTTCTCAGTAGTGGCACCAACCCTCTGGAATTCCCTCCCTCTTGATCTAAAAACCATTCCCTCCCTCAAAACTCGTCAGCGTGGCCTAAAAACATTTCTTTTAAGAAATGCCTTCTGAGCTTCTTAGTCTGTTGGTTTTTTAGCCTGGCTACTTCTACTACACAACTCTTTTTATGATGTTTTCAATCAGTGGTTTTAATGTAGATGTTTTATATTTACAGTTTTTGTCTATTTTAAATGTTTTAATGAACTGGATTTTTACTGTTACATTTTTATGGATTGTTGTGTTGTAAGCCGCCTCTAATCCCTCCAGGAGAAAGGCGGGGTGTAAATAAAGTTGTTTTTTAATTATTATTATTATTATTTTTTGAGCCTCCTTCAAGCAGCATGGTGTGCCTTGTCAATGATTTAAAAAAATGGTGGTGCACAATTTTAGCATCTTGTCAATGTGGTCTGAGATGAAAATGGTTGAAAATCTCTGAACTAGAGCCTGCTGGTTCTCTCAACTTAGGCTGCAATCCTAAAGACACTTTCCTGGGAGTAAGACCCATTAAACACAATGGGGCTTACTTTTGAGTAGACATGGTTAGGATTGTGCTCTTAGTCTCTATACCAAAAGCAGTCTAGAGGCATTATATGGACCCCTTTCCCCTATATATTTGTATATCTTACCACAATTTTGGGAAATTTTATAAAATCTGCAAGTAGTTCACAAACTTACAAAATGGAACCAAACACAGTGGAGGTGTGCATAATCACCTATTCAGATTTCTGTCAGACATTGTTGGTCCTTCATTTCTGCAACTTGAAAAATTCCAATTCTTGAACTGTCTGTTAGTGTACAATTCAATGATGTTTGTGAAACTATTACTGAGATATGTTTACTATTAACAGGTAACATTAAAGCAAAAGATACTCCTAGTTCTGATTTCACATTAATTTTTTTACACACAACTACCACAGAAAGATTAGTCTCTTTGTCTATAGCAGCATGAATATACTATTCTTAATATCCAATATTAAATGTGCAATCCTCAGTAGCCTGAAAAGGCTCTGTCTTGCCTACCAGAGCTAAATCCTTTTTCTTGCACTGGAGGGAACCAGGACAAGTAATTCTTCTTTCTAGGGAAAAAGAGTTCAGTAAACAGATTTCCATACAGATTCCCATAAAAAAACTTACAATGGTTTCTGATCAGCAGGAATTAATCTGTCAGATTATAGGTGAAAACTAATCCAATATTCTTTATACATGAAATTTTAACATACAAGCCAGGATTTTAGAAATCTACTGGATAAAACTGTTCTATGATCTACAGTTCCAACCGAGATACACCAGAATGTCAGCCTGACAGGGGAGATAATGAAAAAACACTTGTTTTAGCATGTTATATCTATGGTTTTAAATCTAGTACAAGAGAATGAAGTTGTCTTACCAATTTCTGCAGGTAGTTGCTTGATTTTGTTCTCCCTTATGCTCAGCATGGTGAGCATAGACAAGTTTTTAATATCCTTTTCCACAACTGTGATACGATTAAAGCGTAGATAAAGTGTGGTAAGGGATGTTAGTCTGTACACCACTGGAGGAATTTCTCTAAGTTTGTTATGCCGTAGATCAACCATGCGAAGTTGCTTCAAGTTATCAAGAGAGTCAGGCAAGCTGGTAAGTGAGTTCTCACTCAGGGCCAACGTCACCAGATTCACAAGGCAGCCCACCTCAGCTGGTAATGACTGCAATTTATTACCATATAAATAAAGTTCTGTTAACTGTGTTAGCTCTTTGACAGCTGATGGGAGCACATGTATAGACCTTTTGGCCAAGTCCAAACGCACTGAATTTTCTTCCCGACATTTGTTGAGCTCCTTGCTCACCTCAGCGTTGGTAGATTTTTTGCGAGTTCCTGGGGCTGGGTTAGGTCGTTTTATTGTATTGTCAACTGAAAAAGCCACACCTGGCTGTGTACTACTGGAGTCCTTCTTCCCATCTTTGGCTTCTTTTCCTTTGGTCTTAGGCTCTCTCTCTTTGCTTTCTTTTCCAAATCCACCAGAGGCCTTAGCTTCTTTCTCCCTCTCCTTTGCTGAAGATACCTTGGGGTCCTTCTCCTTACAATCTTTTTCTTTTCCAAGATTACTACTCATGGTTTCTCAGTTCAACCAAAACCACATGAAATCCAATTTAAATTTTAGTTAATAAGCTCATTAACTAAGAAACCAGACTCCTAAAATGATTCATTCAAGTTGTGAATGCAGTTTCAAAAGACAAAATCCTTTGCTTAAAACAAGACTGCTGGTATAGTTATCTGCTACATGTTGGTTCCAGAAACACTCTTCCAGCTTTGATATCAGAAGAATCAGCTGTTGGACTTTAGATAATCATAGGATCTTCATTAGAAGTTCTGAAATACAAAAGTACAACAGGCTGCTAGTAACACAGGCACAACATCTTTTAGATGACATGTTGAGGATGCATACAAGGACAAATTTGCAATTATTCTCTACCACTACCTTTTCCTCAAACTTTCAGAAAGAATACAACATATACTATATTCCCCCAACAAATACAGCTAATGAATAATAATTAGGTAGAGTCACTACAGTAAACTCATACAAGAAAAGACAAACAAGACTTTAAATTATCAACTGCAGTGGGATTTCTTGAAAAATGTCAATCTTGTTGTCAAACTCTTCTCTTGCTACAGTCTAAACCTTTTGCCTCTGAGAAGTCCCTTATCTTCCTCTGTGATTCATTAACCACTGACACTTAAAGGATAGACTGGACCACAGTATTTGTTGCCAAGAAAATAAAAATCCTGAAACAAACAATAGTGCTTTGTTTCTTCTAGTCTCAACATCTAATTTCATTCTTTTCACTAAAAGAACTTAACAATGTCTTTTGTTCTGTCTTATTATCAACATGGCTTTCATCTATGATACTGAGTAAACAGTTTAAGGCTGCAATCCTAACATCCAGTTAGGCCAGGCCTGTGCTGACCAGAGGGTGTCACAAAAGTGCCACAAGGCACTTCTGACCCATTTGTTGTGGGTTGGGGGGTGGGGGGGAGACCAGTGCACAGCCATTTGCTGACATCCCCACACCAACACAGGAAGATATGCCAGGTGAGTAATGCCAGCCAAAATTGGTTAGGATTGCGTCCTAAATTTTTTAAGTACTGTAAATCTCAGTAAATACAAGTCCTGAAGATCTAAAACTCAAGTCACAGTCAGGCAATCTTGAACCAAAATGAAATGCTTTCTGTCCCTCCTCTGGACTGACTACAATGTCATGCTCAGGACTTCTCAATTTTCAGTTGGCAATCAAACCAAGAAACCGTGGTCAGCAGGTTCGTGTTCATAACACTGTCCCTCATCTCACATTCTTTGCCTTCCATCTGGTTGGGAGTACACAGGGGAGGTGGGAAGAAGAGATGGCAAAAAGATGTAGAGGGGCACTAATGTTGGGGAGAGATTAAAAGTACACTGTGAAGTGTTCCACCCCCCAGGAAATATTTAAAGCCCCTTAATGCCACTTTCATCTCAAAAATATATGCAGGAAAATATTAGGTACATCTTACATGTTTCTTTTAAACATATATATCCACAAGACAACATGGAATCTTAATTTACAGTTGTGAGAAAAATTCTTTGCTATATTCACTTTTCTACACTCCATGAGCCACTATATTCAGAAGCAGGAAATGCCCATTCAAAAACCTAATGCTGGGGACATGCAAAAACAAAAGGGTGCTGCCTTATGCTTTTATGTTTTAGAGGTTCCAGAGATATCTGGCTGAAAATATATGGAACTATGGAAAATATTTGGGAGTAGATGACCCAGGACCAGTTCAATTAAGCCATTCTTTTATTCCCCCACCCCCAGATATCACCACCAAGATCATTTCTGAAGTGCAGATTTATGAAAAAAATAATACTAAAAATTCATCTTGGTATGCCTTCAGAATACAAGCACAGACAGCTATATTTCTAGTTTTGTAACAGCATAGCTTGTGGAGTCTATAGAAATGCAATGAAGAAGCTCAAACATTCAATTTCAGAACTTTCAAAATACAAACATGACTGGCCATAAGGATTCTTTGCAGGGTCTGCAAGGTACATGGCTTCATACCTCTGAACCAAGATCCCCAAAGCATAGATTTTTGACATGAAGACTTCAACAGTATACCTCTACTTTACAAAAAAAATCATCCACATTAGTGTTTGGTTTAACATGTTTTCAGTGTTTCTTTTTAAAAGTTCTATTGAAAGTTGAAAAGGCTCAGCTTTGGAACTGAAGGCTCAGCTTTAGAACTGAATGGGAATTAGATAAGAATTCAAATACATGCTATTTATCTTTTTACTATTAGGCAGCTGCACTACAAATGCATGGAAACTGTTGCAGTCGTGGCCAACGATTTGCCCATTCTTCTGAGTTCAAATCCAATTGATGTATATGGAGCAGAATTTTTATAAGCTGGGAAATCTTCAAGCAACATAGAAAACAAGGAGGGAGATATCATTCCCTGTAAAGTCCCCAGACTGGTCTCTGTTCACATGCTTCATTCTGTTTAACCCTTCCCTGATTTGCTTGTGTAAGCACTGAGGAGGGAAGCAGGGAGAAGGACAGGTGACTGACAAGTGAAGAGAGCAACTGAATTTGCCATCTTCCAAATTCAATTTATAGTGCACACCAACCATGACAATAAGGTGACATTTTAAAATGACTAATATTTACCTTAAGAGAACCTTATTTACCTTAAGAAAATCTTACCTTAAGAATATTTACCTTAAGAAAATCTAGGCACTGCACAAAAATTTAAAATGTTCCTGATTTCCCTATGGCTCAGCTTTGGAAACAATGAAATGAATAAAGATGCAAAGTCGTTCTGAAAAGGGCTACTGGCACCAGCAACCATACTAATTCTGCTTCTGGGCCACTTTTCTACCAGTTAGAATACAACTAACTATTCCTACTAGCAAATTATCCTGCTTAGAATTAATGTACTGTACATTCTTCTAAGCATGCCTTTCATATAATTCAGCATACAGTAAGGGAACATTGAAATAAATTTTAAAAAATAAGTCACAAAAGCTGTTCTATTTCAAGTTCTGACTCCAAATTTACAATCTGAATACAAGCACTTTTTTCTTCTTTTTCAAATGAAAGCAAATGTGTCAGTGCTTAGATTAAAGTGGTGACAGCTAGAATTTATTGGGACATCCAAACTAAGTTCTCCAGTCAGTAAGTCCACTTTAAATATTTTATTAACTTTGGAGCAAAGTTCAGATCTCACTCCTTGCAACTGGAAACAGTTTGTACACCATCAGCCTTTGCCCGTGTGGTTCCTCACCATGTACAATTTTGAGTTCTTTATCACTGTTGTCATGGCAATTTGCAGTGTATTGCAGTTTTGCATAATCTGTTAAATCTTGAAAGCCATAAATTGCTATGAGTGACTATCTTAGCTCCCATCTGATAACTCCCACATTACAAAAATGCAAGCACAACTAACATTTGTTGATGGATAGGAGTACATGTAAAGACTGAGTAGCTTTGGAAGCCAAGTTACACCAGCTTAGGCTAAAGCAGCAATGTATTCAACAGTATGGTGGACAAATCTGTATGAGGTTCTCTCAATTCAACACTGCATCTTTCTCCACCCTTAGAAAAAGAAATAGAGAAACGTTAACTGGCAGTCTTAACTGACGATTTTCTCTAGGAACTTTTCAGCTGGGATTATTGTATAGCAAAGTGAGAAGTAGAAGCATCCCAATATTAAGAAAACCCAGTTTGCTTAGTAACGAGGTGATTTAAGCAGGCAACAAACACATTTTATTCGCATTCTACTGGCGATGGATTTATACGTTGTAAGCCACCCTGACAATTACTTAAGACAGAGGTTCCCAAAATGTGTACCACAGTGCCCTGGACATCACAAGTACTCCTATATTTTGATAATTTATTTAAAATATTTTAATTCCATCTTTTGTATAATGGAGCAAATGCCCAAAGCAGCTTACAATTCAAATGAAAATGTACGAAATATAAATACAATAAATAAAACTCTAAGGCAATACAGTGGTGCCTCACATAACGAATTTAATTCGTTCCAGAGGCCTGCTCGTTATGTAAAATGCTTGTTAGGAAAAGCAGAGTTTCCCATAGGAAATAATGGCAACTCAAATAATTGGTTCAACACACCAAAAAAATGTTTTTAAAAATTTTATAAAAACACACAGGGGCAAGTGGGGCTCATTAAAAAATTTTTTTGCCCCACTTACCCCTCTGTGTGGCTGTAGGGAGCAGTTGGGGCTGTCTGGGGGGCTGTCTGGGGTGCCCTTGCCCCCCTCGTGGCTCCGTTCGGGGCTGGCAGCCTTTTTCGATAAGCACGTGGTTGCCTGCATTGGATTCAATAGGAAGTGATCCAGGAAAGGGATTCCCCCATAGAGAGTTCAGTTGAGGTCACAGGAAGCGCCACACCTGAACTCCTCTAGGGGATTGTCAACTCTATTGTTTAGATCATCCAGACACTTCAGGCTCCCAAGCAAACCTGAGTGGCTGAATGATTGTCCACTCATTGTGTGCTTCACTTTGGAGCCTGAAGTGCCTGGATGATCTAAACAATAGAGTTTTTAAATTTCCCCTGAGAGGCTTGCTCGTTAAGTGGAACAAGGCTCGCTATGAGAAGCAGTCTCTGAGGGAAAATTAAGCTCCTTAAGTGGATCCCTTGTTTAAGCAAGGTACCACTGTATTAGCACTTGGAGGAGAGTAGCTATTTATAGTCAAAAGGTCTGCTACAGTGGCAAGGAGAGCAGACAATCTACATATCACACAAACTCAAAGCAGAAAAAAATATATTTAGCCCTTGCCAAACGACCACGAGGGAGGGGCAGTTCATAGTTCCTTCAATAGAGAATTCCATAGTTGTGGCACTTATACTTGCCCCCATCCGTCTAACTTGGGATAAAGTCAGCACTTGAAGTAGCACCCTCAGACTCAAGACAGTAGGCCAGAATGTATAGAAGAAAGCATTTCCTCACATAATTTTCAAGACTAGATGTTTTTATAAACATCAGCTTTTGCCTCTTCCAAGTAATATACGACTACTTAGAACACTTTAGGCACACTACATTTTCTGCCCATAATTAGATGGTCAGTAGTCACAAGATCATGTTTTGCAGAAAGACTGATTTCAAGAGGAGACAAGGAAATGCTTTCAGCACAAGTCCAAACAAGAAAAAGGAGGGTGTTCATATGAGAGGATTAAGCAAAGCACCTAGGCCAACAGAGCAGACACACCCCTCCTGTGTATATGCCATTAAATTAAAACATACATTCACACATATAGTACTGTAAAAATAAGACCTTCCATCTGAGAGACAAATAAGACCTTCCATCTGAGAAACAAAGAACTTCTTACTGTTAATATTTGCCAAAAAATCAATCTCACTGACAAACTGAAAGCAGATTTTGTGCCAAAAGTCATGGAATTTTCTATGGCCCTTGGATAATTTGGGGATTAAACTTAGGGAGTGTGACTATAAATTTTGTCTGATTTCTTGTCTTATATGCAAGTATCTATGGTAATTTAAAAGGTGGCATCACAGATTACTGAAGAATGTCAAGGGTGATAAACATGTATGAGGCAAACATGTATGACCGATCAAACTGATTCCAAGTTATTTTATTCTATCACAATGCGGTAGAAGGAAACGCTGTTCTTTAAACAACCACTGCAGGTCTGAAGTTCACTCTGCCAGCAGATTTTGAGGTTGGCAAGTCTCCCTTCCAATAAAACTGGCAGAGAGAAAGACATGAAATATGAAGGGGTTGAAATAGCACAAATACTTTGGAAATTTTTGCAATGCCTGTGGCAGTTATATTTCTGATGCTATGAACAATTTTCAGACATGGATTTACAAAACACTCTTATTTAAAAGCTTTGGGAATTGCGCTGATAAAACATCCTATATACATGTAGGTTAGATCTTGCAGAAAGAATGTACAATGTGTAACAGATTACAATAAATATATAGAAACAGATATAAACACACGTCCACACTGTTGATTATTACACTACAATCCTGGAGTCTCTTCTTTAAAAACATTAAAGACTTCAACAACCAGGAATATTTGTGCTACATTACCATAAAGAACACATCAAAGACCACATCAGCTGCAGCGTTACATCATGACCCATATTAAACAAGAGGAACAATTAGTCGTTTGCTCATAAGGAAAAATCTAAACTTAACTACTAAACAACCTAAAGACAATACAGTAGCCGGATAGTTGGAACCAAAGGGCTTCAACTCTCTGAAGCTCCGTTTCTCAAACAGTGGGTCAGGAGAACTAGGTGGGTAGTGAACCAGTTTCAGGAAGGGTCACCAGGGAGCCTGGGGGACTTGGAATAATCCATATCCAATTATTTGGAATAACCCATATCCATAAACGATTGGATGCATATTTTCCAGCAAAATACAATGCAAAGAAATAGCTTTGAAATATCACCTTCCTATCATATGTTATGGACAAGAAAACTAAAAAAAAATGCATGGAGCACTATGGAAAGTGAAAGCCATATCACACCTTTATTCGCAAGTAGGAAAACATGACCTAAGGCACAATCCAGAGTAACTATTACGTTAATGTTGTTATAGCACCACCAATGGAAACCTATTGGAAATGCATAGAGCAATCCAGAGTAACTGCCTCTTACATCAACGTAAGAGAATCCGTAGTTACTCTGGATTGTGCTGTTAGTCCATTAGAAATGCAGACTGAGAGGAATCCAATGCCACCCATCATGGTCCTAATCCAATGAACACAGCTCCAACAAATCAGTCCAGAAGGAAGTCACTGATAATTACACTGAGTCTTATGGAGAGTGGAACTAACCTACACACCTGTATTTACTTGCTAGTAAGCAGACATGTCTTGGCTTCAGGTTAGGCACAGAGGAAAGCATGGACACCAGATTGGTCCCAATTCAGTGAAAGTGGAGCTCACAAAGTGCTTTGCAAGGCAGCCTCGCCTCCTCCAAAAAAGAATAAAAGAGGCTTAATTGGTAAGGTGATTTTTAAATATTAAAATATTAATTGAGATCTAATTGTATTAAAACTGATAATAAATGATTTTGATGTATGACATGTCAATAAATTTGTGGGCTTGGGTGCCAAATGACCTAACTCCACAGGTCCCATTCATTTTAATATTTTTACATAAAAGTAGTATTTTATTCATAATGATATATTGAATAAATACCAGATGATATATTGCTAGCATGATGTATTTTGCTACCAAATGACTTGATGCTACCATGATATGTGACTTCATTTGGAGAAATGTTACCTATCTTTACTTTTAAAAGGCTACTATGTATATGATAATAAATGGGACTTATTTACTCTTGGGTAAGTATGGGTAAGACTGCAGCCTTGGATTGTTGAAAAGTTTCCTGTTTAATGTCTGTTCTGATCATGACATCACTTTTGGTATGTCTTGATTGATTTTCATTCTAAAAAGTGGGAAATTTTGAGAATCACTTCTCTTCAAGGCCGCAAATAGAATTTTCAATAAGAGATAGATGCTAGGATAGGGAACAGACTATTTTGATTCTTACCCAACATGTCTATGCAATATGGAAATTTCCAAATCGTAGTTGTTGTGAATGAACAAAGGTGCAATAATTTCAAAAAAGGATCACCACAGTCTGCCCAAAATTGTTAATAAAGACTAAATCAACCTACCCTCAAGAATAAGCCAAGATCCCAGGTGTTGTCTGTGTGCTGGGCTGGAAAATAAACCCTAACCTGTGTTTCAGGTTAAGACAAAATGCACATTCAATAGCCCTGTAACTCTGCAAATGGAATGTGAAACAACTTCTCCACTACACTCCCAGCTGAATTAAAGAGAACACATCAAAAAAACTTTCATGTAATATTACCAGAAACACAGCCTGTTCTGAAGGCTGCATGCTGGGTTCTCTCTCCTTGCCATTCTGTAGTGGGAATAGAAGAAAAAGAACACATCCATATACTCCCTTCAACAGCAGAGCTCAGTATGAAGAACATGTTCCACATTTTCTCTTTTATTCTCCACTTGCCTTCCTCGATTTAATGGCAGCTGCCCTCACTTCCAGACAACTCATGGTAGAATTGAGACAGAAGCTCACAGTGTACATGTGGATACATAATTGCAGCACATAATTATAATACATATGATTTGTTGTATAACTGTGCTGCTTTTTAATTTCAGGTGAATCATTTTCAAGAAAAATGCAACATTTTAATGTGTTTTTCAAAACACTGTTATTAAACCAAATAGAACCCTGAATATAATCCAGCTGCAGTTACTGTTGCAGCAAAAACTAGAGCCTTTTACATTAGTTGCACCAAGTGATAAAATGGCATACCTTCAGACATATGCCATTCCACCCCTTGCTGAAGGACGATTTCAAAGGGAACCTGTTTTGCTGGTTCTTTGGTGCTGTTGGAAGGTTGTTAACACTTTTATTGTTCCACCTCTATTTTTATTCTTTATTTTACTTTGATTCCAAAAATATTATAAGAAACCTCGAATCTCACAAAAGTAGTATACCAAGTATTTTAAATAATAAAGTTAAATGAATCAGTTTTAGAAGATTCTTGTCCCTGTAAAAAAATAGGAAACTTTCCAAGCAGATTCTTCAAAGTCTGTTACAGTGATGCATCACATTTAATACACAATAAATGTGTTCAATGACATTTCAAGTGTGGGAAAGATTATAAAAGACAGACATTCTTGCCATATGCCTGTTGAATGTTCTGATGTATATATCTTCTCTGTATAGTAATTCAAAAATGTATAACTGCAAGTATGCTGGATTTGTGAATTACCAAAACTATCCAAACTGCTAAAGCCAAGCCAATAAAGAATGTACTTTAAGCACACTGTAATTTGTTTTTATATACCATGAGCAACAAAGCTTTGGCTCTCCATAAAGTTCCTAAATCAACAGGATGAGAATGAAAGAATGCTATTATAACCCATGCAGTTCATAAAAGATACGTATCATTCATACTCACACCCATACATTCCTCCCAGGTCTCCAACATGCATTTTCACTCTTTGTTCTCAATAACCTCACCAATTCCATAAATATCTGTCTGTAGTATAGAGTTCCATAATTCCATAAATATCTATCTATAATACCTTGGTTTAAGAGTGACTTGGATTAACAATGTTTTCTCAGAGCAAAATTTTCTCAGAAATTTTAGTTTACAAGCATGTCTAGGCAAGTTTGGAAAAGGCTTTCATGCCTACGGAACTCACGGGGCGGGGGTATCTGGGGGAGCAGCCTGAGCCAGGTGTGTGTGGGGAATCTGTATGTGGTACTGCGGAAGGTGTGCCTCATCAATGTGACAATGGTGCTACCCATCAGCAGCATGGAAATGTTAAAGCTGCACAAAAGACAAAGACTCCATTGAGCCAATGTATAGCAGTGACTCCATCAGTGATAGTGAAACTCATCCTACAAAATCCCTCCTCTTTCTTGTCTCCTTCATACCAGCTATGAAGGTTTTCAAAAGTACAATACAGTTCAGTACCATACAGTATTTTGTAATCATTTTTATACACAGTATTTTTATATAAATATTTTTATTGTGGTACCAGTTGTCTGAGTTTCCATTACTTCCTATGGAAAATTCACTTTGGATTATAAGCATGCTTCCAGAACAAATTGTACTCATAAAACAAGGCACCACTGTATGTAAAACTTCTGGACAAACAACCTTTCCATTACCTCAATATTCCTTCACTTTAATTGGAAAAAAGATGAGGTAAATCCATCACAGCAGTGTGATGTGTCTGCAAAGGAGGCAAATGCCATTTTAGGCTGCATTAAGAGGACTGTAGCTTCCAAGTTGCAAGAAGTTATAGTTCCTCTTTATTCTGCATTGGTGAGACCTCACCTTGAGTACTGTGTTCAGTTCTGGGCACCTCATTTTAAGAAGGATGCAGCCAAACTGGAGCAAGTCCAGAGGAGAGTAACAAGAATGATCAGTGGGGTGGAAAGGAAGCCCTACAAGAAAAGGTTGGGGGAACTTGGGATGTTCAGCCTGGAGAAGAGAAGGCTGAGGAGATACATGATTGCCATCTTCAGATATCTGAAGGGCTGTCATAGGGAGGAAGGGGCTCATTTGTTCATAGCTGCTTCTGAAAGCAGAACTAGAACCAATGGGTACAAACTGCAAGAAAGGAGATTCCAGCTGGATATCAGGAAAAAAATTCCTGACAGTGAGGGCAGTTGGGCAGTGGAACAGATTGCCAAGGAATGTGGTGGACTCTCCCTCACTGGGGATCTGCAAGCAGAGGCTTGACAAGCACCTGTTGGGGATGCTGTAGGAGGATTTCCTGCTGCAGGCAGGGGGTTGGACTAGATTATCTACTAGGTCCCTTCCAACTCTAGGATTCTATGATTCTATTTAAATATATTTCGGTCTATGGATTTTCATGACTAGTACAAAATGCACTTTAGAATACAAGGATTACCCCACACACAGGTCAGAATAGTATACTACTCCACTAAAATCATTAGCATAAATTACAACATCAGGCAATTATCCCAATTCATAGAATCACAAAGACAACAGAAAGAAACATTCATAGATCTCTGCTCAACGTAGCAAGATGGACTATGCATACTCCCTACTGCTCTATGATACAAACAGGATCACAGAAAGGGACAAGGGCCATATTGAGAAAGGTGGGGATCTTTTCTACCTATTCAATGGAAATCATTAAGAATTTTGTTTGCTGATGTGACTCCAAATCTCACTAAAAACTCAAAGGAAAACAATCTCTCATTTCATGCTTGAAGCACGACTTCTCCCAAATTCAATCTCAAGCCAGAAAATCTGAAAAACATGTTCATATTCTATCAAAGCCTGTTAAAATACACTTAAATAAGAACTCGGAATGACCAAGTTATATCACAACATGAACAAAGATGGTAATCACTAAAAGACCTTTGTACTTTCTTCTCTGTTCCCTCCATCAGTCTTGAAAGACTATGGTATCATGCTCGGCGCTGCATACGCTGCATGCAAAGCACGAAGGTCTGGGTTAGATTGATATGGAGGATAGGCTGTTACCCAAGCAGCAAATCCCCCCTCTCCATGCCACTGAAATAGTCCAATGGAAAGGAAGAGCCAATACGATTGGCTCCAGCTGCGTCGCAGAACTGGGCTAAGGACAAGAGCTCACCCTGTCTTGTGGGGCCGACCCGGGTCTCGAATGCTGGCCTGCTGGTTAACAGGCACAGTGTCTTAACCACTTGCGCCACCCACAGCCCATGTTCCCACCATAACATCAAAGATAACTATTAAGTGAACAGGGGTGTTCTTGCTGGTAATAAACTTTCAAGTTCAACCAGAGTTAATCCACTCAGCCAGCAGCTACAAAAAATACTTCACTGAAGAATAGTTGCTTACATCAGACACTATAGCATCAGACACTCCTCCTTACTTGTCCCCTGGGATGAGAAATTACATTTTTTAATAGACGACAAGGCCTTGGACTGAAAAGTTTCAGCTTGTATCAAAGATACTTGTTATAGTTCTTTTTGTAGGGGGGAGGGATGCAGACACTGGGGTGCTCTTCTCCCCAACAGGAAGGAAAATCCCCATGAACTACTTGCTGAAATCCAAGCTGCCAAAATCTGCAATATGACTAAATCTAAGTTTAATGCTTTTTCACTCTTAGATATTATCAGCCACTGATTGCTAATAAAGCTCCTGTTCCCCCCCCCCTTGCTGCCAATGCATTCATGCAAATGGATACAATTATGGCAATGAACCACCTAAAAGTGCTGTTGCACTGAGTAAAAGATAGTAGAGCATGATGCGCTGCAAAGCAACTCCCAACTCAATCTTTTCTGTACAAATGGAAAATTCAGTGAACTCTCAACTAAAACTTAAAAAACAATTGACATTTTCTGCTTCATTAAAAATCAGTCATAGGTTTTGCACAAGCAGATCTCTACTAACTTCAGTGTATTCAGATTTAAAGGACTTTCAGCATTAACCAACTTTCCCACCATTAGTCGGTTCTGTGCAGTAGTAATTTAAAATCATGGAATTCTTCTTACTGACCTTTATCCCTGAATAGCCAAACCTCCATTGCCTCTTCCTATGGGAAATAAAGGCATTTCAGCACCAAATTACCCTGAGGGCTGCAAGTCCTATAAGGCCAGAGTATCTTGTTCAACCAGTGGGGGGAGGGGCAGTGAGACATGATGTCCTTGAGGAACCAAACATACTTTTACTTCTGAAAGAGTCCTAGGTAGGAAGAGATCTGGGACTTTTGAGTTTCTGTGACCAACTCTGCCACTACTTCCTTCTTCCCATAACATGTTTCTAAGGGTCCTTGGAGTAATAGGGTCCTCCCTCAATACAGAGCTTCAGGTGGAGCCTTAAAACCTTTTATTTTAAAAAAGCTTTTTAATGGGGCAGAAGTTGGGGGGGCTGTTGTTTTATTGTTTTTAGCTTGCATGTTTTAATGGTTTTTTATTGAATTTTAATGAAGTACAGTCTGTAAAATAAACAAAACCAGAGCTGAACCTGAAATTATGGGGAGACCAATAAGAATTCAAATAAGACTGAAGGTGCTGTCCAAAACTGTTTTTCATAGTTTGGCAGTAGGAAGAGCTAAAATTCAGTTTGAGAAACATGCCTCTTATTTCAAAAGGCAAATAGCCTGATTTCAGAATAGATGTACTGATAAAGGGTCCAATCTACAGAATAGATGTACTGATAAAGGGTCCAATCCTATCCAACATTCCAGCACTAATGCAGTCTGTAGGCTACAGAATAAATATTATCTTACCTTGATGAGGCCACCATGTCTGCCCGCCACACTGTAAAATTAAGCACACACACTGCACTTCTCAATGCACTAGGAAGTTGGATAGGATTAGGCCCATATTTCCTCTCAATTCAGTGGAGCTTACACCCATGAAAATGTGCAGCCTTAAATCTTGTGGGTAGCAAATTGCTACCTGTTAAACAACATTTTTAACCTATTATGGAACAAATGCTTGATTAAAAAAAGATATGCAGTTGTTTACTGATGCAGCAATAATTTAATGCTAAAGAACTGGCCCAAGAAACTTATCAGCTGCCCCCTGCACATTACTAACTCACCCAGGTTGCAAGACCTGATTCACTAGTTTTCTCTCTCTATTCATTTAGCAACAGATCTTTCAGTACACGTAGCTCCATTTACGCAATACTATATTTTAGAAGAACTCTCTACCATCCGTTCAAGACTAAATTTACAAAAGTGAGCTTCAACTATTACTCTTTTCTATAAATTTAAGAATGATAGATCCTTTCAAAAATCATATACAGTATCCACTAAAAGCTTCCCTCACACACACCACTATTGTTCAGTAACATACTACCAAGCAATGGTTATTCAGATGTTCCAGATACATCAGGCTTTTTTGTAACAAAGAAAATGTCTCCACACACAGGAACAACAAAGTCAAAACCACATCTTACAGAATCATGTTGTATAAATTTTACATCTAAGTTCCTCTTAAAGCCATTAGCTATTAGATAGTTTATTTTCTCTATAAACTACTTTGTGAACCTTTTGTTGAAAAGCGGTATTGATGGATTGATCAAAGTCTTCATCTTTATTTCTTTTTCCTTTATTTTATTTTTCCATCGGTGTCAATTGCCTGATGGTGCATGCTGCCTGTTTATGAGCACTGGTGCCAGTAGGAACGTCCAGTGCCCAGGAGGGATGCTCGCTGCTTCCTACTACTGCCTCCTGGTACTTTCCAGCGTCTAGTGGTGCCCATTTACAGTTGTTGCCTGCCTACCAGTGCTAGCCACCAGTTCCAGTGCCTAGTGCCCAGCAGTGCCAACCAGTATCCACAAATATTCTTGAAGTTTACTCCCACAATGATGGGTATAATCTGCTAGTGTTAACATAAAATAGTTGTGCATTTCTGCTAAGTTTAACATTCTAAAATTACATTCAAATACCATCAAGATTACAGCATTACAAACTGTTTCTCTTCTGTTTAAGTGCAAGAACTATTCTTTGGCTTCTGGATATTGAATATAGGATTAATGGAACTAGACAGGATCTTTCAGAGATCTTTTTGACAAACCATCTTCTATCACTTCTATTGACTTTGATAATTGGAATAAACTGCATCTGCCATGTATTTTGTATTGTTAACCTCTAAGAAAGGCCAACAAGATCTGGAAAAGGAAGCCAAAACCAACTTTTAATTGCAGGATTAGCCCAGCAAATGCAAGTTTTACACACAGAAAATATAATTGAGAGTTTTGAATGGCCAATCAACACTTCCAATATAGATTTTCCCCAATCAGGTACTAATTTATCAGAATGCTGTGAATCTGAAGTTAATGACAATTTAGCTATTAAGTAAAATCCATTTTTCCAAGACTACAGAATGCCTGTGGGTGGCGCAAGTGGCTAAGACACTGTGCCTGTTAACCAGCAGGCCAGGGTTCGAGACCCGGGTCAGCCCCACAAGACAGGGTGAGCTCCTGTCCTTAGCCCAGCTCTGCGACGCCAGCTGGATCCAATCGTATTGGCTCTGCCTTTCCATTGGACTATTTCAGTGGCATGGAGGGGGGATTTGCTGCTTGGGTAACAGCCTATCCTCCATAACAATCTAACCCAGGCTTTCATGCTTTGCATGCAGCGTATGCAGCGCCGAGCACGATACCATAGTCTTCCAAGACTGACAGAGGCCTGTTTAGAATGTATAGGATCCTTCTAATCAGTACTACTGGTAAAAAGTTATGAACAGCTCTGGACAGTACAATAGGAAAATACTTTATAGAGAAAGCTAAAGAAAATTTAAAAAGATTGTGACATATCTTGTGAGTCAAGCTGAAGGAATTTTGTTTTAGATGTAGAGGGAAAAAATGATGTTTCACAAAACACCGGACAGGCAAAAATGCCAGAGAAAGGCTGATGCAAAAAGTTACATGCGCAAGGTGGGCCTCATTACCCGTGGATTAAGAACCCACATATTTGTAAATATACAAATATGTGAAGTGTAATATGTGAAAACCAGAAGTGATGGTTTCACAGAAGCCTTCCAAATGTTTTAGAAGAACTTCTGAAGGTTGGAGATAACTCAGAAGGCCTTGCAGACACATTTACAGTATAACAGGATACCTAACCCATGGATGATAGGGTACCCGACCCTATTTAACTGAATTTTTGTCATCAATCATGGCTGTCTGGGCTAGATATTCAGAAAACTTGAAGTTTTATCCTCCTTAAAATATATTAATAAGGTTGTGTTGAAACATAGCTAGTACAGTTGGCAACTTCACTTTGTGTTTGTTTAGATACTGCAAAGAGAAATGAAAAACTAATAACCAACCAACAAATCTACATTGTGAATGTGGGTTGAAAAAAATCCCTTTTATCAGATATTGTGTGGGCTTAGAAAGCAAGTTCTTAGCATTCTACAGTGCTCTCAAAATTGCAGACTGCTGAGATACTATTCTATTTACTTAAAGTACTTTTACTGGTAAAGTTACAATTCCTTGTTTGGAAAGTCAGTTTTGGGCACTGATTATATTTACAGAAACCTTTTTTAAACTGTGGGTATCTGCTTATATTTAAGCCAATTGGTTAGCTTTTACAGGCACTTCTACCTACATAAAAAGTCTTGACTATAGTGAGTCTGCACCTTCTGGCCAACATTCCATGTCAATCAAGTAGGCCGAAGATTCTATTCCCATGTGCCTCTGGGGCAGAGAAGGCTGAGGGTTCTATTCCCATGTGCCTCTGGAGTGGAGAAAGCCAAGGGTGACAAGTGAGGAGAGCAGTGGTAAAAGGGCTGTTGGGAAGAGTTGAGGTGGGCTGATTTCCTACCTCAGAAAAGATTTTAGAAAGATATAGAGTTAAGTTCCACTGAATTCAGTGGGGCTTAACTCCAAACAGAGGCGTAACTAGCGTATAGCAGGGATGCTTTTTGCATGGGTTCTCCTCATGGAGAGGCACCCAAAGGCAAAGGCACTTTGCCCTGCCCATCCCTGCAGCGCGCTTCAATGGAGGCCAGCCTCCCACAGGCAACCTCTTTGGCTGCAGTTCAAATGGAAGGGGCTATCACACTTCCCTTCCCTGCAGATTGCAATGAACAGCATCTTCATTGCAATGAACAACATCCTCATGAACAGCATCCTCAATGAGAGATTCTCATTGTCCCTCCTAAAGGAGCCCCGATTCAGTTAAGACGAGTTACCTCAAACACAATATCTCCAGCAGTTCTTTCCTTTTATCACCCCAAAGAGCATGAAAAGGGACTGCAGCCCTTCCAGCCCAAGTTTGCATTTGTTCTCTACATGACTCCAGCATCACGCTGCCCAGCCTTCCACACCTCTACCCACAAGTAGTCGTATTATAGTCAATAGCCTTACTCTCAGGTAAAAGTGAACAGGATTTGAGCCATCACAATGCACAGACTTCTACAACTCTACTCACAAACAGTACCATTATGGGAGGGTGACCTGATGTAATAACCCAGAAAGAAGACAAGCCCCCCCAAAATAAAAATGTAGGCTATGACAAAATAAAAAGCTAAAAAGTCATTTCCAGTACATTGCTTTCATGTGAATTTAAACACTATATTATTTATTAAATTTGAAACTACTGCATATAATTTATTACATGTACTTTATTAATTAAAAGAAGACTACATACTGCACGGTCAACAAAGAAAAGGAGAACAATGGAGCTTTATTCCAGGACACAGGGCTAAAAAAGAGAACATGTCCTGGAAAAGGAGGAAATATGGTCACCCTGATTAGGGGCAGTTAGGGATTGGAAGCAGATTTCGATGTAACTTCAGGTCTCCTCTGCCCTCTTTCCAGGCTTGAAATGGTCAGATCCTGTGTGTGTGGATGTGTAACTTCAGATTAGCTTGAAGATAAAGCCCACTGACCAGCATGGGACTTAATTGGTTGTGGCCCTGGAAGGGTTGATATCGCCAAGGGGTGTTATAGGAACTGCGAATTGTTTGTGCAAACTCACCAAAGTTTAATGAAAAGTTGAAAGGCATGACTTGTAATTTTGTATTATTTGATATTATATTATTTGATATTATTGACTTGGAACAATAGCTAAAAGGTGGGTTATTTGATAGAAGTGAAATTTCAGTCCTTGCTATGGACGCCATTTTACCTCGGTACGCCTTTGACTCCAAGTAAAAATGCAGAGTCTTGTGCAATAGGAGCATTTCAGTGTAAGACAGCAGTTCCCAAAGTCCTAGTAGGACTTTGGGACAACAGCTAAGTGTTTGCAGGGGATGCTGGGGCTGCAATTCTTGAGTGTTTGCAGGGGATGCTGGGGCTGCAATTCTTGAGACCACAAATGCTCTGGAGCAATCACAATGCCATGGGACCAGGATTTTTTTTTTTTCCTTACCTACTACTTTCCACTGGCTTTGCAAGGATCCAGGAAGACAGCAAGCCTCTGCAAGCCTCCCCAATGCTAGAAATCACTCCATTTGGAGATCAGAGCACACTTCCAATTTTCACACAAAACCACTATTTTCTCTGCATGAATAACAAATTGACTTGCCGCTACAAAAACTCCAGTTCTGTTCTTCTACCACGAATATTTTTAGAATTCTATACAAAATGTACATATCTATAATTGACCCTCTCTGGCTCATTATGAGAGCAAGACACAGAGAACTGAAAGTTTAGATGCCCCTGTTCTATTAGTAGCTACAGGCTATCAATCTAAATATTTATTTATTTATTTTAATCAATTTATATCCCGCCTTTCCTCCCCCGCAAGGGGGAGCCCAAGGCGGCTAACAACAGGGAATAAAACATCATTAAAAAATACCTCATAAATAAAGATTAAAACACCATTAAAATATAATTAAAATACAATTAAATTGAATAAAAAATGCAGATTAAAAATATTTGTTAAAAACAGTAAAAAACAATAAAAACAACTGTCCCCCCACCTCTGCCCCATTTAAAATGCTTTTTAAAATACTTATCAAATTTAAGAATTGGTGCTTTTAAGTTTATAAACAATTCTTCCAGTACTATCAAGGACTCTTTTCTCATTGTTAGATCCCACATGCCTAGAACTGAGATACACAAAATTAAATGTTGGAGGAAAAAGTTGAAATTAATTGAGGGAGGCAAAGGAAGCTAAATTTTACTACTTTCAGATTACTGATCCTTAGGCTGTATTCTCTTCTAGCATGATCAAGTTGCATTGGTGTTTCAGATTCTAACATACTAGCCATGCTTGGAGCTAAAAAAAGATGCTCAACTCAACACATAGGTCACTTTTGCCTATTTTCTACCTAAAACAAAAACAGCCATCAATTTCTGTGTTACAAACATGGTAACTTCCATTAAATGAGCTGCTCTAGAAGAATGCTAGCAGCATGCTAGAAACATCACTGCCACCTATTTTCTATCTTTAAAAAAATGCAGCCTTAAAAATCAAGTTGATCATTTCAAGCACGTTCACACTCTCAAATGCAATTCTTTTAATAGTCCAGCAATTATTCAATGCAAAAGGCATAGCATCACTAATACCAATCTCCAAAACAGCAAACTGTGCTGTTTTAATCTTAAAATTAATCTTGCGTTCCGCAGTAACATTAGTATAATCACTAATCCAAGTTTAAACAGACATGTAAACAGAAAGAACTTCATGATATGCAAAATGAGTCATGATATGAACATGAGTCAGCAGCGTGATGTGTCTGCAAAGGAGGCAAATGCCATTTTAGGCTGCATTAAGAGGACTGTAGCTTCCAAGTCGCGAGAAGTTATAGTTCCTCTTTATTCTGCATTGGTGAGACCTCACCTTGAGTACTGTGTTCAGATCTGGGCACCTCACTTTAAGAAGGATGCAGCCAAACTGGAGCAAGTTCAGAGGAGAGCGACAAGAATGATCAGTGGGATGGCAGGGAAGCCCTATAAGGAAAGGTTGGGGGAACTTGGGATGTTCGGCCTGGAGAAGAGGCTGAGGGGAGAAATGATTGCCATCTTCAGATATCTGAAGGGCTGTCATATGGAAGAAGGGGCTCATCTGTTCATAGCTGCTTCTGAAGGCAGAACTAGAACCAATGGGTACAAACTGCAAGAAAGGAGATTCTGGTTGAATATCCAGAAAAAATTCTTGACAGTGAGGGCAGTTGGGACAATGGAACAGATTTCCAAGGGAGGTGGTGGACTCTCCCTCACTGGGGATCTTCAAACAGAGGCTCGATGAGCACCTGTCGGGGATGTTGTAGGAGGATTTCCTGCTACAGGCAGGGGGTTGAACTAGATGACCTACTAGGTCCCTTCCAACTCTAGGATTCTATGAAAACCAATGACAAATCCTCCACATATGAAAGCATTTGTTTGTCCACTGCTCCTAAGTTATGCCTGTTCTGCACGAGTACCTTCTTAGAGAAATTCAAAATGTCTTCTGTAATATTAATCAGAAGCTGTGAAAAAAATAAAACAAATCTTATTTTTCACATAATCAGCATTTGAACAGAATCCTATACAGTATTTGAGTCAAATGCTGATACAACTGAAAGATACTAATCAAACCCTAGGGTAATTCTGAACATGGAATAGAAATGGCCATCCAAAGTTTTATTTGAAAACCTGCAAGCTTACAATAGTATTGTATTGGCATCCATCAGTCTCGAAAGACTATGGTATCGTGCTCGATGCCATATGTGAAACACAAAAAGGCCTGGGCAGATTAATATGCAGGATAGGCTGTTACTCAAGCAGCAAATCCCTCCTCTCCATGCCACTGAAATAGTCCGATGGAACAGCAGAGCCGATACATTTTGTTCCAGCTGTGTTCCTTAAGAGTTGGGCTTAAGGACAGGAGCTCACCCTGTCTTGTGGGGACCCAGATCTCAAACCCTGGCCTTCTGGTTAATAGGCACAGTGTCTTAACCACTTGCGCCACCCACAGCCCACAGTCACCACCATGCAGCCCAACCCACCTCGCAGGATTGTTTGCAAGGATAAAAGGGATTACATATGCATACTACTGTAAACTTTTAGAGGAGAAGCATAATATAAAATATAAGTGATATAGTAATACTATTACTGCAAAGGTAGATAAAACCAGGCCTGTGTTGTGGTCTTCAACTTTTGAAACTTTGCACTTTCAGCGAAAGAGAGGGATTGGTGAGTAAGAGGTTACAGCCCCTCGACTTTTCTTGTCTGGTGGCAACCAATCACACTGTGTTGGTACAGTATGCAATTTTTTACAGTGTAAAAATCTGGAAGAGTAACAGGAAGAGTAACTGGAGCAAAGAGTAGCATAACAACAATATGCACTCAGTGCTGAAAGGTGGGAAAGAGAAAAAGGGACTACCAGGAGGCAAGAAACAGAGCAGTAGGAATGATGAAGCAAGGGAGGGCAGGTGGATGTGTGAGCAAGTGCGTCTGCTAAAGGTAAGGAAGGCCAAAACAACGCTTCCAAAATCAAAGCCTTTTGCAGGATTTGCTTAAACCATGACCCCCTAACCATGGCTACTGCTCACAATTTGTAGGCCCACATCTCAGAACAAAATGACAGCAATACTGCCATAACCTGCCTGAAGACCGGACAGACCTACATCTAAAAGTGAAAACTATTGAAAATTGAAACCCAGTCCTTTCTAGATTATAAATGTTGCTTTCAATGTTTTTTTAGCTAGCAAATTGTAAATGCCCTTTTTATCTTGCAAGTTCCTGCTACAACACAAAGATTTCTGTAAATGGATTCTCATTAACTCCTTTCTAATGTGATTAGACCTGGAGCTACAAAATGGAAAAGGGTAATTTTGGCCCTTAAAACAGCAGAGAGGTTGAAAGAGCAGAACATGCATTGAACGAATGAGTTCTGAGAATAACGGAAAGGTGTTGAAAGAGTAGATTGTCAAACTGAACCATTGGACAGTTGGGATACTTGTAGCAAAAGCACTGACATTTGTCATCCCTTTTTCTTACAATGGTAGTTCACAATTTCTATGATTCCTTTCACATGATGCCATTACAAGTTGAAATATGTTCTGCATTTATGGTTCTATAATTTATTAAATACTAGCAGAATTTGCTCATTGTTGTGGGAGTAAAATATCAAGAATATTTGTGGGCCCTGGGCACTAACAGGCAACAGAGGATAACAGGGGGCAGTGGCAGGCACTGGCCATCCCTACTGGGTAGCATCAGGCAGCAGGCACCAGCTGGCACCATTAGCTACCAGCAGTCAATAGGCACCAGGCTTACCTACTGGGCACCAATGGGCATGAATGGGCACTGGGCATCCTTTCCAGGAGCCATTCGGCAGCACTGGGCACCTCTGCTCAGTAGGTAGTGCACACCACTGGGCTTCCCTTCTGGGCACAACTAGACAGATGGCATTGGGCATCCCTGTTGGGCACTGGACACCAGTGGGCAACAGGCACCACTAGGTACCAAATCAGTTCTTAGTAAACTAAAATTGCCCTCTTGTTCTAAAAGGCCAAATGCCCTATTCCATGTTGATTTGTCTATTGGGTGGGTTAAACAAGAGAGAAGATGCATACCAGCTTAAGCTCCAGGTTTATTTCCATTCCTGAAGGTATTAATGAGAGTCAATTTGAAGAAGTCTTTGTGTGACAGCAGGAATTTGCAAGATAAAAAAGGCATTTGTAATATGCTAACTAAAACCAGTTGGAAGCAACATATGTAAACTAAGAAAAGGACGGGTTTCACCTTTTAACTTTCCACCATGGCTTTGAGCACAGGACACCTGTACTAGGTTAACTCAGGGGTCTGTAAACTTTTTGGCCAAAGGGCAACATCAAATACCTGGCTCTGGATCGAAGGCCAGAAAAAACTTATTTCTACAAGTACCAACACAGAGCGCAGTTGTATTTGATCAACTGCATAAGAAGTTCTTAGGGAACCAGGGCCATGGCCCTGTTAAAGGCTCACCACAGAAGATATGGCTCACCATATCTGGCCCCAGGCTGGGGTTTGGAGATCCCTGGGTTAATTCAAGAGGCAGGATAACACTGGTCCTGTAAATTAATGTGTTCCTCATAAACTGGTTTAAGTTGTAAGTTGTCTTCTGCAGAGAGAACATCATGTTACAATTAGGTTTGTGTGTGTAGCTTGCACACAATTTCCTATGCACACACATGATGGGCCACTGCAACTGACTGCTTTCATAAACAGCAGAATAAACATGTCCAATTCCCACATTACAAGAAGTGGATACGGTATATCATACCCCACATTAAAGCGCTTTTCATGAAGACAATCTGTTGCATTTTTAGAGAACCTTATGTATCAATGATTGTGCGTATGATCACAGCCCTTACACACACACACACAAACCACTTTCACAACAAAAGCAAGAGCAATAACCACATCATGCATTCCCAGAGAAACTGTGCCATAGAAATTTGTAATCATTAGAAAACATAAGCAAATCCTATCTCCTGAAATCTGAGCATCTGTTCCTATTATCCATGGAATGGAGTGCCAACCTGCCTAGCAAGGGGGAAATTATCCAAATGCCTATGAACAGAATTCTTAACTTTAGGTCCCAGTGAGATAAAACAGAAGCCCTCCTTGGCTACCTACATAATTAAACCAACCCGAGCTGAAAAAATGTTTAAACTATATAAAATACAAAAAATATCAATGAGAATATTTGGAAAATTACCCATCAGACATTGAGTCATGACCCACAATTTGAGAAAAAGTGCATTAGAGAGAAAGGCTCTCCAACCTGTGAGCCAGATCTGAGGTTTAGAGAAATCCCTTCCAGTGTTTACCACTCTGTATCCCTATGCCCAGATCAGCTTGGAATAAAACGCACGGTGGCAGAACAATAAGCACTGCTTGGGACAGAGAGGACTTTTTCTTGACAGCTGTTTGCAGTTTGGAGATTGAGGCTGCTATCCTAACCTCCACTTATGCTGACCTAAGCCACAGCATAAGTCCTTTGCTGACCTCGCGGTGTCACCAAAGTGCTGTAAGACACTTCTGAGCCACTTCTGGGGAAGGGTTAGTCCCGTGCACAGACATGCATTTGCCTCCCTACATCACCAAGGGAATGAAAAGACCAATAAGTGGTGCTGGCCTAAGTTAGGACTGCATCCTGATTAGAGCAACATAGCTCTTTCCTATATATTCATACAACAGTGCAATGAACTATTGCACTATTTAAGCTCAAAAGTTTCAATAAGCTATTCGTTTTTAAAAATTGCAGCAGAATATTATGCATTATAATTATGCCAATAAATGTTTCCAATTATAATTCATTTTGCAAAATAGCATCCCAGAAACAAAGATAATGTTTCATGTAAAATAATGCAGACTGTACCATTTAACGTATGACCATGTAAGATCTTTATTCGTGCTGAATTTACAGCACTGAAGGCAGGCATTATGGTTCCCTAATTTTTTTAAGGAGTCATCTTAAGTTAACCCATAATTAGTAATAGCCAAAAAATGCCTCCATAACTGAAAAAGCAAAACTGATACAATATTTTGCTAAAATATCTCTGTTTCAAGTCAAACAAAGGTTTTTAGGTGTGTATCAGGAATGATGGGACTTCAGATATTCTTAGAATTTAAAGCAAATGCTGAAAGCTATTCATTAGTCAAAATGCCTTAAAAATAGCAATTTAAACAGAAAATCTAATAATCATGTCAGTCATAGAAATTCTAACACAAAGACAATTGGTTGGGTTCACGCCCATTTTATGGCATTTAATATTCCACATATTCTTTTCAGTTTTGAAAATGGAACAAAATACAAAGGAAAAAAACACAATAGGAAGAACAAAACATATAGAACATTAAAAAAACAAATCCATCCAATGTATAAGACAAGGAATGGCACAAACAAGAATACTGAATTCCATATCTCATACCATGCTAAATGTTTAGAAAAGGTCAGCTACAATAATCTTGCAAAATCAGATCAAGCTGAAATGAAAGCATGGGATGTTCTAATACAGAAGATATAGTATGCAACTGCTGCTCAGCAGTGTGAACCAGAACATTACAGAAAAGAGAAACATGATTTTGCCTACATTTGCTTATTCAAGGTCTTTCAGAAGCAGAAGGCAACCATGAAAAACAGCCCCTTCACCTGCTTTATTTTACAAAATAAACAAGAGAAAATTCAACCAAGACATAGGAAGCATCCTAGCTATTTGCAATCTCCTTCTCATTGTCTGCAACTAATACAGCACAGTAACAATCTGTAATGCATCCCATTGGCACTATGGATGCTGTCCAAATTCTAAAACTGGAAGAAATCAGCATACTGATTTTAGAACTACAATAACCAAATGACTACTGCAAAAATCCATACAGCACTAAGGAATTCTGTAGCAGACAAGGAGAAGAAAAACTGAGCATGCATGAGACAGAGTGTACATGAGACCATTTTTAGCAAGCTCTCATGGTCTCACCCTATCAAAAGAGAGAGAAAGGAAAGTAGCAGAAACGCTCTTGTCGGAGGGGAAACAAATGAACAGTGGAGCAAACCATCAGCAATCTAGCTGAGGGTAAACAGAAACACCCCCATTTCATCCTATAGGAAATGAAGCAGTTGCCTGACATTATTACAAGCAGCAAAGCCAGATAAAATAACTTACTGAACCTACGTTCATCTTTTAAACAGAGTATTATAATCATGTCCACAATTTATCTTGAGACCAACTTGGAAGATCTACCTCTGTGCCATTCCTTTCCAACAACACTTACTAATCAAAACCCATGAACATTTTTTATACACTAAGAGAACAATCCTAATCATGTCTACTCAAAGGTAAGCCCCATTGTGTTCAATAGGCCTTACTCCCAGGAAAGTGTCTTTAGGATTGCAGCCTAAGGTTTAATGTGCAATCCCAAGCACATTAAAATAATCCTTTTTTAAAAATTAGAGCACAATCCTAACCACTCAAACCTAACCTGTCCACTCAAAAGTAAGCCCCACTGTGTTTAATGGGTCTTACTCCCAGGAAAGTGTCCTTAGGATTGCAGCCTTAGGGCGCAATCCTGAGTAACTATGGGGAGTCCTTGCTCCGGTGTAAGAACAATTTGCTCTGGATTGCAAAATGAATTTCCCATAGGTTTTCACTAGGTGGTGCAATAACTATGGGTACACGTAAAGTCTCTTACGTGCTCACATAGTTACTCTGGATTGTAGGGCTAGTCTGTCAAATACTAAAACCATTTCCTAGATGGGATTCATTAAAAGTTCCTAAATGAAGCAGCAAAAGCACCCAAAAAATAAAGAAAAAACAAATTAATATAACAAAAAAACTGCTCCAGAAATTATATGCTTGTGTAATGGAAGATTTGACCATTTAGTACAGTATTGTATATTTAAACAAGAACCTACACATTAGTATGATGTAACTGTTAAGATATTATACATGAAAACTCCATCCCATATCTTCTCCTATCCCAAGATCTAAAACTGAGAGGAAAAATGTAGCAAGCAGCCACCCCTCACACAATACTGTTCACAAATCTTATCTTTATTACTATCAAAAGCACCAATATAAAGAATTGTTTCCCGTGTCTATAAGCATGTCTACATAATCATATAACTGTACTTCTATATAAAAGAATTCCCAAGTATTTTTTTAAATGCCACTGCCTTCCTACATCATATGGAAGTTATCATGGAATTTTACTTGTTATATATTAGATAACACAATAGTTTAGCAAAACCAGTGTGATGGTTATTGCAGAATTAATCCAGCTGCCATCTTTTAAGTAATTGTGCTATTATTTGCTAAGAAGTTGGCTGCTCAAGATTATTGCAAAATCTATTTAAATTTTGTCAACAGTAACAAAGTTTTAAAATTCAGCTTACCTAAAATATAGATTTAATACCCAATATACGTCACAAACCGCTGATAAGAACTGAAAGGTATGGGTAGTAGTAATCATGAAAACATTTGTGCCTAAAGTATGGCAGCATATATTGTGCAATTTCTAATATGGCCAACAAGGTTTTCAATTTGTTCACTTAAAAGTGAAAAATTTGATTGAGCTAAAACGTAACCAGAATCTTTTATGATACTGCATTTGTTTTACTACTGAAAATTACTAAAACACTGAAGTTCTGTTTCAGCAGTTTTATGGCTCCCAAAGCAACCACAGCATGCAATTAATATTACAACTCAGAAATAATTACTATTTGTCTGTGGAAGCATCTTTGTTCATACACATATGCAGTAAAAAGTGAATGATTTCACAAGCCATCTCAAGCTACATTTTGAAATTGGCTCTATATTTTATCATGAAACATTTTTTTAAATTTGACATTCATCTTTTGAAAGCCTAACATATTCACTATTAAATATGACTATGATACATTTATATAGGTCAGCAAACCCAGAATAAACTGGGTTAAACTGATAATCAATGAAAACAGATTCCAAATTACTACAAAGGGCTTAGTACAGGCACTGCACTACAGACTGCATCTTTCAAATGAGATGACAAGCTGATTGAAAACAATAACACCTTGTAATTAATTAATTGATTAATAATTAATTAACACCTCCATCAGAATTAATATAGTAAAGACAAT
Source organism: Cryptoblepharus egeriae (assembly GCA_030015325.1). Classification (NCBI taxonomy): domain Eukaryota; kingdom Metazoa; phylum Chordata; class Lepidosauria; order Squamata; family Scincidae; genus Cryptoblepharus; species Cryptoblepharus egeriae. The sequence continues at coordinate 52,894,180 of JAREYC010000006.1, forward strand.
GAAAAAAGAAAAGGATTACACATCCTTTTTGAGAGGGGAAAAAGGCTACTCAAACATCTAATGCTAAAAATGGAGTGATTACCCCAAACAACAGGGATGGCTACAAGCATTCAAAGGCTCTTAACTTTTGTCATGTTGCTTGATCTGCATATCAGGAAGACATGAAAGCAAGTCTGCCATTCTCTGCTTCCTTAACTGTTTAATGTCATCACACTGCCACAATGCATACAGGCAGATCTATATTATGAATCAGAACCCCAAGCTGCAGAAAATGGTTAACCTCATTTCAGTACAGACTGCATGAGGTCACTAACAATATACAGCCACTCAACTCTATCCCACCTCTTCGTCAGGGTAGTTGACAGGGTAGATGACCTGGGTTGCTAGAGAAAAGCTCAAGGAGCCCATACAGCACAGTTTCTTACAGGCAGGGTTAAAAATTATTCTTCTTCTCTTCTTTGAGCGCTCTGAGAACCAGATTTCAAGAAAAGGTGTGCCCTAACCATTCGGATAATTTACTGAAGCCAGTGCTTAGTTTATAGCAATTAGGGAGCATACCTAACCTATACTTTCACTGACACCAAGCGCTTTCTTTCAGCCCGCATCACCCACATTCCACCCATGGGAGAGATGCTGCTGGCTGGCGATACCTGCTAGAGAAGAGAGCGACTGTCAGGGCAGGGCTTTGGATGTGTTTTGGGGCTTCCGGCTTCTGCTTCTCCTTCTTCTGGCCTCAGAAGCCCAGCCCTTGCCTCCTCCTGTCAACAGCAGCAGCCCTGGACCCGCCTGGCTCTCAGAGGCTCCTCCACCTACAAGCTTCCAGCAGCCAGCAAAGCAAAACAGCCCTGGACACACACACACAAGCACACCAGCCAGTGCCTTCGCCACCTCTCCAACCCTTCTCACTGCATACTCCACCCACTGCTTAGACTGGTTACAGCCAGGGGTTTCCCCCTGGTAGGCAGGCAGGGGACTGGCTTTCTTCCAGTCGACACCACTCCCTACCTCCCTCCTCCTCCCCCCCAACTCATTGACCCCTTCCTGCACAGGTGCAGCCCCAACTCCAGAGTCCAAGGGGCCCTTCCCTTGCCAGGATTCCCCTGCCTCCTGCACCCCTATGTTCCCACCACAGAGCCCCACACCTTACCATTGGGATCCTTCAGGTTCCTTACAGGGCTGCCCTTCTTTCCCTTCCACTGAACACCCCTTTTGTTCCCCAGTGAAGTCCCCCTTCTTCTGACCCACCACACTGAAGCCCCCTTCCACACCCCACTAAAGATCCACTTCTTCCATTCTGCCCCCTCCACTGAAGGCTCCTCCTGCCCTTCAGCCTCCTTCACTGAAGCCCCCTACTGCCCCCCCGCACTGAAGCCCCATTAAAGCCCCCTTCTGCCTACACCCCACTAAAGCCCCCTTCTGCCCACACCCCACTAAAGCAACCTTCAGCCCACCCCCACTAAAGCCCCCTTCTGCCCACACCTCACTAAAGAAACCCTCTGCCTACCCCCACTAAAGCCCCTTCTGCCCACTCCCACTAAAGCCCCCTTCTGCCTACCCCCCACCAAAGCCCCACCAAAGCCCCCTTCTGCCCGCCCCCCACCAAAGCCCCCTTTTGCGCACCCCCCACCAAAGCCCCCTTCTGCCAGCTACCCCACTAAAGCCCCACCAAAGCCCCCTTCTGTCCACCCACCACTAAAGCCCCACCAAAGCCCCCTTCTGCCCAACCCCACCAAAGCCCCCTTCTGCCAGCCACCCACTAAAGCCCCACCAGAGCCCCCTTCTGCCCACCCCCACTAAAGCCCCACCAAAGCCCCCTTCTGCCCGCCCCCACCAAAGCCCCACCAAAGCCCCCTTCTGCCCACTCCCCACCAAAGCCCCACCAAAGCCCCCTTCTGCCCACCCCCCACCAAAGCCCTACCAAAGCCCCCTACTGCCCGCCCCCCACCAAAGCCCCCTTCTGCCTGACCCCCACTAGAGCCCCACCAAAGCCCCCTTCTGCCCACCCCCCACTAGAGCCCCACCAAAGCCCCCTTCTGCCCGCCCCCCACTAAAGCCCCACCAAAGCCCCCTTCTGCCCGCCCCCCACTAAAGCCCCACCAAAGCCCCCTTCTGCCCGCCCCCCACCAAAGCCCCCTTCTGCCCGCCCCCCACCAAAGCCCCACCAAAGCCCCCTTCTGCCCGCCCCCCACTAAAGCCCCACCAGAGCCCCCTTCTGCCCACCCCCACCAAAGCCCCACCAGAGCCCCCTTCTGCCCGCCCCCCACTAAAGCCCCACCAAAGCCCCCTTCTGCCCACCCCCACCAAAGCCCCACCAGAGCCCCCTTCTGCCCGCCCCCCCACCCAAGCCCTACCAAAGCCCCCTACTGCCCGCCCCCCACCAAAGCCCCACCAAAGCCCCCTTCTGCCCGCCCCCCACTAAAGCCCCACCAAAGCCCCCTTCTGCCCGCCCCCCACTAAAGCCCCACCAAAGCCCCCTTCTGCCCGCCCCCCACCAAAGCCCCCTTCTGCCCGCCCCCCACCAAAGCCCCACCAAAGCCCCCTTCTGCCCACCCCCACTAGAGCCCCACCAAAGCCCCCTTCTGCCCACCCCCCACTAGAGCCCCACCAAAGCCCCCTTCTGCCCACCCCCCACTAAAGCCCCCTCCTACTCTTCTGCCCCTTCCTCTCCCTTCCCCGATTCCCCCTCCCACCGACATCCCCCCACAGCCACCCCCGAATCCTCAGCCTCGCTTCTTCCACAGCCACCTTGGCAGAGCCAGCAGAAGCCCACCAGACCCAGCCCTGCCTCCAGCTGCCAAGGACCCCGAGTGCTGCAGGGCCTCTGCCTCCCACATTCCTGGGCTCCCCGCCCTCTTCTCCCCGGCTTCGGAGCCCCCGGCCGCCGCCTCCCTCCGTGCCCAGCCCCGCCACCCCCAGCGGCCTTGCCCTGCTGCCCCTCCGACCCACGCCCAGGCCTCCCCTCCTTACCGTGCAGGCTCCGCCATCGCCTCACAGCCCCCGCCGTCCCCCGCCCTCCTCCTCGGGCCGGCCGCCGTCACCGCGCACTGAGACAGCCGTCACGGGACTCCCCGCCCACAGACCTCCACGGATAACCATAGAGAAGGGCGGGGGAGAGTGGCGGCTCCCAGCAATGATGGCGCCCCAGCGCCGCCATCTTGGCCTCGGCTCTGGAATGGTCATGGTTGCCGTTGACAACGGGGGCCTGTCTCGGGAGAGCCATCATGGCGGTCGGGGGGGAGGGGGCTGTGCCTGAGCCCCTTCCCTGAGGGACACGGTTCCCAATGCTCACTGCAACACAAGCACCCCCAGGCACAAGGGAAATAAAGATGTCGCCTCCACCTCCCCCCTCATTTGCCTGTCAAAAAGCGAGGACACCCACAGCGCCGAAGGCGTGGCTACTCAGGAGTAAGTCCCATTATGGTCAATGGGGCTTACTCCCAGGAAAGGGTGCAAAGCATTGGAGCCTAAAGTTTCAGGCCTATCCACTCTTACTCTTGAGTAGACACGCCCAGGATGGTGCTCTCAGGCTGCAATCCCAGACACCCTTTCTTGTGAGTAAGCCCCATTGGCTATAATGAGACTCACTCCTGAGTAGACATGCCCAGGATGGTGCTCTCAGGCTGCAATCCCAGACACCCTTTCTTGTGAGTAAGCCCCATTGGCTATAATGAGACTCACTCCTGAGTAGACATGCCCAGGATGATGCTCTCAGGCTGCAATCTTCCTTGAGTAAGACACCCTTCCTTGTGAGTAAGCCCCATTGCCTATAATGAGACTCACTCCTGAGTAGACATGCCCAGGATGGTGCTCTCAGGCTGCAATCCCAGACACCCTTTCTTGTGAGTAAGCCCCATTGCCTATAATGAGACTCACTCATGAGTAGACATGCTTAGGAACGTGTCTTAAGAGAAACAACTACAATATTTAAGATCACTAGCCATTAACAAGCAATGCGATCCTATGCATGTGTGTCAATTCATTTGAATGGGATGTTCTCCCAAGAAAGTCTGTATAGGACAGCAGCCAAGAGTTGCAATTCTATGTGCTCTTTCCTGGGATTGAGCCCAACTGTCTACTGTATCTATAATGAGATTTACTTCTGAGTAGCTACATAAAGGATTGGGCTCTAAGCCAACCAGCCTCACTCAAAAATGTATCAATTTTCTAACGATCAGGTCAAGAAAAATGTGCACATCACACAGATGAAATACCATAAATCAAACTTCATGAGCACCCAAATGTTATTTAATCTGTATTTATTATCTAATTTTAATGGTGTTTTATTGTTCTTTTAATTGCTGTTAGCCACCTTGAGCTCCCTTTGTTAGGGAAGAAAGGCGGGTTATAAATCTAATAAATAAATGAGTGTCCATTGTTTAAAGAGCCAGTTATGCATTGAATGAATCACACTAGTTGCAATAACCATAATAGGACTAATGACTTTTTGAAAGGATTAGACTGCAATCTTATACAGAGTTTCCAGAAAGGGCCCATTGACATCCAACTTTCCAGCACCAGTGCAATGTAGCCACAAGATAAGGGAACCTCCCCACCACAGCATGCAGTGCACAACTTATTGCACAGAATGATGCACCAACACTGGAAGACTGGATAGCATTAGGCCCTAAATCCAGCGATGGGATTCAAAGAAATTAACAACCGGTTCTATGCCCATCTGGCAGCCACTTTTAAATGGCTGTTTTTAAACTTAATATGCCCTATCTCTCGTTAACAACCGGTTCTATAGAGTAGGCGTGAACCTGCGAAAGCCCACCACTGCCTAAATCCCAATCTTATCTAAACTAGGGAGCCAGAACTTTTTAGACTTCTGTAATTCTGTAGATTCGGCTGTAATCCAAATCCCCAGTTAAGCCAGCAGAGTCCCAGTACAAGTCCCATGCTGGCATGGGGATGCTGCAAAAGTGCCGTAAGGCACTTCTGCACCACTCCTGTGGGGGTTAGGCCAATGCACAGACACGCATCAGTCTCCCAACACCACCATGGGAATAGGGAGATGGGTGGATTGCACTTCGGTAAATTGGTTGGGATTGCACCCTCTGATACGAGGACAGCAAAAATAACCTTTAATGACTGCTTTTCCCTGTGTTTATTCATAAATTTTCCACTGATGCCCAGTTTAGATGGAATAATGGGGAAAAATAACTGGGGGAATTTAGTGTGATTGGCATAAAGTTTAAACTGGGTTGCCAACCACTATATGTGCTGCATGTTCATTGCAGAGAGTGCTACATCTGTATATCAATGAAACAATTTTTGACTGACCACAGGTAAAGGCTTAAACCACCACTTTTAACTTGGGCTCAGGAATGGCTTCTAATGCTACAGCACAGGCAGCAGGTGAGATTCCAGATGAATTTAAATTTTAGGGTAGGGTTGCCATAACTCTCTTCCACAAAATTGGGACAGGACCTTCTGACCCACTTGCCAGTATGTGAACAAAATCCCCCCCAAAATCAGGAGTGTCAATGTTTTTGGGACATATGGCAACCTTCATTTAGGGACAACTGAAAAGTATTCATCTTCCCCAAACAATTTTTCCTTTTAACATTACTGTGACAGCACAATATTTGAAAGTGTGTTGAAGTTAGACTTTTGCATATTTGAAGGTGCTGGACCATCCCAAATTGTGCACAGTTCACTGGAATTCACTTCCTAGGAAACATGCTTAACAATGCGATATGGAGTCTTTGCTACAGCAGAGGGGCTCACAGGAGAGAGAGTACATGAAAAGATTATAGCAAGAGAGTCTGGAGAAGCTGCATTTATCTGATTTCCCACTTCATTGGTGGCTTTAAGTGAGCAAATCTGTAGGTTGCAGCTGGCAACAACCCTATTTCAACACTTCACTCGCTCATCTGAAATTCTGATTCTGGTTGGTAGCTCCACTTGTTCACAAGTGTTGCAAACTTTGTTGTTGGGCCTGTTCCTGCCTGTCCACATTCTAGCTGTGGAGGGGGGGGGGGGCGGACAAAACTTCTGGATACTATAACGTTTTCCTGACAACTTCAAAATTAGAAATGCTATTGCTGCTCTCTCCCATATTTTTGCATCTGATATATTTGCCATTAATTTCTGTTCAGTTGCCTACAAAGTACCTCTTAAGTGTCATTCACTGTTAAGATGAATTTGATAAACTCTATATACCACATTCAGTGGTACATCACTTAACAAGTGATCCACATAACAAGCAAAAATTTCTCTGGGATTCTGCCTTACATAACAAGTGTTGCTTCACTTAACAAGCACACTCATTGGCAGTTAGGGCAGAGGGTGACCAGACGCCCAGGGTGACCTGACGCCAAACTGGAAATTCCTGAATGGCAAGCCCAAAGTTCCCGCCAGAATTTCAAAATTCCTCCTTGTCCAAGCCAAAATTCCTAATAAAATTCCTACCCACTTAAAAAATTTGTAGGACACCCCAAAAATGTAGGACAAAATATAGGACGTGTTAAAATGAAGCAAAAATATTGTATTGCTTTCCTGTATTTAATTTCAGGAAGCAGGAGCTTCAGTAGACATGGTGCAGGGTGACCAGATGACCGGAAAACCCGGATTTGTCCGGATTTTTAGCTTCCTGTCCGGGTGTCCTACATTTTGGCATCATTGTCCTACAATTTGGCTTCATTTTGAAACTTTGAATACTGTGCATTTTGATAGTGCACAGTACCCCATCATGCCATATGTCATTGGATTCGTATTGAAGAGCAGAATCCAATGCAAAAATCAGATTGGAGATATCACCTTCCTATCAAAAGTTATGGTCAAAAAACAGAAAAACAAAAACAAAAAATACATTTTTAGGCAATTTTTTTCAGCGGGTAGGAATTTTGGCCTTGGGGTTCAGGAATTTTGGGTTTGACATCTGGTCTCCCTGGACATGGGGTGTTCTTACCTGATAATCCCATGATAGTTACGCCCAGGAAAGTGTGGCTAGGATTGTAGCCTCAGCGCCCCATCCTAAGCATTCCTACATAGAAGTAAATATCATGATAGTCAATGGGCTTACTCCCAGGAAAGTGTGGCCAGGATTGCAGCCTCAGAGCCCCATCCTAAGCATTCCTACACAGAAGTAAATGTCATGATAGTCAATGGGCTTACTCCCAGGAAAGTGTGGCAGGATTGCATCCTGGCGCTGTAGGGTTACCTGGCGTTGTGGCAGGACTGCAGCCAGGATTGCAGCCTGTGGACCGGAGGGGCGCGCATGCTGGCCAGGAAACTCCTGGCATTGCGATTGAATGGGAGGGGCGCGCACGCCTGCCTGGGAGCCCCTGGCGCTGCAGACAAGCAGTGGGAGGTCCGCACACCTGCCAGGGAACCCCTGGCACCACGATCGAGCAGGAGGGGCGCGTGCCTGCTAGGGAGCCCCTGGTGTCGCGGACGAGTGGTGGGAGGCACGCACCCCTGCCAGGGAGCCCCTGGCGCCACGGGAAGTGCTGAGAGGCCCGCGTGCTGGCCAGGAACCTCTGGTGCTGCAGCTGTGCGTGCAACTTTAAAAAAATTTAAAGGGCCAGCTGAAGCTGCCCAAATTCCAGAGCCCGGAGGGGCTCTCTTCTGCCCCAGATAAAGGGGCGTTTTGGAGGAGACCTCCAGAAAATACCAGCGGTCTGGCAAGCCTGTGCTGGCCGGCATTCCTTTTAAAAAGCGTCAGAGCTGCCTACCGCACCTGCCCATGGTGAAAGCAACACTTCCATGCTGTTCCTCCTGTGGCCAGGCATCCACTGGGCAGAGGGAGAGAAGAGCAGTGAAGAAGAGGGAAGCAGCTCAGGGCTACCCAGAAGGGAGCAGGGGAGAGGGAGGCTCAGGATGAAGAGAAGGAGAAAGTGTCTTTGATTATAGAAGAAAGTGTCTTTGATTGCAGCCTCCTAACCATGTCTACTCAGAAGTAAGCCCCATTATGTTAAATAGGTCTTACTCCCAGAAAAGGTCTTGGATTGCAGCCTAAGTAAACTTCATAGGATCATGCACACTGAATGCATGTTTTGAATTCAATTCCAGTGTTTTGTCATCATTTTTACATAAGTTAATATTTTTATATGAATATAACCAATCGTCTGAGTTTCTGTTATTTCCTATGGGAAAATCCGCTTCACATAAAGAGCATTTCACATGACAAGCTTATGCTTCTGGAACAAATTAAACTTGTTATGCGAGGCACCACTGTACTTTGTTTTGGTTTCTGTAAATTATATATTATTGTTTATTTTTAATACTGTAAGGCAGTGTGATAGTATCTACTGAAAAAGCTACTATAGATAAATAAAAAGATACTATAGATAAAGATACTACAGATAAACAGATAATAAGAATAAAAATAATGAGGGCATGAATTTTAGGTCAAGTGTCAAGTGGGAGATGTGTTAAGTGACCCTGCCATTGGTCCTCTACTCAAATTCCTATGACTGCTTGAATAACCTTGTCTTAGATTAGTAATGTGTCTCTACACTGAGGCCTCTGCCTTCAAGACCTTCAGTCTTGTTCTCACTGTGGTGACATGCAAGATTACTATAATATATGCAGTTTATTTTTAATAAAATATTTCAAAATGGAACATACTTCCCCCTCCTCCGAGTATGAAGTGATAATCAAGTTTTCCTATCCATTTTCCATTTTCTCCTATCCATGCCCTCCTATCCATTTTTCAAGACTAATGCAGGTGCAATGCAGCCCTGAAGTAAGGGAACAAGCATTGGAAAATAGGAAAGGATTGGGCCCTCAAGACACAAATTTACCATCTCGGTGAGAACTTGACCATAGGCTAATGGTTCTCAAATTGTGAGCCAGAGCTCCTTGAAGGGCCACAGGAAGCCATAGGAGAGCAAGGAAATCCTTGCAAAAAGCAATCTGCCAGTGCAAAGTATAGGATTGTAGGTCTAATGGGACACCATGGCCAATGGCCCAATAGGACGAGGGGACCACCAGTTCAAAATGTTTGGTGGCCACTGCCATAGGCCGAAATCTTTAAACCCAAAGTCACCTGAGAGAATAAACATTTAAATGAAGAACTGTGGATTAGGCCACTTAAATCTTTCCTCTACATGTGTCTTACTTTTCAAATTTCACCTGCTGTTTTTTGACACACAAGGAAAAGATTCATATTGTTTCTTCCCTAGAAGACAAGGCAAAGACAATTTTGTGTGTTCAAGCAGAAAAAGTAAAACAAGTTTTTAAATGAAACAAAATTGATGTGACTTCCAGAAGAAAGGAAAATTCAGAAGATTTTTGAAATTAATCCCTGTACAAATATTATAAATAACCTGGACTCAATGAAGCAACTTTGATTGAAGGAAAATCTAGGTTTTAAATGTATTAACATGCATAACTTTTTATAATCTCTAGATTTTTGTCTTTTTGATGAAACTGGAATACTTTGGACTTTGATGCTTTTGTAAGGATGGACCTTGGGAAACTGTGATAATGAGAATATAATTCAAACTCATCTCTGACCTAGTATGTCTGACCACAATGCTGCATACCTCTGAAGAACAGAACACAGCGGCTTGCCAAGAAAATCCCTCTGTGTTTAACACTAGTTTATGGGAATGCTTACATGAGCAATCGCTGCGTTAAATCCATCATGAAACTATAAAGTCAACACAGAGGCAAAAAAGACGAAAAGATGGGAGGAAAGCCAAGATTGATCAGCCCCAAAGGATTCTAAACATTTAAACAGAAAAAGTCATCAATTGTCTTCCTATGACATGAGCTGTTTGGCAGTGTAGTCTCTTCGGCCAAATGTATACAATGCAGTAGACGGTAATGGATCTCCTGACTAGAGCTGCTAGTGTTTTTTTGGCAGGCCTCCTGTCCTTTCAATAGCCCTTGACAAGCAGAAATTTAGCAGCTGCAGGTAAAGCTATTCTCATAATTTCACCCCCATGGCAGAAATATCTTCAATTAATATATTTCTAACTTGAATGTCAACTTGTTAAAGGCACAGAAGCTGTGTTAGGAAAAATAGTTGGCAACTAGACAGGCAAAGTGAAAGGACTATAAGGAAAATGCAGTACTGTAATTAGAAGATACATTTTGCTCTTCATTTCCAAGCCAGAGGTACACATAATCGGTTGATGTACATCCACCCTGTTTACATCAGTTGTAGCAGACGGACCACAGCTCAGAAGCAGAGCAGAAGATATGGGGTTCAATTCTTGGCATTTCTAGTTAAAAGGCACATATAACTAGTAAGAAAGACCTCTATCAAGGCCTGGTTTCACTGCCAGGGATCAACCTCTAAAACATTCACTGCAGTAATAGAAATGAAAAATGTCCTTGGACATGTGCAGAAAGCCTTTTCTTCAGCCTTTAGAGCAGATATTTGGGAACAGAACTGCTCAGTCAGATTTCCAGTCTGGCGTAGACCTATTCACTCAGAAATGAATACATATATATTAATTCTTGGGTGATATGAGTTAAAAGGTCCAAGAACCCAGAGTAGTATATTTTTCCCCATAAACAGATTACCTATAATGAAGTTTACATTTCCCAGAGAAAAAAATTAACAATACATAGTCCAAAGTTGTTCCCAGCAATGACATTGAGAGAATGAACCACATCCTGTAAAAAAACAAAACAAAAAAACTTGAAATACAACAGAGCTAAACTGGATGCATCCTCTTCAACTGTGCAGTCCGTAACTGGTCATGAGGATCCCATTTTGACTAGCAGACCATAAGCTCATTTTGACAAGCAGACCATAAGACCAAGTAGCTCTTATTTGATACTGTGATTAGGACACGGCATGCATTCAAAAGGTTTTCCAGGTGGCCATCTGTTTATATCAGGTCTGAGTTTGGCCTGAACATACCCCAAAGTTCTGCCACCCACTGTCCGATCCTCCCCAGTAGTATATGCACACTATTTCATACTGACAGCTTGTACCACCAGACATTCAGCATGTACCTTTTTCCATTGTGTACCACCAGACTCTTTCTCCTGAAGCTCTGCCACCACTCTTTGATATAGTGGTATAAAAGAGAATTGTACAATTCTAGGAGCAGAATATCCCTGTTCCTTTCTCTCTATCAGCCAATTTACAAGCAGCAATTGCCAGAGAGGAAACTAGTGCTTCCATCTCCATCCTCATGTCATTTGCACTCTCTGCCATCTCCCTGAGCCTGAAGCAACAAGTTCAACTAGCCTTATGACGGGGCCAGCCCAGCAGCTTTAAGACCCAGCAGTAGCAGCAGCCAAATGATAGAAAGATCCCCCAAGGTAGATGAAGAAGGCCTGTGCATTTCAGTGGGATTCTAAATTACACATGCCTTTTCTCTTAATAGGTGGCCCAGTTTGGACCAGTTGGCTCTGCAGCTCATCAGGACAAAAACACATTGCTTTCATGCCTCACAGCATCAGCTCCTTGTAGTTTATTTCTGGACTGATTTGATACACGAAAACAGTTCTTCAGTCAGGCACATAACAGTGTGATTGTCCACTCAAATCCACATTTTTTTGTCCCAAAAGGATTTATGACAAAGAATTCAAATAATGTGTTCTGACAATCTTTATGATTCAGGAATGTTACCAAGGAACAATGACCATTGACCACAAGGGGGCAGGCTTCCACATATATTAAAACTGGCCATACAGCAGCGTTTCTCAAAGTGGGGGTCAGGACCCCTTGGGGGTCGCCTAGAGCTTTCCTGGGGGTCGCCTAAAGACTCCTGGTGCAGGGGGCCAGGTCAGGTTTGCCAGACCTCCAGCTGTAGCTGCATGCACACTGGGGCTGACTGACAGCCTCAGGCAGTGGTGGGCTCCAGCAGGTTCGCACCTACTCTATAGAACCGGTTGTTAATGAGAGATAGGATATATAAAGTTTAAAAATACCCATTTAAAAGTGGCTGCCAGATGGGCAGAGAACCGGTTGTTAATTTCTTTGAAGCCCATCACTGGCCTCAGGGCCCAATCCTATGCATGCCTACTCTGAAATAAATCCCATTGTGTTCAATGTGTGCATAGAACACATTGTAGCAATGTGTTACATTGTTTGTAACACTGAAAATACATCCTGCATATCAGATATTTACATTACGATTCATAACAGTAGCAAAAATTACAATTATAAAGTAGCAACGAAAATGATTTTATGGTTGGGGATCCCCACAACATGAGGAACTTATAAAGGGGTCACGGCGTTAGGAAGATTGAGAATCACTGCCATACAGTATGAGTCAGCCATGTTGACCCCAGGGGAACCATAATTTGCAAAGCTATTTGCTTTCATGGAGACTGGACCAAATGGAGCTGATCCATTTAGAGAGCACATTATGAATTAAGTTGCTCAGTTTCTGACTGTCTTGAAAAAATGAAAGCAAAAATCTCCTTTGCACCTAATGTTGCCGAAGGTGAGCACCTTTAGGTATCCAAAACACAGTCATGTCAGTTAGCTATTATTTCCGTAAACATACTGATGCTAAGCACATATGTTGTGTTGTTTTAAAATGTCCTCCATCCATTTTTGGTTGTGAAGGAGAAAAAAGCCTGACTGGAAGAGGTATCAGTTAGCAATGCTAACAAACCTGAGAATGCCGTTTCCCTCACCTGTTCCTTATTTTTCCCATCTATCCATAAACGAGGGTTTGTCCAAGAAAAATCACTCAGCAATTTGATAATTTTCAAGGAGCAACTCCTTTATTTTCCACTGTCACAAAACTGACCAAGAGCAACTCTTGAGCTGATCTCCCAGAATGTGAAAGTAGCTTTTATTGTGAGAACTATCTGGAAGAAATTATTTGAGTGTAATTGTATCATCCATTTTGTTTTCTAACACACTTACATGATAATGAACACAATCTTAACCATGTCTACTCAGAAGTAAGCCCCATTGTGTTCATTAGGTCTAACTCTCATGAAAGTGTGTTTAGAATTGCAGCAAATATTGTTCGTATCCTTTATGTATAAAAGTAGAAAATGATGTACACTCCTTACTACATTTAGCTTCGTATGCGAAAAATAAGTGTACTGTACTTTTCCCCTCCCCATTTAAGTAGACACTTGATAGAAGGGAGCAATTATAGCATCCCACAGCATGAGTGAGTGTAGAACTTTTTCAGGGAGAGAGTAGAAATATAGGGGGAAAAGAGAGCTAAGTGCATTTCGAGGCTAAAAGCTGAGCCCCTACATTAGATGCTGGAAAGAAAAATTATGCATGTCACATTAAAGACCCCAAACCTAAAGCATGTTTCACTGAATTAAGCCCAATTAATTTTAATGGAGTTCTCTTCTACACACCAATTTCCTTTACTGAGAGATGGATGTGAGACAATGAGGAATTGCTCTTGATTTATTGATTGATGTAATCTAAAAGTGCTTCCCTTTGAGTCATAACAAGGATTCACTAATGTAGGAGAGGTGGATTTTTGCATCCAATAACTATGAGTATTAAGTACAGTGGACATGCATGTCATGTAGAAATTATGCTATGTAGACATGACATTGTCATCAGTCCATCACAGTGATTTTAAACCAGTGTGCCACCTGCAAATGGTCCTGCGGTATGCCATGGATGTTTGGGGAAAGGTCATTTATTAATAGGGCCATTGGGGGATCTGAGCCCTTTTCCCTGGAGGGCAATTACTAATTACTATTAATTACTATGTGCTTAGCGTCAGTATGTTTACAGTGTGACTTGTCAAATGACCCAAAACTGATGATGACAGCAATCCTAACCACACTTTCCTGGAATGCAGGGTGATTCAAAATGAATGGGACAAAAAGTCACAGATATGTTTTCTTTTTGTCTTATTCATTTTGAATCACCCTGTACTGCTGAACACAATGGGATTTACTTCTAAGAAGACGTGCTTAGGATTGCACTGGATGTGACTTAAAAATTTTAGTACCTTGTCAATGTGCCATAAGATGAAAAAGAAACAACCCAAGGTCAAATAAAACTATAGGCATATTAGGCTACTGTGGAAAAGGTGCTTGATCAAGGTTGCATGCTAACAGAATATGATGGCCAATACAGAATTGGTGCAATGTATAGAACATAAAAACATGTCAATAATTTTAAAAAACTGTCAGATCAAAGCCTTAATATGCAAACAGAAAAAGGATATGGCAAGATGGATGAGTTAAGGATGGTGAAACCATGGAGGACAGACACACACACAACGGTATGCTGGGCTTCTAAGTGGATGTATATAAATCCATTTTAAAAAATTAATGGAGAGTAAGAGATGAGTCAAAGGCTGGAATCATCGTTAGCATTGTACTCAAGGAGAGTTAAAAAATGAATCCTGTTAAAGAGCATGTTGGACACCTTCAGGTAGAATTAGTAAACCCTGGCCTGTTCCAGATGCAGACTGATCCAGGTGTCCCCTGAATACTACAGTGCTTTGCTTCAGGTAGACCCAAAGTCAGAATCATTTCCTGAAATTTATGAGCAACTTTAATTTCAAACCTGCAATGTAGTACTCAAATTGACAATTTTTAATATTAGCCACGATTCCTTATCACCCAGTAAGTAAAACAAATATGACTGGATGAAAGGCTTTCAGCTGCAACTCCCTGTTAAGCAGAGATGCAGTGTGGTTTCTCTGGCTGCCAAGTCTTATGTAATTGTTGGATTCTAAACCACTGCCTGCAGCATAATGGACAATCTGCTAGAAATTCATCCTTGGTACTGTCTTGTGTTTAATTACATTTGGAACAGCCCTGTCACTCTGGAGGCTATCAACTTTTTTTTAAATAAAGCTATAACCATTTTTAAAGAAAGCTATAGGCATTTTCTTTTTGAAACTAAAGGTATTTCTGGCTCCAATGCACAGCTAGGATACTGAAATGAAAGCACTGTTATTTATAGTTAACTATAATCCTAACCACCTAACCACAATCCTACCCACCACTTAGGCTGGTCTAAGCCCCAGCACAAGCCCCCATGCCTAGTTGTCTGGTTATCCTCAACTTGTTGAAGTAGTGCTGGCCCACTGGTTCAGCAGTGGTAAGGAGTCACTTTACCTGTCCTCCCCCTCTACTATCAGTTGGCTCCATCCAGCCCCAAAGTTGATGAATAATGACTTGATGAGTTCATTACTTGTGGGAGAAAAATCTTGTTGAGTTTACATGGTTTAGCTACCAATATCCAAACCATAGCCCTCTATACTGTATTTACTACATGCCCTTTTTATGGCCGATTGTGGAACACTGTGCATCCAGCACTTGCACATAAAAAGTGTGAGAAAAGCCACAATAGGAGGAAGGAACACACACCCTGTTCTGAGCCCAATCCACAGAGTACATGAATAAAATTGCAGTTTTCAAAACAGAGGTGTAGAAATGCCTTTTGTCTTTGGGTACCTGCTTGTTCTTTCCAGACCGTATAATAATACAATAATACACCCCTCCCAGCACTGATGAATAATTATTGGAGATAAATCATGGAAATCTTGGCATCTTGGGTTAGCTGCTTTTTTGTGGCCATGAAATATGAAGCTGCAAACATTTAAGATGATACATTTAAATATGACATAAGAGCCCAGTTAGATCAGGCCAAAGGCCCCTCTAGGGCTGCAATCTTAAAGACACTTTCCTGGGAGTAAGATCCATTGAACACAATGGGGCTTACTTTTGAGTAGACATGGTTAGGATTGTGTTCTTATCCAGCTTCCTATATCTAATGAAGCACACAAGACACCTGACTCCTGATGTAGGGTGTTTAAATGTCATAAGCACAAAAGAGGACAAGGCACCCCAAAATGTAGGACACCCAAGAAAAATGTAGGGCATGACAAAAAGAAGATAACACTTGTTTTTAAAAACCATATTAATTTAAAACTACACTGCATATTATATTTATTAATTGCAAGAAGGTATGTGCTGCCTGCAGGGCCTGCTCAGAAAGAAAATAAGATTTACATTCTTTCAGGACAAAAGACTACAAAGAGCACATGTCCTGCAAAAAAGGACATCTGGCCACCTGATCCTGGTGCCCTCCTCTAAATCTGGCATTCTGAGGTAGTATTCTTTAAAATCAGGAGGTTGCACAGTCCCATCATGGTTTATTACCCATTTCACAGATTCATTTCACAGATTAGTGAAGGCATCCAGGCCAGGTGCCATCACCCCATCCTGTGGCAAGGAGTTCCACAGGTTAATTCCACAGGGGGGGAGGGGTAAAAGGCATCCAGGCTAGTTGCCATCCCCACATCCTGTGGCAAGGAGTTCCACAGGTTAATTCCACGGGGGGGGGGTAAAGGCATCCAGGCCAGGTGCCATCCCCACATCCTGTGGCAAGGAGTTCCACAGGTTAATGACATGCTGGGTAAGGAAATGTTTTTCCTGTTTAACTCTCCCAGTGCTCAATTATCGCGGTGTTTCATGAGGGAAGAGCCCCCTCCATGCAGCGCAGTCGCGACTGAGCCCCATCCTGTGCTGGTCTACTCAGAAGTAAGCCTCAGTGTAGCCAGTGGGCTTCCTGCCAAGAAAGCGTGGGCAGCATCGCAGCGTTATGAGTGTGGGAGTCAGTCAGCGCCACTGAACGTGATGGATCTTCCGTGTGAGGCGAGAGAGAGAAAGAGAGACACAAGAGCGGCGCCTCCGCCTCCCCTCCCTTCCCCTGGCCGCATTTCACTGCTGGGGCTGGTCTCGAGGAGGTCACGTCACTCCCTCGCCCCAACACAGCCAGCCAGCGCCGACACGAGCAGCAACCGTTTGAACGGCTTCCCCACTTCCCAGTCAACATGGCGGCTCATGGGCGTGGCCAGAGGAACGTTGAAAAACAACCGTTGCTTCCAACGGCTGCCATTCGAGGGCGGTTCCGGGGCGGAGGAGGGGAGAGGAGAGGGCTAAAGGCTGAAGAGGCCCCGAGGAGGGAGGCTGGAGTTGGGGTGAGCCGTCCAGGGTAGAGCCTGCGCCACAGGGAGCGGGAGCCTGGACAGGGAAGGGACCGGGCTGGGGAGGGGCTCCCAGACAGGGTGACCACAAAAATGGACAAGGCCCCCAAAATGTAGGACATGACAAGATAAAAACCCTAAACACTCATATATTGACTCAGGGGGTTAATTTAATCCCTCAGTTTTTGATTTAAAAATTAGAAATTTGATGTTAAATTAGTGATTAAATTAATCCTGTAAGATTCATTATATAAATCTCATTAACATAATATATTAATCTCATTAATCTGAGATTAATTTTTTATATATAAAAAGAAATCTCATGAGATTAATCACTAATTTAACATCAAATCACTAATATTAAGTGTGTGTGTGTGTGTGTGTGTGTGTGTATATATATATATATATATAATATGAATGAGTGTCTTCGGCTTTTATTTTGTCATTTCTATGTTATTTTATATCTATATTTTATATCTATGTTATATCTATGTGTGTAACTTATAAATAAATATGATTTATAATTAAAAATAAATATAAAAGTAATATATATGTAAACTATAAAAATATAATATAAATTAATTATAAAAATGTATTATATAATTATATAGTATATTTAAAAAATTGTTTTCTCACCCTCCACGTGTGGTGTATGTATGTTATCCTCAATCTCGGGTCCTCTACCAGAGGCCTGGGGGTTTGAGGGTTCTGCGCAGTATCTTAGCTGTTCCTAGCAATGCGCTTTTCTGGATCGAGTGTTCTGCTGTCCCTCCTGGGATCTGTTGGAGCCATTCTTCCAGCTTGGGTGTCACAGCCCCTACTGCTCCAATCACTATTGGGATCACATTCACCTTCACTTGCCACAGTCTCTCTAATTCCTCCTTCAAACCCTGATACTTTTCCACCTTTTCATGCTCTTTTTTCCTGATGTTGCTGTCGTTTGGTATCACTACATCTATCACCAGGGCTGTCTTCTGGGCCTTATCTACCACCACAGTGTCTGGCTGGTTAGCCAGTACCTTCTTGTCTGTCTGGATATGGAAGTCCCACAGGACCTTAGCCCTGTCATTCTCCACAACCTTCTGAGGGGTCTCCCATCTGGTCTTGGGAAGGGTTAGTCCATAGGCTGAGCAGATGTTCCTATACACGATGCCGGCTACTTGGTTGTGCCGTTCAATGTATGCTGTTCCTGCCTGCATCTTACACCCTACCACAATGTGTTGGATTGTTTCTGACGTTTCTCTGCACAGCCTGCACTTTGGGTCTTCTCTTGTGTGGTAAATCCCCACTTCTATGGATCTGGTACTTAGTGCCTGTTCTTGTGCTGCCATGATGAGGGCTTCAGTGCTATCTTTGAAGCCAGCTTTTTCCAGCCACTGATAGGATTTCCCAATATCAGCAACTTCGGTTATCTGGTGATGGTACAACCCATGCAGGGTCTTATCTTGCCAGGACACTTCCTCAGTTTGATCTTCCTTCTGTATTTGCTGTTGCTGTTGTTGCTGGAGACATTCTCTCATCAGCTCATCTTTGGGTGCCATCTCAGTGATGTATTCCTGGATAGTCTGAGTTTCATCCAGGATAGTAGTTTTGACGCTCATCAGACCCCGGCCGCCCTCTTTCCGACTAGTGTATAGTCTCTGGATGTTAGACTTGGGGTGGAAACCCTCATGCATTGTGAGGAGCTTTCACATCGGCCGCCTCCATTTCTTTCTGTGCCTAGCTTACTATTCCAGCAGGGTATCTGATGACTGGCAGCGCATATGTATTGATGGCATGTATCTTATTTTTCCCATTGAGCTGGCTTTTCAGGATGTCATATTCTTTGATGGTACTTGGATATTGTTGTCTTCCTTGCCTCCTCTTCATTATTTCCGTGGGATTGTGGGATACCTAGGTACTTATAGTTGGTCTAGAGGGCTGTGGGTGGCGCAAGTGGCTAAGACACTGTGCCTGTTAACCAGTAGGCCAGGGTTCGATACCCAGGTCGGCCCCACAAGACAGGGTGAGCTCCTGTCCTTAGCCCAGCTCTGCGACGCCAGCTGGATCCAATCGTATTGGCTCTGCCTTTCCATTGGACTCATTCAGTGGCGTGGAGAGGGGGGATTTGCTGCTTGGGTAACAGCCTGTCCTCCATAACAATCCAACCCAGGCTTTCGTGCTTTGCATGCAGCGTATGCAGCGCCGAGCACAATACCATAGTCTTTCAAGACTGACGGAGGCCTGCTTTTTTTTTTTATAGTTGGTCTCTACATCTGTTATGTACCCTGTTGGTTGTTCTACCCCACTGGTCTTAACCACTTTTCCTCTCTTTATGATCATTCGGCTGCACTTATCCAGGCCGATTGACATCCCAATATCCTCACTGTAGATCCTTGTCAGATGTATCAATGAGTCGATGTCTCGTTCATTCTTTGCATACAGCTTGATGTCATCCATTTAGGGGAGGTGGCTGATGGTAGTTCCACTCTTGAACTTGTACTCATATCCAGTCTTTGCAATTATTTGGCTTAGGGGATTCAGGCCTATGCAGAACAGCAGGGGAGACAGTGCATCACCTTAATATATGCCACGCTTGATCGATACTTGTGCTAATTCTTTTGTGTTGACTTCCAATGTTGTTTTCCATTGCCCCATGGAGTTCTTAAGGAAGGTCATTAAGGTCTTATTTACTTTATATAATGCCAGGCATTCACAGATCCACGTATGTGGCATTGAGTCGTAGGCTTTCCTGTAGTCAATGCAAGCTGTACACAGATTAGTCTTTCTGGTTCTTGAGTCTTGGGCTACAGTACTTTCTATGAGCAGCTGATGTTTTGAGCCCCTGGTGTCCTTCCCAATGCCCTTTTGAGCTGTCCTCATGTATTGGCTCATATGCTTTTGCAATTTAGTGGCTACTAGCGAAAGGCGTACCCACGTTGTGGGTATAACTTCCCCATACAACATCCTCCACAGCGCATCAACAACCCATGCGCAACCTACCCCATGTACAACATTCCCCCCGTGCGCAACGTTCCCCCGTGCGCAACTTTCCTACATGCGCATCATCCCCCGTGCGCAACTTCCCCCGTGCGCAGCATCCTCTCCAGTACAACCTCTTCCTCCTAACAACATCCCCCCAGTGCACCAGGCACTGAGCACCAAACTGGCTGGATGTGGTTCAGTCTCCCATGTTAAGTATAGGACAGAAACACGTTGCCCCTTTTCAGCCCCTGAAGGGTTAAATTTCTCCACATGGTTTCTTGGTGGGTTTTCAGGTGACAGAAGGAACTCCCAGAATTCCATGCTTCAGGCCCAGCAGTTGGGGTGGAATGTTGCTGAGTCAGCAATTCTCAATGCAAAGTATAGGGAGGAAAACACGTTGTGCCCCTTTTCACCCCCTTCCGGTTGGAATTTCCAAAAACCAGTTCTTAGTGCACCCCTCCGTCACAGAAAGAACACCCACCCCAAATTTCATACTTCTAGGCCCAGCGGTTTTGGCAGGGCGGTGATGAGTCAGTCAGTGAGTCAGTGAGTGATTTTTCTCTTTTACATATATATAGATGATGCCTGATAGGGCTTTCCATGTTGTAGAGAGGCAGGTTATAGGCCAATCTCACTCACTCACTCACTCTCTCACTCACTGACACACACACACACACACACACACACACACACACACACACACACTATAAAAGTAATATAAAGGTAAAAGTTTCCCTCACAGGTTGTTCTGTTAGTTGTGACCAACCCACATGCATACAGAATGTTGATAAAACTTTTCACAACCTCCATAGGGGGTCCTCACCCCCACTTTGAGAACCACTGCAGTATGCCACCAGGGTGGGCAAACGTGAGCCATCCAGTGCCCAGCACTGGCCATGTGCCCAACTACTTGCCGTGCAATTCCCTTCAGTGATGAAATGAGCTTTAGTCAGATCCCTCAACTGTGTGGTGAGATTCGTCAACTGTGATCCCTCAACATAATAAATGTATTACATATAATTTATTGATTTACAAGAAGGCTCCATGCCACCTGATCACATGGAAAAAGACAGAACAATGAAGATTTTTATTTTCCAGGACACAAGACTAAAAAAGAGGACGTGCTGTGGAAAAAGAGGACAGATGGTCACCCTGATCTCAGAGCAGGCAGAAGGCATCTGCCCACGCAGTTGAAGGATTCTCACCAGAGCTCATTTCATCACTGAAGGGAATGACATCATCACTGAAGGCCATGACATCATTTCGGGGGTGTGGTGGTCCCAGACAGATTGTCATTCTCTCAAGGGAGTCCTAAGCTGAAATGCTTGAGAACCAGAGGCATTGTGTCATTACTGCTACTGAGGCTTCAGCTCATCCACATGGGCTCTCTGATGGGAGCAGTCCCTCAATCTCTGCCCAAAGTTGGAGACACCTAACATGAGTGGTGAGGCAGTGGGGTAGACATTCATTTGACAGCTGTGTGGGTATTGCTATTTTTAACTTGAAAGGGAAGGAAAATATTTTAATACAATATTTGTATTTTCAGTCATCCCTTCTCATCTGCAACCGATAAGAACTTGTCATCAGAATGCCTGAATCAAAATTCACAGAGGTGCTGCCTAAGCAAGGTGGGTAGGGTTTTTTTTTTTCATTTCACTGCATGCTCTCAGTACATCTAACATACCCATCTCAGTACACCCCAACATACCTTTTTGATCCATACCTCAAAAAGTATCCTTTTTGAATAACAGGAATGTTATGTAGATCTTAACATACTGATCCTGGGTTAAAGTCCCTAAAAATGTGCGTGGAATAGCAATACATACATCACATTACGACACTTATTGATTCAGGTGCCAAAAGTTGCCAGAAACATGTAGTATATGAAGACAGGTACACAGCATGCACTTGAGGAATGTCACAGAAGTGGTTTTGCTGCCCTCCACATGGGAACATGGAGTATTTGAACATGCCTAGCCAGAGATTCTTGAACATTTTTGTGTGGACTTTTGTATTACTGAGTTTAATTTTTTTAATTTTAGGAAAATTAGCAGTAGAAGATGCAACTACTATGGTATTGTGCAAACCTAAGCTGCTACCTTTGAAATCAGTGACATTAGAAAAACTTGAGAAAATGCAGCGAGAAGCACAGGAAACTATTCGACAACAGGAACAACTTGCTCAGCAGTCAACACAATGATTGGAAAATGTACATTGCTTTATTTCCTTGATGTTTCTTACATATTGCTATGTACTTTAATATAGTAGTATTGTGAACAGTGACCTGAAGTACAGGTAAATTACCAAAGCAATTTCATAGAAATAGATTGTGATCTATGCTTCAATAGACTGTTGCTTCTTTGTACATATGTATAAATGTATGTGAGGAATATATTAAAATTTCATTTTCATTCTCGCTTTAGAAGGTGGTTTGGTTTTGAAATTAAGCTCAACTCTTACCTATGTAGGTCTGATTGGAACTTGAAACTTCTTTAAGGCTGCAATCCTAAAGACGCTTTCCTAGGAGTAAGACCCATTGAAAACAATGGGGCTCACTTTTGAGTAGACAGGGTTAGGATGCTCCAAATTGTTTTAACTATAGTGGTACCTTGTAAGACAAACACTGTAAGAAGAACGTTTTGTAATACAAACAAAATTTCTAAGGAATTCTGCCTTGTAAGACAAACAGTTTTGGCAGAGTTTGGCAAACAGTTTTACAAGGAAAATTTGTTATAATATGAACTAATTGAAGGATCTGCATTCTGAGTAACAGCAAGAGGTTATGGAGGAGATCTCTCCCATCTGCAGAGGAGGAGGAGAATAAGGGTACAATCCAGAGTAACTATGGGACGACCTTGCTCAGACATAAGAACAATTTACTCTGGATTGCAATATTAATTTCCCATAGGTTTTCACTAGGTGGTGCTGTAAATACATTGACATAAATGTCTCTTACATGCTCCAATAGTTACTCTGGATTGTAGGGCAAGGAGGAATCCTTCTCATCAACACTGGGAAATTGTGCAAAATTTTGTAGAAAAGCACCACCCAAATAAGGCAGTAGCAGTGCGAGCGATGAATCTGTTGAATGACAATGCAATGTCATACTTGGTGAAATCCTCAAAAGGAGACAAAAGCAAGTATCATTAAAGAAGGTTGCTTGTTAAAGTTGCTCCAAAAGACACCAGTAACTCTTTTAGTGAAAATTAGTTATCCTTGGCCATAAAGGTTTTTCTTTTCTCTTTTACTGTATAATATACTCGTATTAAGTGTTTTTATTAATATTACAGTAATTGTGTTCTATATTATATTACTATGTTTTGAATTTACAGTGTTTAGTCATCATTTTTACATAGTTAATATTTTTATATGAATATTTTTGGGTTGTGGAACCAATTGTCTGAGTTTCCATTATTTCCTGCTACAGGCAGGGGGTTGGACTAGATGACCTACTGGGTACCTTCCAACTCTATGATTCTGTTATTCCTATGGGGAAATCTGCTTTGTAAGAACTCTTTGTAAGAAACATGCTTCTGGAATGAATTATGTTTTTATAAGGCACCACTGTATATTCCAGGATAGTTTATGCTCTCATGAGGGTTATAATAAAAATGTTGGTGTGATACCATAGTCTGAAATGGTTAAAGGACTAAACTCACTAAAGCTTCATTACATTGACAGTTGCTCATTTCTTCACTTCTACTGTATTGTTATTAACTGACACATGCAGCATAATTCTTACAAGACATTATAAGATGTGCAGTGAACATAACTCAGCACAACTAGATATGCTTTGTGCCTAGACATCATGTAGGCTGCTGCAGGTTGGAATTAAGGCCACCATTAGAAAATAGGTGGAATCCCTGACACGTTGCAAAAAGAAGGGTTGGGTAGCCAGCACAGTTAATTGATAATCCTAGAGGGGAGATAGGGACATGAACAGATATTTAACACTGATAAGGGACACGAGATTACATTCCACCCTTTGCTGACTTGTGTGTTGTCGTTGCTTCCCCTGCTGAAAAGTTTCCTTTTGGGTGTTTTGGAGATGGAAATCTTCAGAGACAAAATTATGTATAAGATTTCTGAGAAGTGTAGCAAAATAACTTTTTGCTATATGTATTGTGAAAAATTGTACAAATGCTCTTTCCTTCTTTGTACCAAGTGTCTTTTCACCAAGGTTCCCATTACCAAAGTTCCCTTAGATATTCCATTCTGTGCCACATATTCTGTGCCACTTTTTCTAAGTTGAGCTGAAGTATCCCTGTTAGGGACTTTATACAGTATACTGGGGTTGGAGTACTGTGATTGCTGGCAGAGAGGCCAAAATTGGGAGCCAAAGTTTTACAGGCATTTTACAGGCATCTGAGATATTTCAGTCTGTATCCCTGACCCATCTCTCAATAGGTAGGGCTTCAACACTGGTGGCAAATGTCATTGCACCACAGGATGTGGAGGTATGCTAAGATGGCTGCAGGAGTACAGGACTAGTCTGTGTGAGTCATTTTATCCATATTGATGTAGGTTATGAATGGGAATACTTTTGCTATACAGTACCAGTAGTTAAGCTATTTCCTTGGAGGGATTAATACAGGGAAAAACTAGTCATGGAACTAGTACCTAAAAGTATTTGAGGATAAGTGGTGGTAAAAGAACCATACTATTGGATGTTGGATGTATGTGGTTTTAGCCCTCTGCCATAAAAATACTTCCTTCTAATGAAAGCAGGAAAAGTAACTAGCCCTACAATCCAGAGTAACTACGGGAGCACGTAAGAGACATTACGTGTACCCGTAGTTACTGTACCATCTAATGAAAACCTATGGGAAATTCATACGGCAATCCACAGCAAATTGTTCTTACACCGGAGCAAGGACTCCCCGTAGTTACTCTGGATTGTGCCCTAAATAACACAACTAAATAAAGTTGAGCTCCTTTAATTTTGTATGCAAAACTTCTCCCCCTTTACAGAACTAGCATTGGTCTATCCTAAACAAACACTAACTAATTTGTAGCCACAGCATAGCATCTGACTTTTAAGTTAATATTAGCATTCATATCAGTGCAAATATATATCATTATTTCTGCAGGAAAAGAATAGGTGAGCCTATAGCACATTCCCTATCATCTGGAGAAAGTCTGAATCTATATGCATGCAGCCACTTGTATGACCTGTTTGCTATTTACATTTCAGTCTAAAAATTGTTTAAAAGGCTAGCTTATAATAAAGCTGGCTTATAATGAAAACTGGTGTGCCATAAGCAAAGAACTTGGTCCAAACTATTTACTTATAAATACAGTAACTTAACAGTTACTGTAAAAAAGTTATTTATACAGTAACTTAGATGATGGGGTGGTCATCAATTTGCACACAACAGCTGCACATTCAGCAGACTTCCTCCCACAGATGGCATTAACCATTCTCTCCGGCAGTCTGCAAAGCATCTCCATGCCCCCATTCTTCATTGCATCCAGCTGGTTCTGCCCAGAAATCTGGATGCAAAGTCTGATAGGGCATTGGAAGCAGGAAGCTGCTTGGATGTGGAAAAGAAATGGGGTACATGGAGGTTTTGCTGCTGAATGGTAACATTTGGAACGGAACCTGATCCAGGTCAAGCCCTGCTTTAGAGAAGAGGAACAGGATCAAAGAAAATAAAGACATGCAAGCAAAATAAACTTCAACAGGTAAACTGGGGAAACTTGCCTGGGCAGTGGTGTGTATGGTATGTCTAAACCTGGTGTCCAAACCCTAGATCAGTGCGCCTCCATATGACCTGTGGCAAATTGTTGCTCAGGCCCAGTGGTAAGCCCTGTAATCCTCTGGAGGGGAGCTCTGATGCCATCACTTCCAGAGTTGAGGGCTGGGGAATATGAAATCTTCTGTTTCTGTGAAAGCGTTTATATACTAGTTTGAAAAATCACTCCCCCTCTCTTTGTTAGAAAGTTTTTATGAACTTATTTGAATTCATTTAGTGATACTTTGTAAGACAAACTAAAATTTCTAGGGAATTCTGTCTAGTAAGACAGTGTCTTGTAAGACACTTTTACAACAAAAATTCGTTGTAAACAAATGAATTGATTAATCTGCATCATGAGCAAGAGGTTATGGATTTGATCTCATCCCCATGAAATTGGGGAGCATATTCCTTTCATGATGGGGAGCACCTACCAAGAATGAATTTCTAAAAATTTAATCCCTGAGGGACTGAAAAAGGGTGCAAAGCATTTTCAGCCTGTACTTAACATTGAAGACTGATGCAACACCCAGTTCTAAATCCTGCATCTGCCCAGTAGGTGTGAGTGCAGTTCTGGAGGGTTGTCGACATGGTGGGTGGATGTGTATTTGAGGAGATGATGCACCATGGGAGAATGGTGTATGGGGGGTATTTTACTCCTGCAACACAAGTACATTTTGTTAGTTCATTTATATACTGTAAGTCCCAGCTCAAATACGGTATATTTATGTAAATGTTTAAAAAAATTTCCCAGCCCTCCAGTGTCAGAAGAAATGATGTGGTCTTTTTGCAAAAAAGTGTAGACATTTAGTCAGCAAGCTAAATGTGAGAGCAGTATAACACTGACAAAGAAGGCAAATATGATTAAGCTGCATCAACATAAGAGTGGTATCCAGATTGCAAGAAATAATGGTAGTGCTGGAATACTGTGACCTGTTCATGATGCTGTGGTTAAAGAGGGATAGTTCTGACAAACTGGAATAGGCCCAGAAAAAAGTAACCAGGATAGTAAAGGGGTAGAGACCATGTCTTATGAGGACAGATTTAAAGAGATGAGCATATTTGAAGAAGAGAGAGTTAAGAGGTTATCTGTAAATATAAAATATGCTATCGTGTGGGAAATGGAATGGAATTGTCTTTGCTCCCAAGCATAAGACAAAACAAATGTCACAGGTGGGCCCAGGCCGGTTCTGGCTGGATCGCCCAAACCTGTTCCTGGTTTTGGCCTGCCGCTAGCAATCCGGTCACTAGCGACAGGCCAAAAACCCAGGCGGACCGGTTTGCCACCTGGGCGAGCCCACTGCGCCTGTGTCAATCTTGATGCAAGCGCAGTCGCATCCTGTTCATGACGCCACTACGCCTGTGCCAACCTTGGGGCCTGCCCCTCGTCTCGCCCCACCCCTCGCCCCGCCCACCTGTAGCGCAGCCTCCCTGGCCCTCCTCAGCCCCACCCATGACTCCGGCCTGGCCCGCCCATTTCCAGGGAACCAGTTGTTGGGCCGGGCCGGGCCGGGCCCAACTCTGACAAATGTGTTTAAATTACTACAAATATTTTGATTAAATGTTAGGAAGAATTTTCTGGCAATGATAACTGTTCAAAGTCTGCCTATGGAGATGATAGGCTCCACTGGACGTCATGCACTGTTTGTACTAGCACAGTGTTTGACTCTGTGATCTTGTAGGTCCCTTCCAACTCTATGATTCAAACCACCAAGAAAGCTTGTTGTCAGACTATTTGAAAGATTAACCCTATAAATAGTTTGTGTTTAATATTTAACAAACTGCCTAATCCTCTGCCACATTACAATATACAGCAGCACCATTGGAGGAGGGCGATTGGACAGTCTGCAGAAGCTACCTCCTAGTGGACTGTCCAATCACCTTTGGGTCTCCTCAGATTTATGCAAGCTATACATCTGGAGCCAGTCTGAAGAGAGGTCAGTGTGGGAATGACAGAAAATGATCCAACATGTGCTTCCAGATCCTTCATCCCTAAATACAGGATGTGGCTCCTCTCTGAAAGACCTCTTTACTCCTCCTCCTGTCACCAAGAACCTAGAGCTGCCACATGCGCTGGCCTCTCCCAATTTGCAGCAGAGGCATAGCAGTGTACAACAGCAGCCCAGCTTTCATGCCACCACAAAGAACTTCATACTCCCATGAGTTCTAGCAACATGAGACCTCAGGATAATGGGGGCCATATGTTTTCTACAACTGTTAAGAAAACAGAGCTCAAGTTTGCTTCACAAAAGTTTATTTTGCAATACATTCTATTATAACTGTTCATTTTTCCAGTTTTGTAGAAAAATAGATGTTCCAGCCACCATTTGCTGAACTAGTCTTTAAGACCAAATCAATACGTTCTCCTGGAAAAAGATGAATACATCTTATGACCAAACTAAATTTCCTAGATTCTTTAAAACAAAAACAAAAAAAACCTTTTTTCCTCCCAAAGCACAGTATTACAACAGCAGCAGCCAAATACGGTTTCAGCAGCTTAACTTGACCCATTCTATAAAGCTTTATATAAACCAGTGATTTTACTACAAAAACACTGTCCTTGAAAGAAAGGAGTGGCAGGCATCAATGCAAAACATGGAATGATATGGCACTTACAAAAGAGTAGCTTATTTCAGCAAACCTCCATAGAAAAGAAGTTACTTGTTCTGTCCAACCATAGGTCCAGAGAAAAGAAAATTTTGAAGAATTTCCTTTGCGAACACAAATTTATAAAACCTTCACAAGTTATTTGTGCCCCAAAACAAGTGCATTTCTTAAAAATAAATGAACTTTGCTAAGCAACTCTTACTATGGAATATACACACACATATATATATTCCCTTTAAACATCTACAGCTGCAAGAGTTGGTTCATGTATTCAGTAGCTCTCAGACTTCAGGCGGCCTCCATCTCCTTCACTTACAAAACGCTTCCTTCCCCTAAAATTAAACACACAATAGATGTTCAGTATCTTTTTGATCCTGTACTTTGCTACATGGGCATAGAAGAGGAAGTGCTAGAATGTTCTATTAATAGAAATAAATTTCTGTTAATAGAAATAATCCCTCCTTTCCTCCTCCCCCCACAATGGAGCATCCAAGAAGGACAGAAAGATACAAATTCCAGCAAAAACACGTATTTAGTTTGCTGAGAAATTTAAGTTCTCATATAGTCTGGGACTCCAAAGGGGAAAAAGGAAGCATGAAACACTGGGAGAAACAAGAGCATAAGTCAGGGAGTTACACAGAAGTTCTGCTACTGCAAGCCAAACACATATCTGAATTGAGATTCCAAACAAATAGCAATGATTAGCACTTTTCTACACAACCATCTAGAGACTAGAAATGTTAAAAAACTACCGTTCTGACAAGGCTGTGTTTTGAAATCATTTTATCTACAGGAATCTAAGTTATCCAATATGTTTCAATAACATGTTACTAAAATTAAGAACTGCAATATCCTCTTCCAATCTTTCTAAGGAAGTGAGAAAAAATTAAGGGTGTTAAGCTCAGGAGAAAGTAGCCTGACAACAGATGTCAGGTTGGTTGATTGATAATCTTTTATATTGTTCCTAACTCCCCTTAGTAATATTCAACCAGGCTTAGACTCAAAGCAGAACCTCCTATACAGCTGACAAAGTAATGCCAGGAGAGATTCTCAATCAATTCACTCAGGATGACCAGCTGTTCCCTTACTATAAAGCACAAACGTCTTCACCACTAGTACTGATGCTACTAGTGTTTCTAGTACTATTGTTTCAAAAATACAGGTCCAACCCTGTTATACACATTTTTTTATACATGGATTTGACATAAATGAATGGAGGTTCTGAACCCTAGTTGATAACGAGAGACACCTGTAATGGTTTCAGGAGCAGGCAACCTGGTTTGCGACCACAGGAGGATTTGGGGTTTAGCCTTTTGCCTTTTCTACATTCCATGGCCACATTATCCTCACCAGTAACACTGGCATTTCGAAAGGAAAAAAGGTTTTCACACTGGTACAAATAGGAGTTATTTTTTTCTCTCGCCAAATAAGTTGGACTTCTGCATGGCATATAAAAGCTAAAGTCTGCCACCATTTGGAGTGGTCCAGATCTGAACTGCAGCTATTTCTAAAAAGTTAAATTGGTCAGCAGGAATGCCACGCTGAATGTAAAATACAGTTTAACTGTTAATTAACACACTACAGCCAAAGGGAGGAAAGCAGCCACCAACCTGTACTGTAAACCTAGCAAGCTTGCTAAGTATGCGCTTGTTGATAACTTGTGTTTCCTTTACAAATGAGAAACAACATAATTTTGAACAACATACCTGGAAGGACAGAGATCTCTGAGTGGTTTGGAAATTATTCCCGCTCTAAAGCATTCCTCTACAAATCGTTCAAGCACAGAGTATGAATGTGGCACATCAAGATTAATATCTGGAATTTCACGGTAAACTCGTTCATAACCCTGCAGCAAGAGAATTAGGAGGAAACTTAACATTCAACGCAGAACTAAATTCCTTCTAACTACGACATATAACAAGCTTTGCAAAGTCAGAGACACACTGCTTTCTAAAATGTACTGTAACTAAAATAAAATGAAAACAAGTTTACTTGTACATTAAATGAAACCAAAACTTCTAAGCGAGTAAAAGATACAATAAAGAATTTCACTATTTAAAGATTTTTAGTCCAACCAGGCCTTACTCAGTTTTAACTTTAATTTTAACTTTAAACCTTACAAAAAATTGTGTTACCTTCCATTGAAGTACACCACAGTATTTCACATTTTAAAAACTGTTATTTCCTAATACAAATCTTGGGAAGATCAGCAAATTGGTGAGAACAAATAAATGTAACCTATTACTGGCAGCATAACCTATTATATAACATAAATGAGGATAGTAAAAAAACAATAATTAAATAAGGAAACATTTGTAAGACACACATACTCTTTTCATTTGGTCCATAGTGATGACAGCAGACCTCCAGAGGGACTTCAGCAAATTGAGCATCATTTTAAAATTTGTTTCTCCAGTTGACTCCAAAACCATCACAATTGCCTAAAATATAAAAACCAATTAACAAGGTGTTCAGTGAGAAATGGAAGAAGGCTTTTAAAACACATCTTTTAAACTCAAGCATTTAAATGCAAGCATTAAAGCTGAGATATGCAAGGTAAATAAATGAACAAGGACAAGATGAACATTTTAACAGATTACTCATTTGTCAAACAAGGAACTAGCACAAATGGTATCTGGAGATGCCAAAGCCTTAAAGCTGTGCAATTCTTTTTTATATATTTAGGATCTTCCTTTGACAATTACACAAATTGTAATGGAGGAACACATTTTTGAAACTCATTGGCATCCTTCAGTCTCGAAAGATATGGTATCGTGCTCTGATTGAACGTCCTGAAACAACATCTAGCTTGGCTAAAAAGGCCAATTCGAGTGTGGCAATCCCTTCCACACTGAGGACAAATAAATTCCGTCCCCTGCCCAGGTCCCAGGTTTCGCTGCTTTCGGGTCTGTCTCTTTGCTTCAGCCTGCCGAACAAGTGTCTCTTCCAGTTG
Source organism: Cryptoblepharus egeriae (assembly GCA_030015325.1). Lineage (NCBI taxonomy): Eukaryota > Metazoa > Chordata > Lepidosauria > Squamata > Scincidae > Cryptoblepharus > Cryptoblepharus egeriae. The sequence goes on from JAREYC010000006.1 coordinate 52,925,292, forward strand.
GAGAAGGCCATGCTGGGTCTTTTGCCTCCACGCTGGATTGGAGGTCAAGGTTTCCCAAGCAGTTGATGTCCATTCCCAAGGCCTTTAGATCCCTCCTGCAGATGTCTTTGTATTGCAGCTGTGGTCTCCCTCTAGGGCGCTTTCCCTGCACTAATTCTATGAACAGATCACTGTTCATTTTCCTGAATTTCATAAAGACTGAGATTAGAAATAATTGAAGGAAGTGGTTTTTAGGCATTTTATTCTTTCTAACTCCAATTGGACACCATTAACACACGGTACAAATGCTGAGGAAGTTGCTATAATAATACAGGGTGATTGAAAAGTAACTTCCTATATTGTAATTTATAAGTATTTTAAAATAGGGAGTTACTTTTCAATCACCACGTACATATAAATATACATATATGACTCATCAATGCCAAGCCATAACTGCTGGACCTAGAAGTGTGAAATTTGGGGAGTGTTCCTTACATGACCTGAACACCTACCAAGAAACGATTTTGAGAAATTTAACCCTTAAGAGGCTGAAAAGGGGTGCAATGTGTTTTTATCCCATACTTAACAGTTAAGACTGACTGATCAACATCCAGCCAATTCGGTGCCTGATGCATTGGGAGGGAGAGTGTGCATGAAGGGATGTTGCGCGTGGTGGGTTGATGCGTGAGGGTGGATGTTGTGCATGGGGGGGTTGATATGCATGGGCAGATGTTGCACATGAGGGACGATGCACGTGGGGGTTGATATGCATGGGGGGACAATGCACATGGGGGATGGCACACAGGGGTATTTTACTTCAGCAATGTGGGTACATTTCGCTAGTGTGTGTGCATGTGTATACACACATACACACACACGCACACACACACACTGTGTGTGTGTATTGTGAAGAATATATATACTTAGCAAAAAAAATTCACAAAGCATTTACAGAGAAAATCAAATAACTATTAGGGGAATTACAATTATGATAAAACTGCAGTAGAAAACATGTATTAATAGTGCATAGCAATGACTTATGCCAGAAAGCAGCCTGTCTATCTATGGTTGGTGTGATGGATTTAGCTCTATCAAAAGTTACAACATGAACAATTTTTTTTTCTGAAAGAAAAATCACCAACTAGCAGCAGTACGGCTAATCTGAAATGGAGAGACCAGAATTTGTATATACAGTGATGCCTCACGTAACAAATTTAATTCATGCTGGAGGCATGTTTGTTACGTGAAACGTTCTTTATGTGAAGCAGATTTTTCCATAGGAAATAATGGAAACTCAGACGATTGGTTCCACAACCCCAAAAATATTCATATAAAAATATTAACTGGATGTAAAAATGATGACAGAACACTGGATGTAAAAATGATGACAGAATTCAAAACATGCATTCAATGTGCATGATCTTGTGAAGTCTACTTAGGCTGCAGTCCTAAAGACCCTTTCCTGGGAGTAAGACCCATTTAACACACAATGGGGTTTACTTCTGGATAGACATGGTTAGGAGGCTGCAGTCCAAGATACCTTCAAAGTGTCTCCCCACTTTCTCCTTCTCTCCATCCTGAGCCTCTCTCTCCCCTGCTCCCTTCTGGCTAGCCCTGAGCTGCTTCCCTCTTCTCCACTGCTCTTCTCTCCCTCTGCCCAGCGGACACCCGGCCACAGGAGGAACAGCGTGGAAGTGTTGCTTTCACTATGGGCAGGTGCGCTAGGCAGCCCTGACGCTTTTTAAACAGGCTGCTGGCCAGCACATCTGCCCCAACTGCCAACAAATGTGTTCTTTACGTGAAGCACAGTTTGTTACGTGAAGCAGAATCCTAGAGAAATTTTTGTTTCTTACGTGACACATACTTTACGTGAAGTGCCTCTGTATATTTCCATCTAGATGTTGACCAAGTGTCTCTGACAAGCCTGGATAATGTCCTGTGCTTTGCATGCAGGTGCACAGGAAAAAACCTATGAATGTCTGGCAAAGTCAAATTCAATTTTGCGCACCTCTGTGCAGGTGCACACCACAATGAAAAGAGATATCAGGTGAGATAGTATTTGTGTATATGCAAGGTACTGCATGCAATTTAAACTCAACAAGACAAAACTTTACATTTGATCTTACTTCGTATACAAGTTCATGATGAAAATGTGGCACTTCTAGCTCCTGAAGGCAACGTTCTGCTTCAGAAACGTCTCCTGAGAGAATGTATTCCTTCAACAACATATCAATCTAGGTGATTTAAAAAACAAGACTGTATTACACCATCTGTTAAGAGTTTCAAATTCAAAAATCTGAAGTGAAGGAAAACATATACCATATCAAATATGTGATGACAAACATCAAGAAAATATATTTTTGGAATAAAAAGTAGGAAGATACAGTGAAAAGGGAACACTACAAATATGTGACAAACCTCCACCCGACTCCATAATTCAAAATGCTAAAAAGATTTATCATGTTCTTGTCACTGTCTGATTTTCATTTTCTCCAAAACCCTTTTCCCATCTATGGCTGACAGGCTGAAACAAGCAAATATCAATTTATGCTTTTATGTAGGAGTCACATTAAAATTCTATTCCCATTTATAACATTTCATTTTGATTTCTGTAAAGTATCACAAAGCATACCGACAACTATGAATATATTTCTATAGTTCTCCCCACACTTGTATATAAAAACAGGAATTGTTTTTATATAAGCAACTAACATATTTGGTTTAAATATGGACATACATCAGAGTAATAAATGTGCTTTACTACATCATGCAAGACATACAGCACAATCCAGAGCAACTAATCTATCCACATAAGAGCCCTTGGGTTGCCCTATCACTAGGGTGGAGCAACTGCAAGATACGCCACCCCAGTTACTCTGGAAGAGGCTTATGGCAGAGCAAGGCAACATAGGGTGCCCTAAGAGAGGTGGTCCTGCTCTGCCCTAACTGGGGCAGCCTAAGCAGCTCAGGAGAGGCAAGTTGAGGGCATGTTTAGCATTGCCTAGGGCAGAGCAGTTACTCTGAATCCAGAGCCTGTTTCCAAGGCAGAAATGCCCTCTTCCAGCCCTCAGAGTTATACCACTTCAGGAACAGGTATAGTAATGAGTAGACCCATAGGGGTCCATGATAAGGCCCGAGTAAGAATGGCAGTGTTGACCAAAAATCTGAGTTCTTGGCCAGTCTAGCTGCAACCCCTGCCTCTCAACCTCAGGATATGGAACAAACTATGGCTGCCCACAAACCTCAGGATACAGCAGGCCACTCCAAGAAGCTCCTTGTATTCACTGTAGAATATACTGGCATCTCATCAGGGACTCCTTAAAAGGCAGGCACCCAGTGGCGTCACCAGACTGGTGCGGCTGGTGTGGGCCACATTGGGTGATGCGCTCCGTATGGGGTGATGCGCCGGAGGAGTTTGACTGTCCTTTGGCAGGCCCCGGGCGTCAGCACGCCCAAGGGGGAGCAGCAGCCAGAAGCTGCCACTTGTCCGCGGAGCTGGCCCGAAAGGCTAGCTGAGGTGCACTGCGCAAAAACACACTGAGCATGCCGAACAGCTTCAGAGGAGACTTCCTTAGAGCGGAGGAAGTCTGCACCTCTGCACGGCCGTTCGGCCTCACTCAGGAGGCGGAGCGGCAGCTGAATGGCTTCAGAAAGAGTACTGCGTAGGCGCCAACTTTGGCGACTGCGCAGTCCAGGTGGGGGGGGGTGCGCGCATCCCAGGGGTGACGCATAACTTCCGCACCGGGAGATGCGCAGAGTCGTGTCCCCACTGTAGGCACCACAGCTGTTCCTTGTTCAGTGTGATCTGAGGGGTGTCTCCTCAGGAGCAAGTCCTCCCCATGTGTCAATTACTTGGCATGCTCTGGAGCAGTTAGGGCAGCCCAGGCTTCCTGACTCTCTGGATGCAGCATAACTTTCTGCTCTGGATACAGAATAGTTAGGAGAGAGCAGTTAGGGCAGAGCAGGCTGAACTTGCTCTGGATTGTGCCCATAGATAATATAAAAACAAAATTTTCAGCAAACTGAAGGCACTGAAAGCACTCTCTTCACACGAGCAGGTGGAGCGGTGAAGATGAATTTAATGATTCTCCCCATGACACTCTTTGGCTGCAATCTAGAAGTGCACTTGGGCTGCCCTATCTACCACTGGGGTGGCCCAGGTCCAAGATGGGGTAGAGATGTTAGAGAAGGCTTGAGGCAGCCTAAGGCAAGAGAGGCTGCCCCAAGACAGGTGGACCTGGGCTGCCCTAGCTGGGCCAGCCTAGGCAGTTCAGGAGAGGCATGTTAAAGGCTTGTTCAGCATTGCCCAGGGCAGAGCAGTTACTCTGTATGCGGAACAATGTTTCCAGGGCAGAAATTCCCTCTTCCCCAGAGTTATACCACCTAAGGAGCAGGTATAGTAATTAGTAGACCTATAGGGGTCCGTGATATGGCAGATTAAGAATGGCAGTTTTGACAAAAAAAATCTGAGTTCTTGGCCAGCCTAGCTGCAACACGTCTCTCAGCCTCAGGATATGGAACAACTACGGCAGCCCACTCTGTGGATACAGAAGGCCACTCCAAGCAATTTTCTAACATCCACCCTCTGCTAGATGTATTGCTGTACTGCATTCTCGTGATGCAGCTTTTACTGGTGGTCAGGAACTTCTGGGCTTCCTTATAAGGCAGGCACCACAGATGTCCTTTGTTCAGTGCGATCTGACGGGGCTCTCCTCAGAGAAAGCCCTCCCCAGATGCCACTGACTTGGTGCCCACTTAGCATGCTCTGGAGCCGCTAGAGCAGCCCAGGCTTCCTGACTCTCTGGATGCAGCATACTTTTCTGCTCTGGATTCATAATAGGTGGGGCAGCCCAGCTAAGGCACTCCTCACTTCCCTAACTCTGGATTGTGTCTTTTGTCATACAGAATCCTACTCCGGAGAGCCCCTCAAACCGCCAGAGCAGTTTTTCACAGGAACAGAAGGCTTTTGGGCTAAGGAACAAGCAGGAAGTTCACTCTCTTCTGCATGTTCCTGATGGGATACAAACTACTAAACATCTGAAGTTCTATTTTATTGGGTCAGATCATAGATCCTGCTAGTATCAGACCACTGATCCCAGTACTATTAACTTCAACTAATAACAGTTCTCCACAATCTCAGGAAAAGTTTTCCAAACCTTGTTATCTGATATCTACTGTGCAAATTATCGGACCTCAACACCCCAGGGTCTCCTTCATCTTAATTTCACCTTCTCTTCAAATGGAATATTTGCTGACAATACAGCACTTTAATACCATCATTTATGGTGAAATCCTAACAAAGTTAGGCCAGCCTAACTCAACGGGCATACCTTCCTAGGGTAGTGAGGAGGTTGGAGTATGCCTGTGCACTGACCTAATTCCTGCCCAAAGAGTGGGGCACAAGTGCCTCATGGCAGTTTTGCGACACCCTAGGTCAGTACAGGACTTATACTGGGGTTTATGCCAGCCTAACTTCAGCTTAGGATTGCAGCTTCGCTGACACAGTTTTAAAAAGGGGTGGCAACCTTGTGGAACTTCCTCCCCTTCGATTTAAAGAAAGCTCCCTTGTTACTGTCCTTCTGGCGAGGCCTAAATATTGTTATATGTAGATAGGCCTAACTAAGATTATTTAACTAAGATTGTTTTATTGCTATCTGCCGGTGTTTTTAACTTGGGTTTTTAATGTTTTTACATAATTTAATTCCCATTAAATTAAATTTAATGTATTTTAATTGTGTTTTAATTGTATTTATTGTTTTTTATCCAGTTTTAATTGTTTTATTGTTGTTTTTAAATGTTAGCAGCCTTGGGTTTCTTTATCCAAGTAAGAAAGGTGGATTAAAAACTGAATACATAAATCAAATTAACTACCTCTTTAACAAGGTGCTTCACAGACTGTTGTCCTCCTCCTGATCCCCATACATTGTCTATGCGTTTTCCACCTTTGGTCATACTTAGCAGCACAGTAGCTCGGTCTAGAGCAGCCCTATAAAGGAAAAGACAAACCACATATAAACTTAGAGCTTAGAGGCAACCACTTTTAAACAGCTATTTTCACTTAAAACCTTCAAGCACAATAACATCTGACATAACTGTGAGATTACTGTGAGAATTGTGAGAGTTCCTCACTATGCAATTTTAGACACATCGGCTGCACTCAGAAGTGAAATGCACTGATACCAACTGGGATTTACCCCCACATAAAGTGTATATAATGAAACTGATAGTTGATGAAACTAATAGTTAACCCCCACCAAATAGTCAAGCCACCTGTGAAAGTGTAGCTGTTGGTACAGATTTTTGGTTAGTGAAACAGAGAGACACACTAAACAGCACATGCAGTTCCCATATGCTATTGGGAAAACATGGTCGGAATTCATGTGGTTGCTCAAGAAGTACAGAACACTTCTTGTGTCTTTCTGAGTGCCTGTTCCCAACGTATCTTCTCTTTTGTCATTTGCAGCTAATAAGTTTCTATGTAAGAATGAAAGAAGGTCACTTCTAGCATTACAGATGAACTCTGGGCCACTGTATGAAAGACGTTTGAAAACTTCAATTTAGTACCAAGTCAAGCCAGTAGTGTAACAAGTGGAGGGTGCTCTACCCCAGGTGAAATGCCAGGGAAGGGGATGAGAGCACAACACAAGGTAGAGGACTGGTGGAAGCCTGTGCTACATTTGATTGTGGATGTACCAGACTTCTACCAGACTTCAAGTGGCTGCAAACAGCAACCATGGAAATACTTTGGTGGTGGTGTGATTTCATCATACTGCTGCTGAACCACTTCTGGGTGCCACATCCTTGTACATGTACAACCTGCACTGGCAATAGCACTTACTTAAGCAGTCCTTTACCGTCCTTACAAGCTGTCCTTTACAAGTCCTTAACAAGTCCTTCACGTTATCAAAATGTTTATGAAGTGAATACACAGGACTGAATTTGTAAACCTAGTCATAATGAAATCTTGTAAAGTAATTGCATGTATAATGTATAATACAAAGATATTTGATACTCAGATTCTAGAATTAGTCCTCATGTTTGGACTCATTTGTCTCTAGAATTCACATCCTTCTTAAATAACCAAATTTCAGTAGCTTCTGTAGTAGCAGCTTCCAACAGCGTCCATTTCTCTGAATTCTAAATATCACTGTTTATGCTCAACATGCCACAAATCATATCATATTTTATGGAAAAAGGTAGAGTGGGGAAAACCATTCTCATAATTAAGGAAACAATGTTTACAGAATCTAAAGTTTGTTCTGATTTTTTAAAAAAGCAGGTAGGCACACTGTTTATAAGGTGGCTATAAACACAGTAACACCTTGTCTGCTTTAATTGTGAAGCAAGGCACAACCATAAAATGCAAAATACTTACCGAGCCTGGACACAGTCCACGGTGCCTTTGTAACCATCTATGTAACTACTGCATAGAATCCCATCTCCAACTGCTCTTGCGATAAATTGACCCACCAACTGGTGGAAAAAAACAAACACACCTTAGAATCTGGAAATTTGACAGAGGTAGTGCAGTTTGATCAACTGGGCAACCAACACCAAGAAATGGAGGAAACCGCACAGTTGCTGCTACCCCAATCTCTTCTGGCAGCTACTGCAACATCATGCCTACTGTATAACAACAACAGTATTTATGTACCACTTTTCAACTAAAAGTTCAGTGGTTTGAGGAAAATGAAATAACTAATGGCTGTTCAAACAGAGAGGAAGAAGCATTTCTAACTGGATTGCCTTTCAGCCTACTTGGGTGCTACTGGTAAGAAGGTGTTGAACAGTGATTGGAATAACTTTTACTTCAGTTATACACACACTAGTTGATCTTTAGCAAGTCACTTTTTCCGCTCAACCTCAACCCTGTCCCCGCAATACAACAGAGAGTAACACAAATTTTATAACATAGTCAGAAAAATGACTAAGACTGCAAACCTAAAGACACTTTCCTGAGAGTAAGACCCACTGAGCACAATGTTCGTTTACTTTTGAGGAGACATGGTTAGGATTGTGCTCTATGATAAAGTGCACAATCCAGAGTAACTATGGGAGTTCTTGAGACATTTATGTTGACATAGTTACGGTGCCACCTAGTGGAGACCTATGGGAAATTCATAGAGAGCCCTTACGAGCTTCATAAGTAAGCTCACCCCCAAAAAGGTGCATCAGGAAAGGATTATTTAGGGCAGAAATGAAGTGGAAAGGATGCAAAGATCTCTTCCCACTCTGTGGTTCCAAACTGCGCCAAGCTACTTTATCACTATGGAAACCAAACTTGTATTTTTAAGGATAAACAAGTGCTATTGTGGAAAAGTGTCAGAGAGGAGTAGGTGATATCTCCGAAAAGCTGTAATCTGATGCACGCTTTTCTGGGAATAAGCCCCATTTGGAATAGAAGGTCTTAGTTCTGAGTATACATCTGTATATATAAAAATGAAAACTGACTGAATGATCAAAACTGCTGGGCTTAGAACCATGAAATTTTGGGGTGGGTGTTCCTTCCATGACAGAGCGATCCACTAAGAAAAGGTTTTCAGAAATTCCAACTGGAAGGGGATGAAATGGGGCACAATGTGTTTTCCTCCCTATACTTTGCATTGAAGAATCGGGGACTGAAGGGTGCTCTGCCCCAACCCCCAGACCTAGAAGCATGAAATTGGGGAGGTGCTCCTTATGTCATATGAACACCCACAAATAACTCATGCGGAGAAATTTAACCCATAAGGGGCTTAACATGGAAGACTGACCAACATCCAGCCAATTTGGTGCTTGGTGTACTGGGGGGGCTGTTGTTTAGAGGGAAGGATTGCACTGGGGTGGATGCTGTGCATGATGGGGTGTTGCGCGTGGGGAAATGATGCGAATGGGGTGGATGCACATGGGGGATTGATGCGCATTGGGGGGATTGACGTGCATTGGGGTTGGCATAGAGGAGAATTTTACTCCCACAACACGGGTACATTTTCACTAGTTATAGGAATATTTATACGCAGCTTTTCAACAGGAGTAGTTCACAAAGTGTGCTTTTTGTAACTGGGCAGTTATCTTCTAAAAAGCAGCACTCCTGGGCCCTTCACACATATTGAGACAGGACCTTTGTGATTCTGATACGAACCGAATGGATATGAACCGAATTACGAGCCAATTCGTCACAAAATAATTATATTATTATAATAATTATAATAATGGTACTTATATATTGCCTTTATGGTCATTGGATTTCTCCTTTGACTTTATTCAAGGTGTTTTACATGGGCAGGCTACTATAACCTGGAGGGTGTTTTACAATAAACAAAGAGATTCTGTCTTTCAAGAACACCCTATAGTTGAGATGGACCTTGGTCATCTTCCTTGTCATGTTGCCTCAATGCTCACCCACAAATGCAGAGAGTTTCTTATTTCTATTCAGCTCAGCATAGCAGCTCCAAGATTCAGATCCTATCTTTGGTTTTAACAAATTCTACCCTCTAGATCAGACCATCAGCCAATTTAGATAATGGGAATTCTACTATGTACCTATATCATAAAATACAGTGGTGCCTCACATAAAGAGCTTAATTCGTTCCGGAGGCATGCTCTTTAAGTGAAACGCTCTTTAAGTGAAGCAGATTTTTCCATAGGAAATAATGGAAACTCAGACGATTGGTTCCACAACACAAAAAATATTCATATAAAAATATTAACTGTATGTAAAAATGATGACAAAACACTGGAATTGAATTCAAAACATGCATTCAATGTGCACGATCCTATGAAGTCTACTTAGGTTGCAATCCTATAGACATGTTCCTGGGAGTAAGCCCCATTGAACACAATGGGGCTTACTTCTGGACAGACATGGTTAGGAGTCTGCAATCAAAGACACTTTCCTAGGAGGCTTACCTTGGGTGCTGCTGGAGGTTCAAGGTGGTCGGTGGGGGCACTTGGGGGCAGCTGCCTCTGGTACCCCCAGGTAATTACCCCCAAGTTGGGGGCAGTTAGAGGCAGCAGCGCTGGCAGCCCTTTTAAAGAGCCTCCATACAGAGTGTCAGGGCTGCATAGCACGCTTGCTTGTTAGGTGAAGCAGAATTTGTTATGTGAAGCAAGATTTCTTGGAAATTTTTGCTTGTTATGTGAAACACTTGTTAAGCGAGGTGCTTGTTAAGTGAGGTACTACTGTACTGTGATAAACAGGAGCAATAGAGATTATCATAAAAACAAATTCAGTAACAGATATTTTAAACAAACCTGTGGTGCTCTGGGAGTGTCTAGCACCAATTCTGGTAGATCTCTCAGAAGTCTGTCAAATGACTTTTCCACGTCATGTCGGCCAACTACTGTCCCACAGAGGTCAGCAAGGAGTTTAGAGGTCATCTCTCTGTGACTAGCCTTCCCCTCCAATGCTAAAGAGACTGCCAGTGCTGGCACACTGTATTTCATTTCACCAAGATTGAGGTCTTTCAGCATCTCCTAAAAGCACGAAAGTAAATGGCACCCACTAAGAACCAATTTTTGGAAATTCAAACCAGAAGGGGGTGTAAAGGTATACAATGTGTTTTCAGCCCTATATCAGTGGTGGGCTTCAGGGGGTTCTCACAGGTTCTATAGAACTCTTTGCTAATGAGCACCTGGTTCTGAGAACTGGTTACTAATAGGACAGAGAACCTGTTGTTAATTTTAGGTTATTAGGACATAGAACCTATTGTTAATTTATTTGAATCCCACCACTGCCCTATATAGTACATAACATTGAAGAATTGCTGGCTTATCAATGCCCAGCCCCCAAGCCCAGGACCTAGAAGCATAAAATTTGGGGAGCATATAACTTCTGTGGTATAAGGACCCACTGAAAACTGATTTTGTGCACAGTAATGCCTGGTGCAAATTGGGGCCTGTTGCCTGTAGGTGCCTGTCAGTACAAAATGCCCCCCAATGCCTGCCGACTACCAGTGGCCACTGGTACCCAGTGCCTGTCACCTGGTGCCCATCAGTGCCAGTGATGGGATTCAAAGAAATTAACAACCGGTTCTATGCAGCCACTTTTAAATAGCTATTTTTAAATTTTATATGTTCTATCTCTCGTTAACAACCGGTTCTATAGAGTAGGTGCGAACCTGCTGGAGCCCACCACTGATCAGCGCCCAGCCATGCCCAGCACCCACAAACACTCTTGAAATTTTTTCTCTCACAACTATGAGTACATTTAGCTAGTATTATCATAAACTACATATGCTTACCATACCAATATTCTGCAATATAATAAAATTATTTTTGGCAACAAATAACAGTTATAAAAAGAGAAATTAAATAGACAACATTATGCACTCAAGACCTCAATCTCAAAAAAGGCATTATAAGTATTACTAATCTTTAGTATTATAAGTATTGGTAATCTTTAAAATGGAAGCATGAGACATACCGCAACTTCATTAGTATCACCATGTTCAAAATATTCCTGGATTATTGGAGTTAGCGTTTTCTCAAATGCTCTCTCATCCAAAGGTAGAACTACAGTTTCATAAACACAATTATCCTATTTTAAAGATAAGCACACAAAATTTACGAATTACAGCAAATATAACCTGCACAACAGGTACAAGTCCACCATTGTACTAACATGACAAAGTTGGAACACTTGTTTCAGGTGCTCAACAACTTTCCCCTGCCAGCAGTAGTGAGCTAAGTACAGACCAATCAAGCAGTGAGGGGTAAGAAGCATTGATGGGATGCTTTGCTGAACTGAAAGGGTGGTTTGCTATACCACAACTCTTTTAACATTAATTCTGCCTTCGGCCTACAATTCCTACAAACTGATTCATTTTCAGTCATTTACAAAAGCAGCTGACTTTTTCTCGTTCTCCCAGCAATTTCTTATGATCATCTGATCTTGTTATTGCATTTGGGTATAAACCAAAACCCTATGCATATAGAAGCTCCTCACTCCTTTTCTATGAAGGCAAATGCTCCTTAAACACTTTAAGGTGCAACTAAATTCTTGCTATTTTTGGTACAATGTGATAAAACATTCTGGAATTCTTTGAACACAGTTTTTCCTGTTTCCCTACAGAATTTCTGATGTCCCTGAACTTAAGAATTAATTCCAGACTTGAAGATGAACCCATGAAGGAAAAGTCTAGCAATGTCATGGCAGCTATATGCTACCTTCAGGTTCAGCACCAGTATGCCTCTCTGAAATAGCAGCTGCAAGGGAAGAAACACCGAAAGGGAAGTATGCCTTTCTCTCCTGCTCCCAAGCTTCCCGAAAGCAATTGGTAAGCTGCTGTGGGAAACCGGATGCCAGATTAGACGGGTCTTAGGCCTGAAAGAACAAGACTTTTCTTTCATTTAAGATGACCATGACATTCAAGATGTCTTGTAACCTAAGGGCCATGCACAGAATGATGCTCATTAAAGGAAGCTTGCCGCTTCAGCACAGCAGCCTTTCACATCCACAAAAAATATCTGCTAGGGTCTCACTAGAAGAGGGCTACAAATAAAAATTAATCCCTCCCTCATGTAAATATAAATTCCTTTTGTTTACAGATAGGTTTTAAGGGAAAATATGCTACAACTTTCTTTTAATCATCTTAAGAAATTCTAATGAGTTTAAAAAATACATCTTCCAGATTTTGCACAGCAAATGAAGTTACACACTCAAATTATTTTTAACCGGAGCCAACAAAGGAAACAAAGAAAAATTCATAAGCAGTCCTGATTGTTAAATTATATACATACGGCTATATTCTACACAACAAACTAAAAGATTTTCTTACCTGGTCATCATCATAGTTGGGATCTTTAATATCTACTTCTTCCAAATCATACACCTGCCCAGGAGTTCCCCAAACACCTTTACCTCCTGCACCACCTGGAGGGAAAAGACAAAAATGAGAGACAGACTATATTAATCCATGCAAATTTTGTTTTATTACTTCACCAACATATCAAAGACATCCATTTCTCATGCATGCAAAAAGGGCTCAACAGAATGCCTTCTTAGTGTCTTTTTTATTTAATAGCAATCATATTAAAATTATAAACTTCAAAATCCATAAAGTTGACTACTTAGCTATTATCCGTCCTATGATTACAAAGGTAAGAACTAAATATAAATTTGCAGATAAATATTAAGTATACAGATAAGCATCACACTGCAAATTATGCAAGTTCTATTTAATAAGTTTAAACAAATTTTAAGTGGAAAAATCAGAAAAAATTGAAGATAGAGAAAACAAGAGACCCACTCAAATCCAATTACTTCCCACTACATTACTTGTTTGTTTTTCAGAATTCACAAACCTTTCTTAGGTAAGCCCCTTCCCTTTCCCGAACGAGATCTTCTATCCAGATGCTTTCCCTTTGGACTTGTTGGTACAGTGACTCCACTTTTCAGTCCCTCTCCATTGTCACTCACAGAGTCGCCTCTTCCAGAGTCCCTAGACGAATTTTTTCTCAGCCTCCTCTTTGCTCTAGCATTGATTTTAGCTTCATTAATAGATGTTGTAGGGATCCATTTACCATTGATTTCAGTTTTTGTTTCTTCGGTTCCTCCATTTTCCTCATCACCAGAAAATGGAGTATCACTGAGATTATCTAGCCCTCAAAAGCAAAAAAGAAACAGAAAAGTTAAACCTCATCGAAGAAGATATTTTGTTAATAACACAAATTCCAAATATGGTAGAGTTGTAACACTGCAAGCAAAACTTAAATCCATACTAAATGAGATGCACAGCTCACTGCTAGAACATTTAACTCATTTACAGTCAGTTCTCGCTATCTACTAAGATTAGATTTATGGAAACCCTAGCAGATAGCAGATTCGTACATAACGAGCCATCTAACTAAAATCTTCCTGACAGCACACAGATTTTCAAAACGGTGCCTGCAACCAGCACCGAAACCATGGGCATGTCAAAGGGCTCCATCCAGAACAGAACCCCCCAGATATAGAACCTCGCAGGTACACCTGCTAACAAAGTCAATAGCATATTTCAAGATTAAAAGATTAGGGAGTTTTCTCATTACAATAAACTAAGATGTATCCTATGGTGTTATAATGAATTCTCTGTTAGTGCTCCAAGTAATCAGTTCTGTAATTTTGAGGTCTCACTTTTTAAATGTGGTTTTCAAACAATGTGTAATCATCTGTATTATCACCATCCTCCCTTTGTGTATCTATATGTTAAGACTAGTTCAGTGATTTTCAACCAGTGTGCAGTGGTACACAGGTTTGCCACAGATGTCTGCAGGTATGCCAAGGGCATTTGGGGACAATCATTTATTAGTAAGGCAAATGAGAGGTCTGACCCCTTATCAGTAGTGGATCCAAATGGATCACCTTGATCACATAAATGTTGAATACTTTCATGTTAGATCCAAGCATACCAGGAACATGCAGTACTGGTATAAATATTTTTCATGTGGTAATGAGGAGCTTCAAAAATTATGCTCCCTCTGTATAAAACCAGCATACCACAGGTTTTTTTTCTATAGTTATGTGGCAAGCACATGACATCTGAATTGGCAGGAAATCCTATATAAATGCTGTGTTATTTTAATGAAATTGTGACATTTCTCACCTGTAGAATTGATGTTGTCGATCTGCTCATTTTCCATTTCCATAGCTATTCAACAAAATTTCAACTGGACTGAACACAGATGACAATTTAGTTTTTTTCAGATCTAAATACCAAACAAAAAGTTAATTACAAACATTTCACAAAACCCCTAATACTGTTGTTAGAAAATTTATCTGACAGAACTATGACAGATAATTCAGTTAGACATAAGCAACAATCATTCCCGTGCCTAAAAAATCATTTGTTGTTTCATTCTATAGTCTGCCATTTTGCTGAGGTTAAGATATTAACACCTTCATATATCTTTTATCCTCTCAACTCTGTGACTTGGGTCACAATTATTAGGGTTTTGTAGTTGTACTAGCTGAACATATCTATTATTGCAGAAGAAAAACTTCAAGAATATTTGTCAGCCATGGGCACAGATGGGCACTCCACAACACTGGAGTGGGCACCGCTGGGCACAGGGCACTGGCACCCACAGGCACTGGTGGACAGTGAGCATCACCAGAAATCACTGTGCAGTGGGCACTTGCAGGTGGCACCAGCAGGCAGTGGGCACCATTAGGCATCCCTGCCAAGCATCAGGCACTACCAGATACCATACTATTAGGCACTAAGCATCAGGCACCACCGGGAACCAGGCAGAAACAGGCACCACCGGGCATCCCTAATAGGCAGCAGACTTCACTGCCAGATGTCGGGCACCAGCAGGTCACTCCAGGCACCAGCAGGCAACACGGGATCACTGAACACCAAACCAGTTCTTAGTAGGTCTTTACATCACAGAAGGAATATGCACCCCAAATTTTATGCTTCTAGGTTGGGGGGGAGTTGATCGGTCAGTTTTCAATGTTAAGGATAGGGGCAAAAACATATTGTACCCCTTTTCATCTCTTGGGAGTCAAATTTCTAGAAATTGATTCTTAGTTGGTGCCTACATCATGGAAGGAATACCCTCCCCAAATTTCATGCTTCTAGGTCCAGGGGTTTGTGCTGGGCTTTGGTGGGTGGGTGAGTGAGTTCTTTGATTTTATATATAAAGATAACTCAGATGCAAAAATGGGTTACTAATGCAAAATTATTCAGAAAGTTTGGGACAAAGACTGCAACCCTAACCTCATTTACTTTGGCATAAACCCCATTGACTATAACGGGGCTTATATCCAAGTAGACAGGGATAGGGTTGCACATTTAAGATTAGGATTAAGGTTTGCACTATATCCAGTTTTCTTTTACATTACACTACACTACACTGCACTACAATTTTATTTTACATATGCAACATACCATATATAGAATACAATTGTTTACTTCCATAAAATATGTGTCACATTGCAAGCTTTAACCACAGTACTATTCATTTCTATTTAGGGACAAATCCACTTAGTGCTTTGTTGACACAGACTCTGGATTTTTTATTGTTCTGCATTTGTGTTATTGCCCCGTCAACATATTTTATAGATCAATCAAAAAGCTAACTTATTTTTATTAAATCTTTTTATTCTAAAAGCGAATGACTGTCAATTTAAAAATTCCTATTGCTGCCTTTTAATTTCAGTTCATGGCACCACTTTCAAGAGGGGTGGCCATCTACCTTTCTTATTTTTAATCGCTTTTGTTTTAGAAAGTGTGGCTACAATACTGCCCTTGGTGGCAGTAGACAGACAATCCTTGAGCATATACTATGCAAGCAAATTTTACCTGTGTGGCTTTCATTAAGTTTTCATTAGTGTTTCCCGCCAGTATCTACTGCATGCACTTTCTTCTTCCCCCACCTGTCATCCAGCCAACATTATGCACTGTTGAGTGTCAGATTATGACATCAGATCTCTCGCATCACACCTCACAGCAAATAGTTTTTCAGCAATACCTCAGCCAATCATTCAGGAGTTATGCAGTGTTGAGATGTACTTTTGATGGAGTTTCCTCAGTCTTTCAAAACACAGAAGATGTTGAATTGATTGACCAGCTTGTGAGGTTAATTCCTTTCCTCTTGGTAGAGTATTCCATTACATGCATCCACTGTCCTACAAATCCAAAAAGAACACAAACCACATATATAAAATAGTATGTGACAATGCAACACAGAGAATAAGAGTTAGCTGCCATATATTTTACAAACTCTAAATAATTTTTAAAATATTGTTGACAACAATCTACCTGGCATTCACAAAAGACTTGAAAAGGTTTATTGCAATAGATTAAAATCTTATATCTTACTCCAGGGGTTTTCAACCCCTGGGCCAGAGACAGGTACCAATCTGTGGCCTATTAGGAACTGGACCACCAACACATAGGCAGACAGTCACAGGACCTGGGGTGACACTCCAGTCTGCCTGGGTTCAGCCTGTGAGCCTGCCCACTGCTCAGTTTCCTAAAGGTTGACGCAGCAGTGGCATATCTTCTCCTATGTCTGTCGCCACTTCAGCCTTTTAAGGAGCCAAGCTGCAAGCACACTGTAAGTCCCAGGCAGGCTGAATTGTGCAGTACGAGTAGACGGTGGAGAAGCTGTACTGGTACTGCCAGTTCAGCTGTCAGGGACTACACTCCTCAGGTGGGCACACACAACTTAGGCAGCCTCCCAGCGGCAGGTGGACTCGTCTGAACTGGCAAGGAGGTGGCACTGTGCTTCACCCCAGTGGTTGCAACGGTTCCCTGAAGCCACATGGTTGCTGTGTTGGGGGATGCAGGAAGGCCAAGGGGAGTTTTTAACCTCCCATTTTCGCTACACATGGTACTCCTCCCCCACCTTCCACACAATGCTAATGGCCCACCATAGTTTTGCTATGCAAATTGCTTTGTGAACTTTTCACTAAAAATCATATATCGAAATTTTTAAGTATAAAATAATTTTCTAATAGTAAGAGTATAAATAATGGTTTATACTCTCAAAATATATATAGTCTAAGTTGGTTGTTATCTGTAAGATGACAAAACACATCTGTTAAAGGCACATGAGCCCTAAACTTGAAAGGTTTTATACTAAGCTGAGGTGCTGCCAGGATCCAAAGGGAATGGGAAGCCCAAGAGAGCACAATAGGGCTCCCTGCATCTTCTAGTGAAAGTTGCAATGCAACAAAATTGGAAGCTGCACTTCTGCTTTAATCATGATCACAACTTACACTGTTTGGAGGCTACAGGGAGCCCTGTAAGCACTTTGTGGGATTCCCCACATCCTCCGGTACCTGGCAGCACCTCAGTTTGTCTAAAAATAGCCCCTTTCCCCATTCGGGTGTGAACTTGGGAATCATGTCGCTGCCCTAGTTCCTTCCCTGCAAAGTTTGAGAACCACTGCTCTAGAAGTTCCAGTTGCTAATCTGATCGTTCAGCGTGGAGGCAAAAGACCCAGCATGGCCTTCTCCAACTGGAAGAGACACTTGTTTGGCAGGCTGAAGCAAAGAGACAGACCCGGAAGCAGTGAAACCTGGGGCCTGGGCAGGGGACGGAATTTATTTGTCCTCCGTGTGGAAGGGATTGCCACTCTCGAATTGGCCTTTTTAGCCACACTAGATGTTGTTTCAGGTCCTCCAATCAGAGCACAATACCATAGTCTTTCGAGACTGAAGGATGCCAATGATGATGTACAATGCTTAATTTAATGAGCAATCAAGTTAACATAGGCAAACAAGAAAGAGGATAAGGTGATTCTTTTTTGCAAAGCAGATGGTTGAATACTGCATTATAGATCAGTTTAATTAGTACATGAATCCTAGTTCCATATAAATTCTGACATCTTCACAGTGAGGAAAATAAATCTTTAACGTATACATTTGATATTGAATGGCATAGAAAATACATTACTGGGCTGAAAAATGTCAAATCAGGTGAAAGAAACGAACCTAAAGTCAATAGTAAACAATGATGCAGGATTCCCAGAGAGAGAGTCTGGATCTACCAATTAATCATGAGATCTACGAGGACTGCAAGCAAATCAAAGTGGGAATTGATACCAATGGCTTGTCAATACTATTTCAGTTTGATATAGAAGTATCAAATGTTCCACATTCTAACTGGAAAAACCTGGGACTCTATAGAGATCTCACTATGAACTTTTTGTGCATTTTGTTAGTATGGATTAATTGAAAACAGAAGACTCAAACTAGTGTGATAGTAGCAGCAGCTCCTTGTGTTTAATTACAAAACTGCCTCAATCCAATATAGAGGGGTCCAATTTTTAAAACCAGACATAAGGTGACTTCCCCATTTACAACTTATTTTCCCTCTCTTAAGCTCTCTTCTCTAGGAATATTTCTTACAGTCTGTCTCCAACACAGGAAGTGACTCTGACTGATCAAATAAAACTGAAAAGACAGAGGTAAGCAAGAGAGTGTGGAGTAATCTTTGCATTTAAACAAAGGTTATCCACCCCCTTTCATATTTAACTGTAGTATCCAATTTGGCATTCAGCTCATCCATCATAGAAGGGTGTCACAAGGCCTTTAGGCTAATCCACCATACAAGGTTGTCAGACCACCAGCATTTGTGTTGATCTGGAGTTGTGAGGGAAACCCAAAAGGAGTGATTTTCAACCTTTTTCATTCCATGGCATTTCATTTTCATTAATTTCAGATGCCCATCTGAAAATAGCCCAATTTGCATAAATTTGCATTTCCGGACTCTGGATCCGGATGGGCATCTAAGGGTTATCAAGGCACTGAAATTGTCAAGGCACACCATCAGTTGTTTCTACCATTGACAAGGCACACTACTTTTCAAATTCCCCAATTTTCCTATTAATGAATGTCAATCTCCAAATTCCCGATGAACCCAGCACATCGGAGGACTATCCATGGCACACCAGTGTGCCATAGCAAACTAGTTGAAAATCACTGCCCTAAAGCCTACATGCCTGTCCTCTGCTCTGTCCCCATGCCCAGGTCAAAATTGGCTTGCCTCCCTTGCCATCATGAGGACAAAGAGAAGCAGAGAAACAAGCAACCACTCGTCAAGAAAGTGACAGATGCGGCCAAAATTCAAGAAGGATGGGTGACAAACAAAACAATGCTCACTACATATCTTTCAGGGTGACAGAGAAAAATAATTATGAAACTTTGGAGGAAGGCATGTACCAGACTGTAATTCACTACTGGAAAAACACAGAATTAACTTCTAATTCAAGAGTACAGTCGCACACAAATATAACCTCAACTTCTTCAAACTAAAAGAACACAAGTGTAAGGTCCAGTAAAGCACAGCATGAACAAATCAACTGTGACATCATGATGAATGGGATGGATCATAGTATGAACAAAATAAAATTCAATCTTAGGTAACTGGCAGTCCCTTCACTTAAATGTCCAACTACTGACCAAAAGTACAGGTCCTATGTGCAGATTCCCAGGCTAGACTCAGTTCTGCCATGTTGCAGACCATATTCACCTGGCACTAACGAAGCCTCCCTATTTTTGAAGCAAGAATGAGCCCAAGGCTACAAGAATAGGAAAATTAATCAAGCATTTAAGGAACAATGGTTCATGATTAGCATTTTGCAAACACTCTAGGGGCCATTAAGTTTTCTGGAACTGAACAATATGTGGAAACCTTAAGTGCTTCAGAAAGAAAATCTGCCTCCTGCAAATGGCTACCTGGGTTTAGCGCATTTTTAAAATAAAACAACAAAAAAGGAAGTGGTTGTAAGATTTCTTGATTTTTTTTTGAAGTTTCATCTGCTGCTAGATCTTTAAGTAAAAAGGAAATGATGGCTTAGAAAACATTTCAGTCGTAATTCAACAGCACTTAGTTCTCCTATAATGCATGTGAACAGCAGGCAAAATACTTCAAATCAAAGCAAAAACAGAGTTTTGAAGCAATGAAATATCATGAGAACTCTTTGTACAAACTACCTCACCCAAGAGCTGGTTTACACAGAACAGCAAACATAATCCATACCAGCAAGTGTAGAAATTTAATCCACACTAAATTTGGGATATGAGATTAATATGGTCTATTGAATTAAACACCCATCTTATTAAATTGAATGCTTTAATGCAAGTTGTGTTTTCAAGAACCTGCATTCTGAAGTTAAGCTCTCCTTAGGTAGGTCTACTGTATTAGGAACCCAGATAATTTCTTGCAAATCCTAAGAGGTATTTTAGAGTAAGACTGAGTGGGAACCTAACATGCAAATATGGCTTAAAATAAGCAGGCCCCTTGGTCTTACTTCTGATACTTAAACCTGAGATAATATACCACAGTACAATCCTCTTACACACAATGCTGACAGAAGAGAACTATCAAGTGAGGAAATGCTCCCATTCTTCAGAAGGCACCATGACTTCCAACTACACAGAGTCCCTCCTGAGAAGCAAGTATCTACATTAGGGCTGAATTTCCCAGTACCAGCAAGTCATACCAAAGGGGCATGCATAGCATCCCATAGTGGGGAGGCAGTCACAGATGCCTCTCAAGGTATGGGACCATTTGCTCCCTATCTTGGGGCTGCATTGCAACTGCATCAGTACTGGAAAGTGAGATAGGATTGGGCCCTTATCCCATACATACATGGGAATAAATTTCACTGAATTCAAAGGGACTTATTTCTGAGGAGATATCATAGGTTTGCAATTTTTTTATTGTGGCATAATTTCACAGAATAAATTATCTGGTGCTAAACCTAATTGGATGTAATTTTTTTGAGAAACTAGCTTTTTGCAGCATAAAAACCGTCTTTTATATTTGGAGAAATGCTTCTACCAAGAAGCAGTAAGGCTGCAATCCTAAAGGCACTTTTCTGGGAGTAGGACCTATTGAACACAGTAGGGCTTACTTTTGAGAAGACATGGTTATGATTGCACTGTAAGTCTAGTAAGTCTCCAGGGAGCCATCATTACCAATCCTTACACAGATCCCCACTTGATCCCCTGGTGGAAGGCTGAAAAGAACAAGTGTAGGTGAGGTGGGATCCTCAATGTAGTTACAGCTCAATACATCTCCACAGAACATAAGATAGGGAAGAATATAAAGTGCAGAACCAGTCATGTGGGAAATTCCAGTTCAGGGACAAGCAGACCAGGTAAAGGAAGGAATCTGCAGTTAACTGGTAAACACAACAGTGGTTTTCAAACTTCATTCTGTCCTTTCTACATGTACTTACTTACCTGTTGC
This sequence comes from Cryptoblepharus egeriae, assembly GCA_030015325.1. Taxonomy (NCBI): domain Eukaryota; kingdom Metazoa; phylum Chordata; class Lepidosauria; order Squamata; family Scincidae; genus Cryptoblepharus; species Cryptoblepharus egeriae. Next base: position 52,946,942 of record JAREYC010000006.1, read on the forward strand.
AGAACACCCTGCACATTGCAGAGGATCTGGAGCATGCTGTCGAGTGCACCAAGCACCTGCACTACTACTACTCTGATTTTTTTTTATCACAGAAGCAGTAGTAGCTAGCTGTATTTTAGGGAAGCCTGTCTCTCGTGTCAGAACTTCGCACTGAAAAAAATTCCTGGTATTTACATAGAACTTTGGATTTGAAAGACTAACACGGGGCAGGCGAAGGGCCTTACTGGGTAACCACAGCCTGTGATGGGGAGGAAGCTGAGCATGAACTCAGCATGGTCTAAATCAGTGTTTTTTCTGCATGTACCATGTTTTCAAGGACCACCCTGTGCATAGACTGAGGAGTTGCCACCACAGCCCCAGGAGAGGGACACCATCCCTCAGGTGGCTGCAGTCAGAGACTGCCAAGGGCTGAGCTTTCTCACCCACCCTTCTTCCTGCAGGAAGTCACCAAGTCCTACCTTGGGAGTAAGGCCCACTGACTATAAAGGGACTTACTTCTGAGAAGACATGTGTAGAATTGGCTGCAAGACTGCCATCCCAGCCCCACTTCCCTGGGAGTAAGTTCCATTGATAATAATAGGACTTACTTCTGAGTAGAAAGACATAGTTTTACACTCGGAGGCTGCCTCTTTAGCAACACTTCCCTGAGAGTAAACCCCATTTATTATAATGGGACTTACTTCCGAGTAGAAAAGCATTGGCATGGGCTGTAAGGCTGCCACCCTATCCACACTTCCCTGGGTGTAAACACCATTGATTATGATAGGACTTACTTCCGAGTAGAAAGGCATAGTTTTACACTCTGAGGTTGCCTCTTTATCAACACTTTCCTGGGAGTAAAACCCATTGATTATAATGGGCCTTACTTCTGAGTAGACATGTGTAGGATTGTGGTCCCAGGCTGCAATCCTAAGCACCCTTTCCTGGGAGTAAGCCCCATTAATTATAATGGGCCTTACTTCTGAGTAGACTCGTGTAGGCTTGGGCTGTAAGGATGCCATTGTAGCCCCACTTTCCTGGGAGTAAGCCCCATTGGATGTAATGGGCCTTACTTCCGAGTAGACAGTCATAGGCTTGGCTGTGAGGCAGCCCCACTTCCCCGAGAGTAAGCTCCATTGGGTGTAATGGGCCTTACTTCTGAGTAGACAGGCTCTGGGAAGCAGGAGGGGGCGGGAAGGACCCTCTCTGAGGGGCAACCGACGGCCCAGCAGCGCGGCCGCGCACCCTCTCGTGCCCCCGCCGTCCTCAGAGGGGCGTGGAGGAGCCCGGCCCGGCCCCCCCCCCCTCAGCCCCTCCCGCCCTCCGAGCTCGCCTGTCCCGCGGGGGAGGAAGGGGGGAGACTTTACCGTAGGCGGCGGCCCTGGAGCTGCCCCCACGCGCGCTCCGCTCCCCCCTCAGCCGCCGCCGCCACCGCTGGCCTTTCCCCCGTTTGTGTTTGTTTTTGTTCTGCCCAGCAACACGGCCACGAGCCCCCCACCCCCATTGGACAGTCCGCGCCAAGCCCTGCGCGTCGCAGCCAATGGGAGGCCGTGGAACGCTCGTGAGCTGAGGGGCGGGGCCAGCAGGCTTCAAAACAAGCAGGAGGCGGGGGAGCCACGACTGGGCCATACCAAGTCAATCCACACGGGGGGGGGGGAGAAGACAGCACGTACCATAACTAGAAACAGGAGGGGGAGGGCAGGCAGGCAGGCTCAGGACACAGTTCTGGATGCACCTGAGCTGGGAGTAAGTCCATTGACTATCATGGGATTTACTTCTGAGTAGACATGCCCAGGATGGGGCTCTTGGGCTGCAACCCTGAACACACTTTCTTGGGAGTAAGTCCATTGACTATCATGGGATTTACTTCTGAGTAGACATGCCCAGGATGGGGCTCTTGGGCTGCAACCCTGAACACACTTTCTTGGGAGTAAGTCCATTGACTATCATGGGATTTACTTCTGAGTAGACATGCCCAGGATGGGGCTCTTGGGCTGCAACCCTGAACACACTTTCTTGGGAGTAAGTCCATTGACTATCGTGGGATTTACTTCTGAGTAGACATGCCTAGGCTGTGCTCTCATGCTGCAACCCTGAATACACTTTCCTGAATGTAAATCCCACTGAATTACGGCACTGACTTCTGAGTAGTCGTGCCTAGGCCTGGGGTCTCTGGGTCCCCACTTTCCTGCCTGGGAAGGGCCAAGGGAGTGAGCAGGCGTTTCCTCTCCTCCCCTGCTAACCATTCCTTGCCCCCTCTGTTACAGGAGCACCGTCCAGCCCCTCCACAAAGCCACAAAATTAAAGAGCAGACCACAGATTTGAGGGTCAACCTGTTCACAGTTTGAGGTTTCCCACCAAACACACATGTTCAAACTGAATGGGATTTGAGTGCAGGTAAAGAATGCATAGATTAAAAGATTTTTTTTTAAAGTTAATCAGTGTCTTCCAGGTGAGCCTCACTAATGGAAACTCATGCAGTGAAGCGTTTCCAGGGTTATTATCACATATGCTGCACAGTAGTATTTCTGCCAACCACGCAGTTGTGAAGGGCCTGCATCTTCTGTCCAGACCTCTTCATGACTCACAGGACAATCCTTGGCATAGCCATTCACTCTACTCCAAAGTAGGGCCCCAATCCTATCCTAGTTTCTGGCACTGGTGCAGCCGTGCCAATGAGGCAGCCACAGAGTCTTCTTCAATGTAAGGGAATGTTTGCTTCCTTACCACAGGGCTGCATTACAGCTGCATTAATGCCAGAAAGTTGGATAAGGCTGGGTCTTAAGTCTCACTGAATTTAGTATAACTTAGTCCTTAAAAAGTATTATTGGAATGCAGCTGAAGAATGCATTACATAGAATGAATTATTTCAGTAGGGTCTGCCTATTTCCATAAAGAAATTGCAGGCAGCGGCAACAAAGTGTTTTGCCACTGATTTTACTGCTTTATGGTTGCTGCAGAATCCTGTGCAAAACCAGGCAGCTGCTGCCGTCTTCTCAGGTAAAAGGGAACTGGAAAAGCACACTTTCCCAGGAGTAAGCTCAATAGAACACAGTTGGACTTACTTCTGAGTAGACACCTTTAGGATCGTGCCCTTAGTCCCCTTTAGAAGAAGAGCCTCCAGTGGATCAGGCCAAAGGCCCATCCTGAATCACACAGCAGCCCACCAGATGCCTCAGAGAGCACATATGGCACCTGCATCCTAAGCTTCCCGGAGGTAAGGGATGTATTTCTGCAACAGGGCTACTCAATTCTGTCCCAACCCCAGGGCTACTGTAGAATCAAGAACCTCCATGTCAACCCAGCATGAAGGCTCTGGATCCAGCAGAGCTGAGCTCCACATTTTATGATTATGTCACTGATGATTCTTCAGCTGGTAGTGTTTACTTCTGGGGTGATTTGTGGGGCTGCGTTCATTGGATCAGGACAATTCTGGTGTCACTGGATTCCTCTCAGCCTGCCCTTTTCAATGAACTATGGCATGTTTGCCTAGCAAGGAAAGCCAGAATATGGGTTACTTTCACTTTCCATAGAGTTCAATGCATTTTTTTGTTTTGTTTTAGGCAATAACTTTTGAAAGGAGATATTCAAAATTGGATTCTGCTCTTCAATATGAATCCAACAGGATATGACATGATGGGGTTTTCAACACCACTGTGAAGTGTGTTCCCCCAGTGCACGTCACCCCCCTAGGTGAGTCACCTGGTACGGACCACACCACCTGCACCCTCGTAGTGATGCCCCTGCCTGCGTGCATATACACAAGCATGTCAGCATTTCCACAGCAATGTTTTTGCTTGCTGCACCCCATCAAAACATCAGCATTTTTTAAATATAGAAAACCTAGATTACATGTTGTGAAGGTCTTCTAAGAAAAGTTTGAAATGTTATAGTTCCACACTTGCTATTTGCTACCTTTCTCCACATCTCATGTGTACTTGCCAAAATATTTCACATTCTGTAAAACTCCAAATAGTCTAATACTACAGCTTAATTAATGGACTATAAGAAGTGTTATGGCATCTTGAGAACCAAGTTTTACTGGCAATAGTTTTTGTAAACTCAACTAGTAATTATTTACAACAGTACAAGCTAGTTTCATGAGCATTTACATAATCTTTTATTGTGCAAGGCATCAATTATATTAAATATAATTTTATCACTGTGAAATGCTTGCTACAGAAATAAGTAGGAGGCTGAGATTCATATAAAGGAAGCAATTCCACAGCCTATAACATTAGACCCATTAGCCATTAATTGTTTCATTTTCTTTGTAAACCGCTTTGTGAACTTTTTAGTTGAAAAGTGGTACACAGACAGACAGATAGATAGGTTAATAGGTGCTGACAGGTAAGGTGTGAAACATCCAGCAGCTGGAAGAGGGTGGCTAAGAGGGCTTTCTGCAAGTGAGGAGGGGGAATTTCTGGGCTGGGAAGAATATAGATGAATCAGGATTAAAGGGGATGGGATCAGTGGAAGCTTTATCTGCCATATCCCATCCTCCCTCTTGGGCCAGGCTGCGGCATTTCTCAGGGTATGGGGGAAAATATACCCTTGCCCCAGAAGAGGCAGCCAGCTTCCTCCTAACCTGAGCTAAATACAGAACAAGCCATGCAGCTTGGCAGCGCCAGTGCAGATTAGAATTGGGATGCCAACTGCTGTTTAGCAAGGACAATTAGTTATGGAAAACAATCAGAAACTTTCTGCCTTAGAAATAGCCAGAGCTTTGCACAGTCAATCACACTATCAATGGTAATTTCATATTAGATTCCATCCAGATCTCCCTGCTGATTCCCATATTGGATGAGCAAGACCAATGCAGATCCTACCTTGTTCAGTGGTGCAGAGTCTGGATGCAGCCTCCATGCAGTGCATATCCCTCTACCAGCCCAACTGACACTCAAATAAGCACAAATGTGCTTTTTGGCATAGCTTCACAGACCAGCATAATTCCATATCTTAGTCCATTTTTCACACACACAAATCCAACCAAGTGCTCCTAAAGAACAAGTTTTGAGTTTCGACTTTAGTGGAAGACACTTAAGTTATTTTGTACTCAACACTGGACAAATCAGGTATGTAGGGAGATTAGCTGTTATAACTCAGCAATGTCTACCATACTGCATCATAACTAGGTTGTGTTGCAGACAAAGCACAAATAATTGTGTGGACTCTTTAAACATGAACCTTCTATGTGTTATTTCATTCCTTCTTTCTCCTGCCCCAAAGCAGTGTTTACCACTTTGAAGATCTGGTGACAGGTCAAACAATTAGACCTGCAAAAGTTTGAGGTTTGACAAACAACTCGTTTCATGAGGCTTGACTTGAGACAGCTCCCTCTTGCATCAAATGACTTAGGGCGCAATCAAGAGTAACTACGGGGAGTCCTTGCTCCGGTGCAAGAACAATTTGCTCTGGATTGCAATATAAATTTCCCATAGGTTTTCACTAAGTGGTGCAGTAACTACGGGTACACGTAATGTCTCTTACGTGCTCCCGTAGTTACTCTGGATTGTAGGGTTAACTGACATCTGCAACCCACAAACTCACCATGATTTAAATTAAAATCCGTGACTCGACAACAAATTAAAATCAATTCTAGGTTGTGTCCTTTTCTATTGTGTTCCAGGCACCATAAATACAACTGATTTCAGAATGATTTTTACTTCTGCAGTAACAGGCTTACAATTGTAGCAAACATATGCAAGCAGCAGTTCTGGTGGCAGAACTTCAGAAAAACTAGTTAAGGGTCTGTGTAACTGAAATGGCTGGCACAGGTGATCTGAAGAGTATTCACTCAAACAGTGCTCAAGAATGCATGTGCACAGACAGCTCACTCCACCCAAAAAGATCTCTTCCTGACTTTCTAGTCAGCCTGCTTTATTTGCTTAAACTACAATCCAAACCTTCCACTTAATTATATACTGCATAGATGAATGCAAGACACCAGACCCTAATTAGAAAGTTCAATGCTGTTGTCATCAAATATTGTTACTGGAATTTTCCTACAAGGTAAGTTTAGAATAGTCCACCAATTCTCCCAGGCTACCACTTTTCATAGGTCTTTTAAGAATAAGGTGGTATCTGGTTTTGTGCTCCCATTCTATGTCTGCAACACTTCTCTGAAAGGGTATAAAGCAGGTCTCCGTCAGTCTTGAAAGACTATGGGTGCAATCCAGAGTAACTATGGGAAGTCCTTGCTCCGGTGTAAGAACAATTTACTTCGGATTGCAATATGAATTTCCCATAGGTTGTCACTAGGTGGTGCCATAACTACGGGTGCACGTAATGTCTCTTATGTGCTCCCGTATTGCATAATACGCTCCCGTATTATGTGCTCCCGTAGTTACTCTGGATTGTAGGGTATAGTATCGTGCTCAGCGCTGCATACGAAGCACGAAAGCCTGGATTTTGCAAAAAGGATCATCTTCATTAACTTTATTATAAAATTCTGCATTTTAAAACCAGCGGCATCAAGGTCATCCTAAAATTTGGCCTAAGTAAACAGAGATCTAAGAAGGTAGGTATAGAACAAGTTTGATCTTCTCAGCATCAGATTTTTAAAAGGTCAAAGGTCTGCTTAAGAATCTGCACAAGTACAAGTAGCATGTTAACATGCTAAAATATAACCTGGTTTGAAAAAAGGGAATTCTTTCACTTTAGAGGTTTAAACATCTTGGCCCACAAATCATTTGTTGTATCTTTACTTAAACCAGTTTAGTCCTGCCTGAGTACCAACATGCAACTGCTTTACAAACTCACAAGTTGCAGCCTGTAAACATCCTAGAACTGTGGGTTCTTACAGGAAGAAAGCCTTTCCCTGACAGCTGAATGGCAAGCCAGAATTCCCAGAGGTTTCATGGCAAATTCTGAAAAACAGATGCTTGTCATGACCAGCCCCCCACCCCCGCCACACCTCAATAAGACTACAAAACAAATGAACGTTAACATTCCTTCATTAGATTGCCATGTAGAGCACAATCCCAACCATGTCTACTCAAAAGTAAGCCCCGTTATGTTCAATGGGTCTTACTGCCAGGAAAGTGACTTTTGGATTACAGCCCCACACTTATTTGGAAAATTATACTTTGTTTAAAGATCTAGCTCATGTCACCCCAAACTTTTAGAGGGGGTTGCAATTGTTTAAAACAAAAGTGGAATAATTTAATTTAAAAATATCCCCAATAATTATCAAATTTACAGAATGCTATCCTATGCATGATTACCTACTGCATTCAGAAAGACATTCTCCAGGTAAATTTGCATAAGACTATAGCCTTAATATAACATGAGCTACAATACTGTCTTGGGAAAAATCACTGCTTCAAAATTTGCGTAGGAACAAATGATCCTCGGTAAATCTCTCAGTTTGCTTCCAGTCACTCAATGCTCCATGTCCTCTATGGTCCTTTGAAAAGATTATAAAAGCAGTATCTGAGAGCACCTATGGCCAACAAACTCCTGTTGCAGTGTGCAGTGTTCTGCTTCCCCAGCCCTCAAAGCACCTCTGAATGAAAGACCCGGAACAGTGTAAGGGGCATTATGGGGTGGATGGCAGTGCAATGCCACCCCCACTAGCCTGGTGCTCTGGAACTTTGTTCTCCTTGCCTCTACAGGTGAATACAAGCAACATCATTAGATGTTAGAGACAGTCCTGAGAAGTTAGAGAAGTCCTGAGAGTGACATCTAAAGGGTGACATCTTTAGAAATTCGGAATTTGCGGAATTCCAATTTCTGCACCAACAGTGCTGTAAATGTCTCCTTGCTACAGACTCCCAAGTATCCTCTGAAGTACTTACTGTATGTATTGCATGACATTACTAAAGATTACAGACTGCAATATCATCAGCAATTAATACATCAGCAATTATAAAATGCCAAAAATTGAATGACTGGTTCAAAAGGATCACAATGCCATGTTGTTTGAAATGAGGAAAGATCACCCATTTCCCCGTCCAAAATCAGACGGATTGCAGCACAAAATATGGGAAGGATCATGGTTCAGTAGCAGGTCATATGATTGGCCTGCAGATGGTCCTGAGTTCAATCTGGCATCTAGACAAGGTTGGGGAAAGAGCCATATGAAATGTGGAGAGATGCCACCTGTCAGTGTGGACAGATCTGAGGCAGCTGGACCAATACAGACTTACTCCCAAATCCAGAGTAGCTACGGGAGCACGTAAGAGACTTTACGTGCACCCGTAGTTACTGCACCACCTAGTGAAAACCTATGAGAAATTCATATTGGAATCCAGAGTAAGTTGTTCTTACACTGGAGCAAGGACTCCATAGTTACTCTGGATTGTGCCCTTAGTAGAAGGTCAGACTTACAGCACAATCCTAACCCTGTCTACTCAAAAGTAAGCCCCACTGAGTTCAATGGGTCTTACTCCCAGAAAAATGTCTTGAGGATTGCAGCCTTAGTAGAAGACATGTGTGGCAGAAAAGAAAAGCCACCTGACCACAATCTGACATACCTGTATTTACTCAAACCTAATGCTCACCTCTTTCAGCCAAATTCAGTCTCCAAAATCAGGGTGCGCATTAGATTCAATGTTAAATACAGGATTTTGATCATAAGTATAGGGTACACATTATACTCAATGGCGCATTATATTCGAGTAAATACCGTATGTTTACTCAGAAGGAAGGTGCCCTTTGTGTCCACAAGGCCTGACTAGCCATAAAAATGGGCTAGCTTTGGAGTCACGCCTTAGAATATCCCCTCTTCTCCACACCAGGCCAGCACCAGATGATGCAGTGAAGCCAGCCAAACCACAAACTATAGGGACAGGCAAAACAGAGCCTGTAGCCAGGCAGTTGGAGGTTTTCTTTCCCAATCAGACCACCAACAGAAGCAAACAAAAAGTCATCAACAGAACAGAAATTTTACTGGCCAGCTGCGTCCACGCCACCTAGCCTCCTGACTCTACGGCAGCAGCGCTGAACTAGAGGGGTAGAACATGTGGGGAGCGACCCTGCCTACCCCCTTCACGATCCTGCTGGGCTCTCACTGAAGCAATGGAAGGGGAAGCACAAGATTGCCATCACGTATTTAGCCACATTTGCCCTGAATCCTACAAAGCACAAATGCAGAATGAAAGCTCAAATGTCCCACAAACAGCCCCACAAAAACTAGTATCTTGATCAGTTAAAAATAAGAAGATGGACATATACTGACCGCATTTAACTTTGCAGTGATCTTTAAACAGTTCCTGCGATAATCAGGAATAATCACTGCGCACATCTATGCAAGCTAACTCAGAAATCAGTGGGACTGAATTCAATAGGGCTTATTCTCATGCATGCATTAGGGCTGTGGTGGCGCAAGCGGTTAAGGTGCTGTGCCTGTTAACCAGCAGTCCAGGGTTCGAGACCCGGGTTGACCCCACAAGACAGGGTGAGCTCCAGTCCTTAGCCCAGCTCTGCGACGCCAGCTGGATCCAATCGTATTGGCTCTGCCTTTCCATTGGACTCATTCAGTGGCATGGAGAGGGGGGATTTACTGCATGGGTAACAGCCTATCCTCCATAACAATCCAACCCAGGCTTTTGTGCTTCGCATGCAGCGTATGCAGCGCCTAGCACGATACCATCTGCTACTCTCATGCGTTCTTATGCACATGTACACAAATTGTGTTTACCTTCAAGGAAACATGCACAGGACCACGATGCATGTTGTTTAGTGTTGCAAGTGTGCACTATGAATACTTCACTTGGGAGTAAGACCCATTAGATATAGTAGGGGCTCCCCCCCAAATATGTGTGCATAAAAATGGGCTGATACTCCAGTCAAAGTTATTTGGTTTAAACTCATCAAATCCCCCCTAAAAATGTAAGAGCCATGCTGGATCAGGCCAAAGGACCATATAATGCAGCTTTCTATATCTCAAAGTGCCCCCCTTGAACCCACCAGGAACACACAAAGAGATGTATCCAGATGCCCTCCTTTGCACCTGGAATTTGGAGCCAAGCTATTTTGAAAACCAGGAGGTTACACATACCCACAGTGGCTTGTAACTCCTAGTGGACTTTTCCTCCATAAATTTGTTCAGTCCCTTTCTAAAGGCATCCAGGCCAGATGCCATCACCACATCCTGTGGCAAGGAGTTCCACAGACTTATCAAAAAATATTTCTTCCTTTCTCCAACCAAGCCCACAATCAATAAAAGCACAATGCTAACCATGTCTACTTAAAAGTAAGTCCCATTGTGTTCAATGGGTCTTACTCCCAGGAAAGTGTCTTTAGGATTGCAGCCTAACAGCATTTACTGCGTGTGTGTCCCCTTTTTAAAGAAGCAGCAGCTCAGCATTCACTTGCTTTTCTTTTTCAATCCATTTGTTTTGGGAAGCCCTTCTGAACAGCTGCAGTTCATGACCGCAAAAGAGGACAAATATGTAGGACCGCCAAGAAAAATGGAGGGCAAGACAAAATAAAAACCAAAAACACTAATCTGCATTGCTTTCATGACAGCATGAAAAGCCAGATTGATTGTTGATTGTTATTTATCAGAGATGGGTGTTCAATAATCTGTATTTCTACATCTGCATTTGATGATTAAAGCTGTATTATTCAAATAACAACACTAAGGGTCAACACTCATATTGCTTTCATGTGGTTAATTTAAACACTATCTTACTAATTATTAAATTCATTGCATCTAATTTATGAAATCCAAGAAGGCTGCATGCTGCCTGCTCACAAGGAAAAGGAGGATAATAAAGGTTTTTTCCCCAAGGGCACAAGGCTAAGAAAAGAGGACAAGACATGGGAAAAGAGGACATCTGGTCACCCTGCTGAAGATCTTGCACCCAACTCCACAAGAAGTGGGTCTGAGATCTTGGGACTGGCTGGACTAAGACTGGCCACCCCCAACTCCCAGCTACTTGCAAAGAAGTTCTGAGCTGGTCAGTACCTTCTTCCTCCTCCTCCTCTTCCTCGGGGCTGCAGACACAAGACTCCCTTTCTGGCAGTCCTACCTTCCCCTGTTTGCAAACAGTCCTGCCTTCCCCGCGTGCTCAACCCCTGCCCAGGCAGGTCCTCCCACTAGGAGGAGGAGGAGGAGGAGAAGGAGGAAGGCTGGTGTTGCTGCCTTCCCACCCATGCTAGACAGGGGCAGTGGAGTAGCTGGGAGGGCATAGTGCAGTCTGCAAGCAGCCCTCCCATTAGGATCCAAAGTAACCACCTGTCCTCTTTTTCCAGGACATGTCCTCTTTTTTAACCTCATGTTCTGGAAAAAAACAACACTTCATTGTTGTCCTTTTCCTTGTGAAATGTTGCATGAAACTGCATGAAATGCTGCATGAAGCCTTCTTGGAATTCATAAATTAGATGGAATATTTTTACATTTAATAATATTTATGATTAAATATTATTATTATTATTATTATTATTATTATTATTATTATTATTATTATTATTATTAGGCATGCTTGACAACAAGGTTTCATAGTCACTTTTTGATGTTGATGATGCAAAACTGAAATTTAATATATATGCTGAATATAATAAAAGGAAGAGGCCCCAGACTTCCACTACTGCAGTAATGACAGATCCAGACTTATCTTTTGGGAACACTTTTTTGTGTGTTTTCTGTCCATTCTTGCCCAAACAGCTTTGCCACCCAAAACATTGCTTTGAAAAAGTCCACCATATCATATGATGCACAAGAGAAATCCCACAAAGATCTGATTAAGGTCTTGAAAAATTCCACTCAAAGAGAAACCAACAGGCTGCAATAACTTTTGGTTCAAAATAAACCTGAACTGCATGCCTGAACCACATCCCAGCTGCCGCCATGTGTGTTCAAACCATAGGAAACCATGCTGAAGTTGCTGCTTTTCCCCCAGCTAGATAGTGAGGTGACACTTGATGGGACGGGGACATGGATCAGAAAAGAGAACATGTGCTGAGCATTAAACGGTATGTGACTTTCAACTCTAGGTCCTATGATATAATCTTCGGCTGCAATCATAAGCTCATCATCTTGGGAATAAGTCCCACTGAACACAATGGTGCTTGCTTCTGACTAGACATAGATAGGATTGTGCTCTCTATTTCTCATTCCACATACAAATTCTGAGTAGTTGTTAATGGATTCTATTCTAGCACTACAAGAATTTATACTTTCAGGGTAGATTTGTGCTGTTGCCTCAAATGATTAGTAGCCCAATCCTAACCAATTCCCCATGCGATAATGTAGGAATGTCAGATTGACTCAGTATGCCACAGGATACTCCACGGTACTCCACTGAGTTGTTTTGGCCTCTGGAGTTCTCCTCGAGGGTAAGAGAATCATAAGTGGGATGGATTTTAGTAACTTGCCTCTGCTGAAGTTTTCAACCAAATTATGGCCTTTGAATGTGCTATATTTAGTTTCATTAAAAGTTCAATTGAAAGCCAATGAAATGCTTTTTAAACCTAAAAATAGAATGGTAAGGAGATACACTCAAGATGCAAATAGTGGCAGAAGCTATGTATTTTCATTCTCACCATTGTTTCATAGATCCTCCAAGCACTATTCATAAAAAGAAATGCATCCACCATGTTGCACATTGGACCACGTTGCACAACGTGGCCCACGTTGGCGCACGTCTGCAATCCTATCCACACTTTCCAAGGAGTAAGTCCCAACTAACTTCTGAGTAGACATGCATTTGATTGCACTGACAGTGTCTGTCTATTTGACTTTAGGATTTTTGGCTTGCTGCACCCGGTGGTATCATTAGACTGCAGCTCTTGGATCTCATATAAAACATTGTATGTGAATGTTTGCAGCCAGGCAGGGTGTGCACAGTTTGGCCTTGAACTGCTTTCTCCCCCAGTAAGTATGACACTGAAATATCTTTGCAGTCAGCACCCATTAAGCACTCTGGGTTTATCAGAGGGACAATATCAGTAGATTTTGATGGAGAAACATTTATTGGCCAGAGCTTGCAAGCTTTGATCTTCAAAGAGCACTTGTGCAAGTAGCTAACTCTAACATAATGGCAGAGATACTACTCAGGGAGGATGTCTGCTCACAATAAAGATTTGGAGTTTTATTACCAGTACAGTATCTTCCTTCTGTGGCTGAAGTAAGTCCTGATGGCATGAACCTTGTGCAAAATCATGGCCTGGTGGCAAGAGTAAAGTGCTCTGAAGTTCAGAGCAAACTTCTGAGCCAAGGTGACCATGTATCTTCTTTTTCCTGGATTTTAGCCTTATGTCCTGGAAAATCAAAACGTTAATGTCCTTTTTCTTGTGAGTAGACAGCACGTAACCTTACTGGAATTAATAAATTACGTGTAACAGTTTTAAACTTAATATTAAGTAATGTACTGTTTAAATTAACCACATAAAAGGAATATATAAAGTATGAGTGTTTTTAGCTTTTATTTTGTCATGTCCTATATTTTTTCTCAAATGTCCTACATTTGGGGGCGTTGTCCTCTTTTGTGATTATACCATATAACCTGTTCCCTGTTCTGGGCAGGCCCAGCCGAGGGAGTAGTACACTTTGCCACTCCTCTGCACATGTGCCACTTGCACATCCTGCAGTGACAGCTTTCCCCCTCCTGCTGTTTTCTTGGAAGAAGAAGGGGAAGCTGCCATTCTCCACACCTCCTCATCTACCTGCTTTCTTAGAGAAGCAGCCAACCAGTTGTTTGAACAAGGAGGGAGAGGCAGGGTAAGGTGATCCAGAGGCCCAGCCCCTTACCTTGAACTCTGGGATCACCTCCTTTCTCCACCCTGTCCTGTTGGATGGGGTGTCCTACCGGATAATATGATTAGACTTTAGTTCTGTTGGATTTGTTTTTGCAATGATGAGCTGTTCAGAGTCCTATGACTTGACATGCTGCATGCCTAATAGATCATGCACCAAGACTAAAGATAAAATTGCTGTGTGTGTGTGTGTGTGTGTGTGTGTGTACATATGAGCATAGTTGTCCAGTTGCTTTTCAGGAAAGCTTTTACTTGCTCTGATGCCTTTCTCCAGCTCACTAGCCATGTCTAAAGAGTTAAACTTCTTGGAAGGAAATCTGGATCCCTCTGTTTGTAAAAGATATAATACAGTCAACTGAAGCAGCACATGATTGAAAAGTTGTGCCAAATGAACATCACCTGACTAATGATCAGCAAACTTTATCTTTGGTCAGGGTGGTTGTTTTTCTAAAGGGGAGGAGCAAAGTTCAATCAACAGTTCCAAAATGTCAGCGAGTTCCCGGCAAGAGGTAGAAAAGAGTTACAATGGCGCCTCACGTAACAAATTTAATTCGTTCCGGAGGCATGTTTGTTACATGAAACTTTCTTTACGCGAAACGGATTTTCCCATAGGAAATAATGGAAACTCAGACGATTGGTCCCACAACCCCCCAAATATTCATATAAAAATATTAACTGTATGTAAAAATGATGACAAAACACTGGAATTGAATTCAAAACATGCATTCAGTGTGCATGATCCTATGAAGTCTACTTAGGCTGCAATCCTAAAGACACTTTCCTGGAAGTAAACCCCATTGAACACACTGGGGCTAACTTCTGGGTAGACATGGTTAGGATGCTGCAATCAAAGACACTCTTCTGTAATCCAAGACACTTTCCAAGTGTCTCCCCACTTTCTCCTTCTCTTCATCCTGACCCTCTCTTTCCCCCTCTCCCTTCTGGCTAGCCCTGAGCTGCTTCTCTCTTCTCCACTGCTCTTCTCTCCCTCTGCCCAGCGGACACCCGGCCACAGGAGGAACAGTGTTGCTTTTGCTCTGGGCAGGCACACTAGGCAGCCCTGACGCTTTTTAAAATGGCTGCCAGCCAGTGCGTCTGCCCCAACTGCCAACACGTGTGCATGTTAAGTGAAGCAACGCTTGCTATGTGAGGCAGAATCCTAGAGAAATTTTTGCTTGTTATATGGAACATACTTTACGTGAGACGCTTGTTACGTGAGGTGTCACTGTACTTTCCAAACTTTATTTTTTAGAAGCCAGTTGTTGGGAGCTCATATGACAACTCATGCTTTTCTTAAGGCAAACAAGTGACATGGTTTTTACATCATTATTCATGGCATGGTGTTTTGACTAGCTATTTGGACATTATCACCAAAGGCAAATACATGTCTTTCATTTGGCCATAATGGTTAACCAGTTGCTTGACAGGTTTTTTAATCCCACACTGGCACATTCCATCATTTCTGGCTGTGTAGGCCACACACAATTCGTAATAGGATGACCAAGCTAGAGTTTTCCACTGTGCAGCCCAATCTTATGCGTATTTACTCAGAATTAAGTCTCACTGGGTTGAATAGAGTTCACTCCCAGACAACCTAGCAAACAAATTCTAATCAGAGATTTATTTACAGCAATGCTAGCCCAACCATCGAGGCAAATGAGGCCGCCACACAAGATGCCAAAATTCCAAGCTGAAAAAATGATGCAGAGAATGAACCTCTGCTTGCACTTCTGGCAACATTGCACAGAGGCACTCAGAGGAGCATTTTACTGGGTTACATCCCCTGTGGTACACCGTCAAAGTCCTTTTGATCTTCATTGCCTGAAGCATCAAGTTATGAAAAAGAGAAGGCAACACAGAGACTGATATGAAATGAGCAAGAATGAGGCTGCAACCTAACCTCCAGGTAGGCTGGCATAAGTGCCAGCCTTGGTGGTGTTGCAAAAGTGCCATCAGGCATTTCTGCACCACTCCTGGGAAGAGGGTTAGGCCAGTGCATAGACATGTGCTGGTCTCCACACACCACCACGGGAACGAGTTGCACTGGATGAAATTGGTTAGGATTATGCCCTGATTCTAGTATCTTACTCAACTTAAGATCAATCAAGCTGCTGCTATTGTACTTCTCAGCATGCTATAAAACACAAGGTGGGGAAGAAGTGGTAACATTTCAGTATCTCTTTGGTGGTGAAAAATCTTGGGCCAGATTGAGGGGAATCCATCATTCCAAGCACAGGTGGCTTTTACCTGTCCTCATCCTACTCTTGCAGAGGGCAAGCCAGTTTCACAGCCTCTTCCAGTTCAGAGTCTTGAGTTCGGAGCGGCTTGCATGGTTAAAATAAAACATTAGCAAGTTAAGCTTTGGGTGCCATTGGATATAAATTTAATTACATTCTACAAAACTTCATTTGAGTGCTTTGAGCTAATTAACAAGTCACATGTCAAAACCAGAGGGTGGGGGGAACTTAACTAAGTACAGACCAACTGAGCAGGTCCAGGCACTGTTCTTGCATCGGACCACTGACTCAGTGGGTAACTTCAGGCAACTGACTTGACTTTTCAGTTTCCACTTGCTTAACAACAATGCTAATTACTTACGCCACATAAAAGCACAAATAAAGGAGCAAATTGCTGATGCTTGCTAGACATGCAGTGCCTCAGGGTTCAGCTGAGACTGGGTCACTTTACCTGGGGGGGGGGGGAGAGGGAGGGCAGGGAGGAGGAGGAGGAGGAGGAGGGAAAGGGGCAGGAGGGAGGCATTTTAGGGGGAGGCCCAGTGGTGGGCTCCAGAAGGTTTGCATCTACTCTATGGAACTGGTTGTTAACAAGAGATAGGACATATAAAGATTAAAAATAGCCATTTAAAAGTGGCTCCCAGATGGGCAGAGAACTGGTTGTTAATTTTTTTGAATCCCATCACTGGGGAGGCCTGGCACTTATGCCAGATCCTAGCCCTGTTCCTGCATAGCCTGGGCCAATCCCAGCCTGCTCAGATTTGCACCATCAATTTCAGTGGCACAGAGCCAAATAGGACTGTTGGGGCTGCTGCTTCTTTGCCCAGGATAAGGAAAACGTTTCCTCTTCCCTCCGTCTGGTGCAGCAGCCTGAAACTTGTGTTGGACACACAAGTCAGGATTGTGCTAGGATTAGGATTTTGCTGCCCATCTATCTTCACTATGAGGAAATGATAAAACATTTGGCTTTTTGGTTCAGAAAAAAGGACAAACACAGAGTTGTTCATATATTATATCTGGATGCAGCTGTTTCTGTCCAGGTACATATTCCCATGCAAATGGCTGAAGGTGGATTAATTTTACAGATCAACCATCAGTTTATACAGCACACAGAATATGGTATCTAGTACAGATGACTCATGCCTAATCCTATCTGATTGGGTCCAGTGGTGGAACACAGACATGCCTGTATGCAGCATGCAATGCACAACATAATTGTGCTTGGCAATGCTGCCAGTGAGAATGACTTCCCATTTGCCTTTGGGTCATCCTGTCCCCAAACATAGGATTAAGCATGTACCTTTTTTGACCCAGGTATGTCAGCACTGGGAGAAGTGGATTTGTTTGGATAGTATAAATATGATTGCATTCAGATACAGTTTAATATTGTAGGAACAGCCCCTAAGAGAGAACTTGCTAGAGATTTATAAAATGAATGAATGGTATGAAGAAAGTGAACAGAGAAAGTTTGAACAAAGTGAACTATTTCTTGCACCCTCATCATTATACTAGAATTTGGCATCGTCCGAAAAAAAGAAACAGTATTATGTTCATAACAAACATCTCCAGTAGATAAAACGGAATATAAATTTAATAAATAAGATTGGTCCTAACCAATTTCCTCTCTCTGGAGTAAGGGCAATGAAACTCTGAGATACAGAAACATTGCCTTGCTTTGAAGAGGCTGTGACTGCCCCCTAACTGCAGGATGCCAAACATGTCCCACTGGCACAGCTATGTCAGTGCTAGAAAGTTGGTTAGGGTTGTGTCCTATATAAAATAACAGAAAAAAGGATGTAATGTTTCACATAAGACAGAGTGAACTAATGAAATTGACTGCCACATGCTGTGATGACAACCAGTAGCAGTGGGCTGGCTAGGGGCTCAGGGGAATCTGGTGCACTAGTGACACAAGGGTTGTTTACCAGTAGCAGTACCAGTAGACTATCTAACCAACTTATCGTCTACTTATGCCGTCAGTTTTTCGCTGCATCAGGCTTTTTTCTAAGGAGACCCCATGATCAAAATATTTGAGCTTCAGCTTCAGTATCTGTCCTTTTAGTGAACAGTCAGAGTTGATTTCCTGGAGGATGGACTGATTTGATCTCCTTGCATTCCAAGGGACTCTCAAGAGTCTTCTCCAGCACCATAATTCAAAGACATCTATCCTTCAGTGGTCAGCCTTCTTTATAGTCCAGCTCTCACAGCCATACTTTACCACAGGACAAACCATAGCTTTAACTAGATGGATTAACTAGATGGTGACAGCTTGACTTTTAATTAAGTTATCTAGCCCTGTTATAGCTTTTCTCGCCAGAATCAGGCATCTTTTGATTTCCTGGCCGCAGTTACCATTTGAAATGATGTTAGGAAAATAAACAGTGCAGTGATGCCAGGAAAATAAACTTGAAAATAAACAAGAAAAGGCTTGGGCCAGCACGTGTCCACAAGATAGATGGCCTAGCAGTGCTAGCATAGGCAATGCAGCAAGGGCATGCCAGGGGCATGTTGAGACATGGCCTAGAACAGCACAGTTATGCTATCCCCAGACCCCATTTCCAGGGCAGAATGCCCCCTCTCAGCTCCTGCAGCCTGCACCATCTCATGAGTGGGCACCAGAGGGTAGACCCAATGGGGCCATGTAAAGCAAAGGTACGAAAAATGGAAGTGATGGATCTGGCATGTCAGTTCTGGATATGGCCTAATTTAGGCTGGCATAGCTGGCCCATTCTCTCTCTGTCCTAAGTTAGGATTGCACTGTACAGTCGATCCCCAAGTTTTTGCCCCACAGGAGAATGGAGGCAATTTTGTCACCAGAGATACTACCAGAGTCTGGGGAACTACCAGACTACCAGAGTGTGAGGGGAACCCTGGGATGTCCCACATAACACTTGTAGGGATCTGTGGAGCCAGGGTGGTTGGATTCATACCATGCTTGTAAGTCCCCTTGACATAGACATGTGGTCACTGTAGGAAATGAAATGTCGGGGTTCAGGGTGGTTCAAGACTTCCAGCTGCCCAAGATGGCATGCCAAATGCTGCCCTTCCTTACCAGTGCGGTCCCAGCATCTGCTCCTCCTTCTCCCTGTATTGCTATGCACAGGGAGCAAGTTCATGCTTTCTGTTTTTTCTGCCGTTTGCAACCAGGATTTTCAATTTAAATTTTAATTCTGTTTCTTAACTAGCAGTGGTGTGGTATACAGCCTGGTGCCTGTTGTTCAGGACATTCAGGCATCTAATTGGATCAGGGACCCTGGAGAAGGTGAACACTTTTAATGAAAAAAAAATCACTACATTTATATACTGGCTTTATGACAATGCATTAAAGGGGATTACAATTTAAAATGGCAAAACAAAAAAAGGTACCAAACCAAAAATATGAAAAGAAACAAACAGCAAGATTTCCTCATTCTGTCAATGGTCTCTTCAGGAACTGATGGTATGAACTCTGATCTGGGCTGCTTCTCCTCTCTCAAGACAAGGTGACCATATATCCTCTTTTTCCAGGACATGTCTTCTTTTTTAGCCTTGTGCCTTAAAAAACAACTTCATTGTTCAGGACTATGTTTCCTTGTGAGCAGGCAACATGTATCCTGCTAATGAATAAATTATTTATAATACATGAAGGCTGCAATCCTAACAACACTTTCCTATGAGTAAGACCCATTGAACACAATGGGCTTACTTTTGAGTAGACCTGGTTAGGACTGTGGTATATTTAGGAGAGACTGCAACATGTGCGTCATCTTATCATTATTCCGATCTAGGCAGGATCCACTTGTTTGGCTAGATATAGCCATTGACATGATTGAGATATACTTCAACCCGTGCGTTGCTCCATCTGTTGTTGAAGGCATTTTATATCTACTGCCAGGCACAGGGTGAACATATTCTGGCACCCAAAATGTAGGACAGGGTCCACCAAAAAAAGGTTTGGAGGACCCTGTTGTCCTTTTTGGATTCCAGCATATGGTCACCCTTTACTCAGGAGTAAGCCCATTGACTTAATGGGCTTACCTCTGAGTAGACTTGTATTATGCAGTATAGACTTACCTGGGCTTCTGCTGGGGTGGGAGGTGCATGGTGGAGGGTGGTGGCGGCACTGGGGAGCAGTTAAAAGTTAGCCGCGGCACAGCATGAGTTAGCTTTTGCCGCCACAGCAGCCATTGTAATCAGCATGTGCACGCAGCGTCACATTGCATAGTGCGCATACATGCGGTGGTTTCATTACGGAAGCAACGCTTCCTCTTTCTCCCTGCAGCCGGCCGTGCGTGTGCCCTGATGACCTGGTCTGGTCTGGTGAGAGTGAAAGTGAGAGTGACCTGGCCAGGTCATAAGGGTGCATGCATGGCCAGCTGCAGGGAGAAAGAGGAAGTGTTGCTTCCATATTGAAACCAATGTGTGCATGCGCACTATGCAGCCTGACGCTGCGCACGCATGTTAGTTACAATGGCTGCCACGGCGGCAAAAGCTAACTCGCGCCATGCCGCGCCTAACTCTTAACTGCCCCCAATGCATCCAAGCACCCTCCCTCCCACCCACCCACCCCAGATGGCCAGACATTTGTCTATTGGACCAGACAGTCTGGTCTAATAGGCAAAAACTGGACAAGTCTGGCCAATTCCGGTCATCTGGGAAGCCTGGCCAGGCACCTATTCATCTACTCACATGTCCATGTTTTTGAACTGCTATGTTGGCAGGAGCTGGGTTAGGGATGGGAACTACCTCCATCTTGCAGTATTCGGGGTTCTTGAACCCAGGTCTTGGACTGCCAACGTTCCAGTCAACAAGCACAACATTCTAACCACAACACTCTAACCACGGAGCCACTGCAGCTCCCAGTCCTGTTCAACCAGGGTGACCATATAGAATGGAGGACAGTGTGCCTGTACCTTTAACCACTGCATCGAAGAGGGAATTTAAAGGTAGAAGCACTCTGTCCTCCATTCTGTATGGTCACCCTGTGTTCAACCCAATATACCAGCTCTTTTTCCAGGGGCAATTCCTGGATTGTGCTGTTGTGTTACTTTTTAAGATTATGAATCCTTTTGAGTTAAGGACTTATTCTTTTGCCAAGTGAAAAAACCACACTACAGTTTGTTCACATTCTGCAAAGTATTTGTTTTATTGCTGCAATCCAGGTAGATCTGTGACTTTACATTTGACAGCCAGTCCTTGTTTTCCTTGTTTCTCATCCACAGGTGTATTGACTTCTGTTCAGGCAACACCCTCCTTCCTGGTTCAAGGTAACGTTTGTTCCTGTTGCCACCAGCTTGCTGCTATCTGTCCAAGATAAGCTCAAGTAATCCAACCTGCTTTGCCAAGCCTAACAACATCAATTTCTCCTCTCTGAAGATTGGAGAACAAAGAAAAAAAGGCATGTTCAAACCTGTTTAATGAAGCTGCAAGGCAGAGGAGAGATTTCATAGTTAAGATTCTCCCTACCCCGTTTTTTTTTTTGGAATTATGCTGGGCAAGCAGCGGTAGGTGACTTTGAATTATAGGCCCTATTCAGCATGTGGTGACTTTTGAATTGTAGGCCCTATTCAGCAACTGCTAAAATATTAGATAACTAGCAAAATGTACCCGCAATGTGGGAGTAAAATACCCCCCATACTCCATCCCCATTGTGCAACACCTCCATTACGCAACACCCTCCCATGCACTTCAACCCCTCCTGCACATCGACCCCTCCTGCGCATCACACCCGTGTGCCGCAACATCCCCCCCCATGCACAGCCACTCCCCCACACAGCCACTCCTCCACACTCCCCGATATGCATCAACCTCCCCAGCGCATCATCTTCCATGCACAACCTCACCATGAGCAACACTCCCCCACTATATCCCAGTGTTGGCAGTGACAGGAATTGGAGGATGCTCCTTAGGAGATTGTAAGACCACCTGCTCTGTTCCTGAGAGGCTCCTGCCTCTTTCTCCACCTGGCAAGAGGCAAGGGACACCAGCCTTGGAGGGTGAGCACTTGGTCCCTGGACTTACTTTGCTGCCCTGCCCCTCCTCTGAGCTACTGGGGGAGGAAGTGAGAAGAGGGTGAGCATTTCGGTCCTTGACTCTCTGTTGTTGCTACAGGCCCTGTCAAATTACAGTATATGCTTAAAACATCAGGGGAGCCCAGGGGAGGGGACGGGAGGGTGGGAGAGGTTGTAGCCACATTAATAGGGTGACGGGTTCTGGACGATATGCCAGGAGGGGGGTGCAGGCCATTTCAGGAGGAGGAACAGTCATAGGCAGACCATCCCTTTCAGGCCCCCTGCCTCAACCCTCTGACCCTTGGCAATCTAGGCAACAGTCCCAAGTCTTAAGCGGCTGCTTCTGAATGCCAGGTCCGTGGATAATAAAACCAGTCTCATCCAGGACCTCATCTGGATGAGTCTGTGGACCTGGTTTGCATTATGGAGGCCTGGCTGGATGAGGCCGGAGGTATGGGCCTCTTTTAGATCTGTCCACCAGGTTTCCGGGTGCTGCAGCAGCCAAGACTACACGCATGGGAAGGTGGGTTGCAATAGTCTATTGTGATTCTATCGCTATCACCAGATCCCCTGTCCAGCAGTTCACAGGCCAGGGCTCACTGGTGAGCCTATTCAGTGGTGGTGGTGGCAGCTAAGAGGCAGCAACTTTTCTGCTGCCATTGCATTTCAAACATCCTGTTCCTGGGCAAAATGGTCAAGCAGGTGGTGGTGTCCCAGCTTCATAGGGTTCTGGATGAAGCTGATTATCTGGATCCTTTTCAATCTGGCTTCAGGCCAGGGTTTGGGATAGAGACTGCTTTGGTCACCTTGGTGGATGACCTATGCCGAGGAATGGGCAGGAGGAGTGCATCCCTGTTGGTCCTGCTGGACCTTCGCCTACTCATGATATGGTGAACTTTTCTTTCCCATCATGGTGAACCCATATATGGTGTTCCCATATGATGAACCCATTCTTTCCCAGCTAAATGCATATTTTTGTTTTTTTCAGTTTTTTGGCCATCACTTTTGATAGAAAGGAGATATCTCAAAACTAATTATTGTATTGGATTCTGCTCTTTGATAAGAATCCAAAGACATATGACACAATGGGATACTGCGCACCACTGCAAAGTTCCAAAGCCCATGCCGAGGCACCCCAAACATCTGCAGCTCAGGATTTGATGGCTTCCATTGCAACCATGGGTCTGTCTCAAAGAATATCTGCCCCTACTCATGATGCGGGGCACACACTGGACCTTGTGTTCACTGCTGGGCAGGTTGATGGTGATCTGGATGTGAAGGACATCTCCATCACCCCATTGCCATGGACAGATCACTACCTGGTGGGATTTAGGCTTATCGCAGCTGGTAGCCTCTGCACAGGCGGGGGACTGCATTCCATGGTCTGCCCCCGGAGACTGATGGATCCAAATGGTTTCCTGAGGGCTCTGGGGGATTTTCCTGCTGCCAGAGCTGGCGACTCACCCGGCTTCTTGGTCAATCTCTGGAACACGGAGATGACCAGGGCCCTGGATGAGATTGCTCCTGAGCGACCTCGGCCCTGCCGTAGATCAAATGCAGCTCCTTGGTTTTCTGGGGAGCTGTGGGCTTTGAAACAGCAAGGTCGACGTTTAGAGCGACGGCAGCGAAAGACTCGTGTCGTTTCTGATCTGGCAGAGGCCAGGGCTCACTGGCGTGCCTACTCTGCGGCGGTGGTGGCGGCTAAAAAAGAATACTTTGCTACCACCATCGCATCCGCAGAGAACCGTCCAGCAAAGCTCTTCCGTGTGGTCCGGGGCCTACTCCATCTGGCCCCCCTCACTGATGTGGTAGAGCACACGGAGGCTCGCTGTGGCGAGTTCGCTCAACACTTTGCGGACAAGGTCGATCAGATCCGGCATGACTTGGACACCACTTTAACAACATCCAACGATGTCCCTGGGGCGCCTGTCTTATCCATCTTTTGGGATTCTTTTCAGCTTGTAGAACCTGAGGATGTGGACAGGATTCTCTGTAGTGTGAGACCATCTGCTTGCCCACTCGACCCTTGCCCAGCCTGGCTAATCAGACTGGCCTGGGATGGACTGGCCGAGTGGACAGGGAGGGTGGTGAACTCCTCTCTGAGGGAGGGGGTGTTGCCTTCTGCATTAAAGCAGGCAGTGGTTCGCCCCCTCCTGAAGAAACCCTCCCTGGACCCTAAAAATCTAAACAATTATCGGCCAGTCTCAAACATCCCATTTCTGGGCAAAGTGGTCGAGTGGGTGGTGGCGTCCCAGCTTCAGAGGGTCCTGGATGAAGCTGATTATCTGGATCCCTTCCAATCTGGTTTCAGGCCGGGATTTGGGACAGAGACTGCCTTGGTCGCCTTGGTGGATGACCTACGCCGGGGAATGGACAGCGGGAGTGCGTCCCTATTGGTCCTGCTGGACCTCTCAGCGGCCTTCGACACCATCGACCATGGTGTCCTTCTGGTTCGGTTGGCTGGGTTGGGGATCGGAGGCACTGTTCTGCAGTGGTTCCGCTCCTACCTGGCTGACAGGTCCCAGAAGGTGGTGCTGGGGGATGCTTGTTCGGTGCCCTGGCCTCTTCGGTGCGGGGTGCCGCAAGGTTCCATCCTATCCCCCATGCTGTTTAACATCTACAGGAAGCTGCTGGAAGAGGTCATCCGGAGGTTTGGAGTTAGGTGTCATCAATACGCCGATGACACCCAGCTCTATCTCTCCTTTCCTCCTGAGTCCAAGGAGGCAGTTGAAGTCCTGAATCGTTGTCTGGAGGCAGTGGGGGACTGGATGAGCTGAGATTAAATCCTGATAAGACAGAGGTTCTCCTGGTCCGGAAGGCCTCGACTCAGATATTGGAATATCATCCTGTTCTGGATGGGGTTGCACTCCCTCTGAAGGAGCAGGTTTGCAGCTTGGGGGTTCTCCTGGATTCGCAGCTGCTCCTGGAGTCCCAGGTGGCGGCTGTGGCCAGGGGAGCCTTTGCTCAGCTTCAGCTGATCCACCAGCTGCAACCATACCTGAGTCGCTCGGATCTGGCCACGGTGACCCATGCCCTAGTGACATCGAGACTGGACTATTGCGCTCTACGTGGGGCTGCCTCTGAAGATGGTCCGGAAGCTTCAACTAGTCCAGAATGCAGCGGCCCGTGTGGTTGCTGGGGCTCGTCGGCTCGACTCTGTCGGACCACTGCTTCAGCGACTACACTGGCTGCCCATTCGTTTCCGGGCTGAATTCAAAGTGCTGGTCCTGACCTTTAAAGCCCTAAACGGCTCAGGTCCAGGGTACCTGAGGGACCGCCTTCTTCCGTACAATCCAACCCGTCACCTAAGGTCATCTGAGGGGGCCCTACTGACTGTGCCACCACTAAAAGATGTGAGAGGTGTGGCGGCCAGAGATAGGGCCTTCTCGGTGGTGGCACCCCGGCTTTGGAACTCCCTCCCCATAGAACTTAGGAAAGCTCCCTCAATATAGAGCTTCAGGCGGAGCCTAAAAACCTTTTATTTTAAAAAAGCGTTTTAAACAGGGCAGAGGGTGGGGGGCAGTGTTTTAGTGTTTTTTATTGTTTTAATGAATGTCTCTTACCTTGTTTTTAATTGTTCTTAATCTTTATTATTCTAATTGTATTTTAATTGTATTTTAATTATGTTTTAAATTTGTATTTATTAGCAATTTTAATGGTGTTTTACTCTTTAATGTTAGCCGCCTTGGGCTCCCTCTTATGGGGGAGGAAAGGCGGGGTACAAATTGAATAAATAAAATAACATAAATAAAATGAAGCCAAAATGGAGGACAATGAAGCCAAAATGGAGGATACCCGGACAGGAGGCTAAAAATCCAGACAAATCCGGGAATTCCTGGTCATATGCTCATCCTGCTCCTAGAGTCCCAGGTGTTGGCTGTAGCCATACCTGAGTCAGTCAGATCTGGCCACGGTGACCCACACCCTAGTGACATCTAGACTGGATTACTGCAAGATGCTTTACATAGGGCTGCCTCTGAAGACGGTCTGGAAACTCCAATTTGTCCAGAATGCAGTGGCTTGCGTGATTGCTGGAGCTCAGCAGTTAGACTCTGTTGGGCCACTGCTCCAGTGGCTGCACTGGCTGCCCATTGGCTTCTGGGCTGAATTCAGAGTGCTGTTCTGACCTATAAAGTCCTCTACAGCTCGGGTCTGGAGTACCTGAGGAACCACCTGCATCCATACAATCCAACCCATCACCAGTGGTGGGCCTGGCCTGGCCCAAGAACCGGTTCTCTGGAAGTGGGCAGGGCCAGGGTCATAGGGTGGGGTCAGGGTCAGGGGACGGGGAGGTTTTTAATTTAAAAATTAAAAAATAAAATTACTTACTTCAGAGTAGACCTGCATAGGATGGGGCTCTGAGGCTGCAGTCCTCTCCACACTGGCCTGGGAGTAAGTCCCATTGACTATACTGGGACTTACTTCAGAGTAGACATGCATAGGATGGTGCTCTGAAGCTGCAGTCCTCTCCACACTTTCCTAGGAGTAAGTCCCTATACTGGGACTTACTTCTGAGTAGACCTGTATAGGAGGTTCTCAGCCTCCCCGGCCGGGAGAGCGCGGTGGCGCTGAGCTCCCCCTTCTTAGCCTCCCTGGCTGGCCGGGAGAGGCTGGGAGAGCGTGGAAGCGCTGCGCTCCCCCTTCTTAGCCTCCCTGGCCGGCTGGGAGAGGCTGAGAGAGTGCGGTGGTGCTCGCTCCCCCTTCTTAGCCTCCCCGGCCGGCCGGAAGAGGAGAGCGTGGTGGCGGCTGAACGGTCCCCATGGTTCTGGGGGCCCCCTGCCGCTGCTGGCTCGCCAGTGGCAGGGGGATTGGAAGATCCGGTCCCCCAGAACCAGACCGAACCAGCCTGTGTCTACCAGTGCCCATCACCTAAGATCACTAGCATTCTAAGATTTGTCTTGTGAGGTTGCTTGTGAGTGAGTGTGACTTCCTAAAGGCCATTCTCAGCCTTTTACCTAAAATGATAAATAATAAAGCTAGGTCAATATAGTGCATTTGAAAATATAGTTACTGTTCTTTTGTCGTTTTTCCAACCTACTTGCTGCTTTCTACTCTCACCTACTGTAAAAAGCAGGATTTGGGATTTATTTGACAGCATGTGGAGAGAGGAGAGAAAAGAAGGACAAAAGAGTGGTAACTGCAATATTTTATCATAGCCTTGGAATGTTTAAGGGGAAATACAGGCTTTCAGGTGCAGGCTACATGCTGCTTTTTGAAGTTACAATTTCCCCAAAAGCAAACATGTAGCAGAAAGTTTAGGCATATTTTACTCAGTAGTAAGTCCTGCTGTAATCAATGGGGCTTTATTCCTAGTAAAACTGCAGCCTAAAGTTAACACCATTATTAACTCAAGCAGTTTGTGCAATAATTAACTGTCCAATAGGGGGAAGGCCATTCACAGCATAAAAAAAAAGAAAGAAAAACATGAGCAAAAATGATTTAAAATCTGACCACATCAACTTAAAAGTGGGCTTAAAAATAACATTGAAGAAATGTTATATTGCTGCCATCTTCAAAAGTCCATGTGGTACAGATGGCTATTTTAGTCAGAAGCAAGCACCACAACAAAATTTGGGACACCTGCAAAAATCTGTGAATGTGCTTCTCAATGTGTTTTCTAGTATTTTCCTAGAATTCCAGCTCCTCACCCCACCCCCACATCATTTTTTCTTAAATGTTAAAAGTTACTATTGGAATGAACCCGCAGTTGCAGGAGTAAAATTTCAAGAATATTTGTGGGACCCCCATGCAACACCCTCCCTGTGCAACACCCTCCCCTGGTGAACCAGAAACTGGCACCACTGGGCACCAAATCAGTTCTTCATCACAGAAGGAATACACTCCCTAAATTTCATGCTTCTCGGTCCAGGGGTTGGGGCTGGCTGTTGAGCAATCAGGGATTCAGTGTAAAGTATAGGGACAAAAAGCACTGTGTTCCTTTTTCATCACCTTCCGGTTTGAATTTCCCAAACTGTTTCTTAGTGGGGTGCCTGTGGGAACACCTTCCCCAAATTTCATGCTTCTAACCCAGTGGTTTTGACTGGGCATTGCTGAGTGAGTAAGTCATTGACTCTTCATTTAGATTATCCTCAATCAAATCCACACATTAGTGTTCAAATTATGCAAGGTAAGGCGGGGCACCTTAAGGAAATTCACTATAGGTATCCTTCAATTATATCCAAATACATTCCCAGTAGCCTTAAAACAGTAGCTGAAAGAGCATCAGAAAAGTTATGGGGATTGCCCTGGATGGAAGCAGTTAGTAGTGATCTCTGTGGTCATAGGCTCCAACCTGGAGTTACTGCTGGCTTGCCTTTTAACTATCAAAAATACTGTTCACAACAGTCCAGCCTCTGCTTGACTTGGATATGTCCCATCATAGGAAATACAGCAAAATCAAAGTCTGGCACCTGGCTTGTTGCTTAAATGTGATTGTTTCGACATGTTCAATCCTAAACATGTCGACTCAGAAGTAAGTCCTATTGTATTGAAGGGAAGTCTGTTTAGGATTGCAGCCAAAGTGTTGCAGGTAGCACATGAATTTGTTTCATTGCATAGAAGAGAAAAAGGAGAGAAAACATAACCCTGAGGCCAGTTCCCAAATTGATGAAACTTGTGGAGATTGGCAGCGTTATGCCCACTCAGTTTTTTAGATCAGAATATGAGCTTCTGTGACACAGATAGAAAAAATCATCAGTTTCTGAGCAGTCATTAAACATCGCTTTATTACACATTCATTCATTTTAAGAAATACGATTTGAATTCTCAGATACAGAGTGCAATTAAAATTTGTGCTGCTTCCTAATTAACTTAAATTCTAACACATCCCAAAGGTTTACAAGCCAATAATTAAACAAGACTATGTGAACTCAATAAATAGTAACATCTGGTCCAGTTCAACTATATATTAACAAATCACATATTTAATACAGAAAGAAAAACCCTGAATATCATCAGCCTGTTACTATACTCTAGCGTGCAGGCCAGTGGTAAAATCTATCAAGTTTCATGTGGCAAATCATAGTTTGGTTTTACCTTGATAAAAATACTTGTGATACTAGTGCCCATTAGGATTAATAAGTTGAGACAAATATGAAAATATTCCAAGTACCAAAGGTTTTTAAAAATGTTTAGTTGTAACACATTATAATCATTATAAATAAGGAAGCTTTTTTACATAAATAGTCTTTGGCTATACGTTACTCTGCCTTATGCTGTACATAAATATGAATAAGTACATTTGTGAATAATTATGGTAGATATCTTAAAACTTTAAAGATTTTAGGTGCAGTACGTCCAAAACAAGATGTCTTTTGCTACAAGAGAAAAAAACAGACTTTGTATGTTTTTAGACATGTGTGTTATCTCTTGGCATGGTATGCATTCTTCATTAGGAACTGTCAATGTCTGAAGTTTTACTTAAAAGCAAGGGCTGATTCACTGCAGTGAGACTTAAGTTCTGAGTCTCTGCCTCCTTTGACTTGACCTCTGCATGAGTTTTAACTGGCAGTTTTTGGACTCAGCCAGAGCCTTTGAAGGACTTTGACTCAAGTCAGATTTTTCAAAATGCATGTCAGGCTTGGTTCTGCCAAAAAAAAACCCTGAGGTCCTGATGTGTGTCAAAGTTCTCATTTAACACTCCTCTGATGTCCCCATCCCATCTGTAAACAATAGTTCTACTATTCTTTGAGCAAGTGCAGCAGTGCAGTAAATGTGAGTTTCTAAGTCTCTGCTTGTTCCTGAGAAAGATTCCAAAGTCCTGAATCATTTCTGGTTTCAAAACATGTCTGAATTCTGCATGAGTCTAGGAAACATGCTTTCGGTGACTTAAGACATGGTTTATGAATCAAGTGCCCATCCATGCTTAAAAGCCACTTTATGCAGCATTAGCATCCATCAGTCTTGAAAGACTATGGTATTATGCTTGATCCTGTATGCAAAGCACAAAGGCCTGGGTAGTTTACCAGTAATATGGAGGATAAGCTGTTACCCAAGCAGCAAATCCCCCCTCTCCACACCACTGAAATAGTCCAATGGAACGGCAGAGTCAATACGATTGGTTCCAGCTGCGTTGCAGAGCTGCGCTAAGGACAGGAGCTCACCCTGTCTTGTGGGGACTTGGGTCTCGAACCCTGCCCTTCTGGTTAACAGGCACAGAGTCTTAACCACTTGCACCACCCACAGCCTGTAAGCCACTTTATAAATTTCAGCAAAAGAGCTAGTATGTTTTGCACAGATCATCACATGTTTTGGGGGTTATTCTTGAAAATACAGTCTGCTCACATCTTACATGTAATTCACTTGCACAAATTCAAGTACATACTCGGTTAGCCAATACCCCAAAGAAAAACAACAGTTTAAATAGTGCCAGTGATTCTGCCTAATGACTTATTCTATGCCCCAAGGAAAGTCTGAAATGAGAGAATGAAGCTAATGTTTCATCAATTGTTTCAGTTCCAGTGTGACTCCAATGGTGTGATTTTTAGTTCATCAAAGAAATAGTACATATTTGTAAGAGTTAAAATAGTTTTGACTACATGCCAATTTTGGTTTTTCATTCCAACTTCGTAACATAATTCTCACATAAGATGCAGGCCGACTTATTCACATTTCCAGAAAAACACATACATTGCTCTTATTTGCTTCTTTTTACTCGTTTGCATTGTTGAAATATATTTTAAATTATGTTTTTAAATTGTCAACTACCTTGGAAGTCTCCACACTAAAAGATGGGATACAAATGTTTTCGGCTGCAATCCTAATCTCCAGTTAGGCCAGCATAAGCCCCAGCATAAGTCTTGTGCTGACCTAGGGTGTCACAAAAAATCTATAAGGGACTTCTGGCCCACTTCTGGAAGCAGAGGTTAAGCCAGGCATACATCACAGGCATACATCAACCTCCCCACACCACCATGAGAAGATATGCCATGTGAGTTAGGCTGGCCTAAACTGGCTAGGACTCCACCTTTAAATAATAAAAATCAAATGAGGATCCAAATGAAGATCAATTGTACAAATGAGGATCAGTTGAGGATCCAGGAGTAATACATTTACTCATTGCTTCCTAATACATGAACACACTGGGACCAAAACCTAGCAGATGCCATCTTAGGAAAGGCATTTCTTCTTTCGTCTCTCATAGAGGAAGGGGAATGTCTTCTATGGTTATATGACAAATGTGTGCATCATCTAATGAAAGTAAGAATGCTTTTCTCCTCTGAAGTTTGAACTTGTTCATGTGCAAATTAATGCAGATTTAATAGATAAAAAGCATATGATAAATCAACTAAGGTTTTTTTTCCTTACGTCCAGGGAGTTAAATGGGAGTTCAATCAATATTATGTGGCTGGTTGATTTCTAAAATTAGGAAGATTGTGCTTTAGGAAAAGCTGAAGAGAATAGATAAGAAATATACTCATGACAAATCCTGGACCATGAAGTCCCTAAAATTTTAAAATTGAGTTTTTTGAAATAAATACATGCATTTAAGGATAGAGAGGCTTAATTTGTTGTGTCCCCCATAATGTGGATTGTAAGCCTCTTGAGAACAAGTTCAAATAAGGCACGTATATTTTAGCCACAAGAGAGTACCAGTATTCTCAGCCAAAAAGAATGGTTTCATTGTTTGATTCAGTGATTTCAAGAATTGTGATTCAATGCTGGAAGAGGTGATATGAATGAAAGCATTGCAATTATTAAAGTTCAGATCATTTAAGTCAAATTATTATTACCAAACCATCTATGTCTCACCAAGACTAATACAGAGAATCCCTGAGAATTCTTGTTTTAGAGAGAGAGAGCCATAACCCTCAAAAGATGTTAAGCTGTGTTGGTTCTTGATCTGTCACTGTTTCCTGTAGTTCAAGCATTAGGTTTTAATGGCACTTTAGGTACAGATACACAGTACAAGCTTTTCACCGTGTTTTTTCCTTCAACCAATGCAAACAGAAAGAAGCATCATGGGAATCAGCAAAATAAATAAATTAGTCCATGCTCACTTAAGCAAGATCATAGCGTTTTCTTTTCAAAGTGAGGGACAATTCCAACATCATCCTGTGTCAAACTTCTTTCTTTTTCATTCATCCTCAGGTTGTCTTCTGCAAGCTGGGATAGGTACCTCTGTAGTTAGTAAACAGAATGGAAATGTTTTTACAGTGAATGAAAATTAAATGACTTAGCCAATATTTCATACACACATATCACTATCAAACATTTATGTCATATGTCAAACATTTATGTCATTTATGTCAAAGATATACATTTTGCTGCTTTAGAAGGAAGAAATACAATTTGATACAATTTCATTCTTTAATGCTGTCACTACCAAAATCGGAATGGATCAGAAGCAGAACCAAACACTACCAAAATCAGAATTGGTCCAAGGGTTGGAACATAGCATCCCTCAGTCACAAACTCTTCAATGCAAAGTATAGGGAGGAAAACGCGTTGCACCCCTTTTCACCCCCCTCAGTCACAGAAGGAACATCCACCCCAAATTTCATGCTTCTAGGCCCAGCGGTTTTGGCAGGGTGTTGATGAGTCAGTGAGTCAGTGACTTTTCTCTTATATATATATATATATATACACACACACACACACACACACACTTTGCATTTGGCGCTCATATATATATATATATATATATATATATATATATATATATATATATATATATATATATATATATATATATGAGCGCCATATGGAATATATATATATTCCATTTGGCTTGGTTTCTTTCTCTATATAATAAGCAGATTTCCCTTCCTTTCACAAGTTAAAATAGACCTAAATTGACAAAATCCAGAAAACCCACCGAGCCAGAGTAAGTCATTAATGCCAGCCTGGGAATGTTGCAAATGTGCCATAATGTATATATGCACCTCCTCTAGAGTTGGCCAGAACAACACAAGAATGTGTGCTGGCTTGCAGAGGCTGCATTCAACTTTTCTGGTGACTGAAGAAGGTAAGTGTGTGTCAGCTGGGTTTGACTGCTGTGGAGGTCTAGGGGGCATCGGGACTTGTGTTGGAATCAGGAATCAGGATCCAGCACTTGTGGTGGATTTTGATCCTATTCCCAGGCAACTTGGCACAGCTTTGGGTTGCTCAGATCTGTTCATATCTTTAGGGGGCACAGTTCCGAGTAACACTAGTGACGCTGCTGCAACTCTCTCCGGGGGAAGGGGAAGAGATTTTCCTTGCTTCAGGCTTAACTGCTTTCAGTCCAACCTCATGCTGAATACACGCTGGCCAGTCAGTCTCCCTATTTCACTGCAAGTTAGGGCTGGCATGAATGCCGCATAGAATGCTGTTTTTACCTTCCCACTGAAGTGGTACCTATTTATCTACTGGCATTTACATGCTTTCATATTGCTAGGTTGGCATGAGCTAGGTTAAGGATGGAAGATCACCCCAGTCTTACAGAACCTTGGTCTAGAACCCTGGTCTGCTGGTTAGCAGGCACAGCATCTTAACCACTTGTGCCACTACTACCCTTATTAAATTTTAAATTAAAATATTTGTATTTTATATAAACATATTTTAACAATGATTTAGAACAATGCTTAATTTAAACCCTAAAATATACTGATAAAAGGAGTAACAGGCATGCTGCTATATCTGCAGGGGGTTTAGTTCCCCCTCCCATGTTCCAGAGAGGTTATGTGGAGAGGATCCAATCCAATTTAACCAATACTATTGGTTAAACCATGGATCTGAGATCTGTAGGCAAGAGAACCCCCTCCAAACCCCTGTGGGATTAAAAAAAGATAGATTAAAAAGAGTGGAAAATAGAGTTAAAGCTTCACTTCCAGGTTTCTTGCTCCTCTTTTGGCCTCCACTTCAGCTTGTATGCCTCTTTTGTGTGACTTTAGGGATATTTTAAAGGGCTGGAATCAGCTCCTGACCTTCTTGACCAGATGCTGCTTGTCAGTCCTCCTGCCACACACCTGAGACTTTATGAAAGCTGAAGACAGGTCATTGCTTTGCCACCCAACTGAAAGGCAGGACTGTGTGTCTTGCCCATCAGCATGTCATGTCTATTCAGGCTCACAAATATGTACACAAAGTATTATGCTCTACATGTTATGCATACAAGTGTGCTGGGAATTGGGCTTACTGTGATTCCTTGCTACATGAAGTACAGACATCCCCCATAACTATGGGAATTCAGTTCTGGGAAAGGGGGGAACCCTGAAGTTTCAGGCAAATCCCATGAAAATTACGGCTCTAACTGAATTATTAACAGGACCTTCCGTTAGTGTTCCAAATGGTTACCAGAAATAAGTTCAGCAAGGAAGTTGCTTTGCTAAAGCAAGAAATGCCCACACATCCAGCACTACCCAAAATCAATAATGCAGTAATGTGTATGTGAGAGGGTGCTGCTCTCCTGCGCCCAGGGGTAACAGAATCTGTGGATTTGGATCCTCAGATCTGGGGGATGCCTGTGGTAAAAATTTGCTTGTTATTGTGTACTAGCATGAAGTGCTCCACAAAGTACACCTGGAAGGATTAAAAGGAAATAAATTCAGGGTTAGTCTGTTTAGGTAGCTTTATATTGTGGCATTTGTTATTGAGGGGCAGCGACTGGCTTTAAACCACCTCCACCTATTAACTGCCTAACTCTCTACCCATTCTGGCTAGAAGTAGCATTGATTCACTTCATTTGTGGACAACTCTCAACCCACTGTTGTCAGTGAAAGTGCTTTGAAAATGCAAGTGGGGACTGATTCATAATCTGAACCATGACTGCAGGAATGTTCCTGAAACATTTCATCATATTGCAAAAGAATACCCCTTTAGAAGATACTCTGGCTTCCTGCAGGAATTACACCAACTTGCAGGCACTGCTGTCTAATGTTTAAATAATTTACATATTCAACCATAAGGTCAAACAACTATATGTTGAATATATATGTGTGAATTTCATGTTATGCTGCTGCACATACAGTGCACATTTACAGTACAGCTCCCCACAGGGTATGGTAAGGCAGTGTTCAGTACAAGTGTATGGCCACAATGAGATGAATGCCTAAGGATCATTTGCTACACAGCAAAGAGATTCAGACCAGCTGTGCTCTTAATTAAAAGTTAAATTCAGTATGAACACACACACACATACACCCCTTCTCTGGGGAAGAAAAACAGTTGACAACTTCTAAGCATTTCTCCTAATGAATTCTTGCCAAGGAAATGCCATTACTTCATGCTCTTAAAAAGAGATTCATCTGTTGCTTAGGTTCCCTAAAACCATTAATGTATGTAGACTTTAAATGAGCAAATGCATATTTTTCCAGCTATATAAATCTGCAGTGGTCTTGGATTAGTGGTTGCCCTAAAGGGAGAAAAAGAATCCTCAAGGCAAGCCTTTCACCTGTTCCCATCTCCTCTTTCACTTGGCCTTGTGCGTGACTTGCTACCATGCTGTATACAGCATTCTATATTCATGGGCAGCATGCACTTCATTTTCTAGATACAGGCCAAGCCTGAGTGATAGTTAATCTTCTCTCGATGGTTCATAGTCACAGCCAGGGAATTGAAGCAAAGCTCTTTATCTTCTAATTGGCTCTGCCTATTTAAGATGTTATGGAGGCCCATAATTTTAATTTCACAAGATAAAGTGGCATGGAGTATCCAACATTCTCATGACAGTTTGATGAAAAGTGAAGTGCAGAATTGGAAAGTCAGGGAAAGGAGTTGTGGGCAAGAATGACATTTCAAACCAAAAGTTTTGGATGATGTCTTCTTGAAGCAAATGGCAGATATTGCAAGGAAACATGAGGCAGCAGTAATGGGGGACTTTAACTATCCAGACATTTGTTGGGAGACAAACTCAGCCAAGTATGGAAGCTCCAATGAAATCTGATGGGCCTGGAAGGTAACTTCATCATCCAGAAAGTGGAGGAAGCTACAAAGAGAGGGGCCATCCTTAACCTGAGCTTAACAAATCATGAAGAACTGATTGACCAGGTCAATGTAGTGGGAACTTGAGGAGAAAGTGATCATGAACTGCTGGAATTTAGAATATTATGGGAAATAAAAAGAGTGCACAGTGAAATCTATACATTGGATTTCAGGAAGTCTGATTTCGACAAGATTAGAGGAATCATAGTGGGATCCTATTGGTTGATGAACTAATGGGAAAAGGGGCCCAAGATGGGTGGAAGCTCCTTAAGAAGCAGCTTCCATAAGTTCAGTCAGAAATTATTCCTATGAAAAAGAAAGGGGGGAAACCTCAGAAAACCAGGCTGGCTCCACAAGCAACTTGGGGATCAGCTGACGTTAAAGAAAGATATATATATAGGCAATGGAAGACTGGAAAGATTACCAGGAAGGAGAACAGGCAGATAGCCTGGTCCTGTAGGGAGGGGGTGAGGAATGCTAAAGCTCAATATGAGCTGAGGCTGGCCAAGGGAATCAAGGATAACAAAAAGAGCTTCTTTAGATATGTCCAAAGAAACAGGAGAAATGAGGGGGTGGGGCTGCTTCAGGACAAAGATGGACGATAGGTGTCTGGAAACCAAGAAAATGTGGAACACCTACTTTCCGTCTGTCTTCTCTCAGAAGGAGAGCTGAGCAAATGTGGGTGCAGGATTGTTGGCTTATGGGGGATATGCTCTAGGATTTCCTGCTGCAGGCAGGGGGTTGGATTAGATGACCTACTAGGTCCCTTCCAACTCTATGTGTTGGTAGTGCCTCTTTATTCTGCATTGGTCAGACCTCATCTTAAGTATTGTGTTCAGTTCTGGGCACCTCACTTTAAGAAAGATGCAGCCAAACGGGAGCAATTCCAGAGAAGAGCAACAAGAATGATCAGTGGGATAGAAGGGAAGCCCTGTGAGGAAAGGTTGGGGGAACTTGTTGAGCCTGGAGAAGAGAAGGCTGAGAGGAGACCTGATTGCCCTCTTCAGATACCTGAAAGGTGTCATATGGAGGAAGGGACTCGTTTGTTCTTAGCTGCCTCTGAAAGCAGAACTAGAACCAATGGGTTCAAACTGCAAGAAAGGAGATTCCAGTTGGATACCAGGAAAAAATTCCTGACGGTGAGGGCGGTTCGGCAGTGGAACAGATTTCCAAGGGAGGTGGTGGACTCTCCCTCACTGGGGATCCTCAAGCAGAAGCTCGATGAGCACCTGTCAGAGATGTGACGGTGAGGGCAGTTCGGCAGTGGAACAGATTGGCAAGGGAGGTGGTGGACTCTCCCTCACTGGGGATCTTCAAGCAGAGGCTCAACGAGCACTTGTTGGGGATGGTCTAGGATTTCCTGCTGCAGGCAGGGGGTTGGATTAGATGACCTACTAGGTCCCTTCCAACTCTATGATTCTATGTTCTAGGAGGATATCCTGCTACAGGCAAGGGGTTGGACTAGATGACCTACTGGGTTCCTTCCAAATTTATGATTTTGTGATCATAAATTTGTGAATTTATGATTTTGTGATCATAAATTCTACTCCCAGGAAAGTGTCTTTAGGATTGTAGCCTTACTCCCAGGAAAGCACCCAGAATGCCCCATTTCAAGATGGTGGTATCCAGTGCCAGATTCC
The DNA here is from genome assembly GCA_030015325.1 of Cryptoblepharus egeriae. Taxonomy (NCBI): domain Eukaryota; kingdom Metazoa; phylum Chordata; class Lepidosauria; order Squamata; family Scincidae; genus Cryptoblepharus; species Cryptoblepharus egeriae. Next base: position 52,984,391 of record JAREYC010000006.1, read on the forward strand.
AAGATGATACCATCCAGCTTTTGGCGACTACCCTAACATGACTCCCAAGGGGGTTCCAAACCCCTCTTTGAGAACCACTGTGTTATTGTAACATGAAGTGGGGAAGTACGTATGTCTAAATCTTATCCTTGTATGCTAGTACCCCAAGATATTTAATGTAGTGGCTCAACGCTTTTAATTTGAATGTATTAATAATTTCTTACCTGAAGATTTTTGTAGTGAATACCACTTCTACAATGGCGAGTTTTTGCTGTTTCTTCATTTGTGTAGAAAAGTCCACAAAGCTTGCAGTAAAAACCAGTTCTGGGCACAACAAATTCCACTCCTATATTTAAAAAAAATTAGATTAAAAAAAACATTAAAAGGGGGAAACTTAGAGCAAAGTTTGCATCCAAAGAGAACATTCTCCAAATGTTGGATAAATCCCAATTCTTGGATTAATCTCAAGAATTGTCATTATACTTAAGTACATTTTCACAATGCTGCCATTGGAGCTAGAATGTAGGTTAAGAGAATGAGCTATGAAACAGGCATTCTATTCAATGAGACCTAGAACCTGTCAGGGCTCACTGCTGGGACTCTGCGGTACGCAGCTGAGTGTCACAAACATGCTGTAAGGCATGCTTAAGAGCCTACTGGTAAATGCTGGTCTACTGCTAGAGCTAGCCTAATAATGGCCAGCATTGCACTAGTGCCAGTCCAACCACCGGTTCTTCACAGCTTTACAGTTCTTGACAGTTGCCTTTGGTAAAGTGGTCTACAAGGCTTTCAGGGGCCTTTCTGAGGCATGTGGAGGCCTAAGTCTCCACAAGCTTCTGAATGGTCACCAGAGGTCCTAGAAGGGCACTTCTAATCTTCTGGTCTTCCTAGAAGTATACTTTTGATCTTCCTGAAAGTGTACCTCCTGGATGTGTGCAGCCTCCACAGCTCCAGATGTGACCAGAGCAAGGCTTCTGTTGCATTCAGAGCTCTGTAGATCCCAAATTTGTGTAATTTTATTACATGTGGAATTTGGTACCTATAAGGGTTCCAGGAACTGAACCCCACGATAAAAGAATTCACTGTTGGATCCTCCTCAAAGGAAGGGGATGTTTACCAACTCTACCCACATAAGGGAGCAGCCTCACAATGGGGCAACTCATTTCTGCACCAGCTCTAGAGCTAGTCCAGAATGAAGAGACCTTCCTGTAAGAGCAGAAAACCTGCCATGGAGGTTCCGGATTTAACTTCCACCCATATCATCCAGTCTACTGCCTTGTGAAAGTAAGAAATCTGAAATCTGAAATTAAAAGATAGGTAGACCAATCCAGAATAGCACTTTGGTTGCCCTATCTATCACTAGGGTGGAGCAACTGCAAGATGCTCCACCCTATTTACTCTGGAAAAGGCTTGCGGCAGAGCAAGGCAACATAGGGTGTCCCAAGGAAGGTGGACCTGCTCTGCCCTAACTGGGGCAGCCTAGGCAGCTCAGGAGAGGCATGCTGAGGGCATGTTTAGCATTGCTTAGGGCAGAGCAGTTACTCTGTAGGCAGAGCCTGTTTCCAGGGCAGAAATGCCCCAGCTCCTCAGAGTTATACTACCTCAGGAGCAGGTATAGTAATGAGTAGATCCATAGAGGTCCATGATAAGGCAGTGTTGACCAAAGATCTGAGTTCTTGGCCAGCCTATCTACAACCCCTGCCTCTCAGGCAGCCCATTCACCCTAGGATACAGCAGGTCATTCCAAGCAATTCCCTTGCATCCACCCTCTAAAGGAACTGCAGCTGTAACTAGTTGTCAGGAACTGCTGGGCTTCCCTATAAGGCAGTCACCACAGCTGTTCCTAGTTCAGTGTGATCTGAGGGGGTCTCCTCAGACGCAAGCCCTCCCCAGCTGTCACTAACTTAGCATGCACTAACTTAGCATAATTTAGCATGCAGTTATGGCAGCCCAGGCTTCCTGACTCTCTGGATGCAGCATATCTTTCTGCTGTGGATACAGAATAGTTGGGGCAGCCGAGCTAGGGCTCTCCTCACTGCCCTTACTCTGGATTGTGCCTAACCTTCAGTTAGGCAAGCATAAGCTCTGGCACAAGTCTCTGTGCTGATCTGGAAGTGTTACAAAAGCGCTTTAAGGCACTTCTGCCCATTCCTTGGGTGGAGAAGTTAGGCCAGTGCACAAGTATGCACCAATCTTCCCCCACAACCATGGGAAGATATGCCATATTGAGTCAGGTTGGCCTCAATTGGTAAAGATTGTGCCCATACTGAAACAATAAAATAAAATTCCCACTGAATAAATCCTTTACCCATCAGTGGCAAATATAGCAGAAATACCATCAATATGGCTCTCTAATACAGTATTTTCAAAAACTCCCTCAAATGGACTTCAGGCAAAACCCTTGATTTCAACGGTTGCAATAACCAACTCACAGTTAAACAATACATTTGCCTCTCACAAAGGAATATCAAAAACTGTCTAATGCAGTGATTTTCAGTCAGTGTGCTGAGGTACACTGGTGTTCTGTGGGAGTTTAGGGAGAGTCATTTATTAATAAAAAAATTGGGGGATTTGAACAGCCTAGTTTGTCTTGTCAATAAAAAAAAACAATTTCAGTGCCTTGTTTGTGTGCAATGAGATGAAAAAAAGGTTGAAAATCAGTGATCTAGTCCATCCGTCCATTCATCTATCCATCCCACTTTTCAACTAAAAAGTTCAAGAGTGGTTTACAAAGAAAATGGAAAAAATTAGATCTTACATAAATTTTTAAAATTAAAAAACACATATTTTGGGGGTATACAATCCTGACCTTCCCTTTTGATGCTTAATCTCATTTTTGTAGTTTATTGCTTTTCTAAGAAATAACTCCTCCAAGTGATCTAAAATAACTGCATGCAGCAAAATAAAGGTACTGTCAAAAGTGGAATTATATTAAATGTGCCTGGACGTACCTAAAGGAATGCTGAGTTCAGTAAACACATCTTCTTGTTCCCATAATGGTGAAAAATGTGTTGTTTTTGATTCTGCATCCGGAAAGGCAAGAGTTTTCATTTCCTGAGACCTAGAATTTACTTTGAAAACAAAAGAGCACACTAAATAAAAACAATTCAGTGACATGGAGAAAATTATATCCCCAAATGTTTCTTAGATTCTAAGAATCATGTTTAATACAGCCTATCAGTAACAAGGCCCCAAGAGCAGCTGGACACATAATTTTCATTCTTTCCTGCTACATAGCAAGAACTTGCTACATGGCAGTGTCTTTTTCTAGAAGTAAAGATGGGGATATTCACCATGAAGATGCTATTTGTAATCCTAGGCATGTCTCCTTGGGGGCCGCAAAGATGCTGGTATTCATCACAGAGGTGCCAGCACTCAGTATCAGTGAGTACCCCCTCAAAAAGACCACAGCTACATAGCAATTTGAAGAATCTAAGCAATCTGCTTACTAATTATGCTTTAACCTTTATTCTAGGGCAGGGGTGTCCAAACCTTTTGGCAAGGAACTGGCACACTGGCAAACCTGGCATACTGTCAGGGGCCAGAAAACTAATTTACATTTCAAATTTGAATAAATTTACATACATTTACATTTAAGAATGTATTGGTGAGGATTACAAGGCTTGGCCAAGATAGAAGCCCAGATAGAAGCACTGAGGCTTAAGGGGTACATCTAGCCTCTGGGCTGGGGTTTGCAAACCACTGTTCTAGGGTCTATAATAGAGTCTAGATTCCACACTACATATATTCAGGAATTTGTTTGTTTGAGAATTTTGTTGAGACATAGGAATTTTGTTTCCATCCAATTGATTGATCTGTCAATTGATCTGTCTGTCTGTCGCTTTTCAACTAAAAAGTTCACAGATTTAAAAAGAAAATGAAAAATTAATGGCTAATGGAGACAGAGGAAGGGGGAGAAAGAATAAACTAGAGAAGAATCACTATATATGGTTTGTTCACAACTTCAGCTTCAGCTTAGTTTCAGGATGCTGTGAAGACTTTCTGAATAGTCTAATGTAGGAACTTAGGCCACCTAATGAAAAATTCATTTTCATGTTATACAAAAGCAATTGTTTACCATGGTAATGAAGGAGGCAATGAATCAGTATGAATCAATTGCCCTTTAAAACAGCTGAGTTTCAGCTCAGTGGCAGAAACTTCCCCTTGCAAAGCAATTTAGAAGTAATTAACACTTTGTATTCATGTGATAATCAGTGGGGGAAAGGAGGGGTTCTCCCTTCCAACTGAGAAACAAAACTTAACTGTTCATGAATCTTTCTCAGGCAATCTTACCCTACAATCCAGAGTAACTACGGGAGCAAGTATAAGACATTTATGTCGACGTAGTTACAGTACCATCTAGTGAAAACCCATGGGAAATTCATATTGCAATCCGGAGTAAATTGTTCTTACGTCGGAGCAAGGACTCCCCGTAGTTACTCTGGATTGCACCCTTGGTTGGATTAGGGATTAGGACTGCACTAACATTCTGACAATTGAAGCCTCACTGTGCAGCAAAGCATGCTGCAAAAGCAGTAGATTATTTAGTACATGTTTTGCCGGTCACTTCTTGGGTTAGATCTGTGCACTAAAAATACATGAGGCTGTCTGGTTATGAAATATGTAAACGTGATTCCAGTGGATGAATAGCACCTACAGCATTAATAACAGTATTACTGATAGAATACTGTTCATAACTTAACAGTCTGCCTATAAATCCATTTGCTGCAGGATTTTGGATCTGTTTTATTTTTGGCACAGTATTCAATGGAACTAAAATTTAAACAGTCTGCAAGAACCGTCCCAAAGTATATCATTTAATTTTCTAATAACTTAAAAGCTTTTAAAGAGCAAATCATTTTCCAATGCACATTCTGCATATATTTTATAAGCATGCCATGAAATACAACAAAACATATGGTGAAAATGAAAGGGAGCAATTGCATTAGAAAAAATCCAGCACTAATATAACAAATAAATTAAACTGTGCAAAAAGCCATTTCAGGATTAATTTATCTGTCTTGCAAGACATGTAAGGAATATTCTTCTAACAACTTGACAAAAATTACTTTGTTACAGTCTCATCACTGACAATTCTGCATCAATTAAGCTAGAAGTTCCAGAGGCTTGGCTCAATTTGCATTAACACAAAAAGCAGACACAATAAGAGGCATTTCTTCTAGAACGCTTTCTAGATCTTATTTCCTTCACAATTTCAATAAGAGTCTCTAATAGTTGAATTTTGACAGTGCTGGTAATCAGCTAGGCACCTTCCTAGAAACATTACAATACTTGTAATTTGGTACAATTACAATTTCTACTGTGGGTAAAATTTATTCTGGTGAAATGATGCATTAGAACTAAATTCATGATGCACTGTTTCCAAAAGTTTTCTAAGAGAAGGGAAGAAGAGAAGGGAAAAATATGCAGTTACCCTGAGATTTTTCATGCTCCTGATTTCCACAGCTTGTTTCCTCCTGGGAGCTTTTTACCAGCACTTCCATAGCCGTCCTATTCTTGCTTTCTAAAGAAGCCACCTCTTTATAATCATCTACAATTCTGTCACTCGGCTGCAAGTGTTCTTTTGGAGGTTCTTCCACCATATCATCAGTGTTTTCATTTCTTTTTATTTCCTTATCATGGTAATTAGAATCCCTTAGAGGTCTCCCTTCATGCAATTCATCTGGATTCTGTTCAGTGTCTGTATTTAGATGTGATGCTTTAGTAGTTCCATCATCACCCTCAGAGTCGCTGAGAGTTCCAGGAGCTTTTTCTTCTGATCTTAAACTGGCTTCCATCACATTTGATTTGTTTTCCGTGTTTAATAAATTCTGCTCATTCTTCACTTCCAGTACAGCAACAGCTATGGGATTCCCTTCATTGCATACTTTTTGTTTCTGATCAACTGTAACTATTTCTTCAAGGTCAGTTATATCAGGTTCCATGATAATAAGGTCATCTTCTCCCACCTCATCTACCGTTACTAGCTCTTCCATATTAGTTGGATACCAGGTCTCAGCTTCCATCTCACTTCCACTCTCCTGTTCCTGAACCAAATTGAAAAAGGTGGAAAATAATAAATTGATATAAGTAATTAGAGGATTCTGGAAAAATGCTTTTTTGATTTTCAAACTTTAACATATGCTACAGAGAATGTATTGGTATAATTGGAGATACTATGTATACATGCATACAATTAATACATGCATACATGTACTTCTGCAGAATTCCAACACTGCCATCTGTTAAGCCCATGTCCACTACTGAAATCTGATGATAAATATGTAAATCAGAAAAGTACATTATGAAAGGTTTACTGTATGTACACATGAACAAATGTGCGTTTACATATAACTGCTAATATTTTAAAACTAGCGAAAAGTGTACCTGCGTTGTGGGAGTAAAATTCCCCCATACACCATCCCCCACAGCACATCAATCCCTCACGCATATCAACCCCCATGCGCAACATCCCCCATGCGCATCAGTCCCCCATGCGCATCATTTCCCTATGTGCATCAAACACCATGCGCATCAAACCCCCATGCACATCAAACTCCCATGTGCAACATCTCCCATGCACATGAACCCCCATGTGCATCATTTCCCATGTTCATCCTCCATGAGCATCAGTCCCCCATGACATCATCTCCCCATGCGCATCAACCCCTCATGCTCATCCTCCTATGCGCAACATCCCCCATGCACATCAGTCCCCCATGCACATCAGTCCCCCATGCACATCAACCCCCAGTGCGCATCATCCCCCCAGTGCACATTCCCCATGCCCAATATCCCCCATGTGCATCAGTCCCCCATGCACATCAACCCCATGCACATCATCCCCCCATGCGCATCATCCCCCATATGCAACATCCCCTTGCGCATAAACCCCCATGCACAACATCCACCTATGCGCATCAGTCCCCCATGCGCATCAGTCCCTCTTGAGCATCATCCCCCCAATGTGCAACATCCCCCATGTGCATCAACCCCCCCCATGTGCAGCATCCTCCCCAGTGCAACCCCTCTCTCCAAACAACATCTCCCCCACTGCACCGGGCACAGAGCATCAAATTGGCTGGAGGCTGGTCAGCCTTTCATGTTAAGTATAGGACAAAAACACATTGCACCCCTTTTCAGCTCCTTAAGGGTTAAATTTCTCCACCTCAGTTCTTGGTGGGTGTTCATGTGACAGAAGGAACACCCTCCCCGAATTTCATGCTTCTAGGTCCGGGGTTGGGGCAGAGCATCCCTCAGCCAGGGATTCTTCAATGCAAAGTATAGGGAGGAAAATGCGTTGCGCCCCTTTTAACCCTTCCAGTTGGAGTTTCCAAAAACCGGTTCTTAGTGCACCCCTCAGACATGGAAGGAACACCCACCCCACTTATCATGCTTCTAGGCCTAGCAGTTTTGGCGGGGCATTGATGAGTGAGTGACTTTTCTCTTTTACATATATAGAAGATGTCAAACTGATTCAATGTTGCCAAATAGGATTAGGTAATTCCCATTTCAGTACTAGGCATGTGATGACCTATCTGCCTACCATGCTGTAATTGTTGCACTGTCATGTTGTCTAATCAATTATTTGCTGGTGCAACATGTTGAAGACCAGTGACAGCAAACTTTCTGAGTATGATCATTCAAAAATTTGGAAATGCCTAACATGATTCTGCGGATATGTAATCTCTCCCCCTGAACAACAGAGAAACAATTCTTAACATATTCATTTATTATAAAAACATATTGCAAATGTAGGACATGACAAAATAAAAGCTAAAAATAATTGATATAAATTTATTTCACATGGGTAATTTAAACACTACATTATTTATTATTAAATTTAAAGCTATTACATATAATTTACTACATACATTTATTAACTGCAAAAAGCGTGAAATTTGGGGTGAAATTTGTTCCTTCCGTGAAGGAGGGGTGCACTAAGAACCGGTTTTTGGAAACTCCAACTGGAAGGGTTAAAAGTAGTCCAGAAAATTTTAAACTATAATGTGCAGTAAAAAAGGGCAGGGTTTTGACTGAATTCAACTGAGAGGTAAGAGTTAAAACAAAAATAATTTATAAACAATACAAAACAGGCAGAGTTTGGATAAGAGAAAGATGAAAATATAAAAAATGCTTGGAAAATGGAAGCAGATGCAGAAATATACATATATACAAATGTGTGTGTGTGTGATTATAGGCAAACATAAAAGCAAAGAAATTCCCTAACATGTCTAATTGGATAGGCCCAATCCTATCCAACAATAGCAGAAGTGAAATGTGCATCTTTCCAGCATAGGTTGCCATGAAGCAGCCATAAAATACATAAATGTTGCTGCTCCTACTGACACTATACCATCTACCTACTATTCTTTTAAAGTACAGTGATGCCTCAGGTAACAAACGCCTCTCGTAAAGTATGTTTCATGTAACAAACAAAAATTTCTCTAAGTTCTGCTTCACGTAACAAACTGTGCTTCACATAAAGAACACATTCGTTGGCAGTTGGGGCAGACGCGCTTGCCGGCAGCCTGTTTAAAAAGCGTCAGGGCTGCCTAGCACTTGGCCATAGCAAAAGCAACACTTCCACGCTGTTCCTCCTGTGGCCGGGCGTCCACTTGGCAGAGGGAGAGAACAGCAGTGAAGAGGGAAGCAGCTCAGGGCTAGCCAAAAGGGAGTAGGGGAGAGAGAGGCTCAGGATGAAGAGAAGGAGAAAGTGGGGAGACACTTGGAACTTGTGTTCAATGGGTCTTACTTCCAGGAAAGTGTCTTTGATTGCAGCCTCCTAACCATATCTACCCAGAAGTAAGCCCCACTGTGTTCAACGGGGCTTATTCCCGGGAAAGTTTCTTTAGGATTGCAGCCTAAGTAGACTTCATAGGATCATGCACATTGAATGCATGTTTTGAATTCAATTCCAGTATTTTGTCATCATTTTTATATCCAGTTAATATTTTTCTATGAATATTTTTGGGGTGTGGAACCAATTGTCTGAGTTTCCATTATTTCTTATGGGAAAATCCACTTCACGTAAAGAACATTTCACAAAACAAACATGCCTCCGGAACGAATTAAATTTGTTACATGAGGCGCCACTGTAATGATAACTTATAAAATATGTTGCTAGAATAAAAACACATAAAACCACTTTCTGCTTTTCTCATTTAAAAAATATGTGTGACACAGGGGTGGGCAGATGCTGGTTCAGGCCTACTCGCCCAAATTAGATTTTCCCATTTCCCTGCCGCTGGCGAACCACCAGCAGCAGGAAAAGTCAAAAAGAGGGCGGACTGGTTCGCGCCGGCCACCATCTTTTTTCTAATGTGCACTGCGCAAGCGCCAACGTTAGTGCTTGTGCAGAGACTGCCCTGCGTCTCCTCCTGCTGGGGGAGACGCACAGCGCGCGCACCGGAGTTGGTGCGCGTGATGTGCATCTCCTCCAGTAGGAGGAGACGAGTGTGTCTCCTCCCACCAGAGGAAACACACTGCGCAAGCCCAGCCTCGGTTGGCGCATGCGCAGTGTGCTGGAATTGGGGTCCGCCCCTGGCCCCGCCCCCAACTTCCGGGGAACCGGATCTTGAATAAGGTGGGGCCCACCACTGGTGTGACAAAATAAACTGCAGTGACAACAACAGTGTATCAGTGTTCTTGTACTTAATGCTGAAGCTTTTCTTAAGGCACTCTTTCAAGTGGGCTTCCTCTTTTTTTTTTTAGCGGGGAAGAATAACTGGCCCTTTTCACACCATCAATGTCTGTTATAGTGGCTTCTGCTGGTGTTCTTTTCCATCTTTTTTCTGTATTGTGAGCCCTTTTGGGACAAGGACCAATTAGTCATTAATTGTTTTCATTTTTTCATAAACCACTTTGTGAACTTTTTAGTTTAAAGTGTTATATGAATAATGTAGACAGACAGACAGACCAACAAGCGGGAGAAAGGCAGGGCCGGGTATAACGTGGTGTAGAAAGGATGGTGATAAGGGTAAGAATGGGCAGAAGAGGTTGAGGAGGAGGACAGGATAAAGTGTGCCACATACTATCCTCCCTCCCAGGTCCAATTTGCCAATGAATGTGGATTTGTACCAACCATTTGGCTCATGTAAGTCTGAGCAGATCTGTTGAGTGGCCTGGGGCTTTACCCTAGGCAAATGGAAAAATGTTCCTGCATGAGAATTTGCACTGGATTGAGCTGTAAAATATATATTTATTTGTTTCTCTCTTGTTTGGTTGATACAGCTCCTCCTCTCAATGTCCTAGAAAGACACCAAGGGCAGACACTGTTCTTATTCAAGGTATCAGTTTCTTGCTGATACAGATACTGATAGCTTTTACATCTGATGATCAGCTCATGACCCTAAAGATATGAATCTGGATAATATCCAAGTACATTGGTCTCTGTTTCTTCAGACCTGAATTAGGAGACTAGCTTTTGAGTTACTTAAATCATCAGAAATATTAAAAGTGAGATTATATAAACTCTTATTACATGTAATATTTATAGAAAATTTTTGTGTCATGTTTGCCTGCTTCTGTTCAAAAGTAACAATCTATCCTATTTTTGGATGCAATTTACAAAGTTCTTATCCAGGACATATCATTTTTTTATTACCAGTGTTAAGCAGTCTATAAATGCACACAGCAACTAAAAGAAGATAGCCCTGTTTAAAGAAAACAAAGAAACAAAGAATCTTAGGGTGCAATCAAGCATAACTATGAGGAGCCCTTGCTCCGGTGTAAGAACAATTTACCCTGAATTGCATTATGAATTTCCCATAGGTTTTCACTAGGTTGGTGCAGTAACTACGGGTGCACATTATGGGTGCAATCCTGAGTAACTACGGGGAGTCCTTGCTCCGGTGTAAGAACAATTTGCTCTGGATTGCAATATGAATTTCCCATAGGTTTTCACTGGGTAGTGCAGTAACTACGGGTGCACGTAAAGTCTCTTACGTGCTCCCGTAGTTGCTCTGGATTGTAGGGAAAGTCTCTTATGTGCTCCTGTAGCTATTCTGGATTTTAGGGTAAGAATTTGTTTAAAGAAACATAAGTCAAGAAGGAAAAATTAAGAAACATTTTGGAATAAGGTGAAATATTTCACTGATGAATACATTTATTGTATTTGCCTCCAGGCCCAGTTCATTTCCTTAAGAGCAGTAAGCAGATGAGCTCTGAATATCTTAGGGTGCAATCCTAACTCCAGTTAGGCTGTCATAAGCCCCAGCATAAGCCCCAGCATGACCTGGGAGTGTCACAAAAAGTGCTATAGGAACTTTTGCCCCACTTGTGAGGGGTTTAGGCAGTGGTGGGCACCAGCAGGTTCGCACCTACTCTATAGAACCAGTTCTTAACAAGAGATAGTACATATAAAGTTTAAAAATAGCCATTTAAAAGTGGCTGCCAGATGGACAGAGAACCGGTTCTTAATTTCTTTGAAGCCCATCACTGGGTTTAGGCCACTGCACAGGCATATGCCAGCCTCCCAACACCACTATGGAAAGATATGCCATGTGAGTTAGGCTGGCCTAAATTTGTTAGCATTGTGCCCTCACAGATTATCTTTTCCCATCTATACCTTTCCACACCTTAAAAAAACAGATTAAGCATCTGTTTTGCTGAATAAGAGCTGGAAGGACACAGGATACAACTTTTTTAATTACTGAAGCACCCTTTGTTTTTGTTACTGTTTCTGGTTTTAAGGCAATACGCAAAAACCTATTCAAAAGAGTTTACTCTGTTGGCTTTTACTAAGATAATGATAATGATTTGTGGAATTCTCCTCTCATGCTAGGAGACTTTTGTTCCTTTCCACTCCCAATGCCCAATTGAGTCTCCTCAGATTTATGCCAGTTATGCTGTTTATGCTGGTGTAGAACTGAGGAGAATAAGGGAGAAGGGAAAGGAGGGCAGTGTTGGACCTGGCATGGGAAACAGGGCAAATACCCCAAAACAAGGGGCAAATTCTCCTAGGGACTCATGTGACTTAGGACTAGGCAGGAAGCTTTCTGAGGCTCTCAGTGCTGTTGGTAAGGCTGGTTTTCCGGATGTACAGTACATCTGGAAGTACAGTTTAAGACTCTGAGAAACCTCAGAAGTCTAGAATCTTAGAGTCACATGAGGCTTCATTGCACTCAGAAAGCAGAGAGGGCAAAATCACAAGGGGATAGTAGGGTCACATTGCAGACCTTTGTCTGGGAGCTGTGAGGGATAGATACATCTATCACTTGATGAGCGGGAGCAAAATAGGATTCTGGTGCTTGTCAGAGCCACCACTTTTTGATTTCTCCCTCCCGCAATCCACCTCTGCCCAGTCCCTCGGTCCAGACATTCTTTTAATTCTCCTCTTCATCACCCCATTCTTCTCACTTTATGTCCCCTAAGCCAGCTAATCTATGCCTTCACAGGTTGTCAATAGTGGCAGCAGGTGACCATCATCACTATTGTTTGCAGATTTGAAACAGCTATCAATAGCATGTTGCAGAAACCACCATATGGTCACTTATAACCGCAGAACCTCTTTTCCATTCTAATTTATAACTGCAATTTAGGATTAGACTGTTGTTGTATTTTGATTGTACTTTGCTTTGAATTACAGTAGAGTAATTCAGCAAATATTTATATATATAATAGAGATCAAATGACATTAATTTATAAAACTCACCTTCTCTTTTGTTGAATTTTCAATTGAATCGTCTTTCACTGGTATAGTAGAAAAAAGGCAATCCTCCATATTGAAATCTTTTTTGTCAACCTAAAATACAGGTTATCTATAAGTGAAGACTGACACAGTACAAAATAAATTTCACTTATAAGCATGGCTTACTCCAACTTTTGCATTTTGTCTTAGGGTGCAATCCTAACCATGTCTACTCAGAAGTAAGCTCCATTGTGTTGAGTGGGTCTTACTCCCAGGAAAGAGTCTTAAGGATTGTAGCCTGACAATACATGCCAGTGAATCAAATGTAGTTTTACCTGCAGGTCTCAGGGTGCAATCCTAACTAATTTAGGCAGCGCAATTCACATGTATCCCCTTTCCAGAGGTGGTATGGAAAAGCCAGTGCATGTCCTGAGGAGGAGGTACTTTCCAGTTTTCAGGACTGACCCCACCATGGATGAACCACTGGAGATAAACACTTTAAAAATATTTGTATGTTTAGCCATTCATTTGGTACCTTTACTGATTTAAAAAATCAATAATTAAAAAAAGTTGTTGTAGCATTATGGGAAATTTCTTTGTCACATGTTGAGGATACTAATCAATCTGTGTAGTGTGTAGTGAGTTTCTGTTGCTTATTTGCAAAACCAATTTTGTTACAATGCATTGTGGAAACAAAGATCTGGATTACATGAAGTAAAAGTTCTTCCAAACTGGACTAAGGGTGCAATCCTGATGTGCACTTGATCCAGCCCATCTAGCACTGGGCCAGAGTAAGTTGAGATATCTCAGCTTAGCTGCATAAGAAAAGGCCTAGGCCAGCATAAGTCAATTTAGGCTGGCGTAAGTCAACTTATACTGGCACAATGCAGATGGGCCTGGACCAGCTTAGCAGGGCTAGCCTAGGCAGCTTAGCAGGGGCATGTTGAGGATATGGTGAGCAATGCCAAGAACAGTGCAGTTAGGCTGTATCCAGAGCTAGTTTTCAAGATAGAAATTCCCTTTCCCAGCTCCTCAAAGTTAGACCACCTCAGGAGCAGGAATAAATCTGAGCAGGAATGAGTAGACCCACAGGGGTCTGTGATAAACCCAAGTAAAAATGGCAGTGTTGACAAAAAATCTGAGTTCTTAGCTAGCCTAACTGCAACCCCTGCCCCTCAACTGCAGGATACAACACAACTACAGCAGGCCACTCCAAGCAATCCCCTTGCATTCACCTGCCACGACAGGTAATGCTATACTGCAGTCTCATGCTGCAGATGTTACTGGTTGTCAAGGCTTCCTGGGCTTCCTTATAAGGCAGGTACCACAGGTGTTCATTGTTCAGTATGATCTGAGGCAGGTCTCCTTGGGAGCAAGCTCTCCCCAGGTGCCATTTAATTGGTGCTCAGCAGCCTCAGGAGCCTGTGAATTTGGCTCAACTTTCTGTTCTGGTTATAGCCTACTTGGACAAGCCCAGATGGGCCATTCTCACTGGCCTCACTTCAGGATTGCTCCTTAACTTTTCTAGAAAACTGTCTTTATCACTATTGAGAGCATAATCCTAACCATGTCTACTCAAAAGTAAGCCCCATTTTGTTCAATGGGTCTTACTTCCAGGAAAGTATCTTTAGGATTGCACCCTGAGTCTTGGCCACAAATTTCTTCCCCCATTCTCTTGTGAGGAAAGCCACATGTAGGTTTCTGATTTAAATATATGTATCTGCATTACTGCAACAACAACAGGCCTGCTACTTGAAAAACATATTTGTGGATTGCTGTAAAATATTTAAAAACTTTAAAATAATTTTTGAGGTTGTCTTTATTTCTCTTATTCTTTTATGCAGAAACACTTGAATAAGTTCAGTTAGCCTCTGAACACTTTAAAGATTATGAGTCCAGTCTAACAGCACAAATTCTACAGAGAAAATAGTATCAAAATTAGTAGAGATTTAAAAAACTGTTTGTGATGTGACATAGTTGTCTGCATGTAGTCTTTGTTCAAAGAGCAAAACCTGACATTTCATTGGACTATTACAAATCTATTCCATGAGCCTTATTAGCTATTTGAAATTTTAGTAGAAATAAAAAACAATCATTCTGAAGATTAGTCAGATGATTGCACTTGATCTAACTATGTTGTTGCTTGTGCTTATAGTTAGCTTATAATTAGGTAGGGACACAATCCTATCAAAGTTTCCAGCATCAATGCAACCACAATGCAGCCCCAATGTTCCCTTACCTTGTGGAGCCTTCACGACTACACCCAAAGCAGAATGCAGCAGATGCCCCACTGGCATAGCTGCATCTGACATGGAAAGATGGACTGTATCAGGCTGTTAAAACTCTCTAGCCTGGAATAAAATCAATTATTTATTTTCTCCATACTGAAGAAGTTGCTTGTGGCATGTCTGTAGAAACAGCATTCTCTTATACTTGGTGTACCATCTAATCAGCACTGATGGGCATTTCTAGACCACTGGCACATGGATCCAGTCACTTGCACTTATAGCAGTGACCAAACTGCATCAAATGGCTTGTTGCTTTTGAGAGAGTTGAAAAGGGTCTTACATAGCTGGAATGAGAATTCTGGCACTCAAGACCTGCAACGACTGGGCCAAAGATCATTAAAGTTTCTTTAAAGTAAACATAAAGGTGTCCTTGCTAGTTGTGACCGACTATAGGGTGTGGTGCTCATCCTCATTTCTAAGCTGTTAGCACCAGTATTGTCCAAAGACACTTTGGTGGTCAGTGGACTGGCATGAGTACATGCCAAGGTGCACTGAACACTGTTTTACCTAACCACCAAAGTGGTACCTACTGTATTTATCTACTTGCATTTGCATACTTTCAAATTGCTAGGTTGGCAGGAGCTCACTCTATCTTATAGGACCTGGGTGTCAAATAGCATCTTAACTGCTTGTGCCACTACAGCCCTTTCTTTAGTTTCTTTTGTGCACAATTAATTCACACACAATAAATTAATATTAAAATAGTTCTCATAACATGTGTTTCTAACAGAAAAATTATTTACTTCATTTTTAGTTTCCTTTCCTTTCCTCACATCTTCTTTTTCAGTTTCACTAGATACTTCTTCCCTTGGCTCTTGATCAGGTTCCTTGAGTTTTTCTGTATTACTCTGCTTTTGTCCATGTCCATCAGGCATCTTACCGATCTTCTGTTCTGATGCATCTTCCACTGACAAGTCTTCACAGTAAGAATGTTTATGCTCTCTTAATTTTGTCTCCTCCTTTCTTTTAGACTTTGGAGTTGTATCCAGTGTTTGTTTTTGAAATTTATCAGATTTCTGCTTAGTTGGTTTTCTGTAATAGTCTTCTTCTCTGGTCTTATGTGTAGGCACAGATTGGGTCCCCTTTATACTAGGTGAAACTCCTCTTAAATATTTTTCTCTGTGTCCCCTATTTCCTTCAACCCGTTCATCCAAATCCAATTTGTCCAAATGACGTAAATAATGTTGTTTTCTCTCATGTACCCATGTGTCTGTTCTCTCTCTTTTCTCTTCCCCATTTTCTCTCCAGGATAGTACTTCCCTTTCTTCCTCCCTTCGAGAGTAAGAAGACTGATCCCATGGATCTCTTCCATTTCCCCAGTCTGTTCTATTGGTGCTCAGTGGACTATGAGGGGAACTGCAGGACGTAAAGCTTGGAGTATGAGATCTTGGAGAAAGAGAACGACTTATAGGACTGCGAGACCGAGGCCTTTCAGGTCCATATCTAAAGTATGAGAAAAAAGAGAATTTATAAAAACGTGTCTTGAATATAACCAGTTAGTCTAGAAATGACCACAACAGTTGTTTTCTAACTCTCTCTAGAACACAGGTGTCAAATTCAAGGACTGAGAGCCAAATCTGGCCCACCTTGCCATTTAATGTGGCCCACAAGAGTTTCAAATGCACATGATTGTCTCAAAGAAGGTCTACGCCAGGAGTGTCAAACATAAGGCCCATTGGCTGAATGTAGCCCTGGGAATCAGTTTAATCAGCCCTTGTTGGAATTGGGCTCTCCCAGCTTGCAGAAACGGCTATAGGGGTTTATGGTTAAAGGTGCTTTGCCTGTCATTCTGAAGAGCGGCAGGTCAGTGGTACTGACCCAAGTACTGCAAGATGGATTGAGCTCCTGTCAATTGCCCAGCTCCTGCCAATTCAAAAGAATGTGAGTGCAAGTTGATAAATAGGCACCAACTTGGTGGGAAGGTAACAGCATTCCATGTGCTTTGGCATTTAGTCATGCCACTATGGAGGTGTTTTTGGACAATGTTGACTCTTCGGCTTAGAAATGGGGGTGAGCACCGCACCCTTGAGTTGGTCACAACTATCAGGGGAATCTGTGGGGACACCTTTAGCTTGATAATTGGTCTATTTTGAAAATATGAACAAGATCAGGATATTTTTCTCTTCTGTCATATTCAGATAATGAGTTCCTAAGTGACAAAATCCGTTTTCCCATTCTTACTGCTTGAATACAAGGTAACTACTATGATTTCATACCTTCTGTTTTATTTACTTGAACCAAACATGTAAAGAGTGCCCTTCCCTATTCACAACTAACTTGAAAGCATCCTTTTTTTACTGGGAAAAATCACATATGATGCAAAGTGTACGAGATTTCTAGCTGTTTTTAAAATAACTGCAATGTTTACTGTAACTATTTTGACAGTTTGTGATACTTCATAATGCTTCTAGAGCACTGACAAATTCTAGAGCATTGACAAATGACAAATTCGTTTCTTACAAAGAGACAGAGAGCATTTGCATTGTCTGCTAAGGGCCAGAAATGACATCATTAAGCAGAAAGTGATAATGTTTAAAAAGATGATGGCCAGAAATAAGTAAATTCTTCACTGAAGATTGTATCCTTGGAAGAGGGGCATTGTCCATTTGCACAAGGCAATGCCAAACATGCTTGGAATCTCTTCCTATCCTGCACCCCAACCCAGTCTGGAACTGAAGAGCAAAAAGGAGGTGTTGAATTCCTGGAGTTTCTCATTTTTTTTGAGGGGTTCGTGGAGACCATCTATCTTCTATCTACATACAGTGGTACCTTGCTTAACGAATGCCTTGAATAGTGAGTGTTCCACATAGCGAGGAAAAATTTCCCTGAGAATCTGCCTCGAGCAGCGAGCATTTGTTTATTTTATTTAATCAATTTATATCCCGCCTTTCCTCCCCTCGCTTAACGAGCCAGCCCCTCAGGGCAAGTGAAAAAAATCGTTGCCACTTACCCCTTGGTGCAGCTGGAGGGGCCAGCTGAGGCAGGCTGGGGTGTCCTGGCTGCTTTTGTGGCATTTCTAGCACCTCCGGGGGTTCCCCTGTGGCCATGGAGGGCTTCCCTGCAAGTACGGGGATTCCCGCCGCCCTCTGGAACGGGCAACCTAAGCATTTCCTTAGTTGGAGATGCATGTCCTTACATGAAGCCTGCTCAGATAGCTCCACATGGAGCAGAGCTTTTTTTCCAGTGACTTTCTAGTTGGAGAGCACATAGACTTAAGTTGCCTAGAGTCAACAGTCAAAGGTGCATTGGAGGGAACAGTGATTCTAGGCGATTCTAGGCTCCAAATAAGGAAATGCATCTCCTAATAAGGAAATGCATCTCCAAATAAGGAAATGCTTAGCTTGGGAAATGCATCTCCAAATAAAGAAATGCTTGGGGTTGATGCGCATGAGGGTGATGCATATGGGGGGATGTTCTGCACAGGTGTTGATGATGTGAGGGTTGATGCGCTTGGTGAGTTGATGCGCTTGGGGGTTGATGCGCATGGGGGTTGGTGTGCATTTAGGACAGATGTGCATGGAGGGTTGATGTTCATGGGGAGATGTTGTGCATGGGGGTGATGCGCATGGGAGGATGTTCTGCATGGGGGTTGATGTGCTTGGGCATTGATGCACATGTAGGGTTGATGCACATGGGGGTTGTTGCGTGTGGGGGATGATGTGTGTGAGGGTTGATACACGTGTAGGACTGATGTGCATGGAGGCTTGATGCGCATGGGGAGATGTGGAGCATGGGATGATGCACATGGGGGATGTTCCGCATGACGGTTGATGTGCATGGAGACTGACACACATGGGGGGTTGTTGTGTATTGGGGCTGATGTGCATGGGCTAATGATGCACATGGGAGATGATACGCATGGGGGGATGATGCCCATGGGGGGTTGATACCCATGGGTAGTAGATACCCATGGGTAGTTGATGCGCATAGGGGGGATGATGTGCATAGGGTGGATGAACATGGGTGATGTTGCGCATAAACATGGACTGATGCACATGGAGGTTACTCCTCATGGGGGTTGTTGCACAGTGGGGGGATGACATACGGAGAATTTTACTCCTGCAATGTGAGTATGCTTTCGCTAGTCTATATATATAAAAGAGGAAAGTCACTCACTCACTCACTGACTCACTCACCAACGCCCTGCCAAAACTGCTGGGCCTAAAAGCGTGAAAATTGGGGTGGGTGTTCCATGACTGAGGGTTGCACTAAGAACCGGTTTTTGGAAATTCCAACCGGAAGAGGGTGAAAAGGGGCGCAATGCTTTTTCCTCCCTAAACTTTGCATTGAAGAATCCCTGACTGAGGGATGCTCTGCCCCAACCCCCAGACCTAGACGCATGAAATTCAGGGAGGCTGTTCCTTCTGTCACATGAACACCCACCAAGAACCCATGTGGAGAAATTTAGCCCTTAAGGGGCTGGAAAGGGGTGCAACGTGTTTTTGTCCTATACTTAACATGGAAGACTAACCAATGGAAGACTGATGTACATTGGGGTTGATTCTCTGTGCTTCATAATGCTCTGTGCTTATGGAGTTGGGGGGATATTGTTTGGAGGGAAGGGTTACACTGGGGAGGACGCTGTGCATGTGGGGGTTGATGCACATGGAGAGATGATGCTCATGAGGGTTGTTGTGCATGAGGGCTTGATGCGCATGGGGGTTTGATGAGCATGGAAGGTTGATGCACATGGGGAATGTTGCGCATGGTGGGATGTTGCACAAGGGGGGATACTGTGCATGGGAGATGAACATGGGGGTTGATGCGCATGGAGATTGATGCGCAGGGGTTTGATGCGCCGAGGGGGATGTTGTGCATGGGGGGATAATGCGCACAGGGGTTGATGCGGATGGGGGACTGATGCGCGTGGGAGATGAACATAGGGAATGATGCACAGGGGGTGATGCGCATGGGGGTTGTTGTGCATGGAGGGGTTGATGTGCATGGTGGAATGTTGCACATGGGGTGGATGCACATGAGGGACTGATACGCATGGGGGGATACTGTGCATGGGAGATGAACATGGGGGTTGATGTGCAGGGGTTTATGCGCACAGAGGGATGTTGCGCATGGGGGGATGATGCGCACAGGGGTTGATGTGCTTAGGGGACTGATGTGCATGGGAGATGTTGCGCATGGGAGGATGAACATGGGGAATGATGTGGTTGGGGGTTGATGTGCGTGAAGGATTGATGCGCTGTGGGGGATGGCGTACTGGGGAATTTTACTCCCGCAACGTGGGTACGCTTTTTGCTAGTAACATGCTAAAACATTTGAAACACATTCCAAGGCCTACCCTTGGAATACTGTTTGTATCATCCAAATGTCTGGGATGATTGGCCACAAGGAGCACGCAAAGCCAAGTGGTGGCCCCTTATATAGCAAGGGCCATCAACTAATCTGACACCATTCTCCCCTAAGATCCTTGAGGATGTGGAAAGGGCTCTTCTGTTGCTGAGGTTCTTATTTTTGAGTGGCAATTAGTCCATCTGGCTCTAGTCTTCTGGTAAGTTTGACCATGATTGTTAAAAGCATATATATATATATATATATATATATATATATATATATAAACCCTGTTAAAAGTGCAGATCTAGAACATTCTCCCAAATATAGTCAAATACCACGGTAGGTCGTATCAAATATATTAAAAATAATTTATACATTGAAATGAAAGGGAACCCACCTGAAATTAGTTTGTAATTAATTTACTGGGTCCCGACCCATAGTTTGAAAAAAACTGATTTAGGTATATGCACAGACACACTAGAATCACTGCTTTTTATTAAATTAACTAGCGAAAAGTGTAACTGCATTGTGAGAGTAAAATCCTCCTGTATGTCATCACTCCATGGCACATCAATCCCACATGCGCAACATCCCCCATGTGTAACATCCCCCATGTGCATGATTCCCTTATGCGCAACATACCCCATGAGCATCAACCTCCTAACCTCATCTATCCCCCATGCGCAACAACCCTCCATGCGCAACAACCCTCCATGCACATCATTTACACATGTGCATCATTCCCCCATGCGCATCAACCCCCATGCGCAACCTCCCCCCCATGCGCAACATCCCCCCATGCACATCAACCCCCCATGTGTATCAACCCCCAAACGCAACATCTCCTCATGCACATCAACCCCCATGCACAATCCCCCATGTGCAACAACCCCATGTGCATCATTTCCCCATGCACATCATCTCCCCATGAACATTAACTCCCAATGTGCATAAACCCCCATGTGCATCATCTCCCCATGTGCAACCCCCCCCGTGCATAGCATTCTCCTCAGTGCAACTCCTCCCTCCAAACAACATCCCCCTCACTGCACCGGGCACCACATTGGCTGGATATTGGTCAGTCTTCCATGTTAAGTATAGGACAAAATCACGTTGCACCCCTTTTCAGCCTCTTTAGGGTTAAATTTCTCCACATTGGTTCTTGGTGGGTGTTCATGTGGCATAAAGAATCCCCAAATTTCATGCTCCTGGGTCCAGGGGTTGGGGCAGAGCATCCCCCAGTCACTGATTCTTCAATGCAAAGTATAGGGAGGAAAACGTCCTGCGCCTCATTTCACGCCCTTCCAGTTTGAATTTCCATAAACTGGTTCTTAGTGCACCCCTCCATCACGGAAAGAACATCCACCCCAAATTTCATGCTTCTAGGCCCAGCTGTTTTGGCAGGGCGTTGATGAGTCAGTGAATAAGTTAGTGACTTTTTTATATACAGTGGTACCTCGCTTAATGAGTTCAAATAGCGAGTGATCTACATAACGAATAAAAATTTGTGGGGGGCTTCTGCCCATTGGCTAGGCTCCTTCTCCTCTTCCCTGCATTGGCTGGGCTGAGGCATTAAGGTGGGACTTTTCCACCCTGCCTGCAGTATCAAGGAAGAGGCCAGCAGGGAGAGCAGAAGAGCCTCTTCAATCAGATGAACAAACTTGGCTGCCTCCTGCAGCCAGAAAACATGAGGCCAGCCCAGCCTCTACAGCCTCCATCTGGAAGGAGAGAAAACTCCTCCTGCACCCCCTCTGCAGCCCCTCTCAAACAGACCCCTTCCGCTGAAGAAAGCCCCCCACCTGGACCCCTCTACAACCACCCTCTTCCCCCCACCACGTTCCCTGCCTGCAGTTTTCCTTTCCTGTAAGTCCCAGTGGATTCAATGGGGCTTGATTCTGAATAGACCCTTCTGTGCCCTTCTGCTATTGCACTTCATGCAAACTTGGAAAGAATCAGGCTGCATCCTATACATCTTCCTGTGAGTAAGCCCCAGTGGATTCAATGGGGCTTGATTCTGAGTAGACAGCATAGGATCTGGCCCCTTTGCTGTTGCAGTCTGTCTATCTAGTTTGCATTGATAGATCTCACACATAGAGAGGTTCCTTGTTAAAGATGCTCCAAAAGACACCAGTGACTCTTTTAGTGAAAATTAATCATCCTCGGCCAGAAAGGTTTTTCTTTTCTTTTTTACCTTACAGAATAATACAGTGTTTTATTCCAGTAATTGTGATCTGTATTATATTAAAGTGTTTTTAATTCGATTCCATGTTTTGTCATCATTTTTACATACAATATTTTTATATGAATATTAGAATATATTAGAATATATTTTATATGAATATTTGAATATATGAATAATCCAACGAAAAATATAATATTTTTATAGGAATATTTTTGGTGTTGTGGAACCCATTGTCTGAGTTTCCATTGTTTCCTATGGGAAATTCTGCTTCAGTTAAAGAGCGTTTCACTTAAAGAGCATGCCTCCGGAACGAATTAAGCTTTTTATGTGAGGCACCACTATATATAGATAAAAGATGTGCTCAACATATATTACCAATATGTTTTGAAGAAGGGAAAGCAATAGTTGCAACTTTTATTGTTCAAGCAACAAAACAAGACTTCCAAATCATAAAATCAAACACAGTTGTTAGAGTTACATATAAAAATGAGTCTGCCTATTTTTCTGAATTTTATTCTATGTTATCAAAGGAAATTTATTCAAATCACTCTTTGTACTGCAATCTCAAGTTTTCTTCTACTTCATAGAATCATAGAGCTGGAAGGGACCTAGTTGGTCATCTAGTCCAACCCCCTGCCTGCAGCAGGAAATCCTCTTAGAGCATCCCCAATAGGTGCTCATCAAGCCTCTGCTTGAAGACCCCCAGTGAGGGAGAGTCCACCACCTCCCTTAGCAATCTGTTCCACTGCAGAACTGCCCTCACTGTCAGGAATTTTTTCCGGATCTACAACCGGAATCTCCTTTCTTGCAGTTTGTACCAATTGGTTCTAGTTCTGCTTTCAGAAGCAGCTATGAACAAATGAGCCCCTGCCTCCCTATGACAGCTCTTTAGGTATCTGAAGAGGGCAATCATGTCTCCCTTTAGCCTCCTTTTCTCCAGGCTAAACATCCCAAGTTCCCCCAACCAGTGGTGGGCCCAGGCCAGTTCAGTCTGGATCCTGGGGACCTGTTGTTTCCAGCTCCCCGCCACTAGCGATCCGGTAGCAGCAGGGAGGGCGCATAACCAGGCGGACCAGATCGGCCACTGGTGCGGCAGTGAAAGCCTCCAGCAGCTGGCCGGGCATTTTTTAATTTTTCCACTCCCAGCGGCGAGGCGCCCCACAAGCCCCAGCGCCGGAGCATCCTCTCCCCGGCCGCTGGGTCTTGTAGGGTGCCTCGCCGCTTGGAGCGGCAAATTTAAAAATGCCTGGCCAGTGGCCGGCTGCTGGAGGCTTTCACTGCTGCGCTAGCAGCCAACCTGAGAGCCTAACCTGACAACTCAGAAGTAAGTCCCATGACAGTCAATGGGACTTACTCCCAGGAAAGTGTGGCTGGCACTGCAGCCTGAGAGCCCAACCTGACTACTCAGAGGTAAGTCCCATGACAGTCAATTTTAATTTTTTTAAATTTAATTTTTCCCCAGCCCTGACCCCGGACCCACCCCTGACCCAGCCTGGCCCCGCCCACTTCCAGGGAACCGGTTGTTGGGCCAGGCTGGGCCAACCACTGCCCCCAACCTTTCCTTGTAGGTGTTCCCTTCCATCCCACTGATCATTCTTGTTGCTCTCTTCTGGACTTGCTCAAGTTTGGCTGCATCTTTCTTAAACTGAGGTTCCCAGAACTGAATACAGTACTCAACGTGAGGTTTAACCAATGCAGAATAAAGAGGAACTATAAGTTCTCACGTCTTGGAAGCTACAGTCCTCTTAATGCAGCCTAAAATGGCATTTGCCTTCTTTGCAGATACATCACACTGCCGACTTATGTTCATCTTGTGATCCACGGCGACTCCAAGATCCCGCTCACATGTTGTGCAGCCAAGCCAAGTATTCCCCATTTTATACCTATGTTTTTGGTTTTTATTGCCTAAGTGCAGAATCTTGCACTTCTCCCTGTTGAAGTTCATTGTATTTGTTACAGCCCAGTATTCCAGTTTATCCAGATCCTCCTGGAGGTTTCTCCTGTCTTCTGTTGTGTTTGCCACTCATCCTAGCTTGGTGTCATCTGCAAATTTGATCAGGCTCCCCCGTATCCCTTCCTCCAAGTCACTGATGAAAATGTTAAAGAGAACCGGGCCCAAGACAGAGCCTTGGGGTACCACTTGAAACCGACCTCCAGGTTGACACAGAACCATTTACTAAAACCCTTTGAGTGTAGTCATCGAACCAGTTGCAGATCCACCTAACAATTGCCCTGTCTAGCCCATATTTTTCCAGCTTCCCAATTAAAATGTCATGTGGGACCTTGTCAAATGCTTTGCTGTATCAAGATAAATGACATCCACAGCATTGCCACTGTCCAGTAAGCTCATAACCCGATCAAAAAAGGAGATCATATTTGGCAAGATTTATTCTTGGTAAATCTATGCTGGGTTCCTTTAATCACCGAGTACTTGTCTAGATGTGCACAAATTGTGTGTTTTATGATTTGTTCTAATATCTTCCCCGGAATTGAAGTCAAACTGACTGGTCTATAATTTCCTGGGTCTGCTTTTTTCCCCTTTTTAAAAATTGGGACTACATTTGCCCTCTTCCAGTCCAGTGGCACTTCTCCACTCCACAAGGATTTCTCAAAGATGATTGACAGAAGCTCTGCAAGTCCTCAAATATGGTTACAAATTAGTAACATCGTAATGAGTTACCTGTCTGTCTCCCACATATCTCGTTCTCTCTGAGAATGGATGTCCTGGATTATTGCTGCAACATTCTTACCTGGTTTCTAAAAAAAATAAAAACAATTATAGGAAACAATGCATTCTCATGATTTTTTAATTTTATATCTTTGTTAAAGAAGTAAAAGACAGTTAGCAAAAAATTACACAATAAAGTACTATAGAAAACAAATTAGACACCCCCCCCCCAAAGGCAATGTCTTCAGCATTTGTACCATATGGTGATGGTGTCTCCTCTC
The DNA here is from genome assembly GCA_030015325.1 of Cryptoblepharus egeriae. Taxonomy (NCBI): domain Eukaryota; kingdom Metazoa; phylum Chordata; class Lepidosauria; order Squamata; family Scincidae; genus Cryptoblepharus; species Cryptoblepharus egeriae. Next base: position 53,009,709 of record JAREYC010000006.1, read on the forward strand.
CGTCCTCTCCGTCTGCAGGAAGTGGAGCATACAGAAGAAGGACAGGTGAGGAGGATCACAGCCCAGCCAGAAGAGCCATCCCACCCAACAACTGAGGGGAGGGGAAGAGGATCCTCAACTCAGACAACAACAGAAGGATTGCATGCTTTCAGGGCTACTGCCAGCACTTGGGGGGAGAGGAGTGCACTAAAGCACCATGCTCTGGCTCCTGCGCAGCCTCCCCTTCCATGGAGCTGGGTGGTAGCCATCCATAGCACTGCCCTGCTCTTCCTGCACCTCCTTCTAACGCTATTGCTACCGCTGCTGCCTTGTTCTCCTCCTCCTGAGGAGACCTGCTTCTTCCCCTCCCCTCCTGGTAAGCCTTCTCCCCTGTCAAGTAACTACTGTATGTACCTGAATCTAATGTGCCTGTGAATCAAACGCGCACCCCCAATTTTAAAGGTGAATTTGACTGAAAAGAGTTATGATGTTAACAATGCGATGTTAATATTTAAAATGATTTAATAGCACTACTTTTTGATCTCCCATCAGTTTATACTATGCAGTGACACTGTTGGACCTTGTGGGCATACCATGATGGAAAATGGAGGCAACCAAACAGTCCATGATGAAAAGTAAGCAAAAAAATTATTTATTAATTGGATTTGTCCTCCCCCTTTCTCCGAGGGCACCCAAAGCAACTAATCAAGAATTTATAAAATAAAACAATAAATATGAATAAAAACAATAGATATACTTTAAAGCAATAAAAACACAGTAATATATAAAATATGCCAGGCATTAACAATAAAACACAATAAAAACATAACTTCACAACAGCAACAATGAAAAGTTATGAGGTCTCAACAGTTACACATAATGGTGGAACATTAAGGACTGTGAAGTAGCAATTGGAAGGAAGGTCACAATGGCTGCAATCCTGAAGCATACTTAGGCTAGCCTACCTATCACTGGGCTGGCCCAGTTCCAAGATGGGCCAGCCCAGTTACACTAGAAAGGTTTGGGCCAGTGTAAGTCAACATAGGCTGGCCCAAGACAGATGGACCTGGGCTGGCCAAGCTGTGCCAGTCAAAGCAGTCCAGGAGATGCATGTTGAGGGCATGTTCAGCTTGGCCTAGTTCAGTGCGGTTAGGCAGTATCCAGAGCCTGTTTCCAGGGCAGACATACCCCCTCACAGCTCCTCAGAGTTAGAACATCTAAGGAGCAGGAATAAATCTGAGTAGATCCATAGGGGTCTATGATAAGCCAGAGTAATATTAGAAGTGGCAAAAAATTCTGAGTCCAAGGCCAACCCCTGCTTCTCAACCTCAAATAAACAAAGGCATTTATATACTGCCTTTTCAGGTCATCAGATTCTCTTTTGACTTTATTCTCAAGGTGGTTTACACAAGCAGGCTTACTAACCCTAGAAGGGTTTTATAATTCAAAGAAAGGTTCTCTATTTCAAGAACTCCAACATTCTTAGATGTTTCCTTTGTGTCTGGTCTCACATTCCCTGGCTCACTGTTATGCCTTGTTATTCCTTTGCCTACTCCACTGTACTTGCATTTCTTTCTTTACACACTCTCATGGTCCAGGATAAACGCACATCTTCTGGTGTTGTTGAGCCAGCAACCTTCATATCTTCAGGCAATTTACAGTGGCTCAACCCTCTAGACCAGACCTTCTGCCCAAAATATAGTGCAACTACACTAGCCTACCTCACGGATACAGTACAACTGCACCAGCCCTTCTTCAGCAGCTGTTGGGTCAGCCAGAGAGGGCTTCTAGTCCTGTGGATTTGGACTACCTTGTCAGTTTAGGATATGGCCAACTTAGATCAGCTTAGCTGGGACATTTTTCTGACCTAACGTCAGGATTGCAGCCAAATCAGTCCAATTTTATATATCGTATCGAGTTCTGAGTAAGGCTTTCTCTAGTGAGAAACGAATGACCATGTTATTACTTTGCATTCATCCAGAAGAGTGAGCAGTCAGGAAATATGTTGGTTACACACAGTGATGGGATTCAAAGAAATTAACAACTGGTTCTATGCCCATCTGACAGCCACTTTTATAAATCCCTTCTTGGCTGTGAAGCTTTCCAAAATCCCTTCCTGGGCAACTTTGGGCCAGTCACAGGGTTGATGCGAGGACAAAAGGAAGGGGAGAACTAAAGCAGGAAGCATTGGCATTGCATTTGGCATTTGCATTGGCATTGGAAAGACAGGGTAAAAATCCGTCTAAAAGCAAACAAACAAGCAAGCAAACAAACAAACAAATATACCTTCAGCTGAAGTTCTCTGTATCTTTTAGACATTCTAATGAGCAACTTCTCATCATTTATTACTGCAGGTTTGTCTTTATAATACTGTACCATAGCTTGAGCTGCCTCTGTGTATGCCATTTCTAAAAAAGCCTGTTATAAAGCAGAAGTGATTTATAGTCCTCTTGGTATTTCAGATCATAAAGCAAGAGATTAAAATGGTAGCTTCATACTATTTTATGGTGAGTTTTGTTAGAATAAAATGTAAATTTAATGTCCTTTTGCAATACTTATTCAATGATTAAAAAAAATTAACATACACATTTCTCTGCTAACCAAAGGATAAATACTTGTAATTAGTTACACAGTCATGTGGGGTTTCAGGACCTTTCACTGTTGTGTAAGAGAGGGAATTTCAGTACATGCAACTTGTCATGCAGGAGTGATACTTATGTCTACTAAAAATTCCCTGTTACACACAACTGTTAAAAGTACAAGAACCCTGTCCTTCTTTGTATCTGGTCCCCCAATTTTTTGTTTAAAGATTTTATGAAGATTATTTTAATTTCTTTTTCTTTAACATTTTAACATCCCTAGATTTTACCCCACTTGATTTTTATCTTTGGGAGCATTTGAAGGCCATCGGGTATCAGGAAAAGATACAAAACACAAATCATCTTAAGGAACATGTCACTACATATCACTTCCGTTACAAGCATGTTCTGCAGCAGTGGAGGATATGCATCGAAATGTGTTTTCAAAGCAATGGTAGTCACACAGAGTATATTATATAAATAAAAATGGTTTTCATAAAAAAATGTTTTTTTCCTTATGGGACTTATGGGACACTGTCCAAAACTGTGCTCTTTATTAATGCAATTAATAAAAATATACATTATTTATTATAATCTGCAGTGGTACCTCACTTAACGAGTGCCTCAAATAGTGGGTGTTCCACATAAAGAGGAAAAATTTATGTGGGATTTTGCTTCACTTAATGAGCTTGATTCGCATAACAAGTGCTCCCTCGCATAACGAGTGCTGGGCTCCCTCTTCTCCTCGCTGCATTGGCTGGGCTGAGGGATTGAGGCAGGACTTTCTCCCCCTCCCTGCAGAAACAAGGAAGAGGCCAACAGGGGGAGCAGAATAGCCTCTTTGGTCGGAGGAACAAACATGGCTGCTTCCTTCAGCCAGCAAATGTGCTCAGCCCAGCCTCTGCAAGCCTCCATCAAGTAAGAGGGAAAACTCCTCCTACACCCCCTCTGGAATCCCCCTCAAACAGATCCCTTCCCTCCCAAGGAAGCCCCCCTGCCTGAAACCCACTACAACCATCATCTTCCCCCCACCAGCACCTTCCCTGCCTGCACTTTTCTTTTCCTGTGAGTAAGCCCCAGTGGATTTAATGGGCTTGATTCTGAGTAGACCCTTCTGTGCCCTTCCACTTTGCACTTCATGCAAACTTGGAATGAGCCAGGCTGCATCCTACACTCTTTCCTGTAAGCCCCAGTGGATTCAATGGGGCTTGATTCTGAATAGACCCTTCTGTGCCCTTCTGCTACTGCACTTCATGCAAACTTGAAAAGAATCAGGCTGCATCCTACACACTTTCTTGTGAGTAAGCCCCAGTGGCTTCAATGGGACTTAATTCTGAGTAGATAGCATAGGATCTGGCCCCTCTGCTGTTGCAGACTGCCTATCTAGTTTGCATAGATAGATCTCACACAGAGAGAGGTTCCTTGTTAAAGATGCTCCAAAAGACACCAGTGACTCTTTTAGTGAAAATTAGTCATCCTTGGCCAGAAAGGTTTTTCTTTTCTTTTTTACTGTACAGAATATTAGAGTGTTTTATTACAGTAAGTGTGGTCTGTATTATATTATAGTATTTTGAATTCAATTCCAGTGTTTTGTCATTACTTTTACATACAGTTAATATTTTATATGAATATTTTTTAGGGTTATGGAACCAGTTGTCTGAGTTTCCATTATTTCCTATGGGAAAATCTGCTTCACTTAAAGAGCATGAATTAAGCTCTTTAAGTGAGGCAACAAGGTATATACATAAAACTGAAAAGTCACTGACTGACTCATCAACCAGCCAAAAGCGTGAAATTTGGGGAGAAGAATAATTTTTTCTCTTCTGTTAAATTGTTGTCCATTAACTCATGGGTTCACGGTAAACTGAAATAGGCAACATTTAAAAAATCATTTTGAAGGACAAGAACATTTACTACAAGTATAACTTAACTATCAGTAGATTTTTCAAACAGTTTTTCCTCAATGTGAAGAGGCTGGCCCATTAAATTATAAACGTCCTTTTAGGCAGTTTATCAACCTCCCTTTCCCTCTCTTGGACTTAGAACAGCTTCTTTCAGCTCAGAGGCAAATCCCTCCTTCCCTTTAGAATGCAAAACAATGTAAAGCAATTGGGAAGTACCAGTAATTGCTTTGTATCCTTTTGCACAGGGCAGGGGTAAGGAAGAGGTCTGCCTCCAAGATGAAAGAAGCTGTTATAAGCCCTCTAGGGAAAAGGGTTGACTGCCTGCCTTTTTGCCTGCCACATTACCATGATAAGCAGGCTTTAAAAAAACTGCTGCCTAAAGTGATGTTCATCTTTTTAACTTATTTTTGTTTAGCACAAAAATTGGCATTCACTGTTTTTCCTGGAATCACTGTGTTCATGGTATAGAATCCTCACAGATGTTGAGTCTCAACCTGTATCGAGATTTGTAATAAACCCAAAGTGTAAGCATATTTATTTTTGAAATTGGGAATAAAATTTTCAGATATTTATGCTTTTATTATAATTAACAGAAGAATACCTGGTTGGTAGATTTCATAAGGATATAGTTGGTGACTTTTCCAAATGGAAGCCCAAGATTGATGACATCATTCTCTGTGCAACTTCCCTCAGGAAGATTGCAGATGTGTACTACTCGACCTGGAGTGTATTTCCTTTGTGGGAGCTGAAATGATTAAAAAATATTATTATTCAGGTATATAAATAGCAACTATCCAGGTGTATGCTCTAAAAACCATGCTCTTAATTCATTTCAAGTTTGAAGACGAGAACAAAAGACAGTCTTTGGTGGTTTTTCCCCTACAACTCAATTTTGTATTTTACAATATTATAAAATACCAATAATTTGTATTATTTCATATTTCATATTTTCACAAATAATTTCATATTTTAGAAATCTCAGTTTTCCCAGAATCTAATTAGTTAAAACAACCTTGATACTTCCTTGGAATTGATAGCAGAATCACATTTCTATTAGTGTGTAAGTACAATGAACAAATAATATATTAGTTGTATAGTATACTTACATTTACTGCAGATGGTACAGAAGAGAATGTAGAACCCGGCTGACCAAATGAAGAAGTGGAGTTGTATGATGACCCAGCATTTAAAGGATAATCTAATTGTGGAGTAGCAAACATTCAATGAAAACCCAGAAATACAGAAGTGGTAGATTTGCAAGCAAGCGAATGAATGAATAAATAAATAACTAAAGGCCCTTCTGGTGGTTTGCTAAATCTGTGCAAACGGGGGCAGCCAGAAACTGCTCCTGGATGACGGAAATGAGGTTTGAATCTGATGTAACTGAGGTTTGATTCAAGACTCACCCCTTTTCCTACCCCCACCTCTCATGCCTGCCCTCTCCCATCCCCAAATGCCTGCCTCCCACTTCTCCCTTGCCCCTCCTGTTCTTCTCTCCACTGGACTGGAAAGATCAGCAAGTCTCTCTATGCACTCAGCTTGCAGAGTTGCAGAATAATAGGAATAAACTTACTGCAGAGTAGCAGTAATAAACTCTTTATTACTTTGGAGAAACAACAATAAACTTCCTGTTTATTAAAAGCTTTTGATTGAAAAAATTGAGATACTGGCAACTCTGACTGGTCCATGAAGAATTCTTCTTGAATCCATGCCCAGTGAGCATAGATTCCCCTGGGCTGATTGATCATTAATGGAGAATTGCTAGGATAGGTGCAAAATAATTGCAACTTACCCTCAGTACTAGAGAGATTCAACACTGTTGTATTATTTGGAGAAGAAGACTGCAACATTCCTTCTGCTGAACTTAACACACACCGAATATCAGTGCTGGAAATGAACAAAAGTTGAAATTTTGAAAAACAGTAGCATAAATGAGAAAAACTAGAACGTATCTTAATACAAATATTTATTTTCCTGCCCTTAAGGAGCACAGGCTAGTGCTTCCCAAGCTTATGGGTCCCATTCACCAGTTTGAGGACAACTATCTTTGCAAATACTTGTAGTAGAACATCTGGAGGCCTACAAACATCATATGTGATCCAAAGACTTCAATGGCTAGGATAGTATATAGCAGGCATGCTCAAGTTCAAACAGGTCGTAATCTACTTTTTCCGGCCAAAAGTGCTGGTGATCTACCACCATGAAAATTAAGTTTCAAATTAGTTTCAAATGAAATGTTAACCCAATAAAATTGGAGGATTCCCCCTCCCCATTTTAATGAGCCTTCTGTCATTTACTTGGATGTGATCAGCTGTTAAGCAAATTAAGCACAAACAAAACAGAGAGACCAAGATCCAGTAAGAACTGCAAGGGGAAATGAATAGCACGAGCTCTGTCCTAGCGACAGGCAAGCTGCTGGAGAGATGGAGCCAAGAGGGCTGGCGATCTACCTTTGACCCCTCAATGATCTACCTGTTGGACATGCCTGGTATATAGGACTCAATATTCAAGGCCACACCCTTGTAGCATTTACATTTCTGGGATATTATTATTAGCATACTAGCAAAATTTACCCGCCATTGCAGGAGTAAAATTTCAAGAATATTAGTGGGCCTGCGCAGTGGTGTAGGTAGGTCATCTGGTGCCCAGGGTCCATAAATTTTTACACCCCATATGATAAAATTATTTAATTAATTATTATAAGTATCAGTTACTTAATAAAATATTAACATTTTCATATTTTTATACCACCCCTTTAAGCCACCACTCGGGGTGGTGTATGTAGTTCCTCCCAGTTTTTGTCCTTACAACAACGCTCTGGGGTAGATGAAGCTGAGCAATAGTAATGATAGACATGAAATTAATAATAATAATGATGGCCAGAAAATATGTGCAGTGACTATTTCCTCACAAGCAGTGGGTGAATGTCAGTGCCCTCCCCTGATATAATCACTTCTGTCCACACAATACTCAGTGAAATTCTGCCCCAGCACCTGGAGCCCAGGTCTTCTTGCCTTGAAGAAGAAAAGGAGGATAGTAGATTTTTTTTCCAAATCACAAGCCTAAAAAAGAGGACATGACCTGGAAAAGAGGACATGTGGTCACCCTTCACCAAATGAATTCTGTCTTATAGCCTGCCTCAGTGATGGGATTCAAAGAAATTAACAACCAGTTCTCTGCCCATCTGGCAGCCACTTTTACGTGGCTATTTTTAAACTTTATATGTCCTTTCACTCGTTAACAACCGGTTCTATAGAGTAGGTGTGAACCTGCTGGAGCCCACCACTGGCCTGCCTGCAACAACACCCATCAAAAACAACAATAAACATTTCAACTGTCCCATTTCCACTCAAGCCTTTGGGGCGGGGGTAAAGATGAGGCTACATTCTGGAGTACTGGCTGAGCTCCACTATTGCTGAATCAGACTCATCCTGAGGGACTTGCATTCCTATGAGCCTGACCTGAACTGGAAGCCAGGCACAATTGCTTATTTGTGTGTAAACATGGCTGTGCAGTTTACTTCCACATTACATACAGCTCAATGCAGGGGAGTGTGGAGTAGGAACGGGGTAAATGGTGAGGCTGCATTTATTGGATCAAGATCTGCTTCCTCTTAGCCTGAACTAAGTTAAGTTGGCCTACTAACATGTAAAGAGACGATATGGCTCTATTTCAATTTATATAGAATCAATGCAATTAAAAGGGACATTTTTTGGGACAGTGGTCCTCAACCTTTTGGCCCTGAGCAACCTTTTTTGCTCTGAGCAGTGATGGGATTCAAAGAAATTAACAACCGGTTCTATGCCCTGGCAGCCACATTTAAATGGCTATCTCAAAACTTTATATATCCTATCTCTTGTTAACAACCAGTTCTATAGAGTAGGTGCAAACCTGCTGGAGCCCACTACAGGCTCTGAGGCTGCAATCCTCTGCCAGAGACCTCCTACTGTGAGGAGGAGAATATACACTTAGAAGAGTCCTCTCACAAACTGGTCAAGCAGCTACCAAGGATCTCCAGTGGTCCTAGGCCCAGGGGGTGAGAAACCCTGCTCTGGAGTGATTTTGGGGGCTGCGTTCATTGAATCGGGAACATTCTGGTGTCCTTGGATTCCTCTCAGCTTGCCCTTTCCGATGAACTATGGCACATTCATCTCCTTGTGGGTAACGCCACAATGTGGGGCACTTTCATTTTCTCACAGAGTTTTAGTTTTTTGACAATAACTTTTGATAGGAAGGAGATAGTACTCTAATGAAGCATCCGATTCTATTCTTCAGTATGAATGCAACAGTATATGACATGTTTGGTTTGCTCCTTTCCTTCATGTCATTATGATGTTGGTCACCCCCCCCTACAGGTGGTACCCAGGGCAGAGTGCTTCCTCCATGCACCTTTCTGCCTCCTGTGCACCACCAGGCACCAAAGTGGTTCTTAGTAGGTCCTTATATCACAGATGGAATACATTCCCCAAATTTCATGCTTCTAGGTCCAGGAATTGTGGCAGTCAGTCAATGTTAAGTATAGGGCGAAAATGCATTGTACCCCTGTTCACCCCCTTATAAAAATTGGTTCTTAGTTGATGCTCACATCACAGAAGGAATACTGTCCCTAAATTTCATGCTTCTAGGTCTGGGGGTTGGGGCAGGGTGTTGACCTCTTCAAAGTATAGGGACCAATTCAAACCAGAAAGGGGTGAAAAAGTCTTCAAAGTATAGGGACCAATTCAAACCAGAAAGGGGTGAAAAGGGGCACAATGTGTTTTTCAAAAATTGGTTTAGTGGGTGCCTACCTCATGGAAGGAACTCCCTTTTCAAATTTCACACTTCTAGGTCCAACTGGGTGTTGAGTCAGTGAGCGAGGGAGTCAATGAACTTTCAATTTTATATACAGTATACAGTATAGATAAATTAAAGCAAAAAAAAAAAAAGAACATACGAACTGTAAACTTACAACACAGTCTTATGCATCTCTACTCAAAAATAAACACTGATAGCAGTGGGAGATTGTTTCAAAAAAGAGTGTAAAGAATTTCAGCCCATCACATAATTAAAACCCCACATTTGTATCTGTATATAATACTTACTTCTCTGAGAAAGCCATGCATTTTTGAATGTGAAGATTTCCTTTAACATGCTGATCCCAGTCCTATTGAGAAAAATCATAAACATTTCAAAGGTCTGAAAACACATCAATGATGTCATTTTAGTGCTTTAGAACAGGGACCTCCAAACTTTTCAGTATGAAAGGCACATAGTATATTTAATACATTTTCACAGGCCAAAACAGGTCAGATTTATAAATGAATTAGTGAAAATGTACCCGCTTTGCAGGAGTAAAATTCCCCCCACTGTGCATCATCCCCCATGCACATTGTCACTCCCATGCGCACTGTCCCCATGTGCATCATCTCCCATGCGCAATACCCCCATACAACACCCCATGTGCAATACCTCCATTGAACATCCCCTTTGCACACCATCCCCCATGCATACCATCCCCCATTAACAACACCCACATGCGCATCATACCCCCATGCACCATACCCCCATGCACCATACCCCCATGCACATCATCCCATGCGTAACACCCCCGTACATCTCCCCATGCACACCATCTCCCCATGCGCATTATCCCATGTGCAACACCCCCATGCGCAATGCCCCTGTACAACATCCTTCCATGCTCACTGTGTCCCCCATGTGCACCATGTCTTCCATGTGCATCGTCCCCATGTGCAATATCCCCATGTGCACTGTCCCCATGCACATCATCCTCAGATGCACAACACCCCCATATAACATCTCCCCATGCACTTCATTTCCCCATGTTCATCATCTCCCCATGCACACCCTTCCTCCCAGTGCACCAGCTGGATGTTGATCAGTCTTCTATGTGAAGTATAGGACAAAAACACAACGCATCCCTTTTCAGGCCCTCAAGGGTTAAATTTCTCAACATCGGTTCTTGGTGGGTGTTGATGTTACAGAAGGAACACCCTCCCTGAATTTCATGCTGGGGGTCTAGGGGTTGGGACAGAGCATCCCTCAGTCAAGGATTATTTAATGGGAAGTATAGGAAGGAAAACATGTTGTGCCTCTTTTCACCCCCTTCTGGTTGGAATTTCAGAAAACCGGTTCTCCATCATGGAAAGAACACCTTTCCCAAATTTCACACTTCAAGGCCCAGTGGTTTTGGCTTGGCGTTGATGAGTGAGTGAGTGACTTTTCAGTTTTATATAGATGAATGAAATTCAAACCAAATAATAAATATTATTTAGATATTTTAATTAGCATAATATGATTCAGAACGAAAGAGAAATGGGACAATTACAAAACGACACTATACCAATTGTGTCTTGGCATCTGTGAAGCTTCAGTTAAACAAAAACAATTAAAAGATTTAGGGAACCATTTAAAAATAGCCTGCTTATCATGGTAACATGGCAGGAAATGAGTAAATTTTCCTCTTCTGGGCTTAAAGGGGAAGGATCTTACTCCCATCTAAAAGGCAACAAAACCAAGATCTTTTTAAGCCCCTTTTAAGCCTGAAACCTTTTTAAGAGAAGAAGACCGATTCAACTTTACCATGGCAAGAAGGCTGTTGTTAAGCCATTAACTGTTGCTGTAGCGGACATTTATCTTTTAATTTCATGGCCAACCTCATTTGTGTTTAGATAAAATCATGGGTGAAAAATCTATGACAATTAGGTTATACCTGTACATGTTGAAAAATATATGCCAAATAAAATGTCAAATATTAGTGTCAGGATATTCTACTTCTTAGGCCTAGACAGATAAATTTGCTGTACAGGAAAGCACCTGTGGAACATGCATATGGGCACAATCCAGAGTAATTATGGGGAGTCCTTGCTCCGATGTAAGAACAATTTACTCTGGATTGCAATGTGAATTTCCCATAGGTTTTCACTAGGCGGTGCCGTAACTACGTCAACATAAATGTCTCAACATAAATGCCCCCCGTAGTTACTCTGGATTGTAGGGCAAGTGACAGCAAGCAGTGCTCTGAAGCCTAATGGCTAAGTGGAAACACCTATGTGTACTATGCCAATGTATGGCTTTGGGAGAGAGAAGGTGCTGAATTCTCCTCCTCCTGATTAGCTGGTCCTTACATAAAGCATGTAGGTGAAGCCAATGAGTTGTGGGTGTTTGAAGGAGAATTGCTGTTGGAGGTGTGGTTAGTGGTTTGTGCTGTTGCATGTGTATTACTGGACTGCCTTTACTGCGATTTGAACTACTGGACCTAATATTTGACCACTCTATTGCCTTCTCCTTTGTCCATCTGGAACCTGCTGTGTTGTGGCATTTTGTTCCTGTTTGGCTTCCTAGATCTGCTTTCGCATCTCCTGCTATCCTACTTGGATCGTGAAAATCCAGACAGTGTGCAAGATATAAGACAAAAACAAAAACAACTCCAAGTTTTTGAGCATCAGACAAAATGTTGCAGTGGCCTGATGGTCCACACTTTGGAGATACTTGCTTTCAAATACAGTACTAAACATCTCAAAAGTATTTCAGGTATAAAGAAAGCTCTGTACTTGTCTCTTTAATAAAAGAAATCTTAGTGCACACCTGTGATGAAACAGATAACAGTTTGTCTTATTATGGGGTATTTTTACTCCATATTTTTAATTTCTGAGGTATTTAGGTTCAAAAGGAACCATCAAATTGGGAAGCTGGGGAGGAAAGGCCAGAAGTTGGTCTCCAGGGCTGTGTGGATTCGCTCTCTCTCTTTTCTGAGCACTGAGGCAGTGTGACCAGATGTCAAAGCCCCCCAAAATGTAGAATACCCCAGAAAAATGTAGGGCATGACAAAAGCTAAGAACACTTGTATTGCTTTCAATATGCAGATACATATTTCAGTGCCTCAAATTAGTAGACCACACGACTCTAATGGCAAAAACTAAGGAACCTCTTGATGCAGGTGAAAGAAAAAAATGCAAAACGTGGCTTAAAACTAAACATTAAAAAAACCAAGGTTGTGGCTTCTGATCCCATCAATTCATGGCAAATAGAAGAGGAAAAAATGGAAGTTGTGACAGTTGATTTGGGGGGCTCCAGTATCACTGCAGATGGCAACTGCAGCCAAGAAATTAAGACAAACCTGCTTCTGGGGAGAAAAATTATGGCAAGTCTAGACAACCTAATTATAAGTTGAGGTATCACATTGCCAACAAAGATCCAGCAATTTAAAGCTATGGTTATCCCTTCGGTAACGTATGGCTGTGAGAGCTGGATCATAAAGACCGACTGCTAAAGAATAGATGCCTTTGAATTATGGTGCTGGAGAAGACTCTGGAGAGTCCCTTGGACTGCAAGATCATATCAGTCAATCCTCCAGGAAATCAACCCTGACTGTTCACTGAAAGGAGAAATACTGAAGCTGAAATATTTTGGCCACATCATGGAAAGGAAGCCCTACAAGGAAAGGTTGGGGGAACTTGGGATGTTCAGCCTGGAGAAAAGAAGGGTGAGAGGAGACTTGATTTCCCTCTTGAGATACCTGAAGGGCTGTCATATGGAGGAAGGGGCTCATTTGTTCTTAGCTGCTTCTGAAGGCAGAACTAGAACAAATGGGTACAAACTATAAGAAAGGAGATTCTGGTTGGATATCAGGAAAAAATTCCTGACAGTGAGGATGGTTCGGCAGTGGAACAGATTGCGAAGGGAGGTGGTGGACTCTCCCTCACTGGGATCTTCAAGCAGAGGCTCAACAAGCACCTGTTGGAGATGCTCTAGGAGGATTTCTTGCTACAGGCAGGGGGTTGGACTAGATGACCCACTGGGTCCCTTCCAATTCTAGGCTTCTATTATTCTATGATTCATGAGATGTGAGGATCCTGTGAAAAGAGCCTGAAGCTGGGAAAATCTGAAGGCAAAAGGAGAAGGGGTGGCAGAGGTGGTTAGATACTGTCACTGAGGCAATGAACATGAATTTGGACAGATTTGTAAGCTAGTGGAGAATAGGGTGGCCTGGTGTGCTGTAGTCCATGGGGTCAGGAAGAGTTGGACACAACTGAACAACTAAACAACAACAATATTGCTTTCATGAGGTTGAACACTATAATTATTAAAGACTATCACATATAATTTATTAATTACAAGAAGCTCCATGGTGCCTGCTCACAAGGAAAAGGAGGGCAATAAAGACTTTTTCCAGGACACACGGTTAAAAAAGATGGCATATCCTGGAATAAGAGTACATATGGTCACCCTGTTCCGAGGGGGCAAGACTGGGAAAGTCCACTTGCTGGTGAAAGGTGTGGAAAGCTGCTGGGGAGTCCCTGGGACTTAGAAAGGAACCAAGCATCAGAAGCATCAGGTTCTGTTTTGTGTTGGTCTGTCCTCTCCTTCATATATTTGGAGCTCTTGTCAACTCAGGTTAGGCTGAGTTAGGATCCAGGCTCTCAGCCGAGTACAGTAGGGCCTGCATGCTTCCCCCAGAGCCTGCGAGCACAATCCTAACCATGTCTACTCAAACATCCTGCTCCTAGGAAACTGTCTTTAGGATTGCAGCCTTCATCATTCTGGGGATGTTAACATGTGAAGAACCAAGCCTATTTAAATTTCCCCCCTCAATTGTCAATAAAACCTTTTTGTTAAAACCTCTGCTATATTCTGCAATCAGTGGATTTGTCAGCCTCACCACTCTGCAGGTCAAGGCTCTGTGATGGCATTTTAAACAACCTAGATAGCATTCTTGGGGAGGGGTTTTGCCCAGGGACTCCTCTTGGAACCTGATATTCTGGGCCAGAGGCAGTGGTTCAGATCTAGTAAGTCTTGTCCCACCAAGCTGTACATCTAAACCTATTGGATGAGTGGGGAATGGGAGGGAAGTGAATGCTTGGCACTAGGTTCAAAGAAATTAATTCAAAGAAATTAACAACCGGTTCTATGCCCATCTGGCAGCCACTTTTAAATGACTATTTTTAAACTTTATATGTCCTATCTCTCACTAACAGCCGGTTCTATAGAGTAGGTGTGAACCTGCTGGAGCCCACCACTGGTGTGAGTGGTTGTTAGAAGCCCCCCTCTTCTTTCATGACAACATCCAATAGATTGATGCTGAAACATATTCATTTCAAAGCAAGCCAGTCTAATTTAGGACATAAACTAAAAATGCCTCAGACTGCAGCCTCTTCCCAAATTGTATCTGGACTCTGAGACTCAACAGTCCTCAAAAATTTTCATACAACTAGCGTTCATTTAGGATCAGGAAGTGATATACATTTAACCTATAACATCTTTACTGTAAAGGGAGATGAAAGTGAGGCCAATTCTAGAAACCAATCAGTGTTTCTATGAACCAATGAAAAACCAGAAGTAAAAGCCAAAACTCAAAGTAAGCACTTCCAACAGTGTTTTAACATGGATACTACTAGTATCTAGAGTTCCAGTTTTTGTTTTTTTATTTTACTGAATCACACTTCTAAATAGTAGAGGAAAGCTAAGAGAAAAGCTGCTTAAAACTTACCTTTAGATCAAATACCTTCTTATTACACATACTACAGACATGGGGAAAGCAAAGGGGTGCTATGCTATGGAAATCACTAAGTCCATGAGGTCTCACTGCCAAATCTGCTGATGGTTCCTGAATCTGTCTCATTTGTGAGTTATTGAAATTTTGTTTGCTGCTGTTGGATCTGCTGAAAGCAAGTGGAGCACCAGCACTAAGCTTTGTGTCAGGTGTTGGTTCTTCAGGGTTGTAGAGTTCATTTCTTATTTCATATCTCACACTTGTTGATGGCCACATGCTAGCAGTAGGCATGTTGTCAGACTTATTTTGGCCAGCGAAGGTAGAAGGATTTTCCCATTGATTATTTGTTTCTGTTTCATGTATAATAGGACCCGCTTCTCTCTTTTGACTTAGAATTGGATGAGATTTATGTGGATCACCCACAAAACTCAGAGACTGTACACCAGGTGTATGCTGGCCTTTAGGAATTGTTCCATAAAACTCTTTCTGAAATCCTGGCTGATTGTCATGTTCACCAAAATTTACATCATAGGTTGCCCCTGCAGAGGAAGTTGGAACTGAATGAGAGCCGCTTGTTACAAAGCCATGTGGGCGACAGTGTTCAGTATCAGAGGGAAATACCTGTTTATTATAGTCATAAAATCCACCTGTAGCAGAAGCAATACCAGATTTATTTAGACCCATAACTACAGCTGGTTGTCCAGGTGTCTGAGATATCACCCCTCCAAAAGAGTGTGTGGCCATAGCATTTGGGTTTTGATTCTGTAAGTTCCCTACAGGCCCCAGAGTTCCACCTGCCGCTGCTGCCAAAGTTGAATTCTGTGTTTGAAAATGTAATCCACCAGTTGGAAATCTAGTATTGGCAACTCCAGATCCTCCGGCATGTCCCTGAGGATTGTTAAACATAGAAGGATGTCTTAATTGGTTGAAGAGTGGCTGAGACATGGCCACTTTGGAAAGAACTTGATTCAGGACTGTTGCAGCTGCTGTGTTGTTGGTGACTGCTGTCTGAGCCAATTTTAGCCTGTGCAGGGTAAGCTGTGCTTGCAGCTGAGCAAGTTGAAGACTTGCAGGAGAAGGAAGCAGTGGATTCGGGGTGCTGACAGAGAACAGATTCTTGTCCAGAAGCTTGGCAGCACTGCAAAACAACAGATGATAATTTTCATTTGAATTCATATTTAACAGTAGACCATGTCACCAAATCATGATGAAGTGATAAGATGCTGCTCCTAATAGCTATCCTTGCTAAACCCTTGGAAGGAAAGAAAGTGATTTATGACATTCAGTTAACCCAGCCCTTCCTCTAATGTGACAAGAACTATATTCATTTCAGTTATCATGCTAAAGGCAGATCAGTGTTTCAAAGATTAAAAAGAGGGCTCATGTTCATTTGGGACCAAAGTTTAAAAACCATTTGAAGGTCAATAGAAGGACTTCAATGATTTACACACAGTAAACCTTTATTAGGCATATATGAAAAATATAAATTACAGGGTGAACATCAATACAATTAAATTACATAATACACTGAAGCAACATTTTTAGGGATTAACTTCTTCAGTATCGATAAAATCACTAAGATAGTGGCAACTGTAACGGCGAACACAATTAAAAACTCAAACTGCCGATTTGGGCTCTTTTCCCCAATAGCACTGCATTTAGGAATAAGGCAACTTTGTTGACACTCTCCTTGCCCAAGGCGGATAGCAGTGAGTGTATGGAAGCATTTGAACTAGCACCAACAAGTCCAGAGATTAGAGGAGAGATGTAGATTACCCTAAGGTCCAAGTGGCGGGGGCAATCGAGAATTAAGTGAGCCAGGGTTTCAGGCGTGCCCCGAGAACAATATCGGCAAGTCGGACTAACACTGTGGTTAAAAGTGGCAGCTAGCTCTTGTGTGGGCATGACGTTGCATCGAGCTAAAGTAAATGCACGTCTGAGTTGGGGGTTTTCCAAAAGAGCCAGGTATTTGGGAGTCAGACCAATAGTGAACGGTAATTGAAAAAAGAGAGGGGGTCAATGATTTTAGTGAGTTTAGCTTCAAGGTCTATACCAAACACTCCTTTTGTCATCTGAACTAGTGAAAACTCAGCTTGACTTTCTGAAATGTCAATATATACAAAAATGTTAGCTATAATCATATATGACACAATAACTAATGTGTGGTACTACACTTGAAGAACTTTGGTAAAATATGTTAAACTGAAGCTCCAGAGCAGGGGCCAGGGAACCTTTTTATCTTTTACCCCAAAATATATTTAGATACGCTGATGTTACCCCCTTGATTTGAAAGGAAGGAAATGGTTACCAAGAAGCCTGGATTTTCAACTGAAAATCCTTTTTAAAAAGTAGGACAAAATGTAGGACATCCTACATTTTAAAAAAAATCAGAAGTAAGCTCCATTGAATTAATGGGCTGACTTCTGAGTAAACATAAAGTGGCTTACTTACCTTGGCTGGGGAGGGTGCATGGGGGAACCGGGAGGGAGTTTCAGGCTGCTACGGCTTGGCATGGCTAACTCCGGCCAGCCGTAGCAACCATTTAAAAAAACATTACTGTGCACATGTGTGCACACTCTTCCCCTTCCAAAAGCTCTGACGGAGAGTGCTAGTGCTTCTCCCTGGACGGAGGAAAGTATCCTCTCCTGACCTCACTGGCAAATTAGGAAAGTAAGTGCCGGTGAAGTCAGGAGAGTATACCTAACTCCACCCATGGAGAAGCGCCAGCACTCTCCATTGGAGCATTAGGGAGGGGAAGAGTGCACGCACCAGCGCGACTGTCCATTACCCCCAGGAATTTACCCCTGTTCCCAGTGCGCTGCTCTACAGTATACTCAGGCAGTTTGCATTCATTTCCACAGGAACTGAATAGCAGCAACATGATGCTTTCAAATTACACACCATATTTTGGTGATGAACCTGTACATCCTCCTTATTGTTATACTTGGACCTCTTAGGTATTTTGAACATTCCCAGAGAGCAATGTGACTTCAGGGATGATCTGCACACACTGCCCATTTTAAAGGCTTGGAGAAAGACTGAGGTTGTCTTGTCATATCCAACAAAATGCAGTGTGGATCACATTTGCTGCCAGCAACAACCATAGTAATAGCAACGATGCTACAATTTCCATGGCCAGGACAGTGATTCCTGGCACCGCCCACTGAGTGTGCAGATGTGGAAGCACTGGCAGTTATGTGACGACATCACATCACTGCCAATCCCTGGTTGCGGCCACTCTGAACCTAGTTGTGTGGCTGATTTCCAGTCAGCCCAGCATGAAGTAGATGGCAGCGGCTGAAGCAGCCTCCGTCAAAAGATCATCATTCCAAGCATAAGGGGAGAAGGCTGTGAAGGTTTGCAATGTCATTGCTGCTCTGTCCCTTCTCCTTGGATGTCCAAGACATCCTCTGTTGAATGAGAGATCAGATAAAAAATTGGAGTTTGGGATGGTAGCAGGCTCTTGACTCCTGATCCTTGATTCCTGATTTCCCCCTGATCTTGAATGAAGGCACAGTGTGATATTAGAGAGACCCTATCCTTCTTCCAAGAGAATCCTATGGGTTACTGTATACTTTTTGTTGGCTACCAAGAGATTGGGCAAAATTTGTAGACTCTTGCTTTTCAATACTGATCACCAAGCTTAGATGATCATGACAAAATTACATTCCTCATTCTTCCCTGTGGTAATGTATGGCTGTGAGAGCTGGACCATAAAGAAGGCCAACCACCAGAGAATAGTTTCCTTTGAATTATGGTGCTGGAGAAGACTCCTGATAGTCCCTTGGACTGCAAGGAGATCATATAGTCAATCCTGCAGGAAATCAACCCTGGCTGATCACTGGAAGGATACTGAAGCTGAAACTCTAATGTTTTGGCCACATCACGAGAAGGAAGAACTCCTTAGAAAGGATCCTGATGCAGGGAAAGTCTGAAGACAAAAGGAGAAGGGGATTGCAGAGGATGAGGTGGTTAGATGGTGTCACAGAGGAAATGAACCTAAATTTGGGCAGACTTTGTAAGCTAGTGAAGGATAAAGTTGCCTGGCATGCTGCAGTCCACGGGGTCATAAAGAGTTGGACTTAATGACTAAACAACAACAGGCTAATGTATATTTGCAGTACATTTGATGTTTCCTTATCTTGGGGCAAGCCTCCCTTGCCTGAATGGATCTTCTTGGATCTGCACCAGCCATTTTCCTGGCACAGAACCAAGGATAGTAAGGGAGAAGGAAAAGTGATAGGATCCTGGTGAATGTTAGTGCCACCAGCTTCTACCTCTTCCTTCTCCACCCTACCGTCTGCTGTCCCTTCCCCAATGAGATGCTTTCTAATCCGTCTCATTACCCACTCCTATGCCAGCTTACCTGTGCTCTCATGAGTAGTCAGTAGCAGAAGCAAACCACTACCACCACTGCTGTTTGAGGTTTGATTCCAAAATGGCTGCCAGAAATATACAAAGAACATCACTGTATAATAAATTACAACAGCAGAACCTGGTGTTTCAACTCCTTGTTAGGATTGGACTAAAACACATAAGATTTGAGGATGCGAAAGTTCCCAGGATCCAAGTCATTATGCACCAAACCATAGTCTTCTGATATGCATGATGTGACTGCAAACTCCCAAGCATGCCATACTAGAGCATTAGACACACTCATGCCTAATTATATACTATGAAAGATAGCTTGTGTAGCTGACATCTGGAATGTGACCTTTAACATTTTGTTATGTGGATATCACAGCTACAACTAACATTTATTTCTTATATGCACAAAATGTCTTATATACACAAAACAACACTACACAAACCAAGTTAATGAACACAAACTAATAATTTTAACATAAAAATAAAATTTAGATTGACATTTAATGCATAAGATTGCAGAGGAAAAGTTAAAAGTTAATGTTAGTAACTTTTAATTCAATCAGTTGTAAGAGCATGTTATAGCACGCAAAACTCAGTATAGTGTAACAGCTGCTACAGTGCCTTTGTAAAACATCCAACTTCTCTGTTAAATACATGGTATGGACACCTTAGAAATACAGTAAAATCATTCACCCCTTTGTGTGCTGTCATACTAATGCACTAGAACAGTGGTTCTTAACCTTGTTGGAGGTACTGGAGGCAAGTTTCATACATGCATTCACTGAACCCTTCATAGTTGGAAAAACAACAAAAGTATACTAAAGTATACATCATAACAAAAGTATATTAATGCACCTGGTAACCCTGGCGAACGGAATGGACAAACACCTCTGGCAAACCCCTGAGACTGACTCACCAAACCCTTGGGGTTCAATTGAACCCAGGTTAAGAGCCACTGCACTAGAAGCTTTCCACAGCATAAATAAATAAATCTGTTAATCTGAAAGGGCTAATTTATCCCCGAGGCTATTGTTTTAGAATGCAAAGCTTCATTACAAGGGCAATATGAATGACTTGCTGTTAGCAGTAGCAGCATGCAAAAGCAAGTATTAGTTTGCTGCGGGGTGGAACAGAGGGTAAGAGATTTTTTTTAGCACCACTAAACTTTATTACTGTACATATTATTCTAATTGAGCTAACTGGGATGCCACTTTTAATAGGCATAGTCTTTAGATTTCCCATTTTCATAATTGTCTTGGGATCACTGGAGGAGTGAACAAGACATATTCAGAACACTGTCTCCAGAGGAAAAAAAGATGAAACTGACATGAAACTAACATAGTGATACTCAACCACTATGCCATGCCACATTGGTGTGCTATAGATGGTCTATAGGAGTTCCATGGAACTTTGGGAAAGGTCATTTATTAGTAGGGCAATTGGGGGATTTGAGTCCCCTTAAAGCAGCATTGTGTGCTTTCTCAACTGTCTAAAAACAGGTGTGCCTTGACAATTTTCGTGTCTTTTCAGTGTGCTATGAGATTAAAAAAAGATCCCAAAAGATCTCCTATATGGAGAATTAGTGCAGGGAAAGCGCCCTAGAGGGAGACCACAGCTGCGATACAAAGACATCTGCAGGCGGGATCTAAAGGCCTTGGGAATGGACATCAACAGCTGGGAAACCTTGACCTCCGATCGTTCAGCGTGGAGGCAAAAGACCCAGCATGGCCTTCTCCAACTGGAAGAGACACTTGTTCGGCAGGCTGAAGCAAAGAGACAGACCCGAAAGCAGCGAAACCTGGGGCCTGGGCAGGGGACGGAATTTATTTGTCCTCAGTGTGGAAGGGATGGCCACTCTCGAATTGGCCTTTTTAGCCACACTAGATGCTGTTTCAGGACCTCCAATCAGAGCACGATACCATAGTCTTTCGAGACTTAAGGATGCCAATGATGATTGATGAGATAAAAAATATTGAAAACTATTGAACTAACACTTCAAAAGTTTAAGGGTTTCAATGTTAATAAAAAAGTTTATCACAATAGTCAGGGAATGGGATGATTAAGGGGATCCTGGATATTGTCCTTGTTCTCAACCCATTTTTTCTGCTCCTGCTTAGAATCTGTCATGATTTTTGTTTAAATTAAAAGCATTTTGAGGTGGTTCTTATTATGGTTATGACACTATAAAAAGGGGTTCAACCCTTGTCCCATATGTCCTTGCTCCGAAGTATCCCCTTTGTTGCTATCTGCCCCAAAGGGGAACATTCCCAGACTTGCAACTTCTTTTTAGGTACCAAGTTTCTGTGTCCCTTCACTGCTCCAACAGAAATGTAGTCCTGATTTAGAAACCTTGGGAACTGGTTCTTGTAAAATGATCTGTTATAGCCTACCAATTTTCAAAAGGCTCTTAGAAGTACAGTGGCACCTCACGTAACAAGCGCCTCACGTAAATTATGTTCCACATAACAAACAAAAATTTCTCTAGGATTCTGCTTCACGTAACAAACTGTGCTTCACTTAACAAGCACACTCATTGGCATTGGGGCAGATGCACTGGCCGGCGCCCTTTTAAAAAGCATCAGGGCTGCCTAGTGTGCCATAGTGTGCCATAGTGAAAGCAATCCTTCATGCCGTTTCTCCTATTGCCGGGGATCCACTGGGCAGAGGGAGAGAACAGCAGTGGAGAAGAAGAAAGCAGCTCAGGGCTAGCCAGAAGGGAGAATGGGAGAGAGAGGCTCAGGATGAAGAGAAGGAGAAAGTGGGGAGACACTTTGAAAGTGTCTTTGATTACAGAAAAAGTGTCTTTGATTGCAGCCTCCTAACCATGTCTACCCAGAAGTAAGTCCCATTGTGTTAAATGTGTCTTACTCCCAGGAAAGTGCCTTTAGGATCGCAGCCTAAATAGACTTCATAGGATCATGCACATTGAATGCATGTTGTGAATTCAATTCCAGTGTTTTGTCATCATTTTTACATCCAGTTAATATTTTTATGTGAACATTTTTTGGGTTGTGGAATCAATCATCTGAGTCTCCATTATTTCCTTAGGGAAAATCTGCTTCACGTAAATAACGTTTCACTTAACAAACATGCCTCTGGAATGAATTAAATTTGTTACATGAGGCTCCACTGTATAACATTTTTTTTTCCTTTCCAGATCACATAGATTGGGTGAGAAATATTTTTATCATTGCCAAACTGGTGGGGATTTGACCTCATAGAGGAAAAAGTATTAAATTGAAGGAAAAACATATATTAGCTAGCACAATTGTGTAGGGACAAACAGTACTATCATTGCTGTTAAGGGGTGAAGAAAAAAAGACTTAAATTCTGATATGCCTTCTGCTTCCCAGGAAGGGGAAGGAGGAATCACATCTGGGAATCTGGGAATCACATCTGTTGGAAGTATGGAATACTGAATATAAATTGGCACTAAGTAGAATTTCAGATGGAAATGTGTCAAAAATTGAAAACTTTCCTGACACAGCTATAGCAAAAGGCTTCTTTCCATGCTGCAAGAAAACAACTCTTGGTCCTTTGCTGGGAAAAAAGTATCACAGGAAACCTTGCACAATGGTGAGCAGACTGAATGTTTTGAATTAGCAAAGCCAGCAGATCACAAAGATGTATCTGCCTTGCACAGAATGATCAGAAGTAATATGGCTCTGAGGGCAGGGGTATTTTGGAAAAGGTCTCAGGTATAAAGGAATCAAAGGACTTCTTAGGATTTGGGATAACTCAGGATTTATTCTAACCAATCTTATCAGTCTCCTATCTCCTTACTGAAACACTGGATCTTTCACCTTTTCTAAGACCAAAGTGTTGAAGTGATATATACAGAACTTACACAAAAGTGTCCAAAGCTACCAAAGCAGCAAAGAAGGGATATCAGGGAAATAGCCCCATGTTCTCAGAATCCAGGAGGAAAGATTAGCAAATGCTATCAATGGATGTGTGCTGAGCTCTTCTTCTTCTTCTTCTTCTTCTTATCTATATACAGTGACGCCTCACGTAAAGAACGCCTCACGTAAAGTAAGTTTCACGTAACAGAAAAAAATTTCTCTAGGATTCTGCTTCACGTAAAGAAAGTCTTCACGTAAAGAAAACATTCGTTGGCAGTTGGGGCAGACGCGCTGGCCAGCAACCTGTTTAAAAAGTGTCAAGGCTCCCTAGCGCACCTGACCATAGTGAAAGCAACACTTCCATGCTGTTCCTCCTGTGGCCAGACATCCGCTGGGCAGAGGGAGAGAACAGCAGTGGAGAAGAGGGAAGCAACTCAGGGCCAGCCGGAAGGGAGCAGAGAGAGAGAGAGAGAGAGACAGAGAGAGAGAGGCTCAGGATGGAGAGAAGGAGAAAGTGGGGAGACACTTGGAAAGTGTCTTGGATTATAGAAGAAAGTGTCTTTGATTGCAGCCTCCTACCCATGTCTACCCAGAAGTCTACCTCACTGTGTTAAATGGGTCCTACTCCCAGGAAAGTGTCTTTAGGATTGCAGCCTAAGTAGACTTCATAGGATCATGCCCATTGAATGCATGTTTTGAATTCAATTCCAGTGTTTTGTCATCATTTTTACATCCAGTTAATATTTTTATATAAATATTTTTGGAGTTGTGGAACCAATCATCTGCGTTTCCATTATTTCCTATGGGAAAATCCGCTTCACGTAAAGAAAGTTTCACGTAAAGAAACTGCCTCCGGAACGAATTAATTCTGTTACGTGAGGTACCACTGTATATAAAAGAGAAAAGTCACTCACTGACTGACTCACTGACTGACTGACTAACTGACTCATCACTGCCCTGCCAAAACCGCTGGGCCTAGAAGCGTGAAAATTGGGGTGGGTGTTCCTTCCGTGACGGAGAGGTGCACTCAGAACCGGTTATCTGAAATTCCAACAGGAAGGGGGTGAAAAGGGGCACAACGTGTTTTCCTCCCTATACTTTGCATTGAGAATTGCTGACTCAGCAACATTCCACCCCAACTGCTGGGCCTGAAGCATGGAATTCTGGGAGGGACCCTTCTGTCACCTGAACACCCACCAAGAACCATCTGGAGAAATTTAACCCTTCAGGGGCTGAAAAGGGGGCAACGTGTTTCTGTCCTATACTTAACATGGGAGACTGAATAACATCCAGCCAGTTTGGTGCTCAGTGCCTGGTGCACTGGGGGGATGTTGTTAGGAGGAAGAGGTTGCACTGGAGAGGATGCTGCGCATAGGGGAAGTTGCACATGGGGGGATGATGCACATGTAGGAAAGTTGCACATGGGGGAAGTTGCGCATGGAGGGAAGTTGTACATGGGGGAGTTGCGCATGGGGGAAGTTGCGCATGTAGGAAAGTTGCGCATGGTGGAAGTTGCACTTGGGGGATGATGCGCATGGCGGGATGATGCGCATGTAGGAAAGTTGCGCACAGGAGATGATGCGCATGGGGGAAGTTGCGCATGGGGGATGATGCGCATGGGAGATGATGCACATGGGGGAAATTGCACATGGGGGAAATTGCACATGGGGATGATGCGCATGGGGGATGATGTGCATGGCGGGATGATGCAAATGGAGGAATGATGCACATGGGGGGATGACGCGCATGTAGAAAAGTTGCGCATGGAGGGAAGTTGCACATGGGGGAAGTTGTACATGGGAGTTGCGCATGGGGGAAGTTGCACATGGGAGAAGTTGCACATGGGGGATGATGCGCATGTAGGAAAATTGTGCATGGGGGAAGTTGCGCGTGGGGGGAAGTTGCGCATGGGAGATGATGCGCATGGGGGAACGATGCGCATGGGGGGACGATGTGCATGGAGAGAAGTTGCGCATGGAGGGAAGTTGCGCATGGGGGAAGTTGCGCGTGTAGGAAAGTTGCACATGGGGGGATGATGCGCATGGAGGAAAGTTGCACATGGGGGAATTTGCGCATGGGGAAGTTGCGCATGTAGGAAAGTTGTGCATGGGGGATGATGCGCATGGGGGAAGTTGCACATGGGGGAAGTTGCACATGGCGGGATGATGCGCATGGCGGGATGATGCGCATGTAGAAAAGTTGCGCATGGGGGAAGTTGCGCATGGAGGGAAGTTGCACATGGGGGGATGATGCGCATGTAGGAAAGTTGCGCATGGGGGAAGTTGCACATGTAGGAAAGTTGTGCATGTAGGAAAGTTGCTCATGTAGGAAAGTTGCACATGGGGGGATGATGCGCATGTAGGAAAGTTGCGCATGGGGGAAGTTGCACATGGAGGGAAGTTGCACATTGGGAGAAGTTGCGCACGAGAGAAGTTGCGCACGGGGGAAGTTGCGCACGGGGGGAAGTTGCACATGGGGAGAAGTTGCGCGTGGGGGATGATGCGCACAGGGGAATGTTGTACATGGGGGTAGGTTGCGCATGGGTTGTTGATGCGCCGTGGGGGGTGTGGTATGGGGAAGTTACTCCCGCAACACGGGTACACTTTTTGCTAGTATATATATAAAGGCATCTTCATCATCATTCCTGACTTATCAACACCCAGCCAAAACCATTAGGCCTATAAGCATGAAATTTGATGAGGGTGTTCCTTCCATGATGGAGGGATCCACTAAGAACCAGTTTTTGGAAATTCCAACCAGAAGTGGGTGAAAAGGGGTGTAATGTGTTTTATAAAACTAAACTTCATTGTCATTACTTACTTATCAACGCCCTGCCAAAACCGCCAGACCTAGAAGCGTGAAATTTCGGGAGGGTGTTCCTTCTGTAATGGAGGGAGTCACTAAGAACCAGTTTTCAGAAATTCCAACCAGAAGGGGGTGAATTGGGGTGCAACATGTTTTCTTCCCTATACTTTGCATTGAAGACTCAGTGACTGATGGATGCTCTACCCCAATCCCCAGACCTAGACGCATGAAATTCAGGTAGGGTATTCCTTCTGTCACATGAACACCCACCAAGAACAGATGTGGAGAAATTTAACCCTTGAGGGGCTGAAAAGGGGTGCAACGTATTTTTGTCCTACACTTAACATGGAAGACTATCCAACATCCATCCAATTTAGTGCTCAGTGCCTGGTGCACTGGGGGGGATGTTGTTTAGAGGGAGAGATTGCACTGGGGAGGATGTTGCGCATGGGGGCTGTTGCGCATGTGGAGATGATGTGCATGGAGAAGTGAAGTGCATGCACGGATCCTGCGCATGGACAGATGATGCGCATGGGGGACTGATGCGCATGGGGTGGATGCGCATGAGGGGATGTTGCGCATGAGAGGTGATGCGCATGGGGATGATGTGCATGGAGGGATGTTGCGCATGGGGGATTGATACACATGGGGGGGTTGATGCACATGCATAGATGTTGTGCATGGGGTTTTTTGAGCATAGTGTGTTGATGTGCATCAGCCATGGGGGACCAATGCACATGAGGGGTGGATGCTCATGAGGGGATGTTGTGCATGAGGGGTGATGCACATTGGGAGGAGCTGCGCATGGGGGATGATGCGTATGGAGGGATGTTGTGCATGGAGGGATCTTGCTCATTGGGGGTTGATGCAAGTGCGGAGATGTTGCGCATGTGGGTTCATGCGTATGGGGGTTTCTTGCGCTTGGGGGAATGTTGCTGATGGCAGTGTGATGTGCATGGGGGATGGATGACCATGAGGTCATCCATCATGGCTGGATGATGTACATGGCCGGATGATGTGCATGGCTGGATGATGCGCATGGGGTGGATGATGTGCATGGGGGTGGATGAACATGGGGAATGTTGCACATGGGGGGATGTTGTACATGGGAGGTTGTTGCACATGGGGGGTTTATGATGGTGGGTTTTGAGCATGGTGGGTTGATGTGCGTGGGGGGCTGATACTCAGTGGGGAGATGGCATACGGGGGAATTTTACTCCCACAACGCGGGTACATTTTTGTTAGTAATAATAATAAATGCTGAGACAATTCTCTGCTTGGGTGTTAAGATTGTCAACTAAAAGGTGTTCAATCAAAGTGTTCTATCAAGTTGTACTCTCCCTGTATAAAGGGAGACCAACTGCCAATTTAATTTTGTTTTGGGAGCCACATGTCAGTTTGTACAAATTATCTGGAAAAAAAATCACTGACATTTTGATGTCTGATGTTCTTTGATGTGTTCCCTTACCTCAGTACAGCCTCTGCAAGCTGATATGACTAAAAAAATTAAGAACAACGCAATGGAATGATAGAAGAGATGTAGAGAGAAGAGTGATGAGAAATGATGAAATTAAGTAACAATTTAGAACAAATCTTTGTGAACTTCAGGGTATGCCGAATCCTTTCCAGGCATGCTCTAGCTTCAAGATCCAGTGAGGGTTCAAGACCTGAAACTCTGTTCTCAATTTCACCAACTAGATCAATCTGGTATGGTATCACATGCTAAAATAGTCAGCTGGAAAATCAAATTACAGTGGTGCCTCATGTAACAAACGCCTCACGTAAAGCATGTTTCACATAACAAACAAAAATTTCTCTAGAATTCTACTTCACGTAACAAACTGTGCTTCACATAACAAACACACTCGTTGGCAGTTGGCACAGACACATTGGCTGGCAGCCCTTTTAAAAAGCATCAGGGCTGCTTAGCGCGCCTGCCCATAGCGAAAGTAACACTTCCGCGCTGTTCCTTCTGTGGCCGGGCTGGGCAGAGGGCGAGAACAGCAGTGGAGAAGAGGGAAGCAGCTCAGGGTTAGCCAGAATGGAAAAGGGCAGAGAGAGTCTTTGATTGCAGCCTCTTAACCATGTCTACACAGAAGTAACCCCCATTGTGTTAAATGGGTTTTACTCCCAGGAAAGTGTCTTTAGGATTGCAGCCTATGTAGACTTCATAGGCTCATGCACATTGAATGCATATTTTGAATTCAATTCCAGTGTTTTGTTATAATTTTTACATCCAGTTAATATTTTATATGAATATTTTTTGGGTTGTGGAACCAATCATCTGAGTTTCCATTATTTCCTATGGGAAAATCCGTTTCATGTAAAGAACATTTCACATAACAAACATGCCTCCGGAACGAATTAAATTTGTTACGTTTGGCGCCACTGTACTATCTTGGGCCTGTGAGTTAGGCTTTGTGATTCCTGTACCAAGGGAAGAAGAATACCTTTGCATTATATTCATTCATCTCTATATATAAAATTGAAGAGTCACTGACTGACAGAATGACTCATTGACACCCAGCCCCAACCCCTGGACCAAGAACCATGAAATCTGGAGAGGGCATTTCTTCCATGATTTAAGTATCCATTAAGAACCAATCTGGTGCCCACTGCCCAGTGCCCCATGTTGCCCAATAGTGTCTGACGTCTGGTAGGGATGCCCATTGCCAGGTAGTGCCTAATGCCCACTGGTGTCCACTGCTTGATGGTGTCCTCTGTCTGGAGGGATGTGTGGTGCCCAGTGGTACCTGCTGCTCCATGTTGCCCAGTGGTGTCCAGCAGGGATACCCGATGTGCAGTGCCTGGCAAGGATGCCCATTGCCCTGTGGTCCCTGGTGGTACCCACTGCATGGTAGTGCCTGGTGGTGCCTGATGTCATCTGATGCCCATTGGTGCCCATCAGTGCCCACCACTGCCCACTGACTGAGGTGGCCGCTAGTACCCAGTGCCCACTGCCTGGTATTGATGGTGATCTGTGAACATGGTGCCTAGTGCCCACTGGTACTCAGCAATGTCTGCTGGTGCCCAGAATATTTTTTTTATTTTATTCTCACAACAATGGGTAAATTCAGCTAGCAGTATCATGGAATTTGAAGGGACCTAATAGGTCATCTAATCCAATACCCTGCTTGTAACAGGTAATCAACCTAGCACATTTCTAAAAGATACTTGTTGAGCTTCTGTTAGAAGATCTCCAGTGAGGGAGAGTCCTCCTCAACAATCTGTTCCACTGCAAAACTGCCTGTATCAACATTAATTTTTCCTGACATCTTCTCTTGCAGTTTTTATCTGCTGGATCTCATTCTACTTTCAGAAGCAATCGAGAACAAATTTGACCCTTCATTCATATGACAGCCCTTCAGGTACTTGAAGTACTCTATCATGTCTCCTCTCAGCCATCTCTTCTCCAGTCTAAACATACCAAGTTCTCTCAATCTTTCCTCTTAAGGCTTGTTCTCCAGCCCTCTGATCATCCTTGTTGCTCTCCTTTCAATATGGATTTAAATTTCATCTTAAACATGAATAATATATTTAATGTTTACAACATTCTAGGATATGTATTTCCACTTTTACAAACTGAAATTGTCCATAAGCTCTCTTTTTTATACACACACACACACATACAAAGAGTGACGCCTCACGTAAAGAACACCTCACGTAAAGTAAGTTTCACGTAACAAACAAAAATTTCTCCACGATTCTGCATCACGTAAAGAAAGTGCTTCACGTAAAGAAAACATTTGTTGGCAGTTGGGGCAGACGAGCTGGCCGGCAACTTGTTTAAAAAGCGTCAGGGCTGCCTAGCACACCTGCCCATAGTGAAAGCAACACTTCCGCGCTGCTCCTCCTGTGGCTGGGTGTGCACTGGGCAGAGGGAGAGAAGAGCAGTGGAGAAGAGGGAAGCAGCTCAGGGCTAGCCAGAAGGGAGCAGGGGAGAGAGAGGCTCAGGATGGAGAGAAGGAGAAAGTGGGGAGACACTTTAAAGGTGTCTTGGATTGCAGCCTCCTAACCATGCCTACCTGGAAATAAGCCCCATTGTGTTAAATGGGTATTTCTCTCAGGAAAGTGTCTTTAGGACTGCAGCCTAAGTAGACTTCATAGGATCATGCACATTGAATGCATGTTTCGAATTCAATTCCAGTGTTTTGTCATCATTTTTACATCCAGTTAATATTTTTATATGAATATTTTTGGGGTTGTGGAACCAATCATCTGCGTTTCCATTATTTCCTATGGGAAAATCCGCTTCATGTAAAGAACGTTTCACGTAAAGAAACTGCCTCCGGAACGAATTAATTCTGTTACATGAGGCGCCACACTGTGTGTGTGTGTGTGTGTGTATTTCAAAGCTGCTGATTATTTTTGTATTTTCAGCATCTGATCACATTATAATAGTACTCATGTATTAGGGGTACCAGAATCCATCTTCTCAAGTGTTTTACAACTTGCTAATTATAATACAAAGTGGTATCAAGAACTGTTTATTTTTCTGAAATCTAGGCGGTGGGTGGCACAAGTGGCTAAGACACTGTGCCTGTTAACGAGCAGGCCAGGGTTTGAGACCCAGGTCGGCCCCACAAGACAGGTTGAGCGCCTGTCCTTAGCCCAGCTCTGCGACGGCAGCTGAATCCAATCATATTGGCTCTGCCTTTCCATTGGACTAATTCAGTGGTGTGGAGAGGGGGGATTTGCTGCTTGGGTAACAGCCTATCCTCCATAACAATCTAACCCAGGCTTTCATGCTACGCATGCAGCGTATGCAGCGCTGAGCATGATACCATAGTCTTTCAAGACTGACGGAGGGTTGCTATTAACATCTCATTTAGCTTTGTGAACTGAAGAGAAAGGCACTGCCTTTATATAAAGAAAAAAAATTTAATGTATATTGTAACACTGGAAGGTAAATGCTTGCCAACTACAGTTTAATGGGCATCTTAATTTTATCAACACTTAAATATATTTTTTGTAGAAGCCTATGTATGAATTTTTGACTACCTAAAGCAGTGGTCAGAGAACAGGAGTAAATTACCGCAAATGGGGTAAAAATGAAATTCTGGGGGGTAATGGATGGTCATGCTGCCAAGACAAAGCCGAGCATGCATATGAATCTATATGGGGCACAGGGGAGCAGTTTGAGCCAGCTGCAGCTTTGCGCGACTAAGAGCACAATCCTAACCAGGTCTACTCAAAAGTAAGCCCCACTGTGTTCAATGGGTCTTACTCCCAGGAAAGTGTCTTTAGGATTGCAGCCTTAGTCCGAGCACTGTGGGCATCCATCTTGAAAAAATGACTGCGCAGCCTTTCCCTACCTCCCTGCCTAAAGGTTGCCGTGGTGCGGCTTCTATGTGGGCGGAGTGTCCTCTCCTGACCTCACCGGCACTTTCCCTTTCCTAATTGGAGGCGTGTGCCGGTGAGGTCAGAAGAGGACACTCCGCCCACGGAGAAGCCTCACCATGAGAACCTTTAGGCAGGGAGGCAGGGAAAGACTGCATGCACATGCACGTCATTCTTTTCAAAATGGCTGAACTCAGTCTCAGCTGCCCCCAACTGCAGCCTGAGCCTCCCCAGCAATCTCCCCAACCAAGGTAAACACCCATTCCAAGGTGTCTACTCAGGAGTTTACTCCTGGTTTTTTTAAAAATGTAGGAAAAAATGTAGGATATCCAACATTTTGTCCTATTTTTTTAAAAAAGTCCAGTTTTTTTTGGAATAGATTTAATAAAATTTTGAATCTGAATAATTAATAATATATTATTTCCTTCCTTTCAAATCAAGGGGGTAACATTGGCGTATCTAAATATATATTTTGCGGTAAAAGGTAAAAAAGTTCCCTGACCCTTGACCTAAAGAGTAGCAAGCAAGAACATAGAGGACCAAATTTACCATAAGCATATTAAAATAAACATGTCATAATAAACCTTAGTCACGAATTTGTCTAATTACCAAAACTATGAAAAATAAATTTATTGGAGGCATGTTAACATATTATTGTGGATGCATATTACCACATCAAGCTGTGGAGCATAGTTTGCAATCTGTAACCATAAACATTCAGAGATCTATGTGTTTATAATAAATTATCTGGATTAGTGAAGTAATCCAAACTGTGAAAGTGATGAAAAGGCTAAGCAGAAAATATGCCAGTTGAAGACTTGAAGAATCTGATGATTATTCAAAGCCAAAATAAATACCAATAAAGAGTTGGCAAAAAGTCATCTTACTATTTTCAGAAAGAAAGATACAATTTGTGGAATGATTGACTTTAACTGGTATTTAGAAAACAGTTGATAAAACAAGCATTTATACCCTGTGAATATTTTAAGACTACAGCTGCAGTCCTCATTCACAGTTAGGCCAGCCTAAGCCTGGGAACTGTGCTGATCTGGGGATGCCACAAAAGTTCCCCAACACTTCTGTAAGACACTTCTGCACTTAACCCCTGCTAACTGGGTAAGAGGCACTCTTTCAAGTGGGTGTTCCTCCTTTATTTAGCAGGGAGAGAGTAACTGGCCCTACACACCCCAGTAATGTCTGTTCTAGTGGCTTCTGCTGGTATTCTTTTTCAGATTGTGAGCCCTTTTGGGACATGGACCTATTAGCTATTAATTAGCTATTATTTTTCCCATTTTCCTAGTAAACAGCTTTGTGAACTTTTTAGTTGAAAAGTGGTATATAAATATTGTAGATACATACCCTACAATCCAGAATAACTACAGGAGAATGTAAGGGATTACGTGTATCTGTAGTTACTGCACCACCTAGTGAAAACCTATGGGAAAATCATACTGCAATCCAGAGTAAATTGTTCTTACACCAGAGCAAGGACTCCCCGTAGTAACTCTGAATTTTGCCCATAGAGTTAGTTCAGTGCACAGACATGTACTTGCCTCCCCGTATCACCACAGGAACGGAAAAACAGATGAGTTGTGCTGGCCTAAGTTAGGATTGTACCCGAATGCCTGTGCACTGGCCTAACCCTCTCTCAGGAGTGGGACAGTGTCTTATGGCTTAAAGGGGCAGAAATGCCTTGGACTGCAATCCTAACCTCCAGTTAGGCTGGCCCTACACCTTGGCACAAGTCCTGTGGTGACGTGGGGGTGTTACAAAAGTGCCAGAAGGTACTTCCTCCCCACTTCTGGAGAGTTCGGCCACTGCACAGGCATATGCCAACCTCCCCACACTATCATGGGAAGATATGCCAGGTGAGTTATGCTGGCCCACACTGGTTAGGATTGCATCCAAAATCTGCAATCCTAATAACAGTTTCCTGGGATTAAACCTCTTCAGGTATTATCAAACTCCTCCAAGAACAAACACGGAATGACTTATGTCTGTAGCTATTTGTACTAGTTAGCCTGAGTTTAATCTTAGATTTTGGCCACAATCCTAAAGTGCCTTCAGACTTACTTCTGAGTAGATCTGTACAGGTTCAACCTTGTTATACAGAAGGCTTTTATACGTGAATTTGACTCAAATAACCACTGCAAATCACAGTCATGAAAGGCAGCTAGTCATGCAATCAGGGGTGTTGCAAGACTGGTATTGAGCTCACCAGAGTGAAGTACCCCTGGGAGTGACATGATGAGGGAGTTTGACACTTCCCCACCCCTGTGCTCCTCAAAGGAGCACTGTGAGCAGCCACTCTGGAGCCTCCATCCCTGGGCACTCCAGAGGGAGGGATGACCAGCTAACCCAGAGAACCAGCGTGCATGTGCGAAGTTTGCATATGTGCTCTGGATCTATCCCTGGGTGATCCCCTAAGGGCGGCGCTGGTCACTCCTCCCTCAGGGGAACACTCCAACGCACATGGATGACGTTTGCCCATGCGCAGTAATATCCCAGAACTGTGCATGCGCCACCTGCAGTCTGGGAGGTGAAGTGCATCTGGGGGGTGATGTGCCCACCCATGCACCAGGTGACATGCACCTTCGCATCACCCCTACAAGCAAACATTCCATTCTTCAGCTGAGCCCAGAAGAGACTGTAAAGATGAGAGGGGACTGTAAACTGTAGATTTCTAATTCTAATTGCCTCACTTTCTAATTGCCTCATTACAACAATAAGAAAAGCTGCTTTTAAACAGTTGTAAATATTCACACTTTTAATTTTCTTAAAATTGATTTTACTTAACAATTTTTTTTTGTATTAGCAGGGAGTCAGACCCTGCAGATATCAAGGCACAACCTTATTTCAATAGGAGCAATGGATGAGCAAGAAAACTGGAAATGAGTTTTCAAATCTATGTTCCAATTTTTTTTAATCCAAAGATTACTTTATCCATGGAGAGTTCTGGAACAGAACCCTAGTGGATAACGAGGGAGCCAGAATCAGAGGTTACTTTGGCTGTATGAAGAATGGTGCTTGGATCTGCCATTGCTGCCAGGTCTGAGCCCTGCCTCCCCACAGTGGACCTGCTGTCCAATGCACATGGAAATCAGAGGTACATCTGCTAATTTCAGTGACTCACAACATTCTACTAGCTATTAGGGTTGCACTGCATCAAGTCTCTTTAATGGTCCAATTCTATTCTTGCACATGTTCCTGTTGAGTGTATATTCCACCAGTGCTAGCAATGGCAAAAGTATAATAAAACAGCAGCAGAGCCTTTCCGCAGGTACCAATAGATAGAGCTGCACCTGCTGAAGTAGGTATGCATGGTGCAGATGGGGGAAAGAGCTGGGAGGAGTGAGGGGAGGGGTCAACCAAGTGCAAGAAGGCTGCATTATGAGTAGGATTGGGGGCACCTGCACATATCTTAACCCTCTTCCAAGCCTGCTTACTTTGCTCACATGAGTCAATGCAGACTTGTGCCAGTGTTATTGATGGTGCAGGTTTGAGTTGAACCATACTGGGAGCTAGGGTTTATTTCAAAGCAAGAGAACTAATGTCCTCTTACCGAAGAACCCCGGGCTGAAGAATTTCTCTGTGGAGATATTGCCTGTGCTGGTGCAGTCGTACAAGAGAATTTTGGACTGTATATGAATATACAAGAGAATTTTGGACTGTAAATTTGAGCTCTAAGGCTACCAAGTATTTTTTATCTATCTGTTAGGAAGATCAAGATTATCAGGCAGGAGATGTGGTGTTGACAGTGCATCCCATATTTTGACAGCTGTTTTGACAGCTCTGGAGAGATCAGGGTTAATGGACTTTGAAAGCTGAGGGTTGGGCTCAAACAGGAACATCATTAGGACTGATGGACTTTAAAAGACACTGCAGGAAGGTGAGGCTCACACCTGAAGCTCATTGAGACTAACAAGTTTCAGAAATAAAAGCAGTTCTAGAAGGAACCTGGAGTGCAGTGTTAAAGAGCAGAAGTGTGTGGGTGGAATGACTTCTAGGAGGAACTGCACACTGGAACTCTGCCTGCCAGACTCATACTCTGCTGGACCAGGACTCTGCTTTCACTATGAAAGACCTTGGAGCAGGTGTGGACCTTCATTTCTGGAAATAAGAGTTCTTGTAGGGAAGCGCTGCTCTAGAGAAGAGTTTCTGAATTATTGGGGAGTTTATGTTTTGTGTCTGTATAACACCAACAAACCCTGTTAAACTGATAAAGGAATTGGGTTTTCATTTCTTTGCACACTGTGGCCATACAGAATTAGGGATAGTATTAATTGACCAAAAGTGAGCATTCAAAGGGATTCAACAGGATAAATTGTTACCAGAGATGAGGTTCACAAGCTGGTACCAGGAAAGGGAAATTGGGATGGGATACAATCTCTTTGCTTTCTTCCAAAATAATTGTCAGTAGAAAAGCTTTCAATAAGGAATTATAGCTGTGGTCTTAGTATTCATGAGGAATTCATCCCCCCCCCGGGATACCAAAAATCAAGGATACCAATATCTGCTGTTTCAGGCCCCTTTAAAGCACTCAAAGACAACTGGTAGCTCCAGCCACCTCCAGATATTTTTTGAAGCATGTAGAGGCCTTGCACATCTGCCTGCAGTCTCTGCAGGCTTCAGGTATAGGAAGCTATTTATAGCTGAAAAAGTATAGAAAGCTACTTATGGTTTCTAATGATCATACCCCTCCTCCTATCCCAGTTTCTCCCTCTACCCCACTCTACCCTTCCTGGAATGCCTCCCCAACTGCCTAGAAAACCTGTACCACTACTTGGCAGTTCAGCTTACCATGGACACTTCCTGGTGCTGACATCCCGGGGCTAGGCCAGAGCCAACTGGTGCAGGTCCAGTGCTGGCACTTCTTGCTCTCCTGGTGCTGTAAAACAATGCTTCACAACACGCTTATGGCACCCAACACTGGTGCATAGGGGGTTTAGGATTTGGCCCTTAGCCTGACTGAATAAAATAAACATGTTTTCCTACAAAAAACATAGGTTTTTAAATATGGCCTTCAATACAAAACATATACTGTATATGGTTTTCAGTACCCTTAAAGACAGAGAGAATCATGACAATAACCTTAGAAGCAGAGATTGACAGTGCAATCCTAACCCCTGGTTATGCTGGCACAAGTCCCATGCTGACCTGGGATGGCCTCCCCATGCCTCTGCAGAAACAGAGAGGTGGGTGAGTTGTGCTGGGGTAAATTGGGTAGGATTGCTCCCTAAATCTTCCAGGATATATGAAGACTCCTGAAAGACCCTCACTGCTAGGGAAGAAACTCTCATTGCTCTGTGTTGCACGGCAGTAGTATTTGTACTCAATTTCTCACTTGTGGTTTTCTTTCTCTACCATTTCCTTCTCTACTGTTGCCCTACACCAATATTCTATCAGGCAAGCAAGACAGATCATGGGGTTCTTCTGCCATGTGGCTCTCTCAGGTTGCAATCCTATTCATATTTATGTAAAATTGTCCCATTTATCTCAATGGAATTTTTCTCAATAGAACTTAGAAGTAAACATGCATAGGACTATGGTGTCAGGCTTGCACCATCTTCTTTTTGCTTCATCTCCCTCTTAGGCTTGTAGAGTTTTATTTTATTTTATAAGGAAATGCATTAGCATACCCAAGTCTCAACAGAGCTGCATTCCTTTTACCATATTTACTTCCTTGTCAGACTGATCTGGAAATGCTAGGTAGCAATGAGCACAGTACCTGACATTTTCAACAGGTATCATCCCAAAGAGACCATTCTTTATGGATCTTCAGAACTCTGAAACTTCCAAGCTCAAACCACTAATGGAAATAGAATATGTAAACTGTTTACAGTTCATTAGCTGCCTTGAACTAGAAACACAAATTATTACACCATAAGCTGTCTTAAATACATTTTGAATGCACAATAAGATGGAACAAAAGGAAGCAATCAGTTAGCACAAGCTGGTGCTTTATCCAGAAGATACAGTGCATTGACCGTGGGCTGTGGGTGGTGCAAGTGGTTAAGACACTGTGCCTGTTAACCAGAAGGCCAGGGTTTGAGACCCAGGTCCCCACAAGACAGAGTGAGCTCCTGTCCTTAGCCCAGCTTAGCCCAATCGTATTGGTTCTGCTGTTCCATTGGACTATTTCAGTGGCATGGAGAGAGGGGATTTGCTGCTTGGGTAACAGCCTATCCTCCATATCAATCTACCCAGGCCTTTGTGCTTCGCATGCAGCATCGAGCATGATACCATGGTCTTTCAAGACTGATGGATGCCAAGTACCATCCATCCATGGGATGCCAAGTACCATGGGATGCCAAGTACCATCTATCCATGCTACCATTCCTGATGAATTAATAAGAAAAATTTAAAAAATGGTACAGAATTTCCATGGGACAAAGCCTCTCATTGAAAGAGGTAATTTTTTTCATTTTACAGCATACATATGCATGCCAAAGAAAAACAGGAATGCAATATGGGAATCATACTACATAATGTAGTTTTCCGTCACTGCTACACTGTCATCAGGGAGATCTGGCGCTTTCAAAGAACTTTAAGACAATTGCATTGCAATCCTATGCCTATCTTCCCAAAGAAAGTTCTACTGAATTCAACAGGAATTACTCCCAGGTGTGTATAGGATTTCAATCTCAAACTCTTACGCTTTGATTTATGTAGCAGAAAAAGGCTCTGAAATGCAGACTGAAGACTAATTCCACATTCAGGTTTAGGAGGTGATGGCAGTTAACACTGCACAAAACATTTGTATATAAATACACTGGCTAATGCAGATGGTCATGTTTAACTATCATGGACATACCAATGACTTTAACAGCATGCTCACTATTCAACACACCACTTCAAAAATTGGCAGCAACTATCTTTTTCCCCTCTCTCTGTGCAAAGTCTATCTCCTGACAATTGTATGATGCTGATACGGGGCCAAATGTGGAAAGACTACACTGAACCTGAATCATTCTATTCCTATGATTCTTAGGACTTTTTTTAAAAGTTCAGTTAGATCTCACTGCTTGGATGCACACACCAGTATGTGTATCTATTTACTGTTCTTTTTAGCATTTTCCCCATGCTATGAGAGGGTCTGCTATTATGGATTAGAATCGTCCAATCCATGTACCTCCCTTCCAAGCATCTTACAAATTAAATAAAAGCAATATAAAATACCAAGGACTATTACAAGTTCCATAAAAATAAGAAAAACTAAGCTCCTAGATCTTACTGGTTTCTAGCTAACATATAACAGAATCATTATCTGGTGATAGGTCCATGGTGGTGTCCGTTATACTTGGGATGCACTCCCTCTCGGAAGGTGGGGTCAGTTCAGAGTCTTCCTGGAGAGGAGTGCTCCCTCAGTTCCCCAGACTGGCCTCGCCTTTTGGCGTAAGTGGTCACAGAGTCTGTCAGCTCTGCTGACTTTCACCCTTCAGGGGTGATCTCTGGGAGAACGAAGGAGGGGGGCATCAACATAGCTCTCTTTACACCCCCTTCCTTTGTGGGACCTGGGGTGAGGTCTGGTCACACACACACACCCCACCGAGGGCCCGCCTATCAAGAGCCCGTGAGGGCTGGTGGGTCGCTGTTGACCACACCGGTAATAGCAGGCCCCAGGCTTTCCCCTTGGGGGGGGCATGTGGGTGACTGGGAGCCTGGCCGCGCTGGGCAGTGCAGGGCTGCTGGCAGGCTGCCAGCCTTCCCCAGTTTCTTCTTTGCCCAAGCCTTTCCCACAGGGAGACTGGTGTGGTGGCTGGGAAGGGAGTTTGCTGGCCCCAGCGCTCCTATGGGAGCGCCCAAGCTTTCCCTGCAGGGGGAAGCTGGTCTGTTGTTCCCAAACTTACTTAGCAGTCCAATAGTGCAGACAGTTCAATCCTGCTCTCGCCTCCCCATAATGATTTGAGATAGATTAAAATAATCAGCAGCAGTGGCTTAGCATCTCCAAACAGCTAGCCATTAGGTGTGGCTACTTGCCCAGTTTTATAGGGTTTTTGTTCACCCTTGCCCATCCAATTTAAATATCCAGTCAAGTAACTGATGGTCCTGTTCGGGCCCCAAGTTGCTGGGTTAACTTTTCCCGGTCTCCACAGCTGCATAAAATTTACATTCCCTTAATCTGGTTGCAGGTGTGAAATATAAAAGGTAAAAAGTATCTGCTGGTTAACTGCCAGTTGTGTCCGACTCTAGGGTGTGGTGCTCATCCCCGTTACTAAGCCAGCATTGTCCAAAGACACTTCTGTGGTCATGGGGCCAGCATGACTAGATGTCGAGGCACACGGAATGCTGTTACTTTTCCCACCAATGTGGTATCTACTTATCTACTTGCATTTACATGCTTTCAAACTGCTAGGTTGGCAGGAGCTGGGATCAGGACAGGAGCTCACCCCGTCTTCTGAGGACCCGGGTCTCTAACCCTGGCCTGCTGGTTAACAGGCACAGTGTCTTAACCATTTGTGCCACCACAGCCCTACTGGTGTGAAATGTACCACTAGAATTTATGGCATGGCCTGTTTCCTGATAAGCAGAGTGAGTTCTCTGCATAGCCCTTGATCCTTTGGAATGCAAGCAGATGAAACCAATCAGCATGTTGATGTTTAAGGTTTACTCCCTACTTTCTCACAAGAAGCTGGGTTCTAATTGCTCAGCTGTCCCAGAATCCTGTTGGGCAGTTCACTCTTAAGTTTAACATGGCGTTATTCTGGCTCTCTTACAGGTGAGTTTGATTTGTCCGCAACAAGCACCACCCAAATAAGGCTGTAGCAGTGCAAGCGATGAATCTGTTTCATGACAATGCAATGTCACATTTCTGTGAAATCCTCAAAAGGAGACAAAAGTGTCATTAGAAGATTCCTTCTTAAAGTTGCTCAAAAAGACACCAGTGACTCTTTTAGTGAAAATTAGTCATTCTTGGCCATTAAGGTTTTCTTTTGTGTTTTATTGTACAGTATATTACAGTGTTTTTATTAATATTATAGTAATTATGTTCTGTATTATATTAAAGTGTTTTGAATTCAATTACAGTGTTTTGGCATCATTTTACATACAATTAATATTTTTATATGAATATTTTTGGGTTGTGGAACCAATTGGTATGAGTTCCCATTATTTCCTATGGGAAAATCCGCTTTGTAAGAAGAACACTTTGTAAGACAAACATGCTTCTGGAACGAATTAAGTTTGTCTTACAAGACACCACTGTACTTTGGAGATTGATATGTTAGCATTTACTCTGTCTTTGCACTTTCGGTGAATACAGAAGAGATTTAGAGTGTTTCTAGAATTTCATCTGGACACTTTTGGACGAATTTCAGTTATTGTAACCTGAAGGTACAACAGAGTAGGATCTGAGATTTTTCAGGCCAACTGTAATCCATTGCTGTGATTTATTTTCCAGGTTTTCTGGCCATAAAAAAGTTGGAGTGCAATGCCAAATGTTTCACCATACATTTTAGATGGCATCATCAGAGGCAGAAAGGCAAAAGGAATAACAAACAGCCAAAAAACTGAAACTTTAAGAGCTCAACGCAGACATCTCCTTAATAGTCCCAGCTGCTTGTGGAGTCAATGAGCAGCTGATCAAGCTTGCTGTATTCATTTAAAGGTAGAGTATGTATAATGAAATTCCTTCCCTTTGTTTGTTATATGTTCCATTTTGCCACATTTGCTTTTTAATGGATGTTCTATGGAGTAATCGCTGTTGGCACTTGTTCAAAGTTATAGCTTCTTCTTTCCAGTTGATGCTATCTTTGTTTATATATTTAAATTGGTTCTAGTTGGAGTGTCTGTGATAATGTACAGATGGTAATGTAAGGTGATGTCTGCCTTGTGTCTCTCTAGGTTCCTGTTTTTTGGCTGTTTGTTCTGCCTTTCTGCCTCTGAGGATGCCATCTAAAATGTATGGTGAAACTTGCTTTTTTAAGGGTCAGAAAACCTGGAACATAAGTCACAGCAATGGATTACAGCTGACCTGAAAAATCTCAGATCCTACTCTGTTGTACTTTCAGTGCACACCTGGAGTGCGCACCTTGCTTTATCTCATGTGCTCAGGACAATATATAGTATTTGAACATCCTCAGTTAGGTGTTCCACCAATGAAGGCACTAAATAGGATTGGACCAACATTCACACTTATTGCCTTCTCAAGTTCCCACTCAACTTGCGAAATGTCTCTTTTTTTGCTGATCCCAATCTGATCAACGCAGAAAGTCCATGTATGTACTTACATGTACATGTAAGTGCTGTCTGGAGCAGCTGGAATAAAATAGGTAACTAATGGTAGATATTTCTCTCTCTCTAGTCTAATATAATTTGTTAGCATAGTTTTTTTAACTGCATAATTATAAATAAAATTACATGTCTTAGAAATCTAACAAGCTTTCAAAAAAAATGGAGAATTACACAGATTCAGAAGTACCTATTAATATAAAAGAATGAATCCATTATGTCTAGAGGACAGTGGGCAGTCACATCCTAGCACCCTAACGTTTTAGCACCCACCTTTTAAAACAACAAATCTATTGTGCCCCATAGACAAAAAGACATCAAACGAAGCAGTATTTTATTTATCAAAAATTTATAAAATATTAAATAATAATCAGGGTCATATGCAATTGAGGCTGCTAGACACCTTACACATGGTGTGCGTGTAGACATTTGCAAGACTCTCCCTAGAAATGGATTTCAAGGATTGTTCCTCCAAACCTTTACAGACCTTGCATGTACTCAGAAGGTTTAATTGGAGAGCAAGATGTACAGTTAGGAACTTACAGGCCAGACAAAAGGCTGAACTAAAATCACATGTTATCTGCTATAAACCAATTACTATAGAAAATCAGAAAATATGACATTTTAATTTGGGGGTTATGATGATTTGGTGATATGATGATTACCTTATACAACAGGTTAGCATTTCAGCTAGCAATTTCCTTCTGCAAACCAGGCAAAGATACTTGCAAAGTTTGTTTGTTTCTTTCAAAAACATTTCATGACCAACACAAAACTGCACAGATATTGCCTGGTAGGTATTTCTTTTCCCCAGTAGCTCTCTTAAAGCAGATGACTGGAGAAGCACAATCCTAACCACGTCTACTCAAAAGTAAGCCCCATTGTGTTCAGTGAAAGTGTCTCCCAGGAAAGTGTCTTTAGAATTTCAGCCCAAGAGGACTACTGTTGACAGGGAAGGACGAGCTGAGCAAATGTAGTTTATCTTCCAGTATGTGTGGGACAATGCACCTTGCAACCTGAAGAATTTAAGGAGAGGACAATTGAGCTCAAAGGACACACAGGCTGCAATCCTAAAGACACCTCCCCGGGAGTAAGACCTATTGAATACAATGGGGCTTACTTTTGAGTAGACATGGTTAGGATTGTGC
Organism: Cryptoblepharus egeriae; assembly: GCA_030015325.1. NCBI lineage: Eukaryota > Metazoa > Chordata > Lepidosauria > Squamata > Scincidae > Cryptoblepharus > Cryptoblepharus egeriae. The sequence goes on from JAREYC010000006.1 coordinate 53,052,396, forward strand.
TCATAATCTGTTTTCTATGGCAAATTCCTACATAGATTTGGGTCCTAGACTGACGGGAAGCAGGCAGCAGACTGCTATTTCCCCTTCAGTCTAACTCATCTGACATATCTTCCCATGGCACCGGCCTAACCCTCCCTCCAGGAGTAGGGCAGAAGTGCCTAATGGCTCTTCTGTGACACTCCCAGGTCACGACAGCTGGCCTAATTGGAAGTTACAATTGCAGCCTAAAACAGGTAAAAATACTCTTAAAAAAATTCCTAAGAGCACAATCCTAACTCTGTCTTCTTAAAAGAAAGCCTCATTGTGTTTAATGGGTCTTACTCCTAGGAAAGTGTCTTTAGGATTGCAGCCTAAGACTCATTAATCTCGCAACTATCACTTGCCCATTCCTTTTGGTACATGACAAGCATTACAAGTTATCTATCATTTATTATTAATAAATTTTTACCCCACCTTTCTCTGCCATAGGGACCCAATATGAATTACTATTATCTGTCACAATCTAACAGTAAAATAAACATTAAATACTTTCTAAAAAAGTATTTTAAATGACTGCAGATTGTTAATATTGCTAACAATATTAAAAATACATCAAATTTATGTGAACTAGGTGCCATAAATTTTATTCATCAATTTGAAGTAACTAAAAATTTTGCATGTCCATGTTTCTTGACATGAAAATGTATATACATGCACAAAAGTAGAAACCTTTTTTTTTTTAAAAAAACATCAAATTCTACAGGGTCGTGGGGGACAGCTGCAGAAAGAGAAAAACAGCAAGATGATATTATACTAAACTTGCATCCCTAAACTGTTTTGGGGGGAGGAATCTCCTTTCTGTTTTGGAAGTCAAGATTACAGTAGAAACCTACAGATCATTAAATTTAACTTAATCCAGTACTGGATATAAAATTCATTTTAATTAGTATTTTAATAGTATTTAACTTGTCCTGTAATAGCATTTTATAACTGCAATACCACACAATGCTATGAGAATTATTCTGATGTAAATAAACAGGATTTTTGCATGTGTGTAGCTGTATATAGGATTATACCATATATTTCAATAAATCTATTTATAAATACATAAATATATGAACAGGATTTCAAAATAAATTATGAAATATACTGAATATATAAAATATTAAGAATGGATACAAGTTCATGAAACCAAAGGTTACAGAAATATAAATTTCTCTCCATTCAACCAATATACAAGTCTTCTGATTCATTTCACATTTTCAAACTGTCCAAATATCAACAAGTGAAATGTACAAGAAGATATACAATGAGAAATAACATGTCTCCTCATAAGTTTAAAATTCATATTCACAAAGTAGTAACATATATTTGTAAAATCAGAAAGATGTGCTGTGTGTTTTATAAAGACTAAAAAAACCTTGAAAATGCAAGTTTCAAAACTTACAAAATAGTTTATAATTTAATCAAATTGTTAAATTTAGTTTATAAAGCAGTTTGACAATGCTATACTAATATTCCCCTACTGTGAATTATGGAAGTAACAGAAATCATTTTCTTTTCTACAGTAGCAGATTTGATGACATAAAGGTATCTCTTACCTTTTTGTAACATGCTAAAATGCCAGAAAGATATAGTTCTGATCATGAGAAACAGCAGCAAAGCAGTCATTTCTTGTGCTACAAACTTTCTTAAATTCCGTTCATATTCTAGCTGCTTTCTGCATGATATTTACAAGCTTCCCCACTTAAACAAAAAACACCAACTACATCCACAACTAAGAGATAGGTCACATGGCTTCTGGGTGCCATTCTTATTGCATTACACACACTGAGTGTAAATGGCAAACAATATCACTTGATGTTTATGCCATATGTTCTCAGTTTCCTCACATATTAGTACAGCACAGAAATAATTTAAGGAATCCGGGAGAGGAGGGTATTCCAATTTAATAGCTCTTGCATAACAAAAGAATTATAGAACATGAATAAACAAAAACTATAAAGCTTTAAAAGAACACCCTGAAATGTTTATTTTGTTCCCAAGTTGCCAAATAATCTCAAAAAATCAACTTTATCAAAATTTAATATATACACCTCCTATATCCCTCATACAGTATATTTTGTTTTACATTCCTATTAACTGAAAATTTATTAAAAATTTTACATTTATGCTACTTAAGTAGAAACATATATCTAAAAAAGTATTATTGATGTTCCAAATAGTAATAAAAAGTAATAAATAAAATGTGTAACAATGCAGTCCTATGCATGTCTGCTCAGAAGTAACTCTCTGAAGTCAATGAAACCTATTCCCATAAGACTGTAATATTATTCTTGCTGTATAAGAATATTGCATGAAATTGAGTATTTTAGTTCTAGCCTGATAGAACAATCATAAACACACTCTTGAAAAATTAGCTAACAAAACTTTCCTGTTGTAATGATTTGGTTGTCATCGAAATCAGTTTCTAGAGACAACCCTTGCTAGACAGTTCAAAGATTAACCAACTATAATTTTCAATATCTGGAGGGTTTTAGTGTAAAAAATAAAGCATATTTGTAAGTAACATTCACAGTGAGTGACCAAAATTAGGAACATGGGGTTGCGTCTCTGTAAGGTATTGCATATTGTTGCACCAATCAGATCATTTCTTTACGGCTTATTTTCTGCTGTTCATCTGACTCGCCCCTTAAAGCTCCTGGGAAAGGCGTCTTTCGCCTAACCATATTTAGTAACCGCTTGTCCACCTATAAATCTTTTGCACCATAGGCAGCATTTAGTTGTTTACAGAGCTTCTGTTATCTGGTAATACCAACAAAAGTATAATTTTAAGTTAGAAACACATGAAGCAAAATTATGCAACTCAATTTCAGTAAGTTTCAATATGTTTCTATGATGTTACAATTTGTCCTGATGCCTTCCGTTGTGGCTATTTTTATCAGTAAAATTCCAAAAATCTTCTCTCTAAAGAAATAAATGGTTTGCCTTATGAAGACATATGTATATAGAAGCTTTCTGGGAGTGTAGCTAAAATGGGGGGCTTGTAACAGATGGTCTTGGGCATTTCTTTAGCCACATGGAAATTCAACAGTGAAAAACAGCCTAAAACTCTACTTTAGAAAAAGCTTTAGAAAGTTCCATGACAAAAGTGTATTTTTAAAATATGGATCTGCACAAGCTGGAAATATTTTAATAGCAGTATTAAAAACCACATGTCACTGTTTTCATTCTATAAGTATCAAGAATATTTAGTATTAAGTCTGTTTTATGTAAAGCTCTGTGAAAGCTTGTGGAAATACATATGCTAGCCACAGCAATTGCAGGAAAAATTTTTAACCCGAACAATGAAACCAATACTCACCAACATCTGAATGCAACTAGCGGCTGGATTATTGGGTTTCCTTCAGCAACTTGGTCAGTCTACACATGGGTCAACCTTCTGACTAGGTTTTGCACGGAGACTAAGAATGGGTCTTACTCCCAGGAAAGTATCTTTAGGATTGCAGCATAATTTTTTTGTCTCCAACCAGTTAAAATAGATTGATGAGTAAAATAACTCAGGTTAATGGTTCCTTCTACCTAACATGCAAGCTTTGTGTAAGTTAAGCTTGGTGCAAACAAAACTTCAATTTCTTGGCTGTACGTTTGTCCTCAGTTGTAGTCTAAAATCATGCAACTTTTTATTTCATTCAACCTTGGCAAGTGTTGCTCTTGAGGAATGTAAATACAGAATATACTTAAGATTATTAAATTACAAAACTATGTATTTTTTCATTAAGGAAAAATGTTACTTTCTAGAATATAGGTACCACTCAACAGAGTGAACCGTTTCATTCCTTCATCAATATAATTTACATATCTAAAATGTATTTTTTTAAGAATTCCTACCTTATTTGATTCCTGAAAAATAATCAAGTGGAGAGATGAATTTGTTATGTTACAGCCCCTCTTTACTTGATATGTAACATCAGGATAAGGAGCCATTTTTCTGTTTTCAGATGGGAACTGTGCTCTAATCCCAACACCCACACTTGATCCACGTAGATGGTCAACCATCTGTCCACATGCGTGCCCAGCTGTTGGTGTAATAGGGTGTCTGCACAAACTCTAGCTCAAGGGAATTCATAGATACTTCTTAAATTGCATGAGTGTGCGAGAAAATCATTACGGCCATCTGTAGTGTGAAAAAACGCTACAATGAAATAAAACATTGAATGACACCAAATCAGCAAAACTAAACAAGTCAATACAAGTCATTCCCAAAATGAGAACATATATAGCATATGCCATTTATACCCTTCTCCTTTAAGGTACTGAACTTTATGGGCTGTGGTGGCTCAGTGGTTAGACATATTGTGCTTGTCAACCTGAAAGTCAGCAGGTTGGAGGTTTAAGACCAGAGTACTGCATGATGGAGTGAGCTCTGATAATTGATCAGCTTCTGTCAACCTAGTGGTCTGAAAGCATATCAATGCAAGTCAATAAATAGGTACAACTTAATTGGGAAGGTAACAACATTCCATATGCCTTTGGCATTTAGTCATGCCAACCACATTGTCTTTGGACAATGCTGACTCTTCAGCCTTATAATGGGAATGAGCACTGCCTTTATACTCAGTCATGACTAGCAGTGTAATATGTGAGAGATAACTTTATCTTATCTATAAGGTGCAGAAAAAATTTTCTGAGTGTATTCACCTCTTCTCTAATAAATAAAATAAGAGAGGTATCAAGGATAAGTGCCAGAAAAAGGCAATAAGACTGGGCTTCCTTTGCAGCATTTTCAAAAATTCTTCCCATTTCACATGCAGAACTAGATGCACTGAAGGAGCTGCAAGTCTCCATGTGAGACTAAGTCTTGGTGATGTCAGCTGATCCAAGATAATTTTGGGAATGAAAGCCTGTTCTCTGACCCATCACTTTTAAGCCCCAAGCAGTTTCACCAACCTTGTTCTATTGCTTTTTCATACAACTGATTGTTTCATACTCTGTGTCCCTTGTTTGTTATCCTTTCCCCTCATGTCAGAAGATTCATTCAGATTTCAAATGCTTGTAAAGATAAATCTTAGGGTTTGTGGGAAATGCCTGTTAAAATTTGTCTACTGTAGATTGTAATTTTTTGTAAGTCACCTTGAGCAATCAAAATCCAGTTTTGGAAAGGCAGTGCAAAGACGTACTAAATATGTCATCATTGGGGACATATAAAAAGAATACTAAATATGTCATCATTGGGGACAGGGTCTCATGTTCTTGTTCCTCAATAAATGACCTTTTGGCAAGAACATTGCTGAATTTTGTTTTTATTTTAAAGCAGAGGTGGTACATAGTTCTTGGTTGTATAAAGATTTGGAAACATTTTATCAAAGATAGAGATTCCACCTGAATCACTGAGCCAATTGCACTGGTACTAAAGGATTAGTTCACAAATGCTCTTTAACCACTTATGGTTCATTCATTTATGGTTTATTTCACTCATCATGGGATTTAATCACTTGGATAAGTAATTTAACTTGTGAGTTATTAGTTTCCTATGTTTGGCAATTGCCAAAATCTCCATTAACCTGAACATACTCAGGTTAGGAGCATGTTAGGAACATGCTCAGAGAGGAGCTAAACCTGCAATATGGATTTTATTTTTTCTAGAATTACAGCCCAATCCTAAGCTACCCACAGCTACAGGACAACTATGGCAGCAAAACAGTTACAAGCCATGGTTCCTCATTAAGGATACAATCCTATACTTCCTAACTTAAGTCTTTATGGGGGAGGACAGTGATGCAATCCCCAGGGTCGCATTGCTAAGGGGGGATAAAAGAGGTGTCACATAACAAATGAACACTAAATTATTTATAAATGTCAATAAAGAAATGCCCAGAGTGAAGTTTTTCCCCCAAAATCAACTAGGGACTGAGGTTATTTTTCCTGAGTAAGGGGTGTTATCCCAAAATGACCAAAATAACTTCACCTTTTGCAGGTCCCTATCTATCACACATTTGCAAAACTATGAATTTATTTCATCTTGGATATGGTATTTCTACTATTGTTATTATAATACAAAGATAAGAAAAATATTAGTCAATTCACACACTTTTGCTCCAGAACAAACCACACAGATCACCCAGGAGATCAAACCACTGTGAAATGTTGTCATCTTCAGCTGCAAGACAATGTAATATTTTGATATATTACACAATAATTTTTGCAGCATTAATTGCAATTCAAGGTTGCTCCCAAAGTAAAAAAGAAAACGTATATGATTTCTTCATATCTCTAACAGAACCCAAATTACTACCACTTTTAGAACATATGACTAACTGTAGTAATCTATTCATTTTTAAAATAGAGATCTTTCCAAACTTACAAAATAAGTTGTAAAGACCACTTCCTCAAATTAATGTTGATATTGAGCAGGACATGAATGACTATTGCAGGTGTGTTATAGGTACAGAACGGTTAAGTCCTGTGCCTGTTAACCAGCAGGCCAGGGTTCGAGATCCGGGTCGGCCCCACAAGACAGGGTGAGCTCCTGTCCTTAGCCCAGCTCTGCGACGCCAGCTGGATCAAGTCGTATCGGCTCTGCCTTTCCATTGGACTAATTCAGTGGCGTGGAGAGGGGGGATTTGCTGCTTGGGTAACAGCCTATCCTCCATAACAATCCAACCCAGGCTTTCGTGCTTCGCATGCAGCATATGCAGCACCAAGCATGATACCATAGTCCTTCAAGACTGACGGAGGCCTGCTTTTTTTATTCCAATGTACGTAACAGTTTTTTAAATTAAAAGGCAGATTATAAAGATATTTATGTTTAATGTTACTATGACTGCAAACCTGAAATGCAATTAGGCCAGCCTTTCTGGCACTTGGGCTGACCTAATGCCAGATAGGTCAGATTTGCTGCACCAGAAAAGCCTTGTGCTGGTGCAAGTCCATTTAGGTCAGCACAAGATCGATGAACCTGGGCTGGTCCAGGCAGCATATCAGGGGCATGCCAGGGCATGTTGGGCATGGCCTACAATGGTGCATTTAGGGGATATCCAGACCCCCATTTCCAGGGCAGACATGCCCCCTCCCAACCTACTTACATGAGCTCTGACTTAAGCCACATCAGCAGCAGGCATAAATCTGAATAAACCCTTTGGAACCCACTATAAGCCAGAGTAAAAATTGAAGCAAAAAGAAAATGTTCTAAGTTTTAGGCCAGTCTAAGCACCACTCCTACTTCTCAACCTCAGGATAGAACACAACAGCCCACCTCAGATTATGGCACTACTTTCACAAGTACTGCTATACTGCAGTATCATAGTGCAGCTGTTACTAGTTGCCAGGAACTATTGTTGCCAGGCAGGAACCACAGCTGTTCCTTGTTCAGTGTGATATGAGGCAGGTCTATTTAACACCTTTATTCCATTTGATCATGGACTTAAATTCCTTACTTGAAATATATTTGGAGCATCTTTAAGTCAGATTTGTGGGGGTGTTGAAGGCCTGAAAGCTTACAACAAAGTTAACTGGCTAGTTCAGCCATTTTCAACCACTGCAGGAGTTTGGGAGATGATTATTTGTTAGTAGAATCACTCGGGGGTGCCAGCTCCTGTCAGTAGAGTGTGCTGTGTCAACTGTCAAAAAAATGATTGTGTACCTTTAAAATTTTAGTGCCTTGTCAGTGTGCCATGAAATGAAAAAGATTGAAAATCATTGGGCTAGTTGGTCCTCAAAAGTTGTCACTTATCATAACAGATCTTTCATTGCCGTCTGTCTTCTAGACAATTGTTCTAATTAAAAACGGAAAAGCAGCAAATTCTGACATTAGGTAGCATGCAATGAAGTATATCATGTTGCTTTACTACAGGAAGCTAATTTTCTTATTTTATATAATTCCTACAAAACAATCAATTTTTATTTTTATAGATATGTCACTTATAATATTTCTATACTGTTCTTGATATACAGTGGTACCTCGCTTAACAAGTGATCCACATAACAAGCAAAAATTTCTCTAGGGTTCTGCCTCACATGACAAGTGTTGCTTCACTTATCAAGCACACTCCTTGGCAGTTGGGGCAGATGCACTGGCCAGCAGCCCTTTTAAAAAGCATCAGGGCTGCCTAGCGTGCCTGCCCATAGTGAAAGTAACACTTCCGCGCTGTTCCTCCTGTGGCTGGGCATCCGCTGGGTAGAGGGAGAGAACAGCAATGGAGAAGAGGGAAGCAGCTCAGGACTAGCCAGAAAGAAGCAGGGAAGAGAAAGGCTCAAGATGAAGAGAAGGAGAAAGTGGGGAGACACTTTGAAAGTGTCTTTGGTTACAGAACAAACAGTTTTTGATTGCAGCCTCCTAACCATGTCTACCCAGAAGTAAGCCCCATTGTGTTAAATGGGTCTTACTCCCAGGAAAGTGTCTTTAGGACTGCTGCCTAAGTAGACTTCATAGGATCATGCACATTGAATGCATGTTTTGAATTCAATTCCTGTGTTTTTTCATCATTTTTACATCCAGTTAATATTTTTATATGAATTTTTTTGGGTTCTGGAACCAATCATCTGAGTATCCATTATTTCCTATGGGAAAATCCACTTTACATAAAGAGCATTTTACATAACAAGCATGTTTCCAGAATAAATTAAACTTGTTATGTGAAGCACCACTGTACTCTATTTTGAAAGAGAATTAGGCTGTAATCTTAAAGACACTTTCCTAGGAGTAAAACCCATTGAATACAATGGGACTTACTTTTGAATAGACATGCTTAGAATTGTGCTCTTAGAGAATAATGTGCCTGGAGAACATTTGAATATGCCAGTTCCTTCAGTACAAAACACTGCTGTATTGTAATAAAAAAGAAAGTAAAGAGTTTGTGTGGAAAATAAAGCTTAACCAGAAAATAATTATTATATGATGCACAGTTTATTCTCTAACTTGATTCCAGTCCAAACACAAGCATAACTGTGCTTACAAAAACTGACAAATGTTCAGAACACAGTTTAGGCACATATTTACTGCCTGTAAACCCTAACACATTACAAGGAAAAAGCACTAATGAGAGATTAGAGAGCATAAGTATCTTGTGTCATTAACAGCTGGGAACTGAAAACAAATCACCACTAGATGGAGATGTCTGACAAAGCCAATATTATGTGCAGCTATATGAAAAAAGTTGAAAGGGAAAAATGCTTAAATTATGTATATTATGTCAGAAATTAAACTAAATTCAGTAATACCTCCTATAATACTGCTTCCTTTCATAAGGATTCATAACAGTACTTTCAGTCTTAGCACGATTAATCCCTATTGTAGCTATTGTAGATTAATAGCTATTGTATTGTATTAACTGGCCAGTTAATGCACATTTCCTGTTTTATATATATATATCTACCAGCCTAATTCCATACAGAATTGCGCTGCCAGCACATATTCTCTGTTGCAAAATGGCAATTGACAATGCTGTGCCAGCTGCCATTTTGAGAGTACCACTGCAAAATGTGGCAGTGCTTCTGGGTCTCAATATATAAACCAATATATGGGATTCAACTTGCAGAAGCAGGTAAGGCTACAGTGGGAGTGGGGAAGTTGTAGAAGAGGGGGCAAAGAGGCTGCAAGAAGAGAGTGAATCCAGAGGTAAACTGTGACCCCTCTTTTTGCAGCCTCTTCCCTTTGTCGCCCTAAATTTGTGGCACAGAGCTGAGAAGATCCACTGCAGAATGGGAAGCTCATGGAGGTGCAGGGTGACCAGATGCTCCAAACCAAAAAAGAGGACAAAATCCCCCAAAATTCCTGACATCCAAGCAAAATTCCTTACATTTAAAAAAATGTAGGACATCCAAAAAATGTAGAACATGTTAAAATAAAAGCTAACATTTGTATTGCTTTCCTGTACTTAATTTCAACACTATATTACTTATTAACACCCTCATTGCAAGATCTAATTCCCAAACCAAAAAGGCACATGTTTAAGTGATCCAAGCAGCCAGCCTCTCTCAGGCAGACATGCACAGGCTTGGTCTTTCAGCCTCCTTTCCTTTGCCCCCTTACACAATATACACTGAATATAAAGCTTTTGAGTGGACACAACTGTGTTTGAAGGTTTAAAACTTAAGAAACCAGGAGTTATCCCCACCATCCCTGCCTTGAAAAGGTTGCCAACTTTACAGCCAGCCCTGCTCCTCTGCTTTGACAACAGCTGGATGAAATGCCCCACAACCCGAGCAACTCAAGCCCTTGTGAATTACGTGCTTTTTGTGCAAAGTATAATGGTGGATCCATCTACAAAGGCATCGGACCAGGGGATGCTGGGTTTCTCTGGTCAGTTGGCAACACTGCTTTAAAAAAATTAATTCATCCCCTTTCTTTCCAAAGCTAAACTCACTGAAAGGTTTCAGATCAGCAGCACTTCCAAGGCTCCCTACTTCCTCTGCTCTCCTGTCCAGTAGCCTCAGCTCAGCTCCCTCCTTTTTTTGCATCAAACAGCAAGCAGACTCCCCCCCTTCACTCTTTCTCTGGCAAGTGCAGGGACTGGAGCCTCTGCGGGCCAAAGCCATTTTCCCAGCATTCAGTGGTTGAAATAGTTTAGGCCTCTGGGAAGCAGGCTGCAAAGCCTGGCGCAATACATGCTGGGAGATGTAATTCTTCCACTGATGGCTTGAAAAGGGGTTTTAGCCAGTGATGGGCTTCAAAGAAATTAACAACCGGTTTTCTGTCCATCTGGCAGCCACTTTTAAATGGCTATTTTTAAACCTTATATGTCCTATCTCTTGTTAACAACCGGTTCTGTAGAGTAGGTGCGAACCTGCTGGAGCCCACCACTGGTTTTAGCATTGGGAGGAGGGGGAAAGACTACAATTCCCTTCCTTCCCTCCCTCCTTTTTTAACCAGCAGTCTCAGTGGCTCAGTCAGCCTGCAGCAGGCCTCAAAGGGCTAAAATCCCAGGATTTGGCTGGAGAGGCCGCAATTTCCTGATAAAGAGGCCCTAAAACCAGACTTCCAGTTCTAGGGCCTCATTTTTTTTGTGTCTGGGCGTTTTGGTCATGTGATCAACCTAATGAAGATGTAATGGAAAATCATTCCCCCTTATCTTATGAAACTTCCAGTTCATTCTCCAACTGAACACAGCATGCTCATTAATGGCATGGATACATTGGCATTCTGGGTGGAGTGATAGCATTGGGCCTTATGTTTCATATACAGTGATACCTCTCATAACAAGCGCCTCACATAACAAGCACCTCACATAACAAGCGATTCCATAACAAGGAATCCTGCTTCACATAACAAGTTCCACTTCACTTAACAAGCAAGCGCACTATGGGCACATGTGCTATGCAGCCCTGACTCTCTGCACGGAGGCTCTTTGAAAGGGCTGCCAGCCAGCACTGCTACCTCTAACTGCCCCTAACTTAGGGGCAGTTTCCTGGGAGTGCCAGAGGCAACTGCCCCCAAGTGCCCCTACCGGCCACCTTGAACCTCAAGCAGCAGCTCAGGTAAGCCTCCCAGGAAAGGATTGCAGCCTCCTAACCATGTCTACTCAGAAGTAATCCCCATTGTGTTAAATGGGGCTTACTCCCAGGAAAGTGTCTTTGATTGCAGCCTCCTAACCATGTCTACCCAGAAGTAAGCCCCATTGTGTTCAATGGGGTTTACTCCCAGGAAAGTGTCTTTAGGATTGCAGCTTAAGTAGACTTCATAGGATCATGCACATTGAATGCATGTTTTGAATTCAATTTCAGTGTTTTGTCATCATTTTTACATACAGTTAATAAGTATTTTTATATGAATATTTTGGGGGTTGTGGAACCAATCATCTGAGTTTCCATTATTTCCTATGGAAAAATCTGCTTCACTTAAAGAGCATTTCACTTAAAGAGCATGCTTCCCGAACAAATTAAGTTCTTTATGTGAGGCACCATTGTAGTGTTATTTCACATCATACTCGACTTTTCAGCAATGAATTCCCTATATCATGGAGGTATTTCTGTATAGATAGGTATTTGGAGAAAAGAAACTGTATTCCTTTTCAGTTATGTTTATGAATTATGTAGCAACTAGCGAAAAGCGTACCCGCGTTGCAGGAGTAACATTTCCCCATATGCAATCCCCCCATGGTGCATAAACACCCCATGCGCATAAAAACCCCATGTGCAACTTCCCCCATGTGCAACTTCCCCCCATGCGCAATGTCCCCCATGTGCAACGTCCCCCCATGTGCAACTTTTTGTCCCACACATTTGTCCCACAAAGCAGAATCCCACTGAAATTTGAATTAGTGTATCAAAGCATTCGTCCTACAGGGCATTCGTCTTGCAAGGTACCACGGTATAAATACAGTTAACAACAACATGTTTTAAAAATGAAGATTCTAAATTACATGAATGAAACAAGGGAACATCATAGGCTACCCACACTGAAACTTGTGTCAAAGAAAGGACACACACAAACCAGCTAATGTATAGCATAGCAGTAGTAGTGACTGAAAAATTGGGATAAAAAAACCTACTCAACAACAAAATAGAAAGTTAGACTAGAAAACAAAATAAAGTACTTGAGAGGAGATGCTAGCAGATTGAATGAAATGAAAGAAATTGAACAATGCAAAAATTAGAGCAAACCTGGTCAAGAAATAAAACCTGGGCAGTAGGAAAATGAAAGAGGTTCTGGAAATTGTTAAACAATGAATCACAACAGTCACAAAAAAATAAAAAAATCCAGATATTAGAGTGCTCCAAATGAGCACCAGTCCCCCTCCCGCACACTGGGCAACAAATTGGCTGGATCAGTCGGTCTTCAATGTTAACTATAGGACAAAAACATGTGGCACCCCTTTTCACCCCCTTAAGGGTAAAATTTGTCTGGGATTCTCCCTGCACCTCCTATTTCTGTTGGCCATCTTCAGATGGCATGTAGTCTATTCTGTGCTGCTCCTATACATAACCACCACTTCCTTTCATTCAGCCTCCTATGTTCAAGGCTATTAGGTTGACATTTCACCTGGAAGACTGGTGATGAAATCTAACATCAACAGTGATGCTGCAACCTGCCAAGCTAATGCTTACCTTGGTCATTTTCTGAACCTATATATAGAAGTGTGATTTTTATTTTATTTTTCACCTTTTTTGCAAATAAGTGCAAAAAGTGGAGTTTTGTGTTTTTTTATAAATGTACATTTTTATAAACTGTAATTGCGTACTAAGGTGGTTTTGTGTCATCAGATCCTGCCACAGTCACTATCCATGCTCCTCACTCCCACAGTCCAGTTCAACCAGCCTACAGTGACTAACTGTGCAATCCTAAATATGTCTACTCAAAAGGAAGTTCCACTGTGTTCAATAGTACTTATTCCCAAAAAAATGGTTAGGAATGCAGCCTTAGATGTAGAGATGTTAGAAAATGATTTTATTTGTTTCACAGATTCATTCATTCATTCAATTAAAAATGAGAAGCGCAGAATGTGGTGCCTTGTGATTTTATTATGTTATCACTGAAAAATTACACCTCTGCCTATCTATCTAGAGTTTTCTATCTATACACCTCAGTCAAACGGGGAATTCTGTTCTGATAAACTCAATCTCAAGAACCATGCATGAGGAAAGTACAGCTTATGATATGGACAAGACACAAGCAAAGCTATTCTTGATTTTATTCTACGTAACTTCTGTGAATAGTCAAAATTTATTTTAGTTATTTGAGTTATATTCCACCCTCTCCCCAAGGCACCCTCTTTCCTCTGCCTCCCTAAGGTAGCTAACAATAAATTAAAATATTCACTAAAATATAATAAATACAATAAAACAAAAACCATGAAAAGTATTGTTTTAATAAAACAATAAACTTTAATAAAAGTACTGTATTGTTTAAATAAAAATTGTTTTACGTATATAGTCAAGATGAATTATTTTTGCAAGTTTTTACTTTCTTTTAACTATAGGAAATATACTTGCTTCTCTAAATTCACTGTAGGAGGCTGTTCAAGAGAAATACAAATGCTAGTGTTGATGTCATCATACCCATCTTAGAAGATATAAGCTTTCAAAATGAGAAAATGAGCAAGATAAGCATATCTTCATGCTCCATTAAGTTATAGATATGCTCCCTGGACATCAAAGACAGCAGACAACAGCTGAGTCACAGAGTGTTATAAGAGATTCACTTAATGCATATGAGCTAAAAGAACAGAAACATTTAAGACATGATATGAATGTAATACAAATCTCTAGTGAAAAAACTGCCAATCCATAGACATATACACAGACATCTTGACCTCTGTAATTATGTTCAACACTAAGATACAAGCTCGTGTGTGGACACTTCTGTTTTTAGTAACAACAAATCATTTTATGTTCGCTACTATCTATTACTCTGGAAGATCAGTTAACATGGACCATGACAGATATCTCAACATTTCTAGTATAAGGTTTGACTAACTAGAAGGGAGCTGCGTAGGCATTATGAAGAAATTGTATGCTTAGTATTCAACTCTACTATTAGGAGGAGAAAAATTTCACAGGAATATGGAAGTATGAAGCAAATTTTTACTCATAGAGTTAGGAGCAGAATCAAGAGAAAGGTGTTTAAAATATGGCTCTGTGTTTTGAAAACACAGAACTCTGAATATTCAGCATGAATAAGAACATATGAAGAGCCCTGTTGGATTGGGCCCAGGCTCCACCAGATGTCTCAGGGAGCATACAAGGCCATAAGATTTTTGAATCTAGCCACTGGTCCCCTTCATTTGGCTTTCTATTTACTCTTATCCTCCTCCCCAAAGAAGACACAGCAGTGACCAATTTTTAATGCATGAGACCTACATACCTTCCCTCTCTCTCCAGTCTGGGGTAAGAGAAAAAAACTGCCTTCCACAGCCAGTTTGGAAGGCAGCAAAAATCCTACCCAATACTCATGATGAACAACAAATGTAGATTCATCTAGTGGAAGGATCATTTATTTTCTGCATTTTATATTGTAAGGTTGGTAAGGTGACTGACCCAAGCTTACTCAGAAAGTTTTATGGCTGAACAGGGATTTGAACCTGGCTCTTCTGGGTCTAAGTCCAATTTTATGAACCACTAGCGAAAGGCGTACCCGCGTTGCAGGAGTAAAATTCCCCTGCATGCCATCCCCCCATATGCATCAACCCACCATGGATAACTTTCCCCCAAGTGTAACAACCCCCCATGTGCAACTTCCCCCATACACATCAACCCCCCCAAGTGCAACTTCACCCATGCGCATCAACCCAGCATGCACAAGTTACCCCATGCGCAACTTCCCCTCCTGCACATCAACCCCCCATGCACAACTTCCCCCATGCGCATCAACCCCCATGCAAACTTCCCCCATATGCATCAAACCCCATGCGCAACTTTCCCCATGCGCAACTTTCTCCATGCACAACTTCTCCCCATGTGCAACTTCTCCCCATGCGCAACTTCCCCCATACACAACTTCCCCCCATACACAACTTCCCCCCATGCGCAACTTTCCTCCCAGGCGCAACTTTCCCCCGTGCGCAACTTTCCTCCATGTGCATCATCCCCATGCGCAACTTCCCATATGCGCAACTTTCCTTCCATGCGCAACTTCCCCCATCGCAACTTTCCTCCGTGCGAATCATCCCCCCATGCGCATCATCCCCCCATGCGCAACTTCCCCCATGCGCAACTTCCCCCATGCGCAACTTCCCCCATACTCAACTTTCCTCTCATGTGCAATTTTCCCCATGCGCAACTTCCCCAATGTGCAACTTTCCCCGTGCGCAATTTTCCCCGTGCGCAATTTTCCCCATGCGCAACGTACCTCCTTTCTCACTGTATGAAAGTGCTTATAAACTGGTTTGAAGATCACCACCTCCCCCCACTGTGTGTTAGAAAGTATGAACAGATTTGAATACATTCATAAATTCCACCTCTGGTATATTTATCTAAATTTATGTAAATTTATTCAAATTCTAAATGTAAAGCAATTCTTTTTTCAGCTTCAACAGTGTCAGCTGATGTGACACTGCCAAAATGATGTGGCCCTTCTGCCAAAAGGTTTGGACAACCCTGGTCTAGAGGTTAGAAGCACCACTAAGTCCAAAGATAACATCTGAAGGTTGCCAAAAGCCTCAGTGAGTGGCAACAACTTGAGATGGAACTGATAAGCTGAGCTGAGCTGCTCCTGGGTAAGAGATAAGTACAGTAGTTGAATTTTGCTTGTTCTTGAAAAATAGAACTTTTTATTATTGTAAGAAAAAACTCTGAGGATTTAGAGCAGGGGTCTTCAAACCCCAGCCCAGGGGTCAGACACAGCTCTCGGCGAACCTCAATGTGGCAAGACCCCTCTATTGGCCCCTTGGGCAAGCCTTGTAATCCACTCCAATACATTCGTATATGTATTTACGTAAATGTATAATTTATGTAGATGTTTTCAAATTTGAAATGTAAATTAGTTTTCCGGCCCCCAACACAGTGTCAAAGAAATGATGTGGCCCTCCAGCCAAAAACTTTGTAGGCCACTGATATAGAGGAAGCCTGCCTATGCGAATCATCTTGGAATAAAAAGTCAAATGAGCAATCTAATGACATTGAATTATTGGCATCCTTCAGTCTCGAAAGACTATGGTATCGTGCTCTGACTGGAGGTCCTGAAACAACATCTAGTGTGACTAAAGAGGCCAATTTGAGAGTGGCAATCCCTTCCACACTGAGGACAAATAAATTCTGTCCCCTGCCCAGGTCCCAGGTTTCGCTGCTTTCGGGTCTGTCTCTTTGCTTCAGCCTGCCGAACAAGTGTCTCTTCCAGTTGGAGAAGGCCATGCTGGGTCTTTTGCCTCCACGCTGAACGGTCAGAGGTCAAGGTTTCCCAGCTGTTGATGTCCATTCCCAAGGCCTTTAGATCCCTCTTGCAGATGTCCTTGTATCGCAGCTGTGGTCTCCTTCTTGGGCGCTTTCCCTGCACTAATTCTCCATATAAGAGATCTTTTGGAATCCGACCATCAGCCATTCTCACGACATGCCCAAGCCAGCGTAGACGCCGCTGTTTCAGAAGTGTGAACATGCTAGAGATTCCAGCACGTTCCAATACTGTGTCATTTGAGACTTTGTCATGCCAGGTGATTCCAAGAATACGTCGGAGACAGCGCATATGGAAGGTGTTCAGCTTCCTCTCCTGCCATGCATAAAGGGTCCAAGACTCACTGCAGTACAAGAGTGTGCTCAGGACGCAAGCTCTATAGACCTGGATCTTTGTATGTTCCGTCAGCTTCTTATTAAGCCATACTCTCTTTGTAAGCCTGGAGAATGTAGTAGCCGCTTTACCAATGTGTTTATTCAGCTCAGAGTCTAAGGAGAGAGTGTCAGAGATAGTTGAGCCAAGGTACACAAAGTCATGGACAACCTCCAGTTCATGTTCAGAGATTGTGATACAGGGAGGTGAATCCACACCCTGACCCATGACTTGTGTTTTCTTCAGGCTGATTGTTAGTCCAAAGTCTTGGCAGGCTTTGCTAAAACGGTCCATAAGTCGTTGAAGGTCTTCGGCAGAGTGAGCAGTAACAGCAGCGTCATCGGTGAAGAGGAACTCACGCAAGCATTTCAGCTGGACTTTGGACTTTGCTCTTAGTCTGGAAGGATTGTAGAGTTTTCCGTCTGATCTGGTCCGGAGATAGATTCCCTCTGTTGCGTTTCCAAAAGCATGCTTCAGCATGACTGCAAAAAAGATCCCAAATAAAGTTGGTGCGAGGATGCAGCCCTGCTTCACTCCACTTCGGATGTGAAAGGAGTCTGATGTTAAGCCATCAAAAACTACAGTGCCCTTCATGTCCTCGTGAAAGGACCTGATGATGTTGAGGAGCTGAGGTGGGCATCCAATCTTGGGGAGGATTTTAAAAAGGCCATCCCTACTAACCAAATCAAAAGCCTTTGTAAGGTCTATGAAGGCTACAAAGAGTGGCTGTCTTTGTTCCCTACATTTCTCTTGCAACTGTCGAAGGGAAAATACCATATCAGTGGTGGACCTGTTGGCTCGAAATCCACACTGTGATTCAGGACAGATTCTCTCTGCAAGCACCTGAAGCCTCTTCAGTATGACACGGGCAAGCAGCTTCCCTACAACACTAAGAAGAGAGATGCCACGGTAGTTGTTGCAGTCACCCCTGTCGTCTTTGTTCTTGTACAGTGTGACAATATTAGCATCCTTCATGTCCTGTGGTACTCCACCTTCCCTCCAACAAAGGCAGAATATCTTGTACAGTTCAGTGGAAATGGTCCCTCTACAGCACCTCAGAACTTCAGCAGGGATGTTATCTTTCCCGGGTGCCTTGCCAAAAGCAAGGGAATCCAGGGCTTCGTTTAGTTCTTCTAAAGTTGGTTCACTGTCGAGCTCCTCCAAGACAGGCAGGCACTCAATGTTGTTTAATGCTTCTTCAGTTACTACATTTTCTCTGGAGTATAGCTCAGAGTAGTGCTACACCCAGCGTGCCATCTGTTGTGCTCGGTCCTGGATGACCTCACCTGTAGTGGACTTAAGCGGGGCAGATTTCCTCATTGTTGGACCTAAGGCCTGCTTGATGCCATCATACATCCCCTTGATGTTGCCTGTGTCAGCTGCTACCTGGATCTGAGAGCAAAGCTGCAGCCAATAATTGTTAGCACATCTCCTGGCAATCTGTTGGACTTTGCTACGGGCGACTCGCAGGGCTTGAAGGTTGCGCTCACTAGAACAGGCTTTATATGCAGTTAGAGCTCTCCTCTTTTCCTCAAGGGCTGGTGTCAGCTCCTCCGAGTGGGCTTCAAACCAATCTGCTGTCTTTCTAACCTGCTTACCAAAAACTGACAAGGCGGTAGTATAAACAACATTCTTGAAATGTTCCCACTGTTCAGAAGCGTTTGCTTCAGCTGGGCCTGGGAGAATTTCCTCGAGTGCATGGTCAAATTCCAACACTTTTTCCAGACTGCGGGTCTTGCTGATGTTAATTCGTGGTCTTCCTTCCTTCTTTGAGTGATGCAGCCTCTTTGCTTGCAGTTTTACTCTGCTGCACACCAAGGAGTGGTCAGTATCGCAATCAGCACTCTGATAGCTACGTGTGATCTTAATGTTGGGAAGGCTGGAGTGCCTGGTGAGGATCAAATCAAGCTGATGCCAATGCTTCGATCTAGGGTGTTGCCAAGACACTCTGTGTTGAGGCTTTGTGTTAAAGAATGTGTTGCTAATGCAAAAATCATGATAGCAGCAAAACTCTAGCAGGCGTTGGCCGTTTTCATTCATCTTCCCGATGCCAAAACGACCTAGACAAGCGGGCCAAGAACTATGGTCAGATCCAACTCTTGCATTAAAATCACCAAGGATAAACAATGGTTCTTTCTCAGGGATTTTCTTGATAGTGGCAGCCAGATCATCATAGAATTTGTCTTTGGATTCTGCTGAAGATGATAGTGTTGGTGCACATGCACTAATAAGAGTGACCAGCCCTACTGATGTCTGTAGCTGCAGAGACAGAATTCTTTCACTTCCTCCAGTAGGTGGGATAATGGATCCAAGTAGGGTGTTTCTAACTGCAAAGCCAACTCCATATTCCCTAGTCTCACTTGATGGCTTTCCCTGCCAGAAGAATGAGAAATTTCTCTCCTTAATAGATCCTGAGTCTGGCAGCCTTGTCTCTTGAAGGGCAACTATGTCCATCTGCAGTCTGCTCAGTTCCATATCAATGACAGCTGTCTTACGTACATCATCCAATTCTCGCAAGTCGTCAGAAAAGCCGGGGGTCATTGTCCGAACGTTCCAGGTGCCCAACTTAAGGGCTGAAGTTTTCTTATGTTTGTTGCATGGTGCTGAGTTGTCGATCTGCTTGTCGGTTTTCACCCTAAACCCCACGCACCCAGTGAGGTTAACAGACCGTGGCAAGGCAGCATCCTACTGGCTGGGGGCTGCCCAGCTTAAGGCGGGCGATAGCTGCCCAATGAGGCACGATGACCTCTCCCACCGTCGGAAATAGCCCCTGGCGTCAAGCTCTTCGCCAATCGAGCAGAGACTTATAACCGGTAACAGCCACTTCCCGTGTTGTTTCCACGCTGTATGCGAGGCTGGAGTTCCTCTCCAGAGCACGAAGGCCTGGGTAGGTTTTTATGGGGGATAGGCTGTTACCCAAGCAGAGAATCCCCCCTCTCCACGCCACTGAAATAGTCCAATGGAAAGGCAGAGCCAATACGATTGGTTCCAGCTGCGTCGCAGGAGTTACCAGAACATGACTGTAACACAGTCATGAACTGCTTTCGGGACTCCAGCTCCGGATTTTTCCTCGAGGTTTTCTCCTGAAGCCTTTCCCATGAATGGGTATAGCCACAAGGCAGCGGAGGTTTAGTGGGAGTTTTCCTTCTCCTAGGTAGGTTTGATAAGGACTCACTCTCATGATTTACACAGTCACATGATTGATCCTCACATCACACTCAGTCTCATGTTCCACTACCAGAGGCAATGCAGATCTCCCCTCCCGTACAAGCAACCAGCAGGGTAAGACCAGTGCACTGCTCCAATTCCAGACAAAGGCTGCAAACATTGAGGCATACCAGAGACCTCCCCCCACTCAAAAGAGAAGGAAAAAGAAAGGAAAAAAAGGGGGAAAAAAGGAAAACCAGCACCATGAGTCCCAGAGAGCCCCTCCTCTCTCACAAGAAGGATACTCTGTACACAACGGGGACCTCCCCCCACTCAAAAGAGAGAAGGAAAACCAGCACCATGAGTCCCAGAGAGCCCCTCCTCTCTCACAGGAAGGAAACTCTAGAAACAACAGGGACCTCCCCCCCACTCAAAAGAGAGAAGGAAAACCAGCACCATGAGTCCCAGAGCGCCCTTCCTCTCTCACAGGAAGGAAGCTCTAGACTCTAGAAACAACAGGGACCTCCCCCCACTCAAAAGAAAGAAGGAAAACCAGCACCATGAGTCCCAGAGCGCCCTTCCTCTCTCACAGGAAGGAAACGCTAGAACAACAGGGACCTCCCCCCAGTCAAAAGAGAAAAGGAAGAAAGAGAAAAACCAGTACCATGAGTCCCAGAGAGCCCCTCCTCTCTCACAGGAAGGAAACTCTAGAAACAGCAGGGACCTCCCCCCACTCAAAAGAGAGAAGGAAAAAAGAGGAAAACCAACACCATGAGTCCCAGAGAGCCCCTCCTCTCTCACAGGAAGGAAACTCTAGAAACAACAGGGACCTCCCCCCACTCAAAAGAGAGAAGGAAAACCAGAACCATGAGTCCCAGACACCCACACATCTCTCACAGGAAGGGAACTCTAGGAACAACAGGGACCTCCCCCACTCAAGAGAAAGAGGAAAACCAGCACCATGAGTCCCAGAGAGCCCCTCCTCTCACAGGAAGGAAACTCTAGAGACAACAGGGGCCACGCCCCACTCAGAAAGGAAAAAGAGGAAAACTAGCACCATGAGCCCCAGAGATCCCCCTCCTCTCTCACAGGAAGGAAACTCTAGAGACAACAGGGGCCATGCCCCACGCAGAAAGGAAAAAGAGGAAAACTAGCACCATGAGCCCCAGAGACCCCCCTCCTCTCTCACAGGAAGGAAACTCTAGAACAACAGGGACCTCCCCCCAGTCAAAAGAGAAAGGAAAAAGAGGAAAACCAGCACTCAGAGGCCAAGAGGGTGTGCTCGGATCAGAGGCAAAAAAAAGGGGGGGGAGCCCTCTCCCCCCTAGTAACCACCAGAAAACAAAGCCAACTACTCACTTCCAGACTCCCACATGTGCTCAGATCAGAGGCAAAGCAGAGGGACCCCTTCCCCCCTAGTAACCACCAGAAAACAAAGCCAAATACTTCCAGACTCCCACATGTGCTGAAATCAGAGGCAAAGCACAGGGACCCCTTCCCCCCTAGAAACCACCAGAAAACAAAGCCAAATACTCACTTCCTGACTCCCACATGTGCTGAAATCAGAGGCAAAGCAGAGGGACCCCCTCCCCCCTAGAAACCACCAGAAAACAAAGCCCAAAACTCACTTCCTGACTCCCACATGTGCTGAAATCAGAGGCAAAGCACAGGGACCCCTTCCCCCCTAGTAACCACCAGAAAACAAAGCCAAATACTTCCAGACTCCCACATGTGCTGAAATCAGAGGCAAAGCACAGGGACCCCTTCCCCCCTAGAAACCACCAGAAAACAAAGCCAAATACTCACTTCCTGACTCCCACATGTGCTGAAATCAGAGGCAAAGCAGAGGGACCCCCTCCCCCCTAGAAACCACCAGAAAACAAAGCCCAAAACTCACTTCCTGACTCCCACATGTGCTGAAATCAGAGGCAAAGCACAGGGACCCCTTCCCCCCTAGAAACCACCAGAAAACAAAGCCAAATACTCACTTCCTGACTCCCACATGTGCTGAAATCAGAGGCAAAGCAGAGGGACCCCTTCCCCCCTAGTAACCACCAGAAAACAAAGCCAAATACTCACTTCCAGACTCCCACATGTGCTGAAATCAGAGGCAAAGCAGAGGGACCCCCTCCCCCCTAGAAACCATCAGAAAACAAAGCCAAAAACTCACTTCCTGACTCCCACATGTGCTGAAATCAGAGGCAAAGCAGAGGGACCCCCTCCCCCCTAATAACCACCAGAAAACAAAGCCAAAAACTCACTTCCTGACTCCCACATGTGCTCAGATCAGAGGCAAAGCAGAGGGACCCCTTCCCCCCTAGAAACCACCAGAAAACAAAGCCAAATACTCACTTCCAGACTCCCACATGTGCTGAAATCAGAGGCAAAGCACAGGGACCCCTTCCCCCCTAGTAACCACAAGAAAACAAAGCCAAATACTCACTTCCAGACTCCCACATGTGCTGAAATCAGAGGCAAAGCAGAGGGACCCTCTCCCCCCTAGAAACCACCAGAAAACAAAGCCAAAAACTCACTTCCTGACTCCCACATGTGCTGAAATCAGAGGCAAAGCAGAGGGACCCCCTCCCCCCTAATAACCACCAGAAAACAAAGCCAAAAACTCACTTCCTGACTCCCACATGTGCTCAGATCAGAGGCAAAGCAGAGGGACCCCTTCCCCCCTAGTAACCACCAGAAAACAAAGCCAACTACTCACTTCCAGACTCCCACATGTGCTCAGATCAGAGGCAAAGCAGAGGGACCCCTTCCCCTCTAGTAACCACCAGAATCTAATGACAAGAAAGGCAATATAGTGGCGCCTCACGTAACAAATTTAATTCATTCCGGAGGCATGTTCTTTACATGAAACATTCTTTACATGAAGCGGATTTTCCCATAGGAAATAATGGAAACTCAGACAATTGGTTCCACAACCCCCAAAATATTCATATAAAAATATTAACTGGATGTAAAAATGATGACAGAACACTGAGATTGAATTCAAAACATGCATTCAGTGTGTATGATCTTATGAAGTCTACTTAGGCTGCAGTTCTAAAGATACTTTCCTGGGAGTAAGACCCATTTAACACAATGGGACTTACTTCTGTGTAGACATGGTTAGGAGGCTGCAATCCAAGATACCTTCAAAGTGTCTCCCCACTTTCTCCTTCTCTCCATCCTGAGCCTCTCTCTCCCCTGCTCCCTTCTGGCTGGCCCTGAGCTGCTTCCCTCTTCTCCACTGCTCTTCTCTTCCTCTGCCCAGCGGACACCCGGCCACAGGAGGAACAGTGCAGAAGTGTAGCTTTCACTATGGGCAGCTGCGCAAGGCAGTCCTATCACTGCCTTATAACAGCCTATAACAGGCTGCTGGCCAGCGCGTCTGCCCCTATTGCCAACAAATGTTTTCTTTACAGTAAACACTTTCTTTACGTGAAGCAGAATCCTAGAGAAATTTTTGTTTATTACGTGAAACATACTTCACGTGAGGCGTTCTTTACGTGAGGCGCCACTGTATATATATATACCAGTTGTTGTTGTTATTTTCCTCTTTATAGACTGTATCCTAAGCAAATAAGTCATTGCTACCAAGCACCAGCAAAATAAATGAGAGAACGGGTAAAATCCTGTCCATGTCTATTCAAAAGTGAGCCCCATTGTATTCAATAAGTCTTACTCCTAGGAACATGTACTTAGGATTGCGGCCAGTGTTTGTTATCAAAAGATCAGCCTTGGCTGAAAAAGATGGAATAAAAATTCATTAAATAAATAAATACAATGGTGCCTCACATAAAGAACCTAATTTGTTCCGGAGGCATGCTCTTTAAGTGAAACTCTCTTTAAGTGAAACGCTCTTTAAGTGAGTAGGAAATAATGGAAACTCAGACGATTGGTTCCATAACCCCCAAAGTATTCATATAAAAATATTAACTGGATGTAAAAATGATGACAAAACACTGGAATTGAATTCAAAACATGCATTCAATGTGCATGATCCTATGAAGTCTACTTAGGCTGCAATCCTAAAGACACTTTCCTGGGAGTAAACCCCATTGAACACAATGGGGCTTATTTCTGGGTAGACATGGTTAGGAGGCTGCAATCAAAGACTCTTTCCTGGGAGGCTTGCCTGGGCTGCTGCTTGAGGTTCAAGTTGGGGGCACTTGGGGGCACTTGCCTCTGGCACCCCCAGGCAACTACCCCTAAGTTAAGGGTAGTTAGAGGCAGCAGCGCTAGCTGGCAGCCCTTTCAAAGAGCCTCTGCACAGAGCATCAGGGCTGCATAGCACGCGTGCCCATAGTGTGCTTGCTTGTTAAATGAAGCGGAACTTGTTACGTGAAGCAGGATTCCTTGTTATGGAATCGCTTGTTATGTGAAACGCTTGTTATATGAGGCACTACTGTAGTGGCCAGAAGCTGCCACTCGTCCTCTTACAATGGGGTCAGCTGAGGTGCACTGCACAGAAACACACTGAGCATCCCGAACAGCTTCAGAGGAGACTTCCTTAGAGTGGAGGAAGTCCACGCCTCAGCACAGCCATTCAGCCTCACTCAGGAGGTGGAGCAGCAGCCGAATGGCTTCAGAAAGAGTACTGCACAGGCACCAACTCTGACACCTGCTCAGTCTCCTCCGAAGCCGAAAGGCTTCAGAAAAGTACTGTACAGATGGCTTCAGAAACAACTGCACAGGCACCAACTTTGGCAACTGCGCAGTCCAGGTAGGGGGGTGCACGCATCCCAGGGGTGACGCACAGACTTCTGCACCAGGTGATGCGCAGAGTCATGTCACCACTGTAGGAACAAGCTGTTCCTTGTTCAGTGTGATCTGAGGGGTGTCTCCTCAGGAGCAAGCCCTCCTCCTCAATTACTTAGCATGCTATGGAGCAGTTAGGGCAGCCCAGGCTTCCTGACTCTCTGGATGCAGCATAACATTCTGCTTTGGATACAGAGTAATTAGGAGAGAGCAGTTAGGGCAGAGCAGGCTGAACTTGCTCTGGATTGTTCCCTTAGTGTTACCAATCCACTTGGCCTATTGTGCACATATACAAAAGCAATAAACCATAAAATTTTCAATTTTCAAATTGTAAGCAATTTTCTTATAATTGCATTGGATTTAAAGCTGCTCTCTCACATTTAAGCAACAGGAATCCAGACACCCCAAAGTACATTACCACAACACAAAATGAATTCAAGCCAAGTACTCCTGGCAGAATTGGATTATTAACATCAAGATGTGCTTGAGCTTGACATAACTAAAAACTACTAAAATGGCCTACTTGTGAATGATCCAACCATGTAGGTTTAGAAAGGTGACAGCTTTTAGGTTTGTAAAGTCTGTATTTCATTCATGCTATTTCTGAAACACAAGATCACTGGCAACTACTCATGAAGCCACAAGTTAGGAAATTACATCATGTATTTGGCAAATATCACAGGATATAAATAACCTGGAAAAGCAAACTGTTCACTGGGGAACTAATTTTCTTCTGAACAGTTGATACTGTTTGAAAAAAATGTATTTCAGTCTGCCTCATCTACTAAGTGACAAATAGCAGAAAGCAGACTGTGAATCTGGTGAGAAACATAAAATACCAAGAATCAGTCATCTATTCGTGAGATACACAGGTACTGGAGTGGTTAACTTGATACTTTATGCAAGGCTATTAACTCACAAACATAAATAACATGTTCCCATTCCTAACATTACAATCATTAATGTGAGCAAAGGAATAGAAAACATGCTTGTTAATCTGTAGCACTTCACTTGTTAAGACATCTAATGGTTCACAATGAAAAACTATCCATTTCCTGCATGAGAAAAAATTCTCCTCAATATCCTCTTACTTATGCAATGGTTCACACACAAAAATGTCATGTCTGAGTGTGACAAATATATGTCTGCAAATGTATTATATTCTTCCCTGAGTCATAAGTGGCTCGTGTTCCCAGTTGGCATGACTGGAGTTGCCTCTGCAAAAAATGAAATGACCTTTATTATCAGTATTTATAGGCTGGTTTTCCTCCCAATGTGGGCCATTTAAGCTGCATACATATTTATCACATTCAAAACACATTCATATCAGCTCTCTCCTATTGATGTTGTCCATCCTATACTTCTTGTTGGATATCTGCAGTACACAGCCAAAATCACACCATCAATTTCACTGAGGCAAGTGGTTTCTCAAAACATAATCATTACAGCTGTAGGGCACAATCCAGAGTAACTACAGGGAGTCCTTCCTCCGATGTAAGAACAATTTTCTCTGGATTGCAATATGAATTTCCCATAGGTTTTCACTAGGTGGTGCAGTAACTACGGGTGCACGTAATGTCTCTTATGTGCTCCTGTAGTTACTCTGGGGTTAGGGTTAGTTGTAGGGTTAGTCTGTATAAAATTACTCATGTGCACTGACTGTAAATGGGTGCAAATGACCATTAATCCAAATAACTTCTACACAAAGAAGCATTTATCAAACCTCATTCTTTTAAGTTCTTGTGATCTGAGAATAGCAGAAGCAATGCTTGGGAGACTGCTGTGATATCTCTCCAGGGCACTGGCCCACATATCTGTCAACTACAGCTGACCTCATCTGTATCACATGATCTTTCACTTTAAGTCATGGTGTAGCTAGAATCAGCCTGGTGTAAATCAATCAGCAAGAGAACTTTTAGGCTTATAAGGCAGTAAATACAAAACTTATTTTGTACTTGGCACTTAAATTTTTATAGGTAATAACAAAATAAGTAGCAGAACATAAGTGGAGGTAAAAAAATCATTATAGTGAGAATGGAGCAGACAAATACATTCACTTCTTCCTCCTACTATGAACATGCAAGCATATGCACACAAATACTTGTTTTTTCTCCCACCTACATTTGCATGTGCCACACACATACATTGTAATGCATTCTTATGCTATGCATAATGCAATAAAACACCATACATACATTTATGGTGCAGGAGGGCATCCCTTTATGCTTCATTCTCAAACTTACAGATAGGATTACATTACATATGTAAGTATGTATACATTACATATGTGTGCTCTGTCCTACTGCCACTTTTTGCATTCTCCCCACATTTCCTGATTCATTTCTCTATTTTACATTTTCAGCAGATGTGGCAATGCAAATAACAATAAGGAAGGAGATATGCCTAAATTTTTAGTGACTGAGGATTACCTTGGGGCAAACACAATCTTAATGTTAAATTAAATTGGTACTTCTTCATACTAATGCTCAACAAGAATTTCATTGCATAAATATCTAACGGGAGATGTTATTTCCCCAGTTTGACCCCCATGCTATTTTTACGCAAAGGCAGGAGGCCCCCGTTAGGTTATCTACTCCATTCTCTCTAATATTTGTCACTGGTCACAAGTAACTGAGGTCAGCAACTGGTACCTTGCTTAACAAGTGCCTTGCTTAAGAAGTGATCCACATAACAAGCAAAAATTTCTCTAGGATTCTGCCTCACATGACAAGTGTTGCTTCACTTAACAAGCACACTCATTGGCAGTTGGGGCAGACACACTGGCCAGCAGCTCTTTTAAAAAGCATCAGGGCTGCCTTGCGTGCCTACCCATAGCGAAAGCAACACTTCCACGCTGTTCCTCCTGTGGCTGGGCATCTGCTGGGCAGAGGGAGACAACAGCAGTGGAGAAGAGGGAAGCAGCTAAGAGCTAGCCAGAAGGGAGCAAGGAAGAGAGAGGCTCAGGATGAAGAGAAGGAGAAAGTGGGGAGACATTTTGAAAGTGTCTTTGATTACAGAAGAAACGGTCTTGGATTGCAGCCTCCTAACCATGTCTACCCAGAAGTAAGCCCCATTGTGTTAAATGGGGCTTATTCCCAGGAAAGTGTCTTTAGGATTGCAGCCTAAGTATACTTCATAGGATCATGCACATTGAATACATGTTTTGAATTCAATTCCAGTGTTTTGTCATCGTTTTTACATCCAGTTAATATTTTTATATGAATACTTTGGGGGTTATGGAACCAATCGTCTGAGTTTCCATTATTTCCTATGGAAAAATCCGCTTCATTTAAAGAGCGTTTCACTTAAAGAGCATGCCTCCAGAACGAATTAAGCTCTTTATGTGAGGCACCACTGTAATGTTTTTAAATGTACTAATAAATAAAGCAGTGTTTAAATTAACCACATGAAAGCAATATATATGTATGCTTTTAGCTTTTATTTTGTCGTGTCCTATATTTTTCTTTAGTGTCCTACATTTTTGGGTGGGGGGGAGCTTGTACTCATTTTTTATTATGGTCACCCTGACCCCCACATTTCCTCAAATATGCAGACTGACCATATGTCATAACCACAAAAAGATTAGGCCCCCAAAATATAGGACGTTTCTCATGAGGTACTCATACAATAGACTGGGACTATTCTGGTGGCCATGCATTCCCCTTCATCTGGCCTTCAATGTAGCCAAGACATATTTGCCTACCCATGAACGAAGGTGTGGCTTAGTTTCACTTTCCATAGTGTTTTAATACATTTTCAGCTTGGAAGGGGAGGATTTTTTTGTTTTTTAGGGTCTGTGTTAATTGGATCAGGACCATTCTGGTTGTTCAGCATTCCTCTCTGCTTGCTCTTTGAAGTGAACTGTTGCCGGTTTGTGAATAAATACACTGTTTGTCGCAGTCGCCGATTGGTGAATAAATGCACGTGCAAAGGTGAGTTTCAATTTCAATGAGGCTCAGTTCATTTGCCTTGTCAGCTTTCAGCTTGTCAGTTTCATAACCAACTGCCAATCATGTCACAACACACTGGAGAGAAACTCTGCCTACAACAGAGATGACCTTGTAATATTCAGTGGCCCTGTCCAAACATAATCAGAAGCCAGTATGAAACTGATGTTGAGAAAGAGGTGCAGTGAACAAAAGAAGTGTCTGGTGAAGGTGCTTTATGGCATTTTTTGTGACATCCTGGACCTATGTAAGTGACTTGCTTTGGCCCAAGTGTACAATTTGTATTGCACTGCTACCTCTTTGCCAAAATTGCAGAGAACTGGACATTCCTCTGTTGTGTCCTTCCCTGCTGATTCCTTCATTTCTTCTTTTCTCTTTCTGGTTAATCAATCA
The DNA here is from genome assembly GCA_030015325.1 of Cryptoblepharus egeriae. Taxonomy (NCBI): domain Eukaryota; kingdom Metazoa; phylum Chordata; class Lepidosauria; order Squamata; family Scincidae; genus Cryptoblepharus; species Cryptoblepharus egeriae. Next base: position 53,081,808 of record JAREYC010000006.1, read on the forward strand.
AAATCCCCATGAGGTGATGCAACAGTGCCAGTACAGCAACCACTGTATCCCACGGGAATGCATTGCCATGTTGAGGCCTCCTTGAGGTAAGGGAACATTTGTTCCTTTGTCAAAGGGTAAAATCCAGTTATAGCCATGGGTAAACTTGGAACTGTGACAGCTTTTCAGATAAGCTGAATTGCCTGCCTCATTGCCAGTGTAAGCAGAATGCCTTTAAGCCATGATTAACTGCACTAGGGAGGGAAGCTTATCTTTCAGTTTAAACAGCCAACCTCAGTTGCTTTGAGACAAAGGCTGCAATCCTAAGCACACTTTCCTAGGAGTAAGACCCATTGAACACTTCTGAGTAGACATGGATAGGCTTGCACCCAAAATCACATATAAATATACATACATATTTTTATATGAATATTTTTGGGTTGTGGAACCAATTGTCTGAGTTTCCATTATTTCCTATGGGAAAATCTGCTTTTATAAAGAATGTTCTGTAAGACAAATATGCTTACAGCACAAATTATGTTCATCTTACAATGCACCACTATATATACATAAATATATGCATACTGGTATATTTTATGCATTATATAAATTAATGCATGAAATTAATGCTGAAAAATTATTTGACATTGATACTATGCTTGTCAGAAGAAACTTTTTTGAGAGTATTAAAGGGGACACAAGAACTCCTAACATACTAAACAATGGCTTACTACAAGGTAGGATTCTTTAACTTTTCCTTTTTAACTTATATATAGCTGGGGCTGAGCACCAAGAATTATCCAGGGTTGGAGGTGTTAGATGGCCTCTCCACCAGATGGCCTCCCCACCACAACATTTTTCCTAGCCTCAAGGAAGAAAAGGAACTGCATGGTAGCAGGTAGGCAGGAACTGACCAGATCTCCAGTCCTCGACCAAGAGAGGAGGGGAGTGGCAGAGGTGGAGGAAGCAGGTGGAAGTGTCAGACTCCAGAAGCCATCCCCCTGCAACTAGCAAAACATAATCCCATGCACAAATGTACAACAATCATGCAACACATGTCACTCCCTCCTGATGTGTCACTTGGTGCAGGTCATACCATTCAAGCAACGCCGCTGCTCAACACAAAAACATCAACTGAAACTTGTATTCACTAGCTTTACAAAGATAATGCACCCCATATAGGAAAGCAATGAAGGGGTGACAACCTAATGTAGCAGAATGGCTCTTAACCACATGAGCCAGGTCTCATGGCTCTTACCCAAAAATTACACACCCTTCACAACTGTCAAATAGTCCTTGCAATCAACTATGTTGCCTAACCATTTTTGCCACAGCTTACAGCAGTGAGTGTCTGTTTTTTCTTTCTCTCTCTCTCTCTCTGAATGCCAGGTATTAACCATTACCAATTATGGCCAAACAGTCATCTACAGTTCTTTCGTCTGCCACAGTGCAGATTCAGAATACTCATTATCTACAAAGCTGCACTGCAACAGGGACGAAAGTTAATTCTTCAGGTACTGTGCTGTCAGTCCCAAGCAGCATTGCATGTGGAGAGGTCACACCACTTTCTTTCACAAACACAAAATATGACCTTGGTCCAGAAACCAGGTGTTGCTTATGTCTTGTTATGCTTCCTGTTGCATAGGCAGATGTCCAACAGGGAGAAAGCATTCAAGCCTTCTTCTTGACCGGTTATGCAGTCCACAAGGGAACCCTTCAGTATGTATGGCAGTTGTGATCAGCAGAGAAGCAGTGATCTCAGCTGTTTTCTGAGGTTGCTGACCTACTTGTTCCACAAGACCCCTGCTGCTTTGCAAACTGCATGACAGATAGTAAACCATGATACCCAGTGTAGCCAGACTTCACTGACATCTTATGTCACTGACATAACTTGCAAAGGCATAACAGCCTACTGGGACAAGCTGACAGCCTTCCAGGTGCTGCTCTGTCTCAAACTGTGCAAATAAAAACTTGGGCTTGATCAAAATTGTTATATCTATTTGCACACAGAGACCCCTTTTCCTAACCCTAGTTGTTTCTTATCGATGCCAGCCTCAGGCTAGCATCTGCATAGAATGAGGAGCCTTTTTGCTACCAGAGCTCAAGGTCTGCAGGACCCTCACTTTGACTCCTGAAGAAGGGAAACTCCTTGTAGGTTATAAGTTACCTGTTCTCTGCTGGCATGCTGACATTTTAGGGGTGGAGGAGGGAAGCAAAACAATAACTCCAAGGTTTCTGGGTGGCATGTGAAGCCAATGATTCAAAGGGCATGGGATGTGTAGGTATGGCTAAATGAGTGTGCTACCATAAAACATATGTGTTTATTTCACACATCTGTTAAATAAATAGATTTACCAAGGGATGGCTAACCTTTCCTGGGAACTATCTTCCTTCTCTTGGTGTGCTACAGTTGAAAAAATATTCTTGTAAGCATGTGTTCATCATAAGGGGTGAACTCTTGAGTGTTGAATTCCTAGATATTCTCTTTTGGTCTATGCATGGTCCATTAAACACACAGACAAACAACTGGAGGAGATGGGCCACTTTATTGCATGATTATTAAAATCATCAATCAATTAATTTAATCCATAATCAAATAATAAAAGGCAGACCTTGAACTTGAACTGGGGTTAATTGTTAAAGACCCCCAAAGCCTGCCACGTGTATAGGGTTAGTGAGCTTACAGATCTTTTACGGGCCCCCAGGTGCAAACCTGGGTACCACGGTTGGCGTGTACTGAATTGGGCCATACCCATTTGATCGGGTTCCGCCCCCAATACCCCTCCCCCCAATGAGGGAGAGCGGGTCGTATCCCACTGTTGCCTGATTACCCGCTTCCATCCTGCCGGGGATTGAAAGCAGGGCACCTGCCGGCATGGGGTTGCCTTTCGGCCCTCGTCCCGCCGGGGACTGAGGTAGGGTTTTGTGGGCACTCCCCCCACCTGTGCCTCAGTTGATCCTGATTGTACGTTAAGCCAAACCCATTTTCTAGACCTGTTCACCCGCATCCCCTGCTCAAAGTGACCATAACATAGAGAGGATAGTCTGGAGTAGGTGAAAAAACTACCCTTCACTGGCCAATCAGGATGGTAGCAAAAAATTCCTACTCGGCTCCAGAAAAGGCAACCAGCCAAAGCCCAGACTAATCCTTAGGGTGGGAAGGGTGGGTGTTCGCCTGCCCGAAGAACAAAGAGGGCAGCCTACCTCTGATGCCCCTTTATAAAGCCCACCTTTGGGTTCCGCCCTTCCTTGGTGGTCTCACCTGACCCCAAGAGGGCGGAGCTGTGTCTTTTGTTTGACCAGCGAGCCAAATTTGACACCTGCCTATTGGCTTTGTGTCGTCATTCTAGCTGTTTTGCAGTCACCAGTCTGTGCTTTGAGACTAGAGTAATGCAAGATGGAATGAGCTCTAGTCTCTTGCCCAGCTCCTGTGAACCTACCAGTTTAAAGCATGTAAATGCAAGTAGATAAATAGGTACCCCTTTGGTGGGAAGGTAACAGCATTCTGAGTGTCATCTGGCCACATGATCTTTGGACAATGCTGATTCTTCAGTCCTGAAACAGATATGAGCGCTGCTCCCTATAGTCAGTCACAGCCTCAGGACAATCTGCAAGGGGTACCTTCCCTTGCTGTCTTTGCCCAGTAGCTCCTGCAGAGAGGTTTTGGGGATGCCATAGCATACAGGTGTCCCTTGTTATCTAACCCTAATCCATAACCTCTCATGGATAAAGTGATCAGATTATAAAGAAAACAGTGGAAAAATAGGTTATACCCACTTCCCAGTTTCTTGCTCCTCTGTTGTGCCTAAATGAATAAGGCAGTGCCTCAATATCTGCAAGGGTTTAATTCTGGTACTAAAAAAAATAGAATTACTGCTTGCATTACTACCTCTCTAAAACAGCAGAAAAGCTATTTTTAAAACTGTAATTTGCAGTGGCCATTCATGTCAAATCTGTGTGTAAAGAATCCGTGTATTTTATTTGAAAGATTGGGTGTTCTTGCAAAATAGAAAAATATTGAATTTAGAAGGTCATGATTTAAGATTTGGTTGGCATAGTTATCTATGGTATGACAAACTAAAAGTAAATGCTGAATTTAAGAATCGTTATGTTAGACATGCATTGAATGGAATTGTTATAAAAATAGATACTATAGTAAAATTCCACTTTCTGCTTCATCACAAGAAGCACATTTTGGTATTAGATAAATACAAAGAGATAAATTGATTTTTTTATAGAAATATGTTGACATTTATGAGAGAGCAATATAAGATGAAATCTAAAGAATTGTTAGAAGAGGGCTTCAATTGCCAGTGGTTCTTATAAGTCCTGTTAACAGAAATATTTAAAATGCCAATAGATCAAAAAAGATATGGATTTGAAGAAGAGCCAATACTGGAAAAACAGTTAAAACTGGAAAAGGAGGCAATCTCTAAAATTTATAAATTGCTTTTGAAATTTGAAACAGAAGATGAACAGGTGAAAGAATGCATGATTCATTAGGTGAAAAATGTAGGTTATGAAAAATGGGAGAAACTATCAACAAAGCAAATAAAATATACACAGATTTTTCAAACATGGATTTAACTCAACATGAATGGCCACTGCAAATCACAGTCTAAAAAACTGCTTTTCTACTGTTGTAGTCATGTAAGCAATCATTCCATTTTTCAGTACCATAATCAACCCCTGCAGATATTAAGGCACTATTACTTTATTCCACGTTTTAGCAAAGCCTGCCAAGACTCTGGACTAACAATCAGCTTGAAGAAAACACAAGTCATGATGTGGATCCACCTCCCTGTATTACAATCTCTGAACACAAGCTGGAGGTTGTCCATGACTTTGTGTACTTTGGCTCAACTATCTCTGACACTCTCTCCTTAAATACTGAGCTGAATAAACATATTGGTAAAGCAGCTACCACGTAAAGCGGCTACCAATAAGAAACTGACAGAACATACAAAGATCCAGGTCTACAGAGCTTGTGTCCTGAGCACACTCTTGTACTGCAGCGAGTCTTGGACCCTTTATGCATGGCAGGAGAGAAAGCTGAACACCTTCCATATGCGCTGTCTCCGACATATTCTTGGCATCACCTGGCATGACAAAATCTCAAACGATGCAGTCTTGGAACATGCTGGAATCTCTAGCATATTCACACTTCTGAAACAGTGACGTCTACGCTGGCTTGGGCATGTTGTGAGAATGGCTGATGGTTGGATTCCAAAAGATCTCTTATATGGAGAACTAGTGAAAAGCGTACCCGCGTTGCGGGAGTAATATCTCCGCAAGGCGCATAAAACACCCCATGCGCCACTTCCCCATGCACAATTTTCCCCCAGGCGCAACTTCCCCCAGGCGCATCATCCCCCCAGGCACAACTTCCCCATGCGCATCAACCCCATGCGCAACTTTCCCCCATGTGCAACTTTCCCCATACGCATCATCCCCCCATGTGCATCGGTCCCCCCATGCGCAACTTTCCCCATGCACAACCTTTCTCCAGGTGCAACTTCCCCCCAGGCGCATAGGTCCCCCCATGTGCAACTTCCCTCCATGCGCAGCATCCTCGCCAGTGCAACCTCTTCCTCTGAACATCATCCCCCCCAGTGCACCAGGCACTGAGCACCAAATTGGCTGGATGTTGGGCAGTCTCCCATCTTAAGTATAGGACAGAAACATGTTGCCCCCTTTTCAGCCCCTGAAGGGTTAAATTTCTCCAGATGGTTCTTGGTGGGTGTTCAGGTGACAGAAGGATCCCTCCCAGAATTCCATGCTTCAGGCCCAGCAGTTGGGGTGGAATGTTGATGAGTCAGCAATTCTCAATGCAAAGTATGGGGAGGAAAACACGTTGCGCCCCTTTTCACCCCCTTCCTGTTGGAATTTCTGAAAACTGGTTCTTAGTGCACCCCTCCGTCACGGAAGGAACACCCACCCCAAATTTCACACTTCTAGGCCCAGCAGCTTTGGCAGGGCGGTGATGAGTCAGTCAGTGAGTGAGTCAGTGAGTGACTTTTCTCTTTTATATATATAGATTAGTGCAGGGAAAGCGCCCTAGGGGGAGACCACAGCTGCGCTATAAGGACATCTGCAAGAGGGATCTAAAAGCCATGGAAATGGACATCAAGATCTGGGAAACCCTGACCTCTGATCCTTCAGCTTGGCGTTAAAAGACCCAGCATTCCCTTCTCCAACTCAAAGAGACACTTGTTCAGCAGGCTGAAGCAGAGACAAACCTGGAACCAGCGAAATCTGGGGGCTGAGCAGTGGACAGACTTTAGCTGTCCTCAGTGTGGAAGGGATTGCCACTCTCAAACTGGCCTTTTTAGCCACACCAGGTGCTGTTTTAGGACCTCCGATCAGAGCACGATACCATAGCCTTTCGAGACTGAAGGATGCCAATGTAAAGTAATGTAACTTCATTCTATTAGATGCAATAGATAAGCAAGAAACTTGGAAATGGGACTTTAAACAACAAAATTTTTATCCACATGCCCTACAATCCAGAGTAACTACGGGAGCACGTAAGAGACATTATGTGCACCCGTAGTTACTGCACTACCTAATGAAAACCTATGAGAAATTCATATTGCAATCCAGAGTAAATTGTTCTTACACTGGAGCAAGGACTCCCCATAGTGACTCTGGATTGCACCGTAAGTTTCTGGAACGGAACCCTAGTATATAATAAGGGACACCTGTACTTTGAATGTGAATATTAAGGAAAATATGTATAAGATGATTCACCGATGCTACATGATGCCAAGTAAATTAGCAAAAATGTATGCAAATATTTCAAATAGATGTTAGAAATGTAAAAAACAGGAGGGATCCTTCTTTCATGTGTGGTGTACATGCTCTAAGTCTAAAGCTAATAAAATATTGATTACAGATACATGCACAGATACAGTTCATTTTGAAAATAAATGTTTCATTAAAACCTGAATTATTCTTACTGAGCATGACAGATGAACAAGTGGAAAAAATAAATGAATTTTTTATACATGATCAGAGCTGTGAGAATGCTTTATGCACAATGCTGGAAAAATAAAGACATTCCTACAATAGTTGATTGGGGATGAAACTCACAGACTTTGCAGAAATGGACAAACTTACAATTTTATTTAAAGATAAAACAACTAAAGCTTATATGAATTAGCTATTAATTAGCTATTAATTTTTTCATTTTCTTGTAAACCGCTTTGTGAACTTTTCAGTTGAAAAGCGGTGTATAAATACTGTAGATAGATAGATATGAACAACTGGAAACCAGTTATTGACTTTTTACAAGAGAGAAAATTCTCTGTCCACCTTTGGATTTGAGAACTAAAGAAATGGCTTCAAATGATTTTTAAAATTTCTCTTCCTTTTATTTCATCTTTTTCAATAAGAAATGGAATTTACAAAGATAAATGTGATGGTTGGAGATAGATTGGATTTAGTGTTAAAATTAGAAACTATAAAAGTAAAAAGTAAAAATGTCAGCTTTGCCTCTCTACATGACTAGAATAACTATATGTATTCTTTTTTCTCTCTTTAAATTTGCTCCTCCATTGCACTAATGGAATAAGGTAGTGTGTTAATATATGCAGGGTTTATATGCAGGGACTCATATGCTGAGACTGAAGAATGGAATGACTAATTGCATGACTGCCTCTCTGCAACAGTAGAAAAGCAGCTTTTCTAACTGTAATTTGCAATGGCCATTCCTGCTGAGTAAAATCTGTGTATAAACAGGTGTATAACTTATGTATAACAAGGGTGGACCTATATAGCAAATGGAAAGATTAAGAGCACAATCCTAACCATGTCTATTCAAAAGTAAGTCCTATTGTGTTCAATGGGTCTTACTCCCAGGAAAGTGTCTTTAGGATTTCAGCCTAAGTCAGTGTGATGAGTTGATCACAGAAGCAGGAGAAAGGACATATAAATTAATGCAGGCTCTGCTAAAATATTTTTAAGCATTCTGGCAAGAAGAGCATTTCTGCTGCTATTTAAACTGAGAATGAATATAAACTATTTTATGCAAAGTAACCTGGTCAAAATTCACTTCTATTCCTTTCTGTGTCTCTTCTGAAAATAATCATTGATCTGCTGGAGTGGCCTTTAGTCTGCTTTGACTTAACTGTTCAATCCACCCAAGCTCATTCTGTATATACTAGCATACCAAAGAATAAAATGCAGTGTTCATCTGGCATTCCAATATGAGAGGCCTAGGGCAAACAATCTAGCATAGCAGATTTTCAGATTATCAGAAGGGATAGCAGAAATGTCACAGGCTGTGTTATCCCACAGAGGGATATTCATTTAAAAAAACAGCTGTTCTAATTTCACTATCTCCTTTGCAGCTGGAAGGGTTGCAATCTTAGTACAACTGAATTTCATAGAACAGCCACTTGTACAGGCAAAGCATACAGGAAAATTATTTTTGAAGCTAGATTTTTAAAATATATTTTCAAACTATACCTAAAATATACTAATACGACACTTACAGCTCAATCCTAAGGGTCTTCACTCATGAAAAACCCAGCGATGGCATTAAACGTAACAACATTGTGCAGATGTAGCCACTGGAAAAACGGCAAATGTCTCTTCACACACCAGACTTAGATTGATGCTCTGCCACTGCTGACTTCGAAGATAGTCCCTGGTCAGAGAATGATCGTGGGTGACCATATAGAATGGAGAATAGAGTGCCTCTACCTTTGACCATTACATAGAGGAGGGAATTTAGGCAGGTTTAGATAATCATAGAAGGGTTTAAAAAGCAGCACCTGCTTAAATTCTTCTATGCAATGGTTAAAGATACAGGTACTCTGTCCTCCAATCTACATTTGATGTCCTCCATTTTCACCCTGAATGTTTGGTGCTTGTCAATGAATGATATAGCAGCAATAGCTGAGCATACCAGACACTACTCAAAATCTCACCCGGATGCCCTACTTCCAGAAGACCCATAAGTGGTCAGAAATCATATGTGGATGTAAGGAAAGTTTTTCTTGTCTCTGATTTCCCCTCTTGTTCTCCAATTCATGTTTCTTAGGAGTAAGTTCCACTGAACACTTCCATTGTTCCATTGAACTACTTTCTTCTAAGCCAGACTTTCTCAAAGTGGGGGTCGGGACCCCTTTGGGGGTCGCCTAGAGCTTTCCTGGGGGTCGCCTAAAGACCCCTGATGCAGGGGGCCGGGTCAGGCAAGCCTCCAGCTGTAGCTGCATGTGCACTGGGACTGACAGACAGCCTCAGGGCCCAATCCTATGCATGCCTACTCTGAAATAAATCCCAATGTGTGCATAGAACACACATTTCATTTGTAACAATGAAAATACATCCTGCATATCGGACATTTACATTACGATTCATAACAGTAGCAAAATTACAGTTATAAAGTAGCAACAAAAATAATTTTATGGTTGGGGGTCCCCACAACATGAGGAACTTATAAAGGGGTCACGGCGTTAGGAAGATTGAGAACCACTGTTCTAAGCAGACCATAGGCTGGTGCCAAACTATATTTTCAAGTATGAAATTCCAGTTTCCATGTCTTAGCTGCAAGCTACATATTTCCAAAGGTGAGAAACAGAATAAGGGCTCTTTTGTTTTAAAAATAACCTTCTTATGTTTTCATTCTATTAAGTGGAATACACTTAACACTTTCTCTGAAACCAAAGATAGAAAAGCTCTATATCAGTGGTGTCCAACCTTTTAACTTCGTGGCTCCTGGACATTTAACAAGCTTGTAAAAGAGGGAATTTCAGCTGGTATAGCTTGTAATCTGCTGAAATTTCCTTTTCTGCATACCTGTTAAGGGTCCTGGAGCCCTGAAGTTGATAATTTGGAAACCTATACAGTCAGTAAAAACATAACCTGTTGCTGACTGCGACTCAGATCATGAGCTTCTGGTTACAAAACTCAGGCTCAAGCTGAAGAAAGAAGGGAAAACTACTAGGCCATTCAGATATCACCTAAATCACATCCCATCTGAATACGCAGTAGAAATTGCAAACAGTTTAAAGGACATAGATTTGATAGACAAGAATGCCTGAAGAACAGTGGACACAGGTCCATAACATGGATATAGCAAACAATACCGAAAGGAAAAAAAATTGCAAGAAAGCAAAATGGTTGTCTGAAGATGCTGAACACATTGCTGAAGAAAGAAGGGAAGCAAAAGTCAACAGAGAAAAGGAAAGATACACCCAGCTGAATGCGAGATTTAGAGAATAGCAAGGAGAGATAAGGCCTTCTTAAATAAGCATTGCAAAGAATTTGAGGATAACAACAGAAGAGGAAGGACTAGAGATCTCATCAAGAAAATTGGAGATATCAAAGGAACATTTTTTGCAAAGATGGGCATGATAAAGGACAAGAATGGCAAGGACCTAACAGAAGCAGATGAGATCAAGATGAGGCAGCAAGAATACAGATATGAACTCTATAAAAAAGGCCTAAATGTCCCTGACAACCACGATGGTGTGATCACTGAACTTGAGCCAGACAACTTGGAGTGTGAAGTGGGCCCTAGAATGTTCAAATTATTGCACAATCCCACTCATTTCACATGCTAGCAAGGTCATGCTCAAAATCCTACAAGCTTGGCTCCAGCTGGGTGACCATATGGCTTCTGGTCCCGTCAATTTATAGCAAATAGAAGAAATGGAAGTCATGACCTAGTTTATTTTTTCTGGGCTTCAAGAGCATTGCAGACTGTGACTGCATCCAAGAAATCAAAAGACACATGTTTCTGGAAAGGAAAGCTATGACAGAGCTAGACAACTTAATTAAAAGTTGTCAACTTGCCGACAAAGATCTGTCGAGTTAAAGCTATGGTTTTCCCCATAATAATGTGTGGCTGTGAGAGCTGGACCATAAAGAAGGCTGTCTGCCAAAGATGCCTTTGAGTTATGGTGCTGGAGAAGACTCTTGGGAGTCCCTTGGACTGCAAGGAGATCATATCAGTCAATCTTGTTTACTAGAAGGTCAGATACTGAAGCTGAAGCTCTGATATTTTGGCCACATCATAAGAACTCCTTAGAAAAGATCCTGATGCTGGAAAAACTGAAGGCAAAAGGAGAAGGGAATGGCAAAGGATGAGGTGGTTAGATAGTGTCACCAAGGCAATGAACATAAATTTGGACAGACTTTGGAAGCTGGTGGAGGATAGGGAGGCCTGGCGTGCTGCAGTCTTTGGGGTCATGAAGAGTCCAACACTACTGAATGACTAAATAACAACAATTTGTGAATTTGGAATCCTTTTGAGAAATGTAATCGTGGGTATTCTTCCTACTCTATAAGCATTATCAGGACTGTAAAGAATTTTTTGTTGAAGTGGAACTTGGCATCCATCAGTCTTGAAAGACAATGGTATCGTGCTCGATGCTGCATGTGAAGCAAAAAGGCCTAGGTAGATGAATATGGAGGATAGGCTGTTATCCAAGCAGCAAATTCCCCCTCTCCACGCCATTGAAATAGTCCAATAGAACAGCAGAGCTGATACTATTGGTTCCAGCTGCGTCACGGAGCTGGGCTAAGAAGTCTTTGGGGTTAACTTAGCCCTGGCCTTCTGGTTAACAGGCACAGTGTCTTAACCACTTGTGCCACCCACAGTGGAAGAGTTTAATATAATAAATAACAGTCATGATTTTCAATGTAATTAATACAGTACAAACAAAAATATTACCAAGCCTGGATGCTTATATTTATATATACATATTTATATATACACACTAGCCAGTAGCAGATACCTGACCAAAGTAAGATGTAGACTAAGCAGAGCTTACAACAAAGTGCATGCAACAAAAATATGCAACTTCATATATGTTTACTGACTTCACATTGCATGACTTGGCTTGAAAATACATGAATAACAGCAGCTTATGATCTATTTATCTTACTCCCTGAATAAAGATGGACTAACTCCTAGGAACATATGAAATTACTAACACAGTTGAACTACAGTAAGCTCTGTATTCTTTCCATCACAGCTTTCACAGTGCATTGGTCAATACTAAAACATGTCAGATAAGCATGCAATTCCCACACAATTGCTATTTTACAGCACAATTTTTTACAGTCCCAGCACTGCTTCATGCTGCCCACTTGCTTTCAGGTGGCAGACTGTCCATCGTCCTCCCTGCACCTGAGAACCTTCCCACCTTTTAAGTACATGTTAGTCAGCTGACTCTAATCAGCAAATGCTAAAAGCACTGAAACCTTGTATCAACCAATTTATCAATATATCAGTTGATTTAGAAAATAATAAACCAATTAATACATTTCAATTTTACTGCAGGTCACAAAGTATTTACTGAAATAAACTGTTTTTAAAATGTTGCAACAAAGTACAGGACACTGTCCTCCTCTGGAACCTTTCAAACTGCAAGAGGTCATCCATACCCATCATCATTTATCTCAGCAATTTTCACTTTTTTCCTCTCTTGGCACACTGACAAGGCACTAAAATTGCCAAGGCAACCCATGCTGCTCGTAGAAGGTTCAAAGACCCAGTTTCTCTATTAATAAATTGCCCTCCCCAAATTCCTGCGGCACACTGAAGACCAGTGGTCTTTAAAGTAGGGGTTGGACTCCCTTGGCGGGGGGTCACAATTTAATTTCAACGGTGGGGTCATCGCAAAAAGCTGGATGCAGCAATTTTGGAATCTGGTACTGGGCACTTTTAATGACACTGTCAGCCATAACGTCCTGGAGGATCCAGACAGTGAGGGTCAAAGTGAGGGTTGCGGCCCCCCTCCGACACAGGGTGGTGGTGGTTGCAAAGCCTGAGGGATCACCATCTTGGTCCCCCATCTTCTTCTCCATCACTTCCTCTTCTACCACTTTGGATATGTTGGGAGATGTAAAGTCCTGGATATTGCTTTTCTGGTGGCCAATTCCAATTTCATTTGGTGTTGTAGCAGTATGTCCTTGATGTTATCTCTCCATCTTACTCTGGATCTACCTTTCGTTCTTTGTCCTTCTCTTGAGAAGACATAAGCCTTGAGATAAGCCTTGTACGGAATGCAGGGTGACCAGATGCTGAACCCAAAATTCTCTGCCAAGCTTGCCAAAATTCCTACACCCCCAACCCAAAATTCCTACCCGCTTAAAAAAATTGTAGGACACCCCCCAAAAATGTAGGACATGTTAAAATAAAGCAAAAATACTCATATTGCTTTCCTATACAGTGGAAAGCCTCTAACTGCCCCCAACTTGGGGCAGTTATCTGAAGGTGCCAGAGGCAGCTCCCCCTAACTGCCCCCACCGGCCACCTTGAACCTCCGGCAACAGCCCAGGTAAGCCTTCCAGGAAAATGTCTTTGATTGCAGTCTCCTATCGATGTCTATTTAGAAGTAATCCCCATTGTGTTCAATGGGGCTTACTCCAAGGAAAGTGTCTTTGATTGCAGCCTCTTAACCATATCTACCCAGATGTAAGCCCCATTGTGTTCAATGGGGCTTACTCCCAGGAAAGTGTCTTTAGGATTGCAGCTTAAGTAGACTTCACAGAATCATGCACATTGAATGCACGTTTTGAATTCAATTCTAGCATTTTGTCATCATTTTTACATCCAGTTAACCAATCTGGAACCAATCGTCTGAGTTTCCATTATTTCCTATGGAAAAATCTGCTTCACTTAAAGAGCATTTCACTTAAAGAGCATGCTTCCAGAACGAATTAAGCACTTTATGTGAGGCACCACTGTACTTTGTATGAGATGCTTCTTTGTGCTCCTTAGTATTGCCTTAAGTTCTAGCAATGGAACTAACTGTCCCAGCTCTTCATTTGCCTTAAATCAACTTCATGATGGTGCACACTACCCCATCACATCATATGTTGCTGCATGCGTCTTGAATAGCAACATCCAATGCAATCATCAGTTTTGAAATAACTTCTTCCTATCAAACGTTATGGCCAAAAAGCAAAAATATGGTGATATAGGGTGCAATCCATAGTAATTACGGGGAGTCCTTGCTCCGGAGTAAGAACAAGTTACTCTGGATTGCAATATGAATTTCCCATAGGTTTTCACTAGGTAGTGCAGTCACTACGGGTGCATGTAATGTCTCTTATGTGCTCCCGTAGTTACTCTGGATTGTAGCCATAGTGATTAAAATGGCTAAAATCATGATCTTTAGAAATACAGGTTGAACCACCCCATTCACAACATTTAGTTCCAGGACCTCTGTGATTACCTATTAGTGCATTATACAAAGGCAATTAGTTACCATGCTAACAAGGCAGGCAATAAATCAAGATGAATCAAGTTTCCTTTCAAGTGGCTTTAAGTGGCTTAGGGCACAATCCAGAGCAAGTTCAGCCTGCTCTGCCCTAACTGCTCTCTCCTAACTATTCTGTATCCAGAGCAGAAAGTTATGCTGTATCCAGAGAGTCAGGAAGCCTGGGCTGCCCTAACTGCTCCAGAGCATGCTAAGTAATTGACACATGGGGAGGACTTGCTCCTGAGGAGACACCCCTCAGATCACACTGAACAAGGAACAGCTGTGGTGCCTACAGTGGTGACACAACTCTGCGCATCACTCGGTGCGGAAGTCAGTGCGTCACCCCTGGGATGCACGCACCCCCTACCTGGACTGTGCAGTCGCCAAAGTTGGTGCCTGCACAGTTGTTTCTGAAGTCAACTGGCTTCAGAAAGAGTACTGCGCAGGCACCACCTCTGACACCTGTGCAGTACTGTTTCTGAAGTCTTTCAGCTTCAGATGAGACTGTGCAGGCATCAGAGTTGGTGCCTGTGCAGTACTCTTTCTGAAGCCATTCGGCTGCCGCTCCGCCTCCTGAGTGAGGCCGAATGGCTGTGCAGAGGCGCGGACTTCCTCCGCTCTAAGGAAGTCTCCTCTGAAGCTGTTCGGCATGCTCAGTCTGTTTCTGTGCAGTGCATCTCAGCTGGCCGTTCGGGCCAGCTCCAAGGACAAGTGGCAGCTTCTGGCTGCTGCTCCGCCTCGAGCGTGCTGACGCCTGGGGCCTGCCAAAGGACAATCAAACTACTCCGGCGCATCACCCCATATGGAGCGCATCACCCAATACAGCCCACACCAGCCACACCAGTCTGGTAACGCCACTGGGTGCCTGCCTTATAAGGAATCCCTGATGAGATGCCAGTACATTCTACAGTGAATACAAGGGGCTTCTTGGAGTGGCCTGCTGTATCCTGAGGTTTGTGGGCAGCCGTAGTTTGTTCCATATCCTGAGGTTGAGAGGCAGGGGTTGCAGCTAGGCTGGCCAAGAACACAGATTTTTGGTCAACACTGCCTTTCTTACTCGGGCCTTATCATGGACCCCTATGGGTCTACTCATTACTATACCTGCTCCTGAGGTGGTATATCTCTGAGGAACTGGAAGAGGGCATTTCTGCCTTGGAAACAGGCTCTGGATACAGAGTAACTGCTCTGCCCTAGGCAATGCTAAACATGCCCTCAACATGCCTCTCCTGAACTGCTTAGGGCAGAGCAGTTAGGGCAGAGCAGGTCCACCTCTCTTAGGGCACCCTATGTTGCCTTGCTCTGCCCTAAGCCTCTTCCAGAATAACTGGGGTGGAGCATCTTGCAGTTGCTCCAACCTAGTGTTAGATAGGGCAACCCAAGGGCTCTTATGTGGACAGATTAGTTGCTCTGGATAGTTTCAGCTCAGAAGCAATTCCGAAGTGATTATCACATGGTGGAAGAGAGGAGCCCTGACTGCCAGCTGTACCTTGAAACCAAAACTGACCCCTTTGTGAATCTTTCTAATTGCCTGCCATGTTAAGCAGGCTTCCTTTAAGCCATTGAGGGATGTTAAGCCATCTAAAGGATGTTTATCTTTCAATTTAAAATTTTTCATTTGCATTCAGACAAAAATCACAAACAAAAATCACATATAATTAGGTTACATTTGTAATCCCATCATGTTATATACCACTGGATAGCAGCAGAATGCAATGATAAAACCATTTTGAAATAGCTTTATTATTTTAAAAACTATGATCAAAAAAGAAGCCAAGGTGGGCCAATCTATAAAATGGAAAACTTCATTTTAAAAATCCCACTACTATTAATAGTTCTGGGAGGTATGAGCCCATTAAATAAAGATAAAAAAGAATGTTTTAAATGATATAAAAGTATGATAAAATTGCTTCATGTCTAAGCAAATAGTAATGCTACTTTACATGAAAATGAAACCCAACTGTTGCCTGTCATTAAACCACCAAAATGTCTAAGACTTTTGGCAGAAGCAAGAAAGCAGCTTTTGGGGAACAGGGTCAGGCAGGCGATATGGGAAACTCATGAAGAATTTCATTTGAAATATCGCTCACTGCCGTCAACATGAGCCAAGTTTAGATATATTCAGTTACAAGTAGAGAAGCTGTATAATTAACCAGTTCCTGTCATGGAATGACTAGCACATGTGCAATCTTATTTATGTTCTCTGCACCTGTGTTTTCATTGGTCTAAATTGTAAAAGTGATCTTTGAAACTAAATGAGTGCAAAGTCTTGCTCCAACCAGCTAAATATATTAAGATATTCCTGAATAAATGGAAATCATATAATTATTTGAATTACAATGAGATAGCAATAAGTCATCCCTGCTTTCTCTCTCTCTCTTTCTCTCTCTCTCACACACACACACACATTCAAATTGCAGTCATTAATCACCTTTCTTTGTTTGCAAATACTTGTTTAGATTTAGATTTTGTTTAGATTTCTAGTTCTCAGAGCCATCGAGAAATAAATTAACTGGTACTTTGATTTATGAGAATAATTTGTTCCAGAAGCATGCTTGTAATCCAAAACTCTTGTATATCAAGGCAAATTTTCCCATAAGAAATAATGGAAATTTGTTCCACAACCCAAAAAGATTCATATAAAATTGATTACAATACAAAATATAATACAATATATAATACAAAATAATAAATAAAATACAAAATATAAAGAAAAATAAAACAAATTAGCATGCACTTTGTCTCTCAATCTGCAATCTGTTCCCCTTACACAGGAACGAGCATCACTGATTACAATAGGGCTTACTTTAGCATAGACATGCAAGACTATCTCTCTTAGAGCACAATCCTAACCATGTCTACTTAGATGTAAGCCCCATTGTGTCCAATGGGACTTTCTCCCAGGAAAGTGTCTTTAGGATTGCAGCCTTAGGCTCCTTTCCATTGACCCCTTACACAGGAGGGATTATAATAGAGATTATAATTACACAAGATCCTGTGTATAACTTACACAGGAGTAAGCCCCACTGATTATAATAGAGATTATTTCAGAGTAGACATGCATAGGCTTGTCACTCATGAAGGGCTTAGCAAGTGCTGGTGGAGTACTGAAACAGGCCATATTCCAGCTGGGACTATTTTTTAGCTTGTTTAGCAAGACATCGCTTGTATATCAAGTTAAAATTTATTAGAAATGTTTGCTTGTCTTGCAAAACACTCTCAGTTATTCTCATTCCAAGGTTTTACTGTACAAATGTTCTACATCATCTATCTTTCATGTTAATATGTTTGTCCCAGAACACCTATGCAAAATAAACACCTGATGAAGAAACCTCGGTAATACTGTAGCTCCAAATGCTGCAGTATATTGCAGGATAATCCCCAATGCAGTCGCCTTTTATGGTTTTCTGCAGTTTTCAGACAGATACACACACATGCATGCATGTACATACAGGCAAGTTACAGACATGAATTACCTCTCTTTTTTGAAAGGAAAAAAACTGCAAAGCTTTTTCTTTGGAAAATGAAGCAGACAGTGACAACTTAAACTTTTAGCTACTAGCAGAGACCATGAGAACCCTAATAGAAAGTAGTCTCCAGCATTTTCACTGTCCAACTGCTTCCCTTGATGTCAATTTCTTGTTAGTGTTCTCAGTTATGCCTCCTTTAGTATTATGCGTCTAGGTTCTTAGACTCCCTTTTCTAAGCATTCCAACACTGCATTTGAAGAGAGGTGACTGCGTTTGAAGAGAGATGAATGTGACTGAGAAGAACTGGAATAGGGTTTGTTATTCCTAGGGTTTGCTAGGTGACCAAATGTCATAATTGTAAAAGAGGACAAGGCCTCCCCAAAATGTAGGATACCCAAGAAAAAATGTAGAGTATGACAAAATAAAAACTAAAAACACTTACATATATTGCTTTCATGTGGTTAATTTCAAGATTATGGGAGGAATCCTAACTATTTAGGCCAGTACAATTCACTCATCTCCCCTTTCCTTGGTAGCATGGAGAGCAGGGTGACCAAAAGGAGGACAAGGTCTGGGATCCCTCTCAGCATGGCCTTTCTGGCAGACAATGGCACGTTTGCAGACTCACAAATAAAGTCGCAATATTGGACACTTTCCCATTGAGCTTAATGCATTTTTTTATTTTTAGTTTTTTTGCCATAACTTTTGATAGGAAGGAGATATTTCAAAACCGATTTTTGCATTGGATTCTGCTCTTCAATACAAATCCAATGAAATATGACATGATGGGGTGCTGCATACCATTGCAAAGTTCCAAATGAAGCCAAAATGAAGGACAAAGAAGCCCTTTTGGAGGACACCTGGACAGGTTAAAAAAGAGGACAAATCAGGAAAACTCCAGACATATGATCACCCTGCCGTTGCAAGAATAAAATTTCAAGAATATTTGTGGGTCCCATGCCTGGCTAGAAGGCACCAGCAGGCATTCCTACCAAGCACTGGACATCCCTACCAGGCAATGGGCACCACCATGCAGCAGGCACCACCTGGCAGCAGCACCAGCAGGTGACAGTAGGTACCCCCAAATATTAAACCTTTCAGGCACAAGACTCCACTATGCATGACTGCACAGCAACTGTAAAGAACGTCAATGTGCTGAAAAAATTTACTAAGACATGCTCTCCAATAATAATTTTTATTAAAACATGCACAATTGTCACTTTTGAGCTCAAAACCATTTTCTTGGTCATTAAGCACAAACATAACAGTAAGTTTCTCTGAATAATAGGGCTTCTGAGGATTATAGTAAAATAGGTAGTTTTGAACTATACTTAAAAGCTAAGGAAAAAGGGGGTTCTCCTAAATTATATATGTGCTATTCAGCTTTTTGCTACAGAAACCTTCACAGCATCATACACAATTTTTACCAACATTTTTTCCCCTTTTACCTGTGAATGGAAGAACAATGTTAGGGCAGTGCTATGTATCGCTAGAGTATATAAAACACTGATATTACACCAGTATTCACTGAAAGAAAGGTGTAAGGAGAGGATGTAGAATATGTGAGCATATGGATTTTAAATACCCTTCTGTACACATCTGGAAAATCAATTTGGTGTATACTCAGTGACATAAGATACTGATCAGACAGAATGAATCTGAGAAATCCAGAGTGGCCATATTTTCACAAATTCACCATAGGCTGTTCCAGTGCAGTCATAAAACTGATATTTGTTTTCTGTAACAAAACTGTAACTATAACAAAACAGATATTTGTTTCCAAAGATCATAAATTTTAACTTGCTTTATTTGTACCAATTAATGCCTATCAATCCCCTTTTCATAAGTACTATATATCTCCCACAGCATAGTCTATATTTTTTATAACGTGTGTCCTACTGACTTCATAACCTCCTGGAGCTAACTTGCCCTACAATCCAGAGTAACTATGGGAAGACACAAGAGGCACTTATTCTGGATTGCTCTTTGCATTTCCCACAGATGGCACCGTAACTACATCGGTGTACAAGGTCTCATAGTTACTCTGGATTGTAGCCTTATCCTACAATCAAGAATAACTACAGGAGCACATAAGAGACATTACGTCACCATAATTACAGCACCACCTAGCGAAAACCTATGGGAAATTCATATTGCAATCCAGAGTAAATTGTTCTTACACTGGAGCAAGGACTCCTGTAGTTACTCTGGATTGCACCCTTAATGTCAGAGTAGTAATTTGGACCAGGATCATGCAGGAGATAAGTGTTAAACAATTTTTCCAGATAGATAGATTAGAATAGATCAATGATTTTCAACCCTTTCCATCTCATGGCATACTAACACAGGACAGAAATTGTCAAGGAACACCATCAGTTGTTTTTACCATAGACAAAGCACACCAGGCTGTTCAAATGCCCTAATTTTCCTATTAATAAATGACTTTTCCCAAATTCCCACAGTAGACCTGAGGACTATCCATGGCACACCAGTTTGTCACGGCACACTGGTTGAAAATCACCGGATTAGCAGGCCTCCGTCAGTCTTGAAAGACTATGGTATCGTGCTCGGCGCTGCATACACTGCATGCGAAGCACGAAAGCCTGGGTTAGATTGTTATGGAGGAGAGGCTGTTCCCCAAGCAGCAAATCCCCCCTCTCCACGCCACTGAATTAGTCCAATGGAAAGGCAGAGCCAATACGATTGGATCCAGCTGGCGTCGCAGAGCTGGGCTAAGGACAGGAGCTCACCCTGTCTTGTGGGGCTGACCTGGGTCTTGAACCCTGGCCTGCTGGTTAACAGGCACAGTGTCTTAACCGCTTGCGCCACCCACAGCCCACTGGATTGGACAGACACAGTATTTATATACCACTTTCCAACTAAAAAGTTTACAAAGCGGTTTACAAAGAAAATGAGAAAAATTAATGGTTAATGGATCCCTGTCCCAAAGGGCTCACAATCTAAAATGCAAAAGAAAATCAGCAGAAGCCACTATAACAAACATTGCAAGAGTGAGGAGTGCCAATCACTCTTCCATCTCTTGCCCAGTTATCAAAATTACATCGAACTGCTATTTAACTCTGAAAGTGCTAAACACATTTTCAATATCCATACTGCAATTCTAAGCACATTTTCAGCACACACAGCTTCTATGTACGACATGTTGCAAGAAATCACTTTCCATCCAACAGAGAGCAAAGTCCTAACCATATCTACTCAAAAGTAAACCCCACTGTTTTCAATGGGTCTTACTCTCTGTAAAGTGTCTTTAGGATTGCAGCCTTAGAATAATAATAAATTACTCAAGGCCAAGAAAAGTGGGGGGCAATACCCCCTTCCCTTATATATTTTATATTATTTGTGCTCTCTTCAGGACTGATTGAATGAAGGCCAAACAGTAAAAGTGTTTCCTTTGAATCCACAGCAGAAGAATTCCACTTATCACTCCAGGAAGCTCTTCAGAAATAGTATTCTTAAGAATCATCTGCCTGATCATACGGCTGCAAACTTATACATAGCTATTACAGAGTAATCTCAATGAACTTCATTGTATTTACTTTTGAGTTGACATGCTTAGGATAGTGTAAATTTTTTGTATATGATTTGTAACGTCATAACCACAGGTGGGCCCAGGTTGGTTCGGTCCGGTTCTGGGGGACTGGATCTTCCAATCCCCCCGCCGCTGGCGAACCGGTAGGGGCGGGGCCCCCAGAACCATGCGGACTGCTTTGGCGCGCCTGAAACCTTCCCCCGCCAGCTGGGGGGGCTCAAAGGCGCCCGCGCATGCTCCTCCATGTGCCTGAAGCCTTCCCCGGCTGGCTGGGGGGGCTCAGAGGTGCACGCGTGCGCTCCTCCGCGCACCTAAAGGAAAGGCTTACTCCCAGGAAAATGTGGCTGGGACTGCAGCCTGAGAGCCCAATCCTATGATGACTACTCAGAAGTAAGTCCTATGACACTCAATGGGACTTACTCCCAGGAAAGTATTTTTATGATTCCTGCCTCCTTTCCAGATAGATCTCTTTTCTTAGCCTGGTGACTACAATCCTAACCATGTCTCCTCAAAAGTATGCCCTACTGTGCTCAATGGGTCTTACTCCCAGGAAAATGTGGACAGGATGCATCTTCAGGGAGCAAGGCTAGGTAGGTCTATTCAGAAGTAGATCCCATTACAGTCACTGGGTCTTACTCCCTGGAAAGTGTGGAAAGGGTGCAGCCTGAGAGCCCAATCCTATGCATGACTACTCAGAGGTAAGTCCCATGACAGTCAATGGGACTTACTCCCAGGAAAGTGTGGCTGGCACTGCAGCCTGAGAGCCCAGTCCTGACCAATTTTAATTTTTTTTAAATTTTTTTAGATTAAAAACTTCCCAGCCCAGCCCCCTGACTGTGGCCCCGCCCACTTCTTGGGTTTTTGGCCCAGGCCGGGCCCACCACTGGTCATAATGTATATCAGCTGTTAATCATTTGACCAATAAATACATTATCTCTTCCAAATCTATTCACACATATGTAAACAACTCTAAAATTGGGCATCAGGGCAACAACATTCTGATCTTGGAATGGAAAGCAAAAAGGTATTTGATAGTTGTTCGCATTTTAGTGTTTGTCAATTAAAAAAAAATAGTTAATCTCTGTCAAAAAGATTTTTTAAAATGATCAATTTGGCATCATGCTATGCTTTCTGCTTCATATACACTTCCCAACAATTAATTTGAATATATTATTTTTCTTGCCCTTCTCTATGAATGTGAACTGTTTCTTGTAGATGAACTATTTCTTGCAGAAATCTTGTAGATTTCTTATAGGTGAAAATTTCAATGTAATGTTAGCAGCTTCTGTCTCTTGATATGTCCCCTATGCATACAGAATTACATGACAGATAATCTCCAAGCATTTGAATAAGCTTAATAATGTTTTCCTAACTACACTAGCTATAATAACCTGATTAAAAGCTTACAAATATATCAAGTTGACTATTAATTGACCATATACAATCTAAACTTCATATCTAATTATCCAACTAGTTTCTGAAATATTTTGGAAATTTAACTATGCAATTAATCAAAGATATGTGACATGGAATAGATTTAATATATTTGTACTACAACTACATTAGTTCTTATTTCCTATGACAATTATTGTTCAATTTATTTGAGACTAGTGTTTTTTTAAGTTTTTTTATTGATGCATTATATATTTACACATATTTTTCTCTTATATTTACATCATTATACATAAACATCATTTTCCCCCTGTATATTCCCACCCCCTTAAAGAAAAGAAAAGAAAAGCAACCATTTAATTTTATAACTTCAGCCATGAGCACACCTTTTGGATTTTTACAAAAATAACACTGTTATTACAAAAATAACAGTGTTGGCCCCCCTTCTCTTACCCATTCTATATATCCCGACCATTTCTTTCATATCTCTAATTTATTTTCTTCCCATGTCTTATCCTGTCTCAATGTTGACAATGATACTAGTGTGAAAAACAAAATTGATTAGACTTTTAATATACAGTACAAATGTTTTTTCCTTACAGTTTGATATAGATATTGTATCACTACTTCAAGTTGCACTGCTTTGGTAGTGTCATTTTTAAAAGCTAGACAACTGTATTCAAATGAATTCTGTTATCTCAGCAATTAATAAAATTATGTAAAATAAAGTTTGTTTCTACAGCAAAGCTTTCTAATCAATCAAAACAAGTACTAAAAATGAAAAAGCATTAAATTTTAGAATTTAAAATGCATAAACTTCAGATTTATACTAATACTGCTCCTCTATATCATTCTTTGTAATGTTATTTATCCAGAAGCCTTTTTAAAATAAAAAGTCTATTAAAATCTGAAATAAAAAAGTAACTAACAAGTAACTAAAATATACCTTTCTGTGACCTTTCAAACCTTCTAATAGTATTTTTACACACTCCCCAGTCCAAGTTTTCACTATGGACTACTTTGGACTTGATAGTAGTCATGGCTGAGCAGACTTATAAATAGAACTCTAAAAGCCAGAGTGCTATCTAGGTGTTTAAATACCATAACTATCTATTCATTCCCCTATGACCTGCAGTGGATAACTACATGCTGTCAACAAAGAAAAAGTGATAAGGTTTTCTGTTGCTGCCACTTGACCTGACAAAAGACAGGGTTTGTTAATAGCTTCAGAGTCAAAAAATAACTCAGAAAGCAGCTGCGTACATTTCCAGTTATCTCAGATATAGTCACCATTAGGCACTTGATATAATGGAATCCAGTACTGCATTATCCCTTTAAAGATAGGACTTTCTTCCATGCTTACTTGAAAAAGACAGTAATATAATGGACATTAATATGCAATTTTTCAAAACGAATTATTAGAATAATGAGACCAGAAAATAGCCCTAAATTATGGAAGTCTCCATCCTATAGTCTAGTACTTTAAACCTGATTCTATGTGCTTATGGTACAATGAGGGCCAGCCCCTAACAGAACAAGTACATACTTCCATCTGCTCACTCATAGATACACTAGCCTACCACTCTCCTCCACACTTCCATTCAACCTCCCCTTCTTTTTCCAATCCAGTAGAGCAAGGAAAAAGGGCTTGATCATCTTCAGATAGGGGGAGGAAGCATTTAGCATGATGTTTCAGGGGCCAGGAGGTCTTAGACCTGCCCTTTATAAAACTGAGATTATTATCAAACAACAAATAGAAGAGAAGCTAGTCAGAATCTTTAAGTCTATGTAGATAAAACAGAAAAGTCACTCACTCACCAACGCCCAGCCAAAACTGCTGCATCTAGAAGTGTGAAATTTGGGGAGGATGTTCCTTCTGTGATGGAGGCACCCACTAAGAACTGGTTTTATGGAAATTCCAATCAGAAAGGGGTGAAAAGGGGCACAACACGTTTTCCTCCCTATAGCTTACATTGAAGAATCCCTGACTGAGGACGCTCTGCCTAGGGGTGGGCGCAGCCTGGCCCAAGAAGTTCCGGTTCTCCGGAAGTTGGCGGAGCCAGGGTCAAGGGGCGGTTTTTAATTTAAGAATTTAAAAAACTTTAAAAATTACTTACTTCAGAGTAGACCTGCATAGGATGCTGCTCTGAGGCTGCAGTCCTCTCCACACTTTTCTGGGAGTAAGCCCCATTGACTATACTGGGACTTACTTCTGAGTAGACCTGTATAGGATGGGGCTCTGAGGCTGCAGTCCTCTCAACACTGACCTGGGAGTAAGTCCCATTGACTATACAGGGACTTACTTCTGAGTAGACCTGCATAGGATGGGGGCTCTGAGGCTGCAGTCCTCTCCACACTTTTCTGGGAGTAAGACCCATTGACTATACAGGGACTTACTTCTGAGTAGACCTGTATAGGATGGTGCTCTGAGGCTGCAGTCCTCTCCACACTTTCCTGGGAGTAAGACCCATTGACTATACTGGGACTTACTTCTGAGTAGACCTGTATAGGATGGGGCTCTGAGGCTGCAGTCCTCTCAACACTGACCTGGGAGTAAGTCCCACTGACTATACTGGGACTTACTTCTGAGTAGACCGTCAGTAGGACTTACTTCTGAGTAGACCCTGAGTAGGTCTGAGTAGACCTTCTGCTGCGCTCCCCCTCTAGCCTCCCTGGCCGGCCAGGAAGGGCAGGGGGAACGCGGTGGCACTGCGCTCCCCCTCTAGCCTCCCTGGCCGGCCAGGAGAGGCAGGGGGAATGTGGTGGCGCTGCGCTCCCCCTCTAGCCTCCCTGGCTGGCCAGAAGAGGCAGGGAGTACGCGATGGCACTGCGCTCCCCCTTGCTGCGCAGCCGAACCAGTCTGCATGGTTCTGGGGGCCCCTTGCCGCTGCCAGTTCGCCAGCAGCAGGGGGATAGAAAGATCTGGTCCCCCAGAACCGGAGCGAACCCCCTTATGCCCACCACTGGCTCTGCCCCAACCCCTGGACCTAGAAGCATGAAATTTAGGGAGGGTGTTCCTTCTGAAGGCAATGCATCCTGGTCAGGAAGTCCCCCCTCCTAGTGACCTGGAGATTGAGTTCTCTAGCCAGACTGCATCTGTGTCCACCTGGACCACCATGGCTGCTGGTGGGATGCTGTTGGGGAAATATCTGCCTCCAATGACCCCCCCCCCCAGATCCCACCTGTTGTGGGAGGGGTGTGTACCAGTGATGGGCTCAAAAGAAATTAACAACCGGTTCTCTGCCCATCTGGCAGCCACTTTTAAATGGCTATTTTTAAACTTTATATGTCCTATCTCTCATTAACAACCGGTTCTGTAGAGTAGGTGCGAACCTGCTGGAGCCCACCACTGGTGTGTACCTCTCTCAGCTGTTGGTAGAGTGCCTTGAAAGGTGGAGCTCTCCTTCTAGGATCAGAAGGGGGAGCTTCTTTGGCCAGAGTGCAGCTGCTCCCAGCAAGAGAGGTTGGAGCCTCTCCAGCATCCTGTGTCCAGCACAGTCCAGCTTCTGGGTATGGGCCGCAGCCTGGGAGTTGAGAACCTCCACCTTATGGCATGTTTGTAACACCCTAGCACAAACCTACAGTAGGCCCACTGCATTAGACCCTAAGAGCACAATCCTAAGCATGTATACTCAGAAGTAAGCTCCATTGTGTTCAATGGGTCTTACTCCCAGGAAAGTGTCTTTAGGATTGCAGCCTAAGTCTTGCTGAATATAATGGGCTTACTTCTGAATGAAATAAATAACACTATTTACAATAACATCTAGTACAGTCATCTTCATCTGTGGGTTTGTGATCCACATTTTAAACAGATCAAATATGTATTAATTAAATAATAATACATATTAAATAGCCACCAATTAAATAGCCATTAGGGTCCCCTGCACACTGCTGGCAGTCATTTTGCACAGGCAGAACTCCATTCTTCAGTTGCAAAATGGTTGCAATCATGGTTAGATGATTTTCCATCCATAAAAGTAAAGCAGTTATTCTGAGTTTTTCTCCTCAAAAATTATTAAGATTCATTATTAAGATTTATTCTGTATAATGGAATATTTATATGCTGGTATATACAAGTAGTTCACAATGCAGTTGACATAGTAAAATAAATAATTTAATATGGCTGCAATCCTAAACACACTTTCCTGGGAGTAATCCACATTGAATATGATGGGACTTCTAACTAGCCAGGCTTAGGATCGCACCCTATGTTACTCAAGCAATGAGATTATTCACATGAATAGGAATTTATACAAACAAAACCCTATATAGATTCAAAACCCTATATAGATTCAGAAAGTGTTCAGTGGGTCTTATTTTCAGGTACATGATTGGTACTTGATTAAGGAATCAGGCCTCTGTCAGTCTTGAAAGACTATGGTATCATGCTCGATGCTGCATACGCTGCATGCAAAGCACGAAAGCCTGGGTTGGATTGTTATGGAGGATAGGCTGTTACTCAAGCAGCAAATCTCCCCTCTCCACGCCACTGAATTAGTCCAATGGAAAAGCGTCGCAGAGCTGGGCTAAGGATAGGAGCTTACCCTGTCTTGTGGTCTGACCCGGGTCTTGAACCCTGGCCTGCTGGTTAACAGGCACAGCGTCTTAACCGCTTGCGCCACAGACAGCCAAATCATCTACTGTATTAGTAATGGGAACAGATTCAGGGGCTATAAGTTACAAAACTTTGTAGACCTCTAAAGGCTGGAAAAGGCCTTGTACATTCTGAACATTTTTGATGAAAAATAGTGTTTAATGGCAATTATATAATCATGTATAACATTAAAAAACACTACTATCTGAACACACCAAATGAAATGGAGGCTCCATATGGTTAAGGTTAATATACCCTCAAAAAGTGGAACCACAAAAACATATTATTAGCCTCTATAAAGGTATCATACATTACAATCATATAAAAACCTCAAATTACCTAATACATAATAACAACATTGCCAAGAGGTGCTTATAATGGGAAAGACAGTGACTGACAATAGAATTATCACAATTTATCAACTAGACAACAATTTATGTTACTCAATACATTTGATTTCTTGTTATATGAGAGATTTAAGAGGCAATCTATCTTCAGCTATTCATTGCCTGCTGACTTGTTAATCTGTGTTTATTCATAACATAGTAACAGATGTTTAAATTGAGAGCTACTGTATAGTTTTATTAGGCAGCAATCCTATGTAGGCTCAGCTGGAAGTAAGCTCCATTTAACATAAAGAGGCTTACATGTGAGAAACATGCATTAGGATTGTACTGCAAATTTTGAAATCGTCCTAATTATAAATTCATTCTTGGTCCATATGACTGCATTTGCACTGTAAGTAACATGCATGAAAAAGTTTGAATCAGAAAATGCTGCCAGAAACTCAATACAAAGTAACTCCAAATAATTCCCTGACAGACACGGTAAACAATTTGATTCTACTATCTATTGCTAAACACCGACCAATTCATATGTTTAATCTTTCATAGTTCTCTAATCACTTATTCTTCAGTCTAAACCTTAATCAAATTATACAAAAATACCCACAACATTTTCAAGTATTTTATTTGTACATCCCATTTTGTTCCATCACGGGCTTGGGTCCAGCACTGGTTTTCAAAATATCACCCAACACCACAATGGGTCTCCTAAGAACACCTTGCCAGGTCTAACCTGCTCCAACTACAATGCACCCCCTTCACTCCCACTCAGGAAATTCATGCCACATTCATCTTCACACCACTTCCTCATTATCCTCTCACATGGTTCATGCTCAGGAACACCTCACCCAGTTTGCTCCAACAATTTTATCTGGATTCTCAATTTACAATGCAATCCTGATTTTAGGCCAGAAAAATGGCCTCACTAAAAAAGTCTAAGTAGGCCATATTCTGGGCTGACAGGCCAAATCCACAGATCTAGGCAGCCTCTAGGCTGATACTAATCCACAGGGCTAGGAAGCCTCTGACTGGCCTAACTGCTGCTGAAGGGGCACAAGGGCAGCATGCTTACTGGGCTGGTGTAGTTGTGCCATATCCTGAGGTGGGATGTTGTGCTGTATCCTGAGGTTGACAGGCAGGGGTTGGCCTAGGGCTCAGAATTTTTTGCCATCACTTCCATGATGTGCATTTCAGGATTGCAACCTTAATATCAATTCAATTTTTGGATCTCAACTTAGCTCCTAAATCAATGGTTCTTAACTTTTTTTAGGATTGCACACCCCCAATTGACCATATCCCTTCACCAGACTGTTGAAATCATCATCGTTGTCACTATCACCTGGTATTAAATACCTGAATGACTTCAAAATATGTCGTAACTTGGTTTTACTTTGCATATCAGTACTGATAATTGGGATGGTTAATAATAAAATCAAGAACAGTTTATTTAATTGTTCAGAGACTCAGGACACAATCCTGAAGTGTGCTTAGGCAAGCCTAATTAGCACTGGACTGGCCTAATTCCAAGATAGGCCAGCGTAGCAACTCCAGAAATAGCTTGGGCCAGCGTAAATCCACTTTGGCTGGCCAAAGACAGATAATCCTAGGATGGCCTAGCAGTGCTGGCCTAAGTAATTCAGCAGAGACATGTTGAGGGTAAGTTGAATAGGGCCTAGAACAGTGCAATTAAGCCATATCCAGAGCCTGTTTCCAGGGCAGACATGCCCCTTCACAGATTCCTCTGACTTAGGCCACCTTGGAGCAGGCATAAATCTGAGTAGACCCATAGGGGTCCATGAAAAGCCACAGTGAAAATGGAAGTGATGATAAAATTCTGAGTACTAGGCCAATCTGAGTGCAAACCCTGTCTCTCAACCTCAGGATACAGAACAACTACATCAGCCCACCTCAGGATATGGCACAACTACACAACTAACCCCTGGACTGGAACTTGGCATGCCTGCATTTCTCCATGAACTCTGGCAGAATATAACATTTGCAGGGGAAAGGACTTCATGGGCTGGGGTGAAGGAGGAATCTCTCTGAGGAACTGCAGAATGCTGCTGGGGATCCCAGCTCAGTGGGCTGTAAATGGAGGAACTCCTCAACGATAGATTCTAGGACATTAATGGTGAACCTATGTGGGTTAAAGGTGACATGCCACAAAATTATGGGTGACATGCCAGCATGCACCTATAGCTAGGGAGGGAAGTGTTCAAGGAAGGCCACCAGACAGGGCAGCCTCCAACATACTGCTCCTTTAAACATGCTCTTTTAAAAGTCTCCTACACCAGCCTGGGTTTGTTTGATTTTGCAGAAGTGCCATAAGGCATTTCTGCACTACTCCTGGGGAGATTAAGCTGGCACACGGGCATGTGCTGGCCTTCCCACACCACCATGGGAATGGGGAGCCAGGTGAGTTGCACTTGTCTTAAGTGGTTAGGATCAGTGCCAGATTTATGTATAAGCTAAACAATGTATAGCTTAGGGCTCTATTCTCTTGGGGGGGGGAATTTAAAGGAAATAAAACTGGACGTACATTTCCAAAATATAAGATAAAAACAAATAAAATAAAACCTACATACAGCAAAAAGTGTTTTGTGTTGTATAGGCACAAAAAATAGTGACAATTTATTGTTGACAAAGGACAGCTGGACATAAAGGGCCCCATTACCTTCAATAGCTTAGGGCCTCATCAAACCTAAATCTGGCCCGGGTTAGAATTGTGCCCTGAGTGTGCCAGTGCAAAGGTAGAGGGCTTCACACATGCGCTGGCACAGCAGAGAACACAAGCTGGAGAAACTGAGTCTCCTAATAGAGAGGATCTTTGGCAGGAGAGGGTGGAAGGTGTGAGAGTGCAGGAAGAAGGTGGAACATTGAAGGGCCACAGGGTGGGTCAAGCACAAAAGGGTGGTCGAATCAGCAGTGGTGCTCACTGTGGATGCATACATACCAGCCATATGGCTGGCACAAATCCAATAATACCTGTTGCATGGACTGGGACTTTTCCTGGGACAAAGGGATGAATGTTCCCTTCCATCACAGAAACCTCCAGACAGCACAATTCCCCACATGATGCAGCAGTCCATGCTGGCCCTAGTGCACAGGAATTTGCACTGAATTGTCAGTGAGTGACAAATTGTCCCTGAAAAGAAAGCCATCTCCTATGTTACTGCACACAGGAAAGAAATCAAAAAGGTTTTGTTTTTAAACAAATTTTGAAAAATCTCAGTTTCAGGTTGTTGTTAATGTACAAAAAATTGTATACTATTTAAAAATAAGCACAGGTGAGTCATTTTGAGGGGGACAAGAGATGGTAACCAGTGGTGGGCACCAGCAGGTTCACACCTACTCTATAGAACCGATTGTTAACAAGAGATAGTACATATAAAGTTTAAAAATAGCCATTTAAAAGTGGCTGCCAGATGGACAGAGAACCGGTTCTTAATTTCTTTGAAGCCTATCACTGATGGTAACCCTATAAAAACTCCCCTTCCGCTTGCAATCCACCAGTCTTGAAAGACTATGGTATTGTGCTCAACGCTGCATGCGAAGCACGAAGGCCTGGGTTGGATTGTTATGGAGGATAGGCTGTTACCCAAGCAGCAAATCCCCTCTCTTCACACCACTGAAATAGTCCAATGGGACAGCAGAGCCAATATAACTGGTTCCAGAGCTAGGCTAAGGACAGGAGCTCACCCTGTCTTGTGGGGACCCGGATCTCAAACCCTGGCCTTAAGGTTAACAGGCACAGTGTCTTAACCACTTGTGCCACCTACAGCCCAATATAAAAACAGATGGCTTCATATTAGGAATTATTGTAAGGAAGTCTGGTTTTCAAGCACAGCTGATCTTGGGTTGAATTGGTTAAACATGCATACAGAAAACAAAAGGTAGGTTTAAACATGTAACCTTGCTAGGGGCGCAATCCAGAGTAACTATGGGGAGTGCTTGCTCCAGTTTACTCTGCAATTTACTCTGGATTGCAATATGAATTTCCCATAGGTTTTCACTGGTGGTGCAGTAACTACGGGTACACGTAATGTCTCTTATGTGCTCCCGTAGTTACTCTGGATTGTAGGGTAGGTCTAAAAACTAATATGATTTTGATACAGAGAACACAAGACACCATAGTCAAGATACATTTCAAATGAATACTTTTTCATTTTATGATTCATTCTTTGTTTCCCAAACATTTTTAGGCTGCAATCCTATACCCTTAACCAATTCATGGCATGCTGCACAGGAACCACTAACAAAAAGAATCTGTGCTGTCTTCCAAAATGTAACAACTGTTAGAAATAAACAACTAAACTGAGAAGTAAACTAACAAGACACTGAAACACATCACAAAATATGAAACCTTACAGTAAAGATATGAAACAGAAAACAGTTATTTGAAATAATGCCTTTAAATGTATTTTCTTAGATGAACTGACAATATTTCATATTTGCTTTTGAAAGTTAAACTTGTACTATAAAGCTGTGTTTTTTTCTGAACTTTGTAAGTTCTAGCTGAGATGAGTCTTAAAGGCAGTTCTAAACATATTTAGTATGAATAACATATCTCTATATAAAAATTGAAAATTCACTGCCTGACTCACTGACTCACTCACTGACTCATCAACGCCCTGCCAAAACCACTGGGCCTAGAACTGTGAAATTTGGGGTGTTGCTTCCATGATGGAGGCACCCACTAAGAACCAGTTTTTGGAAATTCCAACCAGAAGGGAGTGAAAGGGGGCACAATGCTTTTTCCTCCCTATACTTTCCATTGAGAATCCCTGACTGCTCACCGCCCTGCCCCAACCCCTGGATCTAGAACAGTGGTTCTCAAACTTCCTAATGGCGTGACCCCTTAATACAGTTCCTCATGTTGCGGGGAGCCCAACCACAAAATTATTTTTGTTGCTACTTCATAATGAGAATCATAATGAGAATATCTGATAAGCAGGATGTATTTTAATACAGCAACAGCAGGATCTGACTCTCAAGAGAGAAAGCAGTGTGAAGCTCAGTCAGAATGATCACAGGTCATAACTGGAAAAAGAGGACAAGCCCCACCCAAAATGTAGGACACCCAAGAAAAATGTAAGACATAACAAATAAAAGTTATAAACAGTACATACACACATACACAAAGAGGAAAGAGGAAGCCCCATTGACTACAGTGGAATTTACTTCTCAGAAGATATGCAGAAAACTGGGCTCTCAGTCCAATCCTACCCTTTTTCCAGGACTTGTCCCCTTTTTAAGCCTTAAATCCTAGGAAAAAAATTCCATTGTCCTCCTTTTCCTTGTGAGTGGGAGGATGTAGCATTCTTGTAATTAAGAAATTATTTGTCATCAATTATATGCAGGGTGACCATATGTCCTCTTTTTAAGCCTGTGCCCTAGAATAAATCTTCATTGTCCTCCTGACTACCTGCTGCCTGCTCACAAGGTTAAGGAGGACAGTGAAGATTTTCCAAGACACAAGGCTTAAAAAGAGGACATGTCCTGAAAGAGGACATATGGTGACCCTCTCTCTCCCCCCACCCCAATGGAATCTCTGGCAAACAGTGCAGGCTGCCATACAGGGGACCTGAACAGCAAGATCCTATGCCTTTCTACTCAGAAGCAAGTCCCATGCTGGTCAATGGGCCTTTCCTTCAAGCTAACGTGACGTTACACATCCACACACATTCACCTTTACCTGGGAGTAGAGCTATTGACTATAATGGGGCTTCTTGTGAGTAGAGCTGTGGAAGGCTGGGCAGTGTTGTGTCCTGTTCACATTTACCTGGGAGTAGGGCAGGGGTGTCTAACTCATTTCATATTGAGGGCTAAAGTGAGCATTACTGGTTCTCCCAGGGGCCTAATCCTTTCTGCCTCTTTACTCAGAAGCAAGCCCCATTAGATGCAATGGGGCTACTCCCAGGAAAGTGTTTTTAGGATTGCAGCCAAAATGTAATGTAGCCTATATTACATCCCTGGCTACAGGATGCCTGTTCACAAGGAAATGGAGATTTCTTTCCAGGACAGAAGCGTCAAAAAGGAGGACATGTCCTGCAAAAAAGAAAGGAATAAAAAACAGGCTCAACCCCCAGAGGAGATGGGAGAGGAATTGGGGCTTGAGTAGGAGGGAAGAGAAGTTAGGACCATCACCAGCTTTAGAAATGCATTTATTTTTGAATACTTGCTGAGCCGGTTTCAGTGCTGGGGCTTCCTTCAGGAGAACCTTCAAGGCCCAGGTGCCTGGATCAGGGCCATTCCAAAAGGCTTGCATCCCTGCACACCAGCCTAAATGTTTGCTTACTCATGAGTAACTGTGGCTGTGCAGTTTGCTCCAATGGGGTCAGTGCAAGCTTGGAGGAGGGAACTTCCTCTGGGGTGCCTGTGGGGCTGCCTTCATTGGATCAGGACCTTTCTGGTGTCCTTGCATCCTCTCAGCCTGCCTTTTCTGAGCCCCCCCCCGTCACACACACACATGCCCTACCTCTGGGGAAGATGGGGTGCTGCTGCTGAGGAAGTGCTGCTGAGGGGTGCTGCTGCTGTCCAGGCCCCACCCCCAGGTGTGCATAGCTCCACCCCTCATTATTGCAGCCTCTGCAGAGCAGTGGAGCTGGGGATGGGAGAGGGGAGGGGGAAGGAAGAAGACCCCAGGAGGCCTTGGGGACTGAAGGAGAGGCAGGGAGCCCTGGAGGTGGAGCCCAGCTCAGCTGAGGAGGAGGCGGGTGGAGCAGCCCTCTGCTGTCCAGAGCTTCCCCAGCTCCACAGTTGCCTCCCACTGAGCAGGCTCTAGGAGGAGGTGCAGGTGGAGGACACTGGCGACCCCACTGAAAGATAGGAGTAACCCCAAGTTTGAGAACCACTGATCTAGAAGCATGAAATTCAGGATGGGTCTTCCTTCTGCGACATCAACACCCATCAAGAACTGATGTTGAGAAATTTAACCCTTAAGGGGGTGAAAAGGGATGCAACATGTTTCTGTCCTATAATTAACTTTGAAGACTGACTGATCAACAACCAGCCAATATGGTGCCTGGTGCCTGATGCACTGGGAGGGATGTTGCACATGGGGAAATGATGCTCATGGGGGTTGGATACACATAGGCATTGGCTGCACCTGGGGGTTGACGTGTACGGGCAGACGTACATGGGGAGTTGATGCACATGGGGCATGTTACGCATGGGGATGATGTACATGGGGGAATGTTGCACATTGGGCTTGATGTGCATGGAGATGTTGATGTGCATCGGGTTGTTGATGGGCATGGGGGATGTTGATGTGCAGGATGGTATTTTACTCCCACAATGTGGGTACATTTTGCTAGTACAGTATATATATATAAAACTGAAAAGTCACTGACTGATTCACTCACTCACTGACTCATCAAGGTCCAGCCAAAACTGCAGGACCTAGAAGAATAAGAACCAGATTTCTGAAATTCCAACCAGAAGGGGTTGAAATGGGGCACAATGTCTTTTTCTTCCTTTCCTTTACATTGAACAATCCCTGACTGAGGGACCCCCAGACATAAAAGCCTGAAATTTGGGGAGCGTATTCGTTCCATGACAGGAGCCCCATCAAGAACTAATGTCTAGAAATTTAACCCTTACGTGGCTGAAAAGGGATGCAACACATTTTTGGTCTATACAGTAGTACCTTGTTTAACGAGCGCCTCAAATAGCGAATGCTCCACATGACGAGTAAAAATTTGTCGGGGGCTTCTGCCTCTCTTAACAAGCATGATTTGCATAACGAGTGCCCATTGGCATAACGAGTGCCCCTCCTCCCCCCTGCATTGGCTGGGCTGGGGAACTGACATGGGACTTTCTCCCACTGCCTGCAGTACCAGGGAACCGGCTAGCAGAGGGAGCAAAGGAGCCTCTTCAGTCAGAGAAATAAACATGGATGCTCTGCTCCTACAGCCAGCAAATGTGGCCAGCCCAGCCTCTGCAGCCTCTGTCAGGTAGGCGGGAAAACTCCTCCTGCACCCCCTCTAGAGCCCGTCTCAAACAAACCCCTTCCCTCCCAAGGAAGCCCCCTGCCTGGACCCCACTGCAACCACCCTCTTCCCCCCCCCACACCAACTTCCCTGCCTGCACTTTTCCTTTCCTGCGAGTAAGCCCCGGTGGATTCAGTGGGGCTTGATTCTGAGTAGACCCTTCTATGCCCTTCTTCTGTTGCACTTCATGCAAACTTGGAGTCAGGCTGCAT
Source organism: Cryptoblepharus egeriae (assembly GCA_030015325.1). Taxonomy (NCBI): domain Eukaryota; kingdom Metazoa; phylum Chordata; class Lepidosauria; order Squamata; family Scincidae; genus Cryptoblepharus; species Cryptoblepharus egeriae. The sequence goes on from JAREYC010000006.1 coordinate 53,117,559, forward strand.
CCTACACACTTTCCTGTGAGTAAGCCCATGGATTCAATGGGGCTTGTTTCTGAGTAGACACTGCTGTGCCCTTCTGCTGTTGCACTTCATGCAAACTTGGAAAGAGTCAGGCTGCATCCTACACACTTTCATGTGAGTAAGCCCATGGATTCAATGGGGCTTGATTCTGAGTAGACAGCATAGGATCTGGCCCCTCTGCTGTTGCAGACTGTATATCTAGTTTGCATAGATAGATCTCACACACAGAGAGGTTCTTTGTTAAAGATGCTCCAAAAGACACCAGTGACTCTTAGTGAAAATTAGTCATCCTTGGCCATAAAGGTTTTTCTTTTCTTTTTTACTGCACAGAATATTTCAGTGTTTTATTACAGTAATTGTGGTCTGTATTATATTATAGTATGTTGAATTCAATTCCTGTGTTTTGTCATCATTTATACATACAGTTAATATTTTTATATGAATATTTTTGGGGTTGTGGAACCAACTGGCTGAGTTTCCATTGTTTCCTATGGGAAAATCTGCTTCACTTAAAGAGCGTTTCACTTAAAGAATATTCCTCCAGAACAAATTAAGCTCTTTATGTGAGGCACCACTGTACACTGTAGACAGATCAACACCCAGCCCCAAATCCTGCACCTTCCCAATATGGGTGCCCACAGTTGTGAGGGGAGTTGATGCACATGGGGTGTTGCTGTGCTTGAGGGGATGTTGCGCATGGAGGGGTTGATGCACTTGGGGGATGGCATGCAGAGAGAATTTTGCTCCTGCAACACAGGTACATTTCACTAGTATACACTAATTTGTTAGTTTTAATGCGTTTTTTTTAAATTCAACATGCCAGTTTCTTATACATAACACTGGTTCACATGAAATAAATGGTGTAATTAAACAAATAGTATTGGCCATTGTTTGTTAATATGGAAATCATTGCATTGCAGTGGATTCTAAAAGAAATTTTTTTTGGAGATCCAGAGATCTAAAAATATTTTAGATAGGAAAACACCTTAGCACTGTTAATGAGAGCCAATTATCACAGCTGTGTGTAAAATTTAGCCTGTGCTGACTTCCAGCTGCTTTAGCCAATACAGAGCTGCTTATGTACAAGGGATGCCATGCGCTGAATTTGACTTTTGGCAACTACCACTAGCTTTGCCCCTAGATCCCTTCGGACAAAACAGAACCTAATTCTGTCCATGGTGGTGCATGTAAATTACTTGTTCTGCATGGTCTGAAACAGCTAGCTGTTGTCAAGAGCTAGAGCTTCCTGTGATAAACATGCACTTAAATTGTTATGTGAATAATTCTGCCATGTGGAGATTAAGATAGAATTGGGCTATGAAACATTTGGAGCTTTTTATTTAGATAAAGGTAATTAGGGAAAATATTACAGACGTTTAGAAAATTTGCATTGTGTTCAGAAAGCAGATAAAGAGAGAAGTTTTTCTTCCTTTCCCCCAAATGAAATGGATCGGCAGGAGAGTCAGGACAGCAAGATGACCCCAAATTAATGAGTGGCAGTTTCAGCCTGATGGCTTTACATTTTATAATATAGGAGGTAACCAGTATCCAGTTTAGCAAAAAAGGAAAAACAACAGCTGAGGATTTATTTGATGAGGAAGGAACTAACACAGCAGGAGGAAAAGGAACATACAAATAAATACAGTATTCAGTTTTAAACATGAACTTCTCTGACCCAGAAAGGCTTAGAATCCAAGAAAAGGTTACACAGCATAGAATCACCCAACTCAGCATCCACATTTTTGTGGTATTTCAATCCCAATTCTCTGCTACTTAAAAGATAGGTTTTAGGACAATGTGGGAGCGTGGCCAACATTTACCTTCTACTTTCACATGCCATCATTTGGATTGGCAAACAGCTGACATCAGCAATGATGAGCCAAAAAAACCTGGGAAACCAAACTGAAAACTAAATTCATATAAGAAGATGCTTTCTGTCTGTGGTTCAATGGATTTAAGAGGCTGTGTTCTGCTGTCTCTGTGTGGGACTGAAGTCACACTTTAGCAGTAGGTGAACAACATGAAATTGTGGTTTAACTCAGCTTTTACACCAACAATTTTTTTAAATTCTAAAATCGATCCTATATCATATCTAATTGGCTGAACTTGTCTGCAAGTGGTATTTTCTAGCTTAGACTTTTGAATGTGAGGAACAAGCTACTTCAGTCAGACTCTGGAACTAGGGGCCATTATTTGGTGCATGATTTCATTTCTTGTGGGTCCTTACAAATTCTCATTCCAAGGGGGAAAATGTTACAGCACTGAGAGCTGATATAGAAGAGAATCTATTAGTGAATTAACGCATTATTCTGCATTATTTTAAACAACAATTCTTGTTTGGAATTTCAACTGTATATCTTCTCAGTAAAAAACTAGATTATATCATTCTTGCTAGCTGTTCCAAACATGAAATCTGCCTGGAACATTTTTGTTGTAGCAGCAGCTGAATCCAGTTTGCTGGTTGAAACCACCTGAGGGTGCTGGAGCATGACTAGAGGGAGGAGGAGAATTCCCAAACTGGTAACCATAAGGAAGACACAATGAGGAAAAGGGGTACTTCAATCAACACAATGTTGCCAATTGGTTAGCCACCCTCTCAATGAAATCACCAACCCATACCAGCATCTACTAGTCTATCAGTAACTGCATGTTTGCATAATAATGCCTGAACTGGCCCTTCTTCACTATGTCACAACAGCATCAACAGCAGAAAGCTGCCAGCAGAAAGCCGCCACACAGCAGCAACCAACATTTCACTTAACAGTCTGTTGCTGCTTATGGAATTTAATAGTCTGTAATCTAGCTTCCATGATGCCCCAAACCTATGCTAGATTGGCAGGGCCAGATTTAGGATTGATGAGGTCCTGAGCTATAGGTAATGGGGCCCTTTATATGTCCAATGGTCCTTTATCAACAACAAATTGTCACTGTTTTCGGTGTTGAATATATGCTATATGGTAATTTATGGACTTACATAAATTAGGATCTACATAAATATGATCTACATAACTACATAAACACTGTTGCTGTATATGGGTTTTATTTTAATAGTTTTTATCTTTTATTTTGAAAATGTACATCAAGTTTTTTTCCTTTAAATTTTTTGGAGGGCCCCCAAGAGAGTGGGATCCTAAGCTATAGCTTGTTCAGCTTATATGCAAATCTGGTACTGCAGATTGGGCTTCTAGCCAGAAGGCCTTGAAACACTGGAAGTGGGATTGAAACACTGGAACTGGCAGCCATTTTGGAATTGCTGCTGCAAGAGGAAGCAGAACTCCCTTGATGTTGTCAGACCCTGCTGATGCAACTGGAGAAGGGAAGGCTGTGGTGAGAGTGGGAAGAATGTGAAATGGCATGAGGAGATAGCATAGGAAAATGGCAATGTCCTGACAACCTGAGGTGGCATGCCAAATGCTGCTCCTCTTACCCCACATGCCAGCCTCTGCAACTCCCAATCTCCTTGTTCTAGGTCAGCACTTTCTTTCCTTCCATGCAGGGCTGTAGCCAGGATTGTAGAAGTGGAAGGGGAGGACAATTGTGGGGGGGATAATGCCAGTTTCACACACACACACACACACACACCAGCATAGATGTCCTGCATTCAATAAACTCTAAAAGCCAAGAAAAGGCTCCAGTTGATTTCATGTGGTCCCTCAACAGTTAAGGACTCCCCAGCTCCTCCAAGCAAGCATTAAATTTAACAATATATCTGAAAACAGAAACCCATTGCAGGGTTTCTCCAAAGAGAAACATTTCTCCCTACCCCACCATCAATAGCTTTGTAGTAATTTGTTTGCATGATCCAGAATATAACATTCTCTAATTCACACCAACTGATGCCAGAAGACCAGAGATGAGAAGCAGGTTCTAGGACATTGAAGTGGGCTGAGCATGATCTTCTGTGCGCCTCCTTGGAAAGACAGAGCAGTGACCAGGCTTAGTTCTGTCCCTTGTAATGCAAAAGGGGATTGCTGATTGCCCCTTGGCCATGACCTGATTGGACAAGAGTGCCTACAGGAGAGGTGAACATTCAGGTAATAAAAACCAAATAGAGGACATCCATTGGAAGGATAAGAGGCTGAAAAAACAAGGAAAAGGTATGTGAAAAATGCTAGGAGGGGCAGGCTGCTGACTCAAAGGGGCCCAACGTCCATAGCCATATCCCTTCCTCCATATTTCCTCTTCATCTCTCTCTCAGTCTTTCTTTACAGAAGAGGAGCACTGGAGGCAGTGGTGTAGCTAATGATCTTGTAGCCCAGTGCAAAACTCAAACTGTTGCACCAGAATGATGTCACAACTAGAAGTGACACAGTGCCCAGACTTTTTTAAAAAAAAGAAAATTTGGGTAAAACCTACCTCCTCCTCTCCAGCAGCTCACCACTCATTTCCTCTGCTGCCTAATCTATCTTCTATCTGTGGTTAAAAAAGATTTTGTAGCCTCCCCCAAAGATCAAAATCAAATTAAATCTAGAAAATAAATAAAAAAATGTGCCCCTTATTTGTTAGAGACACTGTGCTGAGCCAAAGAAGTTATTCTCTCCCTGCTAATATAAGAGGAGCATCACTTAGAAGTGCTTCTTTATCCAGTTAGAATGGGTAACTGTATTATGATATATGGAAATAGGAACTGACTCATTAACACCTTATTAGTTCCATATGGTATCATAATTACTGTACATCTCATTAGATCTCAAAGTCCCTTGGGTCAGATTTGAGTTTTAAACATCCACTTTTTGTTGCATAGTCAGTTGGGTTTTTATTTTCTGGTGAATTGGCCATAATGTTTGCTAGAATACGGATATTCCAATGCAGTCTGTTTGATTGGATTCTTCATTACATTACCTTTCCAATGAAATATAACATACCTCATTTTTCACAATTTTAGCCATTAGTGTCAAGCTCAGATTGTTGTCCACTATAGCTTGCTACCCAGTACAACTGCTACCCCTGCCGCTCATTAGCTATGGCACTGAGTGGAAGCAAAAGGGTGCCCTCCATTGATCTGCTGCCTGAAAGAACAACTGCAACTGGTCTCATGACTTGACTGGCCCTATTGAATCCTGCCAATGGTGACTCTACTGTTACAGCAGCATAAAAAAAAGCAGGCCTCCGTCAGTCTTGAAATACTATGATATCGTGCTTGGCGCTGCATACGCTGCATGCGAAGCACGAAAGCCTGGGTTGGATTTTTTAATGGAGGATATGCTGTTACCCAAGCAGCAAAGTTGTGCATGGGAGTGATGCACATGGGGAAAGTTGCACATAGGAGGATGATGCACATGGGCGGAAAGTTGTGCATGGGGGACATTGTTCATGGGGGAGTTGCGCACAGGGGAATGTTGCGCATGGGGGAAAGTTGTGCATGGGGAAAAGTTGTGCATGGAAGTGATGCATGGGAGTGATGCAAATGGGGAAAGTTGCACATAGGAGGATGATGCACATGGGCAGAAAGTTGCTCATGGGGGACGTTGCTCATGGGGGAAGTTGTGCATGGGAGAATGTTGCGTATGGGGGAAAGTTGCGCATGGGGGAAAGTTGTGCATGGGAGTGATGCACATGGGGAAAGTTGCACATGGGAGGATGATGCGCAGGGGCGAAAAGTTGCTAATGGGGGACTTTGCTCATGGGGGAAGTTGCGCATGGGACAATGTTGCGTATGGGGGAAAGTTGCGCATGGGGGAAAGTTGTGCATGGGAGTGATGCACATGGGGAAAGTTGCATATAGGAGGATGATGCGCATGGGCGGAAAGTTGCTCATGGGGGACGTTGCTCATGGGGGAAGTTGCGCATGGGAGAATGTTGCGTATGGGGGAAAGTTGTGCATGGGAGTGATGCACATGGGGAAAGTTGCACATGGGAGGATGATGCGCAGGGGCGAAAAGTTGCTAATGGGGGACATTGCTCATGGGGGAAGTTGCGCATAGGGGAAAGTTGCGCATGGGGGAAGGTTGTGCATGGGGGGAATGATGTGCATGGGGGGAAGTTGCGCATCGGTGGATGATGCGCATGGGGGAAAGTTGCGCATGAGGGGAAGTTGCACACGGGGGAGTTGCATATGAGGGGAAGTTGCGCATGGGGGGATGATGCGCATGGGGGAATTTGCACATGGGGGATAATGCGCATGGGGATAATGCGCATGGGGAAATTGCACATAGGGGAAGTTGCACATGGGGAAAAGTTGCGCATGGGAAAAAGTTGCGCATGGGGAAAAGTTGCGCATGGGGGATGATGCGCATGGGGAAAAGGTGCACAAGGGGGAAGGTTGCGCATGGGGGAAAGTTGCGCATCGGCGGATGATGTGCATGGGGAAAGTTGCGCATGAAGGGAAGTTGCACATGGGGGGATGATGCACATGGGGGTTGTTGCGCATGGGGGATGATGCGCATGGGGGATGATGCGCATGGGAGAAAATTGCGCATGGGGAAGTTGCACAAGGGGGGAAAGTTGCGCATGGGGATGATGTGCATGGGGGAAAGTTGCACATGGGGAATGATGCGCATGGGGGATGATGCGCAGGGGGAAAAGGTGCGCAAGGGGGAAAGTTGCGCATGGGGGAAAGTTGCACATGGGGAATGATGCGCATGGGGGATGATGCGCATGGGGGAAGTGGCACATGGGGTGTTTCTGCGCCATGGGGGGATGGCATAGGGAAAAATTTTACACCTGCCACGCGGGTACGCTTTTCGCTAGTTCCTTATAAGCAGGCTACTGTTAAAGTAACTAACATGCAAACTAACAAGTCGGCATAAAGAATCAGGTCAGACCAGCCACATGATTTTAGAATAAGCCAGAATGAACCTGTTAAAAGACTACTCCTCCTCCTCCCAATAGGAAAATAGGCTGAATCAGAGGTGGATCAAGGCATGGAATGTATCGATTAGATTGTCTATAAAATTATTTGTGATTGTTTAGCTCTTTGAAGAAAATTCCATTCCTCAAACCTTTCGAGTGTTGGACCTTTTTTCCCATCTGATCAGGTGCAAAATAAACTATCCTTGCCTTCTTATCAAAAACAGCTGTTATTGTGTTTTCTCTTTCACTTCCATTGAAGCAAGAAACCAGTCACAAACTCTTGATGCATCACCAGTCACACTGGTAAATGTGGAAGCTGAAATTCACATCATGTTTTAAATGAACTAGTTAGTTCTTTCATTGTAGGCCTCTCATATGCAGCTCTAGAATGAAAAGCTGCAAGCTTTTTTCTTTTTAACACACCACATTAAACTGAAATCAGAAAGCTGATCTTGCAAATTCATCTCAAAAATTACAGCACTGAAATAAAAATGCAAGAGGTTTAAAGGTAGATACAGTTACTAACTTTCTAGTAATATAATCCATTATCTGTTGCTTATATAAACCTACCCAAAATGAAACCAGAAAGATTTTTTTTGAACATACGGCTGTTGCTACTAAGCAGTCCATTATCTCAATATGGATATCCCAGCAAGCTCCCTTAACTGACTGACTGTAAATCCCTTTTAATCTCTTTACTGGTAATTTGACCATCACCCTCCCATCTCATTTTTTACTTTGAGTGATTTGTAGACATTCTCATAGAACATTAGCTATAGACATTGCTGGTGTGAGCAAATGAATCTTAAACAGTAATTATTTAAACAACTTTAGATAGCATTTAATGTTTTGTTTAACCAATTTATGGCATTATATGTTAGCATTCTATCAATGCAATACATCTTTTTCTCACCTTGCTCCAGGGCACATTGCAGGGCACATAAAGGATTTTACAGCATAGATTCTTTATATCATGACCATGCCAAAATACAGGCTTTGTATGGATTTAAGAGCTGTAACATGAGCTTCCAAAAACCAGTGAGACTCAGCAATTTCTAGGAATGCCCAGTAACATGCAGGAACAATACTTTTTACATAACCATTTCATTTTCAAACAATATTTATAGGGACTTTACAGAACAATACTATTGACTGAGGAATAAGAGCACAATCCTAACCATGTCTACTCAAAAGTAAGCTCCATTGTGTTCAATAGGTCTTACTCCCAGGAAAGTGTCTTTATGCCTAAACTTTGATTAGTAAACTGTTTTACTATGTTTACTGAGTAATAAGGCTCACTGTTTCAAATTGGATTTACTATTATTATTTTTCCCAGGTAAATGCATTTGTTTCTCAAATATAGGGAAGTATTTAGTGTCTCCATAAATCTTCATGGTGGAGGAGCAAGGACATTGATGTGATCTTTAGGATCATGCCCTGTAGGAAAATGGGTGGAAAATTTCATAGGGTGAGGAACCCATGGGTCATGCCAGTCTGCCATGATCCATGGGGAGCCCTGCAAATCTCTCTGGTAGAGCAACCCACAACTACAAGTAAATGAAAGTTTATAGACACGATTGAAGCCTCCTTCAATCGCATATGACAACTTTCATTTATTTCTAGTTGTGGGAAGCTCTGCCAGTGAACTGCAGGGCTACCCACAGCTCTCTATATCCCCCAGTCCCTGGCACAACCCTTGGGGCAGAAAATCCACCCCCTATTCCCCTGCAGCAGCTTGATCTTGACAGTCATATTGCTGCTTTTCTCTGCCCCTTATAAGAAGTGGAAAATTTTTACACCATGTGTGTCAAACACAAGGTGTGCAGGCCCAAATCGACCTGCCAGGCCATTTGAAGTGGCCCGTGATCAACGGTGGATCTCCTCCCCCAGAGAGAGGTCTTAGAGGTGGCAGCAGCAAGCAGACTCCACTTGCTGCATCTACCAGTCAACCTTAGGGCTGGAGAGATCATGGTGTTTGCTTGCTGCGGGCCACATGAAGTCCACACACCCCAATCCTCCACAGGCAGAGGCACAGCTGCAGGCAGCTGAGTCAACGCACTGTGATCTGCCCCCGTTGAATACCAGAGGTGACATTGGGTAGCAGAGTCTACATACCATGATTACGCCCCCCCAGGCTGGCCAGAGAACAGGTAAGTTGGATAAACACAGGATTGGGATCTGAGCCTGCAAACCTGTCCATACTTTTGGAGGTAAACCCCAAGGACTTTAATGCAGCTTGCTTCTGAGTTATACACATAGACTAGGATTTTGTGCTTGCAACCCTGTACATACTTTCCTGGGAGTTAACCCCATTGATTAAAAAGCAACACTTCTGAGTAGACATGCATAAGATTGGACTCTGGCCCTTGGGGATCACCATTAATGCTAACTTTGGCCCTCTCTATGAAATTAGTTTGACACCCCTGCTTTACACGAATTGTGGCGCTGTGGGGGTGTGTAAGTAGCACTAGCACAAAGAATTGCAACCTTAAAGATGCAAGTTGCTCCCAGTTAAGTGAAATTCACCTGAACATTCTTAACAACTGTCTCTTCTGCTACAGTAGTAGAAACCTTTTATATGACATGGAGAAAGTAAGAAGCAAAGAGAAAAATCATGTGGGACTTGTATCTGCCATTATGCTCACTTGGTGGCCTTCCTTTCAGGCCAGCATTATTCCTTTCAGGTCAACATTATTGTTTTGAGGATTAAACATATTAATATGATTAACGCCACTCTGAATCCTTGACAAAAAAGCCCCATATATGATAAATTAGCAGAATGAACCTACTGTTGCAGGAGTAAAATTTCAAGAATATTTGTGGGTCCCATGCCTGCCTAGCAGGCACCAGCAGGCAACCCTACCTAGCACTGGGCATCCCTACCAGGCAATGGGCACCACCGTGCAGCAGAACCTGTGGGTCACAGCAGGCACCACTGGACACGGCATCCCTACCAGGCACAACCAGGTACCATCTGGTAATGGGCACCACCAGGCACCAGGGGACAGCAGATACCAAAGGGCAATGGGCAGGAGTGGGCACTGGGCAACCTTACCAGGCACCAGGCATTCCTATTAGGGATCAATGGGCACCCCTACTAGAACGCCCACCAGCACCTCTACTGGGCACCAGGCATCATCAGGCATCCAGCACCACTGGGCACCAGTGTGCAATTCCCCCCTACCCCTGTGCACATTCAAACACCATGCACGACATCCCCCCCTGCGCAGCATCCCCCCCCCCCAGACACACAACCATGAACCTATTCGCCAGGTGCAGAATTTGGGGATGGGTGTTGATCAGTCTTCAATGTTAAGTATAGGCTGAAAATGCTTTGCACCCCTTTTCAGTCCCTTAGGGGTTAAATTTCTAGAAATTTAGAAATTTGGTGGATTCTCCTGTCACAGAAGGAATACGCAACCCAAATTTTATGCTTCTAGGTCTAGGGGTTGTGGCAAAGCGTCCCTCAGTCAGGGATTCTTCAATGTAAAGGGAGGAAAATGTGTTGTGACCCTTTTCACCCCCTTCCAGTTGGAATTTCCCAAAACCAGTTCTTAGTGGGTGCCTCCATCACAGAAGGAACACCCCAAACTTTATGCTTCTAGGCCAGTGTTTCTCAAAGTGGGGGTCGGGACCCCTTTTGGGGTCGCCTAGAGTTTTCCTGGGGGTTGCCTAAAGACCCCTGATGCAGGGGGCCAGGTCAGACTTGCCTGACCTCCAGCTGTAGCTACACGCGCACTGGGACTGACTGACAGCCTCAGGGCCCAATCCTATGCATGCCTACTCTGAAATAAATCCCATTATAGTCAGGGGGCCTTTACTCCCATGCAAATGTGGATAGGATTGCAGCCTCAGGGCCCAATCCTATGCATGCCTACTCTGAAATAAATCCCATTGTGTTCAATGTGTGCATAGAACACACATTTCATTTGTAACAATGAAAATACATCCTGCATATTGGATATTTACATTACGATTCATAACAGTAGCAAAATTACAGTTATAAAGTAGCAACAAAAATAATTTTATGGTTGGGAGTCCCCACAACATGAGGAACTTCTAAAGGGGTCACGGCGTTAGGAAGATTGAGAACCACTGTTCTAGGCGGTTCTGACTGGACATTTCTGAGTGAGTGCGTGAGTGAGTGAGTGAGTCAGTGAGTGAGTGAGTCAGTGAGTGAGTGAGTCAGTCAGCTGGTGACTTTTCAGAGTTATATAGAGAGATATTCAGAATATGGTATTATCAGCAGAGTAGCAGAACATAATACAGTAGAAAGTTACATATTAGACTACAACATTTTAACTATGTCCTTGTGAGTTTGTGTGTGTGTGTGCGCGCACACACACACACACACACAGACACACAAACCTTGCTGCAGTAGAGTAATATGAGAAGAGAATATTCTGAATAACTGGGTAATTGAATTAAAAGAAACCTAAGGAAAGAGTTCACATTCATATTCACATACGAAAATACAGTAGATTAAAAATAGAATACAAGAACTGTCTGACTTCATTTTTTAATTTTAGCTGTGTGATGAACTAGGCATAAATACTGAAAGGCGCAGCAGTTTTTTCTTCAGCAAAGTGTTCATCGTATGTTTATATGTAGGAAATGCAGCATGCTCTATTAATAACTCATGTAACCACAGTTAAATCTGTATACCCTTTACATCACGAGAATGCTCCGACAAGCAGCTTTAAGTCAGTTTCACAACACGCATACAATTTTGGAACTCCCTGAAATCACATTTTAAAATTTAATTATCCAATAAACTAAGAAAATGAGTTACAATGTTGAACAAATAAGCTGTCATGAAGAAAAGGGAGGGGCAGCTGCAGAGTTCTTTTTTGGGTTAGGAAACATTTGTTACTTTGCCTGAGGTTTAAGCCTCCAAGAATCAGTGGGGCCTGTTGATTACTAACTTCCCTGCAATGTAGCCACCATCCTATTCCCAAGTGTTTTCATTCAATGTCAACAGTAAGCAGGCAAGAGACACACTCGTTCCCTTGATTCCAGGCCTTCCTAGACTCATGAGATCCCTAGTCCTATAGTCAAATTATAGAGTCATAGAATCCTAGAGTTAAAAGAGACCTAGTAGGTCATCTAGTCCAACCCCCTGCCTGCAGCAGGAAATCCTCCTAGAGCATTTCTGACAGGTGCTCATTGAGTCTCTGCTTAAAGATCTCCAGTGAGGGAGAGTCCACCACCTCCCTTGGCAATCCGTTCCACTGCTGAACCGCCCTCACTGTCAGGAATTTTTTCTGGATATCCAACCGGAATCTCCTTTCTTGCAATTTGTACCTGTTGGTTCTAGTTCTGCTCTGAGAAACAGCTAAGAACAAATGAGCCCCTTCCTCCATATGACAGCCTTTTCAGGTATCTGAAGAGGGCAATCATGTCTCCTCTCAGCCTCTTCTTCTCCAGGCTGAACATCCCAAGTTCCCCCAACCTTTCCTCATAAGGCTTCCCTTCCATCCCACTGATCATTCTTGTCGCTCTCCTCTGGACTTGCTCCAGTTTGGCTGCATCTTTCTGAAAGTGAGGTGCCCAGAACTGAACACAGTACTCAAGGTGAGGTCTCACCAATGCAGAGTAAAGAGGAACTATAACTTCTCGTGACCTGGAAGCTACAGTCCTCTTAATGCAGCCTAAAATGGCATTTGCGTTCTTTGCAGACACATCACACTGCTGACTCATGTTCAGCTTGTGATCCACGGCGGCTCCAAGATGCCGCTCACATGTTGTGCTGCCAAGCCAAGTATCTCCCATTTTATATCTGTTTTTGGTTTTTATTGTCTAAGTGCAGAATCTTGCACTTCTCCCTATTGAAGTTCATTCTATTTGCTACAGCCCAATATTCTAGTTTATAAAGATCCTTCTGGAGGTTTCTCCTGTCTTCTGTTGCTACTCCTCCCAGCTTGGTGTCATCTGCAAATTTGATCATGCTCCCCCATATCCCTTCTCCAAGTCATTGATGAAAATGTTAAAGAGCACTGGGCCCAAGACAGACCCCACACGAAACCGATCTCCAGGTTGACGCAGAACCATTTACTAAAACCCTTTGAGTGTGGGCATCGAGCCAATAGCAGATCCATCTAACGATTGCCTCGTCTAGCCCATATTTTTCCAACTTCCCAATTAAGATGTCATGTGGGAACTTGTCAAATGCTTTGTTGAAGTCAAGATAAATGACATCCACAGCATTGCCACTATCCAGTAAGCTTGTAACCTGATCAAAAAAGGAGTTCAGATTTGTCTGGCAAAATTTATTCTTGGTAATTCTCTGGTGCATATTGTGCACAGAGTGTTGTGAGCACAGGTGGGCAGAGACCTATTTGCCCCGGTCCCCGTGAATAGGATCTTCCAAATCCCCTGCCGCTGGTGAGTAGGTAGCGGCGAGGGGAGGGAGAAGTGGGCGGACTGGTTCGAGGTCCTAACCCGCACAGCACCACCGTGCTCCCTGCAGCCTCTCCCAGCCGGCTGGGGGGCTGGGAGCCACCCACGGGGCAGCATCCTCTCCATGAGCCCAAACCTCTCCATGCCTGCTCAGAAGTAATCCCATCCTAGTCAATGGAGTTTACTCCCAGGTAGGTGTGGAGGATGGCAGCCTCAGAGCCCAATCCTCTCCATGCCTCCTCAGAAGTAATCCCATCCTAGTCAATGGAGCTTACTCCCAGGTAGGTGTGGATAGGATGGGAACCTCAGAGCCCAATCCTCTCCATGCCTGCTCAGAAGTAATCCCATCCTAGTCAATGGAGTTTACTCCCAGGTAGGTGTGGAGAGGTTTGTAGCCTCAGAGCACCATCCTATGCAGGTCTACTCAGAAGTAAGTCCCAGTACAGTCAATGGGGCTTATTCCCAGGAAATTGTGGAGAGGACTGCAGCCTCAGAGCACCATCCTATGCAGGTCTACTCTGAAGTAAGTAATTTTTTTAAATTTTTAAAGTAAAAACTGCCCCTGGCCCCGCCCACTTCTGGAGAACCGGTTCTTGGGCCAGGCTGTGCCCACCCCTGGTTGTGAGGGATCTCCTCCTCCCCTTCCCCCCACCATTTCAGGCTCAGGATGCTGAGTCATTTCAGGACACTGCCCTGTCCTGGAATGGCTCGGAGAAGGAGATCCCTTGCACTCTGTAGTGAGATTCCTTGCAAAATTTAGTGTTTCCCCTTCCGCAACCTCCAGCTACAGCCCTGGGGGTTAGAAAACTATTTGATCCGAATTCAATCAGCAGGTCGAGACCCAAGTACTGCAAGACAGGGTGAGCTCCTGTCCTTAAGCCAAGCCCCTGCCAACTTAGCAGTCCGAAAGGATGCAAATGCAAGTAAATAAATAGGTAACAATTTGGCAAGAAAGGCAATATCCTGGAGACAAAACCCTGCCGGCCAGGTTTCCCCATGTCGTGCTCATCATGGATTGGATGACTCAAATCCAGAACTAGTGGACCCTATCACCATACAGGACAAACACTGAAGAAGTTGCCTATTTCAGTGATATAATCAGAACACAGATATTCTGCCACAATTCTTTTTTTTATTAAAATGCAGCTTTCACTAATGGTGCAATCCTAACAAATTTAGGCCAGCCTAACTCACATGGCATATTTTCCTATGGTGATATGGGGATGCCGGCATAAGCCTGTACAGTGGCCTAGCCCCCTCCCGAGAAGTGGGGCAGCAGTGCCTTAAGTGATACCCCCAGGTCAGCACAGGACTTATGTCGGAGTTTATGCCTGCTTAAATGAAGGTTAGGATTGCAGACTTAGGGCGCAGTCCAGAGAACTACGGTGAGTCCTTGCTCCAGTGTAAGAACAATTTACTCTGGATTGCAATATGAATTTCCCATAGGTTTTCACTAGGTGGTGCAGTAACTACCGGTGCACGTAATGCCTTTTACATGCTCCTGTAGTTACTCTGGATTGTAGTTAGTTTTATTTGTAGCCATATTCATCATTTTAATTTAATAGATACAGTATTGAAATCAACGTGGATTATCGACTACACAACACTGTGATGTGCCTTACATCTGTACAATACTGAAATTCATTAAATGCTTCTCAGACAATTTTCTATATGCTTAATATGAAAAGAGAAACTGAGTGCTAATATACTGCGTTTAACCAACACAGATCAAATTAATTACAATATTCCTTTTAAAAACTATGTCTAGCATTGATTTAGCTGAAGTCCATCCTTTTCTTGGCTCAGGCATCAGTAACATCATATCACTTCTATGAGAGTGATGACCTCTGCTTAAGAAGATACTCTTGCAATAAATGAAGTGCAAGACCTCTTGAAAGCTGGGTTGATGACAGTAACTGATCCTTTTTATTTTACATTGGACATCTTTCTTAATCAAACAGGTTTCCTTCTGACCAGACATTTAAAAATGATTTTCTAATCTCACACATAAACAGAATGTTTTTCCAAATATATTTTGCATTTTCATTTCACCAACTGCATCAGTACAACGACTTACAAATTGTTAAGTGCAGAACAAAAATTATGTAAACTGATCTCTTGAAATGCACATTGGTTAATATGTGCTTAATAAACCATTGCCAGACATCAAATTTTCCTGGATTAAAGGATAACTTAAATCTTATATTTCAAAAGTCAGTGACAACTGAAGTTTTTTTCTTTTCTGCTGCTTAATATATAGTTTAAGGTATTTGCTTTTACACTGCCTTCATGTATCATAAACTCAGAAATTGATTTAAATGATGTATAAAAGAGCTTCAGTTTTATTTTCTGCACAAAAAGGTTAAAGGGATTTTACAGTCAGATACAGTCAATAAAAAGTTATATCTCCTTGTCCATACTGAAAGAGGAGGATACGTAATTTTCTCTTTACATCCAATCTCAGAATTTTCCATCTCAGAATTTCCCAAATTTTTTATTATTCATTGACCTATTCACTAATCAAAATCTATAAGGCTAGAAAAGGGGGGAGGCAAACTGGGCCACGTTAGGGTTTCTGGACCTTTAACAATTCTATAGAAGCGGGAATGTCAGCGGGTTAAGCTTGACAAGTTGCAAATTCTCTCCTACACAATTGTTAAAAGTCCAGAAGCCTTAAAGTGGCTCACTTTGCCCACTTTTTTATTGAAAAATAAAAGGTTCTAGTTTATCAAAAGTGAAAACCAAAACTTTCACAAGACAGAAAGCTAAATTCAGCAAATCATATAATGTATAATAATGCAGGTGTCCCTTGTTATCCATTAGTGTTCCACTGCTGAATCACCCATGGATAAAATAAAATTATGGATAAAAAAGTGGAGGGGGAAATATTTAAAGACCGATTTCCAGGTTTCTTGCTCCTCCATTGCCCCTCCATTGCTCCTAATGGAAGAAGCTCATCAAGGGGTTTACCATATTTCCCGGCTTATAAGATGCACTTTTTTCTCCCCAAAGGGGAGGATGTCTGTGCGTCTTATAGAGTGATAGGGCCAATCCTGGAGCACAGTACCCCATCATGTCATATGTTGTTGGATTTGTATTGAAGAGCAGAATCCAATGCAAAAATCAGTTTTGAGATATCTCCTTCCTATCAAACGTTATGGCCAGAAAACCAAAAGACAAAAATATAAAAACAAAAAATACATTTTTGGCAATTTCTTTAAGCGGGTAGGAATTTTGGCTTGGGGTTCAGGAATTTTGGTCTTAGGGTTCAGGAATTTTGGGTTTGGCATATGGTTACCCTGGTACAGTTGCAATCCTAAGCAGTCTTCCTTGGCTTGGAGACTTGCTCCAAAGTAGATATGCACAAGACCTGGTCCCTACTTCTGCATGCCTCTGCATCCCTCCCTGGATTGGAGATCTGCTCCAAAGTAGACATGCCTAAGTAGTTACCTAAAGTAACTGCTGATCAGAGATAGAGGATACTTATACAGTCACTTATATTGTGTTCAATAATACTTACTCCCAAGAAAGTACAGTTAGGCTAGGCTATCTTGCACTTGGCTGGCCTAATTCCCAGGTCTGGAGGACACTGTCATCGAGCTCTGGAAGTCACACTGCTGGAACCCAGTTAACTGGCTCACAAGCTTCTTCAACCAGATAATCACTGAGCAGAAGACACCTGCTGATTGGCAACATAGCAGGACAGTACCAATCTGGAAGAAGAAAGGCAGCCCTGCTGACTGTGCAAACTATCGACCCATTCGTCTTCTTTCTCACACAATGAAAATATTCAAGAAGATCGTTGAGTGCCGCATCCACGATGTTATACAACTCACGACAAACCAAGCAGGCTTTATCAGTGGTTTTGGAACAACAGATGCAGTGCACACTGCCTGACTTCTGTTTGAAAAGCACAGAGAAAAGCAAAAACCATTGCACATTGACTTTCTTGATCTTGAAAAGGCTTTTGATTGTGTTCCACATGAAGACATCTGGTTTACATTGCGCAGCTGAAGGGTTCAAGAACTGGTCCGCTGGGTGAAGCTCTTATACAAAGTCCCAAAGATCTTTGTCCAGACTGCTGCTGGAATATCAAAAGATTTCCACATTACCTTCTGTGTCCACAAAGGCTCAGCACTGTCTCCACTGCTATTCATCACTGTGATGGACGTCATCACCTGTGAGCAGCAAAAGTCGGTGCCATGGATGCCCCTCTATGCAGATGACATCCTCCTCACATCAGAAAACAAGCAAGATCTTGAGCAAGTTCAAGCTTGGAGTGATCATCTTACAATGGTTGGTCTCCACCTCAAAGCCAAGAAGACTGAGTATATGATGACCACAGCAAGTCTGGGACAATCCATGTAAATGGTACTAGCCTGCCATGTGCTGAGACATTCCGATATCTTGGCTCAACAATCATGGCTAACGACAGCCTGACTCATGAGACAACCACATGAGTAAATGCAGCCTGGGCAAAGTGGCGCACAAAGACTGGTGTCCTCTGTGACAAGAAGATCAATGACCATCTTAAATCTAAGATCTACCGGACGGTCATCCAGCCAGTTGCACTTTATGCAGCTGAATGCTGGCCAGCGACAAAAGAAACTGAATGTCGCCCTAGTACCATGGAGACAAAGATGGATCAGTAGATCAATGATATCACTAGCTTTCTAGTGATCTAGAACATCTGCAACAACGACATCTGGCAGTGATATGGCATTGCTTCTATCATCGCTAAGATGAGAGAAGCTTGTCTCCAGTGGTACGGCCACATTCTGCATGCCAAAAGCAACAGCCATAGCACAGTTGGAAGTCAGCGGCAAACAACCAAAGGGTCAACCAAAACAGTGCTGGCTTGACACACTGCATGACGACCTAAAAAACCACCCACCTGCACCCAGACCAAGCCCACAACTGGGAGAAATGACACCGAGATCCAGAGGAGCAGACCCTGTCACTCTGCGGGGTAAACGCTAAAGAAAAAGAAGAGTGGTATTCAAACTGGGGGTCTTGACTTCATTCCAGGGGGTTGTGAAAAGCTGGATGCAGCTTTCTTGGAATCTGGCACTGGGCACTTTTAATGTCACTTCCAGCCATGACATCAGTTACAGGGGGTCCTGGAAAGATTGTCATTCTCAGAAGAAAGTCCTGGTCTGAAATGCTCGAGTACCAAATGCTTGATTACCATTTTTAAGATAGTCTATGGCAGGTTCTGGCAGACTCACAACTCACATGATCTTCTGAAATTTAAAATATAATAATGAAAATATTGGTAATTAGGATATTCAAGATATTCAAGAAGAATTATCCAGTATCCAACAAGAGTGTACCAAAATAAGCAAGGCATCAAAATAATGTCGTTCAGTGAATAGCAATGCACAGAAACATCAAGATGTTAGGAATAAGATCACTTAAGACCATGTAAGCATTTCCAATTTTCTCAGGCCTTGCTTTAAAACCTCCAAGTTATACAATTTATGCCAAATTTCCCAGGATTCACATTTGACACTCATTCTAGGTTCTTCCAGTTTATTTTATTATACAGTGACTCAATAAGAAAAATTATACATAAAAATACAGTGGAAGCTGGCTGCTGCACATCCTTACAGTTGGTGTAACCTGCTCCAAAGTCACTAGAAATGTCTTTTATGGCACTCTGATGCCATAAAAGCACAATCCTAAGATTGTATTGGGCTGTCATAAGGCAGAAGTGGAATGAGCATGTAGCCCCAAGTCCAGAAGAAAAGGGGTGACAGAGAGGGGCTGCTTCAGGGCATCATTTTCCTACACCTCTGCTGCCCCCCCCCCCCAGGCGCCCCTGCCACCATTCCTCATATTGGGTATCCAGATGTCCTCCTTTTCCTGGACTTTAGCCTCATGTCCTGTAAAATCTTCATTGTCCTTGTGAGCAGGCGGCAGGGAGCCTTCTTGTAATTCATAAATTATATGCAATAGTTTTAAATTTAATAATAAGCAATGTGGTGTCATATTACCCACATGAAATCAATATAAAGTGGTACCTCAAGTGCTTCGCTTAACAAATGATCAACATAAAAAGCAAAAATTACTCTAGGATTCTGCCTCACATAACAAGTTCACTTGTTCACTTAACAAGCACACTCGTTGGCAGTTGGGGCAGATGCGCCCTTTGAAAAAGCGTCAGGGTTGCCTAGCATGCCTACCCATAGCGAAAGCAACACTTCTGGGCTGTTCCTCCTGTGGACGGGTGTGGAGAAGAGGGAAGTGGATAAGAACAGCAGTGGAGAAGAGGGAAGCACCTCAGGGCTAGCCAGAAGGGAGCAGGGGAGAGGCTCAGGATGAAGAGAAGGAGAAAGTGGGGAGCTTTGAAAGTGTGTTTGATTGCAGCCTCCTAACCAGGTCTACCTGGTTGTGGGTGGTGCAAGCGGTTAAGACGCTGTGCCTGTTAAAAAGCAGGCCAGGGTTCGAGACCCGGGTCGGCCCACAATACAGGGTGAACTCCTGTCCTTAGCCCAGTTCTGCGACGCCAGCTGGATCCAATCGTATCGGTTCTGCCTTTCCACTGGACTAATTCAGTGGCGTGGAGAGGGGGGATTTGCTGCTTGGATAACACCATATCCTCCATAACAATCCAACCCAGGCTTTCGTACTTTGCATGCAGCATATGCAGCGCTGAGCACGATACCACAGTCTTTCAAGACTGACGGAGGCCTGCTTTTAACCAGATCTACCCAGAAGTAAGCTCCATTGTGTTAAATGGGGCTTACTCCCAGGGAAGTGTCTTTGATTACAGCTTCCTATATCTACCCAGAAGCAAGCCCCATTGTGTTCAGTGGGGATTACTCCCAGGAAAATGTCTTTAGGATTGCAGCCTAAGTAGACTTTATAGCAGGGGTGTCCAACCTTTCAGCTTCCCTGGGCCGCATTGGAAGAAGACGCGTTAGTTTGGGCCACACACAAACACTAACAACTTTTTCTAGAAAATGTAGGACAAAATGTAGTATGTCCTATATTTTGTCCTACTTTTTAAACCTTGGCATCTCATTGATTTTAATGGGGCTTCCTTCTGACTAGGCATGATGCATAAGATGGGCAGTGATCCTCTCCAAACTAAACCTTGGAGTAAGTCTTGTTGATTATAATGGGGTTTTCTGCTGAGTAGCCATGAATAGGATTGGGCTCTCAGAGTGCAACTTGGGATTCAGCCTCATTGACTTTAGTGGGGCATACTTCTGAGGAGGCATGATGCATAGGATGGGCTGTGATCCTCTCCAAGCTTAACCTTGGATATATGCTGCAATCCTGAACACACTTTCCTGGGAGTAAGACCCATTGGGTACAGTGGGCCTTACTTCTGAGTAGACATGGTTAGGGTTGCAGCATATCTCCAAGGTTAAGATTGGAGAGGATCACAGCCCATCCTATGCATCATTGGGCTCTCAGGCTACAACTTGGGAGTAAGCCTCATTGACTTTAACGGGGCTTACTTCTGAGTAGGTCTCAAGGGCAGCAGGCAGCAGCTGGAATAGAGGCTGAAGCTGCTTTTGGGGGATGCGGGTGGGCGAGCACTGCAAGGTCTGTAGGGGCCTGAAGCGCTCTGAATTCCAGGAGGCAGGTAGGAGGAGGAGCCAGACAGCCCAGACCAGCTTTGTGGCAGCTGCCCAGGGCAGTGCACAGAGAAGCACACAAAATCTGAAAATGGCTGCTGCCACAAAGCCGGTTATTCCAATGGTGGTGGCCAGTTTTGCAGGAGGGCCGCATCCACCCTCGTCCTGGGCTGCATGCGGCCCCCGGGCCATGTGTTGAACACCCCTGCTTTATAGGATTATGCACATTGAATGCTTGTTTTGAATGCCAGTGTTTTGTCATCATTTTTACATACAGTTAATATTTTTATATGAATATTTTTTGGGTTCTGGAGCCAATCGTCTGAGTTTCCATTATTTCCTGTGGGAAAATCCACTTCACATAAAGAGTGTTTCACATAAGAAGCATGCTTCCGGAACGAACTGAACTTGTTATGTGCGGCACCACTGTATATGAGTATTTTTTGCATTTATTTTGTCATGCCCTTCATTTTTCTTGGGTGTCCTTCTTTTGGGAAAGGTTTTTGTCATCTTTTTTATTATGACATATGGTCACCCTGCTGTGTCCAAAATGTAGGACACCAAAGAAAAATGTAGGACATGATAAAAAATGCTAAGTACACTCATATATATTGTTTTCATGTGGCTAATTTAAACACTATATGACATTATTAAATTTTAATTACATATAATTTATTACAAATGGCTCACTTAACAGCCTGATCATCCTAGTCTGGTCATCATCAACAGATCTGGTCATCCTAGTTTATAACCTTCCCCATATATTTAATCTTCATGATCTGTGGCTTTCCAGTTGGCTAACTAACATTGTTGCTTCTTCCTGTTTGACAATATGAACTGGGATTTTGACATATGGTCTGGAGTCTTGGGGATTATAATAATAAATAATATTAAATAACTAGGCATTTATATACCGCTTTTCTGGACATTTTGGATTACTCCTCAGTCTTTAATCAAAGCGGTTTACATAGGCAGGCGAATTCTAAATCCCCGAAGGGATTTTTACAAACACAGATTGTCTCTATCTTTCAAGAGACACTACATTCAAGATGTTACATTCACAGTCTGGTTACAACACTGGCCCCAATGTCTGAAATGCTGGCTGACCAAGTTCTCCTTCAGTTCTCACAAAGGGCAGCTGAGAAGGCTCCTTCATTCCCACTGTAAAGCAGATGGAAAATCTCAGCTACAGCAGCCACTTTTCAAGGTCTTGCTTCGAATCTGACTTCCGGTTATCTCGATCCACCAACCTTCAGCTCTTATCTTCAGGCAAACCGAGGCTCTACCCTCTAGACCAGACCGCCTGCCTAAGGAGGTTCTGCCCTCCTTGCCTCTTTGACTTTTTAATATTATGTATATATTCTCATTTATCTTCCCCTCCCCAAAAGAAAAACTCCATAATGCTATAACAAACATCTTCACAAAATGCCACCATTGTGAAAAGAGTATCAAAGCTAACTGAATTGATACGGAATATATGAAGTTGTCTTAAGACAAAGAATAGTGTGCATTTTAAACAGTAAATTGTGTTTGTTACAGTAAAAGGTTGTGGCCCTGGAAGGATTGATATTTCCAAGGGGTGGAAAAAAGAACTGCAAATAGTTTGTTAAACTCATTGAAGTTTAATAAAAATATGAATGGGCGAATTCCCAGCTAACTGGGCAAGAGGCACTCTTTCAAGTGGGTGTTCCTCTTTTACTTAGCAGGAGGAGCGTAATTGACCCTCCTAACCCCAGCAATGTAGGTGTTCTTTTTGCATTTTAGATTGTGAGCTCTTTTGGGGGAAAGAACCCTTTAGCCATTAATTTTTTTTTGTAAACTGCTTTGTGAACTTATTAGTTGAAAAGCAGTATATAAATACTGTAGGTAGGTAGGTAGATAAATAGATAGGGGCCCTACTGACTGTGCCGCCACTAAAAGACGTGAGAGGTGTGGCGGCCATAGGGCCTTCTCTGTGGTGGCATCCCGGCTCTGGAACTCCCTCCCCTTAGAACTGAGGAGAGCTCCCTCTATACAGAGCTTCTGGCGGACCCTTAAGACCTTTTATTTTAAAAAAGCATTTTAAATGGGGCATAGGTAGGGGGCAGTTTTATTGTTTTATCATTTTATTGTTACTGTTCTTAATTATGTTTTTAGTCTGTTTTTATCGTTGAGCCTTTTAAATTTAATTGTATTTTAATTGTTTTTAATTATGTTTTAATTTATATTTATAATTCTATTTTAATGGTGTTTTATCCTGGTGTTAGCCACCTTGGGCTCCCTCTTATAGGAGAGGAAAGGCGGGATATAAATATTTAAAATAAATAAATAAATAGATAGATAGGGCTTGATTTGTATTTTGGCATCATTTTATATTATAACAGTTTGATGTTATTGACTACATGTTATTTGATGTAACATTAGCTAAAAGGTGCTTTCCAGGTACTTCGATGGGGCGAAATTTCAGTTCTTGCTATGGGCGCCATTTTGCCTTGGTACACCTCTGTCTTTGTGCCAGCCTGGGAGGGTCACAAAAATGCCATAAAGCACAGTTGCACCTCCTCCAGAGTCAGCTGTGCAGGTGCATGAAGGTGCACTAGGCCACAGAGGCTGACTCCAACCTCTATGACAACAGAACTCAAGACCTCCATGCCAGCTGAGCTTGGCCACATGGAAGACATCAAAGGACAGGGAGGGAAGGAGGCAGCTTTCCCTGGGGCAGGTGAGAGGTGAGACTGGCAGTATACTGGATCCTGACCTCTGTCTCTGAAGGCCTCAGAGAAGCCTTTGGCTTTACTTTGGCTTAGGTCTACTCAGTTCTGCACCACCTTTGGAGTAGACCCATAGGAGTTGCTGCAGCCCTACCAGAAGGGGAAAAGTTTTCCCTTACCCTGGTATTGTGGCAGCAGCCCCAGCATAACTCTGGATGCAACCTGCTCCAATACTCCTCAGGATGGCACTATCAGGAGCTTGCTGCACAGGCATAAATACTAGATTACACTGTAAGTTCTATAAATTGCTAAACCATGGCATGCTAAGATACCAAAACTGCCTACAACTAATGTATTTATTTCAAACATAAACTAAAATATTATATTTTCTCTATAAACGCCTTTATGAACTTTGTGTTGAAAAAGGTATATAAATACTGTTGGTTGATTGACTGATATACCGTATTTTGTTTTTGTTTTTCTAATTTGCATTGTTAAACTAACAATTGATTAACTTGCACTGCAAACCTATGCATGATTTCCTTTGAGTAAACTCCAATGAAGACAATAGGATTCACTTTTGAGAAGTTAAGCATAGACTGCTGTTAATTTTCTATTTCTGTTTCTACTTCAGGCAGCACCATAACAACATGCAAGATTGAGCTGAGGCGGATTTGCTTACATTAAAAGAATAATAATTAGGTTGCAAATAATTATTAAATGTAAAAATGTTTATATTGATTTAATCAATAGCAGAGAAAAGTGGTAAAACGCAAAGCCTTACCAAAACTACTACTTTGCTCAGAAAACTGCTGGCACTGTCTGTTGATGAAGCTGTTTCTACCTTAGAAACACATGTAAAATATGTTAAAGTAGTATTAATACCAAATGTACTATCTCCAATATCTTATTAATTGGTTGCCTGACCCTCGGTGACCATAGATCATATTCACAAAAGAGTACAAAGCTTCCCAAAACGTAAGGCACCCAAAAATGTAGGACATGACAAAATAAAAGCTAAGAACACTCATAAATATTGCTTTCATTTGGTTAATTAAAACACTCACACTATTTATTTCATTTTAAACCTTTATATAATTTATGACATTTATTAATTCCAAATAGGCTACATGCTGCCTGCTCACAAAGAAAAGCACGGCCATGAAGTTTTTTTAGGACACAAGGCTAAAAAAAAGGATGGATTCTGGAAAAAGGCTTGACCAGTACTAAAATTTGAAAAAGGTTAATTAGCAAGTAAAAAAACCTGAAAACAAAGAAAATGGAGGATAACATACTGAGCTGCAATCCTAGCCACAGCTACCTGGGAGTAATACTCACTGGGACTTTCTTCTGAGAAGACATGAATAGGATTGCACTGTGAGACTTCTAAATTACTGTATTTACTAGAACCCAACGTTCACCTTCTTCAGTTGAATGGGCAGCCCAATCCATAGCAACTAATCTGTCAGTGCAAGGGCTCTTGCGCCGACAGAACTGCGTTTCCGTCAACGGAAACTCCGATAGCGTTGGCGCAATTATGCCGGCGCATCTCTCCGGCGACGCAACGACGTTTCCGTTGGCGCAATTACTTCAACGTCGGCGGAGCAATGAAAACCCTCCATCGACGTAACTCTGTCGACGGAGGGATTTTTTTTATTTTTTCAGGGGGCGTTTTGGGGGCGTGTCTTAGGTTCCTCCCCCTTCCACATAACTATGTTGTATCCTGAACATTTTCAGAGGCTTATGGGCACACGTAAATGCTTCCTGAGTTATACTACCTCAAGAGGTAGTTTAATAACGAGGAGACCCATAGGTCTCCATGTTAAGGAGAAGTAGGGGCTGGGGAAAGTGGGGACTTTGAAAAATTTTCGCACCAAACCTTACGGGCAGTACTTTCCTACTTGAGGA
The DNA here is from genome assembly GCA_030015325.1 of Cryptoblepharus egeriae. Lineage (NCBI taxonomy): Eukaryota > Metazoa > Chordata > Lepidosauria > Squamata > Scincidae > Cryptoblepharus > Cryptoblepharus egeriae. Next base: position 53,142,955 of record JAREYC010000006.1, read on the forward strand.
TACGGAGTACCTGGGTCACCCCAGTGGCCGACCAATCCCCTCACAGCTACCCTCCCATAAAAAGGCCCACCCCTGGACCCACAATTCCCTTTCAGAGAAGCAGAGTGCTTGGCCACGGACCACGTCACTCTGCTCTCTCTCAATGGGCACTTTGCTCTTGGGGAGCGTTCTTCCCACAAACACATGAACACATAAGGTCCATATATGATGATATATTGATATGATATAGATGTGATATGAAACAATATGATATCTGTGATATATGATTAGAGTGTAGACTTTGCAATTTTTTTGTATGTTTGTTGCTCTCTCTTTCTCCCTCTCCACAGGTACCCCAATCAGATAAGTGGGGGTGTTGAGCAATGTTTGCATTCAAAAACTCAAAAACACCTATACAGGCAATCTTGCAATGATGATTACCAATACCATATTTATGTCTCTGCAAGTTGTTGTTTCTCTCTTCCCCAGAGTTACTCCAACCAGGTAAGGAGGGCTGCATGGGGGGTGTTGGAAGCACCTCTTTTGTTTAAATTTCCTTCATCTTCCTCCAGTCTTGCATGTCTACTCTAAAGTAAGCCCCAGTATACTCAGTGGGGCTTACACCTGTGTAAGGGGGGGGGGCCTTGCTTCACCAGGAAATGGGCTTGCCCACTTGTTGGGAAATGCTGTGAGGTCCTCTGTAGGGCCAACTGGTCTCCCAACTGGTTGGGTCCCAAGGTAAGGGGGGGCTGTACTGGTCCCAACTGGTCCCCCAAGGTAAGGGGGGGCTGTAGAGTGAAAGGGGGAAGGGGTGCATACACAGACCCACCAGGAAACAAGGGCACTCACCCCTCAAAAGTGTGTGTGGTCTCTGTCCTTGCAGCCCCTCTGACTGACTGCCAGATCACACAGCCAGCAGGTGCTGATTCCACTCTTCCCTGCCAGCAAACGGCAAGCCAAGGGGCATAGCAGCTGATCTGATTCCATGCTCAGCCAATACCAATGAAAGCTTTGCCTGTGATGTGATGCTTCTGTCTTTGCAGGATGGTGTCTCACCAGCAAGGAGGCCAGCAGGCTGCCATTCCACTGGGAAGGAGACACAGTGCAATCCTAAATATGCCTACTCAGATGTAAGCCCCATTGTGTTCAATGGGGCTTACTCCCAGGAAAGTGTATTCAGGAGTGCAAGCCTCTGGATCCCTGCAAGGAGCCCTGGGAAGAATCTCCCTTCAGACATGTTTGCACAAGCACTTACCTAGAACACAAACCCCACTGTCCCAATCACATGAGTTAAACAAGCACCCTTCACGCCTAATAAAGTTTGAGCCATAAATCACTTCCCCCCTCCACAGCTGATGTTATTAATGATGACGAATTAACAACTACATAGCCGATGGTATGATACATCACAGGTGAAGTCCTTGCCTGATGATGAATTTACAATTCAGTGCGTCAATGTTGCTGTCGTCAGATACGTTGTTAACATTAATGATGTGAACATGTGTAGTAGTAGTTATTTTAAGGACTTCACAATGAACATCTGCATATGATTGCTCCAGGGATTACCTGAGGGTGGGTGAGTGGGACAGTGCCTACCTGGTTGGGGGGGGGGAGAGACAGGGGTGCCCATCCTCAGTGTAGACCCCCAATGGCATCCAGACCTGGTCCTCTGTTTCTGGAGAGGGGGCTGCCTGTAGCTTCCTTAGCATTGGATAGTCCACAACAAGAGGCCACATGGAAGTAGTGAGACCACCTGTGAGCATTGCAGAGATGAGGGAATTCAGGCAGATGCCAGTGCTGTGTTCAAACTGCCTACAGTCTGAAGATATTGAAAGGTCCAGGCACTGTTTAAAGGTGCAGGCACTGTGTCATCCCTTCCATGTGCTCAATCTGAATGTGGTTGATTCTGGGGTCCCACTGCATCCTCGCTGGAGACTGTTCTGTATCTGGAAGCCCCCCTACCCTGTGACCCTCTGAATGAGCAGGAGCAACTGCAAACATATGAACAAGTACACATGTGAACTGACCCCCCTTTTGTGTCTGCATCTTCCTGGGAGCATCATTGCCATGGGAGGGGGAGGCCATCTGGGGTCACTGGGGTGGGCTGAGAGAGGGTTCATGGGGCATGATGTCACCCCTTAGGCTTGTGAAGTGAGAGGTTTTGGGTGGGCGGTGGCCCCACAAGTGATCAGACACCCTTGCCCTGTTGTGGGAGCCCCAGGTCCCCTGTGCCCCAGGATGTGCTTTTGCTCCCTGGCAGACCCAGGTGGGCTCCTGTCCCCTCTTCCAGGATTCCCTCCCCACAGATGTCCCTGGCAGCCACCTTGCCTCCCCTTGCCCCCTGCTCTGCCAGCTGCTTGGGGGACCCTTGCCCCTCCCCTGCCTGAGCCAGCAAGGGGGTCTGTTTCCTGGGCCTTCTGCCTTCTGAATGGGGTCTTCCCTCTCCTCCCAGCCCACCTGAGTGTGGACCCTGCATCTGGCATGCTGTACCTTTAATGCTGATGTTTCTTCCGGACTGTTGCCAAAGACCACAGGACACTCATGTTTATCTGTTGATGTTGTTTTTATTGACAATACTCACACATATGTATCCCTCTGTGCATCTTGCCTCTGCTGATGCCTGGGCTTTTCCTGGGGCACCTTGCCTGTTTGGGGGTGCAGGGGGCCACTTGTTTCCCATTTCTACCCCTGACAGCCCTGTCCTGTCCACCATGCTGGGGAGGCACTCTGACAGCTTGACAGCTACTCTCCCCCCATCTTGCCAGCTGGTTCCCCATGTGATCAGGAGAGCAGCAGTTTGGACAGCTGCTAGTGATTCTGAGTGATGTGGAAGCAGGTCAACTTGTGTGTAACTGCAGGCCATGTAGCACTTACAGGCTGCCTTCTGAGCATGCCCGATGGAGTAAGTTATGTGGATCACTGCACTGGAGCAGTTACGGGCAGACCTAAGTTATGGGCACACCTAAGTTCTGTGCCTCACACATAACTTTGTGTTTAGGATATAACATAGTTAGGGCAGAGTAGTTAGGTCAGAGCAAGCAGACTTTGCTCTGGATTGCGCTCTCAGTCTCCAAAATCAGGGTGCACATTAGATTTGATTGCACATTAGATTTCAGTAAATACAGTATTTACCAGTAGCTCCTTTATAATTTCAGGATTAGGAAGAAGGATGTGCCAACACACATCATCAGGATGCACTTCTTACAGAAAGTGAGGACTACTGCATATAATGACCTTGAATAAGCTGTAAACAGATGCAAGCACTTAGTCCTAAGCAAGTAAGAAAGTGGTGACCGACAAAGAATGTGCCAGGTGTTCAGGTGGCGAAAGAGTACAGTATGAATGTGGCTTAGTACACGTGGTTAGTTAGGCTATGAATGTTAAGAAGTGCTAATAGAAGGTACTTATGGTTAGATGATTAGGATATGGGTAGATATACTGGCTTGTTTGCTAATAAATTTTTTTCTGTTTTTGTTTAAAAGAAACTCAACCTAGAGGTTGCTCGTTCATGAGGTATGTGGGTTCTTAGTTTACAAATGTAATGATATTAAATCATTCCTGTTTTCTTCCCTTTTCTTCTTCTCCACACAGGCAGTCTTTGCCCAATGAACAATGTGAAGGGTGAGAAAACACAATGTAAGCTTTCTGAATTTGCATGAAATTGTATTCAAAATTGTTCATGCATGAATATGAAAAAAAGTTTTAGATCTTTTAAAATATATGTTATAACAATGAAAGGAAAATAATGCCTTTATTTTCTAGAACAGAATTTTTCTAAAATAGCTAATAGCTAATTTGGACTTCGAAAACATCATTAAACAAGAGCCGAATCCTATCCTTTAACCCTTCACTGGTGCAGGCACACCAAAAAAAGGGTGCACTATATCCATTGAGGGGCAGATTGGGAGGCTTTAGCAGGGAAAGGGAATTTAAATAAGCCTCCCAATCTACAATAGGTCTCCATGGACCCGCACTAGCTATTTTACTAGTGCAAGTCCTAAGAAACAAAGCAATCAGGGAAGCTACAGACAATGAAGAGATAAGTGGCAGCCTGCCAGCAGATCCATCACATTCCTGGGCAAATCAGTGCAGGGGGCAGGCAGGGGCAATAGAATGGAGCACAGGAAGAAACTGTAAAGCTGGGACAGAACAAAGACTGGAAAAGTCAATCCTCTTTCCAGGCCTCAATCCTCAAACCACTGGAATCCAGGCCTCAAGCTGCAGTTACAATTAGCCCCATTCAGAGGCTTACAAGTATTCCCTTACTCAGAGGAGACCTTTGAGACTGCACCCCAGCAAAATGTAGTGTGTAATCAGGTGGTATGGCTGATTCTGCATGAGGAGGGAAAAGATAGAACTGAGCATTTAAATATCTTACTGATGAAAATACCATATTTACTTGAATCTGATGCTCATCTTTTCCAGCTGAATTTAGGGCACAATACAGAGAAACTACGGGAGCACGTAAGAGACATTATGTGCACCCGTTGTTATTGCTCCACCTAGTGAAAACCTATGGGAAATTCATATTGCAATCCAGAGTAACTTGTTCTTATTCCGGAGCAAGGACTCCCCATAGTTACTCTGGATTTCACCCTATGTCTCTAAAACTGAGGTGTGCATTAGATTCTGTGACCTATATTAGATTCAAGTAAATGCGGTATTTTGATTATAAGTTCAAGTCCGTATTAAGTTTAAGTTTACTATATTGTAATAAAAATGTAATATAAACCCATTGTTGTATAAAAGTAGTACAATTAGGTTAAAATCCTAACATCAACCCATTGAAATATTATCATATAAATTATTGTATGCAGTAAAATTAAATTTTGCATCTTCTCTCCAGCTGCACATTACAAGTTCCAGTAAACATTTTTAAAATCTCAAATCTTTTAAAATAGAGGTGCCCATTAGATGCAGTGGCACATTAGATTCAAATAAATATAGGTATATTGTCTATCAATACAAATATAGAGCACTGAAAATATTGAAAAATGTTCATTAAGACTTTAAACTGGTCAAATAAAACTGATCATACTAATTGCACTGATAAATTTCACTGAAATCACCAAGGCTACTTACTTTAATGTCCATTTTAGATGCTGTAGTACTATACTGTACAGGAGTGTTCCTAAAGTTTGGCAACATTTTTTGCATGTCTGGACTCAAAATGAGTAATAGTCAAACATTAATCTTTTTTACATGTGTGATTGTTATGCTTTGAGCCTCCAGTCACTGGGGCCAGTTGTGTTGATTGTAAAGCTTATTGCATTAATGCAAAATGTTTGAAGTTCCACCTCTAACATTTGTGCGAAGGGCTAGGTTAGGTCTGAAACCCTCAAGCACCACCAATTTTCAGTGTGGAAAAGAGATGAACCAACAGTCTGACTCAGTATAAAAGAAGCTGCTTATGATACTTCCACACTGGACTAAAATGAACATAGTTATTATTGTTATTATTTACAAAGTGCTTTCAGCATAGAACTAAAACATTCTACAAGAATCTTTAAAAAACACACGAAGTTCTAGCGTATAGTACTCAGAAGCTCATAAACACAAAGGCAAAAATACAGAAAATAAATGATTTGGAATTTCCATGTAGGACATATATAAAACTGGAACTGTCAGCAAAACTAGAGAGGGAGGTGCCTAAACAATCCCATGCAAGAAATTCCACAACTCTGAAGAAATCCCCAAAAGAGCTATCCAAGATCTCCTTTACCTGACCATTTAATAGATGGTTCTCCACAATGGGTTGAGAGGACCATATGAGAGAAAAGACAAGACAAGTGCGCAGGCTTTTAGCCCCCAGGGTGTTAAAGCTTAAAAAAGTTAATTCATTAAAAATAGATTCACTGGGGGATGAAAAATGGTATCACTATGTAGAAAAATTTTAGGATCATTAATTTATGCATGTTTAATCTATTCCAAGGTCACCCTGACTAGGGAGTCTGAAATGTCTAACAAAAATTAAATGATCTTGGAAAACAAAGAACCAACGTTAAAATATGGGTAGCCAAAAAAATAGGAGCACAATCCTAACCATGTCTACTTAAATGTAAGCTCCATTATGTTCAGTGGGTCTTACTCCCAGGAAAGAGTCTTTAGGATTGCACCCTGAGGCTGCAATCCTAAAGACACTTTCCTGGGTGTTTGACCTATTGAACACAATGGGGCCTACTTTTGAGTAGACATGGTTAGTATTGTGCTTTTAGTTATACTTAAAGAATCGCAAAGCGGATGGCTTTATTATCTCCCACTATTACTTTTTAAAAAATAAACACAGTGAAATGAGCACAAAGTGCATAACTAGAAATTAATAAATATTGTAACTTTTTGTAAAAATATTTAGAAAATTAATGATGGACTACTAATTTCACAACGTAATTTCAGAAGTGGAATAGGCTGAATTTCACAAAAAGAAATGCTATTTTAACAAAAAGCAAATGTTTAGAAAAGATAACTGTTTCTTAAGAGTCTCCTGATGGAAACAATAATATTAATGTTTTTTAATGTCCGAATCAAGTTAATTTTGTTACAGGAAAGAGGTCTTGACTATAATGTGTTTGCTTAATTTATCCTTGCCTTTAAAGGTCACATTTTCTATTTGGAATAACGCATATAATGCAACAGGTATTTCTGCACATTAAAACCCATATAGTTGGAGATTAGTTATATTTTCACTTTTACAACCTACAAAATCACCATGGCCATCTCAAATTAGATAATGACCATACAAACAATATAACAGATTAGACAGGATATCTCTATTCTCCAAAGATTTTGCATGCTTTAAGAAGGTGGCAATTCAAGTGAGTTGCTCTTTTACTGAAGTCACCTCTGAGCTTTTTTCTAAAGAACTCCAAAATATTTTTGTCACAGTGAATAAGCCCATGACAAAAGTCTGTTCAAATATACCATTTCACATCCCATGGCAACAGCGAAAGCTCACTTCAGAAAAGAAGTGTATACCTACTTCTGTGTTAAGGGTGAAATCCAGAGTAACTACGGGGAGCTCTTGCTCCGGAGTAAGAACAAGTTACTCTGGATTGCAATATGAATTTCCCATAGGTTTTCACTAGGTGGTGCAGTAACTACGGGTGCACGTAATGTCTCTTACGTGCTCCCGTAGTTACTCTGGATTGTGCCCTAAGTCTGTTTCTTTAATCAGTTGACTGCATCAGATGGCAGTAGACTGTTTCCTCGTACTTTAACATTTACATTAAAAGAAAACTGTAACAAGTACTGAAAGAAATGCTATATTTATTCGCTCTAATGCTCACCTTCTCCAGCCAAATTTAGTCTCTAAAATTGCATTCTGCAAATTCTGAGCAGGATGCGCATTATGTTTGATGGTTAATTAGAGTAAATACAACATTTTTATTATAAGTATAGGGTGCACATTAGATACAATGGCGCATTAGATTAGAGTAAATACAGTAGTAAAGAATCACAAAAACAAAAGGAAGATTTACCCTACAATCCAGAGTAACTACGGGAGCACGTAAGAGACATTACGTGTACCCATAGTTACTGCACCACCTAGTAAAAACCAATGGGAAATTCATATTGCAATCCAGAGCAAATTGTTCTTACACCGGAGCAAGGACTCCCCGTACTCAGGATTGTGCCCTTATGTGATAGAGAGCAAATTTCTAACCAATTTAGAACAGCACAACTGTCTCTGCATTCATGCAATGGTGTGGGGTGGCCAGCATATGTCTGAAGTCTGGTCTAACACAATCCCCCAGGAGAGGTGCAGAAGTGCCTTATGGTAGTTTTCTGACACCTCCAGGTCAACACAATGGATTTTGTGCTCAGACTTGTGCCAGCCTAAGTGGGGGTTAGGAATGCATTCACAATCTTCTTAAATGTCAACATATTTAAATTTATTTAAACATATTTAACATATTTAAATTATACTGATTTGTTAAAACTCCTGGTTAGTGATATTATTAATCACTGTCAAAATACACTGCTCTTTTGATGTTCAATGTCAGCTGCATGTTGGTTTAAATTATGACAAAATGTAGGAATTTTATATGGTGAGAATAAAAATGTGGAACTTACCATAAAGAAATATAGATTGAGAGCATATGCCTAACCATGTCTACAAAGAAGTAAGCCCCTTGAAACATAATGTTCAATGGGTCTTACTCCCAGGAAAGTGTGTTTAGGATTGCAGCCTAACCCCCAAATCCAGAGTAACTATGGGAGCACGTAAGAGACATTATGTGCACCTGTAGTTACTGCACCACCCAGTGAAAACCTATGGGAAATTCATACTGGTATCCAGAGTAAATTGTTCTTACACCGTAGCAAGGACTCCCCATAGTCACTCTGGATTTTGCCCTTAGTCTTAGCATCTGCAAATATTCTGCTCCAGGAACATCCATGGATGCCTTTTTTCATTAAACAAAAACAATTAACAAATTAGACCACAATTTTAGAATAGCCATTAAAAAGTTGGCCAATTACATTAAAAAATAAATGTCCCTTTAGGTTTAAAAATAGCCAGCTTGCCATGATAATGTAGCAAGCAAGCAATGAACAGCCCTCTCCATCCCCAGATCTTAGAAGGGCTTCATTTCAGCTGGGAAGCAGACCCCCTCCCTTCCCACAGAGTACAAAGGCATACAAAGTGAGGATTGCTTCCCAATAACTTTGCATTCTGTCATGTGCTCCAGGGGAAAGGGAGGGGTCTGCATCCAAATTGAAACAAAGCATTTCTAAAACCCAGAAAGAGAAGGAGGTTGATTGTTTGCCGGCCATGTCATTATGATAAGCTAGCTATTTTAAAACCTAAAGATATGTTTATCTTTTAATTTAACTGGCCAATGTCATTCATACTGAGATAAAACCATGAGGGAAAAATCAGCTGATGATTAGGTTATACCACTATGTAGCTTAGTAAGCGTTTGATTAGTTATGCTTTTCCTAGTATTGCCAAGGTTCATTTCTTACACTCTCACTGTAATTTTACAAATTGAGAAAGTTTGTTTTATTAACTTCCTATTTAGTTTTGCAAAAAGGATATGAAAAGGAAGCCAAAAAAATGATGAACTTGGGTAAAGAAGGTTGGGAAGGAGTTTGGTTAAACCATTTCTTCCCTACATTGCACATATACAACACAAACCTGGGTGTACACCTGGGTGATGGGTGGAAAATGGAAGTTGCAGTGGAAGTAAAATACCACAGTAGTAAAAAGAAATAGAAAGTGGTAGAAAGCAGAATTATAAACATAAGACATTTATTTCTTATTTAAATTACTAACAATGCAATGCTCACTTGCACACTGGAAACAGGCTGGCATGGCTGTGCACAAAATCCAGCACAAAATCAAAGGCTGTTACTGCACCCTTTCCCCAAGGTAGGCTGCAGCATCCTCTATGCGTCTACTCAGACATACACCACTTCTGGAGGCAGCGCAAGTCTGAGGGTACTTGAGCCCTCACAGAGGAGCCAGGATCTGACATAAATCTTAGATCTTGATTCCTCCCTCCCTCTCTCCTGTCTTTGTGATGAGGAGAGCCGTGTATCAAAAATGGATTGTGATATGTCATCAAGGTAAATCTTGAGCAGGGTGACCAGATGCCCAAACCTCAAAAGGAGGGCAAGGTCTTGGATTCCTCTAGCGTGGCCTTTCCAACAGACAATGGCATGTTTGCTTACTCACAAGTAAAGTCGCAATATTGGGCACTTTCACTTTCCCCTAGACAGTCACATCCTGTCATGTGTCATGTGTAACATGAAGAAATGTTAGAAAAAAAACTACAAACTAATATTAGCAGCTGCAGGCTCTGGGTGGCGCAAGTGGTTAAGATGCTGTGCCTGTTAACCAGAAGGCCAGGGTTCGAGGCCGGGTCGGCTCCACAAGACAGGGTGAGCTCCTGTCCTTAGCCCTGCTCTGCGACACCAGCTAGATCCAATCGTATTGGCTCTGCCTTTCCATTGGACTAATTCAGTGGCGTGGAGAGGGGGGATTTGCTGCTTGGGTAACAGCCTAGCCTCCATAACAATCCAAGCCAGGCTTTCGTGCTTCACATGCAGCGTATGCAGCGCTGAGCATGATACCATAGTCTTTCAAGACTGATGGAGGCCATGACTGATGGAGGTCCATGAAAATACAGAGAGCATATTAAATTTTGACATTTGCTTGAAATATTTATTTACAGCTTTGTTTTAGTCCTCTCCCTATTTGACTGGAATTGTGTTTTAATGCCAATAAAGGTTTTGGAATGAAATGGATGGACGGGAATTGTGACTGGAATACAGGGAAGTTAGACTCACTTAAAATCCTATTGATAAAAGGCTTGTTGGAGACAATCCAGTCTTACTGCATTGTTCTTCCTCACTGATCTGAGGGCAGAGTTCCCTACTAATCTTTCCTATGACTCCCTTCTCCATTATATGCAGAGCTATGGATATGCGCTGAGAAGCTTGCACAAACACATTCCTATGCAAGAGATGGGATAATCTCTGAAATGCAACTGTGTTCTAGATTGGAGTTACTGCAATTTATCCATTCAGTCCCTTCAGAGAAAATGTAAAATGACTTCACGTTTCCCCTCAGTTCAATAATTATTTTCTATCATATGACGGAGTTGCAAATTACACCTTGGATCTATCTGCTCAGATCACAAGCTCTTAAATGTGATTTTGTAAGAATGCCGCACCCACACCAACTGAAATACCATTGGATGGATGAAATCTGCTTGGATTTCACCCACCCATCCAGAAACACCACAGATTCTTTTCCATCTCTGCCATACCATTGGCTCTCGCTCTCTCTGTCTCTCTCTGGCCAGTTTGACATCCTGACTACATCCCGAATTATCTAGGAAACGAAGCAACTCTTCAGGAAATCCTAATTCAGATCGCAACATTTCTGCATTCCATTCACAGAACAGGAAAACAGATGTAACTAGCATATTTTCCAACACCTGATTTTAACATTGGCATATAACTTGATAAAGTGTTTTAGAGCACAGTCCTAACCAGGTCTATTCAAAAGCAAGTCCCACTATGGTGGATGGGTCTTGCTCCCAGGAAAGTAACTTTAGGTTTGCAGCTTTAGTGAAATACAGGTTTAGTGTGAAAACAGTCCAGACAGAATTATTATCAATCATTTCTATAGCTATTCCCATGAAACTTATCTGTGAAACAGTCACATGATTCTGATAAAGGCCACCCAGTGAGCTTCACAACAAGTGGTGCATACCAAACAATGCTCTGTTTTTCACATCAGAGTAAAATTTCTAGTGTAATGTAATCTACTACGTTGTTTATACTTGAATGAAATTAGGTGAAAGGATACAGCATCCTTAATGTTTCATTTTACTTGCTAGTTTTACATGACAATAATTGTATCTATTCCCCCCTGTCAGGAGTGGGAATAACAATAAGAGGGGAAAAATTGTATCTATTTCCAGAAACCAACATGCCATTTCTCACAAAAAAAACGTTAAATCTGGAATTGAAATCTTTCTGAAAATGTAATTTAGAACAAGCTGTTATATAATGTGAACTTCATACCACTCAGTTATTCACATTTATAAGATTTCACGTTATGAAAATTATGAATATAAAGTTCTGAACATGTTTTTAATCTGGAACATGTTTTTAATCTGGAACATGTTAGGCATTTAACCAGTTAATGCCTAACCAGTTAATGTGATGAAGACTGCAGTTTAATTTGTTTTGATAAAGACTAACATTGTTCTTGTTTTTAAAAAATTGCAATGCTCTACTTTCTACAGTTTTGCAGAAAGAATATCAGAGAAGGCATATAATAGGCATCAAGGGCAAAAGATGATAATTTCTAAGAAAACAAAATGCAATAGTATTTATTTAACTCAATCTAACCAATCACTTCATAGTTCCTTTGTGCTTCAACCATTTACAGGTCAAGACCAAAAAATCCCTGTGAAGGCAGACAAGTCCCTACAAGAAAAGCAATTTTCGTCTTTGTGCCATACACATATGAAAGAATGACGAATTTCAGAAAAAAAATATGGAAAGCAATGGAAATTATTTCCCAAATACTCAATAGTCTATATGCCTCTCTCTAGAATTTCCCTTAAATCGATTCTTTAAATTTAATTAACTTTTTAAATTTAATTAACATTTCACAAAAACCTTTTGAAACAATATATGCTGATTAATATTTCTTATAGTTTATTCCAAATACTTCTTGAAATAGTCCATACAATGAGCTCAATGACACCCTAAAACTAGTAATTTTCTATTTACTAGAGTTAGGATGGAAGCATAGTAATTATTTCAACAAGCTGGATTAAATTATGCAGCGTAGTTACAAATGGCATGATCATGTTGCGCTGCAATAGATGAGTGTTTGACATTTGCTATTTTACGCCATGCCGCCATTATCAAGAATGTCTAGAATACACTGTGATCTTTAATTCATATTTTTGAAGAAAAATATGTTGGTGAGAGTTTCACTGATGTGCTTGTTTTAGAATTCATTAAACAAAACACACAATACTCATAAATAGACCACTATAATTGTTCCTGGTTTTACAATATTTAGAAGAAAATAAGATTGTCATCTGCTTCCACCCAATCTTTTAGTTATATAACTAAAATTGTTGATAAATATATACGCAAAAGGGCTAATGCTTAGCCCCTTTGCTTAGAAGTTTATCAAAACTTTATGTTGATATTTACAATATCAACAAAAACTTTACAGTATTTCACTTTGAAAGCCTAGACTCGTTTTTTCAATCCCAACATAAATAAAATGAAATTGTACTCCACCTCACTTTCATTGACACTATTGTTTTTCACATATTGTTATATAGGCATTCCCCACTTATTGGATGGTTTAGGGACTCGAGCACTGTCCAGTGAAAACCATTGAAAAGTGGAACCCAGTCTTTTTTAGCTTGCATACGCAAAATGGCCACCAGAAAAGGCATAAATATCACTTGGAAAAGCCTAAATAACACATATTCATTAACACATAGCCAAAATATATAACAAATTACAGTAAAATGAACAAAGGTATGTGTGGGCAATGAATATCTTATGTATTTGAATGATGGTTATTTCATGAATAAGGAAATGCCAAAAACAGTTTGATCACCATATCACATGCAAATCAAAATTAGGGAAGGCAATTTTAGCCTAGAACAGCAGAGAGAGGTTGAATGAGCATGTGTTGAATGAATGAGTTCTGGATATAATTGAAAGGTGTTGAAAAAGCAGAACTGTAAAAAAAATGAACCGTCATAAAGTAGGGGACACTTGCATTGATCATACATCAACAAATTACTGGAAAGCATTTACAGAAAATCTTCATTAGTCCTTAATCCTTTGTATGTCAGAGGCTCAGGGTGGAAACAGAATTTTTTAAACAAAAATAATGCTAAATAAAACGGCTTGTAGCTAAACAAACCCTGTCCAAATACGCATACATCAAAATCCGTAGTGTTTATTTAGTGAAAAGACTTCCACTCCAGTTTTGCCCAACGCCACTAAAGGCAATATCAGTAATATTAAAATTAACAATATCAGTTATGGTATCAGCACTGATATTCTTACTAATATCAATAATTATATTGTTAATCAGTAAATGATTAACAGTATCAGCAATGAATATAAAATACATACAATACACACATTAATACTATAGATACTGTAGATAGATAATACACACCAACATTTCAATCTAAAAATATAGCTCCTAATGAGAGAAATTTGAGGACAACTTGCTTTAAACTTCTTTGGTACATAAAACATAAATACCAGTCTTTGCAAAATCCACTGACATAATGCTGGATACAAATACTTCAGAAAAATATTTTTAATCATTTCAAATACTGAAAGTAGTTTTCTATGAAAAAAATTTGACAAGCTTCAAGCTAAAGCCAGCCTTACTTTGCAATGCATAATGAGTTTTCCTCTCTCTTATTTATAACGACTGCTAACATGCTAACACAATATAGAGTTGTAACCTGAACACACTACTTCCTTTGAGAGTCCAAAGTAATATATGAAAAACTGACTTTTTGCTACATTTTACTAAATTACCACACTCAACCACATCTTTTTTTCAGACAAGCAAGGACAACTTATTAGTTCAGCGATCAAATGGGGAAAACATATTGGAATACAGTATCTTTTGCTTCAGCATAATTTCATCAGCAATGCAGTATTTACAGAAAGATACAATATATAGAATTAATTTACAGCATCACCTTTAATTAGGAGCTATACGACCAGACAACCTCCTTGCTAACTTGTCCTTTTTAAGCCTACTGTTCTGGAAGAACTTAAATGTTCTCCTTTTTACTGTGAATGGACCCCAGAAGGCAATGTTATTGATAAATTATATGTAATAAACATATAAAATAGTTTTGAATTTAATAATAATAATAATAATAATAATAATAATAATAATAATAATAATAACTTAATGACTTAAGTCATTATTATTAATAATAATAATAATAATAATAACTTAACAACTTAATAATTAGCTATTAATTTTTTCATTTTCTTGTAAACCGCTTTGTGAATTTTTCAGTTGAAAAGAGGTTGAATTTTTCAGTTGAAAAGCTTTGTGAATTTTTCAGTGAATTTTTCAGTTGAAAAGCGGTATATAAATACTGTAGATGTAGATAATAATAAAGCAACAGTGTTTAAATTACCGTAACCACATGAAATCAATTTACAAATGTACGTGGCTATTATTTTTGGCACATTCTACGTTTTTCTTGCCTACATTTCAGTTCCTACATTTTGGGATGCCTTGTCTTCTTTTGCAGTTATGACATGGGGTCACCTTTGTACGCTTACTACTTTGGTACCATTGAGGATGGCAAAACTAAAACGGCAACAAATGGGTCTACAATGAAATGATTACTGTACATTGTGACAATGAAACTACCAGTATCCATGTGGTAATTACTATGAGTAAAAATTAGGAGAGATTTAAGGCCAAGTGTATTTTCTCCAACCAATTCTCCAACCCTGGATATCTTAAATTGTTAAAATAGAAAAAAATATATACTTGGGAGTGCAGATAAGGAGTTAGGTGGGTAGATGCAGAGCAGATGAGGAATTATCAAGGGCGGTGGCTGAATATATAAAGTTTCTTTTAAGTTAAATATTTCTGTGGTGACCACAAATTGATGAATTTATGTATTGTTGCCTGCTCTAATGCTGCCTGGGGTGATCTAGTTGTTTGACTCATCCAATTTTTGTCCTGCACTGCAGGAGATTTTGCAGGCACTTTGATTATGCCAATAAAGACTTCTGTGCTGTGTAAACCTACAAGAAGTGGCGCTTGCCCGTAGCTCCTGATGCCTGCAAGTGGTGCAGTGTGGAGACTTGACCCGCTTTAAAGAAAACTCAATCACTACACGCTCTGTTGCGAGGAAGCAAAATGTCACTTTGAAACCTCAGAGTGGATATGGGTGACATGTGCTGAGTGGAACATCAGTGGGTCTTGCCTTGGGGAAGGCAAGGGAGGTCAAACACCAGGCCAGCCACAAGCGTTGCTGGGCTCGGGACCCCCCTTTGGGAGGTGCATACATGAAATACGCCCAGAAAGGCCGCTGAAGTTCTGGATCAACCCAAAGGGAAACGCTTCCAACAGTCCTCCTTGGCACAACTCTGCCCGCCCTGCCCCTGCATGCGGGGGGAGGGAGGGCACCTGGTGTGGCAGGGGGTAGGCACTCGCCCCCTGCCTCCCCCGCCTCCTCCTCTCCCCCTCCCCACCCCCATGGCACTTACTTCTGGATGAGTTGGGGCAGGCAGGGCGTCTGCGGCATCCCCCTAGCGGGGCCGCTGCTGCCGCTTGGCTGAAGATGGGCCGAGCCGTGGGCATCTCTGTCAGGCTGCTCGGGGCTGTTGGGATCCGGGGCCTGGTTCATGGCAGCCTCCGCCGCCGCTGGGACCATTCAGGCTGAGAAGAGGGGTCAAGAAGCCCAGCCGGCAGCTCCCGAGTCCTTCCTCGGAAGCAGCGGGGCGGGCGGGCGGGCGGGCGGGCAGGCAGGCGACGAGACACCCGACCCCGGCTGGACAGCGTGTCCCGCAAGCACTCGAAGCAGGCGCCGGCGAGTGCCACTCGCACCGGCTCGCTCGCCCCTTCTGGAGGGTGTCTCTGCTGAGGGGGCGGCGGGCAGGCGGGAGGGCGTCGGGGTGAAGGCATTTATATGGCGATGCCTGGCGCAGAGGAGCCAATGGAGGGAGGAGGCGCCCCCTCCGACGCCGGGAGCCTCTTGGAACCCCGGCCCTTGTGGGGATTTCGCTGACTGGAGGGCTTGCCGGGGTGACATGGAGCGCCCACAGCCCGGATAGTGTCTGCTTCTTCGGGAGGAGTGGGTTGGGGGGGAGAGAAGCAGCAACAGCAGCAGCTTCACCCTCCCCCCTCCACAGTAAGAGCGAGAAAACGGGCGTTCAACGGTCATAACGGACGTCCAACGGTCTCCTCAGCCTTTTTGGGGGACGCAACGGTTGGCCCAACGGTCATTCTTCGACCGTTACCCGCGCGCACCCCGCCCTCAGCCCTTCAAACGTTTGGCGCCAACAGCCTCTGTGGTGCACGTGCCCTGGCTTTGCCTTGCCTGCTTGCCTCCACTGCCATGCCTGTGGCTGGCAGAAGAGAACCAACCTCATTCCAGTCAGTGGGGGGCCACAGGCTGGCATGAGGTGGGTTCTCTCCTGCCAGCCACAGGCATGGCAGTGGAGGACCCAAGGACTGGAGCAGGTAGCATGAAACCTTCTCATTAATAAAATATATATAGAGAATGACTACCCATAAAAAGATAGTCTGAACAGAAAATGCAATCAATTTTAATTTTAATAAAAAGTAATTCAGGGCACAATCCTAAGCATGTCTTCTCAGAAGTAAGCCCCATTGTGTTCATTGGGTCTTACTCAGTGATGGGCTTCAAAGAAATTAAGAACTGGTTCTCTGTCCATCTGGCAGCCACTTTTAAATGGCTATTTTTAAACTTTATATGTACTATCTCTTGTTAAGAACCGGTTCTATAGAGTAGGTGCGAACCTGCTGGTGCCCACCACTGGTCTTACTCCCAGGAAAGTGTATTTAGGATTGCAGCCACTGTGTTTTAAATTGACCACATGAAAACAATATATTTTTAGTTTTTTATTTTGTCATGTCCTACATTTTTCTTGGGTATCCTACATTGGGGGGGATCTCGTACACTTTTGTGGTTATGATATATGGTCACCCTGAACCAGAAGTGCCTGCCTTTCCCCCTCCTGCTTGGCAAAGCCCCCAATGGATGCAGGAGAAGGCATGTGCCCTCAGCCTCTCCTCCAGGGGAGAGGTGTTCATGGTGACAATGGCAGCCTCAGCCATTTCACCTCCTCCTCTTCTGCAAGGTAAAAGCAAGAGAGATATGGTGCCCTTTCATCCCATTTGTAATTTATTCCTTCTTGGTCATTGATGCAGCAGTGGGAGGGGGACTGAGAGAGCCACAACTACTGTATGTCCCTCTTCCGAACACGACATAGCAGTGAAGACAAGAATGATGGTAGTAGGTGTAGCTAAGTGAAGCAGGGGAATATATTGCCCTGGGTATCATGCCTTGTGATTTTCAACCTTTTTTATCTCATGGCACACTAACAAGGCACCGAAATTGTCAAGGCACACAATCAGTTGTTTTTACCATTGGCAAGGCACACCTAGCTGTTCAAAGCCCCTAATTTTCTTGTTAATGAAAAGACCCTCCCCCAATTCCTGTGACACACCTATCTGTGGCACACCAGTGTGGCACAACACGCTGGTTGAATATCACTGCTTGAAGTTGTTCCATGCCGTTCCTCCAATGGTAGATCTGAAGCAAACCAGCAGCCTTTAAAGGTTTGGGACCAGAAGTGTGTTTCTAAGACTGCAGAGAGGGGTATTAAAATTCTCCTGTGTCTGAGTGCCGGATGCCTTACTATGCCTGGGGTAGTAGGAGTGATAGCTACCTCATTCACCACTGCCACCTCCCGCCGGTGGCATCTTACTATTTGACATTTACATAATGTACTACTACCACCATTCTTCTGTAGTCTGTCATGGATATTCAGACAGCAGAGGGGAAGGGAGGCAAAGGAAATGAGAAAGGAGCATAAAAAGGAGCAGGCTTATACTAAATAAATTTAAATTATAATAAATTTATAATTTTTTAAATTAAAAAAAATGGAATAGAGCAGTACTACTCAATGTTGTCCATTGATTGGTTCTAGTCCATGAACCAGTGGCTGCCAATCCCCAGCAAAATTTCCAGAAAAGAAACAATAGTGATTATATGACACAGATATGGTACTGATCCCTGGCATACAAGTACTGGGGAGAAAATTGCAAGTCTATCACATCCTTTGAGAAGCACTGGGCTAGAGCATCTCTAATTGGGAGGGACATAGGTGAAAGTCCCTCAATGATGTGACTTACAGGAGTCTTACACCTCTATCTTCCACCAGTCTGCCACCCCAGGAAAAAACCTCATGCAGTTGCAGAGAACAGCCAATTTGGCTTCTAGTCCTAAAAGCGGATCCATCCATCTCGGTTAACTCAGCTGTAACCCTTCCCATTCACTGTTGTAGAGCAGCGTTTCTCAAAGTGGGGGTCGGGACCCCTTTGGGGGTCGCCTACAGCTTTCCTGGGGGTTGCCTAAAGACCCCTGGTGCAGGGGGCCAGGTCAGGCTTGCCAGATCTCTGGCTGTAGCCGTGCGCATGCTGGAACTGACTGACAGCCCCAGGGCCCAATCCTATGCATGCATGCCTACTCTGAAATAAATCCCATTATAGTCAGGAGGTCCTTTACTCCCATGTAAATGTGGATAGGATTGCAGCCTCAGGGCCCAATCCTATGCATGCCTACTCTGAAATAAATCCCATTGTGTTCAATGTGTGCATAGAACACACATTTCATTTGTAACAGTGAAAATACATCCTGCATATCGGATATTTACATTACGGTTCATAACAGTAGCAAAATTACAGTTATAAAGTAGCAATGAAAATAATTTTATGGTTGGGGGTCCCCACAACGTGAGGAACTTATAAAGGGGTCACGGCGTTAGGAAGATTGAGAATCACTGTTGTAGAGGGTGAGAAGATCCATCTCTTGTCAGTAAACCCATGGAAAGACCAGTGCAGGAAATTGCCCTAGGTCCTCCAGCAGCAATATCTGTGCCAGTATTAGCCTTACCCCACCTGGTTGGTGCCAGGTCCTCAAGCATCTTAGGACCAGTATAAGTCTCATGCCCACCATATTAGCTGATTGGCCCTTTCCAGAGGTTCTAGTCATACCTGTTGTTAGCAAATGGAAAAAGTAACTTGCTCATTTCAGTCATTATTGCCTCTGGGATTGCAATACTACCTACTATTCACACTGTTCCTTATAGCTGCTGCCTCTGCTACTCATTTCCCTGAGCAAGTAAGCAGCATGGCAAGTAGGACTAGCTCCATTTCACTTCACTGCACCACTTGACATCGAGGAATACAGTAACAGTTGCTGTGAGGTTGATTCCTCTTTCTGGCAGTAGTTGAATTGTATCTAGTGAACCACCCAAAGGGAGAAAGCTCATAAAGGCTCCCAAGCAGTTGGGGCTGCTGAAAAAGCAGCAGTTTTTGTTTCCCCTTTCCCTAGGCAGTGCAGTGTTTGGGATTTTACCCAGTGGGAGAGAGGAGAGGCAGCTGCTCCTCACAAAGAGGCTTCCCCACCACTGAACTATCATTGATGCCACACACTGATATGTACAGTATTTCTCAAATTGTGAGTTTGGTTCTGGTTCACTGACTGCATGATAATTTGGTCAACTGTTCGCTACACAGGAATAAAGGAACACAGAACATGCTACGAAAATATGAAGATTTTCAAAACAATAATAGGGCAGTAGACACAGTAAGTAATCCCAAATATGGCTGATTTATTACTGTCTTTTATCAATGTTTCATTTTCTAATTTATTGGCATCTTTTTCATTGCCCTCTTATCTTTTGGTTTTATTTCCTCTTGAACTCATGAATGGTTGTACAATAAATCCAATTTTGTCAAAGTGTTCTCTCCTATCTAATTAATTTTATGCAAAATATACATGTGATTTGGTCCATTTCATACAGACCTGCTTCCCTCTAATTACAATTGTGTTTATCAGGCAAAACATGCATAATGTAAGCACCAAATTTGATAAATATCAGATGTTTGAGAGCCTTAGAATTTAAGAAACATTGAAATTATTATTTTCTCACCATGAATATTATACTTACATTTTAATCAGTTGGATCTCAGTTAATACCCTGAAAATAATTATAAACCTTAAAAGCTTTTTTTTACTTTTTGTATTTATTGTGATGCATAAAGGAGTTCAACATATTTCAGTGACAATTATTATCAAAGAGCTGCATGTGGCTTGCAAACCATGGTTTGGCCACCCATTATATTTGTATATATACAAATTATATTTGTAAGCACAAATATATGTGCTTACACCAGTTTAACTTTGCATTTCCCAAAGAAACAGTGAGAATACTGAGAACTGTAAGTTAGAGATAAATTTTCTGGGGCTGCATTCCTGTATACGAGTATATCTACATCCCTGTGATGTAGATATAACTGTATTTACTCAAATGTAATGTGCCATCAAATCTAATGCAGAATCTGATTTTAAAAGGTTTTGAGATAAAAAAAGTGTTTACTGGTTTTTAATGCACAACTGCAAAGCAGGTGCAAAATTTAATTTTACTGCATTAAACAATGAGTTATATGACAATAATTATATGACAGTGGGCTTATGTTATGATTTTTATTTAACTGCACACCTTTATACAACAATGGGTTTATACTACATTTTTAATTACAGTAAACAGTTAAAGTACATACTGACCTATTCTTAGAATCAAAATACAGTATTTAGTAAAATCTAATCCGCCATTGAATATGATCCATACCCAATTTTGGGGGACCAAATTTAGCTGAAAAAGGTGACTATTAGTTTCAAGTAAATATGTTACTTTAAATTTCCTGCCTCTCTTTTTAAAAGGTGTATTTCCACATTGGGTTTCTCTGAAACCTATCCCTCTTGAACTAGGTCATCCATACTTGGTTCTGTGATGATTAGAGCAAGAGTTGTAGTAGTATATGATTTGTCTGCTTGAATTCCTGAGCCTATAAATATCAGTTACAGTGTGCAAGGTTATGAAAGATAAGTGTCCGTGACCTGTCCCTTTCCCCTCACGTATTCTTTTCATCTTTTTCTCTCCCCGGTGAATGGCTCAGAAGAAAAGAAGGAAATAACTCAGTATGTGAATGAAGGTCATGAGATCTCATAAAAAAGGAACAAATGTGTCCATCTGTGAAAGGATCCACCTTAGAGGCGTTGCACGCACATACACACACACTGGTCTCAGACTGCAATCCTGTACTCACTTAGAACTGTGCCATCAGAGTCTGACCTTCAGAAGAGCTGCCAACCATTGTCAGAAATCCTTCGCTTTCTCAAAATCTGAAGTTTTCAAAGTTACTAAAGGCAGGAAATTATTAGTTTAGTTTACAGTGCAATCTTATATGTGTTTACTCAGAAATAAGTCTGACTGCTTTCAGTGGGACATATTCTCAAAATAAGTGTATAAGACTAGCCCTAGACAAAAAGCTAGAAGATACAGAAGCAATAGAGAACCAGAGTCTTCCAATCCTGTGGGAAGAAAATTCTGTAAAATTGTAAGTCAATATGTCCTTTAGGTTTGGATTTATTTTTTGCTCAGATCTTAAAATGTCTATTCATTTGTGAAATATGATTCTCCAACTGCACTACATCTGGTGCAGACATTCTCACCTGTACAAGAAGAATGTACATTGGGTATAAAAATATTGCCAATCTTGGGGAGTGGAAAATTCTGATTTCACGTAGTTTACACTCCCTTGGCTAAGGGAGTAAATGATTTTACCATATGCAAAAAGAGTTGAAGTAAAAACAGTTATTTTAATTTACACAACTCTAATAGATGTATAACTCTAACTCTATAAGGCTGCAATCCTAAAGACACTTTCCTGGGAGTAAGACCTATTGAACACAATGGGGCTTACCTTTGAGTAGACATGGTTAGGATTGCACCCTGTGTCTAAAGGAACAGTACTATACTTTATTCTAAAAAATACAAATGAGTGGCATAGTGAAGAGGATCAAGGAATAGCAATTGCACTGGACAGCAAACTTTATGGAGTGGGAAGCAACAAGCTGAGTTTGACACTAATAGCCATATTGTGAACATCTTGATATGTAAGAATAATACCACCATTTTATATATCATCTGGTAGGTAATTTAGTGCAGAATGCAATGGAGTAAACTGCAATCGAATATCAGTATTCTATCAAACATTATAGCCAATTAACCAGAAAATAAAATCACATCTGTCCTGTGGAACAAAAGTGGATTTCTTAAACTCAAAACTGACCCATGAGATTGGAGTGCAATCCTTTTTATTATTATTTTATTGAAAATCAAACATAAATACACAGCAAACAATTTCGTTCTGGTTTCATTCGCATCACCAGTCAGGCCCTTCCAAAGACTCTAGGACTGTGTGATGCAGCGGCGTATAATTCTAGCTGAACCCAGAAGAGCAGCTTTCTGCAACTGGCAGAGTGATATTTTATCAATGCCAATAGTTTTCAGGTGCCTGCCAAGATCTTTGGGCATTGCACCCAGTGTGCCTATTACCACTGGAACCACCTGCACTGGCTTGCACCAGATACGCTGTAATTCAATTCTTAGGTCTTGGTAGCAGGAGATCTTTTCCAGTTGTTTCTCCTCAATTCTGCTGTCACCTGGTATGGCGATGTCAACAAGCCACACCTTACTACTTTCTATGATGGTGATATTTGGAGTATTGTGTTCCAAGACCTTGTCTGTCTGTATCCTGAAGTCCCACAGAAGTTTGACCTCATTTGTGACCAGTTTTTCAGGTTTGTGGTCCCACCAGTTTTTTGCCACTGGCAGATGATACTTTTGGCATAGATTCCAGTGGAT
Source organism: Cryptoblepharus egeriae (assembly GCA_030015325.1). Classification (NCBI taxonomy): domain Eukaryota; kingdom Metazoa; phylum Chordata; class Lepidosauria; order Squamata; family Scincidae; genus Cryptoblepharus; species Cryptoblepharus egeriae. The sequence goes on from JAREYC010000006.1 coordinate 53,165,947, forward strand.
CATCTGGGCAACAGAGTTGTGCCTCAGTTTGTAATCAGTCTGCGCAATCTTCTTGCAGCCACTTGGAATGTGGTCGATGGTTTCATCCACTTCTTTGCAGAGCCAGCATTTGGGGTCATGGGCTGATTTTTCAATTCTGACCTTGATGGCATTTGTCCTGATTGCCTGTTCTTGGGCAGCAAGTATCAGGCCTTCCGTCTCCTTCTTCAGTGTTCCACTCGTGAGCCACAACCAGGTCTTATCCTGATTCACTTTTCCTTCTGTCTTGGTGGATCTTTTATCCACCCAGCACTTCTGTTGTAATCTTTCTTGGTTTCCCATAAGTTTTTCCAGAGTTGAGTAGTTGCATTTTTTCAGGTTTTATTACTTTTATATCTGCTTTCTGATTCAACGTCTGGTAGAACCGCCTTTGATCTAACTGGAACATTTGATTTTGTCTGTACTGGATGATTCTGGCTTCATATCTTTCAATTTTTCTGGCTGTTGCTGTTATCTGCTGCCTCACAATTTCCATGGCTTCTTCAGTCTTCCTTGTGTTCAGCCAGTACTTTTTGACCAGGTATTGCTTGGTTTTGTCATTCCTCAGTGTTTTCTCCTTCATGTTCTTTAAATTACTTGCATCTGATTGCAAACTCTTGATCTTCAGTTCCAGCCTGATTTTCCATTTTGGTTTTCCAGTTGATTTTCTAGAGGACTTTGGTGGTTCAATTCCCAGTTCTTCTGTTACTATCACTGCTGTGCTGCAGGCGAGCTGACTGGTTTGTTCAATAGATGTTATGTGAATTGTTGCAAGTGCAGCATTGGTGTCTTTTATTAGTGGTGCTAGGTGCTTTCTGGGTACATACTTTCAGAGCTTGAAGCCTTGTCCTTTCTGCATTTGAGGCAGCATGGGTCAGGATTTTATCTTTCAGTTCTTGTTGCCTTGTAGTCAGTATTCCTGGCAGCTCACCAAGGCCTTCAGGTTCTTGCTCAGCTTCACACAAAATTTCCATGCTTTCTTCTGGTTTAGTGCCTCCCAATATGGGAGCTTCTCCCACATCCACTACAGAAGTCTGCTGTTCTTCAGTTTTGCAGCTTTTCCTTATTTCTTCCAGTTCAACATCAGTGAAGATCTTTTTCCGGACTATGAATCGTTCTGGTCAGCCAGTCTAAGATGGGTTGTATCTGAATGTGGGAATTCTTGGTTCCAGAGCTGGTACATCCTCTTCTGGTAGCCACGCTTTTCAGGTTCTGAGTTATAGTAGCACTTCATGATGATCCAATTCTCTAAGATGGAGTATTTCTGCCGCTTTTGTGGTTGTCCATTTGCTCTTCCCGATCCAGTAGCCCACTTGTCGATGGATGTCCAGGATCATCAACATCCGCCGTGGACCTTTTTATCCTGGGCAATGGCCGAGCCAGTATAGACTTCGGATTCTTTTCTTTCATCATATTGATTTATGGGTATGGGTGCAGCAGTGGATGTTCCCTCAGTGGCTCTTCAGCCACACTCCAGAAGAGGGAAGGCAGGAGTAATCACCATGGGAGCCCCAGATCTTCATTCCTTCTAGACTTTTCGTCCAGTCCTGGACAGCCCCTCCTCCCAATAAGTGACTCTGTTACCTGGGAATACAGGAATAATCACTATGAGAGCTTTAGGGCCTCCTTCCTTCTAGTCTTTTCCTCTAGTCCTGGACAGCCCCTCCTCCCAGTAGATGACTCTGTTACCTGGGAATACAGGAGTAATCACTATGAGAGCTTCAGGGCCTCCTTCCTTCTAGTCTTTTCCTCCAGTCCTGGACAGTCCCTCCTCCCAATAGATGGCTCTGTTACCTGGGAATACAGGAATAATCACTATGAGAGCTTCAGGGCCTCCTTCCTTCTAGTCTTTTCCTCTAGTCCAATGATTCTCAATCTTCCTAACGCCATGACCCCTTTATCAGTTCCTCATGTTCTGGGGCCCCCCATAAAATTATTTTCATTGCTACTTTATAACTGTAATTTTGCTACTGTTATGAATCGTAATGCATATCCAATATACAGTATGTATTTTCATTCGTACAAATGAAATGTGTGTTCTATGCACACATTGAACACAATGGGATTGATTTCAGAGTCGGCATGCATAGGATTAGGCCCTGAGGCTGTCAGTCAGCCCCAGTGCGCATGCAACTACAGCTGGAGGTCTGGCAAGCCTGACCTGGCCCCCTGCACCAGGGGTCTTTAGGCGACCCCCAGGAAATGTCTAGGCGACCCCCAAAGGGGTCCCGACCCCCACTTTGAGAAACACTGCTCTAGTCCCTCCTCCCAATAGATGGTTCTGTTGTTGTTGTTGTTGTTATATTATTATTATTATTATTATTATTAATAATAATAATAATAATAATAATAATAATAATAATAATAATAAAAACAACTTTATATCCCGCCTTTCTCCCAGAGGGACTTGAGGCAGCTTACAAAACAATCCATAAAGACATCAGCAATAAAATCCAGTTCATGGGTAAACAGTTAAGACATGCATCTTAAAAACAAATATAGAACATCTACATTAAAACATTGATTAAAACCATAATAAAAGAGTTGTGCAGTAGTGTCACGGGTACGTCTATTCTTTCTGCCAGTTCCCCCACTTACAGTGACTTGGTCATCTAGGACGACGGAGATCTGGGTCCCATCATCGTCATCCTCCCCCCGGGTGTACATCTTCAATGACAGCCACACCAGTAAGTCAGGAGAAAATATGTTTACTTTGTTCCACACTTGATTACCAACATTTAACTCTACCTTTTCTTTACAGGTTCACCCACAACAACAGGATGCCCTCCAGTACCGAACAGGTAAGTCCTCCCAACTTTTTCATAACAGTGTCCACAACTTAAATATCTCTTTTCTCACTCTCTTTCTTTTCTCTTTTAGGTGACTTGCATCTCTGTCCCAGACCGTCCCGTCTCTTGGGTTCTTTCTCCTGTTTTTTCCATGAAGGGGGGCGGGTGAACCAGGAGGTGTCATCTTCAGCTGTCTTTATCTCTGCTTCCCTTTCACTGGTTGTCCCTTGTATTTCTTGAGTGAGGAAGGGGGTCTCCAACCCCTTGTTTGCGGGGTTCTCTTGGTATGCTAGATAGTCCCGGGCTCCTTCCAGGGGAGTTCCTCTCTCCACAAGACCTCCCGCTCCTCGCCTTCCTGGTCTCTTATATCTTGGACTCCTCCCCCCATCTCTTCCCGCCAAACCCCCACCAATGAGGAAACTCCTCTTGGGGCATACCATCTGGTTGACGGGCCCACAGTTATGCCCCTCTTTGCTGGGCCACCCTTGCCCCCAGTCTTCCAGAGTTCCAGCATGTCCTCCATCCTCCAGACCTCTACTGCATCTGGGAAAGTCTGAATATTAAGGGGGGGGGGTATTCCGGTCTGTTCCACACCCTCAGGCTCTCTCCCATGTGCACTCCCATAGGTTCCATATTGAATCTCTGGTACACATCCCAGTCCACATCACAAGTAGAAGCAGTCAGTCTAAAAAAATTGCTCTGGAATTGGCAGGGTGGCTGGCCTGTGCTGAATTGGGGCTGCTACTGTGCTACCATAGGGAAGGAGAAACTTTTCCACTTTTTCAGCGTAAGACAAAGGCAGCCCCAGTGAGAATACTTGCAGCATTCCCAGACTGACACAAAGGATTTGCACTGGCCTAGGGAGTCATTTGGATTGCACTGTGACTGTTTACTTCAGTGATTTTCAACCAATGTGCCATGGACAGTCCTCAGATATGCCGCAGGAATTTGGAGATTGACATTCATTAATAGGAAAATTGGGGGATTTGAACAGTCTGATGTGCCTTGTCAATGGTAAAAATAATTGATTGTGTGCCTTTACAATTTCAGTGCCTTGTTAAGTGTGCCATGAGATGAAAAAGGTTGAAAATCACTTGTTTACTTAATGAAATTACTTTTGGCTGGATTTCCCTCAAACTTCACTTGTTTAAAACCCTGGGTGTGATGTCAGTGGTTGTAACACATTTCCAAGCCATGACTTACAGGGCATAGAAAGATGCTCTTTGCTCTCTTATATAACATCAGAACAAGGGAACATCCACTAAAATTGAATGTTGGAAGAGTTAAAAAAATATTTCTTTACCCAGCATGTCTTTTGTTTGTAGAAGTTCTTGCCACAGGATGTGGTGATGGCATCTCAAAGCCTTTATGAAGGGATTGAACAAATTTCTAGAAGAAACATTTATCACATGTTACAAGCCATGATGTCCCTATGCAACTTTTATCTAGATGTCCCAGCTTATCTGACAGGTTCGGGACTGAAGCTGTGGTGAAAAGCAGAAATGGTTGAAAAGTAGAACCCGGTCTTTTTTAGTTTACAAAAGTTGCTTCCGATGCACCTGGAATGTGGAGAGCTTAGCACCCTTAGCTGTATATCACTTTGGCAATTTCACTCCAACTTCACATGTGAGTAGGATTTAATAAGTGGGTCTGTAGCCATCATGTGTGATTTCAGCTTTGAAATAATCTGATTATTGTTAATGTGCTCTAGTGCTCAGTTCTTTATACTTATGGTGCTCACCAACTAGTGCTCAGTTCTTTATACTCATAGCAACTCTGCAACTCAATTGTGAAATATGCTTTATTTATCATATCCTCTCCTTTGCTGTGCTAGTTATTTAATTGTAAACATGCATTATTTGTTTTTTAATATGTAGACTCATTAGCAGATGCCACAGGATGGTACATGAGGGCACTTCCGCAACCCCCTCCTCCACCTTTTTTCAGGTCTTTCCAAAACCTTAAGCGGGCCAAGGAGGTTGCGTATTGCTGCTCCAGCCTTCAGACGTGACTACTGGTGGGTGAGGCGTCATTGGGATAGCATTTTGTAGTCCTGTTCCCAGGTAGTATCGGTGTTAGGATCATAATTGTATACAATTGAGTAATTGTATTCTATTGCTGCTCATAGTTACACTTTGATATTAACAAGATTTCACTGCATGAATACATGTATCTATATGTAGATATATATTGAACTGGAGAGAGGCCAAAAATGAAAAAGGTCTTGAATGTCATGATAGAAATGAATATATTCAAAAAATTTACTTCACACTACGTTATTTTTTCTCTTGTACGGTGTATTGAATATGTAGGTTTAGAAATATTGTAACAATTTTCTTGCTTATGCTAGAACTGTTAGGTTCTATATCTCTGCTATTTTCAGCTTTTATCAACTGTACTAACGAAAAGCTTACCCACATTGGAGTAAAATTCCCCCATACACCATCCCCCCGTGTATCAATCCCCCATATACATCAACACTCTATGCACATCCACCCCATGTGCATCATCCCCCCTATGCACATCAACCCCCATGCTCATCAACCCCCATGCGCAAATCCCCCATGCGCAATAACCCCCGCAACATTCCCCATGTTCTTCCCCCATGCGCAACATCCCTGCATGTGCAACATCCCCATGTGCATCATCCCCATGCGCAACATCTCCCATGCGCATCAAACCCCCATGCTCATCAAACCCTCATGCGCATCATCTCCCCATGCACATCAACCCCCATGAGCATCAATCCCCAATGTGCATCACCCCCATGCGCATCACCTCCCCACGTGCATCTTCCCATGCACAACAACCCCCATGCACAGCATTCTCCCCAGTGCCACCTCTTCCTCCGAACAACATCACCCCATTGCACCAGGCACTGAGAACCAAATTGGCTGGATGTTGGTCAGTCTTCCATGTTAAGTATAGGACAAAAACACATTGCACCCCTTTTCAGCCCCTTAAGGGTTAAATTTTTCTGCATCGGTTCTTGGTGGGTGTTCATGTGACAGAAAGAACACCCTCCCCATTACAGTCCGGTGGTTGGGGAAGAGCATCCCTCAGTCACCAATTCCTGAATGCAAAGTATAGGGAGGAAAACATGTTGTGCCCCATTTCACCCACTTCCGGTTGGAATTTCCAAAAATTGGTTCTGTGGTGCCTGCCTAATAAGCAAACCCAGGAGTCCCTGCAACCAGTCACAGCTGCAGTATGAGACTGCAGTACAGGGTGATGGATGGAAGAGGATTGTTGGAGTGGCTGGCTATATTCAGAGGTTAATGGGCTGTTATAATTGTCCTGTATCCTGAAGTTGAGAGGCAAGGGTTGCAGTTAGGGTGGCCAAGGACTCAAAATTTTTGCCAACACTTCAATTTTTACTCATGGACCCCTATTGGTCTACTCAGATTTATACCTGCTCCTGAGATGGTATAACTCTGAAGAGCTGGAAGACAGCATTTCTGCCCTGGAAACAGGCTCTGGATACGGCTAAACTGCACTGATCTATGCCATGCTGAACATCCCCCTCAACATGCCTCTCCTGAACTGCCTAGACTGGCACAGCTAGGCCAGCCCAATTCCATCTCTCTTGGGCCACCATATGTTGACTTACACTGGCCCAAGCCTTTCTGAGTGTGCTGTCCTTTCTTCAAATTCGGCCACCCCAGTGATAGATAGGGTAGCCCAAGTGCTCTTCAAGATTGCCATAGTTTGTTCAAAGCATTTAAGGCTACAGTCCAGAGTAACTATCGGATCTTTTACCATATGTCTACCATATTTTACCATATGTTGGTCTATGGGACCAACATAATTACGGTGCCACCTATGGGAAACCTATGGGAAATGCATAGCGCAATCCAGAGTAAGTGCCTCTTATGACTTCCCATAATTACTCTGGATTGTAGGGTAAGGCACATAGTTATCTTTTCTATAGCAATAAATTTGCCACGTTTGTGTCTAAAGTGGCTCCTATGTATGGCATGCAGAAGTTCAATTTTTTAAAAGAATTTTTTCTGAAGATGCAAATATAAATTAGACAGACTATATAATACTAGATTTTAACTCTTTTGGTGGTACTAAAGGCAAGGCAGTTCTCCACAAATAAGTATGGCAATTAGATGCAGGAAAAAAGGGTGAGAAAGCAATCATCAAAAGAAGGTTGGTAAGCATGCCATCGCATACTCACCTTCTGCCTACAGTACAGATTATTTAGGGCACAATCCAGAGCAAGTTCAGCCTGCTCTGCCCTAACTGCTCTCTATTCTGTATCCAGACCAGAAAGTTATGCTGCATCCAGAGAGTCAGGAAGCCTGGGCTGCCCTAACTGCTCCATAATATGTTAAGAAATTGACACATGGGGAGGACTTGCTCCTGAGGAGACACCCCTCAGATCACACTGAACAAGGAACAGCTGTGGTGCCTACAGTGGTGACACGACTCTGCACATCACCCGGTTCGGAAGTCTGTGCATTACCCCTGGGATGCACGCACCTCCCTACCTGGACTGCGCAGTTGCCAAAGTTGGCGCCTGCGCAGTTGTTTCTGAAGCCAACTGGCTTCAGAAAGAGTACTGCACAGGCACCATCTCTGATGCCTGCACAGTACTTTTCTGAAGACTTTCGGCTTCAGAGGAGACTGTGCAGGCGTCAGAGTTGGTGCCTGTGCAGTACTCTTTCTGAAGCCGTTCGGCTGCCACTTCCTGAGTGAGGCCGAATGGCCGTGCAGAGGCGCGGACTTCTTCTGCTCTATGGAAGTCTCCTCTGAAGCTGTTTGGCATGCTCAGCCTGTTTCTGCGCAATGCACCTCAGCTGGCCGTTGAGGCCAGCTCCGAGGACGAGCGGCAGCTTCTGGCTGCTACTCTGCCTTGGAGCAGGCCTGAATGGGCGTGCTGATGCCTGGGGCCTGCCAAAAGACAGTCAAACTTCTCCGGCACATCACCCCATACAGAGCGCATAACCCAATGCATCCCACACCAGCCGCACCAGTCTGGTGACGCCACTGGGTGCCTGCCTTATAAGGAGTCCCTGATGAGATGCCAGTACATTCTACAGTGAATTACAAGGGGCTTCTTGGAGTGACCTGCTGTATCCTGAGGTTTGTGGGCAGCCATAGTTTGTTCCATATCCTGAGGTTGAGAGGCAGGGGTTGCAGCTATGCTGGCCAAGAACTCAGATTTTTGGTCAACACTGCCATTCTTACTCGGGCTTTATCATGGACCCCTATGAGTCTACTCATTACTATACCTGCTCCTGAGGTGATATATATCTGAGGAGCTGGAAGAGGGCATTTCTGCCTTGGAAACAGGCTCTGGATACAGAGTAACTGCTCTGCCCTAAGCAATGCTAAACATGCCCTCAACATGCCTCTCCTGAACTACCTAGGGCAGAGCAGCTAGGGCAGAGCAGGTCCACCTCTCTTAGGGCACCGTGTGTTGCCTTGCTCTGCCCTAAGCCTCTTCCAGAGTAACTGGGGTGGAGCATCTTGCAATTGCTCCACCCTAGTGATAGATAGGGCAATTAGTGTATTAATACACTGAGCAATACACTGTATTAATACCTGGCAATGCTAATTCTGTTTCTGTAACTTTTATATGTTTTGCTAGATCTGTCCATTACTTAGCAGTCAGTTGAAAAAGAAGAAACAAATTACAAAGTTTAAAACATCTCAGATGTTTGTGCTTTTAAGTAGATTCAGTGGAAAGGGGGGAAAATAGCAAATATAATTTCTCAGTTACAGAAAAAAGGCAATGTGGTAGTGTTGTGCATATATTTTGCCCTGATTAATCCCATACAGATAGCATGATATCCTGAAAGCAGTTTTCTTTCAGATTTAATGAACCAAATAGCTTATAAATACGGTTATTTTATCAGATACAAGGTGGGACAGAGTGCCTATAATTTTAACCGTTGTACAGAAGAGGGAATTTTGGCAGGTGGAGTTCAGTGTGGAAAGGCTTAAAAACTGTATCTGCCAAAAATTCTTTCTTCTATACTTAGTTTGAAGTAAGGGTATAGACACACTGTCCTGCCCTACTCAAAGTTTACAATAGTCCAGTCAACTTAAGGATAGTTATAATTCAAAACTGAATTATAACCCTGGGATCATGAATACTGCCTATGTCATCAAGTAGGTCATGATTTACAGGGTTGTAAAAGAGTATTTTATGGAGACAAAGCCACCAAGCATTACTTGACAAATGCCAAATTTGCCTATGTTATCATGGGGTAGCTGAAACTTCCCATCAGAGAGGCTTCTGTCAGCTAACTGCTCCTGATTCAGTATAGCATTTTTTAAAGTACAGTAATATACAGTAGTCTTTGAATACAGTGAAAGGATATTATGGTCTTTCTCCCTAACCCCCAACCCAAAGCTGGTGACAGCATAATCCTTGACCTAAATTCATTAAGTTAAGTCTGGAGTGTGCAGCTGATCATACCTTAGATACTTACACATGCTCTTGATCCCAAAATACTGTCTTATGTCATGAGTGACTAAGTTCCTGCTCCTTTCTCAGTTCAAACAGTAATGTGTATCACTGTGACAAAAAATTACAAAGAAAATAAGAGCACAGCTTTATAGGCCACAAATTATGGCTTCACAATGTTGTTGTTTTTAATATAAAAACAAATGTTCAAAATAGGCTTCTTTTGGTTACAAATATTTTTTAAAACAAATAACTTTTTATAAAGCTATAATTGCATCTTTCACCATTTTCCACTTTCATTTTGTTAATTCTTAGAGAGATCCTGAATCACCCCAACTTTTAATTTGTTAACTTTAATTCATGTTAAGATAATGTGAACTCTTTTCTCAATAAATCAAAAAAGCATTTGTTTTCAAAATTATTGCAAGCATGACTTTTATATTTTTCAATAAATATAAACATGCTTACATTGTTTATACTAGCCTAATAATAAACTTTTTCACTGTAAGATTAATTAGCAAAACTATATACCATATATCAAATGAAAATTAATTTTAATTGGTGTTCCTTAATTTTATAAAAAAATAAACATCTATTTCTAAACTTCCCTTTAAAAAAGTGTTAGAAATATCATTACATACTGAAGACTCATCAACATCCCAACTCCTGGACCTAGAAATGCGAAATTTGAGGAGAGCATTCCTTCTGTGATATAGTTACCCACTAAGAACCAATTTTGAGAAATTCAAACAAGACAGGGTAAAAAGATTTTGGTCCCTATTCTTAACATTGAAGAATCACTGTTTTATCAACACCCAGCCCAACCCCGCTGGTGCCCGGTAGGGATGTCTGGTGCTCATTGGTGCCTGCTGTCTGCTGGTTTCCAATGATGCACTCTGCCTGTTGGTATCTGGTGCATGCCAGTGTCCAGTACAGATGCCTGTTACACGCTGCTGCCCGCCACTGCCCCATTGTACCTTCTACTGCCCACTGCCTGCAGTGTTCAGCGGTGCCTACTAGTACCCAGCAGTGCCTACTGCTGCCCAGCCATCCCCAGGCCCACAATTATTCCTGAAATTTTACTCCACAGCAATGGGTTAATTAAATCCACAGTGATGGGTTAAGGTTAGTTTCAAATTAGTGTAGGACTTGTTTAAAACTAAATTTTATTATAGTATTTCTAATTTGCAGAAACACATTCTCTGTGGTTTGTCATAGAATTATATCACTTAAAGACCCAAAAGACTAATAGCACAATCCTGTGAGGTGGTTAGGTTGGCGGAAGTCCCTTGCACCAACAGGGTGTCATAAAAGTCCATAAGGCTCTTCTACACTACCCCACAACTACTACTACACTTTCCACACTGTGGCACAACTCTACTGGGATGGCACAGAGGGATGTTGGCCTTTCCAGGCAAGTGCAGGGACTGGGGATGAGGCAGCAGAGGGTGTTCTGTGTGGAGGACAGTTGGCATAAGGCAGGACAGGTTGGGCAGGCGGGAAGGGAGTGGGAGGTGGGGCTTGGATCTGGCAGTTATGTTGAATCCAAACCTCATTTCCTGGGCAGCCAGGAGAAGCTTCTGGCTGCTCTGGTCTGCTTGCACTTAGGCACTTCCAGAGGTGGCCTGACTAGACTGATTGGGGCTTCTGCAGCCCTACTGAGGAGAAAGAAATGAGCCTCCCCTTCCAGTAGCAGCACAGCAGCAGTCCAAATACTTCAGTTCAGGCAAGACAGCTTGCCTAAACCTTTGCAAGTTTGTGCTGCCACAGCCCAATCCTAAACCTGGCTGCTAGACGAGGTGCATCAATGCCAAAATTGTGACTGCTACACTCAGTGGCACACCCAAGGCCAACGGAGATCTCCTTGGACTTGGGTCAAAGCAATGGGGCTTTTCAAGTCTACACTGGCTATTTTGCTGCCACAGACTTGTGAGACTCTGTCAGGGCATGTGCCCTGAGCATGTGCAGGCCAGCAACTAGGTTGCACATGCCCATTTCCTGGCCTGGAGCAAATTCGGCAGGCCAGAGTCAGCAGGGCTCTGGCCTCCAGTCCTGGCAAGGTCTGACCAGCCAGGCGTCTAGTCACTGGGCTGCGCATACCCAGATTGCTCCAGGCAGGAGCAAACTGAGCAGGTGCAGCCTGGGCACTGAGATGCACATGAGCAGTTCACTCCTGTCTGAGCCAAACTGCACATGAGCAGTCCTAACTGATGTGTAGCACATTTGCAACACCCAGTATATGAGCTTAGCACCAAAGTTGCAACTGTTTGGGATTGGCCCCTAAGTAAAATGCCCTGATGCAGTGTATGGTAATCTAACTATGCTCCATACATTAATTCATGTAATCAAGACTATAATGTTTCACAAAAGTAGAGAGCAGAAAAAAATAGACTTACTATAACAAAGTGCCAGAAGAGAATAACTTCAGAGTATTCAAGTGCTGTAAACTACGTTTTTAGCTCTTTTGGAAAAAAGGTCTTTGTATAATGGTGCAATCCTAAGTCTGTCTATTCAGAAGTAAGTTCTATTTTATTCAGTGGGACCTACTCCCAGGAAAGTATGTTTAGGATTGCAGCCTAACTCCCATAAAGCAGCATGAGTGTCCCATTCCAAAATGGTGGTGCCTACGGCCAGATTCCAAGACGCCTGTACATATCTTTTGCAACGCCCCTGAACTGTAGTCATGACAGCTCCCCCAGGAGATCCTGACCTCCACTTTGAGAACTACTGGCCTAGAAAACAGAATGTCTGCAACTTCTTATGCGTAGTATTCTTATTTTTACTTGCTATATTGAATCAAAAGCCTTGAATGATGCAAATGCTTAAACTTGATTGAATGGAATCAGAATTGGACCTTTTGTACCGTATTATTTTTAGCACTCTGAAAAGCCAAAGTTTGGTTTTATGTGTGAGTTCATTATTGTTACTATATTGCTTTTATTTGCAGCACAAATATTTTATATTATAATACTGTATATAGCTTTTATATATATTTGCCATTATTGGATTACACATTTTGTGACTTTATCTTATACATTTTGCTTTGATGGAACCTTACTATTCTTATGTTTGCATAACACTATTGTTATCAATCCATATAATTAGTATAATTATATGGTTATATTCAGTTATAAAACTGAATATACTGTATGAATTAGACATAACTGTAATAAATAATAAAATATGGCTATGCTCTGATAGATTTTATAAAATTATTAAACATAATTTTATACAATTCCTAGAGTAGGTTTTATACATCACCCTTTCTGGCTATTTAAACAATGAAAAAGAGGTCAAATGACATCCGTTGTGATTTATTTTTACTGGATGATCAGTGGTGAAACAAGATATGCATGACTTGCATTAGCTTGGCCTTCACTTTCCTTTGATGATTACGATAGAATTTTCATTACAGTGCATGCGGATTTGTCTGAGTCACTTACAATAACAAGCACTGAGTATTAAAATAAAAATGCAGCTCTCAGAATCTCAAGCTCTATCATTCAAAATTACAATGAAAGTATCAATAATAAAATATTAACATTGCTTGTCAACTCCAGTTCCCACAAAATAATAAAACAGCTTGGAAAACCTACGTAATTGTTATAATTCGGGCTAAAATAAAAAATAAAACCACTTTTGTTTTATTACGATACTAGCAAAAAAGGGTACCCACGTTGCGGGAGTAAAATTCTCCCTTATGCTATTCCCCTCATATGCATCAACCCCCCCGTGCTCAACTTCCCCATGTGCAACTTCCCCCATGCACATCAACCCCCCCATGCGCATCAACCCCCCGTGAGCAACTTCCCCCCACGTGCATCAACCCCTATGCGCAACTTCTCATGTGCAACCTCCCCATGTGCATCAACCCTTCATGTGCAAATTCCCCCCATGCGCATCAACCCCCATGTGCAACTTCCCTCCATGCGCAACTTTCCCCCATGAGCAACTTTCCCCCATGAGCAACTTCCCCCCATGCGCAACTTTCCCCCATGCGCAACTTCCCCATGCGCATCTTCCCCCATGCGCAACTTTCCCCCATGTGCAACTTTCCCCCATGCGCAACTTCTCATGTGCATCTTCCCCAAATGCGCAACTTCCCCCCATGCGCAACTTCCCCCCATGCGCAACTTCCCCCAGGCGCAATTTCCCCCATGCGCAACTTCCTCCCATGCGCAACTTTCCCTCATGCGCAACTTTCTGCCATGCGCAACTTTCCCCCATGCGCAACTTTCCCTCATGCGCAACTTTCCCTCATGCGCAACTTTCCCCATGCACATCAATCCCCCCATGCACATCAACCCCCCATGCGCAACTTCCCCCCACGTGCATCAACCCCCATGCGCAACTTCTCATGTGCAACCTTCCCCATGTGCATCAACCCCTCATGTGCAACTTCCCCCCATGCGCATCAACCTCCATGCGCAACTTCCCTCCATACGCAACTTCCCTTCATGCGCAACTTCCCCCATGCGCAACTTCCCCCATGCGCAACTTTCCCCCATGCACAACTTTCCCTCATGCGCAACTTTCCCCAATGCTCAACTTTCTCCATGCGCAACTTCCCCCCATGCGCAACTTCCCCCATGCGCAACTTTCCCTCATGCGCAACTTTCTCCATGCGCAACTTCACCCCATGCGCAACTTCCCCTCATGCACAACTTCCCCCCACGCGCATCTTCCCCCCACACGCATCTTCCCCAAATGCGCAACTTTCTCCATGCGCAACTTCCCCCCATGCGCAACTTCCCCCATGCGCAACTTTGCCCCATGCGCAACTTTCCCTCATGCGCAACTTTCCCCAATGCTCAACTTTCTCCATGCGCAACTTCCCCATGCGCAACTTCCCCCAGGCGCAATTTCCCCCAGGCGCAACTTCCTCCCATGCGCAACTTTCCCTCATGTGCAACTTTCTGCCATGCGCAACTTTCCGCCATGCGCAACTTCCTCCCATGCGCAACTTTCCCTCATGCGCAACTTTCCCCATGCACATCAACCCCCCCATGCACATCAACTCCCCATGCGCAACTTCCCCCCACGTGCATCAACCCCCATGCGCAACTTCTCATGTGCAACCTTCCCCATGTGCATTAACCCCTCATGTGCAACTTCCCCCCATGCGCATCAACCTCCATGTGCAACTTCCCTCCATACGCAACTTCCCTTCATGCGCAACTTCCCTCATGCACAACTTTCCCCCATGCGCAACTTCCCCCATGCGCAACTTCCCCCATGCGCAACTTTCCCCCATGCGCAACTTGCCCTCATGCGCAACTTTCCCCAATGCTCAACTTTCTCCATGCGCAACTTCCCCCATGCGCAACTTCCCCCATGCGCAACTTTCCCTCATGCGCAACTTTCCCCAATGCTCAACTTTCTCCATGCGCAACTTCACCCCATGCGCAACTTCCCCTCATGCACAACTTCCCCCCACGCGCATCTTCCCCCCACACGCATCTTCCCCAAATGTGCAACTTTCTCCATGCGCAACTTCCCCCATGCGCAACTTCCCCCATGCGCAACTTTCCGCCATGCGCAACCTCCCCCATGCGCAACTTTCCCCATGCGCCACTTCCTCCCATGCGCGACTTCCTCCCATGCGCAGCTTTCCCTCATGCGCAACTTTCCCCCATGCTCAATTTTCTCCATGCGCAACTTCCCCTCATGCGCAACTTCCCCTCATGCACATCTCCCCCCATGCGCAACTTCCCCCCATGCACAACTTCCCCCCATGCGCAACTTCCCCATGCGCAACTTCCCCCGTGTGCAACTTCCCCCCATGCACAACTTTTCCCCATGCGCAACTTCCCCCCATGCTCAACTTCCCCTCATGTGCATCTTCCCCCATGCTCAACTTTCTCCATGCGCAGCTTCCCTCCTGCGCAACTTCCCCTCATGCGCAATTTCCCCTCATGCGCAGCATCCTCGCCAGCGCAGCCTCTTCCTCCGAACAACATCCCCCAGTTCACCAGGCACCGAGCACCAAATTGGCTGGAGGTTGTTCAGTCTCCCATGTTAAGTATAGGACAGAAACATGTTGCCCCCTTTTCAGCCCCTGAAGGGTTAAATTTCTCCAGATGGTTCTTGGTGGGAGTTCAGGTGACAGAAGGATCCCTCCCAGAATTCCATGCTTCAGGCCCAGCAGTTGGGGCGGAATGTTGCTGAGTCAGCAATTCTCAATGCAAAGTATAGGGAGGAAAACGCGTTGCGCCCCTTTTCACTCCCTTCCGGTTGGAATTTCCAAAAACCGGTTCTTAGTGCACCCCTCCCTCACGGAAGGAACACCCACCCCAAATTTCACACTTCTAGGCCCAGCGGTTTTGGCAGGGCGGTGATGAGTCAGTCGGTGAGTCAGTGAATCAGTGACTTTTCTCTTTTATATATATAGATAATTGACTCTAGATCATTTGATTATAAAACAATCAACAGTCATAAGGCTGCTGTAGTTGTAGTAGACAAGTATCTCTACCATGCCAGCAGCTTCTGCTACAACTGTTGCACTGTAATCTTAGGCCCCACCCCATACCATTCTCTGCATTGTCACTTCAAAACCTATCCTTCAGTTACAGTACCAGTCTTCATGGCATATCTCCATTTCTAATGCCTTCCTCTACAACTGCCTTGATACAGACACCACTGGTGCTCTTTCCAGCAGTTCCACTAGTGCTGGCATTTCTTATGGTCCACTGCTACCATCCTTACATTTTTGAAACCTGTTCTCCTACATGGCACCTGTTTTTCAGACTTGAAGTACTGCAGTTTCCACAACCCAAGAACAATCCTGTGCTCAGTAGGTGGGTCTGTTGCTTTGATGCAGTGGTGCTCAAACTGGTCTGTCACAACCCACAATTGGGACTTAAAAGGGTAACTTATCTGTGGTGGATAGCAGCCTCTGCAGGGGCGGGAGTGAGCCTCCCATCCATGGCAGTGGACTCTGATCTGCAAGTAGAGCCTATTTCTGGTTTGCCATTGGAGCTCTGCAGCGAAGAGTTTCTGAAATCAGAAGAGGGCTCCAACTGCAGGTTGAAGGTTCCATTGGCTGCAGGTTCCATTGGCGCCTCTGGAATGTCCCAACGAATCCCTGTTCCCTCCCCTGCAAGTATTTGCAAGTGTTTCCCAAATTCCCAGAGTTTTGTTTCATTGTTTGGTTTTAAACTTTTGTTTTATTTCTCAAACTCCCAGAGAATTTGACACCACTGCTATGATGAGTGCCTTGTTTTCTCCCTGTTTTTTTCCTATTTTTATTTCTTTGACCACAGATACAAGATAGATAGCTATGCCACTAGTGGGGGTGGGGGGAGGCAGCAGAGCAAATGTGGCATGATGTCATTTCTGGTTGTGACATATTTTGGACTTTGCCCTGGACTACATTTTCATTAGCTATGCCACTGCTAAGCCTTCTTCTGATATTGGCATGTCTCTATCAACTGGACAAACAAGCTTTTCTGTCTGGATATAGGGATCCACTGCTATAACTTTTACATGATTACTGGGACCAGTTTTGGAAATATACAATATTTCTTTCAACAGTTATTAACAGTATAGATATGATGTTTAAATGTTGCTTATTTTCATTCCCCAGTACCAAGCGCTAATGCTTCAAAAACTTTGCAACAAGAGCCTCAGACTATTAGTGTGCCAACAGGAGCCTGGAACTGCTATAGGTTAACAAAACATGAGTCTGATAATCCTCACACTGAATTTTAACAGTGGAGTATTTCATATCGTAATTCCCAGTGCACACAATAAACCCCTCCTGGAAAGGTTAGCACAAACAAAAATCTTTCCAATGTCATGGGTTCCTGTTTGCAATCTCACTCAACAGTCATATAATAGTCTGAATAATACTGTGCAAGGCTGCAATATCACCTCTTCAGTACATGAGCCACAAGATCAAAAAGTAGCTCAGGGTACCTTGACATTTTGTTTTCATATGAAACACCTGGATGACAGAATAATTTCAAAGACTGGGAACAGATGGCTTTTGTTCGGGTGCATGGTAGTGATACCCCATTTTAAGCATAAAATCTCATTAGCCAGATGATTTGGAATTTTGTTCTAAATCAGCTTAGAAAAGTTTACACAATTCTTAATGATTTTTCATGAAAATATTACCATCCGTAGGCTTAAAGTAACTTACAGCAGCCATTTCTGTTATTTTACCATTGTAATTATTTGAGTTTTATCATCTTATTGTTCGTACTATTTGAAATACACTTGTGATGCTTTAAAGAGAGTAATGTTACTGAAGATGCAATAAATAAGCCATCCAATAATAAAAAATTACTTCCAATAATAAAAACTATATGTGCAATCCTATGCGTGCTTACTAGAGATAGTGGCAAACCTTACTAAAATCATTTGGTTGTCAATGGAAGGCAATAAATTTATTATACACAATCAAGGTGGGAACTGAACTGTACTTTGTACAGTTGTAATGTACAGTTTGTACATTGTAATGTACAGTTTGCTCCAAAATGATCACTGAATTGCACTGCATGTCAGGTATAATAAAATGTTGTTATCAAGGAATCAAAGCAACTAGTGATTCTGAAACTCAGCTGTCATGTAAGAGCCTCAGACAGTGGTTCCCAATCTGTTGATCAACTCATGGATGCAACCTAATTTTTGGTATGTTGCCAGTGAGTGATGGAAAGATCAGATAACAAATTGCCCCCAAGCCAATTGCCCCAAGACTATTCAGAAATCAGATACTGTAACTGCTAACTGCCCTGAAAGAAGATGAATTCCTGCAGTTTGCAAGCATATATTAATATAGGGCTAAGCTATGTTAAGCAATATATAATACATTGCTTTCTGAATATTTTTACTCAGTGTAGGGCTACCAGAGCAACAGCAGATGAATTAATTAAAGTGGTTCCCTTGAGGGGATGAGAGGTGGAAACACATGCCAATAAATACATGTCTGTCATAGAAAAATCAATCATGACGATTTGTGGATTGCTGGCGTTGTAAAAATTTTATAGCAAAGTGTAGTCTGGAAAGTCTAATCTTTCTTGTTGTTGATGATTTAAGAAATGAAATATCTTTAGAAATATGGGAACATGCCAGGGCTGAATACTGATAATCTCCATTAAGTGTGGCTACCCGCTAGTTTTTCCCATCAGTCTTTTTAATTATTCTTGTTTAGAGCCCATGGTATGATGGTACAAACCAGGCAAGGCATTTCTGGTGGATTATTGCATTTGCAGGGGGTTGAAAATACTTGGCCTTGAGCCTCATGTCTTACAACGTGTTCAAGGCCTCAGATAATCCTCCAGAAATACTCTATCCATTGAGTTACTGCTTCATTAAAGGCATACTTCATCTCTGTCTGCTTTCCAAAAATCTTTCAAACATCTACTAGCTGTGTGGTGAAAACACAGGTGTTGCAGAGATCCAAAACAGTTATAATATAAATATATTGAGGATGCCCTTAAAAGTCTGTAATAGATAATAGTAATAAAAATCTGTATAACAATGTTTCACTGTAACAAGCTAACTAAAGGCTGGAATCCTAACCTCCACTTAGGCAGCCTAAGTCCTTTGCTGACATTGGTGTGTCACAAATGTGGATACCCCCATTTGTCACAAAGAGTGGGTGTCAATGGGCAATTTTCCCAAAAGAGAGAGGTGAAAAGTGGTGTGCCCAGGGTGCTGTCTTGGGACCAGTTGTCTCTGTTCGTAAATGCACATCACTCTCAGCTCCTTTTTTAAAGAAAGAAGCTCCTTTTTTAAAGAAAAGAAGCAAATTTGGTAAATAAACCCCTGTCATTAGGACTTGGCCGCTGACCAAGATCCCCTGCCCATCATAGGGCTAACCTGATTAGTCAACTCTTGAACCTTCAGTGCTAGTGCAATTACAGTAGCCAAAGTGTCTTTAGAGGATGAGCGGGGAGTGCCATGAGCAACCAGTGTGGACCTTGAGCACAATCCTAATCATGTCTACTCAGATGTAACCCCATTGTGTCCAGTGGGTCTTACTCCCAGGAAAGTGTCTTTAGGATTGCAGCCCTTGTCTCACAGCACCCAGCAGCATTGTACCATCACTGCTCTTCTGATGCTTCCACCCTGTGAGGAGAGTTTTCACTGAGACAGGGCTTTTTGGCTCTTTATATGGAATGCATTACCCAAGAATGCTGTCCTATTACCCTGCTTAGAAGTAGGGTACTAGAAGGGTAATAGGGTAGTAGGGTAATAAGGTAATAGAAGGGTAATAGGGAAGTAAGCTAATAGAAGAAATTTGTCACACAAATTTTCCCCAAGATTTTTAATATCTCTGCTGAACCATTTGAACTGCTGCATTTATATTCTGCTAGAAGACCTAGGTCTATTACCTTGACACCCAAAGTGGTAATTGAGGAAGTGAAGAAGTTCTTGCTCTGCTTTTGTTTTTATTGCTTACTAGCAAAAAGTGTACCCGCATTGCGGGAGTAAAATTCCCCCATACGCCATCCCCCTCATGTGCATCAGTCCCCCTTGTGCAACAACCCCCCATGCGCATCAGCCTTAAGCTGCAGTCCTAAAGAGACTTTCCTGGGAGTAAGACCCATTTAACACAATGGGGCTTACTTCTGGGTAGACAGTTAGGAGGCTACAATCCAAGACACCTTCAAAGTGTCTCCCCACTTTCTCCTTCTCTCCATCCTGAGCCTCTCTCTCCCCGGCTCCCTTCTGGCTAGCCCTGAGCTGCTTCCCTCTTCTCCACTGCTCTTCTCTCTCTCCGCCCAGTGGACACCCAGCCACAGGAGGAACAGCATGGAAGTGTTGCTTTCACTATGGGCAGGTGAGCTAGGCAGCCCTGATGCTTTTTAAACGGGCTGCTGGCCAGCGCGTCTGCCCCAACTGCCAACAAATGTGTTCTTTACGTGAAGCATGTTCTTTACATGAAGCAGAATCCTAGAGAAATTTTTGTTTGTTACGTGAAACATACTTTATGTGAGGCATTCTTTACGTGAGGCGCCAGTGTATATAGATTCCTATGTTTATGAGCTACTCTAGAGACAAATCTGTGAAGAATAGGTTTGTTCAAATATGGAAATTAAGAATTGTATATATCAGAGCACTAAGACAATGTGTGATTGCTTTTATTGCCTTCAACACTCATGCACTTTGCATCGCCCATACTACCCTTTGTGTTCATAATTATTTGGCAGGTTTCCATATTTGTGGACTGTTCAGTCATCACTGCAGTGGTAATGCTTGGAACAGGTTTTATTTATTCCTAGTGTATGATGAATTGGGCCATCTGTCTTTCGTGTCCACCCCCACCGCTCCCTGCTGGCACGTTGTAGGCGCCGCTAGGCTGTCAGCTAAGGTCAGTAGCTCACACCAAGGTCTCTGTCCTTCTCTGTCTGTTGAGAAAATAATGGTAGAGTCCTGAAGTTACCTTTTGAAATGTCACTGTGTAGCTGTTGCACATGGACAGAACTGACAAACCACAACAGAAGGGAAAGTCTGGCCTCAAGTTGCATACAAAGTAAGATAGATAAATGAGATAATCAGCTTTTTGTATATAACTAAATATTTAAAATGAGATCCAGAGTTTAGATATTTCAAAAGCAGTTTCAGTGTTTTATTTGACAGATATGCTGATGCATAATTTAACTGTGTTCTTCCAACACCTGCAATGTTATGCCAGTCAATACTCACAACACACTGACAAAGCATTAGCGTTATCAAGGCATACCATCCTTTTTCTGACAATTGACCAAGCTGCCAGCTGGAGGTTCACAATACCCAATGGTTCTACTCATAAATGACCCTTCCTCAAATACCTGTGGCACATGCAGACCATTCACAGCCCACCAATGTTTCATAGCATAGTACTGAAAGTAGCTGAATAGATGTTCACCAAGAATGTTGCCCTAGGAGCTTCATGATAAAACTGACAGATCTGAGCTTGACTTACAGCACAATCTTAACTTGCGCTGGAACGGGCAGGTTTATACCATGCGCAAGTTTTTTAAAAGTGGGTACCTGTGCTAAAATATTGGACAGCACAATCCAGAATTGTGCTGGAACAGGCAGGCTGGTGTTCCTGCACTATTTCCACCACTTTTTATAGAGGCTGCTGCTGCACTACCCTAGGACAGAAACATACTTCTCTATCCCAGTGTAAGGCTTCAGCAGCTTCTATGGGTCTAATCAGACTTCTGAGGGCCTGAGCAGACCTGAGCAGACCAGGGCCTGCTTCCTTCTGCCCTTGAAACAGGGCCAGGATCCAACATAAGTCTGATCCTGCACTGCTCCCTTCTGCCCTTGAAATGGGGCCAGGATCCAACATGTCTGATCCTGCACCCACTTCCTTCCGTCCCTTTGCATGACCTCCACCAGCTCACCTCCCCACCCACCCTTCCCCGAATTGCCCCCTCCTGCCTCCTTCCCTCCCCTCACCCCATCCACCACCATCAAAGCTCACCGAATTGTCATAACTGAGCCATTGCTGCAGGCCTCTTCAGCTGGCATCTGCCTGCTCAGATAGGCTGATGACACACACTGGTGCATCAGCCTAACTGGTCCTCCTGGCAGCGCAAAAGTGCTTTACGGCACTTTTTCCACATAAATAGACCACGCAAGGAACTTGCACCAGCCTAAAGTTGCTTTGGGATTGCTCCCTGAGAACCACTGATGTAATTATAATATGCACTGTAGCAGGGTGACCATATGACCATAAATTCCTGGATTTCTCCAGATTTTTTGCCTCCTTTCTTGGTGTCCTCCATTTTGGCTTCATTGTCCTAAATTTTGGTTTCATTTTGGCACATTGCAATGGTGTGCAGTACCCCCATCATGTCATATGTTGCTTGATTCATATTGAAAAGCAGAATCAAATGCAAAAATCAGATTTGAGATATCTCCTTTCTATCAAAAGTTATGGTCAAAAAATGGAAAAACAAAAATATGCATTGAGCTCTATGGGAAAGAAAAGTTCCCCATTTTGCAGCTTTACTCATTAGCAGGTGAACATGCCATAGTCTGCCAGAAAGTCCAGGCTGAGGAATCCAAGGACACCATAGTGGTCCTGATCCAATGAATGGAGCCTCCAAAATCACCCCAAAAAGTGGTCCCTCGTTGATCTCTATGGGAACTGAAAGGGAGCCATATTGCGCCTTTACTCGCAAATAGGCAAACGTGCCTTAGATATTTTGGGCAGGCCAAGAGAAATCTGGTCCTGATCCAATAAATGAAGCCTCTACCAGGCACCTCATAAGGAAACCCTTCCTCCAAGCTCCACTGCATTAAACCCTTTTGAAAGTGAGACTGCACAGCTGCTTTTACTCACGAGTAAGCAAGCATGCCTTGCTGGTGTGGAAGGTCAATCCAGAGAGTGCAAGGCTTCCAGAATGGTCCTGATCCTGTGCACTCGGAGCTCAGCAAATGCTCCACAAGGCAGCATTTGACTGTTTTCAGCATATGTCTCCAGATATTATTTTGTCATGCCTGAGGAAAGGCCCGGCAGACTGAGGAAGAGGAGCTAGCAGAAGATTTGATATGGATGGACTTGGCGAGAGTACGTGCCAGTCTGCCGGTGGCGTCCCTACAGATTCACACCTGCCAGGACCCCCGCCCCCCGGAGGAAAGGAAGAAAAGAGGAGGTAGAGGCCTTCCTGTGGGGGAATGCAGAAGGCGAGACATCTACGAGGAACCACCCCTTCTGAAGAAAGAACCAAAAGTGACACTGGAGGCCCCCAGAAGAAGAAGGAAGAGACCCCCGAAATGGACCTGGTCTGAGGAGGAGGTACCCAGGGAAAGACCTGAGTTGTACACCGGCCCTGCTTGGTGACAGAACCTCCCGCCTCCTCCCCGACCAGATTGGTGGAGACCCTGCAAGGGGAGGGGAATTTAGAGAGAGTAAAAGGGGGAGTACAAGGCGGGAAAGGGGGAAAAAAAGCAGGAGAGACAGGAGGTGGATGGAAGGAGAGCTGGAGGAGAGTGAAGGGAGATAGAGGAATGAGAGGAGGAAAAGCAAGGAAGCCTGTGGGAAGAACCGATACCTGTTTTGTGTTATTGCAGGACAATGTTTATTGGTGCTTGGTGACTAGTTCTACTTACCTGTTGTATTTTATGACGGTTGACAAGTTTCACCTGTTGTGACTTACCTTGAAGAGAAGAACCTCCAATAATGGATGCCAGTAAAGAAACTGTTAAACATACCTACCTCCTCTACTTCAGGGTTCCCATACGTCCGGAATCCCCCGGACATGTCCTCCATTTGGGGCCCTTGTCCGGGCCCCTGGCCCCTGTCCGGGCCCCTGCGGAAAAGGAGGGGTCCCTGGGGCTTCTTTGCAGCTGCCCCTGTAGCAGCAGCAAGGCTTGGCGCCAGCCGCTGCTCTTTCCGGGCAGCCGCTCCTCCTCGCAGCCTCCAGCCAGCTGAGGAGGCTTCCTGTGGAGGGGGGGAGGCCAGGTGGGGGCTGAGCATCCTCTCCCTGCCTGGCCACGCCTCCCCAGGCTTTCCCCGGGAAGCTTGAAAGCACTGAGGAGGTGTGGCTAGGCTGGGAGCAGAAGCTCCGTCCCTGCCTGGTTTCTCTCCTCCTGAGGAAGCCCATCAGCTGGCCGGAGGCTCCCTGGATCAGCCTGAGCCTCCCCAGCACCAGGTAGGAGGGAGACCCCAACAAGCCCTCCCTGGATCCCCTTCTTTGTCCCACCCACACCACAGAAACCCCAAGCACCCTCCCTGGTTCTCCCCTTCCCCCTCACCCTGTGGAGCTGCACTGTTTCTCTGGGGGGAGGGGGAAATCTTCCCTCCCCCAGCCACCCACCACCAGCCTGCCCTGCACCCACTACCCCAGCCACCCTCACCACCAGTCACCCCTCCCCCACAAACCCATTATTTGTTTTCCCCTTCCCCAATAGTATCCTCACCAAACACCCTTGCATGCACCTGCTACCCCTCCCCCAAGACTATATATATAGCTGTGCATGTGTGCATTATATATATATGTGTATTATATATATATATAATACACGTACATGTATATAATACATATATATAATACACACGTATATAAAATACACACATATATAATACATATATGTGTATGTGTTTTACATATTATTATGTGTATGTATATTTACATACATGTATGTATGTATATATTTATATATACAATACACATACATGTATATACAGTATGTATTTTTTATATTTGTGTTATATATATATATGTATTTTATATATGTGTGCATTATATATGGATACATATGTGTTGTGTGTGTGTGTGTGTGTGTGTGTGTGTGTGTGTGTGTGTATTTATCTGTGGGAAGAAGGAGGGGGAGAGGAAGAGAAAGGGGGATGATTGAAAAGACCTCTCCTGCTACAGAGAGGGGATTGCACTAGATGACCTACTGGGGTCCCTTCAAACTCTGCAAACTGGTTTGGTGCAGTGTTTGATGCAAACTCTGCCATGTTTGGTGCAAAGTCTGCGTCTGGTTCTTTGATTGCAAAGGATGGTGCAAAAGTCTGTGGTCCTTTGCACAGATGTTTCCTGGGGGTTGGACTAGTGCAGGTGTCTGCATCTGGTTGATTGCAAAGGATGGTGCAAAAGTCTGTGGTCCTTTGCACAGATGTTTCCTGGGGGTTGGACTAGTGCAGGTGTCTGCATCTGGTTGATTGCAAAGGATGGTGCAAAAGTCTGTGGTCCTTTGCACAGATGTTTCCTGGGGGTTGGACTAGTGTCTGTGTCTGCTTGATTGCAAAGGATGGTGCAAAAGCCATAAGGCAAAATCCAGAGTAACTATGGGAAGTCCTTGCTCCGGTGTAAGAACAACTTACTCTGGATTGCAATATGAATTTCCCGTAGGTTTTCATTAGGTGGTGGGGTAACTATGGGTGCACGTAAAGTCTCTTATGTGCTCCTGTACTTACTCTGGATTTGGGGGTTAGTGTCTGGGCATTAAAAGAAACACAAGTGTCAATTCTCACCCAATTCATTCAAACCTGGACAGAACCTACATGAAGCTGAATGCCTCATTTGGCATAGTTGTTTGGAAAACTCACCCAACCAGACTGGACAGGGGGAGCAGAGAGTTAATCATTTTTCAATTTAAAAAGATTTAATATAGTGTAATATATTAAGTACAGGAAAGCAATACCAGTGTTTTAAGCTTATTTTTAGTGTTTTTAGTTTAGTTTAACATGTCCTACATTTTGTCCTCCATTTTTCAGGTAGCGGGTAGGAATTTTGGTCTTCAATCAGGAATTTAGGCCTTGCCGTTCAGGGATTTTGTGTTTGGCATCTGGTCACCCTGCTCTACTTGGCCTTATTTCCTCGAATAGCTCACCTTAGGCTTGTTTCCCCCACCTGAAGGGTCCACCCCCTCGACCCACATCACCTCCTCGAGCCCGCATCACAATGCCCTACATTTTGCTTAGATGTCCAACATTGGGGGGGGGGGGGGGCTTGTTATGGTTATGGCATAGGGTCACCCAGGGTGACTATATTTTTTGGTTATGACATATATTTTTTGATTATGGCATATAGTCACCCAGGGTGAGGATCATGTCTGCTTTGAGCCACTTACATGTGCATTGTTGGTGAAACATGTCTTGCAAAGAGGTTTTCAATTTAAAAAAGAATATACTGTTGAAATTAAGTACAGGAAAGTAATACGAGTTTTTAGCCCTTATTTTAATAGGTCGTACATTTGTCTTACATTTTATTGGGTGTCCTACATTTTTTAAACATGTCAGGAATTTTGCTTGGATGCCAGGAATTTGGAGGTCCTTGCCCTCTTTTTGGGGTTAGGGCATCTGGTCACCCTGACTGTATGGAGAATCCTTGTTGGTGTGCAGAAATTCTCTCAAGTCTCTTTGAAGTAACATTAGTGGAGCCCATTTTTCATTCCATACATTGGAAATGACAGTACTAATTAAAAGACTCTGTTCTTTTCATTATGTGTAATGTATCTGATCAGCTTAAAACCTGATTTATTTTCAGAAGGCAATGTACACTTGTGTGCTGAAATTCTGCACATGCCCTTGATCATATTTCACTTTGCAAGAGTGCCTGATAACATACAAGATTCAGCTTTGCATATATTCCAACAGGCCTTTGCTTATCTTTAGTTCAAGGATATGCTGTTACATATAAGTAAAAAATATAGACTTAATTTGTGTTTGTTCTTCTTGACCTGTCCACATCAACTGTATAAACTTTGGAAGTTTGTTACAACTTCTTTCTTTACTATAGATGGCAAGTGCGGTTTTATGAAGCTGCTGACATCATCTTTCAGATCTCCAGTCCTGTCGCAGAAGTTCAGTTCATAGGCTCAGAGTCAGCATGAACCCTGCTCTTTAATTCGTCTGCTTTCTCTTCCATTTCTCTCTATTCTATAGTCAACTCTCGATTTGATTTTGAAATAATTTATAATTTCAATACATTACACATTATTGGATTGTACAAATACATTACAAATTATTGTCAAGGGAGACAAACACACTTTTAAAAACTGTTTATGTTTAATACAATTTTTGGTATCAGCAGGGAGTTCCAGAACCAATCCTCTATGGATATCAAGGCACGACCTTATTCCTTTGGGAGCAAGAAACCTGGAAGTGGATCTTTAAATCTATTTTTCAACTGTTTCTTAATCCATGGAATTTTTTATCCACTAGGGTTGCCAGAAAGGAACCCTAGTGGATAACAAGGGACAACCTGGATATCATGTCTAATTTGTGATGTACAGTGGAACCTTGGTTTATGAGCATAATTTGTTCTGGAAGCATGCTTGTAATCCAAAACACTTGTATATCAAAGCAAATTTCCCATAAGAAATAATGGAAACTCAGATGATTCATTCAAAACCCAAAATGATACTGTAATATAATACAAAATATAAAGAAAAATAAAACAACATAATCTGCAATCCTAAAGACACTTTACTGGGAGTAAGACCCATTGTACACAGTGGGGCTTACTTTTGAGTAGACATGCTTACGTTTGCACAGACAGTCACTCAGGCTGCAATCTGCCCCCCTTACACACGAATGACGCCCACTGATTATAAAAGGGCTTACCTTAGTGTGGACATGCAAGACTAGGTCTCTCAAGCTCTTTTTCATTGCCTCCCTTACATAGGAGTGGACCCCATTGATTGTAATAGGCTTACTTCAGAGTAGACTGAACCTTCATGCATAGGTTGGTCTCTCAGGAGAGGCTGAGCACATGCTTGCAGAGCGCTGAAACCAGCCATATTCTGGCCGGGACGACTTTTTATTGTATTGTAAGATATCACTTGTAATTCAAGACAAAATTTATTATTTAATATGTATATACTGTATTATGTAAATGTATTATTTATTATTAAACTTGTCTTGCAAAACGCCCTCAATCCAAAACACTATCCAAGTTTTTACTCTGTAAGTACCAAATAGGCCTACATCCCATTATATTACATGACACGAAACAAGACATATGAACATTGATCACATTTGACAATGTACATATTGGGCACAAACATATAAACATGATGGCTCAGTAAGATAGTCATCATAAGTAGTCCTAAAGCTTGCCTAGTACTCCTTTTCCTCATCCTTCACTTCCTCCTCATTTTCATTGATTTTTTTTGTTGTTTTTCCTTTTAGTTTCATGGATTTCTCTCTTTTTGTCCTACCCCCAAAAGAAAGATATCTTTGCTTGATAACAGGATTCTGAAAGTTTGGCCTGAGGGTTAATGTAGCAGGACTGTGTTATTGGTAAAAATTTATATTTCCAAGTCTTCACATTTGATTTGCAAAATGATTGGATAAAATTTACTCATTTTAAAAATTGTACTGAGACTTTGATCCTTCTAGCCTTTAGCTTGTAGAAATGATAGCTACTCACATTAAAGAAAGGATTATTTTACTTTGAAATTTTATATGGTATGCTTGTAAAGCACAGAAATGGCAATTTCTTGCACATTAAAGAAGGACTGTTTTCCTTATACATGTAGGTCAGAAGTCATCAGTTTCTGTCAATAAACTGATCTGCAGTAATAGGTTAAGGAGGCTGTTGGCAGCAGTCTCAACCCATGTATTTGCCACTGTGTTAGAGGAGAAGTCTTAAGAATCTTTGACTGTTTTGTTTCTTCAAAGTTATTAATGGATTCTGGACAAAATTCAGCTTAGAAGAAAAGCTCTGACAAATCAGACTCAAAACAATTCAAGTATAGAATCCAGTTTCCCACAGTGTCCCACCCTCTGCTTTTGGAGAGCCCCCAAGATAGAGGAAAAGGCATACTTTTTTATCTCCGTTTTCCTAGCACGGAACTTGCTTTCATCGCAGCTGTCACCTGCTGACACTTGTTCGACTCAGGCTACAATCCAGAGTAACTACAGGACCTTTTACACTGATGTAGATATGGTGCCACCTATGGGAAACCTATAGGAAATGCATAGAGCAATCCAGAGTCAGTGCCTTTTATGTCTTCCCATAGTTACTCTGGCTTGTAGGATCAAGCTTCAATCCTAAAGACACTTTCCTGGGAGTAAAATCCATTGAGCACAATGGGGCTTACTTTTGAGTAGACATGGTTAGGATTGTGCTCTCAGTTTTTCTCAGTTTCACTCCCTGAGAAGGTATGTAAAGGCTTAGGTATTTGCCTACATCTTCTCTAGTGAAGACAGAAGCAAATAATTCATTTTCTTTTTCTGCAGTCTGCATATTCCTTTAATACCTCCTCTATCAGTCCAACTGGTTTCCTTCTTCACATGTATTTATTTAGGATTTTATTTGCTGTTTTGAGCCACATTCTACTCATATTCCAGTCTGTATCATTTACTGTAATCTTATTGCAACATCTGTTACAATAAGATTACATTTTATTATTTTTTTGCCAGACTCTTGGTTCCTTTATCTATATATATAAAATTGAAAAGTGACTGACTGACTGACTGACTCTCAGACTGACTCACTCATTCACTCACTCATCAACACTCTGCCAAAACCACTGGACCCATTAAGAACTGGTTTCTGGAAATTCCAACCAAAGGGGTGAAAAGGGGTGCAACACATTTTCCTCCCTATACTTTACATTGAAGAGTCCCTGACTAATGGATGTTCTGCCTCAACTCCCAGACTTGGAAGCATGAAATTCAGGGAGGGTGTTCCTTCTGTGACATCAACACCCACCAAGAACCAATGCTGAGAAATTTAACCCTTAAGGGGGTAAAAAGGGGTGCAACGTGTTTCTGTCCTATACTTATTGAAGACTAATCAGCATACAGCCAATTTGGTGTCCGGTGCCTGATGCACGGGGAGGGATGTTGTGCCTGGAGGACAATGCGCATGGGGGAAAATGTGCATGGGGGTTTGTTGAGCATGGGCGTTTGATGCACATGGGTGGATGTTGCGCATGGGAGTTTGATGTATATGGGAGGGATGATGTGCATGGGAAAGTTCAGGTACAGTAGTTATGTGTCTTGAACTCACCTGCTTTTGCCCCATGCCCATGGGAGGGATGATGCATATGGGGTTGATGGGCATGGGGGGGATGATACAAATGGGAGTGATGCGCATGGGAGGATGATTCACAATGGGGGAATGGCATACAGGGGGTATTTTACTCCCGCAGCGCAGGTACATTTCACTAGTATACTTATATGGCTAAGAATTCCTGTGAAGGAAGAGAAATGAGTGTTTTGAAGGCAAGCAGGTAATAGCATCTTCATGTCAGTAACAGCCCTTTGCTGTCTTGCTCCTCTGTTCCTTCTGATTAGACTGGAATTTACCATGATTAGATTGGTTTGCTGCCTCAAGCCAAGATTAAAACGCTCAAGCATAAAGAGGCTGCCTTGGAAAAGCATCTTTCCTAGAATAGTGAAATCCAAAGGTTAACCTTGGCAAACAAATAATAGCCAAAAGTGATGCCATTGATGCTAGTCAATATTTAAACGAATCAACACATACATTTCTATCTGTGGTTTCTACAGGATGTGCAGTTTCTGAACAGTGTTCAGGGGTAGCCCCACATTCATTCCGCCTACATTTTGGAAGTTACCCAGGCAGGGAAACATATGGCCAGAGGGGCCAATGATGACACACCAGCTACAGAAGGCATGCTATGCTACTTGAAACGTAAGTAACAACACTGAGTCTAGAAGTGCTTGGGGTGGGGTGGCTGCCTGAAAAAGGCTGGTTTGCATGTTTGCAAACATCTTGCATGTGGATGTTGGCCTGCAAAGGCTTGGGTTTTTAGGGGATTTTTATATGTGCATTTTTGCAAAGTTTATATATCTACTACAAAAAATACCATTTTAAATTTAATTGCAATGAAATCAATATAAGTATTGTAAGCTTTTGACATTTTGGGGTGTTCTCCTCTTTTCCGGTTTTAAAAACATCCTGGACCATATGTTCTATGGAATCCTTTGGAATTCCCTCCCTCTCAATTTAAAAATGGCTCCCTGCCTTGAAACCTTTTCATGAGGCCTAAAAACCTTTCTTTTCAGTAAGGCCTTCTGAATTTTGGGCCTTTTAATGTTGTTGATATTTGCTTATTAAAAATGCTTCTGCTCCTGCTATTGTGATAATTTTTATATAATCATATTTTTATTATGGCTTTTAATTCTTGTTTTTATGGTGATGTTTTACTGTTAATTGTTCTTTTTAAGATGAATGTTTTAGTTGATACTGATGCATTTTAATTGTTGCTGTTTTTTTATGGACTGATTGATTTTGTAAGCAGCCTTGAATCCCATGGGAAAAAAGCAGGATATAAATAAAGTATATTATTATTATTTTATTATGGTAATCTGTGCTCGAACTGAGAGTTTTAGGCTGCAATCCTAAAGACACTTTCCTGGGAGTAAGACTCAATGAACACAGTGGACATTGAACACAATGTTGATCCTATAATCTGCTGTTACTGCAGCTAAAGCTCTAGCACTTATTAATATGCATGTTTATTTGGAAGAAAGAAAGGTTGGAAGCACCCCCAAACCTAAGATTTCTGAGGCAGGGACTGTTTATGTCACAACATGGCCAATGAGAAATGCTGGGAAATTGTAGAGGCCCCAAAATGGCCTTGGCAGTGCAGCCCATCTATCTACAGTAATAAGGAAGTGTAAAATTGAAGAAAAGGGTCACTTACTGAGTTCAGTGTGAATTTCACATTGAAAGTGTGCATAGAATTGCAGCAGTGCACAGTTTAATTATATGGAGTGTGCATTGAATTAAAATTTATTTCAATTACTTTGTGTGGCTGGGCCTGCTTCTGTTACAAACAATATGAACAGAGGCAGAAAGGCATCCCCACAAGTATGACATTCTTGGCTTGGAATCCTGGCCTTCTGCTGTGACTTTTCTGGTATTTATCACAATAAATAAGGGTCTTTGTAAGCTGATAATTGCTCTGAAATGTTTCAAACAGCAACTTAACTCCAATGGCTTAGACTGTTTCCTTGGACACTTGAGATGGCGATCTGATCATAACTGATATGGGTAGGGCTTCTTTTAGCTCACTCTATTGCCAAAGCTTACTGCAGATCTGTCTGTTGTGCGGCGAGCTGTGTCTCTTCCACCTAAACAATGTAAACTTCCTATGTAAAACATGTTTCTACTTCTTCACTTCAGGTATATAGTCTACTTTGGTTTATTCCAACGCCTTGCAAATTTATCTTATCAAACATGTTTATTATTCTCACGTAAGCAGCATTTAAAACACATTTTACACTTTCACATAGACCCTCAATTGAAGACCATCAATTGTCGT
Organism: Cryptoblepharus egeriae; assembly: GCA_030015325.1. Lineage (NCBI taxonomy): Eukaryota > Metazoa > Chordata > Lepidosauria > Squamata > Scincidae > Cryptoblepharus > Cryptoblepharus egeriae. Next base: position 53,197,873 of record JAREYC010000006.1, read on the forward strand.
GTTCAGAGGAAAGCAAAAATTTGTTTCATGATGGAGGGCACAGAAACAGTAAAGCTTAGTCAAGCTAAGCTCTTTTAATTATCCTTTCAATCATAAAAACTAAGTGTTTTTTTTAACAGCGGAAGTTGTAATTTGTATGATTATGAATTTAATTACATTATTGATGTTGTATAATGTTTTTGAAAATTGTGAACTGCTTTGTATATAAAATATTTCCACAAAAGTGAAATAAAAGAATATTAAATATATTTTCTAATTTTCAAAGGGTCTCAAAATTGACACTGAGAGTTGTGTCTACTGCAAATTCTACACGGTCAGTCGCTGCAATAACCAGATTCTGGGTGGTGAAAGTTCCTGAGCTAAAATGATCACACATCCATAGGGCAAGGAATGACTGGGCGTCTTGATGTCTCAAGGCTTGTAAGTTGTTTTGCAGTTAACCCTTGGTCTTTTTACCACGCTTTTTTTCTTTCTTCTCAGATTTACTAAAAATGCTATATACTACAAGGGAGTAGTGGAGATCTGATCTGTAGGAAAGAAAGGAATGCAGCAATTTTTGGAATAAACAAAACAGTTAACTACCAGTGCATGAAATGTAACTTGAAACAGCTGTGTCGAGCTTCCAGTAGCGCTGAAAATTGATGCTCACCCGCTGTGCTTATTAGTAGGCAGGCAAAAAGTAACTGCCTGCTTTAAGAATCATCAACTACTTCACACTTTGTCCATTAACCCCAGGAAGAATGGAACCTAAAAGCGATCACAGTTTGGCACTGCACTTTGCTATTCAGCTAATATGAAACAACTGGCAAAGTCAAGAAAAATTGCATCTGGAACTAGCAAAAAGGACAGAATATGTTGGGTTAGCCACACCCTCTGGTGGCTGCAAAAACTATGTAACCAAAACAGCTGAAAGATGAACAATTTTTAATTGCTAAATTATCAGTGTCTTCACTTGACATTTTACATGAGAAATTTTGAGCAAAATTTAAAATGTACTGAATTTATTTTGAAATTCAACTTTTAAATGTTTTACAGGACAAGTCAATACATGCCTACTCTGAAGAAAGTTTTCTTCAAGTCATTGATACTTACTCCCATGTAAGTATGTTTACGATTAAAATTTTAGACCTGTTAGCATTTCTTAATTGTTTTGACTTCAGCAAATTTTACATATACAATCCCATAAACTAAATCATCCAATATACTAATAACCATTACAGGTCATATAGTAAATTCTACCAATTTTTTTTCGTTATTCTGTCAGCTAACAAAAATTAAGTAATGTTAAATATGGTCAGTGATTAAGTTCTAGAAAGAGAGATGGCAGGGTTCAGGTCCTTCTGGAATCAGCATCTGATTTAGAAGCATTTTTCCTAATTCCTGCTGTGTGGAGGCTTACCACAATTACTCAGTAAAGTCCTAAGACAGTACAGTACAGGACAGTGTATGACAAATAACTTGTAAGATGAATGCTTTGTAGGATAAACTAAAATTTCTAAGGAATTCTGCTTTGTAAAACAAAAAGTGCCTTGTAAAACAGTTTTATAATAAAAATTTATTGTAAAACGAATGAATTGATGGATCTGCATCATGAGCAACAGCAAGAGGTTATAGAGGAGATCTCATCTACAGAAGAGGAGAATAAGGAGGAGGAATCCCTCACATTAAATGAGATTAAGGACATTTATAAACATTGGAAAATTATGCAAAATTTTATAGAAAAGCATCACCCAAATAAGGTTGTAGCGGTGTGAGCGATGAATCCATTGAATGACAATGCAATGTCACATTTCCATGAAATTCTCAGGAGACAAAACATAGGTTTCTTGTTAAAGTTGCTCAAAAAGACACCAGTGACTCTTCTAGTGAAAACTAGCAAAAAGCGTACCCACGTTGCAGGAGTAAAATTTCCCCATACGCCATCCCTCCATGGTGCATCAATCCCCCACGAACATCAAGCCCCCCCATGCGCAACATCCCCCCGTTCACAACATCTCCCCCTGCGCATCAGTCCCCCATGCACATCAGTCCCCCATGCACATCATTTCCCCATGCACATCATTTCCCCATGCGCATCATCCCCCATGCGCATCATCCCCCATGCGCATCATCCCCCATGCGCATCAATCCCCCATGTGCATCATTCCCCATGTTCAGTCCCCCATGCGCATCATCTCCCCATGCGCATCGACCCCCAGCAGGGTGATCAGATGACCAGAAAAACCCAGATTTGTCCGGATTTTTAGCCTCCTGTCCGGGTGACCTACATTTTGGCTTCATTGTCCTACATTTTGGCTTCATTTTGAAACTTCGCAATAGTGCACAGTACCCCATCATGCCTTATGTCCTTGGATTCGTATTGAAGAGCAGAATACAATGCAAAAATCAGTTTTGAGATATCGCCTTCCTATCAAAAGTTATGGTCAAAAAACAGAAAAACCAAAACAAGAAAAATACATTTTTTGGCATTTTTTCAAGCAGGTAGAAATTTTGGCCTGGGATTATGAATTTTGGCCCTGGGGTTCAAGAATTTTGCATATGGCATCTGGTTACCCTGACCCCCATGCACCATCCCCCCATGGTGCATCAATTCCCCACGCACTTCAACCCCCCACATGCAACATTCCCCATGTGCATCAGTCCCCAATGTGCATCATTTCCCCATGCGCATCAGTCCCCCATGCACATCATTTCCCCATGCACATCATCTCCCTTTGCACCTCAACCCCCATGCGCATCATCTCCCCATGCGCATCATCTCCCCATGCGCATCATCTCCCCATGCGCATCATCCCCCCATGAGCATCATCCCCCCAATGTGCATCAACCTCCAATGTGCATCAACTCCCATGCGAATCATCTTCCCATGCGCAAACACCCACATGCTCAGTATCCTCCCCAGTGCAACCCCTCCCTCCGAACTACATCCCCCCATTGCACTGGGCACCGAGCACCAAATTGGCTGGATGTTGGTCAGTCTTCCATGTTAAGTATAGGACAAAAACACGTTGCACCCCTTTTCAGCCCCTTAAGGGTTAAATTTTTCCACATCGGTTATTGATGGGTGTTCATGTGACAGCAGGAACACCCTCCCCAAATTTCATGCTTCTAGGTCCAGGGCGTTGGGACAGAGCACAAATGCAAAGTATAAGGAGGAAAATGTGTTGCACCCCTTTTCACCCCCTTCCAGTTGGAATTTCCAAAAACTGGTTCTAAGTGCACCCCTTGGTCATGGAAGGAACAACCAGCCCAAATTTCATGCTTCAAGGCCCAGCGGTTTTGTTGGAGCATTGATGAGTCAGTCAGACAGTGACTTTTCTCTTTTATATATATATATTAATCATCCTTGGCCAAAAAGGTTTTTCTTTTCTTTTACTGTACAGTATATTACAGTTTTTATTAAAATTACAGTAATTGAGTTCTTTATTATGGTACAGTGTTTTGAATTAGATTACACTGCTTTTTCATAATTTTTATATACAGTTAATATTTTTAATATGAATATTTTTGGGTTGTGGAACCAATCGTCGGAGTTTCCATTATTTCCTATGAGAAAATCTGCATTGTAAAAAGCATGTTTGTAAGACAAACATGCTTCTGGAAATAATTGTTTGTCTTACCAGGCGCCATGGCAGTTTGTATCCTGAGATGCACTGAAAATGTTATTACATATGTTCTAAGATACAAAAGGACAGCCGTTCCCAAAAAGTTTTGATTGTTGGCTCCTGTGTACTATTGGTCCATTTGCCACAACTCCCCATTAGGCTACAATTATATACACTGTATAGGTTGATGGGATTTTTGTGAGGATTCCGCAGCTCCCCTATCTGGTTTGTGAGTTCACAGCTCAGAAAGCAGTGGTTCGGTAACTTCTGCCTCATATCCCAGAATGATCTTCATACAAATACAAATACAGTATACATCTTTGTAATTACAGATCAGAGATCCTAAATTAAGATTCTTAAAATAGCCAGACAGCTGCAAACGGACTTAGGGTTCAGTCCGAACCTATGTCAGCACAACTCATTGGTCTTCCTGTTCCTCTGATGATGTAGGGAGGCAAAACCATGTCTGCATGGCTTAATCCTTCTCCAGGACTGAAGTATCTTATGGCTCTTTTCCAACGGCATAGCATAGGATGTCCTAAGTGGAGGTTAGGATTGCAGGCCAATCGCTTTCATATAATTCAGAAGTACAGTAAGTTCTATTATAGTCAACAGGGCATACTCACAGCCAGGTAAATGAGGTCAGGGTTGTAGCCTGAATTGAACACAACAAATTACCATAATATTGATATTTCACAGGTTAGGATATTAAGGCTGAGACACAAGTGATTTGCACAAGACCAGCCACTGATTCTATACCAATAAATATTTTCTGCCATTTCAATAGGAAAACCAGACTATGCACAATCCAGAGTTAGGGAAGTGAGGAGTGCTGCAGCTGGGCTGCCCCAACTATCCTGAATCCAGAGCAGAAAGTTATGCTGCACCCAGAGAGTCAGGAAGCCTGGGCTGCCCTAGTTGCTCCAGAGCATGCTCAGTAGGCACCAAGTCTGTGACACCTGTGGAGGGCTTGCTTCCGAGGAGACCTTCCTCAGCTAACACTGAACAAGGAACAGCTGTGGTGCCTGCCTTATAAGGAAGCCCAGAAGTTCCTGACAACCAGTCACAGCTGCAGCATGAGAATTCAATACAGCAGTACCTCTAGTGGATGCTTGGAGTGGCCTGCTGTCTCCACAGGTTTGTGGGCTGCTGTAGTTGTGCTATATCCTGAGGTTGAGAAGCAGGGGTTGCAGCTAGCCTGGCCAAGAACTCAGATTTTTTTGTCAATACTGCCACTGCCTTGTCATGAACTCCTATGGGTCTACTCATTGTTATATCTGCTCCTGAGGTGGTATAACTCTGAGGAGCTGGAAGAGGAAATTTCTGCTCTGGAAACAGGCTCTGGATCTAGCATACCTGCTCTGCCCTAAACATTGCTAAACATACCCTCAACATGCCTCTCCTAAACTACCTAGGCTGCCCCAGCTAGGGCAGCCCAGGCCCACCTGTTTTGGGGCAGCCTATGTTGTTGTCATCTGCCCCAAGACTTCCCTAGCATAACTGGGCTTGGACTTGGGCCACCCCAGTGATAGATAGGGCAGCCCAAGTGAACTTCTGGATTGCAGCCTAAAAGTTTCTTTTACCCTGACATAAATCAGACTGATTTCAGTAGGACTTTAGTCACTGCACATGGCTTGCAGCTTTAGAATTTAAACAAAGTCAATATTAGTGCAGTTATTGTGAGTTGCTAGTAATTGAGAATTAAATACAGTACCAGTATGGTGCATCAAAATTATCTACCTTTAATTTTTTTGAAGGTTGCTAAAATGTAGGGATTTAAATAAGAACATTAAATTTTACAGTCTGGAGCAGATCTTCATGTCTCTCTTTGACCAGACTTGCCAGTCTGAAGGGGAGAAAAAAAAAACACTGAAAAAAGAGGGGGGAAAGCTAAAGAGCAAGCAAAAGCCAAGGCTCTAAAGATGGGGAATGTAAGAGACATGGCAAAGCAGCTTTAGTGAGACAGAGTATCTAATCATATATTTTTGAAAATACTGTAATACACCATTATTTTTTTCAATTGTTTAAACCATAATAGCACCAAATGAACTGTTCTTGCCTTGTCTCCCTGACCTGACACTCAAAAGTACAGTGATATTTTACCCACTAGTAAGTCCCATTATAGTCAGTAGGGCTTACTCCCAGATAAGTGTGGATAAGATTGCAACCTCAATTACTTACTATTCTCTTATTTTTGAAAGAGGCTCTTATTGGAACCATATCAGAGTGTGAAATCTCCCACAATATGCATTACAAAGTTATCTTTGGGAATTCTCCTATGCCTATTAGAGTCTTTGGAGTTGCTGCAGTGACATTTTATCTGCTGCAAGTAAACTTCCTGCTGTGCCTGTTTCCCATTTCAGGAAGTGATGGCTGCTATAAACCACTGGAATAGCAGTGGAAGGAAAAGCCTTTGCTTTATCTTAACTCTTACACAATCTTAAACTGACACTAGGCAATTTATGGACAAGGAAACTTTAACCTGAAATGTCAAAATGCTTGAATTTTCTGCAGAATCAGAGACAGGGTAATGGGCAAGGAAACTTATTGGACCAGCCCCTATCTCTCAGCCTAACCTATCTGACGGGTTGTGGGTTATTGTGCATGGAATCATGTAGGCCACTCTGAGCTCCTTGGATAGCTGTATATAAATATAAGAGTCATATATAAATCAAAGATTGAATAATCCACATCACATCTTATCTGAATTTATTCAATCAATTCTGCAGATTGACTAGAATGCAAATGATGCCACACACATCCAATTCTCAACAATGCAAACGTTTTCCTGTAAAAATAAAATAAAATCACATTTTTGTCACTTGGTTCTTCCAAGCATGGCAGGTCTGGAGCTCTGAAATGCATAAATCTTTACAAGCTACTTCCTTTTTCTATAAAATTTTATTTTCCAATGAACGGTATCTTTGTATTTTTTTTTAAATTTATTCCTTCTAAATTGGAAGCAACAGTTACATTAACAGAATTTTCCAAGCATGACCAAAGTCTGAGCATTTCTCAATAACAGACTGCCAGCATATGGACATAGAGGATGATTAAGCTTGGAAATTGCTGGCATCATTAGCCTTGGTGCTTAGCCAAAGTGATGACTGAAAAGTTTAATTTTCCTCTAAAGACCTGAGAAAGAAATAAAGCATATGCTGCCCTATTATAAGTGTTTATTATTTAAAAAATCTGCTTATCCCAACTAAACAAAAAGTGCTATTTATTTGTAATAATGCAACAACGTAAGGTTTTTTTTGCCCATAAATTATGTAGGGTACATTTGTTCTTGTCTTGGAGGGTGGCTTAATACAGTTTTCCTGTGTCACAATGAACTGGTCTCCAAACTTGGAATCATGACCTTTAGATGGCAAGCTTTAACAGGACATTTTGATAAAACCTATTGAACAATAAATATGTTTAGCTAAAAATAATTTTTCAGCTCAAAATAATTTCCAGCTAGAAACTTCACGGAGTAGGACAGGTCTGGACTAGATTACTGTATTCTCCCTAACTGTCTTTAAATCATATGCATATAGACTAAAAGGACAGAACTGTAATATGTCCCAAAATACAGTCGAATACCACAGCAGCATCAAATCTAATGTATTGAAAATAAAATACACATTGAAATCAATGGGGAACCACCTGATATTGGCTCACAATCCATACAGAGTACTGACCATTTCATAGTTTTGCTCAAATATTTCCATTTACTCAAATGTTGATACATTCTAAAAGTCTTTAATCCACAAATTAATACTATAGTAGGGTGGCACATATCCTTCCATTTTTCCAGTAATGGTTTTGGGCACATTACCCAATAGAGTGGTACCTTGCAAGTCGAATGCACTATAAAATGAATGCTTTGTAAAACAAATTAAAATTTCTATGGGAGTCTTCTTTGAAAAATGAATGTGCTTTGTAAGATGAATCCCCATTGGTTGGGCTCTGGTGGCTGAGGGACTTCTCCTCCTGCCTGCAGTACAAGTGAACAGGCCAGCAGAGGGAGCATAGGCACAGCTTCTCCCTAGCAGTAATGGGGAAGATCTGGAGCTCCCTCTGTGGTTGGGGCCTGGATTTTTGAGCTTCCCCACCAAGTCTCCTACAGCCTCCTCAAGCCAGCCGGCATCAGCTAGGAGGGAAACCCAATCAAAAGAAACCCCTCCCCCCAAGAAAACCTCCTCCCTGTCTGGACCCCACTCCACTTTCTTGTTAGTAAGCCCCACTTTTGCATCCACACTTTTCTGTAAGCCCCACTGGAAACAGTGGGAATTGATTCTGGATAGATGGCATAGGATCTTGCCTTTTTTGCATCAAACTGCACTTGCATATCTCTCTCTCTCTCTCTCTCTCACACACACACACACACACACAGAGGTTCCTTGTTAAAGTTGCTTAAAAAGACACCAGTGAAGGACTTTTGGTGAAAATTAGTCATCCTTGGCCATAAAGGTTTTTCTTCTGTTATTGGACAATATATTACAGTGTTTTATTGCAGCAATTGTGTTCTGTATAACATTAGTGTTTTGAATTTGATTAGTGTTTTGTCATCATTTTTACATACAGATATTTTTATTACCTGTGCTGTGGATGTGCGCAGGCCAGGGTTCGAGACCCGGGTTGGCCCCACAAGACAGGGTGAGCTCCTGTCCTCAGCCCAGCTCTGCGACGCCAGCTGGATCCAATCGTATTGGCTCTGCCTTTCCATTGGACTAATTCAGTGGCATGGAGAGGGGGGATTTGCTGCTTGGGTAACAGCCTATCCTCCATAACAATCCAACCCAGACTTTCGTGCTTCGCATGCAGCGTATGCAGCGCAGAGCATGATACCATAGTCTTTCAAGACTGACGGAGGCCTGCTTGTTGTCTGTATTATATTATAGTGTTTTGAATTCAATTTCTCTGTTTCGTCATCATTTTTAAATATAGTTAATATTTTTATATGAATATATTTGGGGTTGTGGAACCAATCGTCTGAGTTTCCATTATTTCCTATGGGAAAATCAGCTTCACTTAAAGTGTGTTTCACTTGAGCATGCCTGTGGAACGAATTGAGCTCTTTATGTTAGTCACAACTTTATTAAACACAGCCCCAGGAGGAACCTGGGTCAGGCATGTGTGTGTGTGAAGTACTTGCAAAAACTGCACACTACCTGGCAGACCTCTGCTGGATTGGGACTCTGCCTGTGGAAGATCTGCTGGACCAGACTGGACTCTACTTGGACTGTGAAGGAAATTGGAGCAGCTGTGGACTTTTGCTGTGGGAGATGAGTTGGGGGGAAGGCATTGCTCACAAGCTAGTACCATAAAGGGAAATTTGGACAGGACAGAGCCCTCTGCAGCTCCCTATGCCTCCAAATGTTTCAAACAGCAATTGGAACCAATTACCCATTTGTGATAAAAATCGATTCTAATAGCTATTGTGAGATTTTTTGGGGGGCGGGGAGTCGGAGGCTTGTGGAGCTCTCTTAAGGGCTTCCTTCATCCCTAAGGACTGGCTTAGATGAGTGTAAAAAGCCCTTTCATCCTTAACATGGGAACCCTGCTACTACCTTCCCCCTCCCTACCCCATAAGGCCACATACAGAGCTTCCCTGGGTGGTTGTCCACGATCCACTAGATTAAGAATCTGTGTTCAAACATAATATGCTTTGATCAATAGTACTGTGACAAAGGATTGAAATTGGAGACATTTGTTCCATTGTTCTTGACAATGCTTCCCTTCTTTTTGTGCAGGGGGAGAATGAGAACTATGGACAGTTGTCTAATTAAAAATCTTCAAAACAGTGTAAAGTAGGGGTGTCCAACACGAGGCCTGGGGGCCGCATGTGGCCCAGGACGAGGGTGGATGCGGCCCTCCTGCAAAGCTAGCCACCATTGGAAAAACCAGCTTTGGTTTTCAAATTTCACGTGCTTCTCTGCCCACTGTCCTGGGCAGCCACCACAAAGCTGGTCTGGGCTGCCTGCTTCCTCCCCTGCCTCCTGGCACTCAGAGCACTTCAGGCCTCTGCAGACTTTGCAGCGCTCACCCACCCACATCCCCCAAAAGCAGCTTCAGCCTCTATCCCAGCTGCTGCCTGCTGCCCTTGAGACCTACTCAGAAATAAGCCCCATTAAAGTAAATGAGGCTTACTCCCAAGTTGCATTCTGAAAGCCCAATGATGCATAGGATGGGCTGTGATCCTCTTCAAGCTTAACCTTGGAGATATGCTGCAACCCTAACGATGTCTACCCAGAAGGCCCACTGCACCCAGTGGGTCTTACTCCCAGGAAAGTGTGTTCAGGATTGCAGCATATCTCCAAGGTTAAGCTTGGAGAGGATCACAGCCCATCCTATGTATCATGCCTTATCAGAAGTAAGTCCCACTAAAGTCAACAATTTTATACTAATTTCCTTTGTATAACACAAAAATACTTAATCACACATTTTCTGGGAACCAAATGTCATGAATGGGGAGGTTCAATCTGTAGTGGGTGGATAAGAAACGTTTTATTTAGCCAGAATGGATACTTATAAACTGCCTTGGAGGAAAAAGAGAAAGAAAAAAGGGTATCAAAGTGATCAAACAAAGTGTAGTAGTCAAAGTGATCAACAGTTGTGATAATAAACTGATTTGATTGTGAGTCACTGCAGTACACAAATCAACACACTGGACCAATTCATAACATATGCAGATTACTATAACATCTAAAAACCTGATGAAATAAAGGAAGTCAGAAGTTTAACATTTAAGAAAGGACCTTGTAGGAAAGGAAGAAAGGAACTGTTGCAATGGTCTATGTTTTTGCTTCTTAAGATAAACAAAATGCATGATAACAATAAGCAAAGATGGTAGAGCTCTTAAAAACAAAAAAGTATCTAAATTATAGCATTAAAAGCAATTTTATTGAAGCTTTCTTAAAAACCATGTGTGAAAGTATAAATGATAAAATCTAAACAAGAAAGGAAGAACTGACATTTATAACAACAAAGACACTTTCAAAACAACAAACATTTCACAAAAAATCCAAGAGGAATACATTTTCCAAATAACATACAGTATAAAGGTAAATTAACATGTATTTTATAAAAGAATACAGCAACACACGTATAAATAGACTCCAAGGTCATTATCTTCTGGTGGTTATTAACTATATTTGAAAGCTATCTTAACAGAGACTATGCAGATTTACACATTTGCCTGGTATGGGCATGAATATTTTACAAAACGTCAACATGCTGGGAGCTCTCCTCTTCCTTTAGCCATGTGTAGTATCATCTTCGACAAAGTCTTTGGCCATCTCTGCTGTGATTACATCAATATGACTGACCTACAACAGCAAGCAAAATTTATAGGTATTTACTGAAGATTCCAGCTGACATAATAGTCCTGTGGTATATGTGAAACATGCTCATATAAGCAAGTGATCGTTAGAGGGAGAGGCAGGACCCAATATAGTCACTTCCACATACAATATTCTGCACAAGTGTGGAAAAGGCACAAAATATAGTACAGCAATCCAGCTTTCTAGGAGTTTGTTTTCATTTCTAATACTTGACAAATGAATGTATGAGAAGATTTGGACGGATGACGATTCAGAAGCTACAGTAGTATTAGTATTCTAAAAGTCCTTTAATACAGTGGTCCTCAACCCTGTGACCACAGCCCAGCACCATGGGGAAAAAATTTATCATGGCCTGGGCATTATGCACAGGTGCAGTTTACCCTGTGGCCAGTGGAAACTGCGCAGGCGCAGCTCTGGAGTTGGGCTGCGTTTGCGCAGTTACTCCCCAGCTGTGAGGCAAGCTGGACACAACCTGGCTCACCTTGCAGCTGGGGAGAAACAGGGCCAGACTGGGGCTGAGTGCGCCCAAGGCTCCTGCCCTGGTCTGTGGCCCAGTGGTGGCACAGCCTAGTAGCCAAGGTGCTACAGACCAGCACTGGGTCCCTAAAGACCCCTGCTTTAATACACATGAGTAGAAAATGCTAAAAAAAGCATTTTAAAAACCACTTAAAATAGTTTCTTAAAATAAGTATATTTAGTGCACATATGGTTCTGTTTATAAGCTTCTATCTACAGAAAGTAGTCCAGAAGCAGGACTGTTTTCACTACATTAACCAGCAATAATACAATCTTCAAGGGCACTTGGTTCTGCAAATTTAGATACTTCCTAAGTGCTCCTAATCTTGCACTGTCACCAAGCCAAGCTAGTAGCCTTTGAATTGTCTAAGGTAATAATAGATTTTAACATAACTTAAATCCAATGCAACTACACCTTAATATCCTACATAAAATTACTGATAATTTACTAATTTTAATGGCAAATTCATGCTTTGGAGCAGTGATTTCACTCTTTTTAATCTCACGGCACACTTAACAAGGCACTGAAATTGTCAAGGCACACCATCAGTTGTTTTTACAACTGACAAGGCACACCAGGCTGTTCAAATCCCCCAATTTTCCTATTAATGTCAATCTCCAAAGTCCCGCGGCACACCTGAGGACTATCCGTGGCACACTGGTTGAAAATCACTGCTTTGAAGGATTATATTTTTTGCCTATACACAGGATCTACATTTTTTTAAAGCATACCTTATTTCTGAATTTTACACCATAGAACTTATCAGCAGATTCAAGAAGTTCAGGCCTGAAAGTTGTTGTAATAAATTGAGCATGTTCTGCTAATTCCATGATCATATCTGAAATTTAAAAAAAAATTAATTGCCAATGAATTTTTTATGAAAATTTGTAGGCCATTACTTTGGTAAAGGTTTATCAGTTATTATTGTTAAAAATTGATTCCCATAGGAGCTAAATGCAGATTAGGTAAAGTCATTTACACCTTTATAAAACTTCCTGGTAGGGAGGGTAGCTTGATACAGTTCAGAAAGGCCAGTTGAAGTGACAAAGCTAGTTCTCTGGGAACATAATTGTGCTCCAGTATTTGAACAGGCTCCCTTTTAATAATGCCTGAAAGGAACTGACCCACACATTTTAAAAGCTTAATATCAATGTGTTTGATCTTATCTCCTTAAAAAAATCTTAACAAGCATCAGAACAAATATTTCTTAAGAAATTACACTATATTTACACTACAAAGATTCAATTTTAAAATTACCATCAATGAAAGGAAAGATTGGAGGCTGTTTTACATCTCTGAAATTCCATTCTCACCAAAAACAGAGTTTTGTCAAGCACCAAAAACTAATCTGGGAAATAGTTTGAGATTTTAGGACTCAATCCTCTGGGAAGCACAAGATACTTATCCTAGACCCTCTCCCTCTACCCCTCACTCACTTAAGGCTGCTGCTGGGACAAATCACCTAATGAATTATAAGAACACTAAACCACACTGGGGAAAAAGCGGTGTGACACATTTTCGACCTATACTTAACACTGAAGACTGATCAACGCCCAGCCCCAAATGCTGCATGTGTCCAGTAAGGGTGCTCATGGTTGTGAGGGGATGGTGCACAGGGTGAATGGAATAAATGCGCATTGGGGAACTGATGAGCATGGGGTTAGTACACAATGAGGGGATGGCATACAGGGGACATTTTACTCCTACAACATGGATACATTTTGCTAATACTAATAACATAAATATAAATTTCTACCTGAAACAGCCTTTCTGTGCTGAGCATCCAGGGCTTGATCAATTTCATCAAAAAGATAGAAAGGAGCTGGGTCGCATTTCTGGATAGCAAAAATCAAAGCTAGTGCAACCAGTGATTTCTGTCCACCAGAAAGCTGCTGCATCTCTCTCATTTCACCTTGCTTGCCAGTAAAAGATACCTGAAGAAAACAGCATAACAGCTTATTATTATTTTCATTTAGATTATGCTATTATGGAAGAAGCAAGACAGTTAATATGCCAAGAAGGGCTAATTATACGTTTGTTTACCCTAATGCCAACTCCAGTGAATTGATCTACAGATGGGACACTGCTTTGAGACCCTGATCCTTTTTCACTCTCAGCACTGCCTTCGCCTTCATCTTGAGACTGACTGCCTTCCACGTCACCCTTCTTCATTACAAGTGTAGCTTTTCCACCAGGCACCAGTTTCTGAAATACCTCACTGAAGTTTTTTGACACCTTGAGAAAGTGAAAATAAGTTCTGATTAGATTTTGAAAACAATAAAGGAGGTTTCTGATAGAAGTTTTGTTACAAAACTGCCATAGAAATCGTACACACAATACATAAAATCACCCAATTTATTCTGCAACCCAGATTTCAAGCAACCCAGCTTTCTATATTGTTAATTTAAAAAATGCAAAAAACACATTCAAAACTATTTTACAGTAATAAAAAATACATTCAAAGTACATAAAATAGAATAATTTTCAACATGCAGTTCAAAACAATCTATTCATTTTTTAGAATCTGAAAAGACAATTATGACTATTAATATTCCAAAGAGCTATCAAGAATCATTTTCTAAATGTTTCAATATATATTGAAACGAAATGTACCCTCATTGCAGGAGTAAAATACCTCCCCTATGTGCCATCCCCCCATTGTACATCAACCCCCCATGCACATCAACCCCCATGTGAACCCTCCCTCCCAGTGCGTCAGGGATTGGGCACCAAATTCAGTCTTCAATGTTAACTATATGCTGAAAATATGTTGCACGCCTTTTCAGATCCTTAGCGGTTAAATTTTTAGAAATCAGTTTATTTTCATACTTCTAGGTCTGGGGGGTTGGGGCAGAGTGTCCCTCAGAAAGAACACCCTCCCCAAATTTCATGCTTCTAGATCTAGCAGTTTTGGTGAGATGTTGATGAGTGAGTGACTTTTCAATTTTATATACATAGATAATAAAATCAATTTACAGAGCTTACATATCTTTGTATGGTCGCAAAATATGCTACCAATTTAAAAACCACAGAACCAATTTTTACAAAGTCTAAATTTATAAACTGTACTGTCCTCAGAAGCTCCCACTCAGCATACTCCTCTGTCAAGTCTGCATGTTACCCAGTGCCAAAAAACACTGGGCCAAAGAACCAACATTTGCTTTTCCATAATAGATGCCAAATAATACCTGTTTGAAAGTCAGCTGGATAGCTTCATATTTTCTGAGCTCAAGGACATTCATCAACTCCATGATGGATTTGTAGCCCCTATCCAGCTCCTCCTGTCGTTTTATCAGCTTTTCTTTCTGCTCTGAAAAGTTCACAAATTGATCAAGTGCTTTTTTATTAACATGGCTGTATTTTTTCAGTTCAGTGTTGCACTGCTCCAGTTTGCGAAACAGCTGCGTAAACAAAAAGGTAAAAGGTAAAACAAAATTCATCAGTTTATGATACTTCACCAACTCCAGCTATTGTTAGAGGTGAAAAGTGAACATTCTTCTTACCTGCTTTAAGCTCAGTGTCTGGTATTTTTCAAAGGCTTCCTGGGGAAGAGAACCCAACTCCCTGATTTTCTTCATACACTCTTCTTTCTTCTTCAGAAGCATGCCTTGCCTGTTAGTCATCTTCTCGAGTTCCTTTGTGTCATGGTTAATAGCATCCATGTGGTCTTTCTCCATGTTCTTCCAGCGTTCCATGCTTTTCTGAAGTTCTTTAATACCTGCTTCTGTTTTGTCAATTGAATTGTCCAGATCTAATATATTAAGCATAAAAGAGAGCAAAAGGGTATGAATCTAATCCAGACCTAATTAAATGACATGCAAATAATCAGGTCAACCTGACCAAATAATTAGATCAACCAAACAGAAAGAATACTACCTTATGTGACCAAAATGTAACTAAACACACAAAGAATATTAAGAAACTTTCATAGCCAATGGAAAAAATAAAAATAGAAAACGATACTTGATTAAATTTCTACTCTACTTTATTTCCCTGAATGGCATTCAAAGCAGGAATAGTTCACACTGAACAACTGATCAATAGTTCATACTGATACTTTTGTGCCATCTTGGGTAGAGTTAGGTCTAGCTCTGCTGGTCTGCACTCCATGGGCTGGCAGAATGGGAAGCCCTCCACCCTCTGAGAGGGCAGGTGGAGGAGAGCAGGAAGCAGGCATCCAACAGTTATGTAGGATATAAACCCTGCTTGCTGGGCAGCAGTGAACAGCCTCTCCCTTCTACCAAGATGTAGGCTACCTTCAGAGGTGGCCTAAGTCTGAATTGTCCCATTGAGGCTGCTATTGCCCTAACATGGGGAAGGGGATGAGCCTCCCTATCCCTGTGATAGTGTAGTAAGTCCCAAACATTCACTGGATGCAGTGCAGCTGTTCCAGCTTGCCAAGTTAGGATTAGCTATACTGTATATATAAAATTGAAGAGTCATTGTCTCACTCACTGACTGACTCATCAACTCCCAACCAAAACTGCTGGACCTATACACATATATATGTAAACACACTATTTAGGATATTTTAAGGAAACATTGTTTATAAATCATGTCTCCTCAATTAAAATAAAGTTACAAACCATCTGATCGTGCCAGCGTATCCTTGACTCGTTTGTTGATTGCCTCAAGCTCAGATGTTGTAGCTGTAAGAACAGTGCCACCTTCAGTTTCTCTCAACTCATTGAGCTCCTAGGAGAAAAAATGACGCTTTAATTCAACTAGATATCAGCAGGTAATCACAGTTTAAAAAATACTCTGCACAGAAGAGAGATAATTTAAAAACATTTGGGGAATATCAGAATAATATTTTGCATAGCAACAAATATCAAATTGGGCCATAAAGCAACTTACATCATTAAGAATTGTCATACAGTTAAGAGTACTTTTTAAAAAAATAATGCATAAATAACTGGCAAAAATAAATAATTACAAAAATTATCAGAGCCAGTAAAATGAAAGAAAAATTTAAAGGGAAGTATCTGGAGAATTCAAGATAAATTTATTGTTTGACACTTATATATTTATCACTAAATAGTCAGCATGTATGAATAATTCCTAACAGATCTAACTGCCACAGACAGAACATTAATATCACTTTAAACATTCAGTTGATGTTTATATGTTATAGTTTTGCATGTATGAACTAAGCCAGTGGTCCCCAAACTTATCTAGGTCATGGTGCCCCTGCAGCCTCTTCTTTCTTGCTGACCTGTTCACGAGACTTTGAAATCCAACATGATGACACTCAAATCTCACATGATTTGGTGATGTCTTAGAGTCTCACCCTTGCCTTGTGAGATTTGGGTGCCACCGTCTTATATATCATCAGATCTAACAAGATTCACAATCCATCACCTGTGCAAAAGGGAACAGACAAGAGGGGTGACCAGGGTAACCAGGGTATCACAAGTGTGGTGACATCTCAAGGCATCATGACACAGTTTGGGAATCCCTGAACTAGTCCATAGATAGAAGGAAAACACGAAAAAGAAGCATAATAAAGACCCGCTGAAGAAGCCATGTCATGTTGCTGGTTACATACAATCTACCCACCTTTCATGTCAATTGTTTTATCTTATTGCAAAGATTCCATTGTTAGCAAGGTTGAATGTTTAGCTAATCAGTTGTGACTTGGTGAAGACCTGAGTGCCTCAGAGCAGTACCTCTCAAAGTAGCCTCTAAAAGGCTATTCCTTAAAGACTGAAGAGTTTGAGAATGGAAAATGTTTTTAAAAATAGATAAGTAAACTATAAACATTTTTCACATTTTGGCAATTTTGTAATCTGTGTTACGAAGAAAATTAAAAATTAGGTGACAAAACTGGGCAGATTTTGTGAATACCACCCCCTCCAAAAAAATTTACCAGTGAATGCT
Source organism: Cryptoblepharus egeriae (assembly GCA_030015325.1). Taxonomy (NCBI): domain Eukaryota; kingdom Metazoa; phylum Chordata; class Lepidosauria; order Squamata; family Scincidae; genus Cryptoblepharus; species Cryptoblepharus egeriae. The sequence continues at coordinate 53,215,203 of JAREYC010000006.1, forward strand.
AGTAATAACTTAAAATGAGATTGTGCATATTCACCAAGATATTCCAAACAAGGAGGATGTACAGCACATATGAATGCTGATATTCATGTTTTAGACTCTCCTTCGTAGTGTTTTCCCCACTTTTTGGATCGTAGTCTTTAGATGTGAGATTGTGGAAACCGGCCAGCCTATCGCCGAGTTGTAACCAATTTATCTATTTGCAGATATACACTTTGAACTACAGTATATGAATGTCTAAAATGTGAAAAAAATGATATTCACATTTTAGGCATTCATTGTAATTTAAATATAACAATGGGACTTAGGTTCTGAAAAGAGTGATGTTAGTTATATATCCCACAAAATAGGAACAATCGGTCATTTCTTAGAGCTGCTCTTAAAAGAATCTTAAGGAAAAATCTTACTTGTTCAACTTGGTCCAAGCGCTTTCTCAGGTTTTCGTTGAGATACGTCTCAACTCTTGTGATGATACCTTCAAGCTTGATCCTCTCATTTAAAAGCTGCCTGTTTTCCTACAAAAATATCAAAATTCATAGAAATGTTATGGTAGATTATTTCAAACTTTGCCTTGTCTCTTACTTTTTATGTGGATGAACAGAAATAATAAAATCTCAGTTAAAATCCTTTTCTGTATTAAAAATACTTCATGACTACCACTATTTTAAGTTTATATGCTTCACATGCACATTCCAGACAGACTTCCCTGAACTACCAGTTCATTTCTAGAAAATATGGGTTCTGTTAAAATGGTAACTATACTGTGACTTAGAATAGAATAGCCAGCCACAGGTTGTCCTGCTAGCCATACTGACTGTAGGGTGCAGTATTTATCTCCGATATTAGGTTGAAAAGCCAGTATACCTTTTTCTGTATTTATTTTCCTTTTGTCCCAATCCAAAGTAAAATCTTGATAAATTGCATTGAACTTGTATTCATCCCATTGATTTGTAATTATGCACCTAATTTCATTCATAATAGCTACTTTAAATACTTACTTATTCCTTTTAGAAGGAAAAATAAAAATGGTCAGCTAAAATAATATTTTAACAGGCTTTCATTTAAGTGAGAAACAAAAAGGAACTTAATACTCAATGGCCTATAAAAGTTCTGAACTAATATATTTTTAAATTTGCAAACCATTTTAAACCATTTTAAAACTGCACATAAACAACAAAAGAGAGTCCTTACCTGTTGTAGCTGTCGGATCTCATCATTAAGTGCATCCACTCGCTTCTGGTCCTCTAAACTGAGCTGAGATAACAGATCTGTTCCCAGTTCTGCTTTTAATGATTCTCGTGTTGACTCCATAGCATGCAGACTTGCCTCCAAACTTTGTAAGCTGCGTTGCTAAAGTAATATTATATTAAATGTTAGTGTGCTTTCATGAAAAACAGCCCTTCCAGTATTCTCTTTCCAAAGGAAAATGGTTATACCTAACCATTGGTTAATGGTGTACCTAACTACCACTTTTGCTGTTGAAAATAATTGTTCACTTGCGTGCTATGAGTTCAAGGACTCAAGAAATATTCAACTGAAGAAATGATCATAGCTTTTAGTGTTCATTTCCTTGCTTTTTTTAAACTATAACCCCCCTATTCTGGGCACAGATTTCTACAATCATATGCTGTACTATATACTTTTCTTGAATTCTCAGAACCAGGAAACTGTAGCAAATGCCCACTAAATTACAAACATTCTTAGACCCCATACCTTAGGCATAAATGTTTTCTCTGATTGCTGTCTCTTCTCTTTCAACATTTTCATCTCTGACAGAATGCTGTCTCTGGATGCTTTGAACTTTCTTTGCTGTGTTTCAATCTGTTGCATTTGATTCATGAGCTGATCAATTTCATTATTAATCCATACAATGTGCTAAGGAAAAGTTCTTTCAATTGTTTATTATGGATTTCAGAAAATTGAGATTTGTAAAGGACAAGAAAAATCTGCCTGTTTGCATGAATAAAAGCTATCTATCACTTCTTAACACAAAACAAATACTACCTACTACAAGCATCCCCCACTTTCGGGCACCCCATTTTTCATCATTTTGCTCTTTCATTACTCTCAAAATATGCAGTCTGTTCTTCCTCAGAAAAGTTTCCCATTTCTTTTAAAAAGGTGTAAGCTTGCGACTGACCACCAGATGGCGAGATGGTGCACCTAGCCCTCCATAGACTTGAATGAAATGAGTTCTTTTCAATGCACTTACTGTACAAAGGAAGGCACGCTGTTTATCAGAAAGTCTGTCCTTTGCTTTTAGTTTCCCCTTCCTTAGATTGTGCCAGTCTGTATTTAAGGGACATCTGAGAGGCTGCAAGAAGCTACAAGTATCTCCACTTGTACTTACTTGATAGTGATCACTTCTTTAATTAAACCACCTAATTGCTATTATGGAAAAAATGTTTAAATGTGTGGATTCAAGACCAGATTAGGAAGAATCCTCCACATAAGGCCTTCAGCCCTGACTTTATTCACTGAATTATGAAAGGTGAAATGAATTTATTTAATTCAATTATTTCCTTATGACTTTCTTCAGTAAATCACCATAATTCAAATACAGCAGATATTCATTGCTCGTTTATGCTTTTGTTTATTTTAGTATAATTTGTTTTGTGTTTTGGCTTGTCTTAATAAATCTGTGTTATTTAGGCTTTTGAAAGTGGAAATTATGTCTTTTTGGTGATTGTTTTGCATTTGCAAGCTGAAAAATACCGGGTTCCACTTTTCATCGGTTTTTACTTTTGGTTGGTGCTCTGGTCCCTAACCATCCAATAAGTGGGGGACACCAGTATAACTTGCTATAAGCTAAAAGATAGGCCTCAATGTATTTGAAAACTATGCTTGTAAGAGCAGTAACCTCTTGAATTAACTTTCTGATTAATCAATTACTGCATTGAATCAGTTATATAAAAAAAATGTTATATCTTCAAACAAATGTAAATGTTGTATTAATACAATACACACATACAATTTTCTTATCTCTCTCCTATACAACGGCAGCATTCACAAACAAAGACTCCCATATACCATGCACACGTGTGTGCCCGTGTTCTATGAAGGATATTTTCAATATTTCTGCGCAGGTTTTCATTGAGTTTTGCTTCAAGTTCTGATAATTCTTCCTCTACCTTTCTAACATCTTTCTGGAGTTCAAGTCGAGATTTTCTTGTGTCATAATAACCACCAGTCAAAGCCCCTCGATGGCTGACTTGATCGCCTAGGAACAAAAAGCAAGCAATCCCATGTACAGTGGTACCTCGCTTAACAAGTGCCTTGCTTAACAAGTGCTTCACATAACAAGCAAAAATTTCCAAGAAATCTTGCTTCACATAACAAGTTCCGCTTCACTTAACAAACAAGCATGCTATGGGCACGTGTGCTATGCAGCCCTGATGCTCCACACGGAGGCTCTTTAAAAGGGCTGCAGGCCAACACTGCTGCCTCTAACTGTCCCCAACTTGGGGGCAGTTGCCTGGAGGTGCCAGAGGCAGCTGCCCCTAACTGCCCCCACTGACCACCTTGAATCTCCAGCAACAATCCAGGTAAGCTTCCCAGGAAAGTGTCTTTGCAGCCTCTTAACAATGTCTACCCAATGGGGCTTACTCCCAGGAAAGTGTCTTTTGGATTGTACCCCAAGTAGACTTCATAAAATCATGCAAATTGAATGCATGTTTTGAATTCAATTCCAGTGTTTTGTCGTCATTTTTACATCCAGTTAATATTTTTATATGAATATTTTTGGGGTTGTGGAACCAATTGTCTGAGTTTCCATTATTTCCTGTGGAAAAATCTGCTTCACTTAAAGAGCATGCCTCCTGAACGAATTAAGCTCTTTATGTGAGGCACCACTGTACTTAATTTGCCAAGTCCCAAAATTACTGTCACATATATATAAAGGCTTGAAGTCCGAACATTAACTTTTTAAAAAACAACTAGCTTTTACAACATAAACATAACAATAAACATACATAACAATAAATATACAGTGGTGCCTCATGTAACAAACGGCTCACGTAAAGAATAATTCCACGTAACAAACAAAATTTTCTCTAGGATTCTTCTTCACGTAACAAACTGTGCTTCACATAAAAAACACACTCCTTGGCAGTTGGGGCAGACGTGCTGGCCAGCAGCCCTTTTAAAAAACATCAGGGCTGCCTAGCACACCTGCCCATAGTGAACACTTCTGTGCTGTTCCTCCTGTGGCTGGGTGTCCGCTGGGCAGAGGGAGAGAACAGCAGCGGAGAAAAGAGAAGCAGCTCAGGGCTAGTCAGAAGGGAGCAGGGAAGAGAGACTCAGGATGAAGAGAAGGAGAAAGTGGGGAGACATTTTGAAAGTGTCTTGGATTGCAGTCTCCTAACCATGTCTACTCAGAAGTAAGCCCCACTGTGTTCAATGGTGCTTACTTCCAGGAAAGTGAATGCATGTTTTGAATTCAAATCCAGTGTTTTGTCATCATTTTTACATACAGTTAATATTTTTATATGAATATTTTTGGGGTTGTGGAACCAATTGTCTGAGTTTCCATTATTTCCTATGGGAAAATCTGCTTCACATAAAGAATGTTTCACGTAACAAACATGCCTCTGGAACGAATTAAATTTGTTATGTGAGATGCCACTGTACATATATACAATATAAACATAAATTTAGCTTTTGCAACATAGCATAAAATCTAACATCAAATTTAGAACCAAACTAACTAATCAAAACACATTATAAATACTACTACTACCAGCCCACAGGTGTTGCTTGAGGAGGTACAATATAACAACATTCATCAGTAAAAACCATCCCCCTTTCCAGCATCCTAATTGCCCTTATGGCATGTTTCTCTTCAATGGCTCTCAACTGACCCCTCAGTTGACCCCTTTTGTCACCTCTCTCCTCAATGGCTCTCATCAATTGCCCCCTTGCCTCTTCTAATCCTGGCCTTCCTCACAGTTGAGATTCCATTATTCACTCAATTTAGAAGTGGAATGCTATATATTAGACATACTAACACACAGGTTAAGGCTTTTATGTAGATGTACAGTATACTGAGCACCTGTCAAAAGAATCAGAGCGAACTGAACCCCTGCCCTACCCCACCCCAAAAAACTGTATTCCAAACGTACCTTCCAAAGTTATACAATCCATAGTAAAAGCTCTGGCTAGTTGGGTAGATACTTCCATACTCCGACAAATAAGCGTTTTTCCAAAAACATGTTTGAAAGCTTTATCAAATCTTGGATTGTATCTCAGTTTACTGATCATAGGAATAGCATCCTGAAAGTACAAAAAAATGGCCATATGTCACTAAAAACAGGAGCTGCATTAGTACTGCAATTAATATCAATATACTCAATTTTCTAAAAGCATGTTACCTAAAATAGAAATAAAAAATATGATAATGAAACTGTAGAATACTCTTAATCTTGAAAGAAAGATATACACCCCAGGATTCACTTAAAGTGAAATGCTATGAAGGCCTTTCATGTCTAGCACTAGCATGTCAGCAACGCAAGATCCTTTACAGCAGTTGTAAAACATGATATACCATTCAACATGGCTAGGGTACTACCAGAAATTGCAAAAAGCCATGGCTATGTGCCCAATATTACCGTATAGTCCCCTTTCTGGGGAATAGAGTCTTGTTTCAGCTAAATTGTTGGCACATGTCAGGCCCATTCAGGTAGTGGAATATGACCTCCTGGTAAGGGAAAAAGTATTCCCTTATCCAGAGAAGACTTTCATGACTGCCCTATCCCCTAGGATGAAAAGTGCAGTTCGGGTGGCTTGGCTACCTCATTAAAGAAACAAGCTTAGGATAGGAATGGGCTGTAGAATCCAATCAAAAGGATTCCTGGCTAAAATATAACCAGGCTAAAAGGCAGCATAGATGGCAACATGTGGTGTATGATGTGCATAAGCTCCCCTCAAGTCTTTGTCTGTGGCCAATATAAGACTAGAATTATAATTAAATAAGACTCAATAATGGAGTTGGGTTATAAAAAAATAAATTACTCACGTTGGTTTCAGGATAAGCAGTATCTCTAACGTCCAGCTTGTTCAGCGGCAGAAAAGTTACTTCTCCAGGTAGATTCATTTTATTGAACTCCATTAATATCTTTGTACTGACCTCATCAGAATCTACAATATGATAAAATAGCCTAGCACAAAATTGAAAAAGGGAAAAAGAATGACTCCAAGCTTTGTCATAATCGAGAGTATGATGTCACCATACTTCACGACAAAAAGAATTACCAAGTGGGGAACCTCAGAAAATTACCTTAAAATACTGATATATACGACTCCATCCCCCTTTTAAAGACTCAAGTGAACTCTATGCTGTTTTATCTTACCTAACAAATTTAGGGTGATATCTTAAACAATTTAGGCCAGCATAACTCACCTGGCATATCTTCCTGTGGTGGTGGGGATGTTGGCATGTGCCTATGCACTGGCCTAACTCTCCTAGGAATAGGGGGAAAAGTGTCTTTCGGCACTTTTGTGACACCTCCGGGTCAGCATAAAATGTATGCCAGGGTTTATGCCAGCCTAACTGGAGATTAGGATTGCAGCCTCAGGTTAGCAGTGCAGGTTCTCTTTGCAAAGAATGCTCCCAGACCATTAATTGTATAGTTATGTAGCAAAACCAAGAATTTCCTTCAAAGCCTACTAGAAAAAAAATACCTGTTTCCTGCAGTAACTTCAACACATGTGTAGAAGGCTGGTTCACACTCAAAATTATTCATCACTATTCCATGATAGCCATTCAGAACATGTTGGTTAATGCCTTTCCGCCGAAAATGCTCCAAGACTTTGTTTATACTGTCAATGCCATTTAGTATAGCCTGCATGATAAAGGAGAATGACTTTTTGTTCCTATAGTTTATGCCTTGAATTACAAGAAAAAATCTTCTAATTATAATAATTTTCAAATATTTCCAAGGTTTTATACCCTTTGGGTTATTCATTTTCATACAAAAGTTTTTTATGTTTTGCTACAACGTCAATTTTACCACAACTACAATATTACGCAATCAACACTGTAAAATACAGAATATATCCAGCTTTTTATAATATTTAATTTACATGGACATTTAAGACCAACCACTAGGCTGCTTGCTATTGACACATACCCCCAAATCCAGAGTAACTACAGGAGTATGCAAGAGACTTTTACGTTTTTCACTAGGTTATTGCACCACCTAGTGAAAATCTATAGGAAATTCATATTGGAATCCAAAGTTGTTCTTGCACTCTGGATTTTGCCCTTAAGCAAACGTTAAAGTAACTATATATATAAAACTGAAAACTCACTGACTATGCCCAGCAAAAACCGCCAGGCCTAGAAACATGAAATTTGGGGAGGGTGTTCCTTCTGTGATGGAGGCACCCACTAAGAACTGGTATTTGGAAATTCCAACCAGAACAGGATGAAAAGGGGTGCAATGCATTTTCCTCCCTATACTTTTCATTGGGTATCCCTCACTGATCACTGCTCTGTCCCAACCCCTGGACCTAGAAGCATGAAATTTGGGGAAGGTGTTTCCTATGTGACATCAGTGCCCACCAAGAACCAATGTTGAGAAATTTTACCCTAAGGGGGTGAAAAGGGGTGCAACGTATTTTGTCCTTGAAGACTCTGATCAACATCCAGCCAATCTGGTGCCCAGTGCCTGATACACTGGGAAGAAGGGTGCACTGGGGGAGGTGTGTAGCGCATGAGGTGTATGTGTGTTGCACATGGGATGGTGGTGTTGCGCACAGGGGGGATTGCGCAATGGGTGAATGGTCTACGAGGGGTATTTTACTTCCACAACATGGGTTCATTTAGCTAGTTTAAAATATATATTGTGTTCTAATGAAAGTTCAAAGTTCAATCTACCAGAAGATGCCTAAGAAACACTACAGCCACTAGAAAAGATATCTTCCCACTAAAAACAAGAAAACCAACGTTTTTAATATTTTCAGCCCAAATATGTCATCTTATGAAGATCAATGGGAAGCAATTATTTGAATGCTGAAACACCTAAAATTAGCATTTAATTCAAACTTTTCTTACAAATTAGATTTAGATGTGGGATTTTTTATAGAAACCAAATACATGTAGTGATGCTATAGAAAGCTTCTGTGTATGATCTAGAGAAGACAAAACAGCTGGTGTTCCAGGATGCTCACCCTCCCATATAGCACACACTGGTTCCCAGAATCCTCTCAGTCTAGTATGAACCTGTAAGGTCCAAGATTAGAATATGTACCAAAGTGATAAGAGATTAAAGACACCTACAACTGATCCCTGCTTCACTGACTTGGAACAAGAGACAATTGAGAACTGACATGGCCCGAGAATACTGACAGTGCAATCCTAACCCCACAAGATCCCAAGTCTTGTGCTAGCCAGGAGGGTGTTGCAAAATTGCCATAAGGCACTTCTGCAGCACTCCTTTGGTGGTGGTTGCTTGTTAAGCCAGTCCACAGATATGTGCCAGCATTCTCATGCCGCCACAGGAATGGGAAGACAGGTTAGTTGCACTGGCCTAAATGGGTTAGAATTCCATCCTCAGTGATGTACTTTTTCTCCCTGCAAAGATTAACAGTGACACCAAGCAAGGTATTAGCAAGTTTGAGATTTCCAACTCAAGACGAAGACAACATGTATGTGCATGTAAGAGTTGAAGTTTTAAGTACTGCTTACTAGAGATTGTAGAGGTACATCTTTTTGAGTATGCTTATGTAGGGACTAATGGGCAAGCAAACATAATTAATCTTTGATTTCTTGTAATCCAACTAATACTTCTTTATGTTGGCATTAGTGCATCCAGCGAAACGTTCTCAATCAGTGACTAACAGCTTTTCCTCTTGGCTGGGCTAGAATCTGATCACTTCTGGACTAGCTATGGTGAATTCTGCATAACATTATATGCCAGCAATCCCACCTTTCCTGTTGCTGCCCTAAGAAGCTGTTGTTTCTTTTCCAAGTCTTCACGTTTTGCAGCAAGAGCCTGCTGTTCTGCATTTTCTTCTCTCCACAGGTAACTGGAAATTAAAAAGTTGACTCTGTTACCAAAAAGTACCATTCAAGAGATAAAGATTCTCCCAATAAAAATTAACAGATAAAGGCTGCAATCCTATTCACATCTTCCTGAGAGTAAGCCCCACTGAACACAATAGGTAAGATCCTTATACTAAGGTTTTCTATTCTCTAACAATCCTGTCATATAGTCTAGAGTTCAGTCCAGTATTCCTTCTTTCATTAACTCTTGTACAGTTTACTGTTTTATAATTAGTTTTTAAAATGTTTTAAACAATCTTTAACAGGAAGCAGTAAATATCTTTTGCTAAGACATTTTAAAAAAATACTGGCATAGAACATTTGGAGAGAATAAAATTGATGGTAGACAGCATCTTCACACACCTACACAACATCTAACCCAAAATCCATATTCTATGAATTGTGAAATTTCATATATTCATTTGTCTGGGTTATATTAACAGCAATTCTATGGAAAACTTGGAATTTATTTGTAATAACTGAAGCGCTTCAGCACAAGAAGTTCACAGAATAGCAATAGTTAATAGTTGTGAAGCCAGAAAAGCTACTTAACAGTTAAAATCTACTAACTAGGTGGATAAATTTTCAGTTTTCCACAACTGCAAAAAACATCACAAGGGAAAATACAATGCTCAGATTTCAAGTAAGCCGTTCTATTTCACTCTGTTTATATGCTAACTCAAATGGAAATCATATCTGCTTTGCTTTCAATGACTAACATAAAATGGATTTCTTATTCAGACTTGATGGATTGTGCAATACCAGCACATTGGTACTGGCACAATGATTACTCTGAATATGTCCTATACATTTTCTTTAACCCTCTGGCTTGGAAGAATGTTTGACATGACACAGGCAAAAAGCAAGTGGACTTGATTTTTAATGTCTTATCACTATCGGAACTACAGACACGTGTACAGCTGTTTATTGACCAACATGTGTATGTGGTATGTGGTGCATATCTGTACTTGGTTAATCAAACATTTTTGTGATTTGAAGGTGGAATTTTAAAAATGTAAAAAGAGAATATGTACTTGTAGTTAAGTTTATAGTTGCACATTCTTCACTAGAACAGGAGAAAAGTCAATATATTACTAACTTTCTCTCACTCTGCAGTTCATCTTTTTTGTTTTTCACTTCATAATATTTTCTGTCCAATTCTTCAACACGAGCCTTCACTTCATTAAGATCCTGATCCAATTTCTAATACATACAAAAAGAGTTTTTAAACTTGACATTTCTTTCAAGAATATCAAGGATACAATATGCGACTACGAAAGAAAGAGAAGCAGTTTTAAATGTTTAGAAACAATTACAAAGCAGTTGTATAAGAAATAACCAGTTTTTTGTCTTTTCTCCATGCAAGTTGACTAAAAAACCTGACTGTACAATAAAATGAGGCATGTGCACATATCAGTATAGTTGTAAACTATACCTCAGTACATTGACTACTTTCCTTCAATCCCCTGGGTAGCCAATTTTCAAAAGTTTTACTGTTATTTTGTACACGTCAGAATCAGTTGTTAGGTGTTTTTAAATAACGGTTAAAAAAAGATTTGATTACTATGAAAATAGAAGACTGAAGTTCAGCTTGGATTCAAAGTGCTATTTAAGTCCAACCAACAGTTTAAGGGCATCTAATGAAATATTTGATATCTTCCTTTTGAGAGGCACATTTCCATCCCTCATCACAAACCACTTTCTAACATTCCTCAGTTTCAAAAAAGGTTTGCCTTGCAGCATGGTGACTGCTGCTTAAGAAATGCTAGTTCAAATTTAATCATGCATTTTTTAAACAAAATCTAAAGAACATATTTGACACCTGCCTTGATTTTCTATCTTTGTAACATATGCAATGTTTTAATATGCAGTGGGAGACTGGACTTTATCTTCACCAATTACTACTGCCACTTTCCTAGCACATATATCCTGTCCACACACTCATGCCTGTCTCACAAAACCAAGAATAAACATGATGTCAGCTCGGTAGTCTGGGCTGAGCACTGAACAGGAAGCACAGTGGACTTCTTCCATCCTAATCCCCCATAACACAGACAGGGAACATCTGTAGACCTGCAAACACATTACATCTTTGAGATCATGATAGTCTTATGGCAGGGGTTCCCAAAGTGTGTGTTAAAACATCTGAGGGCACAGGTGTCAAACTCAAGGCCTGCAGGCTGAATTTGGCCCCCAGATTAGGGATCTATTTGCAGCTAATGAGTTTCTGTGTGAAAACAAAGTGCTCATTTCTGGCCACCATCTGTTTAACAATGTCACTTTTGGACCCGAGAAAGCTCAATGACTGCTAACTTTGGCGCTCTGTATGAAATGAGTTTGACATCCCTGCCTTAGGGCATCACTACACACTCACAGGGAAACTATGGGATATCCCTGGTGGTTCCTCCTATTTTTCCCCCAACCACTTCCATCTCTGATCTTGCAAGATTTTGTGAGACCCAAGATGGTGGTGTTTAGATGGGCTAGGAAGAAGCAGCTGCAGGGGTATTGTAAGTCATGTAAATTTGGGGACACTAGCCTATGGGATGTATCCTAACCACAATATGCACACATAGGTGGCATCTCTGTTCAACTGGGAATTGGGATTCTGCAGGATTCTGTTCAAGTGGGAATTGGCAACCCCCATTGATTCTGCTCTGAAGGGAACCTCCAAACTCTAAGCACTGAATTTTAGGTTCCCTAAGAGGCTGCTATGAAGAGCTGGGGACAGGAAAGTCCCATACATTTCCTTCTGCATGCATTAGATTAAGTCATAACCCAATATCTGTCATGTAAGGTTATTCAGAAAACAGAACAGAACATAGTTAGACTACAAGTTATTATATAAAAGACATTCTTGATATCACAACCACCATCATTAACCACCCAATTATGTACAATAAAATGAGATTCAAATATTTCTGTAGATTCAAGGTCCTTACACTGTATTGTTCCAGATTCTTCTCTTTATTAGCCTCTGTATCTTCTAAATCCTTATGTATAGCAGAAATTTGGCGTTTCTTGTCATTGATTGCTTGATCTAGAGACTTCAGTTCTTTTTTAATCCACTTATCTCTCTCTTCTTTAGAAGTAAACTGACTTCCTCTACCTTGCTTTGCATAAAGATCAGTTCTTTCCTGGGTTGCTTGTGCTAGTCTGAAAAGAAAATAGTATGAATCAAATTATTTTTAGATGAAAGCACTTAAACTATTACTAAACATTATCAACGTGGAGCACTGTTATACCCCAGTCCGAGGACCTCAGTCACCTAACCCTTAAGGGGTGTTGAAGGAGAAGGCAGTGATACAATCCTAGGATCACATTGCTGTTTGGCAAAGGGAGCTTTTTTGAATGTGATTGAATAATGGAGATTTTATGGGAATTTATATGCTTTATATATGATGTCACGACAATAGACATAGGGGAAGAAGAAACAATCAACTCAATATTATAGGTAAAGCTGACTTCTTGCCCCACTTGTGTCACTCCATTCTACATTGACCAATCAACTATTTTTCAGTTCTATACTAGCCAATCACATCTTGGTGCTCATATGTTTAGAAGCTGGTTTTTCACACCTAAGTGTGATTTCCTTTCTCTGCCTGTTTCCCATATTCTGAGAAGCTTCATCAAGGATACTTTTTGATGTCAGATATCCTGCTCCAGGAATTTCCATTTGTTTTACAATTCTGTTTACCTCTCTATATCCAGCATGTGTCACTCTGAGTACTCCCTTTTAAATGTGTTCCCTTCTCTCTCTCCGGCCATCTAGGGACCTGGCAGAACTGTGGAGCTCAGCCATGCTGAGCAGCTAAGCTGTAGCTTGACAACTTAAGGGTAACTAGTCTTAACTAGTAGCTTGTCAAGCTACTATTAGTAGCTGTAGCTTGACAACTTAAGTGTAACTAGACAACTTAAGGGTAACTAGTGATTGTAGTCTTTAGATGCTTTTATTTTAAATGTAACCTTTGTACTGACAATTTTCACATGACCAGCCCTTGTACAGCTTGCCCAGGTGAGTGGCTGGTCTTGTAAAACTAACTAATCTTAATAAAACTCTTTAATCTAAATTCAGTGTGTGGCTCAAGCATGGGAGTTGCTCAGACAAGCCAAAGTAAAGGGAGCAGGAAAGACCCCAATCTGTCACAGCCCCAACCTGCAAAAAGGGCCCAGAAGATGCAGGCAGCTCCACAAAATGCTCTGCAGGGCTCCCTCCTGCTTGTATAAAGTGTTTTTTTAAAAAAAAAATGATTAAAACCACTCTCCACAAAAATTTACCTCAGGGCACAAACTCCAAGGGAGCTTTCAAACCCCCGGATCAGAGGAATCGAAAAACTAACAATGTGAATTAACTGAACTGCTTAACCATCTTGATTAACTGTAATTGCTTCAAGACATACAATTGTGTTTGCATGTGTTCAAATTTTATTTGCTCAATTGGTTCTCTTTTGAACTTCAGTTTTCTATGTGTCAAATGATTGGGATACATGAAGCGATAAAGATGGAAGGCCTTAAAATTAGCTAATATTCACTTTATCAGAGATATGCATTAGAACAGAGATGACAAAAATTTCAACAGTATGGCTCTTGGACCTTTAACAATTATGTAGAAGAACAAAATTTCAGCATGTGCAGCTTGTGATTGTGAGATGACAAGAAGGACCTGCTGAAATTCCCTTCTCTCCACAATTGTTAAATGTCCAAGAGCCCTGAAGTTAAACGTTTGGACACCTCTGCATTAAAACACCAATTTCTTATTATATTTTATTTCTATCCAGCTCTACTATGACTCAGGGAATGTAATCCATGAAAATGCCGTCTTATCAGAAGCAGATCTCTCCCCTGTGCGACTGACTTACATTGGACACTCCCCATCTTCTTTCCAATACTAAGGACGTAGGTGAAAGCAAAAACGTTCCTAACTATTCTCATTCCTACTAAAAGCCATGATTAGTCTTCCCATTCTCTTCAAACTGCTTGAATGTGCATGTACGTTTTCTAACGAAGGTTTTTTATATTGTACAACAGGATCTCTAACTACCATACAGACCTGGCAATTCCTCGCTCCTCTTTCTCTTTCACACTGTTGAACTTTGGTTCTGTTTCTGCCAATTCTTTCTGTTTCTCTTCAATCTTCTCAAGAAGTTTTTGTCTCTCTTTCAAAAGTCTTTTCTGAAAATAAAGGAAACATGAAGATCAATGGTATGATGAATCATTTATTGGCACATTCTTTATGTGGAAGGACTGATAAACCAGCACTAGAAAAGAGGTATTCAGAAACAACTCAGGCCTATAACCTGCAACTTCTCAAACGACAAAGCAGCACTCCTAACTTCCACAGAACTGCTTGGCAGTAAGTAATCTTGAACTGGAGCCTCAGAAAAAGTATAATAATCTGTAAGTGAATTTTTCTTGGGGAGTTTGATTAAATGACAACAGCATGAATGCTTGGCAATGATAGGTTTCTCTTTGATGTCTGCATACCATACTTTAAATTCCAACTTAACTGCAACAAGAGATAAGTCTTTTTCTCAATGGGACAATAATAAACAGGTATAAAATAGATGACCTCTCTGCATTGATGCTATACTGCCTAAGAGAAGCCTCTCAAATAATTAAAAGCTTTGACATTTACCTAAAATAATCTCCCCTCTTACCCTCTGTTCACTATTTCCAGCTAGTTCATCTTGCAAATCCTTTGCTTTAAGCTCTAGTTTGGTCCTCTGTTTGATCTGCTCTTGTCTTTCAGCACTGAGCTGCTCTTTCTCTTCTTTCATAGCTGAAATCTTGGTTTTCAGTTCTCGGACTTGACGTTCAATTTCCTATACAGAAATACAACACACATCATCAACAAAAATGTGAATAAATGCTGTAATTAGGGTACATGATTTCAGAATTTGTAAAAATGTCTATTATTCAATAAACCAATATGTACAGAATAGCTATCACTAAAATACTGAAATTTAAAACATTAAACAGGACTTTGCTTTAAGACAACCTTAAAAGTGTTCTAGAAATGTTCAGGATACTAACAGTGCAATCTATGCATATCTATGTAGAAGTAAGTCCTTTCAATTAGACTAAGGCTGTAATCTTAAATTTCCTGGGAGTAAGATCCATCAAACATAACGAGGCTTACTTTTGAGTAGACATGGTTAGGATTATGCAGTAAGTCCTATGTAAATACATATGGAATTTCAATCAGTTAACTGGACTAATGTTCAAAAATGACAGTGGTTCAAAAATAAGTGCCTCAAGCAGGGCATAAAAGACTTAGGTCATGCAGTTCTCTTGGAGTATTGATACATGTGTCACTCTGCTCTAATCATGAGCAGGGTGACCTGTTGGAGATGCTAATCAGCACCTATCAGAGATGTTCGTGGAGGATTTCCTGGTACAGGCTAGGGGTTGGACTAGATGACCCACTGGGTCCCTTCCAACTCTAGAATTCTATGTGGTGCACATCCTTAATGACATGTCTTTCCATGTCCAAGATATATGGTTGGAGATGGGTGTCCACATCTTCCTTGGGCATGTTCCCATTTGCAGTCAAAGGCTACTAGTTGGTTACCTCCATCTATGGTTTGGAGATACTTTGTAAAATAAAAATGTTGCTAGAACAGATGTCTTAAATTACCTCCATTTTATCTCGAGCATCCTGTTGTGCATCCCTTAATTGTCTTGATTTTTCTCCACTTGTTTCTCTTTTGGCGGAAAGCTGAAAAGATATTACAACTTCATCAGCAACTCTTTGACACATTATTACCAGTAATTTTGTGAACTGTCATGTACAAAATATCTTTTTTTCCTTTTAATGGAACAAAACTGCATGTGTGTAAAGAAAGTGTAGGATCTAGGGAAAGACAAGCAGAAAGAGACTTTTCTGCAAGGATGCCTCCCAAGGCACATCAAAGGCCCAAAACTTCCTACAGAATTGAATAGAATGTGGCACAGGGAGTGCAGATGAGGTCAGTGGGAACGTCTTGTGTGATGCACCTCTTCTTGCACCTATTATAATTCAGTTGATTTTCCCCTACTCCTGAGGTAACCCATTACATCCTCATTCTGTTTCACAATTAGGATTCTTGAGGGGAGGCAAAGTGTGTCCAGAAGGTGAGACCATCCCTTTATAATATATAAGCAAAAATCTGCTCATGCTTCTCTGGATCCAACCTATTATCTGAGAAGAAAAATTACTTGCCTCATCAAGTTTAGCACGTGTTTCATTCAGTTCCTGATTATAAATGGTATATTCAAGTGCTCTCCGCATTTTATCCCACTTTTGATACTGAGCTAACTCTTCTTTCTCCTCTTCCAAAGTATGTAGTCGTTCTTCAATATATTTCAACAGCTCATTAATTTTCTCTCTTTTTCCCTCTTAAAAAATTTAAGAAAAAAATTAAATGACCAAGTTACCAAAAAAAGAAGCCAAAGGAATCAATATTAGATTTCCTAAAAAGCATGTAATATCTCATTAAGCTGAATAAAAAAACTACCTCATAACAGAAACATTTTTTCAATGTTGTTTCCTATCAGAAGCAGCAACAATCCTTCAACATTTGATCAAGTTTTAACAATTCAAAAATCTGTTTAAAGTTACATAGGTAAAGTCCCTGCAGGAAGCCAACTGGCCCTGACCTTGTGGTGGGGGCAGTGCTCATAGTTTCTAGAGAGCCTACGCTCTCCTAGATTCTTCTGTAGTCTTATAGCCAAGCATGTTTTTTTATGTTTTCAGGCACAGAACACTGTTACCTTCTCACATGTTGCGAATGAGATACCTATTTATCTACTTATATTTGAATGCTTTTGAACTGCTGGGTTGGCAGGAGAAGAGATAAATGACAAGAGCTCACACCATGAGGCACTCAGGTCTCAAATTCCAAAGCAATCAACTCTTAAGTCTCTTCGTGCTCAATGTCTTAATCAGTGAGCACATGGAAAAGTTATACGCAATGTAGTTATTTTAAATTAAACCTCTCAATGAACAGTCCTTCTCTTTTATTTCAAAATTTTTTTAAAAATTAAGAAAATAAACAATGGCTGCAATCCAGAGTGAGGACAGTGAGTAGTGCCCTAGCTGGGCTGCCCCAACTTTCTGAATCCAGAGCAGAAAGTTATCCCTGCATCCAGAGAGTCAGGAAGCCTGGGCTGCCCTGTCTGCTCCAGAGCATGCTAAGTAGGCACCAAGTCCGTGGTTCCTGGGGATGGCTTGCTCCTGAGGAGACCCCCCCTCAGATCACACTGAACAAGGAACAGCTGTAGTGCCTGCCTTATAAGAGGTTTTTGACAACCAGTAACAGCTGCAGCAGGAGACTGCATTACAGTTTACAGTGAACACAAAGAGGCTTGTTGGAGTGGCCTGCTCTATCTCCAGGTTAGTGGGTTGCCATACGTTGGGCTGTATCCTGAAGTTGAGAGGCAGGGGTTGCAGATAGGCTGGCCAAGAACTCAGATTTTTTTGTCAACACTGCCATTCTTACTCTGCCTTGTTATGGACCCCTATGGATTTACTAAGATTTATACCTGCTCCTGAGGTGGTATAACTGAGGAGCTGGAAGAGGGAATTTGTGCCTGGGAAACAGGCTGTGGATCTAGCATACTTGCTCTGCCCTAGGCAATGCTAAACAATCCCTCAACATGCCTCTCCTGAACTGCCTAGGCTGGCCCAGCTAGGGCAGCCCAGTTCCATCTGTCTTGGGGCTGCTCATGTTGCCTTAGGCTGCCCCCAGCCTTTTCTGGCATTACTGGGCTGCCCCATCTTGGACTTGAGCCATCCCAATGATAGATAGGGCAGCCCAAGTGCACTTCTGGATTGCAGCCGATGTCCAATGTTATTTGTCCTTTTAAGTTATAATAATATGGGAAGAAATTTGTAGGTAAGAAAATTGAAGAAAACTATTAAAATAGATGAGATAATAAGAAAAATTAAATAGATGAAGTAAAAGGAAACAGGAATGACATAGATAGATTTTGAAACTTCATTAGCTTAAGACTATTACCTGTTTCTTTCATTAAGGAGATGCTCTCTTCTTTACGTTCATCATACACTCTAGTCCCAGCAACTTCCCTTAACAGTTTTAGTCTCTGAGAGTCAGGAGCTGTGGCCATCTGATTGATCTAATAGTCCCAAAAACAGAAATCCAGAAATATTTGTCTGGAAGCATTTTGTTTACCAGTGTGAATATGAATATGATTACAGGCATCCCCCTTTGTCTGCAGATTCTGTTGTCTGTGGTTCTCTGCACCCTCTAGGAGTATGCAGTCTGTCTGATTGCCACATTCCTGTTCTAAGTAGCCAGTGTCATGCCATTGTCAAAATAGGCATGATTCTTGCTTTAATGGTAAGAACAGGAATGTGACAAGCAGAAAAAGCAAAACCAAAACATTAACAGGAAAAATGTTCCCACTATGTCCCTCTAGTCCTGCCTGCTTGTTGAATTCCTACTGTAGCCTCTGTAAAAACAAGTAACAGGCCTTAATTTTTTAGGTTTCAGAATAAGAATAGTCACCAAAGAAATATTCAATAGGTATGATACAATGTACTAAAAACTCTTCATTATTTGTGAAAAGTTACATTAAAAATCACATTCTTTCTTTCTGCAAAGGATCGATTATTATGCATACCTTTCCCTGCTTAACGATATAGTATGGATTACTGCGAGAAAACCCAGCACTTTCAAGAAGATTCATCACATCATTTTTCCTGGAAGAAAATTTCAAGCAATAAATCTAACTGTTAAGTTACGAATAAAGAAATTGTTTAAAGGACAAAAATGGCAATTGATCTCCTTTCAACAGATTCAGACATTAAAATAACTTCTTTCAGTGAATGTAGATGTCGTAAAAGGACAAAGGGTTTTGTTCCTTGGGACTCTCATAAAAGCCTCAGCTACTGAGTACTTGGAACTATGACTAATAACTCATTTTTTCTATTATTTCTAGGACAGAAACTTCAGTAAATCAGGGCAACAAGTCCTAAAATTTCATCATCCTCAAAACTTGTTCTTGGGCTAATTTTGTAGTTGTCAATAACCATTAACACCAAACCATTTTAAAGGGACACAGTTCCTCACTTTTTCAAACTGCTTTTATTTAACACTTTGTTTTGTACCAGCAGGGAGTCTCAGAATCAAACCACTGAAAATACTGAGGCACAACCTTATTCTATTAGTAGCAATGGAGGAGCAAGAAATCTGGAACTGGGTCTTTAAATCTATTTTTCCACTTTTTAAAATCAACTGATGTTTTAATCCATGGGAAGTTCCAGAACGGAATCCTAGTGGACAATGAGGGATGCACGTACTCATGTCTTGAACCACCAACCTTAAAGTCAACAAGCACAGCATCTTAACCACTGACCCACCTCAGCCCTTTCTTGTGATACCATTTATCAACACCTATCCATGTGTACTGGAAATGTATTTTAAAAACTGATTTCACAAAAACAGTTATTTTCAATATTTCACAGAAAGTTTGCAAATTACAGTAAAGGAATGAGGTAGTTATCCTTGACTACTTTCAACAGAAGTTTGTTACGGTGTTTTGGTGAATACTGAACCAAATGTGAATGAGAAGGAAAAGAAACTGCACGTACGTCACCATTTTCTTGTCAAGGAAATATTGGTCTTTTTTTGCTCCAATGACCCTGCGGAGTGATACTTCTTCCTTATCAATCTTGAAAAACAAAAGCGCATAAATTTACCAGATTGCACTTAAGATAGTTTCCAATATTTATCTATTCATATAGATATTTGTATTGATAAGAAAATATATTTAACTTACAGGTAACCTGTTGTCCGAGTTGTCAAATATAATTTCCACAAAGGCAGAAATAACACGAGGACCTGTGCCTTCCTAAACAAAGATGATCAATTTATTATATTAATCCTACAGTTTCTAAGGTTTAAACATTTTTACAAAAATATAAATCACTGTATTTAGAAGATTCAAAAGCTTTATCCAAATGACAAGATAACTCATCTCAGATATATACTTTATACCTTAAAATATTTTATATATAAAGTATTTTAAGGTATAAAGTATACATCTGAGATGAGTTATCTTGTAACTCATAAAAGCATATTAATTTTTTTAAAAAGAAAATCGTTATGAAGGGATGAAATGGCTCCTACCTATAGTTTCAGTTTATTTGAGCAAAACACAGAACTCATTATTTCAGTTACCAGTTTGGCGGCAACAGCACTCTTATCTTTAATATGATTTTTACTCACATGTAGTAAGGCCAGCCTTTGTTCAGGACGAAGATGACTGAATTCATCACTAAGAACAAACTGAATTGCTGCAATAAAGTACAATAAATTTTGTTTGATCACTTTCAGGATGGAGTAGTAGCATACTCCTAATGAATAGTTTTAATGAATTTCTGTTTCAATAGAAAATTGTATTTGACCTAGTATTTCTTCAAATAAATGTGCTCCTAAACAGACCTCGATAAATTTCAGAATCAGAATTTCTTTGTAAAAATTCAATTCCTAAAAATTCCTAAAATTCTTTAATTAAGACAGTTATAGCACAATCCTATACTCCATTTGGGCCAGCACAATTTCTTTGAAGTGGCCATAAAGCACATCTGTGCCACTCCAGAGGCTGGAATTAGGCTGGTGCAAAGCCTACACCATGGTAACAAGGTAATGGGGGAGTTGCACTGGCCTAAAATGGTTATGATTGCAACCTCAGCTAATCGCAGCATTCACAAAGCAATTTTTTCACTATATTGGCAGAAAACCAATGAAAAGTTGGTGTGAGAATAGGAGGCAACAGAATTTATAAAAACAAAGTAAGCAAACACCCCAACACACTCTTGTATTTCATTTTCCTCACTTAATGCGTTCTTCTCAGATGGCACGTATATATATTCAGAGAAGGGGAAACTTAAGTTTTATAGTCAATCCCAGTACTCCAATTTTGGATGGAGAGTGGTGGCAAAAAACAAATGACAAGGATATCTTTATATCAATTTATCTATCTACAGTATTTATATACTGCTTTTCAACTAAAGAGTTCACAAAGCGATTTACAAAGAAAATGAAAAAATAGCTAATAGTATGGTCTACACGTTATTTAAAAAAATAGTAGGAGTAATATTCCTGAAGCAGTTATGTTAAAAGTCAGAAACAAAAACATCCTAAATTCTTGGCCCAAAAGTTACAAAAGTCAAAACTAAAGGAGTTAAAGAAAAAGCTGCAATCCCACAACAAGAAATTACCAATTTTCCATTAAACCAGTCTAATATAGAATAAATTTAGATCAACAGCAGAAAAAGGTTAACAGCACAAACCTATTCTTGTTTACTCAGAAGTACATGCTATTAAGATAGTCTTACTCCCAGGTAATTCTCCCAAAGAACTCCAGCCTTAAATAGTAACTGGTATAAAGTATTTTATATGTGCAAATTCAAACTTACCATAGAAAAAGTTGCTTTTTCCAGAACCATTTCTACCCACTAAAAATAAAGGTTGAAAATTACAGATGAAATAAATTTCAACTTCTATTTTTCATTAACTAAATGAAGTTTACTTCTAAAATTTATGCACAAAGTGACAAGGAAAATAAGTTTTAGTAGCAAACATTTTAATTTCATTGTACAATCAGAAAGTGGTTCTATTGGGTTTACTTGCTTCCGGGAATGTTTGCAAAGGATTGAAGTCTTTATTAACTTAATTCCTAAATGTATGATATTCTCTAATTCTGAAATAGTTACCATTTCTGAAATTTGCCTGAATAGAATGCAGCTGTCACTATAGTGGAATACATATATTCTCTTATTTTGGCAACACATTGCATGTTAATGGAACATTCAAGTTTACTTAACCTAACTGGTTTCACTGGGAATAATGATATAAAAGAACAGTTCTTTGCACTATTAGAAATTCAGTGTGTTCCTAACTACAAAGGACTCTTTTTAAGAAAATAATTAGTTCTTTGAATTGTGTCAGAATTGTGTCATTCTAGAAGCAGGTGCACATCCAACTGACACCATTGGGCAGCCTGGGGTCCTAACGTGACCTCCAGCATGCTCAATTTCAATGCTACATACAGTATGGGCCATTTGGTCCTGCTGTGCTAGCACTGAACAGTCAGTGTCAGCGGTGTACCAGGAGCATTCCATTCCATGGGCAATACAGACATTTGCAAATATCTACCTTTGAAACAAAAAAAATTATTTGAACACAACAGGCGATAGTCATGTTAATCTCACCTTGACCTCAACTTGTTCTGGGCACCTCACTTTAAGAAAGATGCAGCCAAACTGGAGCAAGTCCAGAGGAGAGCAACAAGAATGTTCAGTGAGATGGAAGGGAAACCCCATGAGGAAAGGTTGGGGGAACTTGGGATGCTCAGCCTGGAGAAGTGGAGGCTGTCTCATATGGAGGAAGGGGCTCATTTGTTCTTAGCTGCCTCTGAAAACAGAACTAGAACCAATGGGTACAAACTGCAAGAAAGGAGATTCCGGTTGGATATCCGGAAAAAATTCCTGACAGTGAGGGCGGTTTGGCAGTGGAACAAATTGCCAAGGGAGGTGGTGGACTCTCCCTCATTGGGGATCTTCAAGCAGAGAGAGGCTCGATGAGTACCTGTCGGAGATTCTCTAGGAGAATTTCCTCCTACAGGCAGATGACTTCCTAGGTCCCTTCCAACTCTAGAATTCAATGATTCTATAATAATATTTTGACCATGTTCATAAAGATGAATCCAAGAAGGTACTTAAGTAATACACATTTAATATCAGACAATGCAAAAACAAAACTTACCAATAACATTATGTTTTGAACTGAAGGGATCTACTATAGTCTGATCTCGGTAACTCCGAAATCCTTGAATGATTACCTGAAATAAACAATTCAAGTTAAAAAGTAATCAAATTGACTGACCCAAAGTCAAAAAGACTACACAGCTGAGCATCATTTCAATTTGGATCCCCTACAACAAATCTTATTATATTACACAGTCCTTCATTTTAAAGTGGTGCCACATGTAACAAGTTTAATTTGTTCCAGAACCATGTTTGTTATGTGAAACACTCTTTACATAAAGCAGATTTTCCCATAGGAAATAATGGAAACTCAGACGATTGGTTCCACAACCCAAAAATATTCATATAAAAATATTAACTGTATGTAAAGCACTGTAACTGAAGTCTAGTTAGGCTTCAAACCTAAAGACACTTTCCTGGGAGTAAGACCCATTTAACCTAATGGGACTCACTTCTGGGTAGACATGGTTACAAGGCTGCAATCAAAGACACTTTCCTGGGAGGCTTACCTGCTGGAGGTTCAAGGTGGCCGGTGGGGGCACTTGGGGACAGTTAGAAGCAGCTGCCTCTGGCGCTCCCAGGCAATTACCTCCAATTTGGGAGCAGTTAAAGGCAGCAGCGCTGGATGGTAACCCTTTTAACAGCCTCTGCATGGAGCGTCAGGGCTGCATAGAGCACGTGCCCATTAGGTGCCAGAGGGGTTTGCTTGTTACATGAAGATTTATTACATGAAGCAGGATTCCTTGGAAATTGAGACTTGTTACGTGGAACATACTTTAGGTGAGGCACTTGTTACATGAGGCGCCACTGTATTTATTTTTAACCACAAGTCAAGAACTAAATACAAAGGGCCCTCCTTACCAATAAGTATAGTATCTGATGTGTTGACAAGGTGGAATGATTTAATTTTCTCTTCTATACCTTCAGTTGGGCTACAAACAACAATATTTAGGTTTGTGTAGCTATAAGATCCTAAATGATATTAGATTTAGCTGGAAGTCTTTACAGATGGCTCAAGGTATGCTGTCATTTCTATCCAAAGCAACACTTAGTAAAGCAGGCCTCCGTCAGTTTTGAAAGACTATGGTATCGTGCTGAGCACTGCATACGCTGCATGCAAAGCACGAAAGCCTGGGTTGGATTGTTATGGAGGATAGGCTGTTACCCAAGCAGCAAATCCCCCCTCTCCACGCCACTGAATAAGTCCAACGGAAAGGCAGAGCCAATACGATTGGATCCAGCTGGCATCGCAGAGCTGGGCTAAGGAAAGGAGCTCACCCTGTCTTGTGGAGCCGACCCGGGTCTTGAACCCTGGCCTACTGGTTAGGCACAGCGTCTTAACCACTTGTGCCACCCACAGAACGTAGGAATATTTTAAAATTGAATTTAAATAAAGTATGCTATCTGATAATCCAAACCCAGGCAAGGCAAGGAAAAGCTTACAACGGGACCCTTATGATTACCCTGACAGTCATCCACTGACACTGGGAAATAACTCTTTTGCTTTATGTGTGTACATTCAGAAAATATTCGACCTAAACTGTTCATTAAAGAAAAACCTGAAAATAAGACAATTGTTTCTGAACTGACTGCTGATAGGGGCTGAAAGGACAGAAAAGCTCTGAAGATATGAATTTTTGCATGAGGGAGGCTAGAATTCATATCAGGGCATCAGAAGCTGCTTATACTAAGTCAGACCATAGATAGGTTCATCTATAATAGCTCTCTATGGTTTTACAGACCTTTCCACCGGACTGGGAAGCCTTCTGACCATGCTTTACCACTGAGCTTGCAACCCCTTCTCCACTGTCCCTCCCAAATACCACCCCTACCTGCATCCTGAAGAAATGCAGTCAGGTCACAGGCATATCACCTTATTCACCATTTGTTTTACATCTCATGCCATAGTATCAGAAAACCTTTGCTGGATCAGGCCAAATTCCTATCCAGACCAGCATTCTGCTTCCCACAGTGGCCACCAAATGCCCATAAATAGGTCTTCACGCTGAACACAAGATGCAGGCCTGTTTTATTTTCAATTTAATTATGCCTGAAGCGTAATTCAGAACTCCAGTGGTCTCACTGATTTTCTGAAAGTTTGGATGCAACCCTATACATCAGTTGTTCCCAAACTGTGCTAATGGTGGGTTGTGATCTGATTTTTAGTGGGTCCTCTTTTTTATTCAATGCCGCAGTGGCTCAATGTTTAGAAAACTGGGGGTTAGAACACTGCTTGACCAGAATTCTGCTCAGTAGGTCAGCAGTTCAAGACCCAAGTGCTGCCAGATGGGGTGAGCTCCCATCCTTATCCCAGCTCCTGCCAGCCTAGCAGTTCGGAAGCATGCAAATGCAAGAAAATAAATAGGTACCACCTTGGTGGGAAGGCATACCATGTGCCTTGGTATATGGTCATTCTGGCCACATGAACATAGGCACATCTTTGGACAAAGCTGGCTCTTCAGCCTAGAATGGGGATGAGCACCATTTCCTAGTGTCAGACACGACAGGCATTACAACCTGCAGAGAACACCTTTACCATTTTTATCTTTGTGTTTACTATCTGTCACATGGGAAAAAGTTGATCATGTGTCAAATAATGACCTGGAAAAAAATTCATTATCCTCCTTTTTTCTTGTATGTAGCCTGCAATCCAAACCGCACATATTTCAGAGTAAGCCCCATTGCCTATAATGGGGCTTATATCTGAGTAAACAGGGAGAGGATTGCACTCATTATCTATAAAGATAATACATTATCATCATCATTATATATATACATTATATAATGATAATCCATTACCTGTCATGTAACAATACATTACTTGTCATATAATTATTCGTTTTAAGTTCCTGGGAGTAAGACCCACTGAACGCAAAGGGGCTTACATTTGAGTAGACACAGTTAGGCTTGTGCTCCTAGTGTTTAAGACTGTAATCCTAAAGACGCCTTCCTGAGAGTAAGACCTGCTGAACACAACAGGGCTTACATTTGAGTAGACACGGTTAGGCTTGTGCTCATAACACTTAAGACTGTAATCCTAAAGACATTTTTGGGGCTTACACCTGAGTAGTCTTGTTCTCATAACATTTAAGACTGTAATCCTAAAGTCACTTTCCTGAGAGTAAACCCAATTGAACACAACGGGGCTTACATTTGAGTAGACATGATCAGGATTGTGCAGCAAGTCCTAGGTGAATGCATATGTAATTAAGGATTTAGGATTGTGCTCTAAATCAACCATGTGGAATTAACAGGGATGAGTGTTTTAGGGGGTTTTATTTTTGGTAGTGCCTTATATTTTTTTCTTGGGGGGGGGTCCTATATAGGGGGAATGACCTACATTTGGGGGAATGTCCTATATTTTGTCCTCTTTTTTGTGGTTGTGACATGTGGACACCCTGTTTAGGAGCCAGTGTTGTAGACAGGAGTCCTTGAGTCACATGTGAAGGCAATGGGGGGTGGGGGTTCCTCCCCCCCAGGGTCAGGTGGTGGCGTAGCTAGAGGGGGGCGCAGGGGTCAGACTGGAGGGGGGCGTGCAAGGGGCCCTCCCTTCGGAGCCATTCCAGGCTCCGTTTTGCCCCCCCTGCCTGGAATGGCTCCGAGGGGAGGGCCCCTTGCACGCCCCCTCCAGTCTGACCCCTGCGCCCCCCTCTAGCTACCCCACCAGGAGGAACCCCCCCAGCCTCCCCCACCCCACAGCGCAGCCCCCTCCCCCCAGTCTCCCCACAGCACAGCCCCCTCCCCCCAGTCTCCCCACAGCACAGCCCCCACCCCACAGCACAGCCCCCACCCCACAGCACAGCCCCCTTTACCTGCTTGATGTACATGGCTGCGGGTGGCGTCCTCCCTCCTCACCTCTCAGCACCCACCCCCTCTCACCACTACACAAAATGGCCGCCAAAGCGCCCCCCTCCACTTTGGCACGGAACGTACCACTCCACAGGGCGGGAGGGGGGAGGAGAAAACAACACACGGCTAAGAAGCTAACGAAGAGGCCACAAGGGAGTCTAAAGGGGCACCGCGTCGCCTCAGAGTACCCAGGAAAAGCCCCCCATACAGATTCGAGTTGATCTTCACACACACATACACCCCTCTCTTGAGAGATGGTATGACCCAACTCGGGCTGGACTGGGCGCCAAAGGGAGGCAGGAGGAGCTGAATGAAAAAGCGAGGGGGGAGGAGCCTTCTGTATAGGACAAGCTATTGTGGTTCCCAAAGTAGGGGTCGCGACCCCCCTTGGAATTCTAAGGGGATGCCACCATCTTGGAATGTGGACACCACCGTCTTAAAGGGGCTCTCCTGGGAGTAAGACTCATTGAACACAATGGGAATTACTTCTGAGTAGACATGGCGGAGCTCAGGCACCGGTTTTGGTATGGTGTCGCTTATAGCCATGGCATCACTCACGGCGGGCCCAGACAGGCATTCTCAGAAGGGGGCTCCAAGGGGTCCCAGTACTGGAGAAACACCAATCAATCAATCAACCAATCAATCAATCAATCAGCCAACCAACCAAACAACCAATCAATCAATAATCAATCAACTAAGCAATCAATCAATGATCTGGGCTAGGGAAGCTGCATGTATCCTCCCTGACCCTCTGAAGGCCTTATAAAGCCCCCCACCAAGGCTGGAAAACATCCCTTCTGGTTTCATGGAGGAAGCCAGAACTGACATTTTGTTGCTGTTCAAAAGTATTCTCAGAGCCAGGAAAGCCAGACATCAATCCTCCCTGCAAATTTTTTATTAAGATTTAATAAAAGAATTTCCATTTTTATCCACATTTGTCCATTTTATTCAGTAACACTGCTGCAATCTAAGATAAGAAGGCCAACTTGAGAAACAACAAGATTATGGGTGCAGTCCTAACCAGTTGTGGGATTCAGATAAATTAACAACAGGTTGTATGTCCTAATAACCTAAATTAACAACAGGTTCTATGTCCCATTAGTAACCGGTTCTCAGAACCAGGCGCTCATTAGCAAAGGGTTCTATAGACCCGTGAGAACCCCCTGAACCCACCCCTGGTCCTAACGAATTTAGGCCAGCACAACTCGCCCATCTCCCCATTCCTGCAGTGGTGTAAGGAGATGGGCTATCTGTGCACTGGCATAAATCTCCCCAAGAGTAGTGCAGAAGTGCCTCACAACACTTTTGTGACACCCCCAGGGCAACAGGGACTTGTGCTGGTCTAACCAGGTGTTAGGATTGTGCTATACATGACATAACTATCATACTGTCTATTACCTTTGCAGGAACAAAGCCTCTGAAAAATATGCTGTTGAAAGCATCTGTTCAAATCTATATATCTATAGTATTTATATACAGCTTTTCAAATAAAGGGCTGTGGGTGGTGCAAGTGGTTAAGTCACTGTGCCTGTTAACCAGCAGGCCAGGGTTTGAGACCTGGGTCGGCCCCACAAGACAGGGTGAGCTCCTGTCCTTAGCCCAGCTCTGTGACGCCAGCTGGATCCAATCGTATTGGCTCTGCCTTTCCATTGGACTCATTCAGTGGCGTGGAGAGGGAGGATTGGGTAACAGCCTATCCTTGATATCACCAGTTGGAGCAATGGTGGCCACCCCATAAGAATGTAATATTGCAGGCAAGAGGGAGTGGGGGCATGTAAGGAAGAATTAGGAGAGTTTGCAGACCTTGTTGTGTTTCCTTCTGTCCAAGAAAAGTGCCAAAAATCCTGTGGCATACTAAGGTCATTTGATACCTGGGTCCCATACATTTTTATACTCCTAGCAGAAAAAATTAATTTGGGCTGAATGGTTGGGAGCCCAGGTCTCCCTGAACAGCAAACCTTGGCCATGGAAGCTGAAACACAAACTAGAACCTATGTCTACCTAGAAGAGGCAGGACCACAGGATGTCATAGTGGGAACCCATGTCTACCCGGCATAGAGATCTGGGTTCCAAAACTTGGCAGGAACTCATGTCTCCCCACCTAGCAAACTTCAGCCACAGAGGCCAAAATTCAATTTTGGAGCCCGTCTGCCTTGATTGGGCTCCTAGTAACATACTGCCCTGCATCTGGAGATTAGTGTAGCTATCATGGTTAATAACCACTGATAAATATGAATGTTTAAAATCCACTTTAAAAGTCATCTAACACAGGGTACAAAAACACCCAACATTTTCACCAACGGCATTACTAGGGTTGATGTCACCCGTTCTGATAACTCAAGATGTCACCCCATTAACTTTATTTATTTTACTATATTTGGTACAGGTTACCAAATCAATCAGTAACCAACAAAAAGAGTGGCTAACTTGACACTCAGATAGGAGTTCTTGTCTTAGTTCCAATAAGAAAGAAAAGGAGGCTGTGTCATAAATCTCTTTTACTCACTTTCTTTCCTCTTTCCAACATCATCTCTAAATTCACCACCACTGTTCTTTTTTATTCTCCTTCTCACTTAACATTTTCATAAACTTAAACTGGCCATACTGAGCTTTCTTTTTCGGTATTTTCCTTCTTACCTTATCAGGCTCAATATACCACCATACACCTGTGTTTTATTTCTTTTTTTATATATACCACTTAGAGCCTCCCTCCCCTTTTTCCTACACATAGTTCTTTTTATTTTCTTCTTTCTTACAGTACAAGGGGCCTCTGTATCCATAGATCCTGTAGCCACAGTTTAACTTATCTGTGGATCAAATCCATTGGGGCCCTCCCACGTCCCCTCCAGAGGCAATGTCCTTTTGACATTGTCATTTTTGTGTCCCCGTTAGGAAGTCTTGATAGCACTTTTTCATTGCTCAATAGGAAAAGGTACCATGAAATCATAGAAACCCAATCTCCAATTTTCTTATGAAAAAGGGAAGGCTAGCGGGTACTTTGGATGGGCATGTTTGAAAGAGAAGTTTCAACCACATGTGCCAGGCAGCCTTTCCAGTGTAAGTTGTGAACTTGTTTCTTCTAAGTGGATCTTAGATCTTATTGCAGTAATTGTTAGAAACTGGTTTTCTTTCCTTTTACATTGCCTGTAAACTCAAGTACTGTATTTGATTGTGCTGGTGCTGTCCTGGAAGTTTCTTTTAAGTTTCTAGTACATTTTTTCCTATCTTTTGTAAGTGTCCAGCCTGTCTGGTGGATAGATGGGAGTCAATAACTTTTTTTCCTTGTTCACCAATTCTTGGACAACAGCAATAGGATCAGGGAGTGGAACTATGAGCAGAGGACAGCCAGGTTCATTGAAAGCCCTTTCTCTCCCCCAGCAATATTCAGAGAGAGGTATAGGGCTATGGGGCTACACACAGATCCATGAAAAGTCTTAACCCATTTCTGCTAGCCCTTTCTCCCCCAGCTATTTGGTTGGGACATGACAATGACAACCACAACAGGCTTGCCTTAGAAACCCAAGTGTGATTGCAAGGTGAGACACACAGGTCAAGTGTCCACACTGGCAAATATCCCAAGTCATTCCGTCCCAATGTTCTGGCCTCAAAACTTGCTTGCAGTCTCCCAACTTAATATAATGTTCTGTATGCTTTCTACTGATTCCCTTGTGTACTTCCCTACACACTGCAGTATTGTTTGCTTATGTTTTTATTTGCTATTTTCTTCTTTCTCTGTCTCAAATTGAGAAAAAGAAAAAGAAAATAATTTTTTTAGAGTAATCATTGGCATGAGATCAAGCATCAGAAATGAATATAGATCTGGCCTCCCTATCAGAGCCTGGATTTTTTGTCTATGGGGCCAGGTCTGCCTGCATAAGGAGCTCATCCCACTCACAAATATGGCAGCTAAACCCATAGCTGAGGTTCCCTCCCCTGCCTGCTATCCTCTGCAGCAGAGAAAGCTCCGGAGTCCTGATTTGCCAGACTTCTCTATGTGGAGACCAGGTTTGTCTGCTGGTAGATCTGATTTCCTGGTTGGTGTGGCTTTGTTAGTGTGGCTCCTGTTTTGATGCCATCCCCTTTGTGTCACATAGTGAAGTCCACGCCCCTGTTGATCTGACCATACGGATCCCCAATGCTTCCTTCTCTCCATTGTGAGAACTGTCCCTTTTTTGTCTTTATTGGCAGCCATTCTTACTTGCACCAGTGAGAGTCAAAGGCAGCAAGCCTCCCTCCATCAACAGTTGTTAGGCTGCCCCCCTTCAGAATTTGATTCTCAATGGACATTTCATTCGGACATCAGAACAGTCCACATTGCTCTCCAACAGCGGCTTGGATCAGGACGAGCCCTGCCTCCTGCCAGCCGTCAGTCCTGACTGCCTACCTGTAGGGGACCTGTAGAGGGACATTAAGACTGCTTCCATGATATTCCAATCCTAGTCATGCCACCCATGTGTGATGTTAATTGGTGAAAACCATTCCATTAAATCAACAGAAGCTTTTTCACTAAAAATAGTACATAGGAGGAGGAGATTATTATGATGGTCATGGAGGAGGAAGAGTGGATTTTCATCTGCTATGTATCCAATTCCAACTAGATTTATATTCTGCCTTTTTTCCTAGGAAGGCTATTCAAGGTTACTTACTCCTTTACTGTTACTATTTTACTGTTCCCTTTGCGGTTTTTACTGGAAAAAAAACTTATATTCGCTTTAAATGGAAACTTTTGTCCAGTTAAAATAGCACTTAGAATCATAGAATCATAGAGTTGGAAGGGACCTAGTAGGTCATCTAGTCCAACCCCCTGCCTGCAGCAGGAAATCCCCCTAGAGCAGGGGTGTCCAACCTTTTAGCTTCCCTGGGCCGCATTGGAAGAAGACGAGTTGGTTTGGGCCGCACATAAACACTAGCAACTTTTTTTAAAAAGTAGGACAAAAGTAGGACTTTTTTAAAAGTAGCCCTACATCTTGTCCTATATTTTTTAAACCTTGGAGTCTCATTGATTTTAATGGGGCTTACTTCTGAGTAGGCATGATGCATAGGGTGGGCAGCAATCCTCTCCAAGCTAAACCTTGGAGTAAGTTGATTGATTGATTCATTGATTGATAATCATTGATTATCATGGGGTTTTCTGCTGAGAAACCATGCATAGAAATTGGGCTCTCAGACTGCAACTTGGGAGTAAGCCTCATTGACTTTAGCGGGGGTTACTTCTGAGGAAGCATGATGCATAGGATGGGCTGTGATCCTCCAGCTTTGCAGGAGGGCCACATTCACCCTCGTCCTGGGCTGCATGCGGCCCCCGGGCCTCGTGTTGGACACCCCTGCCCTAGAGTATCCCTGACAGGTGCTCGTTGAGCTTCTGCTTGAAGATCCCCAGTGAGGGAGAGTCCACCACCTCCCTTGGCAATCTGTTCCACTGCTGAACCGTCCGAACCATCAGGAATTTTTCCCAGATATCCAACCGGAATCTCCTCTCTTGCAGTTTGTACCCATTGGTTCTAGTCCTGCTTTCAGAAGCAGCTATGAACAAATGAGCCCCTTCCTCCCTATGACAGCTCTTCAGGTATCTGAAGAGGGCAATCATGTCCCCTCTCAGCCTTCTCTTCTCTAGGCTGAACATCCCAAGTTCCCCCAACCTTACCTTGTAGGGCTTCCCTTCCATCCCACTGAACATTCTTGTTGCTCTCCTCTGGACTTGCTCTAGTTTGGCTGCATCTTTCTTCAAGTGAGGTGCCCAGAACTGAACACAGTACTCAAGGTGAGGTCTGACCAATGCTGAATAAAGAGGAACTATAATTTCTTGCGACTTGGAAGCTACAGTCTTCTTAATGCATCCTAAAATTTGCTTTATTTGCAGACACATCACACTGCTGACTCATGTTCAGCTTGTGATCCACGGCGGCTCCAAGATCCCGCTCACATGTTGTGCTGCCAAGCCAAGTATCCCCCATTTTATACCTGTATTTTTGGTTTTTATTTCCTAAGTGCAGAACCTTGCACTTCTCCCTGTTGAAATTCATTCTGTTTGTTACAGCCTAGTATTCTAGTTTATCCAGATCCTCCTGGAGGTTTCTCCTGTCTTCTGATGTGTTTGCTACTCCTCACAGCTTGGTGTCATCTGCAAATTTGATCAGGCTTCCCCGTATCCCTTCCTCCAAGTCATTAATGAAAATGTTAAAGAGAACCCGGGCACTTGATGGCATACAATTGGGATCAGAACAAGGTTGGGAGGCAAAATCCTCAGACCTACTACTGCACCAATTTCAGGTTGCTAACTATTTACTAAAGAACAAATTGAAACAAAACAGAATTGTATTAAACTTCTAGGTAATGTCTAGTTGGACACTAAAAACTGCTAATTTGTTATGTTAATTTGGTATGTTAGTGTTAATTTGGTATGTTAGTGGAGAATGGGAACCTAAAAGGTTTTACACATTTGAGAATGTTCACAATCCTTGCCTTTCCTCATTAGTAGAAGGTTGGCTAAAACCAGTTGCTTGTAGTTATTGTGCAAGAAATAACAAGATGATTGAGTGCTTAAAAGTCACAAAATAATTAAAAAATAAAGAGAAAATTGTTATTTCTAATTTCTTTAAATTATAGCAATTTTTTTGCACAACATGTAACAACAGTAAGAACAAAATATACTAGAGGAAATGGAACTTTCACCTTGACAGCATCTTATTTTGGAAATGTAATTACTATCGAAATCAATTTGTATGTATAATAGCAGTTTTTGCAGCTAACATTTTTCCTATTAATTCAAATTGTTCAGAACATAATTGCCTGGTTCCTGTCTCTCCACTGTGAACAGTAGATACTGCCAATTACTTCTCTTTACCATTAGCACCTTCTCATTGCAAAGCACCTGCCACACTTTTCAGAGAGTAACAAAATAATTGTTATAGTGAATGTATTTCAGAAACATGGCATAGACATTTGCTCACCACATGCATGCTATTCTTTTACATGTTACACATCTAGAACATATGAAAGAACAGTGTGTGTGTTATTAGCACTGCACAAAACAGATAAAGTGTGTGTTTATTTAAATTTTAAACCCATTTAGGCTGCAATCTGAACTTCTACTTAGGCCAGCCTAAGCCCTGGCATAAATCCTGTGCTGACCTGGGGGTGTGAAAAAGATACTTCTGCCCCACTCCTGGGCGGGGGTTAGACAGTGCAAAGACATACACCGACCTCCCCATAACACCACAAGAAGATGGGGCAGGTGAGTTAGGCCAGCCTTAATTGGTTAGGATTGCACCCTTAGGGCGAAATCCAGAGTAACTACAGGGAGTCCTTGCTCTGGTGTAAGAACAATTTACTCTGGATTGCAATATGAATTTCCCATAGGTGTTCACTAGGTGGTGCAGTAACTATGGGTGCATGTAATGTATCTTACATGCTCACATAGTTACTCTGGATTTGGCTGTCAATCTGCAAAATTCCATGTGGATAACAGTTCTTAAATTATAAATCAACTAGCTTATTACAATCAGAAACTAGCCCTACAATCCAGAGTAACTACAGGAGCATGTATGAGACATTTACGTCAAAGTAATTACGGCACCCCCTAGTGAAAACCTATGGAAAATTCATATTGCAATCCAGAGTAAATTGTTCTTACATCGGACCAAGGACTCCCTGTGGTTACTGTGGATTTCGCCCTCAGTAAAACTTCATTTTTTATTAACGAAAGGAATGCTGGGCTTCATAAATCAATACTTGCAACAAAAGAGTGCAACACTGTAATCCACTGGTCCTGAGAGAACCACTCATGGGTACCTGTTGAGGCAGCCAGACCCAGAAGTTTCATAGTGTGATACAGGCTTTTGATTAGGGGAAAGGAAACCTGTTTTCTTTATCGCTCCCTTAAAGTCTTCCATGGTTGTTCTATGTATAGAACTAGTTACTAGAGGGATGGATATAGCACTGTCAGTCAGTCCAGAACCTGAGCATTTTATTGCTGTCGTGGTGGAACAGCAGTTGGGTGATTACCATTCAGGATTGGGTAATAAGATCTTTTATAGTGCTAAAATATTAAGAAGAGAAATGTGCATCAGATTAAAGGTGACCATGTGTCCTCTTTTTAGCCTTGTGTCCTGGAAAAAAATCTTCATTGTCATCCTTTTCCATGTGAGTAGGCAATGCATAGCCATCTTGTAATTAATACATTATGGTTGCAATCCTAACCCTCAGGCTGGCATAGGTCCCAGTAAAAGACTTGCACTGGCCTGGGGGATGTCACAAAGGTGCCATAAGGCACGCCTGTGCCACTCCTGCAGGTAGAAGTAAAAGTGAACAGACATGCACCAGACACCACACACCACCACAGGAACTGGGAGCAGTGCAGGTGAGTTATACTGGCTTAACTGGTTAGCAATAACTGGTCCAGATGTCTGATTACATTTGCTCAAGATGATAATCCACAGTAGCTCCCCGATTCACAAACACTAGGAGGCTAAATTGAATGGTAATCTCTCCTAACCTGACCCTTCTCATGGAAAAGTGCGTGGGCACAACTCTTCCCTGCCCACTTGTGCACACATGAATGTAACACTGAAATACCAATCAATAATGCAGCAGCCAGACAATTAGTTGGCATTTTCCATCCCTACATGTTGCCAGTGAGCAGCTACACACACTTCCTTTACTCCACCTAGCAGGAAAACATATTTGTCCAATTTGGCTAATCAAGAAATGCCTTGTTGGATAAGGTCAAAAGTTAATCTGCTTCCATATTCAGCCAGTCACCAGCAGAAGCTCATAAGCAGGATATGAAGATGATTATGATCATTCCTGGCTGTTTATCTCCTGTACTGAGTAGCAAGGTACTGAGCATGGAAGTCCACCATAGCTAAATTGGATTTCTCCTGTATATTGTAAACAGTAACCATACTGCCAAACGTTTGGACACCCCTTATCTGCTGAATAAGATATATCTTATTTTTGATGAAAGAACAATGAAAATGTTTTCAGGATTTATATTGGGGTAAGTGGTGGGCTTCAAGGGGTTCTCACAGGTTCTATAGAACCCTTTGCTAATGAGCACCTGGTTCTGACAACCGGTTATTAATGGGACATAGAATCTGTTGTTAATTTAGGTTATTAGGACATAGAACCTATAGTTAATTTGTTTGAATTCTACCTCTGGGTTAAGTCCACTTATTTGTGTTAACATTCAGTAAATTGTGATTTATGAGGTAGCTCACAGCTTACAGTAAAACCTTGGATTGAGAGTAATTTGGATTGAGAGTGTTTTGCAAGATAAGCAGACATTTCTAATAAATTTTAATTTGATATACAAGCAATGTCTTGATACACAAGTGAAAAAATAGTCAAGCAAAAAAAGGCTTCAATCCTAACCACACTTTCCTGGGAGTAAGTACTATTGAACACAACGGGACTTATGTCTGAGTAGACATGCTTAGGATTGCACTGCTAGCCTTGCATGTCTAAAGTAAGCCCTATTATAATTAGTGGGACTCACTCCTGTGTAAATGGGCAGATTGGAGCCTGAGAGACTAATTTAGGGCACAATCCAGAGTAACTAGGGGAGTCCTTGCTGATAAGAGCAAGATAAGAACAATTTACTCTGGGTTACAATATGAATTTTCCATAGGTTTTCACTAGGTGGTGCGGTAATTACGTCGACGTAAATGTCTCTTACATGCTCCCGTAGTTACTCTGGATTGTAGGCTAAGTGCAGCTTAATTTGTTATATTTTTCTTTAAAATTTTGTATTTTCTTTATTATTTTGTATTATATTACAGAATCATCATAATTTTATATGAATCTTTTTTGGTTTGTGGAATGAATGCCTGAGTTATAGTATGTCTTATGGGAAAATTTGCTTTGATATGCAGGTGTTTTGGATTACAAGCATGCTTCCAGAACGAATTATGCTCGTAAAGCAAGGTACGTACCACTGTATTTGACTGATTGTTCACAGCTTGCTTACAATATCTGAGTAATAAAAAATTATAGGTATGCACTATCTCTTTCTGCCTGCAGATGGCAGCGTATGATACAACCAGTGATGGTGCTTTCTCAGTGATGGCAGAGACTGGGCTTTACTTTCTGCCCTCTTACAGAAGAAGTATTACTGTACTTTCTGTCATCTTTTAAAATTTTTCTAGAGGGTGCATGGACTGCACCCTGCAGTGGTGGGCTTCAGAAGGTTCGCACCTACTCTGTAGAACCGGTTGTTAAAGAGAGATAGGACATATAAAGTTTAAAAATAGCCATTTAAAAGTGGCTGCCAGATGGGCAGAGAACCGGTTGTTAATTTATTTGAAGCCCATCACTGGCACCCTGTATATATCATTGTATAACATGGTTTTCTACAGCTGCGGAAGTGCTTCCCAAACTTTTTAGAACCGGGGTGCTGCTCATCACTGTTACAAGACCAAAGAGGCAAGATCTGATAGGAGATCTGAAGGTGCCTCTGTGGCCATGTGCCTGGCATGACTAAACTCCAGAGGTGCATGGAACGCTGTTACCTTCCCACCAAAGTGGTAATTATATATCTACTTGCATTTACATGTTCTCAAATCGTTAGATTGGATGAGCTGGGCAAAGTCCAGAGCGCACACCATCTAATGGTACTTGGATCTCAAACCGCTGACCTGCTGACAATGTTTAACCCCTGAGTCACCACAGCCCTCAAAGGGACACTTAAAAAAAATCTTCAAGTAAAAAACTTCAAGAAGTGGGAGCTTTAGGGATGGAGGAAATAGACTAATCAGAAATTAAATATGCCATAGTCCTTTCCCCCCTGATGCTTCAGCACAGTTGCATGGCATATGGGTGGCATATGACTGCAACCATGGCCCAAAGACAGCACCTGGTAATTATCTTCAAGCATATTCATAGTTGCTCTCTGCCCTCACCTTGAGAAAGAATATCCTGTATCATCAAGAGAATAATGCTACAGCTACATCTTGTGAGTTTGCAATCTGCATGTTGAGCATCCACTGAAAAACCATCCCAATCATAGAGGAGAGAAAGAGAGAATGTTAACAGCTGCCTTAATGCTGGCATGATGAACTGACTCGTCTGAAAAATTTAAATCTGTGTTCTTTTCTTTCTGCCCCCTCCCTTCTTACCTTATCCAAGAGCAATAGATAGAATTGGAAGCTATCTGCAAGTGATAGATGATCTTATCTTCTCTTCTCTTCTTCTATATAAAAATGAAAAGTCACTCACTGACTCGCTGACTTACTCACTCAAATCATCAAGGCCTTGCCAAAACTGTGGGGCCTAGAAGCATGAAATTTGGTGTGGGTGTTCCTTCCGTGATGGAGGGTGCACTAAGAACAAGTTTTTGGAAATTCCAACCGGAAGGTGGTGAAAAAGGGCACAATGCGTTTTCTTTCCTATACTTTGCATTGAAGAATTGGTGAATGAGGGGTGCTCAACCCCTGGACCTAGAAGCATGAAATTTGGGGAGGGTGTTCTTTATGTCACATGAACACCCACCAAGAACTGATGTTGAGATATTTTACCCTTAAGAGGCCGAAGAGGAGTGCAACGTGTTTTTGTCCTATACTTAATATGGAAGACTGACCAACATCCAGCCAATTTGGTGCTCGGTGCCTGGTCCACTGGGGGGAAGTTGTTTGGAAGGAGGGGTTGCACTGGGGAGGATGCTGCACATGGGGGGTTGATGCTCATGGGAAGATGATGCACATGGCAGATGTCGCACAGGGGGGGTTGATGCGCATGGTGGATGTTGCGCATGGGGGACTGATGCGCATAGTGGGATGTTGCGCATGGTGGGATGTTGCACATGGGGGTTGATGCACATGGGGGGTTGATGCACATGGGAAATACGCACATGCAGGTTTGATGCTCATGGGGGGATGTTGCACATGGGGGGATGTTGCGCATGGGGAGATGCACATGGGGAGATGATGCACATGGGGATGTTGTGCATGGGGGGTTGATGCGCATAGGGGGATGATGCACAGTGGGGGGAATTTTATTCCTGCAATGCAGGTACGTTTTTGCTAGCATTGTATAAATAACTGGACAGAGGAAAAACTGGGGAGGGAATGAAGACAGTGGGAACCTTTAAGTCAGTGGTTCTCAATCTTCCTAACGCCGTGACCCCTTTATAAGTTCCTCATGTTGTGGGGACCCCCAACCATAAAATTATTTTCATTGCTACTTTATAACTGTAATTTTGCTACTGTTTTGAATTGTAATGTAAATATCCAATATGCAGGATGTGTTTTTCATTGTTACAAATGAGTGTGTTCTATGCACACATTGAAAACAATGGGATTTATTTCAAAGGATTGGGGATAGGATTGGGCCCTGAGGCTGAAATCCTATCCACATTTACATGGGAGTAAAGGCCCCCTGACTATAATGGGATTTATTTCAGAGTAGGCATGCATAGGATTGGGCCCTGAGGCTGTCAGTCAGCCCCAGTGCGTGTGCAGCTACAGCCAGAGGTCTGGCAAGCCTGACCTGGCCCCCTGCACCAGGGGTCTTTAGGTGATCCCCAGGAAACCTCTAGGCGACCCCGAAAGGGGTCCTGACGCCAACTTTGAGAAATGCTGCTTTAAGTGGTAATGCTTTAAAACCACACCACCTTTTCATGTACAAAACTAGCAGACATGACAGGCAGCATGGCTACTATTTATGCTGAAACATTGTCTGGGAAAAAGAATTATCATCAGACATTGTGTAGGACAGAAGGATGGGAGGTGGAACTGGTAGGGAGCCAATGAATACTCCCTAGGAAGCTGGGGCACATTTCCAGGTACTGTAGGCGTGCTTGCTGATGTGAGCTGCAAATCTACCAGCTAGTGGGCAGCAGCTGAAGAAACCCAATGGATTTTTGTATTAGTAGTTCCAAACCCTCACATTCCACTCTGTTCTTGACTGCCCAGAGATGTATACAGTAGCTGTAGACCTCCCACATCTTGGGAATGAATCACTAACAGCCTGGTGCATCTGACAATTGTTTGACAACTCTTTGTAGGGAGGAAATCTGGAGGAGGAGGAAGAGCAGAGTTTACGTGCATGAGTACAAACTCTATACTTTAAACATAGGGCTATTGGGGATTTATTTATTTGGTGTTATTTTCTCTCTGTATCCAGCTTCATCATCATTGATTCATACAAGAGTGAGTCTGGCTTTCAGATGCATCTGTAAAGGGAGAAATCTTCTGTCTCTTTGCCCACTTATAAATTCACGGTGACTTCTGAAAGAAGAAACCATAAACTGAGATCATTGTTGAATTCTTCATTCTAAATAAAGTACACCAAGACTATCTTTTGATGTTGCCACCACGTTTTCGCTGGTGAAGCTAGTTCCAGAATGGCAGAAAGGCTGCAAGGAAAAGAAATTTTCAGGAAATTTCTATTCTGAAATTATGCCTCTTCATATCTATAATTCAGCTATGTAAGACTTTTGGGAGTCTTAAAGAAAAGCAGCACTGGCAGTAGTAATGACTGGCATCAGTGCAAACTCCTGGGAAGGCTTATAGCACAATGTCATTGGGTGATAGCACCAAAACAATACAACTGGGCTTGTACACATTCCTCCTTCTCAGCTTATGTGATTCTGAGGCAGCCAGCAAACCTCTTGAGGTTGTCAGGGAGTATCAAGAATTATTGGTGATATGACTTTATTGGTTGTGTGTTTTCATAGATAAACTCCATGGGAACAGAAATGGAGTTACTGCCTGTGATGCAGGCCAATGACCTAACTGGATGCAAACACTTAAGGATGGACCAAAGTGATCTGGTTGGATGAACTCAATGAACAAGTCAAGTAACTTCCAACGTTGCCAGTTCAGCAAGCGACTGCTTTGGCTTCTCCTGATTGCTCATCTGCTTGGTGCACTAATCTTTGACTCTGCTCCATCATTCCACTCCTTAGCTCTCAGCTATTTGTTTTTTGTCCAGCTCCTTTTTCAGCTCCAGGCTTTCAGTTTAATTCTCTGTTGCCTATTCCTATTTTCCTTCCAATTCTGTTCTCTGCAGAGCGATCAGATATCATAACCTCAAAAAGAGGACAAGGCCCCCAAAATGTAAGACACACACACAAAAACATAGGACATGACAAAATAAAAGGTATAAACCACTTATATATATATGAGATATATATATATATATATATATGAGGTGTGTGTGTGTGTGTGTATATATATATATATATATATATATGTATGAGGTATATCGCTTTCATGTGGTTAATTTAAATACTATGTAACTTATTATTAAACTCAGAACCATTACAATTTATTACATTTAAATGTTGAGATATTCCACCTATGAGATACTTTATGGACACTAGAAGCCATGGGATCAAAGTCAACAGAAAACTAATGGAAACAATATAGTTGAATTGAAATAGCACTGGTCCAATTGGAACCAGAGGGCCATTTTGCACGTTCTGCTAAACACAGTAATTCATGCTTCATCTCTCCTTTTATATCCTGAGTGAAGGAAGAAGTCTTGCACATCACACAGCCCCTGCAGGGGCAAGGGAACACAGTGTGATTCATGCTTCTCAGAGCTTCCATGGAACAGTTATAGTGATTGGAGGAGTTGAGTTTATCAGAAATTTTTATGGCTGTTAGGAAGGTCTGTGGACAGACTGAACACTACTCCATCTGAAATTACTCCAGATTCTGGCATTCAAAAGTCATTAGTAAACCAGAAATCAAAGCCCATGGAGAGAATTTGGTAAGGATGAAAAAGATGCACTTGAAATTCTCTCTGATACACCATTTTTAAAAATATATGAGCCCTGCCTTCCTACGCTTCTGATTGCTTCCTCTTAAATGTACTTTTTACTGTCCTTTGTACAGGTTGTTTGTTCTCCAATTGGTTTGTAATAACCTTGAGTTTGTCCATGTGTCCCAGAAATTCTACTTTTCCTTCAGCTACGTCTGATGGCAGTCCTTTACTTTACTCAGCTCTAAGAAGGTCAGCAGTATAAGCAGCCTGTTCAGATGATTGCAGTACCCTTGCACATACTGTAAAAAATCCTCAGTACTCTCTGTAACTTTCTTATGTCTTCATCTTTCCAGTTTAACAGATGGCTTCAAAAGGTTGTATTTTTCTCCTAGATAAATTTCTTCCTTAGAGAAATAAGGAAGAATTCCACTCCATTCATTCATCTTCAGACCCAGACCTATATAATTTGTAAAGGATGTTTCACATATTATTTTTTTCAGAATAGAGATCACTTTCCATTCAGAAAGGTTGAGAAAGAAGTATGGATTCTTTATGGACTAAAGGGAATGGTAACTGTCCTTTTCCCCTTGTGAAGCCATTTCCATTGGAGGGATTCTGTAAATCCTGTCCGTGCATCTGCTGCAAAATAAGGGGGCAGACTACAGCCCGAGAGACCTAAGCAACTACGTGCAGGTTAATTAGTTTTTCTTTTGTTTTTTCTTTATTATTTTGTATTATATTACAGTATTGTAATCATTTTTATATAAATCTTTTTGAGTTGAGGAAGAAAATATCTGAGTTTCTATTATTTCTTACGGAAAAATTTGCTTTGATATACAAGTGTTTTGGATTACAAGCATTGAACAAATCTGCTCACAAACCAAGGTACCACTATAAAACAAAGTAATAAAGAAAATATAAAATATAAAGAAAAATAAAACAAATTCAACTGCACTTATTCTTGTAGATCTCTCAGGCCCCCACTTACACAGGAATGAGCCCCACTTATTATAATAGGGCTTATTTTAGAGTAGACATGCAAGGTTTGGTCTCTTGGGGTCTTTTCCATTACCCCCTTACATAGAATCATAGAATCATAGAGTTGGAAGGGACCTAGTAGGTCATCTAGTCCAACCCCCTGCCTGCAGCAGGAATTCCTCCTAGAGCATCTCCAACAGGTGCTTATCGAGCCTCTGCTTGAAGACCCCCAGTGAGGGAGAGTCCACCACCTCCCTTGGCAATCTGTTCCACTGCCGAACCGCCCTCACCGTCAGGAATTTTTCAAGATTTCCAGCCGGAATCTCCTTTCTTGCAGTTTGTACCCATTGGTTCTAGTTCTGCTTTCAGAAGCAGCTATGAACAAATTGGCCCCTTCCTCCCTATGACAGCCCTTCAGGTATCTGAAGAGGGCAGTCATGTCTCCCCTCAGCCTCCTCTTCTCCAGGCTGAACATCCCAAGTTCCCCCAACCTTTCCTCGTAGGGCTTCCCTTCCATCCCACTGATCATTCTTGTCGCTCTCCTCTGGACTTGCTCCAGTTTGGCTGCATCTTTCTTAGGAGTGAGCTGTACTGATTAGAATAGGTTTACTTTAGAGTAGACATGCAAGGCTTTGGGCGCAATCCAGAGTAACTATGTGGAGTCTTTGCTCCGGTGTAATGTAAGAACAATTTGCTCTGGATTGCAATATGAATTTCCCATAGGTTTTCACTAGGTAGTGCAGTAACTATTGGTACACGTAATGTCTCTTACGTGCTCCCGCAGTTACTCTGGATTGTAGGGTTTGTGTGTCTGGTTCTTTTTCAATTGCCCCCCTTACATAGGTGTGACCCCCATTGACTGTAATAGGCTTACTTCAGAGTAGACATGCATAGGCTGGTTTCTCACAAGAGGCTGAGCAGGTGCAGGTGGACCACCAAAACAGGCCATATCCCACCCAGGACTATTTTTCGCTTGTTTATCAAGACATCACTTGTATATCAAGTTAAAATTTATTAGAAACTAACAAAATTTACCTGATGTTGTGGGAGTAAAATTTAAAAAATATGTGTGGCCTGGGCATGGCTGGGCACCAGGTGACAGGCAGTGGACACTACTGGGCACCAAGAGGCACTGGGCATCAGAGAGTATAAGGGGCAAGTGGTGGGTGGCAGCGAGCACTGGGCATTCCTGCTGGGCATTGTGGTGGTCCACTAACCTCTCGTGCCTGGAATGGCTCTGAAGGGAGGGCCCCTTGCACGCCCCCCTCCAGTCTGACCTCTGTGCCCCCTTCTAGCTACGCCACCAGGGTGACCCTGGGGGGAGGAGCCCCACCCCAGCCTCCCCCCGTGCCTCCACTAAGGCCTCACCACTCCCCCCCACAGTTCACCCTTGTACCATACCTCCTTGTGCACCATATCCCTCTGTGCACCATGCCTCCCCTCGCACCATCATTCTTCCCACCATGCACCATCTTCTCCCTTGCACCATCAACCCCCATGCACCATCATCTCTGAGCAACATTCCCTGTACACCATCCCCACGTGCACCATCTCCCCTGTGCACCATCAGCCCCCATGCACCAACTTCCCTGTGTACCCTGTGCACGATCAGGGACCTTTCCATCTACGTGTATAAAATTGAAAAGTCACTGACTGACTGACTGACTCACTCACCAACCAATGCTCAGCCAAAACTGCTGGACCTAGAAGTGTGAAATTTGGGGAGGGTGCTCCTTCTGTAATGGAGACACCCACTAAGAACCAATTTTTGGAAATTCAAACTGGAAGGGGGTGAGAAGGGGCAAACATGTTTTTGTCCCTATATGTTACATTGAAGAATTTCTGTCTGATCACCACACTGCCCCAAACCCAGGACCTAGAAGCCTGAAAATTAGGGAAGGTGGTCCTTACATGACATGAGCATCTACTAAGAACCAAATTTTAGAAATTTAACCCCAAGGGAGTGAAAAGGGATGCAATGAGCTTTTGCCCGTACACTTTACATTGAAGACTGACTGAACAATATTGAGCCCCAACCCTTGTATATTGTAGCATAAAACTTGGGGAAGGTGTATTTCTTCTATGATTTTCGGACCAACTAAGAACCAAATTGGGTGGTGGCTCATGGTGGGGATGGTGAATGGAGGAGGGGAGGGGATGGTAATGAAGGGGGGGGATTGGTGCACAGAGGAGAGGATGGTGCATGGGATGGGGGATTTACTCCCTTAATAGTGGGTAAATTTTGCTAGTTTTATATATGTAGATGTTTGCTTGTCTTGCAAAACACTTTCTAAGTT
This sequence comes from Cryptoblepharus egeriae, assembly GCA_030015325.1. NCBI lineage: Eukaryota > Metazoa > Chordata > Lepidosauria > Squamata > Scincidae > Cryptoblepharus > Cryptoblepharus egeriae. The sequence continues at coordinate 53,259,847 of JAREYC010000006.1, forward strand.
ACTCTCAATCCAAGATTTTACTTTACTATACTGTATGAAATTTCTAAGTTTGAGTTTCTAGGAAAGTAAATGCTTTGCCTTTGTTTTTGCAGAATCAAAGAGCTTTAAAGTATGTGGCCATGTCTCACACACCAGAAATCAAATAAAGGGACCCATTATCTTTATTGAATTATCTCAAGCTATTTTTAAGCTAGTCTTCTGTTTTGAGGAAGGCTGTGACTCATGATCTTTATGTCCTTGAGGTCAGGAACATCAAAACACATCTTTGGTGCGGTTGTGCCCTACGTCTGCTCTGTGTCTGTGAGGAATGGCTTTATTTGAGGTTTCCAGTTAATCTACATTCAAACTATTCTGGCTGGAAACATTTGCTTAGTTCTTGAATTTAGTACGCGTCTTGACAGAGTATGCCTTAATCCCCTAACTTCTAGAAAATGTATCTTTCTAAAATTGTTTGCAAATTGATATACCAGATGCTATCTGATTGGGCTGAAGTACAACTTATTTTAGCTTTTATACTTCCTTTAGTGCTTTTGAAATTTGTCTTTGTTTTCTATCTGCACAATTTTCCATGACACAAACCACATTTCTGATTTCTGTTCACAAGATATTACATGAAGAAAGGACTGAAAAGCATCTGGTAGCTATTCATGACTGAGAATATTCTTCCAGAAATATTATGTCAAAACATCATTAAAATATAAAAATACCTCCAACTGATCATTATTTTAAAATGTGTCACAGCTGAGGTGGGATCTAATCTGTTGCCCAACATAGGGCTCGTTTGTGGCTTACTAGGCACAGTAGCCTATATCTTTCAGGTTTTATTTTGAACCCCAAATTACATCTTGCAGTGCCTAAGCAGCCGGCTTCTAACAGCTGCTGCTATGACTCACCTTCCTCTTGGCCTTAATTCTCAGAAGCGTTCCCTTCTCTCAGCATGCCCACTCCTTCAGGGAAGAAACTAGTGAAGCTGCCTTAACTCACCAAGCAGAGGAGGCCAACAGCAGGCCTCCATCAGTCTTGAGAGACTATGGTATCGTGCTCGGCGCTGCATACGCTGCATGCAAAGCACGAAAGCCTGGGTTGGATTTTTATGGAGGATAGGCTGTTACCCAAGCAGCAAATCCCCCTCTCCACGCCATTAAATGAGTCCAATGAAAAGGCAGAGCCAATATGATTGGATCCAGCTGGCGTCACAGAGCTGGGCTAAGGACAGACGCTCACCCTGTCTTGTGGGGCCAACCCGGGACTCGAACCCTGGCCTGCTGGTTAACAGGCATATTGTCTTAACCACTTGCGCCACCCACAGCCCTCGAGAAGAGGAGACAATGCCCTGTGTACGGTCATCCAGCCCTTGGTGGTGCAAAGCTTTCTCAAGCATCTATACTCACACTTGAATATATCACTTCAGAATCATCATTACTGTAGTTCAAAAGTTTTGAAACTGTTCTCACTATACAGTTGCAAGTAATATAATATTTATTTTTTGTGTTAAAAGTGTTAGGTATATACTTTAATTCCTGGAAATGTAGTGCTTCTTTCTGTGTTAAAAAGAACATAATATAATGCAACTCTTTTGGTCTGCATCCCCATCTTGTGTACAACACAACTAATACTGGCTGACTGATTTGGAGCTGAAATTACTCCCTGGCTCCTAGCCTCATCTTAAGGGGACTCTGATAACCTTTCTAAGAATCTACATGGAATTCTTAACCACCTTTTCCTATGAGGGATTTGGGCTGGTGTGTGGACACTTTCAGCAGCTACACCATCACAATTTCAGACATTCTGCAAGGACATCATTACACCAGCAGTTAACGTCTGGGATGCTGAGCACCAGGACAGGGGTCTCTAAACTTTTTGATTTCCAGGAATTGAGGTATAAACTTTTTGCCACATCAAATACCTGGCACAGAAAAAATTTAAATCTGTTTAAAAATTTAAAGTTGTACTAGAGTTGGAATGTAGATTAATGAATAAATTGGCTCAAATTTCCAGGATTTCTGCAAGCACAAAAACCCAGCACAGAAATAGCACACACTTAAGTGAGCTCCCATTTCCCCCACCTGACCATCGCACTTCCAGACTTATTTGATCATCTGGGTTGGGACTCTTAAGGGACCAGAGGATGGCTGTGGGCCTGTTTGAGGATCGCCATGGGCTGCATCTGTCCTCGGGACTGAGGTTTGATGAATCCTGCACTAGGACAATGATTCTTGAGCATTTCAGCCTGGAACCCCCATTTGAGAATGACAAACAGTCCAGGAGCCCTCTGCAGTGATTGTGTCAACCTGGAAGTAATGTCCTGAAGTAATGTCCTGGAAGTGTCATCAAACAGGAAGTAACGTCACTGTGATGCCAGAGCTCCTATGGGGTGGCGCAAGCGGTTAAGACGCTGTGCCTGTTAACCAGCAGGCCAGGGTTCGAGACCCGGGTCGGCCCCACAAGACAGGGTGAGCTCCAGTCCTTAGCCCAGCTCTGCGACGCCAGCTGGATCCAATCGTATTGGCTCTGCCTTTCCATTGGAGTAATTCAGTGGCGTGGAGAGGGGGGATTTGCTGCTTGGGTAACAGCCTATCCTCCATAACTATCCAACCCAGGCTTTCGTGCTTCGCATGCAGCGTATGCAGCGCCGAGCACGATACCATAGTCTTTCAAGACTGAGGGAGGCCTGCTATATGGATACTCAGAACTAAGTTCCATTGTATTCAGTGAGACTAAGGCTGCAATCCTAAAGACACTTTCATGGGAGTAAGGCCCATTGAACCCAATGGGGTTTACTTTTGAGTAGACATGGTTAGGATTGTGCCCTTACTCTCAGGAAAGTATGGGTTGCAACCAGAGTGCCCCATCTTCTTCAGGTCTACTTGGAAATAATTCCTATTGTGTTCAATTGGAGCAAGTTGAGGCTGAAGGGAAAGCAGCCAGCCCCCTCCACCCAGGTTTGGAAAATGGCAGTGCCCAATGCCAGATCTATCTATCTATCTATCTATCTATCTATCTATCTATCTATCTATCTATCTATCTATCTATCTATCTATCTATCTATCTGTCTGTCTGTCTGTCTGTCTGTCTGTCTGTCTGTCTAATCCATCCCTCCATCCAAGTCTCAAGAAGTTCTAGTTCCTCTTTACTCTGCATTGATTAGACCTCACCAGTGATGGGCTTCAAAGAAATTAACAACCGGTTCTCTGCCCATCTGGCAGACACTTTTACATGGCTATTTTTAAACTTTATATGTCCCATCTCTTGTTAACAACCGGTTCTATAGAGTAGGTGCGAACCTGCTGGAGCCCATCACTGGACCTCACCATGAGTACTGTGTTCAAACTGGAGCAAGTCCAGAGGAGAGTGACAAGAATGATCAGAGGGATGGAAGCCCTACAAGGAAAGGTTGGGGGAACTTGGGATGTTCAGCCTGGAGAAGAGGAGGCTGAGAGGAGAACTGACCGCCCTGTTCAGTTACCTGAAGAGCTGTCATAGGGAGGAAAGGGCTTGTTTGTTCTTTGCTGCTTCTGAGGGCAGAACTAGAACCAATGGGTACAAACTGCAAGAAGGGAGATTCCAGTTGGATATCAGGAAAAAATTCCTGACGGCGAGAGAGGTTCAACAGTGGAACAGATTGCAGAGGGAGGTGGTGGACTCTCCCTCACTGGGGATCTTCAAGCAGAGGCTCCACGAGCACCTGTTGGAGATGCTCTAGGAGGATTTCCTGCTACAGGCAGGGGGTTGGACTTGATGGCCTACTTGTTCCCTTCCAACTCTAGGATTCTATGATTCTATGATTTATATACCACTTTTCAACTGCTGGGTACTGCTGGATTCCAAGATGATGGAACCCAGTTTTTTGTGACCCTCCTGAAATGAAGTCGCAACAACCCAAGGGGATCACAAACCCCACTTTGAGAACTACTTCTCTAGGAGGTGTGTTGACACAACTGTACACCTTATCAGAAACACTGCTCTTAACCCCTTCCTTGCTATTTTCCAGTGCTAAGCCTGGTACTTAGGTTACAATCTCTGCCTTATAATCTGTGGATGATAAGAGTCTACATGGAATGGGCTAGACAAATGCTGCCCCCATACCCCATGATGTGCCAGCCTCTGCTCCTCACACTTTTCTTTCTATTCTCATCCAGCACATTCCTCTCCTCCACATTTCTTCTTCTCAGTCCCATCTTCCAATCCATGTAGTGGAAGGAACAGGAGGAGAGGTGAAGACAGGTAAGCAGGTACCCCCACTAATCTACTGTATTACCTGAGACATCTTTATTGGCCTCATGGAAGGGATGCCCTGGAACTGGATGAATTATTATAATAAAGGGACTGTTGGCCACTGACCTTAAAAAAAAAAAGATTCATGTACTCACCCAGAGACCTCTCCACCTCTCCATTTTATTCTGTAAACTGAAAACACAAATCTGCTGTAATCCTCCTGGGGGAGATTCTCACAGATCTCTCTAACTGGATTGCAATTCATGGATTTATTTCCTATCTGAATTATGAATCCATGTGCTGTTACCCTATACTTCCAGGTGTTTTGTGGCTTTGTTTGGCTGTATCAGTAAATGTTAACCTTGGATAGAATGTGATCAGTGTGCAGGTGATGGGGTTGAAAAGGAAAGGATGGAAGCCATGGATGGTGACAATTACTATACAACATGCATAGCAATTATTACATCATCCAAAAAGAGACAAGAAGGGGAAAAAGTTCTACCCAAGTGCCTTGCAGTTCTCTTGCTTTTTTGTCATGAATTGGTCACTGCCTTCTCTTTTAATGTCCATCCCTCTTCCTTCACCACTTCCTCTCTGCCCCCCTTGATTTTCGCTGCTTCAGGCGGGAATTACAAAAGAGGATTATTTTTTTGCGGGATGGGGGGAATGGGAAAGGAAGTCACAGGAAGCGGAGAAAAGCGTGGGAGGAAGATAAAGCATAATGGAGGGCAAATGTTTGAAGTAGAAGAGTTGCCATTGGCATCCTGGGGAAACAAAGGTCTACAGACATCTCTCATTTGCTTGGAAGACCTTTTTATAGAACTCAGTGAGGCAGATAGTTCCAAATGTTATAGCTTCCTGTTCCTTGTAGACTCTCTCTCTCTCCATTTTTGAGCCACTTCTCCAAATCTTCTCTGATGAAAGCCCAAGGATCCAAACAAAACAAGTGTTCTTCCCAGCTGCCTGGGGTAATCAGAACTGTCAGAGGCCCATTTTATGATGGCTGGAACAGCTGGAACAAGGCACCTTCTGTCTTTCTACTTCCCTATGAGTGGCTCCTGATCAATTCACTCAAGCATATCCCTCTATAGACAGCCTGCTGAAGGGCCAGAAAACCAGCTGCTTCTCACAGCTGGATTGAGTAAACTGAACCGTATCAACTCTTTAGCACTCAGTAGCACAAGACATTATTTATCACCCACCTGGTGTCTGGTATTGTTTTCTTAACTGTAGAGTGGCTGATAAACGTGCTCTGCATAGTTGATCAAGCGATTATAAGAAATATTGCCTGGTGCTTTTTGATTCGATGTACATACATGGCATTTTATAGGGAATACCAAAAATTAACTTGCCATCAGCAAGTATATTGCTTTCAACAGAGTGAAGATTTATTACATGACGCTGACTGTATGTTGAGATCAGTGTGAGTTGAATAGGTGACATGCACAAATCTCAGCCATTTTGCTTGTTCGTCAGACATTGTCAAGAATGTGCACTTCTTGAGAAGAGGATTTGTCTGGCCCAAAAAATACCATAACTTCTGTGTTGCATTGGATTATGTGAGCATTACAGAAATTGGCCAGTGAGTGTGGCTGCAATCCCAAACGCCAGTTAGGTCTGCATCCCAAAGACCAGTTAGGTCTGCATGAATCTTGGCACAAGTCACATCCTGACCTTGGGGTGTTGCAAAATTGTAAGGCATTTCTGGGCTACTCATGGGGGGTAGGGCAGTGCACAGACATGCATTGGCCTCCCCACAGCACTGCAGGAATGAGGTGAGCTAATTAAATTGATTAGGATCGGATCCTGTATGTAGTATCTAAACAGCGAGTATGCATATTCACCAAGCAAAATGTGAACTTCTTTGTAGATGGTTGAATGTTCTGACATATTTTCAATGTCAGTCCAATATTTTGCATATTTTGCATATTTTTGCATATTTTGCATATTGCCAACGAGATGGTAATATGCCTAAGTCCCCTCTTGATGCTGTTCATTTACATACATCATTTGTTAGAGATAATAAAGATCCATGATGGCCAATGTATATGTTATTATGAAGACACACTGGTAACAGAGAAAACCTAGTCATTTGTGCTACTTTGAAAACAATGTCATCAGTGTATCAAACGCAGGGCTCCCAAAGTAATTGTACCCAGGCCCAGGGTCAAAAAGGTGGCCTAGGAGCTACAGGAGGGGCCCCAGAAATTTCATGTGATGATATATTTATTGATCTTAACAGACTCTCTCTGTATATAAGGCGCTTGAAGTGCAGCTAGTTGTGTGCAACCGTGACCGATGCCACAATCCATCTGTGCTATGCCCAGGAATATACCCATATTTACTTGACTCTAATACACCATCAAATTTAATGCACATCCCAATTTTAAAAGATTTGAAGTTTGAAAAATGAAGTTTGAAACAAGGGATTGCAATACAGTCGTACCTCACTTAACAAAGGCCTCGCTTAACAAGTGATCCACATAACAAGCAAAAAATTCTCTAGGATTCTGCCTCACATAACAAGTGTTGCTTCACTAAACAAGCACACTCAATGGCAGTTGGCGCAGATGCACTGGCCGGCAACCCTTTGAAAAAGCGTTAGGGCTGCCTAGCATACCTGTCCATAGTGAAAGCAACACTTCCACACTGTTCCTCCTGTGGCCGGGCATCTGCTGGGCAGAGGGAGAGAACAGCAGTGGAGAAGAGGGAAGCAGCTCAGGACTAGCCAGAAGGGAGAGAGAGGCTCAGGATGAAGAGAAGGAGAAAGTGGGGAGAAACTTTGAAAGTGTTTTGGATTACAAAGGAAGTGTCTTTGATTACAGCCTCCTAACCATGTCTAGTAAGCTCCATTGTGTTAAATTTTGAATTCAATTCATGTTTTGAATTCAGTTCCAGTGTTTTGTCATCATTTTTATGTCGTTAATATTTTTATATGAATATTTTTTGGATTTTTTTGGAAAATTCGCTTCACATAAAGAGTGTTTCACATAACAAGCATGCTTCTGGAACGAATTAAACTTGTTATGTGAGGCACCACTGTACGTAACTGCAAATCAGGTTTAAATGTAATTTTACTGTATTCAACAGTTGCATGACATTAATAATATGGCAATAGTTTTATTATGTTATGATTTTTTACCTAATTGTACTACTTTATACAACAATGGATTTATGATACATTTTTATTACAATATAGTAAACAAACTAAATCTAACCTATATTTATAATCAAAATACCATACTTACTTAAATCTAATGCACCATTGAATCTAATGCGCACCCTTATTTTGGAGATGAAATTTGGCTGAAAGAGGTGAGTGTTAGATTCAAGTTAATTTGTGTGCAGGGCTACAGCTGCTGCAGAAGTATACACTACACCTCAATTGCCATTCTTGTGTGAGCCTAAATATGATGACACTAATTTTATGTAATTATTTTTCAATATTTAAAAGATTTTAGACAGGGTATTTAGTTTTACATGTTACTGTATCTAGCTGCCAATGCCACACAGTTTGGTTGACCTGGTGGTTGGGAAACAGCAGCCCTGGTACTGATAATTTGGTACCAAGGTTGGGGAATGGTTGGAACATGGCAGGGTGGGGAAGGAAAAAGGTGGGGGACCTGGGATGGAATACGTTGAGGATGGGAAAGGGGTAGTTATCAGCAGTGACAGCTCCTGCCAATATCCTGGTCCCCTTCCAGTGCTTAAACCACCTTCCCAAATTTATTCAGACTTTCACCAGCAAAATACTTGTGTAGCTCCAAGTAGACCCATTAGGGAAGTGGAGGCTTACCCTGAGGCAAGGGAACAAATATTCCCTTACCTAAAGGAGGCCTGCAAAGCCCCATGGCAAGAATATAGCATGTGCATTGTTGGTGCGGCTGCATCTGTACAGGGAGAATTAAATTTGATTGAGCTGTAAGTCAAGCTATTTTCAGATGTAAATGGAGAATAATCTGATAATAGAGATATACAGCTGAAATGGACCAGAGAACGTCTTACTGGGAGACACAATTATCAGTCTGCCAAAATGTTTTCTTTGTTTTTTTCTTTTTGAAGCAAGAAATGTGATTCAAATACTGCATCAGAAGTTTTTTTAATTTGATTGATTAATAGAATCAACAATAATCAATCTCGGTTCAAATAGCTGTTTTCTCTCTCCCCTATTTTTTGTTCTTTATCGTTGACAACAAAGCTGCATAGCTCCTTGTCAATTAGATCAAGACATCCTGCATGTCTTTGGCTGTCTAGCTACCAAACCCTTGGCAAACCTGGCCTGTATCGCTTGCCTTTGCGCATGGCAGAAGGAAAACTGAATAGGTATTAAACTTTTTCAAAACTTGGAGCATGAACTTGTTAATAAACATCCCAGTGCAAGAAATTATGAAGTAAATTGGGGTAGGCTACCTCGATTGCAGTTCACCTATCAAGACCTTAGCTCTCATATCCCATGTTGCATTCCCCATGCTGCAATGTCCAGACATCATCGTCATCTCTTGAAACCTAAGAAGGAGACTCCAACTGATATGGAGAAGATGCTGATGTATTTCACATGTACTGAAGTCTGTTGCAGAACAAAAATAGCTTGCTGACCTTAAGAAAGAAAAGACGGAACTATAAATTGTCACAAAACTGATGGCTTTTAAACTGAGATGAGATGGGTGGATTACACAAATGAGATGGATTTTACACATTTGTGTTTTTTGTTTTGTTTTTAATGTTACAGTTGCTTCTTCTGATGAAATGGAGAAATAACTGATTGTTCCAATTTTTGCCATGAAGCACATTTGCCATAGCTTTTGCAAGGATCTGTACATTTCGTGCATAAACATACTGCAGAAAGGGAGGAAAGTGAAGCGCTGTTGGTTACAGTAAATGGAATGTATCTCATAATCCTGAAACGCCCCATACATAGTCAGGCGGTTATAACTTTCCTCAGTTGAAAGAGAGTCAGAGCAAAATGGCCCCATCATTTAAAGTGCAGCTACACGACAAACTAGGATGCTGCACTTGAGACATGTCCCCCAGTTACCAGGGCTGCTGTCTCTTTTGATTTACTCAGATGACTCAACCTACCTCATGAGCTATATTCACATTCCTTATTTAGAGAGTTTACTCATGTCTCAGAAGAAGCTGGCAGTGTGATACAGCACAAATGTCAGAGAGCTGAAATGCGTGAGGCTGGTTGGAATACCTCCTCCACCCAAACTCTTACTTCCCCAATTATGTGCTGTGGTAATGGCTTCCTGCCTTTCCCAGCAGCAAAAGAAGGAGTTGGTTGGCAACACACCATAGTTTAGGGTTGCCATATGTCCCCCAAAATCGGGACAATCCTGATTTTGAGACATTGTGTTTACATACTGGCAAATGGGACATAGGGTTTGTGGAAGAGAATTATGGCAACCCTGCGACAGTTTTACCATCAATTTACAGACTGATGATACTAAGAGATAGTTACTTAGATACTATGAGAACCTGCAATTCAACCCTCACCACCACCACCAACACAGTAGGTGAACTTTAGTGTGATCCTAACTCCTGGGTAGGCTGGCCTGTGCTGGCCTGGGGGCGTCACAAAAGTGCTGTAAGGCACTTCTGCACCACTCCTGGGTTGAGGGGTGGTGAGGCCAGTGCACTGACATGGGCTGGTTTCCCCATGCCATTACAGGAACGGAGAGATGCATGAATTGTGCTGACCTAAATTGGTTAGGATTATACCCTTTAAGACATAAGGCCTGGTAGAAGGTTGCATCTAGTGCCTGGTAGCTCTGGCAGTGGTTTAAAGTTACTGTGGAAGCGTTGACTCCCTAACTTCTGTTCTTTGGTATCTGATTTTTTTATTGTTCTTGTGTCATCCAACACTCCTGGGAGCCCTGGTTCAAATTCAAGGATGCTCAACCTTGTTTGGAGCATTGGTGGACAATGGAGGACAGTTCACTTTTGAGGTTTTAGTATGCATAAAAACGCAACTCCCAGAATGTAAATAATACAATTCACCACTTTGGAATATGTTCCACTTCCAAGCCATCTTGAGCTCTGCCTAAAAACAGGATGGGGAATAGCCCTCAGAAGTCTAAAGTCCATCTTAACTCAAGGCAATACTCTCTTGACCTCATCCTATTATTTGATGGATGCAGAGAGGTTCCAGAAATTCAATTTAGTGGAATCTACGCCCACCAATGGACAGTACCTTTTCGTGGTGGTGGGACTGTGTGCTCCAGTGATACAAAGGGCTATGCTGGCAGTAGCATAGCTACTGGCAGGGACTCCCATGCTAGAGAGGCCTTTGTTGAGGAGCCAGACTAAACTTGTCCAAAATCCCACTGAACATGGGTTGTCTGGAGAAGGAAAAATCCCACCTCAAACCTCCACTGCCTTCCGGCTATACCCATCTATGGGAAAGGCTTCAGGAGTCAACCTCGTGGCAAAATCTGGAGCTGGAGTACTGGAAGCAGTTCATGACTGTACAATCACGTTTTGGTAACTCCTGCGATGCAGCTGGATCAAATTGTATCAGCTCTTCCGATCCATTGGACTGTTTCAGTGATGTGGAGAGGGGGGATTTGCTGCTTGGGTAACAGTCTATCCTCCATATTAATCTACCCAGGCCATCGTGCTCTGGAGAGGACACTCAAGAGCACGATCCCATAGTCTTTCAAGACTGAAGGATGCCAATGAACTGCGTACTTAACAGGATTGATCTCTGTTGTGTATACGCAACATTTGGCAGAAATAGTGTAAGTGCAAGAAAAACTAAAGGATATGAATTCAAATTCAGTTGCCTCCGGATGATTCTACAATAATCCAAACTAGAAACTAGATGATTCTACAATAATCCAAAGTGTTTTTATTTGCTACTAGCAGAATTAACCAGGCTCTGGAGGAAGCCGGGCAGCAGAAGGTACCAGGCTCCCATACAGTACACCACTGGGCAACACCACTGGGCAGTGGAGACCAGCAGGCACCGGGCATCACTTTATATCATAGAAAGAATATGCTCTCTAAATTTCATGCTTCTAGGTCCAGGGTTTGGGTGTTGATAATTCTGTCTTCCGTGTTAAGTATAGGGACAAAAACACATTGTACATCTTTTCACCCTCTTAGGTGTTGTTTCTTAGTGGGTCCCTACATCACAGAAGGCATACCCTCCCCAAATTTCATGCTTCTAGGTCTGATGGTTTTGGCTGAGTGTTGATGAGTCAGTTAGTGAGTCAGTCAGTGGCTCTGTGATTTTATATACTGTATCAATTTGTTTTCCAGTCCAGTACTTTCATCCTAAATGTCTCATCTTAGGCTGGGAAGCTGGTCTATTAAACAGGTTTAAAACAGTTCAATGGTCCTGGCCATACAAGGAATGCTGGGAATTGTAGTTTTGTGAAAGAAATAGTGGTCCTGAGTGTTCTCATAGTGTTTAATAGAATCATTAAACATATTCCACATAGGAATGTGCACCAACTTACATGGAAAGGATTTTTTCTACCTCTGCACAACTTACATGGAAGGGATTTTTTCTGCCTCTGCACAAGGATTTTTTCAACCTCTAGCAGTGCCCTAGTACCCTTATGAAAAACTCTCCTACTTCTACCCTTTGGGCAGTATATTTTCAGAGTCCTTTATAATAGTACTTCCCCCTTTCCCAGTCATCAGCCTAGACACATGTCATCCATGAAACAAAAAGTTTTATTATTTTACACTTTATTTTTTAAAAAAGATTTTGTTCACAGTCACAAGTTTTCTAGGCAGTTATTGCCATTTTCATATGTATTTTTTAATGTGGTAGACACAGCAATAGCAGCACATTGAACCACCTGCAGAGACAAAAGCTTAAACAAATAGATCCCCTGCAAAGTGTCCCCATTGGCTAAGAAATGAATTTATTCCACAACAAACGGGACATGATAAGAGACCAATACATGGAACGATAAACTGCACAACATTCATTGAGAACACAGAAAGAGCAAATTGATAACATTCTCATTAGGCTGATGCAGTCATTTGCAGATCTGCTTAACCACCCCCTCCCTTTTTCCAGCAAAAAACCCAGATGTTCAAACTGTGATGGGCAGGGAAAAAAAAACACTGACTGGGCAGCATTTGAGAATTCCAAAACAATTCTTTATGAAATGAATTGATCAGCGATAGTTAGGCCAGAGGGCCTGATCATTTTAATCACCATTCCAGTTTTCCTACTCCCAAGTGCAAGCATGGTGTTCAAAAACAAGTGTAAAATAAGAAGTTGCATTCTCAACAACAGACCTGTGGTCTATTGGAGCAGGCTGCACATACCATCTAGAGCCATTCTCTGCAATATCGTCTCCTGATTTTGCACCATTAGCGTATCAGCAAATATTTGTCCTAGTGATGACTGATCAGCTATGTTTTGTGTTTTGGCCCTTAAGCCACTCATAGTCAAGGTACAGAATATGAGTGTATGTGTATGGTGGCCTTTACACCACAAGATGCTAAACAAATAAGCTGTGGCACAACAATGCACCCTTTCAGCTTGAATGTGGCTATACATTGCTCAATTACTGATTCTTACTGTGTATGTATGTTCCCCACGCTCCTCACCACCAAAAGTTCTGTTGCTATCATTTGTTGATATTGAAATGCAAGTGTCACAACACGCTGCCATTTATGGTGACTGAGCCAGATTTAGAGGGGCTCTATTTGCAGTCTGAAATGGATGACATTTGCAAAGTTTTCTCCACTACTGTACAGCAAAAGGAGAAACTTCTGGATTGGAACAAGATGTCCTATAATGAGTAATACTTAAACTTGTACAGCACAGCCCAAGCTGAAAAAATATATTTTGTATAATATTCTTGATGTTTTCCTTACAACATTCCTGTAAACTATTATTTTTTCATATTGCACCTAGAATAGCTGCAGGCTAAAATGGAATGGCTTACTAAAGACTGGTAGAGAATTCATGGCAGAGGTGAGATTCAAACCAAGGAAGTCCTGATTTGAAGCTCATTTAGCTACTATATATACCCATTTAAAATTTAAGGAACCTCTGAAAACCTGAGCTGGATTCAGCTGGAATGTAAGGCATGTTCCCCATGCACTCAGTGGCATTTTAAGTTCTGGATCAGTCTTGGACAATCTAGAAATCTGCCTAACTCTGTTAAATGATCTTTTAATGATAAACATCTGAGGCTTCTGGGAAAGTGCTAACCTCCAATACAAGTTATCAGGAATGGAGGACCAGCAGGTGTAAGAAGAATTTACTACCCCTCTCTTGTCTTTCGGATGTGCTTATATCCTGCAGCCTGGGACATAAAGAAATAAAACAGGAAAATGCAGTTGTTTTCAAGTTTTGGCCATCATCAAAATGTCAGCTTTTGCTTTTTTTGTAAATTGTGCTTTTCATCACAGCTTCCTGTGATGTTTATTGACAAAGCTGTTTATTGCTTACTCTTTAAAAACAAGGCATTAAAGAGAGCGAGGGAGATGGGAACTGAGAAGCAATCGGACAGATATTACTTTTTTATGTGACGCTTTTCTCCAGCAAGGCCCGGAAGTACAGTAGATGCAGACACAGACATTCTTTTAAAAAAACCAAACATAAAATCTCTGAAAAATGCATACATTTTTAAAGACATTCACTCATTTGAAAGCATGACCTAGCCTGTTTCCATTAAGATGTGTTCTCATCTATAATGAAGGGTGTCTACTTTGGAGAAGAGCATCTTCAGCTTCAAAATCAAATCCAAGGCTACTTCAAGCTAAAGCAGGAGCTAGCTGGACTCAGTGCCAGATAAGGATTTGAAACTGCATAGCTAGCCCAAGCTTTGAATTCAAAACTGTCTGTCAGCACCCACACCCTTCCTGGTATAGATGGCCCCTCAGGTTAAATGCCTTGGTGTGGTTGAAATTTGTAAGGTCCTCTATATTGCAAGTTGATGAAATGATTGGTTGTACAGTCTCTTGTTCTCTCTGGAGCTCATGAGATTGTATTGTCTCTTGCTCCCAGTAAGGTCCAGCAAGATGATGATGCAGTGATTGGGTTCAGTTTTAGTGGATGGACTGGGGAGTGAATGGGCATGGAATTCAAAACTGAGGTAGGAAAAGTAAAACAGGAGCCTTCAAAGCTTTTGCTCAAAGTCAATTCTTCTTTGAAGAAAGACACAGCATCCCTTTTGCAAGAGGCGACTGGAGGGCTAGGAGCAGAAGACAGTATTTCTGACTCATACTGTAGCAGCTGGCCCATGAAACCAAAATTTGGTGAGATCAGACTCCTACGTTGTTTGATGTAATCAAACGCCTCCTCCAGACGGAACTTTCTCATTTTCATGAGATAAGCCATACAGATCGTGGGAGAGCGAGAAATCCCGGCTTCACAGTGCACCAAGATTTTGCCCCCTGCCCGTCTGGTGCAATCTAGAAGAAAAAAGCAACACATTTAATTCATCAGTTTTCATTACAAGTGAATGTTAAAGAGTTGGGTTTTAGAGAAAGGGCAAGCAATACGTGACTGGAGTACTTTGGACTACGTACTGGGTCTTTGGAAACACTTTTGTTTTAAATTTCTGGTCTTCACAGTTGTGACGGATGAGCTTAAGCATTATGGCAACATGTGCAAAGTGGCTGAGAATTTCACCAGCTAGAAGCAGCTAAAAAGATCAGTATGCAAAAAACTTTGCAAACCTTGTATCAAAAGCCCTGGCCTTTCCTGAATGTAGAGGGCTGACCAAAGGCACTTCACATACTGGGTGAATTTTCAAAATGGCAAAAAAATAAACACCAAGATTTCTGCTAACTGCAACCTGCTATTAACCAGATTTAGTCAAATGGTTATATAGCAGACTAACAAGATTGGATAAAAGATAAGGTGGTTTTCTTCTTCCACATCTTGCTGAATAACAGCAGATCTGAAACGTCAATGACAAACACTACAATATCACAAAAGAACTCAGTGAGGCTCCTTCCTCAAGGAGCACAACTGTGTGGCAAAAGGAGTGGGTGAGTTGCATAACCTATCCCCTCACTGATTAAAGTGCACAAAGGTGCTGCTTTTGTCCACACCCTGTGGGTTCCTTTGGTAGACACTCAGCATGCATTTTAAACAGGGATGTCAGTTACTGCATTTCTGGGGTTTCCACCACAAAGTGCTCAATAGTTTAAAATCTCTAATTATAACCCTGGATAAGTGACACTTAGACTTAGGTTTAGCTATAGATGGCTTAGGCAGAACTACTATTTTACACAACAGGAGGCCCAAAGGTTACTCACACAATTCAATTTACTGTTGTAAGAAAAAAGTACTGAAAATAAGCTCCTCATGCAAAATAGAATAAAAATAGCATTTGTCCCACTTAAGCTAACTTGAGGAACAGATTGCCAAGTTACATCTTATTTTTTAAACATGATTGTTAGATATACAGGCTATGCTATATTCTTTGGGGGTTTACATATTTGAATTGTAAGTTGTATGGCTGCTTGATACAGTTCAAAAAATTAAAAGGTACCTTTATGAAGATATAAGATTCACATTTTAAAACTAAAAAGCCAAATAAGCCACAATTCTGCCTGCAATTCTGTTATTTATAGCATTAGAGGGATATCTATAGTTTGCTTATTACGTGGGTCACTTACATTATCTTAGTAATCTTGCAAAAACCCTTTAAGATTGCCAAATTAAAAATGAGAGACTGGGAGAAAGATAGTGACTGCATAATGGTACATAGTGAGTACAGTACATGGTAGAGACTGGTAGAAACTGGAATTTAAGTCCTGGTACAAAACTCATGATTATGCTGTAATAGCTTGCAATGAGCTAGTGGGTCTTCATTAAAAAAGAAAAAGCCAAAAGAGCCCCCAAACGATAGCTGCACATGGTGGTTTCAAGGACTAAAGTTTGTGGCGTGCTAGTATTAAATCCCTAAACAATGTTGCCCTTTCTGCATAAGTCAGATACTCCTGGGTTCTCCTACATAGCAGTGCCACCTTCCTACTCTCTTCAGTGTTACTAGCCAATAGTTACAGTTTTCTCAATTGCTATTTTATGCTAGAGCTTTATATAACTCTCAAAGGCCAATTTCTGTGATATTAATCATGCACTGGTTTGGAAGATACAGTATTTTAATCATCCTGCTGACCCCATGCAGATCAGAATGTGTAGGCTCAATTCATGTTATATCTATGCACCCTAGGCCCCTTCACTTAATTCTGGATGAGTTTTCTTAATATTGGGTGTAGGTGGGAGGGGGTCATTCAGACTATCCTCCTACACTATCCTCCTATCATTCAGATAGCCTCCTACACAGACTATCCTCCTAGGATATCCTCCTGTAAACCTACTTTGAAAGTAATTTAAAAAAGTGATTGGGATTGGAGTGGCCAGGATTTGCATGCATTATGAGCATGTTCTCAATCACAGGGACCAGTCAGATAATTAAAGTTGAAACTGAACTGACCCCAGTTAACATCATTTCTGTATCAGGATGGAGCATGATGTACTTTTGGGGGGAAAAATGTAAGCAGTGAATTATATCATAACTTACTAAAAAAATTTCTGAGCAACATTACATGGATTTATGCAAATTACTTCCACATAGGAATCTTTTACATAAAATATCTACCTACATTTATATATTACCTTCCAACTAAAAAGTTCAAAGCAGTTTACAAAGAAAATGAAAAAATTAATGGCTAATGGGATCCCTTGGACTGAGAGAGGGAAAGATATAGGAAGATAAAGTCCTATTAGGGATACAGATGGTGGTATTTCAGTACCACCAGAGACCGTGCTGTAGTGTAATATGCACCAAACAACCACACTATTCTTCAGACCATTTACATTCCAGTGTTTCAAAGGATCTACACTCAAGTGATGCAGGTTGATGCCTGAAGCTGCAAGAACGTTTTTGGCTGCAAGAACGTTTACCTACCGATAAATTCTATCGCTTCCTGGAAGTGTGAGCTGATGTCTGCCGTGTGATTGTCTTCCACTGGAATCCATTTGTAGCAGTACTGATGTGTAAAGGGCTCAGAGCTCTTCCTGGAGACATTCAGGAGTGCAGTGATGTTCAAATTGGCGAGGAACTCACACTTGGAAGCATGGTAGGCACTGCCAAGGTACAGGAAGGGCAGGATCTCCACTGGGCCACCCTGAAAGGCAAAGAACCACATATAATTATAAGGAATCTTTTGTGTGTGGCTTTTTTAAATTTTCCCCCAGTACAGAAACTCAGCACAGGGTGTAGGCTGTCCTTTGGTAACAAGGTTCTTCCAGACACCATTCTGCACAACCAGAAGTACACCCAAACAGGAATGTTCTTGCAAGTGATGTGGTTTCTGTGCATGGGGGCAATTGGAGCCACTTTCACTGCTTTTGCATTAGTAGCTTTGCCTCCAAGGCCAAATCTGCTGCTCCCATCTGTAGTATCAGGACTGTTACTGGAATAATCCTTTGAGCATGAACCTAGGGGTTCAGCAGTGCTCTAATTCATGCTGCTGATCATCACAAGCCCACACTTGTGGGACATTTCTTATGAGACTTGACTCGATGCTTACTGCAATCTCTCCAACAGAGAAGTCCTTTCAGGAAATTAAAGGTTTTAAAGGCATTCTCATATAACATATAAGGATCCTGGGATGTTTACATGGTCATATGATCTGTTAACCTAGGTATCCAAGATATAAAGCACTCCTACTGAAATTCTGCACATAAATTGGACTATTACATGAACTTATTGTATAACTTTCTGGTAGCCCAGTAGCAATACCATACACATAGCCAAATTTCTGCTAGCATTATATGCCCCTTGACACTTAGTTGTAAACAGGTGGTTGGCTCTTTATAGTTTCTCTAATTATTCCTTTTTTGTGAACAAGTAGACAATAAGTTCCATGCCTCTCTTTAGAAGCATAGGCATAACCAAGGAATCACACTGGTGCTATCTGATCATGAATATGGGTCTCCAATTTCACCCCCTTTCTTCCATTTATTTACCTAACATCAATGGCAGATAGGACCATATGAATCTCTAATCCGGAACACGGCAGACATGCACACTGTCTTTTTGTCACATTGCCAGACATGAATAAAAGAGTGTGCTAGTCAGTTATGAATAGGATGTTGACAGGAAGAACCCCCGGGAGCACAAGCGTAGGTGGAATTACTCATCTCTTCCCCTAAACATACCTGATCGTATTCTGGTTTATGGAAGATGCAGTGCTTCTCATAGAGGCTGTTGATGTTTCTCTCATTTTCAGACTTCTCTTGGGATGCAGGCTTCACATCTATGCAGAACTCGGGGTATTGAGAATAAAAGGTTTCATAGCCTCCTGAGGGGACAAAGGTAAACAAAGAAACATGAGTTGGAGGGAAGAAAATCCATTTAATTGTTCTGGATCATCAATGAAACTGAGATTGCATATCAAACCATGAAACAATTTTTCATTAAATGGAAAGTTTTTGGCTGCAGAAATTAGACATTGCACACCAAAGGAAAATATTATAAGTCCAATTGATACTTTGTCAAAAATAAAATAAACAGAATTACAGTTTAAAGTGTTGAAGAAAATGTTATCCTTTTTTGAAAAAAAATTTAATAGTTTCATGATTTTTTGCCATTTAAGAAATGCAAATGTAGAGCAGTTTTTTTAAAAATGCACTGAATACTAATGACTATTTTCTTGCCATTGGGCAAATGAAATGGATCCATTAAGAGCCATAAAATTTAATGAACTCCTAGCACGGACTCAGGCAACCAAATAGCCCCAGATGAGCAGTTTTGCACTGTTAAATAGATCAGCACAATTAATGAGAATAAAATCTCTGTTAAGAACATGTTTGAGAAAATGTGGCATGTGGATGTCAAACCACACTGTGTACCAATCTGTGCCATCATAAAAGCCACATAGGTTTTGCCCCACTGATATGGTACTACAAAGGAAATTTACATTAGACCAAGGCTACAATCCTAAAGACACTTTCCTGGAAGTAAGACCCATTAAAAACAATGGGGCTTACTTCTGAGTAGACATGGTTAGGATTGTGCTCCAAATCTCTTTGCAAAGCTTTTTACTAAAAAAAAAAATAGGTTGATACACCTGTTTCAAAGAACCTCTGTCTAACCATTCAAAGGATCATATTACTTCACCTTTATCAATGGAGATCACCACATTGGATAGATTGGGGGTATGAGGGTAGCTCAAGAAATACTACCCAGCTTTGCGTAAGCTGGCATTAACCAATCACTCAGATTTCTAGTATATTATTGCTCTTTAATGGATGCATGCTGAACATTCTTTGAAGGATGTGGATGGTCAGAGATATAGAACGAAGAAACCAATTAATGACAATTAAAAGTATGAGCTTCAACAAATGCCAACAATGCTATTTATACAGCCATCTACAAAGCAGAACATCCACGTCTTTATTCTAGTTCACCCTTCACTAACGCTTCCACGTAAGCAGAATTTAAAAACTGGGTACGGAAGCCTATTATTAACCAAAAACCACAGAATTTTAAAAGGATGGTAAAACCATATACAGTCATCATTTCACCACACATCAGCAGTTGAAGTATGACTAAAGTTCTTCTTCCCACTTAGTAGGATGATGTAGGGGACATCTAAGCTGGGGGAGAGCTTCAAGTACTGTATTTACTCAGATCTAATGTGCCATCGAATGTGCCAGCGCACCTTACACTTATAATCAGAATACCACATTTCTCACACCAAATTAACCATTAAATCTAATGTGCACCCTGATTTTGGAGACTGTCCCTACAATCCAGAGTAACTACAGGAGTACGTAAGAGACATTACGTGCACCCGTAGTTACTGCACCACCTAGTGAAAACCTATGGGAAATTCATATTGCAATCCAGAGTAAATTGTTCTTACACTGGAGCAAGCACTCCCTGTAGTTACTCTGGATTGCACCCTAAATTTGGCAGGAAAAGGTGAGTGTTAAAATTCGAGTAATCTGATCATCTGAATGCAGATCTAAAAGTCTCCATCACCCATGAAAGCACATACTGAGCATATGAAAACATACAGTATTTCATATAGTATATATGAGGAAGTGGTTGTGCACAATATATGCTGTGCATGCATGTTTCCAGGTTCAATCCCTGGCATCAGCAGGTACAGCTGGGAAAAGTCCCTTCTGGAAATCCTGGATTGGTATTGCCAGCCAAAGTAGACTCATTATGAGGATTCAAACATTCATTGTGAACATCCAGGATTCTTCATCCCTATTGCTTTGAAAGATTCCTACATTTCATTCCAACACCCCTTGTTCTCCTGCTGACAGTCTGCAGGTATAATTTTATGTATCGTTCTAACTATTTATGTTCACAGATGAGCAAACAAGGGAACTGGACCAAATTGAAAAAGGGTTTTTCTTTGCCACTCATTTCTTTGGGATTGATATTTTCTGCGCTTAGCAGGTGAGATGCAACCAGAAGCCCTTGAGTATTCACAGAAGGATCTGCAGGCAGTTCTTACTATGAGTCACCTTTTCAGCAAAACCTTCAGCTCGGCTAGCTCATGGCTTATTCTGCCCCCACTCACTGAACTCTGTTGCTATTATTCCTGTGAATATTACTCATCTTGCTGGAGAGTTGCTTCATTCTCACCGTTAATGATTAGAAATTCTAAGCACAGCAGAGCAAAGAGGCAGCAGAATCGCCTACCTTTCTAAAGTGACATTTAGGACTTTATAGTCTTCTGTGGGACTTTTCCCACAACACACCAAATTACATAGTTATACACAGCATTTTGTAATGAAATGTATCAATGCCAGGGACAGTGGCGTAGCGAAAGGGGGCAGAGCAGATAATCTTGGAGGAAGCCACACTGTAAATCTAAAGACACCTAAGAAAACATCTTAAAAAATTTAAAAGGGAAACCTAACAAGGGTTATGTCACTGAGCAGTAAAAAGCATCTCCCTGAAGAGCTGAACTGCATCTATGGCAGCTGTTCACTGACAACAGTTGTGAGTCATGCCTTTATCTGACTGCCCAAGTCCATCCCCGCTTTGGAACTTCCATTCCAGTCAATAGCAAATTCTCTCCTTACGTCATTGCGCAGACAAAAACCTTCGGCTAAACCCCAGGAGTTTACAGCAAAACCATTCAAAACAGAACTGAAAGCCATAGAAAACTCCAAGTGAGAAAAGGTCTATGACTCAAAAAAACACATTGACCAACACAGCCACCTTAAGCTAGACATTAAACGCAACTGCAAGGAACACATTTCAACTACAACACAATCTTTAGTTTTTAGAATGCAGAGTTTAAAGTCCTCACACTCTCCGTGTGCATTTCAAAGCTTTTTCAAGAACCTTCAGTGTTATTCACCTCCCATGATTTAATGCCCATCCCTATACATGTAGGCTGGAGAACTATATATGTTTACTGGTATCTTGGGACAGAATCACCCTACTGGATCAACCAATCCAGAATGTTCTGGGGCCAAATGGAAACACAGGATGAGGGAAGTTTAATCAATGTACCTCCACAGAGATTTGTGTCATAGGAGTGGAAGAGCTGCAACTCTTCCACTCCTGGCTACTTTAAAATGGCTACTTTAAAGACATTGGTGCTACTGTTGAATGTTAACTGCATAGACTGCCATTTGAGTTAAGTATGCTATATATAGATTTTGATTCATGTTCTGGAACAAATCCAGGAACAAATTGGAACAAATCC
Organism: Cryptoblepharus egeriae; assembly: GCA_030015325.1. NCBI lineage: Eukaryota > Metazoa > Chordata > Lepidosauria > Squamata > Scincidae > Cryptoblepharus > Cryptoblepharus egeriae. The sequence goes on from JAREYC010000006.1 coordinate 53,281,738, forward strand.
AGGACTGAAAAATTATATTGGGAGATTAGAAAATGGAGGTTTCAGGGCTGGTCTATTAGTAAAGAAAATAGCTCTCACACAAAAACCAACAATCAGGATGTAAATAACTTTACTATGACCATCTTGGTGACTTTCAATGCAACATATACTGTGCCAAAAGTGCAATTAGTTGACGAGGTTTTCACAGATTGCAAGTAACTGTCCTTTGGGGGGCACTGCAGGTTTTTCAACCTCCTGAGTTCCTTTTGTTTTAAGAGGCGGGAAGGTGGTTGACTCTGACAGGTTATAGCCCTGGTTTGCTCCAAACCCCATGCATCTTGATCTGCAGGCACACTGAACATTTGGAAGCAGATCAAGGCACCTCCAGAAGAACTCAGGCCAATTCTGAAACTGCCTGGCAAAAGCCATTTCTTTGGAGGCTTCAGAGCCCATCTCACAGCTACCTGGGTCGCTTTTGATAACCAACATTTTGACTGAAACTAACCAAGATCTGACATTTTAAGAGGGTCAGTGATTGCCTTGAGTAGCCAAACCACTACTTCATTACCTACGCGTGGATATCAGTATCCATGGGATATAAATGCATGGATCAATGGATATAAATTCTCCATATATTCAATATATATTAAATACATTTTTTATTTCAGATGGGGGTCAGTTGGAGTCAACCCATTGGTCTCTCGACTCTCTTGTTTTAAATGTAAATTATAAGTTGGGGAGGTTCATGGGGTGGGGAGGAAGATTCACCTTCCTAGTGCCTGGTCTTCAAAGCCTTCCTGGAATTAAAAAAAACCAGGGACCTGCCAAGCAATTATTTATTTCCTGTCTTTCTACCTTAAAAAAGGATAGATCCAGAACTCAGGGTGTCCATATGTCACAACTGCAAAAGAGGACAAGGACCTCCCAAATTTAGGACACTCAAAAGAAATGTAAGATGAAACAGAAGCTGAAAACACTCACATGTATACATGTATATATAGAGGGTGATTGAAAGGTAACTCCCTATTTTAAAATATGTAGGAATTACAATATAGGGAGTTACTTTTCAAATACCCTGTACATACCCATATATATACATACACACACATATATTTGTGTGTGCACACACATTCTCTCACACATATTCTCTCTCATGCATATATGTACACACACATACTTTATATATATATATATATATATATATATATATATATATATATATATATATAATCTATGTGTTTTAGCATGTATAGGGGTGTGTGTGTGTGTACACATACACACACCTATACATGCTAAAACACACAGAGACACAGAGCTTTCAAGCGGTTAATTGAGTACTATATTCCCTTTAATTAAACTTTAGAAGAATTACATGGAACTCTCTCTACACAGTCAGTTCCTGGGAAGGGTGAGGTTGCGGGGAGAAGCGGGTTCCGTGTGAAGGGCTTCCTCTCGGGGCAGTGCCCTCTCCCTCCCTCTCCCTCCCAGGCGGAGCAGAGCCTAGCCGGGGTGGTGGTGGTGGTGGTGGGGGGGGGGTCACGGACCTTTGAGGAAGCAGACTCGGGCTCCTGCCTCGGGGAGGCTGGCGAGGAGGGTGTTGAGGACGATCTGGGCGGTGCTCTCCTTCTTGAGCTTGCGGGAGTGGCGGGTGTTCTGGTCGAGGACGATGACGGCCTTGAGGCGCCGGGGGGCCTGCGGGGGGTCCTCTCCGGGGGGCAGCAGGAGGCGTCCTCGGGCGGCCTCGTCGGGGACCACGAAGTGGAGAGGGACCGGGCGGCCCCGGGAGCGCCGCAGCACCAGCGAGTTCAGGTTCACGTTCAGCGACTGGCGGAGGCAGGAGGCCGAGAAGGAGAGGAAGGGCCGGCAGTCCAGCACCAGACACCCCGAGGGCTCCTGCCGCAGGAGCTGCTTCAGCTGCCGCGAGTCCAGCCCCGTCACCTTCATCGCTCCCGCCGCTCGGCCCGCTCCAGGCACATCCCAGACCCCGCCGGGGATTCCGCTCCGCTGAATGGAACGCTCGCCAGCGCCGCTCTCTCCATATAAGGCCAATGACGTCAGCAGAACGCCCAGCCACGCCCCCTCGCGCACGGGACATCCCCGCCCCGCCCCTCCCATGGAACGCTCAGGAAGCGGAGGAGCCCCAAAGACTCCGTCACCGCAAAACCATCTCCCTTCTCAGCCTCAGAGGAAGGAAGGAAGGAAGGGAGGGAGGGGCTGCTCTCACTACTCACAGGTTACTCACCCACTACTCAGGGGGCGCTCAGCAGCCCTCTGCTCTGCCTTCCTCCTCTCCACACTCTTGGTAGGAGCAAAGAGAGGAGGAGGAGGAGGGGATGAAGTACATACAAGGGTCTGTACTCAGAGGTTACTCACTCACTACTCAGGGGGCACTCAGCAGCCCAAGAGTTTTTTCTTGTCCCTCTGCACACAGGGTGCAGTGTGCAAACTAGAGGTTCAACCTTATTACACACTGATTTTTATGTGTATTTAACTCAACATGGCCAATTCAGATCATAATTTTAAAAACAGCTTTTCTTTCTGTTGTAGAGGCAGTCGGCAATTAGTAATGCAAAGGACCCCTTTCCTTTGCCTGGTCCAGCTGAAGAATGGCATAATGGTTGCCTCTCTGCAGACTGTCTCTCTGCAACAGTAGAAAAGCAGTATTTAAAACTGATTTGCAGTGGCCGTTTGTGTTGAGTCAAATCTGTGTGTAAAAACTCAGTGCATAACTAGGGGTGTAATCCTAATCTAGGCTGCAACAACTCATCGGTCTTCCAATTCCCATGGTGATGTAGGGTGGCAAGCACATGTCTGTGCACTGGCCAGCCTTTCCCCAGGAGTGGTGTAGAAGTGCCTTTGCAGCACTTTTGTGGCACCCTCAGGAAAGCATGGGACTTGTGCTGGGACTTAGGCCAACCTAGTTGGGGGTTAGGATTTCAGCCTACATCAGATCTGTACAAACTTCACAAGCATTCAATTCTTAATCTGAGCCAGGCAATGGAAGGGGGTCCTTTGCATTTTTAATTGCTAGCTGCCTCTCTACAACAGTAAGAAAAACTGTTTTTAAACAATTGACACCGTTCTTTATTTTTTTAAACTGTACTAATATATCTACTCACTGGTGTACTAACAAGGACATCCGTACTAACATTGGAGAAACAATGCCACGGCAAGCAGCATTTGTTGAATGTCTGCCTATTTGCCATCAAGACATCAAGGGCACAGATCATATCTCTCAGGGCAAACAACATTGCCACCATGCATACTATTCCCTTCTGAGAATGATAATCTGTCTGGGACCCTCTTGTAATGATGTCATCCACCTGGAAGTGATGTCATGCCCTGAGGTGACATCAAAAGGGAATGATGTCAATGTGATGCCAGATCTCTTCCATGTCTACTTGGAGGTAAGTCCCATTGTGTTTAGTGAGACTGACTCCCAGGAAATATGGATTGCAGCTTGGCACTGGGCATCACCAAGATGGTGATGCCCAGTGCCAGATTCCAAGATGGCATCAGTTCAATAATTCTCTGAGGTTGCATCTCTGTGTACATATTATCTAAAAAATGCTTTTCATGACCCCCTGAATTGAAGTCGCAACCTCCCAAAGGGGGTCCCAACCCCTTCTTTGAGAACTGCTATAGAAGACATTTGAGTAAGGATGGTGTGGTGGTTTGGGAGCTGGACTGAGATCTAAAAGATCCAAATCCCTCTTTGTATGTGAAGCTTCCTTGGGAGACCTTGGGCATGTCACTCACACTCTCATGGGGTTGTTGTGCAGTAGCCTCATGGGGTTGTTGTGAGTAGCTTTATAAGAATAAAAGCTTGTAAGCTGTTCTCATCCTTCCCATCATAATACAATGGGGAGAAATCAGTTTAAGCAACAGGTTTTAGGAGAATTTGCACAAGTTTTCTTCTGAAATGTGTTTGTACGGTGTTATTACATGCATCTTCAGTAAACACCAGAACACTGTTCAGTTGTTGCAGTTCAATAATTCTCTGAGGTTGCATCTCTGTGTACATATTATCTAAAAAATGCTACAAACTACATTTAAAATAAAACAACATTTTCGTTTTGCGTTCTGGCATTTCAGGTAATATACTGAATTCCACTCCTAAATTCTGCTTTTCTCTGTTTAAATGTCATCGCCAACCGTATTTGGGAGAGAAAGGCACTTCCCATCTTGTCTGGTATAAATACTGCTCTGTTACTATATACCATAATGCTCTGTTAATAGATTCAGATGCAATTTCAAAGTATCTTGCCTTTATTCATTACCTGTTCACTGTACTCCTCTACCTCTAGCAGTACAAGAGCTGTTGAATCAGGTTGCTCCTTACCCAGAAGTTAACCCCATTGACTACAATAGGACTTATTTCTGAGTAATTATTATAGGATTGGGCTGTCCTATCCATACTTAGAGCACAATCTTAAACATGTCTACTCAAAAGTTAGCCCTATTGTGTTCAGTGGGTCTTACTCCCAGGAAAGTGTCTTTAGGATTGCAGCCTTAGCTTAGGAGTAAACCATCCTTCCCTCCCCAGCTATGGTGGGAGCATCTCTCTCTCTCTCTCTCTCTCTCTCTCTCTCTCTCTGTATGTATGTGTGTATGAGTGTGTGTAGGCAAATTCAGCATGAGAAGGCTGAAAGTTCATGAAAATACCCATTCCTAAAGACAATTGCACTTGAATGCACAAAGTGTGGAAGAAATGGTGTGCTTCTCTGATACTCTTCTCTGTATTTTTCATAATCCCACCTGCACTTGGCAAAAAAAAAAACAAAAACACAAGCTGCAAATTTTTTCTTCAAACCAAAGAAGGCTCAGAAATTCTACATAGGGATAAAAGGATAAAATGTGATAAACTCCAAGAGGGAGAAGTTAAAATATGAAAATAACTCTATGATGGGTGCTTAAAAATGCACTTCAGGTAAGACAGAAGTTTCTTCAGATGCCATTAAAATAATATTCACACTGAAATGCACTTTCAACCCTACTGTCTTTGCATGATCATCACTTGATTGTCTGATAAACCTACTAAAACCAGTGCTTCAAACATAAGGTTGCAATCCTATATACACTTATCTGGGAGTAAATCCCATTGTGCTTATGGATGCTTATGGACTTATGGATGCAACCCTATACATGTCTATTCAGATGTAAGAATGTGAGAGAGGCGCAAAGGCAATTTAACTGGAATATGATATCATATGCCAGGCAAAGTCAAGCACTAGCAAATGTTGCTGGCCAACCATGAGATGAGCTGAAGCAAGGTTGCATCAACAGCAAATTGCACAGGGTTTGAAGGAGAAGCTGATTTGGGCAATACTTTACCTCATATACAGGGTGACCACATGTCCTCTTTTTCCAGGACATGTCCTCTTTTTAGCCTTGTGTCTGGAAAAAATCTTCATTGTCCTCTTTTTCCTTGCGAGCAGGCAGTATGTAGCCTTCTTGTAATTAATAAATTAGATGTAGATCACAATCCTAACCATGTCTACTCAAAAGTCAGCCCCTTTGTGTTCAATGGGTCTTACTCCCAGGAAAGTGCTTTTAGGATTGCAGCCTATATGTAATTTTCATTTAATAATAAGTAATAGTGCTAGCTTAAGGCTGCAATCCTTACCATATTTTCATGGGAGTAAGTACTATTTAACACGATGGGACTTCTGAGTAGACATGCTTCGGATTGCACTGTCAATTAACCCACATGAAAGCAATATACATACAGTATGAATTTTTTTTAGCTTTTATTTTTTCATGTCCTACATTTTTCTTAGGTATCCTACTTTTGGGGATCTTTGTCCTCTTTTGCAGTTATGACATATGATCACTTAGCATTACTAAGCCACAGGTGCAAGCTGCAATTATCTGCATCCTGGTCACTTGACTAGGAAGTGGATCATTCCCCTTTTCACTTTGCACCTTGTGCATTTCCTTAAAGCCAGAAGTGCAGGGTTTTCAGTTTTATCTATAGGCACAGCACAAAGGGGTTCCTTTATTTGCGCATACCTTTCAATAAAATCAGAAAACTTGCAGTTTGGGGTTTGATAAAACCTTGCTGGAAACACAATAAGGAGCTCTTTTTTCTAGATCAGGATAACCACAACATGCACAATGTGGGGCAGCGCTCCAGGTCACGGCATCCCTCCTAGCAGAGTAACTCTCTGTTTTCTAGATCAGGGGTAACAACCACAACGTGCACAACGTGGGCCAGCGCTCCAGGTCACGGCATCCCTCCTAGCAGAGTAACTCTCTGTTTTCTAGATCAGGGGTAACAACCACAACATGCACAACGTGGGCCAGCACTCCAGGTCACGGCATCCCTCCTAGCAGAGTAACTCTTTTTCACACCATTGTTTTCTTCATTTGCAGTGCTGTGTGGAATGCAGCAGCACAGGAAGTGTCTGTGTGGATGCAAGACTGAGTGACCACGCTGTCATTCAGGTTGCCTGAGGTGTGACAGGAAGCAGCTCCCTCGTCTTTGGACACAAGCTTCTTTCTCACAAAGTAGTCTCAGCTTTCCAAAAATGTGATTGTTCTGGCTTTATGGATTTCCTTTTCCTGATTATTGCTCACAGAGCGAGAAAAATGGCAATGAATTCAAACATCACATATCATATGTCACAGCCTCAAGGCTTGCACGAAGAAGCAGGAGAAAAGAAATGGATACACACCGCAGGGGATCTCTCAGGGGATACACACAGGGGAACAGAGGAAAGAGATGCTACAAATTTAATCCTGTGGGATCCACTGGTTCCCTCAAGTAGCACATGTGAATATAGTTGAAGACAGCACTAAGGCTGCAATCCTAAACACACTTTCTTGAGAGTAAGGCTGCAAACCTAAAGAAATTTTCTTGGGAGTAAGACCCATTGTATACCATGGGGCCAATTTTGAGTAGTCATGGTTAGGATTGTCCTCTAAGACTGCAATCATAAAGACACTTACCTGGGAGTAAGACCCACTGAATACAACGGGGCTTATTTTGGGTAGACATGGTTAGGATTGTCCTCTAAGTCCCATAGAACAGAATGGGACTTACCTCTGAGTAGACATGGTTAGGATTGTTCCGTAAGGCCCACTAGTCCCCTTTTGCCATCACATACTTATGATGATTCATTCATCTATGAGAAAGGTGGTATGTAAATAGTGTAATAAATACATTTTCAGTGAAATCCTAAGCATGTCTACTCAGAAGTAAGTCCTATTGTGTTCAATAGTACTTGCTTCCAGGAAAGTGTGGTTGCAACCTTTTATCTGTACAAGTAGACCTCTTTTAAACAGCTTGTGCAGAACAAATTTTGGAGTAGTTTTTTTTTAACAAGTCCTCTCTGATTTTTTAAGAAAGGATTTCTAAGCTTTATATCGCTTGGGGCAGTGATTCCCAAACTGTGAAATGTGGCTGCCTGAAGAGCTGTGGAAATCAGCCACGGACTTGAGGGGAAAAATACCTTGCAGTTGTATATAATGTATTGGATTGTAGCTCTAGCAGGAAGCCTTGGCCAATGGCCCAGAATGTCAATGGAGCTGCCAGATGAAAAAATTTGGGAATCACTGGCTTTGGGCCTCACCAAGACTAAATTTGGCACTATGTTCATTACTGTCCCCCACTGTTTCTAGTCAACGTTAGGGCTATGGTGTCTTGTAATCCACTACAGTTCATAAAACCCAAATCCTATAGGTTCATTTTCCAAAAGGGGAAAAAAAGAACCTGGCTCTTTTGAAAGGTTGTATTGCTCTTATGCTATTATTACACTTTTGGGAAAGCTTGGGTTTAAACCCACACGTAATGCTTGGGAAAGTGGGACCATCACAGATGTTTCCCCTTCACTGTGACTAATATCTGCTGGTGTTTCGCTTTTAGTTTGTGCTCATGTTTCATTTCGAAGAGGTGTCTAAACTGAGAAGTAAAAAAGGATGTCCATTTTCTGTAAAGGGAAAGGCAATGTAGAAAAATACCCACGCATAGGTAGGAAATTCCCTGGTGCTCTTTCTTGTCAAACCTCTGATCTACCACCTCTCCCAATGACAGGCTGTGAACAACAGAGAAGTTCAGCCTATATGCTTCTTCACTTCTGACGTTCTAATAGTGGGTGAAACTGCATTATTTTTACATTATTATATTAATATATAGATGAATATGTAATATTAATTAAAACATCTATATATATAAAAGAGAAGTCACTCACTGACTCACTGACTCATCAACACCCAGTTAAAACCAGTGGGCCTAGAAGCATGAAATTCAGGGAGGGTGTTCCTTCTGTCACATGAATACCCACCAAGAACCCATGTGGAGAAATTTAACCCTTAGGGGGCTGAAAAGGGGTGCAACATGTTTTTGTCCTATACTTAACATGGAAGACTGACCAACATCCAGCCAATTTGGTGCTCGGTGCCTGGTGCACTGGGGGGATGTTGTTTGGAGGGAGGGGTTGCACTGGGGAGGATGCTGTGCATGGGGGGTTGTGCATGAGGGGCTGTTGTGCATGGGGGATGTTGCTCATGGGGAGATGATGCGCATGGGGGGTTGATGCGCATGGGGTGGATGAACAGGGGGGATGTTGCGCAAGTGGGTTTATGCGCAGGGAGGGATGTTGCGCATGGGGGACTGATGCACATGGGGGATGTTGCGCATGGAGGGATGTTGCATATGTGTTACTGATGCACAAGAAGGACTGATGCAAATGGGGGTTGATGCGCATGGGGTGGATGAACATGTGGGATGAGCGCATGAGGTGGATGAACATGGGGAATGATGTGCATGGGGTTGTTGCTCATGGGGTTGATGAACATGGGGAGGTTGCGCATGGGGGGTTTGATGTGCATGGAGGATGATGCGCATGGGGGGTTTGATGTGCAAGGGGGACTGATGCACATGGGGGACTGATGCACATGCGAGGATGTTGCGCATGGAGTGGATGAAAATGGGGATGTTGCGCATGAGGAGATGTTGTGCAGGGGGGTTGATGCACATGGGGAGATGACATGCATGGGGAGTTGATGCTCATGGGGGGATGTTGCGCATGGGGGATTGTTGTGCATGGGGGTTTTTGCACATGGGGTTGATGCGCATGGGGGTTGATGAGCATGGGGGGTTCATGTGCATGGGAGATGATGCGCATAGGGTGGATGAACACAGGGGTGTTGCGCATTGGTGTTTATGCGCATGGAGGTAGATGTGCCTGGGGGATGTTGCACATGGGGGGATGATGCACATAGGGGATGATGAACATGGGGGTTGATGTGCATGGGGTGGAGGAACATGGGGGTTTGTTGTGCATGGGGATGTTGAGTGTAGGGGTGGATGCACATGGGGGATGGATGAGCATGGGGGTTGATGTGCAGTGGGGGGGAAGGCATATGGGGAATTTTATTCCCGCAAGGCGGGTATGCTTTCGCTAGTAAACAAAACATAAATGCTACAACTATACCTGTAATATATTCACAAATACAAATATAGCAGGAGAATAAGACCCCAGGAGACATATCCTATTTCTTACTATAATTCATGGCATATTTTAACACCTGATTCCTTATGTAAAGTTTAACCCTGCAGGGCATTGCTGCACCAAACTAGCCCCAATTCCTACCATTCTTTGGTGAGTCTTTTAGGGAAATTATTTTCTATAGGATTCTGGCAGGCCTTAGAACACCTTTTTCCATGCGATTGCTCTCTAGATATGGTGCTCACATGAAGGAGCCAAAAAGAGAAGATGTGTACGTATCTGTAAATGTAAGAAACTGCTACAGAGAAATAGCTAAGAAAATGCTGCCCAAGGACCAGACTAGATGAGAGTGGGGGGGGGGGGGACTTGTTTTAAGTGTAAAATAGCAGTTTTGTTAGGTTTTGATTCCTTTTGGGACCAAGGCATAAAAGTAAAGGGTATTAAACCCTTTACCTCCTTGCCGATTTCCTGCCCAAACCCCACACTGTGATCTGCTATGGCCACCACCTCAAGGTGCCATTGTAGCAAACACCACAATCTTCTTTTATCTCCCCCTTGAAACAGATTACTAATTATACAATCAGCGGTGGGCACCAGCAGGTTCGCACCTACTCTATAGAACCGGTTCTTAACAAGAGATAGTACATATAAAGTTTAAAAATAGCCATTTAAAAGTGGCTGCCAGATGGACAGAGAACCGGTTCTTAATTTCTTTGAAGCCCATCACTGTATACAATCATTTATTCTTGTAAGGTTGAGAGAAGTATAACAAGTTAACGTCAGAACTGAAAGCACCATCCCCAGCACAGAGCCCAACAAATTAGCATAACAGTAATACAGACTGTTACTTGAAGCAGTATGTTGTTCATACATTCACCACTGCTTTCCAGCAAACCTTGGAGTTTCCAGGAAACACTGTAGTTCATAAAACTTGAATTGCGAGCTTTGCCCTGTCACTTTTTCAGAGAATGACGAAACAAACGTATTTCTCTGTAATCACTCAAGTGCTAATCTAAAGCCAGGAATAATGCAATAGCCTCTTTCCAAGGAACAGAAGGGGGAGTTACTTGGCTGCAGAGACAAAATTGTACAGTATTCCCGTTAATTTATTTTATATTTGGGGAAAGAGCTGTGTGGTTCAGTGGTGGAGCAGAGGAGTCTACAAACTTCAATAATTCATAAAATCAGAGGACACTACTGTGGAAGTGATGTCATCCCTGAGTATTTTTAAAAAGAAAATTGGGGAAAAACCTGCCTCCCTCTCCTCAGCAGTTTACCACCCATTTGCTCTGCTACTGGCATAGCTAAAGCACCTAATTGCTATCTGAAGGGAAAAAAAAGATTTCGTTGCCACCACCACCGACACAAAACAAAATAAAATTTAATTAAGTAAAAAAATGAAAATTGTGTCCCTTCTGGTGAGGGAAACTGTGCTGGAGCAAAGAAGAAAGGTTATTCTTTCCCTGCTAAATAGAAGAGGAGCACCACTTAGGAGTGCTTGTATTATGATATATGTACAGTGTATGAAAATGAGAGCCGATTCATATTAACGCCTTATTATTTCCATAAAGTATCAAAATTACATCTCATTGGCTCTCAAAACAATCAGTATCATGTAGGGTTGCCCTAAGTCCCTCAAAACAGGGACAGTCCCGATTTTGGGGGGTTGTGTTCACATACCTGCAAATGTGACAAGATATATAACATCCAGTGATATATAACATGATGGTATAGAGGGCATACCCTGTTTTTCACAATTTTAGCCTCTAGTGTCAAGCTCAGCTTGTTGCTCCCCCCTAAGTTTGCTGTCCAGTGCAACTGCATCCCCTACATCCCCCTGAAAATGCCACTGGCTGGCATTTAGCACTAAAAATGCCCCTGAAATGCCCCCTGAAAATGCCACTGGTTGGCATTTAGCACCAACTTAGCACTAAATTTAGAAGGTATCCTGGGCCACTGTTGTCATGAAAGGGACAACCAGGGGGTGTACTGATTGTGCAGGATGCTCATGGGATGCATGACATCATGACTTTATGCTGCATCATGATATCATGCGTACACATTTTGAAGCCAGCTAGAGAAACCCTCCAGTTGGCTGCAAAGGGTGAATGCGGGGCTCTGCAGCTGAGCCGTGCCCTCACTCTTTGCAGCCAGCCAGGAAAGTGTTCTCTGGCCAGCTGTGAGGAGAATATGCATGGCTCAATGGCAGCAGTGCATGCACCTTTTGCAGCCTGCCAGAAGGTTTCTCCGGACAGCTGAGAAGAGCATGTTCAGGGTTCAGCGGCTGAGCTGTGCTGGGGAAATGCTTTGCTAGCTGGCTGAGAAGGGTGCTGGGGTTGGGGAAGTTGGGGAGTGCGTGGGTGGGTGCATACAAGCCCATGTCATGAGTTATCTCATGCTATATGGAGCAAACATAAGTGCCCTTATCAGTTGCCCAGTTCCTGCCAACCTAGCAGTTCAAAAACATGTAAATGCAAGTAGATATATAGGCACTATTTTGTGGGGAAAGTAACAGACTTTTGTGTGCTTTGGTGTTTAATCCTGTTGGCCATGGTCATGACAACATTTTGGACAACACTGGCTCTTTGGCTTAGAAATGGAGATGAGCACCACATCCTAGAGTCAATCACAACTACCAGGGCAACCAGTGGGGGACACCTTTCTTTTTATTCAGAAATGGCATGTAGAGGTGGTCTCATTCAGCAGTAAGCTAAACATATTGTTTAGAAACATGTACTTCTCATAAGGGACAAACCACAGGTTTCCACCTAAGCATTGTAGCATGCAAGTCATTTCTAAGATGAAATTCAGCATCTTGCACAGTTGAACTTTGAGAGGAACCCGCAAGATAGCTGAGAGATTGGATGGTTATGCAAAGTTAAGAATAGAATTTGGCAATCATCCTGATTCACCATAATTCAGAGAAGTCAAAGTAACTGAAACTCAATACATTCCTCAAAATGAATGTACTGTAGCTATGTAACTCACGGCCAGAAACTCAGAATGTATAGTGTATTCTTTGTTCTTTCCACTGCCAATGACATACTTTGTATTCCAATACAATATATCATTTTATTTAATCATGCCACACAGGTATGAGTCATAGCTGAACCCAACCCTCTTTAAAAAATACATAGCGCTGGCAAGCCAGAGGGTTACAGCTTCTGTTCACTTTGGAAAGGGGACTGTGGATGTTGCAAGATAGTAACAAATGACAGCAGCAAATATATAAATGAAAATGGATGTTATTGTGGGACTGGGTAAAATGTTTCAATTCCATCCATGTTAAAATTGGCTGCAGGTGACAGAAGTAAGGCTGGAAGTGGAGTCAGCCAGATGCCTTCTCTCTCCCAGCATTGCTAAAGACATATTATAACCTTTCTGTGTTTGGGGGTTTCTCCGAGCCACTCTGAGACCTCTGCAGGGGGTGCCTAGGCCTGGCCTTGCTTATCAGGGACACAACTTTCTGCATGATGACTGTAGAATAAGATTCAAAGTATGAATTCAGAAGCATTTCTCCACATGGCAGCCAAATGAGGAAAATGCAGTTTTCCAAAAAGAAAGAGCAAACCGAAGCAATCTGAAGCCTGTTACAGCAAAAGACAGATATAGAAGTTTATTGGAGATGGAACTATAAACTCATCCTTATCAACCTCATCCTTATCAAGTGCACTCAGAGATTTGCTTGGAATCAAGTATAATAAGTAACCATTTGAACTGCCATTTAAAAAAAATCAGGATGTCTCCTAATATGAAAAAAAATAATAGTGCTGTTTGAGACAGTATGGTGGGTGCTGGAAATACAGTGTGGGATGAGGATGTAAAGAGATTTTCCATGGCAAATGCTGAATTTTCTGTTCTCACATCCCTGCTGATTTCTTAGCTATAAGTGTACAGATTCACTTTCCAGCAGCCCACGGGTTTCTCTCGGAAACCAGCTCCTGGAAATATCAGAAATGTTCTGTTCCCAATACATTGGGATACGCACAGACATGCTTCCTAGACCTTGTATAGTGTACCTACAATGCCATTGCTTTTCATGTGTAAGTGATTATTGCTGCCCAGAAGAAAAGAGAGATCCTCAACAACATTGTGAAGTTAATGGAAATATAGGAAAAACAGCATTGTCAACCATCAATACTTCTTGTCTGACACAGGAATAATCATCAGAGCTTACTTTAGAGTAGATACGCAAAGCTAACAGCACAATCCTAACCATGTCTACTCAAAAGAAAGCCCCACTTTGTGCAATGGGTCTTACTTCCTGGATCTTACAATCCTGGCTTTAGGATTGCAGCCTTGGGTTGCAATCCTAAAGACACTTCCCTGGGAGTAAGACTCATTGAATACAATGGGGCTTACTTTTGAGTAGACATGGTTAGGATTGTGCGCTAGGTCTCTTACAGCATAATCCTAACCATGTCTACTCAGAAGTAAGCTCCATTGTGTTCAAAGGGTCTTACTCCCAGGAAAGTATCTTTAGGATTGCAGCTTAAGGATCCTTTCTATTGCCCTCCTTATATAGGAGTGAATCTCATTGACTGTAATAGGCTTACTTCAGAGTAAACATGCATAGGCTGGTCTCAGCAGAAGCTGAAGTGGTGCTGGCAGAGCACCAAAACCAGCTATATCCCAATGGGGATTGGTTTTTTTGCTTGTTTATCAAGAATTTGCTTGTATATCAATTTAAAATTTATTAGAAACTAGCGAAAAGCATACCCGCATTGCGGGAGTAAAATTTCCCCATATGCCATCCCCCACAGCACAACATCCCCCCATGTGCATCAGTCCCCTATGCACATCAGCCACCCATGCGCATCAACCCCCCAAGTGCAACTTCCCACCATGCACAACTTCCCCCATGCGCATCAACCTCCATGTGCATCAACACCCATGTGCAACATCCCCCCATGCGCATCAACCTCTATGTGCATCAACCCCAATGCACATCAGCCCCCCATGCGCATGTTGCTCATGAGCAACCCCCATGCTCATCACTCCCCATGCGCATCAAACCCCCAAGCACATCAGACCCCAATGCGCAACATCCACCATGCGCATCAACCTCCATGTGCATCAACCCCCATGTGCAACATCCCCCATGTGCAACATCCCCCATGCGCATCAACCGCCCATGAGCAACAACACTCCTCCATGTGCAACATCCCCAATGCACAACATCCGCCCATGTGCATCAGCCCCCCATGCGCCTCAGCCCCCCATGCGCCTCAAACCCCCATGTGCAACAGTCCCCCATGCGCAACATTCCCCAATGCGCAACATCCCCCATGCGCATCAGCCCATGCACAACTTCTCCCCCTGTGCATCAACCCCCCATGCACATCAACACCCATGCACATCAATTCCCATGCACAACATCCCCCATGTGCATCAGTCCCCCATGCGCATCCCCAAAACCCCATGCGCAACATCCCCCATGTGCATCATCCTCCCCAGTGCAACTTCCGCACAACATCCACCCAGTGCAACAGGCACTGAGCACCAAATTTGTTGGAGGTTGTTCCGTCTTCCATGTTAAGTATAGGACAAAAACATGTTGCACCCCTTTTCAGCCCCTTAAGGGTTAAATTTCTCCACATCCTTGGTGGGTGTTCATGTGACAGAAGGAAACCCTCCCCGAATTTCATGCTTCTAGGTGGGGGGGGGGGTTGGGGCGGAATGTTAATGAGTCATCAATTCTCCAATGCAAAGTATAGGGAGGAAAACACGTTGTGCCCCTTTTCACCCCCTTCCGATTGGAATTTCCAAAAACTGGTTCTTAGTGCACCTCTCAGTCACGGAAGGAACACCCACCCCAAATTTCACGCTTCTAGGCCCAGCGGTTTTGGCAGGGCGTTGATGAGTGACTGAGGCTGCAATCCTAAAGACACTTTCCTGGGAGTAAGACCCATTGAACACAATGGGGCTTACTTTTGAGTAGACATGGTTAGGATTGTGCTCTGAATGAGTCAGTCAGTGACTTTTCTCTTTTATATATATAGATGTTTGCTTGTCTTGCAAAATGCTTTAATTCCAAGTTTTTATTGTATTAAGATATATGGAAATGGGAGCTGACTCACACTAACACCGTATTAGTTCCTCATTGGCTCTCAGAGCAATCTGTCTCATGGGTCAGTTTTGAATTAAGAATACTGTATCTACCTTTGGTTCCACAGGCAGTTGTTTTTTTTTCTCCATTTTCTGATTATTAATTTTTGGTCATAATGTTTGATCAAATACAGATATTCCAATGCAGTTTGTTTCATTGCATTCTGCATTAACTTTCCAACCATATCACATGATTGCATTATTATTGATACGTAAACTGTTTTCACGGTTTTAGCTACAAGTGTCAAGCTCAGCTTGTGGCTATCCTAAAAGACTGCTGCTTGGTGCAACTGCTACCTCCTGCACCCTCTTAGTTTTACCACTGATCCAGTGTGGTTATTATCTCAAGGAATTATTCAAAGAGGAAGTACCAGACAGGTTTGATGATTCCTTTGACTCACTTAGCCAATGCTGTGCCTGGAGGAATCAGTATGTAAAAACCTCCCAAAGGAAATCTTCTTTTCTTTGACATATTAATAGGAGTGCTCCAGAGTTGTTATTAGTGATTTGTGTAGGACCTTCCCTGTGCATGGCGCCATGTAATGGAGAAGCCAGTCCCTGCCCCAAGGGGCTCACAATCTAAACAGACACAAGGGAGACAACAGAGGAAAAGGAAGGGAGTGGTGCAAAGGTAAAAAGGGAATGGACACCATGACTTCATGTAAACTTATTTCAGCAAAGCTGCAGAACAGTAATGGAACTGGGGGTATTGTCAAAGCCTTAATGGGAAAGGTGGGTTTGGAGGAAGGAGGTGAATAGAGGAAGATCTAGAGCAGTGATTTTCTACCAGTGTGTCATGGCACATTGGTGTGCCATGGATTGTCCTCAGATGTGCCATGGGAATTTGAGGATTGACATTCATTAATAGGAAAATTGGGGGATTTGAACAGACCTGTGTGCTTTGTCAATGGTAAAAACAACTAATGGTGTGCCTTGTTAAGTGTGCCATGAGATGAAAAAGATTGAAAATCACTTATCTAGAGTAAGGTCATAACTTAAAGCAGTGGTCTTCAATCATAAAGTATGAGACTGAGGACACACTGCCAATCCCACCCTCCTCATGACCCCACTCACCCACTGTTCTTGCCCATTCCATTTTCTCCCTACCTCTTGTGACTTCACAACAACCCTGTGAAGTAGCAGCCTCAGCACTTTAGGACTTGTAGGCAAGACAGCGAGAAGAGGCTGAGCAGGATTATATCAAGAACACAACTTTAATAAGACTTTAGAAAGTTTGCTACAACCCTGAAATGGGCTTCATGACCCCATCTGAGGTCACAACTCACAGGTTAAAGGACACTGCCTCAGAAAATCAGGAAGGGAATTTAAGTGTAGGAGGTGGTAAAAAAGAAAGGGTTTGCAGGTTTGGAGGTGCTGGAGAAGTGAGGGTCATGGGCAGGAGCACCGTGGGATATGAGAGCAAAGAGGTAAGAAGGGGGCAGGTGATTGAGAGCTTTGGAGCTAAGGCAAGGACCAGGAGCTTGTAATGAACCCGGAGACAGTGTGGAGACTTAGGGAGCTTTGATCCTATGGCAAGCTACTCATCCAGATATTTCATATCCAATACAGTGGTGCCTCACATAAAGAGCTTAATTCGTTCCAGAGGCATGCTCTTTAAGTGAAACGCTCTTTGAGTGAAGCAGATTTTCCCATAGGAAATAATGGAAACTCAGACTATTGATTCCACAACCCCCAAAATATTCATATAAAAATATTAGCTGGATGTAAAAATGATGACAAAACACTGTAATTGAATTCAAAACATGCATTCAATGTGCATGATCCTATGAAGCCTACTTAGGCTGCAATCCTAAAGACACTTTCCTGGGAATAAGCCCCATTTAACACAATGGGGCTTATTTCTGGGTAGACATGATTAAGAGGCTGCAATCAAAGACACTTTCCTGGGAGGCTTACCTGGGCTGTTGCTGGAGGTTCAAGGTGGTCGGTGGGGGCACTTGGGGGCAGTTAGGGGCAGCTGCCTCTGGTACCTCCAGGCAACTGCCCCCATGTTGGAGGCAGTTAGGGGCAGCTGTGCTGGCCGGTAGCCCTTTTAAAGAGCCTCCATGTGGAGCGTCAGGGCTGCATAGCATGCGTGCCCATAGCGTCCTTGCTTGTTAAGTGAAGTGGAACTTGTTATGTGAAGCAAGATTTCTTGGAAAATTTTGCTTATTACGTGAAACGCTTGTTAAGCAAAGTACCACTGTAGTTGTTTTTAGTGTAATACAGGGTGTTGGGATGTTTTTAAATATGTACTGATGTGTTTTAATCTGTGTTGTTAGCCACCTTGAGTTTGCTTCCGCAGAGAAGGTAAAGGTGTCCCCTGCAGGTTGTACTGCTAGTCATGACCGACCATAGAGTGCGATGCTCATCTCTGTTACTAGTGCTATAGAGCCAGCATTGTCCAACATGTAGCCCTCATGCACACGGAATGCTGTTACCTTCCCACCAAAGTGGTACCTATTTATCTACTTGCATTTGCATACTTTCGAACTGCTAGGTTGGCAGGAGCTGGGCAAAGGATGGGAACTCACCAAACTTGTAGGACCCAGGTCTCGAACCCTGGCCTGCTGGTTAACAGGCACAGTGTCATAACCACTTATGCCACCATAGCCCAAGAAAGGTGGGATATAAATACAACAAACAAACAGATATATAAATGTAAAAAGAGACAAAAGATGTAAATGACTTTAGCTACAATCCTATCCAGACTTTCCTGGGTGTAAGCACAATTGAATATAATGGGACCTACTTCCGAGTAAAGATCCATACGATTTGACTATTTGGCAACAGATTGCTCAAACAGAGGTAAGGGATACACCAATGATGACCAGAGAGAAGAAGTTTACTGGTATCAAGGCAAAAATGATCACTGCATGAACGAGAATTTTGCTAAAGGGAAAGAGAGGAAGGGGTGCATTTTTTTCAGTGTTGACATTGAATAATGTTGAAGTAATAATATAGGATATGAAGGAGAGAAATCAACTTCATATTAGCTCAATGGCCATTTTGTCAATGGAGAGGGAGAGAGGGCAGCTGGGGGTGGGGGGGAGAGGACAAGTTCAGCCTTGGACATAGTGAGTTTGAAGCAACAATGAAGCATCCAAGCAGAAATTTCTGACAGACTGTAAGACATCCAGGATATGATGGAGGGAGAAACTTCTGGGGAGGGGGGAGAGAGAGATAGATGTGTACAGGTGTCATCAGTGTACAGATGGTATTGAAAACCATGGGATGTGATGAGTTCACTCAAGGAAATATTTAAAGAGAGAATGACTAGGAGTCAAGAACAGATTCCCGAAGGGTTCCCATCTAGAGAGGGAAAGCAAGGGAGAAAGGAAACCAGGCAGTAGCTGGGGAGAGAATTTCTTAATAATGGTAGATGACATAGCATGTGATAGCCCAGTCCTAACCTGTACTGGGATTCATTCAGCCCATGCTGTATCCTCTGCAGGCAGCTGGGGATTCCTGCAAGGTATCCTGTAAAAGCTTAGACTCCTACAGTGCTACTGCTGGGAAGAGGAGGCTCAGTAGACCCTATGAGTCTACTCAGACTTAGGCCACCTGGGAGCCAAGATAAGGTAGTGGTGGGTGAGGGAATTGGAGCTGTTCCCTGCTGCCTAGAAAGCAGTCAGTATCCTGCCCTGGAACAGGGAGGTGACGACAAGATGGGAATGTACAGTATTCTACCTCAGAAAGGTCGGAGACAGAGTAGTTCTTGGTTAAGGGACCAGAAGAGAAAAAGACAGTGGATAGTAATTATTTTCTGGACACAGTAGCAGAAATTCCAGAGGGAACTGGTGATGGAGAGAAGAAGTGTGAGGAGGAAGTAAATGGGAATTTGATTTCAAGAGAGATGGCAGGAATATATATTGATACTGCTGACAAGTAATTGCAGAATTGTTAGGTGTTTACTGAGCTGTTTCTAAGCTTACAGATGCTGGAAGATTTGAATGACATCTTGTTCCATTGCTGTCCTGTGCTTTTGCACACTTCTACCATTCACTTACATACACACACTACCATACACTTCATGTATGGTACTATCAGAAACAATATATAGCTTATACAATGCATTAAGAGGGTGAGAAGGTGAGACAATAAAGCTGGAACTCTAAACGGTTGAGAAAAACTTGATAGCTTGATCATAGCTGATCACAATTTCAGTTGCCTCAGGCTGCAATCCTATACAAACTTTCTCGAGAGTAAACCCCATTGGAGAAAATGGGACATTTCTGAGTTTCCAAACATAGGATCGGGCAGCTAGCTGGTCCTGAGCAGGCAGATCCCAATCCCTAGATGAAGTTTTTATTTTTAAATTAATAAAATAAATAATTTTTATTGCCAAAGTTGATAACCAAGGTAACAAGCAATTAAAACAAAATCAAATCTAAACAATGAAATGGCAACTAACAAGCAGTCAGTGAGTTTTTGTCCCCAGCTGCCCATTTGACAACCCTGGCTTGAAGAGCAGATATTTATCCTAGTGTTCCAGATGGAATATGCACTATAGTTTTACACTGCTTTTTATACTAGCTTGCCTAAAGGCTATTAAATCAATCTGGGCAAACCTGATTTGTACATGATCTTGGCAACACATTATTTTTTTGTTATTCTTTATGCCACACACACTGGGGCCTATCAAAGAAAGGAAGGATATTGTATGACATGCTAGATCCTTGGGAAAGGATATGGGTAATAGCATGCCTTAATAACTGGGTCAGACTGATGGTGCATCTACACCAGCTTCCTGTCTCCAACAGTTGTTAGGATGAGATTATCACAGGAAATGTACAAGAAGCCTCAGGATAAAATGGAATGACTGGTTTGTTCTTAATATCCAATAAGGTGAGGCTGGGGTCAGCTTAATTAGCAGAATATGGGGTTGTGGAATTCTTTGTCAAGGAATATAATGGTGGCTGGTAATAAAATGGGTTCAAAGAAGGACACAGATGATAGGAATATAGAGAACTATCAACAAGGATGATTTTACTTTTTTACTTCAGTTATGAGCTGGTGGCTGGCAGAGTTGGTTTTCTTCTCAGCCAATACTCTGCCATAGGTGCCGATGGATTTTGTGACTGACAACTGATTTCCACTATCTCTGTCCCATAACAATTTGTTTGGCCTGGTTGATTGTCAGTTGCTGTGTCTTTATATCATCAATTACTTGTTTCATTCACGTTTTCTTTGGGGTTGCATGTTGCACTTTCCGTCAGTTGGTCATTCATGCCATAAGCTGTATGGCACCCTACTGGTACCGTCCATTCAGCAAACATGCCTAAATCATCCTAGCCTGAGTTTTTGGACCTGTTCTTCAGTCGTTGATTGTTAGTCACACCTTCTTCTTATGACAGTTTATGAAATGTGGTTATGTAAAGATATATCAAGGATCTGCCTTTAAGTAGCATATTTGAAATACTTCAAGTTTGTTCATGTCTGACTTGAGAGAGGTCCAAGTTGTTCAAATGCCATTCCAGTCTAACGCAGCTATGCAGTGTGAATACCTGTATGCAGGTCCCAAGCCCAGAAAAATGAGGAGGGTGGTCTCCTGCAGAGACCAGAACCAGGAAACTGGGCAAATTACTGTAGGTGTGAATCCAATGGTAGGTTGATCAGCGCATACATCTTCCTGACCGAGCTGTTTCTAAGCTAGAAGCTTTGACTGATGACTTGTTCCATTGTTCCTTGACTTGTTCCTGTGCTTTTCCACATTTCTGAAACATCATGTACTGTACTATCAGAAACAACATATAGATTATATGACGCATTAACTTACCAGGCTACCCTTATGAACATTAAATTTCCTAAAGAAAGGCTACCTTTATGAACATTAAATTACCTCTGTACTTATCAGATTTCAGTTTGACCTGGAACATGTGGGTGCTTAAAAATGTAAGGAGCTGGGTTGACTGTTAAGTGTTTGGTAACATTTGACATTGCTAGTTCAGCTTCTTGATCATCCTTGCAGATACCAATCACTGATAAACATACTGCACATGAATAACTCCTCTTTGAACCCAGTTGTAGTTGTTTATACATGAAAGGAAATTTAATACCTAGAAATTAATATCGAGCATTTACGGGTAAGTAGGAGATGAGTGATAGGCTGCAATCCTAACCACACTTTCCTGGAACTATTGAACACATTGGGACTTACTTCTAAGTAAACATGCTTAGGATTGCATTGATTTTCTTTGTTTAATGTCCTAAGCACCTGGTATCCAAATATATACTGTCTCTGCAGAAGAAAAATCCATGTAACAATTACTCATAGATTTACCTTCTGTGAATGTACTATCTAATCTTTAACTTTTAGGATAGGATCTCCATTCATTTTGTGTCAAATGCCATGCATGCTGATGGCAAAATCTTTATCATTCTCATTATCACCTTGGCAGGTCAGTTTGATAAAGGCATAAAAGATCCTGAGGTTCAGTTCCTCTCAGGAATACAGACTGCTCTCTTCCCACCCCATCTCCCATTCAGGAAATGAGAACAGAAGATCAATGGTATAGGAAATCCATTAGCAAACAGAGATTATCTGTAGATATGTGTTTGCTGTTAAGTGCTAGCTGCTCTGTCATGGCTCCCCCAAGGTTTAGCATTATTAATATGCAAAATAGCACCATCAAGACAAATCCTCTCCTGGGAAGTGTTTGTTCCTGTTCTCTTAGTCATGGCAGAGTTAAGCAAAGACACAGAAGGAAAAAGCTACAGCATCCTGATGATGCTGATGAGTCTTGTTATTGTAGATGCCAATTGGATGCTAAGAGCTCATCCACTCTGGATCTTGCCACTTGCAATGTTTCTGTTTCAGATTTGCTTAACCAGAGCACAAACTTGGGATTTCCTTTCTGGCAATTATACTCTGATGGAAGAATCCCAGATCAGCATCAGCCAGACAGTATCCTCCATGATCCTGACTGACTATATAGATATTTAGATTTAGATAGTTTTATTTATTGGCCAAGTATGAACTCCATACCTGGAATTTGGCTTCGGCAACGGCTGCAGACATACAAACACCAACTCACAAATAACAAACAATACATACAGAGCATACAATCAGATAAGAACACTATTCATTATTTTCCAATAGTCCCTCAGCATAGTTGATGGTTCAACAATTTAATGGCACAAGGAAAAAAACTGTCCTTGTGCCTAGTTGTCTTAGTGTACAGAGTCCTATATCGGCGTCCAGAGGGAAGAAGCTCAAACAAAATGTGTCCAGGGTGAAGAGGGTCTGCAGCAATACTCACGGCTCTCTTCTTGACCCGAGCGATATATAGATCCTCCATAGAGGGCAGACTGACTCCAATTATTTTCTCTGCTATACATATAGTTCTTTGTAGTTTTTTCTTGTCCAGTTTGGATGCTGTGCCAAACCAAACAGTGATGGAACTGCAGAGAACAGATTCTATAATTCCCCTATAAAACAGGGTCATCAGCTCTTGAGGCAGATTGAATTTCCTCAGTTGATGCAAGAACATCCTCTGATGAGCCTTTTTAATGATGCTGCTGATGTTAGTTGACCATTTCAGGTCTTGGGAGACTACAGAGCCCAAGAACTTGAAGGACTCCACTACTGAAACCACATTACCACAGATGGAAAGTGGAAGTAGCATAGGGGGGTGCTTCCTAAAATCTACCATCATTTCCACGGTTTTTTGTGAATTAAGCTCCAGGTGGTTCCTACTGCACCACAGAACCAGTTGATCAACCTCCCATCTGTATGCAGATTCATCACCATCACGGATAAGACCAATGACCGTTGTGTCATCTGCAAACCTTAAAATTTTAACAGAGGGGTCCGAAGAGGTGCAGTCGTTTGTATAAAGGGAGAAAAGCAACGGGGAGAGCACACATCCTTGAGGAGCTCCTGTGCTGATAGTTCGAGTACTAGATGTAATTTTCCCCAACCTCACCAGCTGCTTCCTGTCCGTCAGAAAGCTAAGTATCCACTGACAGATAGGAGCAGATACATTAAGGTGGATCAGTTTAGAATAGAGGATTGATGGAACAATAGTGAAATATTGATTTCTGGGTTCAGGGCTGAGCCTGAGGCTTAGACTGAAGATTCAAACCTGTAAATTAGCTTGGAATTTGCCTTGATAGATAAATAGGTACCACCTTGATGGGGAAGTAAAAGTGTTTGGACCACATGAACGTGGAGGCATCTTTGGACAGTACTGGCTCTATGGCTCTAGAAACAGGGGATGAGCAAGCTCCCTAGAGTTGGTCACAACCAGCAGGGCAACCTGCAGGGGATACCTTTACCTTTTAGTAACGCTGTAATCCAGAGGTACATGGGTATTTTGGTCCAGGACCCCACTTCAATCTTAAAAATCTGTCCTTGACCCCCTGTCAATTTTTCAGAGAAGTGATGTCAACCTGAAAGTGATGTCATGGCCAAAGATACATCAAACTTGAAGTGACACACTGTGGTGCCAGTGCTCCTCCATTCCTACTCAGAAATAAGTCCCATTATGTTTAGTGAGACTTACTCCCAGGATAGCAGCCTGAATGCTCCATTCCAAGATGGTAGTGCCACATTTCAGAATGCCAAACTCCAAGATGGCAGTGTCTAGCTTTTCATGACCTTCCTGAAAGGAGGTTGTGCCCCCCCCCATGTGCAGGGTGACCATATAGAATGGAGGACAGAGTGAGTCTACCTTTCACCATTGGATAGAAGAGGGAATTCAGGCAGGTGCTGCTTTTTAAAACCTTCTGTCATGAGCTAAACCTAAACCTGCGTCAATTCCCTCTTCTATGCCATGCTTAAAGGTAAAGGCATTCTTTATGGTCAGCCTGCCCAAGGGAGACCCAGTCCCCAGTTTGAGAACCACTGCTCTAGTCATGCCTAGGAAATCAGCCTCCACCTGAACCAAAGAGAAAATAAGATGATTCATAAAGGAGAAAGGAGATAGGCCCCTTGATGTGCTGTTTTCACACCTTTAGTACCTCTTAATTACATAGAACTGACAAATACGCTTCCTTGTTATTTGGTCATCCGGAAGCTATCTACTGAATATTTCCTAAAGCAGCTCCTTTCTGTTCATATCTGAAAAGTTCAAAACGATATTACCTAGTGCAGTGATGTGCCAAGCACTGGTGTGCCGTAGCTAGTCCTCAGGTGTGCCATGGGAATTTGGGGATTGACATTAATTAATAGGAAGATTGGGGGATTTGAACAGCCTGGTGTACCTGGTCAATGGTAAAAACAACCGATGGTGTGCTTTGACAATTCCAATGCCTTCGTAGTGTGCCATGAGATGAAAACAGTTGAAAAACACTGGCCTAGCGCCTTTCTAGACTCCAGAATACTTTCTCTTGGTACTATGATGCATGTCCTAATTGTATATATTGTCTCTGCATATCCTCTGGCTTCAACTATGTTCTTCCCTGTACATACATTGCTGGCTTAAATTTTATTCTTGTTGCTAGTTGTCTTCTAGATTGCTTACTCTCAGATTTCACAGTTTCGCCTCTATCAGCTGTAGATTCCCCCCTCCCCATCTAAATGGCTGCTCTCTTACTTGCATTGCAGGGACAGTGGTTTTGCTTCAAGTGGTTGTTGCTATTTTAGGCCATGTTTGCAAAGCTGCTTAACCACACTGTTCAGCACAATTGACCAGGGTAATCCACAGCATGTCAATAGGTACAGGACTATCCTAACTTGTGCTGGAACAGGCAGGCTGGATTCCCTGTGCTGTATGCAGCACAAATTTGTGAGTTGGGGCATCTTCTGCACTACAGTGGGGCAAGGGAAAACGTTTCCCTTATTCTGGATAATGCTGCTGCAGTCCCAATGGGTGTGCTTAGATCTGTGCAACCTAAAGATGCAGATCAGATCAACAGCCTGGAGCTGCTTTGCACTTCCTGGGAAACAGGGTGATCTAGCACAAGTGCCAAGACCCAGGCTTGCCCACCTGCTCTGGGAATGCCCTTCACCCTCTCTCTCCTGACCCCGAAACACTTTTTTACCCTATCCCCTGCCCTTGATCCCTGTATTGGCCGAGCTTGGCCAGGTTAATTTGCCAGCCTTTGGGGCTCATGGTGGCATCGGGAGATCAGTACAACTCTCTGCAAGAGCTTAACAGCACATTTGCTACATCCCTGGGCCAGTACAAGTGACATGTGTGGCCGTCAGTGGACCGTCAGAATTGCGTTTTGAGATCTTAGCATTTCACTGCACTCCAATGAAGATATACTGTAGAGATGTTGACCTTCTATTTACAGGGTTTGAGATTGCTGCTGGGTCATCCTGCACCAAAATGCCCCTGCTTTTAAAGTGGATTTTATAGCTTGACTGCTTATCATCCCTCTGCCTATCACACTGCAGCAACAACTCTAAAATAAACCCAGCCTTATTGACTTTGATAATTTATTTCTTGCACTATCCCTCCCTAATAACATACTATATTCCATAAGAAGACAGTATAAATTAAAGTAGAAATATATGCATTATGTTTAAGGCACTTTGAAATCTTTGGGGACATGTTTGCCTTTGGATGCAATCTGATATAACATGCAAACCAGTGAATATAACATCTTTATGCTAATAAAGTTTCCATAAATTAAAAAATATCAATAAAAAGGAGATAAGAGCCATTCAGGAGGAGGGCAGAGGGGCCAAACTAGGTAGGGGGAGTGGGTATAAAAGTGGTTTGGGGACCCGGAGACATAGGAGGAGGGCAGGGGCAGAAGCTGTCACTGGATCCTAAGCCCCTATCCAGCCCTGTTATTAGATAGTAATTAGTGACGGGATTCAAAGAAATTAACAGCCGGTTCTATGCCCATCTTGCAGCCGCTTTTAAATGGCTATTTTTAAACTTTATATGTCCTATCTTTTGTTAACAACCGGTTCTATAGAGTAGGTGCGAACCTGCTGGAGGCCACCACTGGTAATGTAAGGCATTTCTCCAAATCCTTTAGTTCTTTAAACACTGCAACACATGAGGGTTTTCTTAGGTCAAGAGTCTGGAAGCAAAATCAACA
Organism: Cryptoblepharus egeriae; assembly: GCA_030015325.1. Lineage (NCBI taxonomy): Eukaryota > Metazoa > Chordata > Lepidosauria > Squamata > Scincidae > Cryptoblepharus > Cryptoblepharus egeriae. The sequence continues at coordinate 53,308,278 of JAREYC010000006.1, forward strand.
GAATGTCACTGGGGTTTCCTAGACTCTACCCAAGTTTCATGCCAAGTCAGATGTTATTTCCTGCATGCCACCATTTCCATGGAAACACTGGGAATGGAGAATTATACCGTGAGGATAAATCAGGTCTGAAAAGAAAAAAATACTATATAGACTAGAACTGGCCAGAAAATCCTTGTGGAGCACTGCATCTCCTTTAGCCAAGCCAATTCCACCACATTCTTTTTTTCCCAGAAACCTCAATGAATATGCAGGACAGATACTTTTAATACACTATTGTTTGGGATAATTTATTAAAGCACCTGATCCTCATGTCATTCTGACATCATTCTGATGACATAAATTTATGTGATCTTGGCTGCTGCACTGGGTGCCCTAAACATGGGGCTTGTCCCTGAAGGGTCCCCAAAGTTTGGATCTTGTTTCCTAATCCCAAGTCTAGAGACTCTCAAAACAGGCCATGATGTATCATGTATGAAATACAAGATACTTTGCTATGATTTGGGTAAGCAGAAGGACTCAGGAGGTGTGAGAAAAGGAAATTAGTCAGCAGAGGTAAAGATAGCTGGGCTTGAAGCCAGGGGCTGACAGCACACTCTTTTAAAATGAATGATGCACCCGGATATCAAAGTGATGGGGCAATGATTTCATTAAGTATAAATATAGGCAAAGTCACAGTACTGCTTGAACACACGCACACACACACACACACACACACACACACAGAGAATGTGAGCACAAATCTAACCATGTCTACTCAAAAGTAAGCCCCATTGTATTCAGTGGGTCTTACTCCCAGGAAAATGTCTTTAGGATTGCAGCCTATGTTCTATAGGTAACAGGTGCAGATACAGAATCTATGAGTTGAAGAACTTGTATAGGATGAGGAACTCACACAAAGGCCCAGGAGCACCGATATCCCACAGGAATTTCTGTCTGATTGAGTCATTTGATCCCTTACCATAGGGTAAGCTACAGCAGCTGCTCTGGGGCAAAAAAAGTGGGGTTACTCACCATGAAGATGTTATTTGTAACCATAGGCATGTCTACTTGGAGGCCACAGAGGTGCAGTAACCCTCAAAAAGACCCCTGTACATATGTATGTAAACACAGACTTGCAACTATATATATAGCTATTGCCCCATCGCAATATTGGCATGGGCAGCAATGGAATTCAAAGAAATTAACAACCGGTTCCATGCCCATCTGGCAGCCACTTTTAAATGGCTATTTTTAAACTTTATATGTCCTATCTCTCATTATAGAGAATAATATAGAGTTCTATAGAGTAGGTGCGAACCTGCTGCAGCCCACCACTGGTGGGGCAATATTGTTGCTGCAAGTCTGTGTGAATCTCTGAAGATTGATCTGGATCAGGAAAGGGGTTGGAATTCAGCATGTATGGCTGCTACCAAAACTGTTTCCCTTCCAGACCTGATCCACCATCTCCCTTTCCCCTGTCACTGACTGTTCCATTTTTCCCACCCTACCCTTTTGGACCCCCCCTCCCGCCTTGCTCATTCCTTGAGGTAGCCAGAGGGTCTTTTTCACCACTGCAATTTAAATTAGCCAGTTGATTACAAGGAACACACATTTTAATTTCCACAGTTCTGGAATCTAAGGTTTTAAATGAACACCAATTTCTTTGCATAATAATACCAAACAGGGTCATTTCCTCCTCTTCCCACAACTCCATGGTCATCTGGCAGTCCCAGATCATATGAGGGAGAATATGAAGGTGCTGCTATACATCTCCAGTATTGGTCTTCACTGGGGAATGTTTACAGCAGCCTTTGACAAGCACAGGCTTTGCATGCAGGTTTCCATTTTCAGTCACCAGCATCCTCAGGAGGAAGGGCCTTGAAAGATCCCAACCTGGAACCCTGGAGAGCCACTACCTGTCTATGTTGACAGTTCTTATTTAGACGGCTCAAGGATCTGATTCAGCAGGAGGCTTCCTATATTGATATAGTTTCATGCAAATGTATGTATACTCTGAACACTATCTTTGGTTGTAACAGTCTGGAGTTCAAATCTAGGTAAAAATTGTAGGTGTAGCAATTGGCCTGGAAAAATCAATGTCCTTTGAGAGTCAGCAGCACAACTATATTAAATCTCCATCTGAGAATCTGCTCATTGCAGCTGTCTGTGTGCATTAGGTGCAGCTTTCCTAACATGCCTCTAGTTTCCAAAACAAAGATATGCAAAACAGGAAATTATTTTTATATGTAGCTAATTATGGAAATAGTCTATAGATACCTGCCTTCTCTGAGACAAATGTCATGGAGGTGGGAATCAAACTGTGCTCTCATAAATCACACAGCTCATTGTGTAGTCACTGGAACAGCTTATATGAATGGGGCATGCCAGTTTTTATCTCTTGATGCAGCACAAACGCAGCCTTGTAGTATATTTCAACAACACCGATCAATATTTTACTGTATTTTCCATTGACAAGAGTGCAAGACTCTTGACTGGGAATATGTGTGCAGCAGCAGGAATTCCCAGGCATTTTTCTTGGCTTGGATTTTGCTCCTCACCTTTCCCTTCCCCCTCTGAAAGTTACAGTAAGTAAGCTGGGCTTAGTCAGAAGGCCACGTGACAGTCTTAGGTGCTCAGTATAATCTGTGTGACATCAGAGGTGTAGGAGGAAGCTCTGCAGAATGTTTACCTACTTGGCACAGGGATACTCCATGCTGCCAGGGAACGAACAGATGTTTCGGGCATCTGCCACACTATATCAAATGCAAAGACGAAGGAAATAGCTTGATTGGATTTTCCTGCGGTCAACAGGAAACCTTGCCTTTGACTGACCTCTTTCTATACCTCAATCTTGTGTCCCTATCTTTTCCACCTTTTGTCCCCCTCTTTAAAAGCCCAACCACTTTTGAAAGTGGCTACGTAATTGTGTTTAGTACTACTAAACAAGCACAGTGAAATCTAAAGATACAGCCACTATATTTGGATCAATTCATATTTAAAACACTTTACACCAAAACATATATTTTGGATATCCAAAAAATATGTAAGCAAACTCACCAATATTGCTGTATTTTCAAAAGGAATATCAACACATAATCCCAGAAAACCCAGCACAGAAATAAAAGATTATCTGGCAATCTCAATTCAATTCAATATGCTTTCTGGGACAACAGGGTCCCAGGGTGCATGTGATTGTGACCAGATCAATTCATTCAAACATTGAAGCCACACTTGCTTCACTATGCAGAGAGTGTCTGCAATGGTTTGAAAAGAATGGGTGATCGAAGCCTTCATTGGTATTATTAAGGGTCACTGGACCAGTGGAATGTGTATAAGGTGTTTCCATAGCTGGGTCTTCATTCTAGACAGGGATGACTGCTTCTGAGAGTTTTTTTATAAATGTGGGGAGGAAGGACGGCTTGGCATTATCTCAGTATTTCCTGTATGATGTCCAAGGTGAGCATTCATACATCTTGCTCCACAGATGTTTCAGAGGAAACTCAAGCCACCAGTGCTTACTTTCCATCCTCCTTGTACTTAACGAACAAAACATATAGAAACTATAGTGAATCAATATTCATATAGGTTTGACCATGTGATTTGAGCTACCATAGAAGCTTCATCAAGCACAAGCTTTCTTCATGATATGCAAGCCTTTTAGCAACTCCCGGTAGAGTCGCTAGGAGGGTGTGGGCCACACCAGGTGATGTGCATGGGGTGGGGTTATGCCACTAATGGGCAAAATGAAAAATTGCCATATTTAGGGGAAAAAATCATCTTGTTAAATATCTATTGATGAATAATTTACAGCAGAATCTAATGAAACATGTCTGTTGAAATGTATTCTCATACATTATAGCCAAAAAAGTGAGATGGAGCCTCTGCCCTGGGTGCTGCACATCCATGTCATGGGAGGAAGTCCATCAAGGGAGTGTTGCAATGGCTTTGTGCTGGGTAACACAACTTTAGTGACTCCACTGTCTCCACAAGCTTCCTTAGCTGTGAGCAGTATAGAGAAATTAAGCATGAGAAGAGTCCATTCTTAAAAATCAAGGTGAGTGTGTGGACACGTCCTGCTCGAATACCATGGGGATTAAGAGGTTAACAGACTCCATGCTTCTAAGTTAGCAAGATTGGAATGTACCTTCACAGACACACAAGATCTTGTACTTAGCCTGGCACTGTACCAGCTGATAAAAGGAGTGTTCCTCAGAAACAAATACAGAACGTACCACTTCATACGCCTTGCCTTCCTGCTTTAAGATCAGATGCTGGCTTTCTCTTTAATTGATTATCCTGTCATGTATACAACGTTATTTACTTTCCCTCTTAAGTTGTACCTCATTTATCTTATGACGATTGTATCCCAATAAAAGTTGGGCAGTTTTCTCCATTCGGGAAGCCTCCCGCCTCAGATGGCAAATGCTTGTCTGAGTTTCTTGCTGCAGCCAGGCTCCACTCGCTTGGAACTGCGAGCTGCACCACAAAAGCTTGTAACAAGCAGTTCTGTGGGTCTGTAGTGCTGCTCCCAGATGCTTTTCTTTAGTAAGTTAAAGCTGCAGTTGCAGAGCTGGATCAGGCCTATCTTAAACAATGCAGCAGAGATGATAAAGAGCATTCCAATCAATGGGATCAGTGGAAAGAACAAACCAGGAAAGCTGGGACTATTTCATCCCCTTCCCACATATATTGTGGGCAGTGATGGGCTTCAAAGAAATTAACAACCGGTTCTCTGCCCATCTGGCAGCTACTTTTAAATGGCTATTTTTAAACTTTATATGTCCTGTCACTTGTTAACAACTGGTTCTGTAGAATAGGTGTGAACCTGCTGGAGCCCACCACTGATTGTGGGTTTTTTTTTGGTGGTGGTGGGGGTCTGGTACCTACCTTTGAAACCAAGCTCTCTGAGGGCTGAGTCTATCTCATAGATCAACCACATCTGAAGGCCTAGACAGGAAAGGCAGAAAAACATGTTACTTTGATATTGTACTTTGGAAACAGGGCCAGATGAGATTAGAAAATCAAAGCTTAGTTTTTCAAACAGTTGTGTGCCTGATCCTGCTGGATGACCCACCTTAAGCCTTAAGACCCAATCTTAAGCCTCATGCACTGACTTGATTGACTGCCGCTTTGTTGCTTTATATTTAATTTTTCACTTTTGCCTATGCAACGGATAGTATTGGGATGAGTGAGATTACTAGAGAAGTAATAGGTAACAACCAGTGCTTTGGGGGCATTGTTAGACATCAATCTGTTACTTGTAGATGCCACAGTTTAGGATTTGCAATGGTAGTGTATAAGGGATGGGCAAGTAATTAGCTCTTAAATAGGCACACTGACTTATTGCTTAAAGCTGCAGGCTGAGAAACATATGAGACCTTACATAGACATTTCTGCTCCAAGCTTGTGTACATATTCAAAAGGGAAGAACCCCAGCCTGTTGTTGGCAGACCATACCACTTCACTGAGGCAAACACTTCTATTGCACAAAAAAAAGAACAAGAACATTAGTTTATTTGATCACCTACAGACTGAGAACCCAATCCTAAGGACCCACTACACCATCAGAACTTGAATTCTGGCAGTATACCGTGTTTGATGGCTGTCACAAAAGGCAACACAGTACACGGTGTGGCCTGGATTCAGCAGCAAAAGCAAATAGTGTGGACTACACACCAGCAGCCTGCCAAGAGACTGGCAAAATAAATCAGCACAGGGCAAAGGCAGGGGCTTGGATGGTGGGGAGAAGTGGGTTGGGGGAGGGAGCAATGGGAAGGAGTCAGGTGGATCAAGGCTGTGAAAGGGGTGGTCTTAGCAGGGGTGCTACTGATATACCCTGTTTCTAGCATTTCCAGAGCACAGAGATTTCCAGATCTCAAGTCCATCAGTTAAGGAGGATGCACTCAGGTAATAGCTCATCCCTTGTTTCCTTTTGTATCTCTCTTTGTAGAGTTTTCAAGGAACCAATGCACTGCTACTTCCTGTGTTGTCCCTCCTGATTCCTTTGTGAATCTCCAACCACATGACACTGTTCCTAAAATATTCTGGAGTAGCCACTGCAGGGCTCTGATGAATATGCCACATACTGACTTTTTGTGTAGGAATGTGTGATACTAACAAGAAAATTGCTTCTGATGTTCTTGAATCATCGGATCTAAATTAGTAGTGTTCTCCTGGAGGAGGATTAGTTCACGCAACCCATAAAGAACCCAATTGTATCTCATAACAATAATTCGTCAGAGTCAAGTTTTGCTTCCTCTGGAAGCTATTGCCTTAAACAAGAAGACGTAGAGATGCTCATCAAATGATGAAAGCTTCATCATACTAGGCTTTAATATAACTGTGGATATTGTATGAGGAATATAAAAGTGTAAATTGGGGACTGGCACATAGTCCATTCCACACACTGGCACACTGACCGGCCACTCAGTGCTTGTGATGGCAGCCAAGCCACATGCATCAGTGTGCCACAGTTGGGCAGGGGTGTCACTAGGGTTCATGTCACCCGGTGTGGGACACCAGTGCGTCACCCTCATGCAGAGGGCAGGGCAACAACATGGGTGGTGGGCGTGGTTATATGCCATTGCCCCGCCTCCATTTGTTTTTGGCCAAACATTTTAATAGAATAGATATATTTCAAAGTGGTTTGTTTCACTGCATTCTGCTGCAAATTACGCATTCAGCGGTATATAACATGATGGGATTAATTCTAAAAAACATGATTTTTAGCCATTTTGTTCACTAGTAGTGTCACCCCCTCAAGAGCGCCCCCTTTCGAAAATCTTATTGCAGTGGTTCTCAAACCGCCTAGCTTGAGACCCACTTTGTAGAGGGACAATCAGTCCAGGATCCACTATAAGTGATGTCATGGCTGGAAGTGACAAGCAAATTAAAACAAATAAATAATTGTAAATACATTAAAGTTAATCAAGTAAATAAACTCAGACCCCCAACCAATTAAAAAAATTCAGTAAGATTTTCAACATACAGTTCAATTTTTAAGTTCACTATATTTCTGAATATTACATATAAATTAATACATATAATTTAATACATATACAGCACAATCATGTCTGCTCAAAAGTAAGCCCCGTTGTGTTCAAAGGGTCTTACTCCCAGGAAAGTGTCATTGGGATTGCAGCCATAGTGTTTAAATTAACCACTTGAAATATATATTTCAAGTGGTTAATTTAAACACTGGCTGCAATCCTAAAGACATTTTCCTGGGAGTAAGACCACTGAACACAATGGGACTTATGCTTGAGGAGAGATAGGACTGCACTGTTTATTGATTATTATTAAATTTAAAATTGTTACATATAATTTATTGCATTTAATTGATGAATTACAGGCACACTACATGATGCTTGCTCACAAGAAAATGGAGGACAAGGAAGACTTTTCCAGACACAAGGCTAAAAAAGAGGATGTGTCCTGGAAAAAGAGGACATCTGGTAAAAAATATTTTAAAAAGTCAAAACTGCCTTAACACCCCCCCCCCAAAGGCATTAAACCCCAGAGAGAAGAGGGCTGGAGATCCAGATGAGGCTTGAGTAGAGGGAGAAGAGAAGTTTGGACTTTACAAATGCTTTAGAAATAATTTTTTTAAAATTCCCTGCTCCTATAAGAGCGTTGGAAGACCAGTGCATGTCTGTGCACTGGTCGAAACCCGCCAGGAGTGGCAGAGAAGGGCCTTATGACATCTTTGCAATACCCCCCGCCCCAGACCAGCATGGGAGTTGTGCCAGCCTAATGAGGGCTGACATTCGTGATGACAGAGAATTGGGGTACAAAGTAGATTGTTCCCTTTTACTCTGCCTTAGACTGCAATCCTAACCTCCAGTGAGGCCAGCATAAGTCCTATGCTGACCAGAGGGTCTCACAAAAGTGCCATAAAGCATTTCTGTCCCATACCTGGCGGCAGCAGGTTAGCCAGTCCACAGGCATATGCCAAGCACTCTACACCACCACATGCCGGCTGAGTTAGGCCCTTCTGGAAACAGGCTATACTTGGCATTCATCAGTCTTGAAAGACTATGGTATGGTGCTTGAAGCTGCATGTGAAGCACAAAGGCCTGGGTAGATTGATATGGAGGATAGGCTCTCCACACCACTGAAATAGTCCGGTGGAATGGCAGAGCCGATACGATTGGTTCCAGCTGCGTTGCAGAGCTGTGCTAAGGACAGGAGCTCACCCTGTCTTGTGGGGACCCAGGTCTCGAACCCTGGCCTGCTGGTTAACAGGCACAGTGTCTTAACCACTTGTGCTACCCACAGCCCTATACAGGCTATAGTGCCTTCTTTATCTCATTGGGCTTTCAAATGTTAAAGAGCTAGTGCATGTCCAAGGAAACCTATTGGTGATTGAGAGATTTACGAAGGGTTTTCTTCCTTCCTTCCCACCCACCCCAAGCCTCTGATCTGCACCCCCACCATAGCACACAGTGCAACCTGGTTTTGCTGCAGCTTCAAGTTATTGCAGGGAACAGGTTAGGACTGGGCTCTCAGTGTTCACTTGAGCTCATACTGTCTTGTAACATCTTACTTAATGCCATTCAGATCCAGCAGGCGAGTGACATCACACCAGTCAAGGAATTGGCCTCTTCAAATCCCACTAAGGTCTTCCACTAACGTCAACCCAGCGACCTGCTTCTATGGTGGAAGAGTTGTACTTAAATGAATGACTGGCCACCTGCATTGGCCTGATCTGATTTCAGCTGCCCTCTAACATGCAGCATGCCTATTTATCCTAATCAGCTTACCACGCAAAGACAGTGTTAACTAGGCACTGCTGGATTAATGTCTACCAACTAATTCCTGGCACCGCACTAACCAATATAAATGGGCTGATTCTATTTGCTGTTTAATACATTTTATCTGACATTAAAAGGTGGAGAAACAAGGTGCAGGGGATAGAGGAAAAGATACTAATGCTGCAATTTTCACAGTTCATTAAAAGCAATTGCACAGCAAAATGGCACAGGAAGTAAAATGGTTTTATGTGCGTCAGAGGCATTAACTCAGCAGTCTCCTCAAAGCCCTCAGTGCAAAGACCTTTCTCTGGCTACACACTCTCCTTTAAAAACTTTGGCCTACTTCTCAGAGCAGAACCACATTTCATGCATCCATGATTGTCGTGGGGCAGCGAGGGACACATTTTCATATACAATGTAGTTACTCATGCTGCAAGTTAAACTCGAAGTTTGATAAGGGGGAACTGGATCATCACTGTTTTCTCATGACATTTTGCCTTTGAAAATCCCTGCTTTTCAGTTCCAGAAATACCGTCTGTTGAAGAATGGGGGATCAAAGGACTTTCTGGGTGAAAAGGGGATGATTAAAATTAACTATGGATTAGATGAATGGTTAATTGTTATATATATATATGTGTGTGTGTTATATATGTGTTATATATATAACACATATATACAGTGACTTAACAGCGGTTAAGTCACTGTGCCTGTTAACCAGCAGGCCAGGGTTCGAGACCCGGGTCGGCCCCACAAGACAGGGTGAGCTCCTGTCCTTAGCCCAGCTCTGCGACGCCAGCTGGATCCAATCGTATCGGCTCTGCCTTTCCATTGGACTAATTCAGTGGCGTGGAGAGGGGGGATTTGCTGCTTGGGTAACAGCCTAACCTCCATAACAATCTCACCCAGGTTTTCATGCTTCGCATGCAGCGTATGCAGCACCAAGCACAATACCATAGTCTTTCAAGACTGACGGAGGCCTGCTTTTTTTGAATTGTTATATAACTTTTTATCTTCCTTTTTGATGTCTGTTGGAATTGCTAAGTAACCTTATAATTTAAGAAAATTTTTAAGTAGTATAATTTAATATAAATTAATTGATGTTACTTTAGGCTAAAGAAAGGCAAATTAGGTAATCTGTACCTGCCACATATTCTGATAACATATTTGATTATTTTTTTCCTTTTTGTTTTTTTCTTTTAATTCTTTTTTTCTCTTGCTTTCCCTCTTTTTTTGTTTCTTTGCTGTTCTTATTTTAAAAAAATAAAAAATAAAAATATAATTAAAAAAAAGAAAATCCCTTCTTTTCTTCCCCTCTTCTGTACCACTTTCTATTGCAAGTCTTCTGACGTATGTTAAAAAAAAACCCTGCCCAGGAATCACAGAACAACATGGAATACAACAAATACAACTTTCTTTCTTTCTTTCTTTCTTTCTTTCTTTCTTTCTTTCTTTCTTTCTTATCCCACCTTTCTCCCCCCTCCCCCAAGGGGAAAAGTTTCTGGAATTCACACCTACATGTGGTTAACAATAACAACCCATTTATTTCAAAAGGTAGGAAATGAAGACAGAATTCCAGAATGTAGCAAGTCAAGTTTTTTATGGGGCTTCTGCGCCTGCCACTTCAATAGAAAGTCTCACAGCTTCAAAAATATATTGGGTTCTGGATTTTCAGGGCCTTTCCAGCACAGCATGTGAGTGGAAAAGTCCTAGAGATTAGCGCTACTTCTGTTTCTGCTTTGCTACAAAAGATCTTTCACTAACTCCTCACTGGGTTTTCACCAGACCTTCCAGACCTGCACCCAGGTCACAGCCTTCACACAATTTGTCTCCTATTGAGTCCCTCCTATTTGAGAAGACCATTCGAGCAGGGATGTCTATTTACAGGAGATCCCAGTTCACAGGGTGTGAAATGATTTGGGGGCTGGTGTGCACACATGAAATGTGCACGAACATATGATCCCTTATGTCATTCTCCTGATGAGGCTTTCTCACTCTCTCCTTCTATTCCTATCACACAGCTTTCCTACTGTCCTCAGTTTATAAATATAACCCTCAGTTTATAAAGATAATAAAGATAAAGGGGGTGACACCAGGAGATATAAGATCAGGTGACACCAACTCTAGTGATGGCATTTGTTGGAAAGTTAGGTATTGTACACTGGCTTAAGTGACTTTAAAAATAGATTCTAAACATTGGGACTCATTTTGTCATTGGCATGATCAACCCAAGAAGGAGCTCACATTGTGACATTTATGTAGTGGCTAAATTCACTCTCCTTCATGTTCTATGTAAGAAAAGAAATCAGCTCTATGTAAGAAAGGAAAGGAGGATTTTACAACTTAGTGAGATTCCAGGAAGCTACTTTTTTAAAAAAGTATTTCTCCTTAACTTTCTACTCCACCACTTGTGAAAATCCAGCCTGACATTTGGTTTAGAAGAAAGTGTTATAGTTATACACTCCAGTTTACATTGCTTTTTATCTGCAACACAATCACAGGTGGGCACTTGGGGGTTTGCACCGGCTTGCTAGAGCTGGATCTTAAAATTTGGGGGCGCTGGTGAGCCGGTTGTGGAGGGGAGAGCGAGAACCAGGGGACCGGTTCGGAGGGGTTTCTTGGGGGGCAGTGATGGCTCTTTAGAGCCAGTTCTGGGGGTGGGAAGGTGACTGGGGGCACTTGTGGGCAGTGGGAGCTCTTCAGAGGCAGTTCTGGGGGGTGGGGGGTGACTGGGGGCTTGCTAAACTCAGTAGCGGCTAACTACGGCTAACAGCTACTGAGATATTAAAAAAAAATCACTGTGCATGTGTGCGCAGCTAATTACTGGCCGGGAGAGTCCTAGAGAGTCCCTGCGTAGGGGGACCTCAAGTGAACTCTTCCGGCAAGTGAAAGTCCAGAAGAGTTCACTTGAGGTTCCCGCCTACGCAGGGACTCCCTAGGAACTCTCCCAGGCAACTAATTAGCTGCGCACACATGCACAGTGATTTTTTTTATATTTCAGTAGCGGTTAGCTGTGGCTACCGCTACTGAGTTTAACAAGCCCCCAGTCACCCCCCACCCCCCAGGACTGGCTCTAAAGAGCCCCCACTGCCCACAAGTGCCCCCAGTCACCCTCCCACCCCCACAATGCCAGTGCACTGCAGCCTCAGAGCCCAATCCTGACTACTCAGAAGTAAGTCCCATGACAGGCAATGGGACTTACTCCCAGGAATGTGTGGCTGGCACTGCAGCCTGAAGACCAACCTGACTACTCAGAAGTAAGCCCCATGACAGTCAATGGGACTTACTCCCAGGAAAGTGTGGCTGGCACTGCAGCCTGAAGACCAACCTGACTACTCAGAAGTAAGTTGTTTTATTTTTTTATTTTTAATTAAAAACCTCCTCGTCCCCGCCCCCTGACCCGGCATGGCCCCGCCCACTTCCGGAGAACCAGTTCTTGGGCCAGGCTGGGCCCACCACTGAACAAAATGGGTAAATGCAACCTGTCTCCCAGGAGATCTATATCTGAAGAGGAAAAAACACTACAAACCCCTCGCAAATTGCCACAGGGAAAGATGCTGTGCTGGAATTAATAGGGACAGACAATCTACCATCTAAATATAAGAGAACCACCATTTAAAGGTGACCCCCCCATTAGTAGTGGTTAGTAAGTCTTGCTCTAGTTAGAAAGAGTCAGGTGTGGAATTGGGGTCGTCAAGGCTGGGCACTTACTAAAGGAAGAACGACCTCACCAGGCTGACCACTAAATTCTTAGTATCTGTGACAGTAGTGGCACTGAAAGATCTATCAGGGCAGATAAGGATCCATAGGAATTTTGTGCAAGGATTTGCCCCATAAATCAGGTAGAGCAGTGGCAGAAGTACTGCAGGAATCTCTACGATATGAATAACAGGTGACTAATCTCAGAAGTGGAAGTGAGCTGTAACATGCCTCCTACTTACAATGTTTCAGATGTCTCATATGTGTTCTGTTTTCAAGTTCTATCTTCTTCTGTGGGGTGGAACAGGAAGGAGAACAGGTCATGGCTTATAATGTGGAAGTAATCAACAGGATAGGACTTCCTCTGTTCTAGTTCCTGTAGCTTCTCAGGAAAGAGATAGGAAAGGGAGAGCTGAACTGCTTATTTGCTTTACAGCAGTGTTTCTCAATCAGAAGTCTGGGTACCATCAGTGGTACTTGAGGTGGTGTCTGGTGGTAAGTTATAGGACCTGTGGATACCTGCCACCCAGCAGCAAGACCAGGAATGTGACACAACATACAGAAGTAAGAGCCCTCCTATCCACCATAAGCCTTTTATTGGTGTTTGTTGTGTTGCATCTTGCTTCTCTACCCAGATTCCCAATGATATTGCCAATGATAGGTCGACTACAGGCACAATTGTTCCCAAACATCCAGGCCTTGTGTCTAATTCCACTCTTTCCAGTCCCCTCCATCCTCTTTCACTGACCAAAGCTGCAAGGCCAAAGACATTAGTTATTCTTGGTATACCAAAACAGTTCCTGTTATGAAAAAAATGCCTTGTCCAAACTGTTTCCTAAAGATATTTGTTCCTTTTAACCAATAATAGTAATTAATAAGTACTTGCCTATTGATTAAATGTGTTCTGTCCTAAAATGGTTATAAACAGCCTGTTTTAATATCTTTTTATGTCTAAATGACCCAGGCCCAATTCCCCTCTGATCCCCATAACAAGGCCAGCCGCTCTAAGCCGGAAAAACAATAGAAGGCCAGGCACAAAACATCCAGGTCAAAATGATAAAGACAGAATGTAGGAAAAATACATGGTTTTTTTACTGCTACCACGAAGCAATAGTTGCGAGTAGCCCTAACAGTGCACAGTCTCAAAAGAGTTGGGTGACATGTTGCAAGTTTGCCTTCAGGCCTGCCCATCCACTGCTTGTCGTCATCCCCTAAATCCCACCCTTGTGCAAAATCTTGCAAACAAGGGTCCAAGCTTTGTTTTCAGTCATTTGTACCCCTCCTCCTTGCCATTTGTACCCTCCTCTATTAAAAATGCCCTATAAAAAGGTTTGTATCGTGGTCCTTTGTAGTTTTCTGTCATGTTGATTGCCTCGCCGAAGAACCTGTGAGGTGCCCCAGGGGTTGTGGGTTCGTGTCCCACCCCATTCGGGTACACAGTCCTAACCAACTTTCCATCACTGGTGTGGCTGTGCCAGTGGGGCATGTGCTGCATCCTGCAGTTGGAGGAGGCAGTCACGGAGGCCTTCTCAAAGTAAAAGAATCTTTGTTCCCTTATTTCAGTGTTGCATTGTGCATCAGCCCAGGCCTCCGTCAGTCTTGAAAGACTATGGTATTGTGCTCAGCGCTGCATATGTTGCATGCAAAGCACGAAAGCCTGGTTGGATTGTTATGGAGGATAGGCTGTTACCTAAGCAGCAAATCCCCCCTCTCCACACCACTGAATTTTGCTTCCAGTCACTCAGTGCTCCATGTCCTCTATGGTCCTTTGAAAAAAATTATAAAGGCAGTATCTGAGAGTATCTGAGAGCAGTATCTGAGAGCACAGTTAGACACAAGGCTGTGGGTGGCACAAGTGGTTAGGTCACTGTGCCTGTTAACCAGCAGGCCAGGGTTCGAGACCCGGGTCAGCCCCACAAGACAGGGTAAATTCCTGTGCTTAGCCTAGCTCTGCAATGTCAGCTGGATCCAGTCGTATTGGCTCTGCCTTTCCATTTGGCTAATTCAGTGGCGTGGAGAGTGGAGAGGGGGGATTTGCTGCTTGGATAACAGCCTATCCTCCATAACAATCCATCCCAGGCTTTTATACTTTGGTCTGACGGAGGCCTGCTTTTGTGCATCAGCCCACAGAGCTGCATCCAGCCTGCACCATACCAATAAGGGTACTGCCTGAGATCGGCTACGGTGGGAAGCAGGTGGGCAGGATATGTTTTGACTGGGGTGCACCAGCCCAGCTGATTTCCAAAGAGATACAAACATGCTTTATGGCACATTTGCAACCCTCCCTGGCCACTGCAAGGGACTTGCACTAGCCAAACACACTGTTAGGATTACACTGTTAATGTTAACAGAACTAAGTTAGAAACTCAACTTGCAATTTCATCAATAATCCTTGCCTAATGGTTTGCAAACTCACAGAAAGAATTTTGGACCTTGTAAGTGTTTGCAGGGGAGGAGGTAGCAATGTGATTACCATGACCATGTTGCCCAGGGACATAGGCAATGATGGGCTTCAAAAAAATTAAGAACCGGTTCTCTGCCCTCTGGCAGCCACTTTTAAATGGCTATTTTTAAACTTTATATGTCCTATCTCTTGTTAAGAACCGGTTCTATAGAGTAGGTGCGAACCTGCTGGAGCCCACCACTGGACATAGGGGTATTATTCCTTTTCCTGGGGGTCATCTGTCTGATGAACATGGAGGAGCACCTTCTCTTAACAGTTGATTGAGCAGAAATTAGCTGGAGACAGAGCAGGCTTCTTGAATGAAGAAAGCCTATTGTGGCAGGAGCATCTGAGCCATGGCTAAGGAAAGAGCTTTTGCCTCATTGCCTAAACACTAGGTGTATAAATACCAGATCTGTAGTAAGTAAGTATAAGATCTGTAAGTAGACCTGATCTGAAGATTTGCACAAAGTGCCAGCCTAGTGACACCTTCTCAAGGATGCTAACACAAGATTCTCCAGTAGCTAACAGGGACTCCACACTGCTGGTAGACAACCTGTGACCGCCTAAAAATAAAGCATAGATGAGATAGATTGGGAAAGTGTTTGATTTGCAGTGCTGCTACTGGTCTGAATGGGCTGTTGTGTGCCAGAAAGAAAGAAAACAACTTTATTTCTGATATGTCAGTATCTTCACTTTGCGACATTCCTTTATGACGAAGGACCTCATCATTAGGCTCAGTTCACTATGTGATCCTTTTCCCCTGTTTGTTGAAAGTACGGTATATATGATGGGCATGAAATTCGTTTTGTACTAGGATACAAGCAATTGCGAACGAGGGACGAAAGCTCAGCAACCCACAGGGACTAATTAAGAACAGGAAGCCGCACAAATGAGGACAGTGTAGGCTGCAGAGGAACTAGGAGGAGCTGGTTTTTGCTGTTGATGCTGAATGGGCATTTCTATAATAGCTGGGCTGGGTGTCTGTCTGAGCATGATTACAGCTGTGCTGTTATGTTTTTAGGTACAGACTGAATTACTACTAGAAATTCAGGGACTGCTTTGCTTGTGCAATAAATTTAATGGATTATTTCCCTTCAATTCATACTATTGGCTTTTAATAAAAGATGGAAGCAACACCAAGAATTAGAATGAATGAGGCTTATTTTCATTTGCAGTGTAGGTGAGCTGCAAGGAAGCAGTGCAAGCTCAAACCAGGTTATTAGATATAGGGATACTTGTACACCAACATCCTTACAGTCTCATAGTTAATCATTTTTCCTCAGGCATTTGACCTCAGTACTCTCTACATCACCTTCTCGTGAAGATGCCCCAGGCGGCCTGCACCTACTTCACCTTCTTCCAGGGCCAGCCAACCATGTGTTACACAGAAACAGCATGAAGAGATCTTGTGCAGTGCTTTCCATGCGCTCTCCTGCCCCATTATGTCAGAGAATCTGTGATAGGGGTGCAAATCCCAACAGTGGAATCTGATGAGGACAAGATCAGAGTATTACTAGATCACACTAGATCAGAGTATGAGGAGTAGATCAGAGAGGCAGATGGTGTAGTGGTTAGGGAATTGGTTAGTGAGACCTGGAAGATCAGGATTCAAATTTCCCCTCAGCCATGAAGTTTCGTGGGTGACCTTAGGCCAGTCACTTACTCTCAGCCTCACCTACCTCACAGAGTTGTTGTGAGCACAAAAAAACAAAAAACATTGCAAGCCACCTTGGACTTTTGCTTTACAGTTGATTATGGTATATGTAAGTTCTTTATTCATAATTGAGTATCATGGCTTTCGTCATTAACAGGAGATCAAGAATGCATCCCCACAGCAGGTTTCAACCTCTATTTACATGTCTTCATGGGAACTTCTGAAGAGACTCCTACTCGAGCAGGTGGTTTAATACAAGCAATTCATTATTTCTAGGTTGGAATGTCTGCAATGATTCTAAAAAAGTTTTGATGACTGGCGGGTGGATATGCACACTGGCTTCCCTGAAAAACACTGCATGCAATGCAACATGAAAGTCCTGTCTTTGATGTTTCATTTACAAAAAGACCCCTTCTCAAGTGCAAGTAATAAAGATGCATGTGTGAACCAGCCCTAATCAAACATTAAACATGATGATGAAGTTTTAATACTTGTGAAGATTTAAGATAGATTTGTGAAAGATTGGTTCAAGTGGTTAAGGCACTGTGCTTGTTAATCAGCAGGCCAGGGTTCAAGACCCAGGTCCAACAAGACAGGGTGAGCTCCCGTCCTTTGCCCAGCATGTAAATGCAAGTAGATAAATAGGTATCACCTTGGTGGGAAGGTAAAACACAGTTCCTTGTACCTTTGGCAGTCATGCTGACCCCATAACCACAGAGGTGTCTTTAGACAATGCTGGCTCTAAAGGCTTATAAAAAGGGATGAGCACAGTGCCCTAAAGTTGGTCATGACTAGCAGTATAAAAGTGGGGGACACAGTTACCTTTAAGATAGCTTTAAGTGAGCTGTGTTTTATTTCAGATAATTTTTGTTTTGAATTTAGCTACCTTAAAAATATTGATAACACATACAGTGAAATGTGGTCAGTACCAGTACTTAATAGTTTTCTCCAGATGACAACATAATCACAGAGGCATCTTAACTAGTCCTGCTGCTACCAACAACAGCAGAAAGTATGACCAACTCAACTCTCTACTCACAATTACATAATTAGTTTAATTGGCAGGTTTATGATACTGGTTCATTTTAATCTGTGATATAACTTAAACCAGTAACCTAAATATTAACTGAGACAGGATATACTGCAACTACAATCAAATTAGGAACTTGGGAGTGTTTCCTGTAAGCAAACATTATATAATTGCTGTGGCTAGTCTTACTGACTGCTTTGGTCATGTAATTTAATAGAATAGGTGCATGCTGAAAATTAAAGCAAGAGTCACCGGAAGTTTTAAATACTGTACCTTTAAATAGATAGAGCATCAGCTCTTTCCCACTGTGTACCCTATGCTGCCTGATTTCCATATAGTTCTCATGGTCAGTGTAAACTGTCCCATCTAACCCAGAGACAACTTACGAAAACTGTAACTATGGCTGCAATCCTAACCACACTTTCCTGGGAGTAAGCACTATTGAACATGATGGGACTTACTTCTGAGTAATCATGCGTAGGAGGATTGCGCTGTTAGTCTTCTAGAAGCAAATTCCATATGGGATTGAGTACGCTTTGTGTTCTTGGACAGTTGAGAAGGCATGTTTTCCATAAATTCCATACATGAAATTCCATTCATGAATGCATATGCATTGTGTAAAGAAGCTTTTTTCACCTGTCCTAAGTCACCTGCTGATCAATTTCAAAGAATGACCTCAAGTTCTAATAGCAGTATTTCAAAGAGAGAAAACCTTCTTCCACTTCATGCATACTCTGATAAATCTCTCGCATGTTCTTTCTGTAGTCCTCTTTTACTAAACTAAAAAAAGACATATAGCCCAATCCTATTCTGCATTCTCCTATTCTGTCACTATATCTGGCCATATGGTAGGAGGTGATGGCCATACAACTTGGAATAAATGATTTTTTTTCCCCATTCCCCCACATTGTGTGATAGCTATCCAAATGAGGCTACTTTTGCACCAGTGCAGCTCCAACCATCCTGCTGTAATGCTTGGCTGGCTGGGAGGGCACTTAGAGTCTAGCCTAAGTAGCCCAGGCTGGTCCCAATCCCATCCTAGACACACCAGCTCTCCCTCCCCATCCCAAAACACCCGTTCATTATTTTAAAGCCTTCAGGATTGTAAAGATTTTTCCTGATCTTGGTTGGATCATTTATAGGCACAGAGGAACCAGAAGTGAATGACAAAAGTTTGGTGTTCCAAAGAAGTTGCGCTGCCATTGTGATGAATGTTATATCCTGCTGCAGGAAGATGAAAAAATAACAGGAAATTTTCCAAGGACGGCAGGGAAGCTCTGCAGCAGTAGAGGTATAGTAAAACAAACAAACAAAAACCACTCCATTTGAAGGAAGGATTGGCTGCGTGAAGAAGCATGAGGAAGCAGAATGTAATTTTTCATCCTGCGCAAGAAAAGATTGTTGTGTAATTCAGGTGATGGGACCTCAAGTCATACATAATTGCTATGCAGACATTGTTTCACCACCTTTTTCTCATGATCAAAACAGAGTAAGGCCTAAATATGCAACAGCCATGACTACGGGAAGAATTGTGCATAATGTAGTGAGTTTTTCCTCTGACATGCCACCAAACCAGATCTTGCAAGGTCTTCTGTTTTTCCCATTCTCCACTTTTCATAAATATGTCCGTGGCTCCCCCTCCAAAATTATCTGCAGTTGCAAGAGTTATACAGTAAAAACTTGGACTGAGAGTAACTTGGATTGAGAGTGTTTCATCAATGTTTTGAGAGTGTTTTCCAAGACAAGCAAACAAAAGTCCCAGCTGAGGTAAGGCC
The DNA here is from genome assembly GCA_030015325.1 of Cryptoblepharus egeriae. Classification (NCBI taxonomy): domain Eukaryota; kingdom Metazoa; phylum Chordata; class Lepidosauria; order Squamata; family Scincidae; genus Cryptoblepharus; species Cryptoblepharus egeriae. The sequence goes on from JAREYC010000006.1 coordinate 53,327,611, forward strand.
AGTTTCAGTGCTCTGTCAGCACCTCTCCTAGAGACTAGCCTATGCATGTCTACTTGTCTGAGTTTCCATTATTTCTTGTGGGAAAATTTGCTTTATATACAGGAGTTTTGGATTACAAGCATGTTCCTGGAATGAATTATGCTTGTAAACCAAGGTACCACAGTATTAATGTTGATTTTCTGTATAGTGTGGTGGCCAGACTTCAGTCTTGAGGGATCTGTTTGGCGTCTTAAAGATTATAACTTTCAGATCCACCAAGCAAGGTACAAAACAGTGGTTTCTTGGGCAGAACCCTTTGCAAAATTGTAGCACAACAGAGCCAATTACTTGAAGAATTAATTCTGTATACAAATACAAATTGACAACTGAGTTCCTACCCGACTTTTGAACATAAAACTCTACAGTTGGCTGGAAGAAATGTAGAAAGACCTTTTAAAGGCAATTAATTAAATGCTCCCATTTTGCAGGTAAGAAAGTCTGAGGCTGAGGAGTAATTAGCAGAAGGAGAATTTTTTAAAATTGCAGTTTGACTTGCATTGTGAAACTGTTAGCAATGACGTTTTGGGCCTGCGACTCAGTGATTAGGGTGTTTGTGTGTGTGTGTACTCATTACTACTGTATATTATTCACAGCATTAGGATAGCCCAGGAAGAGGGCTAAGGAGGTGGGCAAAGGAAGGGGGAGGTGTGATAGAAGAGGAAACTTGTGGCTCATTTGAACCATCACATTGCTGACAGTAGTTAGGATGGAAACTCTCTTTTTCTCTCTCCATCTCTGTCACACACACACACACGCACGCATGCACATGCACACAGCAGTACCTCTGTTTTTCTCTGCAGATCCACACCATTTGTGGCTTGATCACTTTAAAAAAAAACTAGAATGAGTCATGCATCAGTCTTGAAAGACTAAGGTATCGTGCTCGGCGCTGCATACGTTGCATGCGAAGCACGAAAACCTGGGTTGGATTGTTATGGAGGATAGGCGATTTATCTTACAGCATGGCACCTGGGCTCTGGCACATCCCTGCCTTTCCACCACCTGACTGATTCTTCTGCTGTTTTACCTAGAATCATAGAGTTGGAAGGGACCTAGTAGGTCATCTAGTCCAACCCCCTGCCTGCAGCAGGAAATCCCCCTAGAGCATCCCCAACAGGTGCTCATCGAGCCTCTGCTTGAAGATCCCCAGTGAGGGAGAGTCCACCACCTCCCTTGGCAATCTGGGAGGTGCCAGATTCCACTGCCGAACCACCCGAACCGTCAGGAATTTTTTCCAGATATCCAACTGGAATCTCTTGCAGTTTGTACCCATTGGTTCTAGTCCTGCTTTCAGAAGCAGCTATGAACAAATGAGCCCCTTCCTCCCTATGACAGCCCTTCAGGTATCTGAAGAGGGCAATCATGTCTCCTCTCAGCCTTCTCTTCTCCAGGCTGAACATCCCAAGTTCCCCCAACCTTTCCTCGTAGGGCTTCCCTTCCATCCCACTGATCATTCTTGTTGCTCTCCTCTGGACTTGCTCCAGTTTGGCTGCATCTTTCTTAAAGTGAGGTCATACTCACATACTCACCTCATACTTCCTGGAGTCAAACAGAAAGAGGGAAATGGACACACACTATCTAGCGTGTCATTGGTCTGTGGAACTCCCTGCCATAGGATGTGGTGATGGCATCTAGCATCAATGCCTTTAAGAAGGGATAGGACATATTCCGAGAGGAAAGGACTATCATGGGTTACAAGCCATGAGGGGTGTGTGTAAAGGAGGACAACCTCAAAATGCCAGATGTGGGGGGGGGGGCACCTGGATCTGCTTCCTGAAGTATCTGGTGGGCTGCTGTGTGTACTACAGGAAGCTGGAGTACAAGGCCCTTTGGCTGATCCACAGGAGGCTCTTCTTATGTTCTGAGGTTATGTTCTTAAGTTTGGTGGAAAGGAGAGCGGTAAACTAGAGCATTGTTTTTCAAACTGTAGTCATGAACTAATTTCAGGTGGGTCCCCATTAAACTTGATGCTACTCTAGCTGCATTTGGAGAAATGTTACAGATCATTTAACTGGCTACTATGTATATGCTTTTAGCAATGATAGTAAATGGGGCTTACAATTGGGTAAGTGTGGCTAAAATTGCAGCCTTGAATTATGGAAAATTTTCCTACTTGATGATGATGTCACTTTTGGTCATGATATCACTTCCAGTGGGTCCTGAATTATCAGTGGTGGGCTCCAGCAGGTTCTCACCTACTCTATAGAACCAGTTGTTAATGAGAGATAGGACATATAAAGTTTAAAAATAGCCATTTAAAAGTGGCTGCCAGATGGGCATAGAACCGGTTGTTAATTTCTTTGAATCTCATCACTGGTCCTGATAGATTATCATTCTAGAATGTGGGTTCCGGTGCTCAAAGTTTGAGAACCACTGGCATTTGTGCATCAGAGACTGTATAGCTGACCCCTCTCCTCTCTCTTCCTGATTTTAGGAAGAGGGAAGTGTAAGTAGCTACTGATGCACTATTGTGTAAGGGAGTGGTGTTTGGCTCATTTCCTTGAGCATTGGCAGGTCTTGGGCTGGATCTGCTATTTTGTATAGCACAGGTCAGAACAGGAGTGAAGGGAGAGATATATATCTTTTCTCTAAGTAAAGAGCTCACCCTTTTACCTCCTACTGGACAAAGAAACCAGTTAGAAAGAAAGGATCTGATTACATAACAGTTATCACTTTTGTCAGACAGTTATATGGTAGCCAAGATGATGCCTTCTTTCCATTACACAAAGAAAATGGTCTTGTAACTGATAATTAACATGCAGCCTTGAAGAGGCTAATTATTTCTATGATTCTGAGGGGAGAAGTGCCACATTAATTCAAGACACAAGATGCAGCATTTTAATTACATCCTATTTAGGAATGCCTATTAGCAGCTGCTGAAGTATGACAATCAAAATGTTCCCAGGACACATAACGCATAGCTCTCCTGAGCTGCCTTTCAGAACAGAAATTCCCATCTGGAGTTTCAATAGCCAACAAAATTCACTTCCTAGTTTTTGAAATGAGAATCCTTATGAAATGATTCAGTCAACGTTAATGCATTTAGAAAAAGAAAGATTCCAAAGAATATATTCCAGGGACTATTTGGAAGTGTAGTTCTGTCACACACAGAAATAGCAATCCATTTTTAAAATTACATTTTTAACACATCTTTTATCCACGGAGTTCAGTACAGCTTATGTGATTCTCCCTTCCAATTTTATTCTCACAACAACTCTGTAAAGTAGGCTAGGCTGAGAGATCGTCAGTGGCCAAGATTATTATGCAGGCTGGCTCAGCCTGTGCTGTTTCCAGCACAAGAACAGGGAATACTGCTGTGCTACAACGGGGAAGGGGCTTGTTCCTTTACCCAGCGTCGGCCTGCAGCAAACCCCAATAGTGCCACTTGGACTTAGGCCACTTCCAGAGATTTTCTTACAGATGGACCAGTATAACCACCTTGAGTGTCCTTCCTAGTCACCTTGAGTGTCCTTTTTTGGGGGGGAAGGCGCGATATATCTCAAATACATAAATAAATTCAGGTTATCCCCATGGTAGTGCAGCAACAGCCCCACACTTAAGCTAGATGTATCACAGGCATGAAACCCTGTCTGCTCCAGCACAATTTAGAATTACACCATGTGTTACCTTTTTAGCAAATGACCAACTGCAGGGAAATCCATCAGATGTTAACGATGTATCAGCTATTAGGCTATCATGTTGATACTCTTCCTCTTGTTCTGAAATTGCACTGAGCGGACGGCTTCACTATTGCTTCATTTACAAGCAGGGAGAGGGAGCCTCTCCAAGCAGCATTAAAAGAAACAGCAGGCAACTTATATTAAATGACTTTAATTAAGCTCTTCTCAGGCACAGAGAGGTTTCAAAGGCCATTAGTTTTTGGTTTTAGCTTAAATAATAGAGGGAGCTCACTTGAGTCCTCAAAGGAAAGTTCTGCCAAGAATTTCCAAGGTTTCTTTAACAAAATCCCCCATTTTATACCTGTATTTTTGGTTTTTATTGCCCAAGTGGAGAAATGCAAGGTTCTGCACTTGGGCAATAAAAACCAAAAATACAGGTATAAAATGGGGGATACTTGGCTTGGCAGCACAACATGTGAGCGGGATCTTGGAGTCGCCGTGGATCACAAGCTGAACATGAGTCAGCAGTGTGATGTGTCTGCAAAGAAGGCAAATGCCATTTTAGGCTGCATTAAGAGGTCTGTAGCTTCCAAGTTGCGAGAAGTTCTAGTTCCTCTTTATTCAGCATTGGTCAGACCTCACCTTGAGTACTGTGTTCAGTTCTGGGCAACTCACTTTAAGAAAGATGCAGCCAAACTGGAGCAAGTCCAGAGGAGAGCAACAAGAATGATCAGTGGGATGGAAGGGAAGCCCTACGAGGAAAGGTTGGGGGAACTTGGGATGTTCAGCCTGGAGAAGAGGAGGCTGAGAGGAGACATGATTGCCCTCTTCAGATACCTGAAGGGCTGTCATAGGGAGAAAGGGGCTCATTTGTTCATAGCTGCTTCTGAAAGCAGAACTAGAACCAATGGGTACAAACTGCAAGAGAGGAGATTCCAGTTGGATATCCGGAAAAAAATTCCTGATGGTTTGGGCGGTTCGGCAGCAGAACAGATTGCCAAGGGAGGTGGTGGAATCTCCCTCACTGGGGATCTTCAAGCAGAGGCTCGATGAGCACCTGTCGGGGATGCTCTAGGGGGATTTCTTGCTGCAGGCAGGGGGCTGGACTAGATGACCTACTAAGTCCCTTCCAACTCTATGATTCTATGATGCTATGAAATTGTGCTCCAGGGTTTTTGTGTGTGGAGTTTGAATAGGGGATAAAAAAGTTCATTTTGAAAGCAGACATCAACAGAAAGGGTGGTTTTCTCTGTTAGAGACATTCTGGCTTGTTCTGGGGTCATTCCACAAATAGCATTCAAGGTAGACCTAATGTGGACTTTGGCATGTGGACCATAATCCTCCATTGACAAGGGAACTGCTGATTTTTGGCCTACTAGATGCCTCAGAAGGTCTCCTGAAGATCAGGGAAGCTATGCGTGACATCTCCAGCCCTCAGAGTGATTCTGAACATGACCAAGTCTCAGCTCCAATCATGTCTGGAGGACAGCAGGTGGGGAGATCCATGGATTTGATTACCCACAAATTTCGGTATTAGCAGGGGGTCTGAAATAGATCCCCCACAGATACTGAGGGATCATCTGCAAATCACCTTTCATGAGCAAATTTATTAATTAGCAGTTCTGTAACATACACCAGTATTGGGATTCCCATTTTACAGATGGGGACCTGAGGCTTATGGCAATCCAGTTAGTTCATGACTAAAATGACATTTGAACAGGGGCTTGTGGCCCATGATTTTAGTACAATACAATAGTAACGTCTTGTAAAAGATAGTACACATTTATGCAAATACTAGTGTGATATGTTTCTGTATTTCCAAGTTTTGAAATGAATGCTCAGATGTGTCAGTAAATATCAGTGATTATTTAAAAACAAAAACAAAACAAATCCAAATCCTTCTCCTCTCATAGTCGAGTAAAGCAATACCGTATGGAGAACAATTTCTATTTTTTTCTAAAATGCATCTTATTTCAAGGATGCATTAAAGCAAACCCTGCAGTGAGTGTTAAAATGCTTTGGAAATAACTGCAATGTCCACCAGTTTGGCTGTGCATGAGATAAGCCTTTGCATTTCAAGCAGCATCCTTGGTGGATCATGCACTAGTGCTGCTGTTGTGACAACATCCATGCTTAGCAAATGCTATGATATTATCATATGTTTAGTCTGGGGGTATCTGGGGGACAGTGGAAGAGAAAGATAAAAACAAGATACACAGTGCAGGCCATGAGTGGTCTTTGCTCATGTAGCTCAATTAACATTTAATTATGGTAAATGTTTTCATGTGATGACCAGGAAAAGTCTATTCCATAAAACAAGTACAGTGGTACCTCACTTAACAAGCCTCACTTAATAAGTGATCCACATAACAAGCAAAAATTTCTCTAGGATTCTGCCTCACACAACAAGTGTTGCTTCACTTAACAAGCACACTCGTTGGCAGATGGGGCAGACGTGCTGGCCAGCAGCCCTTTTAAAAAGCATCAGGGCTGCCTAGTGCACCTGCCCATAGCGAAAGCAACACTTCCACGCTGTTCCTCCTGTGGTCGGGTGTCCGCTGGGCAGAGGGAGAGAACAGCAGTGGAGAAGAGGGAAGCAGCTCAGGGCTAGCCAGAAGGGAGCAGGGGGGAGAGAGGCTCAGGATGAAGAGGAGGAGAAAGTGGGGAGACACTTTGAAAGTGTCTTGGATTACAGCCTCCTAACCATGTCAACCCAGAAGTAAGCCCCATTGTGTTAAAAGAGGCTTACTTCCAGGAAAGTGGCTTTAGGACTGCAGCCTAAGTAGACTTCATAGGATCATGCACATTGAATGCATGTTTTGAATTCAGTTCCAGTGTTTTGTCATCATTTTTACATGCAGTTAATATTTTAATATGAATATTTTTTTGGGTTGTGGAACCAATCATCTGAGTTTCCATTATTTCCTATGGGAAAATTCACTTCACATAAAGAGCATTTCACATAACAAGCATGCTTCATTTAACAATCCACTCCATTGCAAACATCCGACTAGTATGAGTGATCAGGATATGATTTCATAGTGAAGAGTTATCACTGCATGGGTAGGACCTACTCTCCAAAACTTCACCCAAGGGATTTCTTTTCTTCTTTCTTTTGCATAAAAGAGAACTTCTGTATTTTTGGACCTGATTCTGTGCAGTGCATGAACAGATATATGCTGAAAGTACATAAATATTGTGAATTCAATAAAAATGGTTTTCTCCACATAAAAAACCTGTGCAACTTGCTTCAGAATCTTAATTTGTAAAGCCTTGATTCTCCTTTTTTTTCCTGCCTACTTTATAAAGTGTGAAAGCTCCTAGTCAAATGCTTAAAGAAGCACTTCAATTTTTGTTTCTCACTCAGATAATTTAATTCCCATTACACCTTTTGCTTGTGTGCATGCTCTTGAAAATAAAGCTCAATTCAAATGAATGGTACTTAGCTGATAGTTGATAAAATTGCCAGACAAAGACCACAATCCTAACCATGTCTACTCAAAGGTAAGTAGTTCAATGGGTCTTACTCCCAGGAAAGTGCCTTTAGGATTGCAGCCTAAGGGTGCAATCCTGACTTTAGGCCAGAGAGAATGGCCCAGCTAAGGTGGTCTAAGTAGGTCATATCCTAAGCTGACAATTAGGCCAAATCCACAGAGCTAGGAAGCCTCTAAGGCTGGCCTACTTGCTGCTGATGAGCAAGTGGCACCTATGGAAGGCTTTCTCCCAAGGGGGCCTAACTCAGAGCACACTGAACAAGGAACAGATGTGGTGCCTGCCATATAAGGAAGCTCAGGAGTCCCTGACAAAGTAACAGCTGTAGCATGATACTGCAGTACAACAGTACCTGTGGGAGTTGTGCCATATCCTGAGATGGACTGTTATAGTTGTGCCATATCATGAAGTTGAGAGGCAGGTCCGGTGCTTAGTTTTGCCTAAGACTTAGAAGTTTTTCTTTTTGCTTCTCATTTTTATTCTGACTCATCATGGGTCCCAATGGATTTGTTCATATTTATGCCTGCTCCTAAGATGGCCTAAGTCGGAATTCACATAAGCTGTCTGTGTCTATCCTGGAAATAGGGTCTGGATACAGCCTAACTGCTTGGTTCTAGACAATGCCCAACATGCCCCAGTCACATTTCTGGTGTGTTGCCTATGTTAGCACTGCTAAGCCAGCCCAGGTCTATCTATCTTGCACCGGCCTAAAGTGGAATTACACTGGCCTAGGCTTATTCTGGTGCAGCTAGGCTGGCCTGTCTGGCATTAGGCCAGCCCAAGTGCCAGATAGACTGGCTATGTGCACTTCAGGACTGCAGCCTAAGACTGCAATCCTAAGCTCCACTTAAGCCAGCCAAGCTCCTGCATGTCCTGTGCTGACCTAGTGGTTCCACAAAAGTGCAGAAGACACTTCTACCTCACTCCTGAGGGGGTTAGGCCAAATGCACAGGCATATGCACAATCATGGAAAGATAGGCCAGGTGAGTTAGGCAGGCCTAAATTTATTTGGATTGCACCCTAATATCTGAAACACCTGTTCAGCAGCAGCTCCCCCAAATTGTAAAATATCAGCCCTCTTTCATTTAGACTAATGAAATTGGGTTCAGCCTGGTTGTATCTCCCTGAGTCTGCAACATGTTTGGAATTAAATTTTCAGTGATCCCCTTTAGCCAGAATGTCAAGATTACAATTTCATCTCATGACACCAAAATTTAAAGCACTGGTTTTAATAAAAAAGTGCATGCAACCATTTTCCATTTTTCACCTATCTGATAATCTATGTACTTTATATAGCTCAAGAGATTGTGTGTGTGTTAATCATGCAGATTTATAAGTGGATTTATTTAACCACACAATCTTACTGTTTAATATGCTTTCTGGGAATTGTTCCAACTTCCCAGGTGAGCAGGTTCTCTACAGGTAAGTAGGCATTCAAGAATAACAGGTTGGTGTCTAAACCTGCTGAAAAAATTCTTGGCGCTTGAAAGCAGGAGAAATCAATGCTACTACTTCAGAGTCTAACCATATGTAGTTGTGTGGTTGCTTCCTTTTTTACCTTTTTTAACCCCATTTCCCACCCCCTTTTATTAGGTGCAAGATATTTCAGTGATTCTGCATTCTGTGTATTGGGTTCCTTCTGACTCTCTGGCCACAGATCAGCTATCAGTTAAGTAACATTTTATGCTAGAGGCTATTGAATCACATATAGAAGTGCTCAAGATGATTGGGGCAGAGGCAAAGCAATGAAGACAGGTTTGTTCAGTTGAATGGCAGGACACTCCCCCCATACACAGCCTGCAACAACTGATGAGGGCATGTTCTCAGAGCAGCTTCAAGGAACATCAGTCTGCCCTATGATGCGAGATCTATCTATCTACAGTATTTATATACCGCTTTTCAACTAAAAAGTTCACAAAGCGGTTTACAAAGAAAATGAAAAAAATAATAGCTGATAGGTCCCTGTTCCAAAAGGGCTCACAATCTAAAATTCAAAAAATCCAAAAATGATGATGTGATCCAGAATAACTACTGGGAGTCCTTGCTCCAACATAAGAACAATTTACTCTGGATTGCAATATGAATTTCCCATAGGTTTTCACTAGTGGTGCCATAACTATGTCGACGTAAATGTCTCTATGTGCTCCCATAGTTACTCTAGATTGTAAGGTATGTCATCGGTGGGGTCAGTAAGAATCACCTGTCAGCAACACGCTGACAGGTGTTTCCATCATGCAAGGGTGTCTGTAGACAATATCAGCCCTTAAAAAAGGCAGTTACTGCAGGAGAGAGGAAGAAGAGGAGTGGAAGGAAGGTGAAGTATAGGGAAGAAAGCCGAGATAGCCAAGAAATAAGATGAATGGAGGAAGAGGAACAGAGATAGGAGCAAGAGGTGAAAAAGACTGAAGAGGAGGAAATAAGTCCCAGGTACAAAGAAGGATGTGAGAAAGAGAACTACAGAGGCATCCCTCAGAACAAATGCCCCATATAAAGTATGTTCCACATAACAAATCTAAATTTCCAAGAAATCCTGCTTCCAATAACAAATCTGCTTCACATAACAAACCCCTCTGGTGCCTAATGGGCACGTGCGCTTTGCAGCCATGAGTAGCACACTCGGGAGGAAGAATTTGGTGCAGTTCTCCATGCTGCATTCAAATCAGGGGACAGGTTAAGAGTTGAAAACCACTGCTCTATGTGATGGCATTAAAGAAGTTTCCATAGGAAACTGAGGAAAAAGGATCTTCACTCTGCTGCCCTTTTTCACTTTTCTGCAAGTGTTGTGAACCATTCATTCATGCACATCCACTCAACATATGGAATTTCTGCTTTTCACTGTGATACCATACCTACGTTTGTAAGATGTTTCTAGCTGCACATAAGTGCCTTCCTATGTCACAGTCTCCATGGGACTGCTTTGCCACATGAATTACACTTTTTGTTTCTTTAGGCCAGTGTTGTGCAGTACATATCCTGAAGGCTTTCTGCAGACTGTCAAAAGCATTGTGAAAATCAACTTTAAAAGAAATCTTTTTTTGTACTAAGGGTTAGAAAAATCATCTTAAATTTTTTCTTTCAGGTTTCTCTTCAAGCCACACAGAAAACAGAAGGCAAATAGACATAAATTCACAGAGTTTCAAACACATGATGTTTAGCGACAACTTGTGATTTTCACGCATTTAAAAATGTCCATGCTGGGGCTTTGAACCACCCCAGCTGGCAAGAGTAGAAAGGCTGGGATTGATGGACCTTTGGAAGTTCCACATCTTTCCACTTAACTCCCATCTACCTCGTGCTTGAATGTGACTTATCCCTTCAGGAAATATAGTGTTGACTCAAAGCTTGAGTCAACTCTCTATTCTGCTGAAGACATGATGATGATAATACCAAAATTCTTTATGTAGTTTTCAGTGGAAAATCCAGATCAACAATATAAACATACATGCTGAAGTGCAGTGGGGATGCTTAGCAATAATTTAAATTATACTTTGATTTGCATTGCTGTTAATAAATCAAACCTAATAGTGACCTATCTATGATCTAAGTTTGGGGAAGGTAGGTCAATATATGTAGGTGGAGAATCACAGCCCAATCCTATCCAATTTTCCCTAGCCAATGCAGCCATGCAGTATTGCATGGGGGGGGTCATGTCCTTAAAGTAAGAGAATATGGCACCACTGTATCAGTGGTGGAAAATTGGTTAAGATTTATTGGTTGGCATCAAAGTACTATTTACAGTGGTACCTCTCATAACAAGCGCCTCACATAACAAGCATTCACACAACAAGTATACATTTCCAAAAAATCTTGCTTCCAATAACAAGTTCTGCTTCACTTAACAAGCAAGTGCGCTATGGGCACATGTACTATGCAGCCCTGATGCCCTGTATGAAGGCTCTTTAAAAGGACTGTCGGCCAGCGCTGCTGCCTCTAACTGCCCCCAACTTGGGGACAGTTGCCTGGGGGTGCCAGAGGCAGATGCCCCTAACTGCCCCAAGTGCCCCCACTGGCCATTTAAATGGGGCTTACTCCCAGCAAAGTGTCTTTGATTGCAGCCTCCTAACCATGTCTACCCAGAAGTAAGCCCCATTGTGTTAAATGGGGCTTACTCCCAGGAAAGTGTCTTTAGCATTGCAGCCTAAGTAGACTTCATAGGATCAGGCACATTGAATGCATGTTTTGAATTCAATTCCAGTGTTTTGTCATCGTTTATACACCCAGTTAATATTTTTATATGAATATTTTTTGGGTTCTGAAACCAATCATCTGAGTTTCCATTATTTCCTATGGGAAAATCAGCTTCACTTAAAGAGTGTTTCACCTAAATAGCATGCCTCCGGAACAAATTAAGCTCTTTATGTGAGGCACCACTGTATATATTTATTACGTTTTTTATACCATCAAGCAGTATGACAATATATAATGGAGGACAGAGAGCCTTTAGGCAGGTGCTGCTTTTTACATCCTTCTATGATGAGCTACGCCTGCATCAATTCCCTCTTCTATGCAATGGTTAAAGGTAGAGCCACTCTGTGCTCCATTCTATATGGTCATTCTGACCACCAAGTACAAGTTCCAAACCCCTATACCAAAGGTTCTCAAACTTTCTGAGAAATTTACTTTTCTCAGACTTTCTGAGAAACTTTCTGAGAAATTTACTAAGTTAGTCTTTGCGGGGGAATGGCTAGGGCAGGGACACAATCTTCATGATCATGTACCTGTGGGGGAAGGGAGGCTATTTTTAGCCAGGGTCAGAGGGTGTGGGGGGCCTGCAAAGGGTTTGCAGAGCTCCCCACAGCTTCCAATTAGTGAAAGGAGTGATCGTGACAAGACTGGAAATTCTACTTCCAGTTTAATTGCAATTGCTCATTTCACTATTTGCAAGCTGTGGGAACCCCTGCAAGCGGTCCATGGAGCTCTTCACACCTCCGACCCTGGCAGTTCCTCAGTTCAATCCTAAAAATAGCCCCTTTCCCCACAGGGGCATGATCCTCCTGCTTCCCCCTTCTCCTGCCCCTTAAAGGGATTGGAGGGACCTTTACACAAACTGGGGGAGTTTGCAACCCTCCTATCACTGCACTATAATACTCTGACTTTGCTTCATATCACGGAGTACAATCCTCATTTCTCTGGAACAGGCAGGCTGGCAGTTTGGCTTGCCTGAGCTCTATCCAGTGCACGTTTGGGACTGCTGCTGCATTACCATGGGGAAAGAGTAAACCTTTCCTTTATCCCGGATAATGCAGAAGTAGCCCTAATGGATCTACTTGGTTCTGCGCCAACTCAGGAGTGCACCACCTCATGGCTTCCAGGGCCTATATGGCATGGGGAGGCCAGCACATCTCCCTATGCATCCTCCCCTTCTCACCAGATTTTGCAGATGTGCTTTATGGCAGATTCACGACCTTCCCTTGGCCAGTGCAAGTGACTTACGGTATGTCAGCCCAAGTGGGCAGTCAGAGACCACTTATTATGAAATATTGGATAGGAGCTCAGGGGGACAGTAGCTGAAGTGATGATCCATTGATTTATATATGCAGCATTCTTGTCCTCCCAAGGTGGGGTGCGACTCATGGGAGAGGAGAGAAAACAGTAGAGTGTTTTCCTCTCTGTGTTCCAATCCACACATTTCCCCATGTTCTAATCAATATCAAGTTGATTTCTTGCTTCTCTCTCTTTTAGGGCTTATCCCATTGGATTGCTCAGCGGAGAAAAAAAGAATTTTCTAGACTAGAAATTAGAATTCTCTAGACTAAGAATGCCTACAATCCTTCCTTCTTCAGGCTTTCCAAACTTAGGGAACCATCTGATCTAATCCAGGAGGAAGGCATTTAGTCAGGATCTCTAACAAAGACTGCCAAATTGGTGTGGGAAAATTGAGAGATGGTGATTGTTTTCCATGGAAAGACACAGCAAAATGTTTGTGAAGAAATTTGGACAGGGGGCATAAGGTTTGTATGCCTGCTAGTTCCTCTCCAACCCCTTTTTACTGCCAAAATTACAGAAATATAATTAGGGCAAAACTATGGGCACAATCCTAACTTTGTCTACTCAAAAGTAAGCCCCATTGTGTTCAATGGGTCTTACTTCCAGGAAAGTGTCTTTAGGATTGCAGCCTATGACACTGTTCATCGGAATGACTGATACTGAAGCTGAGACTTTTTGGCCACCTGAGAAGGGAGGACTACTTAGAAAAGACCCTGATGTTAGGAAAAACTGAAGGCAAAAGGAGGAAGGGACAGCAGAGGATGAGACAGATAATGTCATCTAAGCAATGAACATGAATTTGGACAAACTTTGGGAGTGAGCCACTGAAAAAGAGAAGGGCAGGGGTGGTGTGAGAGGTTACATTTCTCTCCCCTCCCCTTGCAATACAACATGTATCCAGTTCAAAAGGAACTGCTTTGGGGCAAAGAAAACAATGTTGTGATAGCTCATAATTATGGATTATATATTACCATATTTACTTGCATCGAACACTCACTTTTTTCAGCTGAATTTAGTCTCCAAATCTGGGTGCAGATTAGATTTGATGTCACATTAGATTCACTGGTATATTTGATTCAAGTAATAAGGTATTTTGATTATAAATTTAGGTTAGTATTTAGCTTAGCAGTTTACAATATTGTAAAAAGTAATATAAACCCATTGTTGTAAAAAGTACTGGAATGCAATTAGGTAAAAAACATAACACAAACCCATTGATTATCATCATCATCTAACTCATTGTATGCAGTAAAATTAAATTTTGCACCTGCTTTGCAGCTTTGCATTACAATGGCCTGTAAACATTTTTTAAAATCTCAAATCTTAAAATAGGGGTGTGCGTTAGATTCAATTGCGCATTAGTTTTGGGCAAATATGGGCATTTTTGTTGTTATTCATTTTAAGCATCAGAAAAGCAGAACAAAAATCTTTTGAATGAATGAATGAATATGTCTTGTTTGACCCTTAGCTATTTTGCTATCTTTTACAAGAAAGGACTTTTCATGATACTTTTTATTTCAATAGGGCAGTCGTGCAGGTAACTTGCAGCTGCCTCAGGTAATCCAAAGAGCATTGCCAATTGGAGCTGGGAGACAGAGGGCCACTTGCTACTCTGCTTTCTGCACAAGAGCCAGAAAGGAGTAAGGTCCTCTGGTGCCATAACATTGCTTTATAAGGCATCCTCAGAAGCCTCCTTCCTTTTTACACTGAAATAGAAACAGAAGTGAGGTCTCTTTAAGAACGTGAAGGATGCAAAGATTCAAAATCCATCACAAGTGCAGTTCTGCCATTTTTCTAGGTGGCTTCCCATTGGCTAGAAGCCACCACCTACCATATCCATGGGGATGTATTGTAATGTCCATTCACACACCCACTTGCCTTCTATTTAAGCTTCACTGAAAATTCCCCTCTAGGCTATCCTGTCGCTAGGGATTTTTCCATACATTTTCCCAGTACGAGATGATGTGTGTAGGCAGGGGCTTAGCTAATGATCATGTAGCCTTGTGCCAAGCTCAAGATGGTGTACCGGAAATAATGTCACGATCAGAAGTGATGTCATACCCTGGCTTTTAAAAAACGTTAAAATGAGGGGAGACCTGCCTCCTCCACCCAGCAGTTCACCACCCACTTTGCCAACGCTACAGAACATTCATAGTAATAACGAATAGCGTGTAGTCAGGAACTTCCAGTCAACCTGAGTGGAGCTGGATGGCTGAAGAAAAGCAAACTTTGTATTGTTTGCTTTTTTTAACCCTGATGTTGTAAGTCAAAGAACCTTACAAAACAACCGATATCATTTCAATGCATGTAAAAATACATATGTGTAGAACATTATTATTTAAAAATAGCAATAAATTACCAGTTCTACATTTTATCATGGTACATCTGATACATTTCTGCTTATCACATAACTTTATTTTAAATTGAGAAAGCCATATCAACAGGAAGTCTCTCTCTGCACTAGGGACCCAAACCTAACCAACTTTCCGGCACTGGCATAACGGGCATGTGCTGCATCTTGCAGTTGTGGGGGCACTAACAGATGGCTCCTCAAGGATAGGCAATGCTTGTTCCCTTACCTTGGAGTTGCAGTGCCATTATCTCAGTGAAGGAAAACTGTTTAGGAATGTGCCTTAAGAATGTGCCCTAAGCTTTTTTCCCTGACATGGATCCTGAACCTTTAACAGTTGCCTAGCAGGAAAAAAAACTCAACTGGTGTGGCTTTCCATCATGGCTATGTCCAATGGGACATATTGTTCGGTTCCTGCCTGTCAGTTGTTAAAGGCATACATGTCTTGCAATCTAACTTAGGTGCCATTGTGATGACACTTCCTGCTCTGCTTACTTCTCAAAAGTGTGCCGCACTTACCTTTTTGTTCTTATAATTACATCATTGACATACATCAATGTAATGAATATTTCATAGATAGAAAGCCCGAGGCTACTATTAAAAATAGAACCATCAGCTCTAAACCTGCGTAACAACCACTGAGACTGACCCATTTTCTAAACTCATGCCGTGATCAAACTGGAAGGAAGTCAGAGGCATACTAATTGCAAAGTAATTATCAAAAAGTAATCTGTTATCGTAATCATGACTAGGCCTTTCTGTGTTAAGCATCCTTGGAATTTATGTCTCTGCAACAGGATACCTGAGTACTATCTGATGATACATAACACTGTCATCTTACTAAGGTTAACTGAACTAAGTGAACTCAGGACCTGGATCTGTGCTTCCCAAACTGTGAGCTCTGCTCCCCAGTGCCCCATGAAAACCATAAGAACATAAGAAGAGCCTCCACTGGATCAGGCCAAAGACCCATCTAGTCCAGCTTCCTATATCACACAACAGTCCACCAGATGCTTCAGGGAGCACATTTGACACCTACACCCAGGTCCCGTTCGCATCTGGCATTTTGAGGTTCTCCACATCTATATCTATCTATGCCCACATGCATGCACAACTGCACACATATATGCACACATACACAAACCCATCATGACTTGTAACCTGTGATGATCTTTTGCATCCTTGTGAAAACCAGTCCCCCTAAGCAACAGCAATACTCAAACTGGTATTTGAGCAAACAGCAATACTCAAACCCCCCCTTGTTCATGTAAGAATGCCACATTCCCTTTAAGGGGCAGGGGCAAAAAGAAAGCAGCAATGCAGCTCCCAGGATTGTGCCCCAATGGGGTGAGGTAGGTTTAGACTCCATTTAGATCCTGTCCAGGTGTGGAGGGTGTGGGCTCTTTGTGGCTTCTAAATAGTGAAAGTTGCAATTGAAACGAAACTGTTCCACTTCTGGACATTCAAAAAAAGTTTGAAACCACTTGTCTAAAATATGGATGGTTATGGATGGAAAGCCTCATTTATGCTACCTTAAGTATCGTGATGGGAGAAAGGTGGATTTAAATGTAATACGTAAATTAATATCTTAGGGTACTGAGTTTCAAGAGAGGAACTGAATTTCTGTGGTAGATTGTGGTTTGGAGAATGCTGCTCAATTGAAAATGGCCTTCCATAAATGTAAATTTTTCATTTACTGTACCTTAAGTCTCATATCAAAATGAATATTAATAAGGATCTAGGAACTGGAAGTAATTGTTTCTGACGTTCAGACATTTTGAGGTAAATAATCATCATCATTCTGATCTGAAATGACTGGACTTTTGTAGGTTTTTTTTATTTGCCAAAAACAAATGTTAGGTAAAATGCCATTTGAACAATGATTGTTCTTTTAACAGTGCAATCCTATTTGTGTCTACTCAGAAGTAATTTCCATTGAGTTCAATTGGGCTTACTCCTGGGAAAGTGCTCTTGGATTAAAGCCTAAATCTCATTAGGGTTTTTCTTAACTACTTTTAAAAATTCTACAGTTGTTGATCAGCTAACCCCAGATCATATGAAAAGCAGTGAAGAACGAGTAAGCCACATGCAAACAGCCCAGTCCTACCAAACGCATGTATGGCAATGCCAACGTGGTGTCCGCAGGGAGTTTGGGCATATTGAGGCTTCCTTGGAAGAAAACACTCCCTGGTATGCCCTTGCTGTTACCATGGGTCAACTCAGACCTGCACCAGTGATATTGCTGACAAACGGGTTCGGTTGTCACCTTTTGTATTTGCCCCTGTAGCTATGCCTTTAATAGTATATTCTGCAATAATAATGTTGCTCCTCATACCATGAAGAGCTTTTAACTACTGATTTCTGCTAAGCAACTTACTGATTAAAGCATAAGGGTAGACTCACCTTTTCAGATCACTTGGTACCATTCAAAGGTGAGGAGTTACCCCTGGGCATTGAAGTTGTTGAGCATGTCTCAAGCAACTCTTTAGGTCTTGGCCAACATTTGTAGGTGCCTCTTTATTGAACTAATAAAGGATCATATCATAACTTGGTGGACAGAGAGAAAAGCTTCAGCTCCGACAGAAGCAGTTCTGATCCCCTTCAAATTTAAAGCATTTAAGTTTAAGCATTTAAGTTTAGACATATCTGCAATTTGGGAAAGCGATTTCAAATGTTTCAAATTGGGAAAGCTATTATTGTTCTGCTTTAAAGGACAGAGATGGGTAGCATTCCTACTGCTAGGGAACTGTTTACAGATTGTTATAAAATAGAGACAGGCAGCTGCTAAAATTACATTTCTTTCTCCTTCTTTCCGCTGTAATAATAATAAACAACAAAGGACCAAGAGCTAAGATAATGATTGTAACAAAATAAGAACTGACATTTTTTTAAGCTAGTGACTCATCTAGCTAAATATTTTGCCTCCAAAATGGTCAGTAGCAGATTATCACAGAGGGGGAGAGATTCTCAAGTGAAAGGATGAATGTTCACATGCTACAAAGTTGGCCATAGGACAGTTTGAGATGGATGATCTTGAAGCCAAATTCCTTATGTGGGTAATCCACAAACATAAAATATGATGACAGGCTGCGTTTGTTCCAGTAAAATCAGAAGTTAATTCAGGCAACCCCTCTGCATGGGATCACTATTATATCCTGAGTTTGCATGTCATCGAATTAGCCCCATGCTGTTTTCATGACATCCTAACATCTTTTTTTAAAGCAGAAGGACTATGGGGATTATGCCAGAATTAAACTGGTGTCAAATAATTCATTATTTTCTCTAGAGTTATCCCAGAGAGGAAATGGTTTGTGCGAGTAAAATGTAGTGAGGGCTGTCAGGGCAGTTCAAATACACACTGCTTTAATTACTCTTCCTGGTTTATTATTATATTTTGTTTAATTAACACTTTCCTTCATAACAACCAATAAAAAAGGCAAGTTTTGTTCCTATTTTTTGGACTGGGGGCAGAAACAGGATCATTTGCTCAAGTCCCCTAAATGGGTTCACATGCACACTAAAATTTGAAGGCTGCTCCCAAAGTCCAAGTATTCCAAAAGTTTCTATGGTGTAATTAAAGAGTGGATGAGGACTGGGGGACACCCACCACATAAATGCTATTGATAATATACAATTCACAAAATCACATTAACTTTATCTGCATTTATATAAACTGAGAAATGATATTACATTATGCTTAAATCATCTTTCTCGTTTGTCTGTATTTGGGAATTTTAAACTGCTTTTTGAGGTAATGAAGTTAGTTTATTATCAGAGAGCAGGGTTTTGGAGGAGATATATATCGTAAGCTGCACTGTAGTACTTACTATATGCTGGTATCCCTAGCATGTACACGCTTCTGAAACAGCGATGTCTACACATGTTGTGTGTAGACACATGGCTTAGACATGTTGTGAGAATGGCCGATGGTCAGATTCCAAAAGACCTCCTGTATGGAAAATTTGCACAGGGAAAGCACCCTAGAGGGAGACAACAGCTGCGATACAAGGACATCTGCAAGAGGGATCTAAAGGCCATGGGAATGGACATCAACAACTGGGAAACTCTGACCTCTGATCGTTCAGCGTGGAGGCAAAAGACGCAGCATGGCCTTCTTCAATTTGAAGAGACACTCATTCAGCAGGCTGAGACAAAGAGGCAGTCCTGGAAACAGCAAAATCTGGGGGCCGGGCAGGGGACTGACTGCATCTTCCCTCAGTGTGGAAGGGATTGCCACTCTCACATTGGCCTGTTTAGTCATAAAAGACGCTGTTTTAGGACCTCTACTTCTGAGCATGATACCATAGTCTTTTGAGACTGAAGGATGCCAATGAGTACTTACTATACAGTGCAATCCTAAGCATGTCAACTCAAAAGTAAGTCCCACTGTGTTGAATAGTATTTACTCCCAGGAAAGTGTGGTTAGGATTGCAGCCTTACTTATGATAAGTGGCCTCAAAAGAGCTGGTTTGACATAATTGCATAATATCTCACCTAATCCGGTTCTTAGCCTTACTTTTGGCAGTTTCACGCATAATATCTGCACTCAGCGGTTCCTGCAGTTTTTTTCCTTCTACGCATTCTAAAAGACCAGATTTCTGGGAAAAATGTTTCATTTCATACATAATACAGTATTGCGTTATGGCTGGAAGTTACAGTTAAATGGGTCATGGAGACCCATTAACCTCTTGAAATAGTTCCTCTCCAGGTCATTATGACCTAACCACATTGATGACTCATCAGGATATCATTTTGCTTTGGGTCGGATATTTATTATATATGTATGATAAGTGATTAACTTTATCACAGCCAATAATGCTAAAGACTGTAAATGGCAAAGTATAATAATAACCAGTGAAGCTTAGAGGCTCTTAAATTCCAGATTTAACACTGCTGCTAGGATAGGATTTGTGGCAAGCTATTAATCCCTCCTAATTAAGAAGTTGTGTCAGTGGAGATACCCAGATTTATGTTGCAGAGGAACACATTGGAAGCATCCCTTCTGAAATGGTAGCAGGAATTAGCTTGCCTTTTAAAAAATGAAGCATTGCTGCTACACTGGTTGAAGATCCACTCTCTGCAGAAACCCCACTTGACCAGGTTGACCCCAATTTCTCTGTTCTGGTGGCAGTGGTCACTTCCACTACATCCTCAGGAAGAAGGGTATGGGTTTGATGAGGAGAGGTATTGAAGTACTGGAAAGATGGCAGACCAACCACTGAATCAGGATTTTATTTGTTGTTAAGAACATTGGTGAAAAGCTTGATGAAGACAGGAAAGTTGAGCTAGTTCCTCCTAGCTTCCAGGTTCCAACCATCTGGTCTGATCACTTTCTAGGCCCAACATCAGCTCTTCACAATACCTATTCAGTGCCAGTGCCAGGTTGGGTTGTTGAGGGAACATAGGCATAGACAAGTCCTGGACCTGAATGCTGCTGCCAACCACTCCCAATGACTCACTGGATACTATCACCGGCACCAATACTCAAGGTTTCTATCTTTATAATACTTCTATATTGCCAGATCCCAGGCAGCTTACATTGTTGTTTTACATAGTTGTAGCATACAGAAGTAAAGGGAAGAGTGCACCTTTCTCGCTTCTCCCTCCTCATTTGGTAGGTGGTGTTTGTGAGAAGGAGAGGTCCAGTTCAGTTTAAAAAGTCATGAGCAAGTGAAAGTGGTAGTGGTGATTCTTTGTCTTGCTGACCTTTCCGGTTTCTTCCTCTTCTTATATGTCTGGTGGTATTTCTCTATAAGTAAGGTGAGGAACAGTTCAGGAGTCAATCTGACCAGGACCAGGAAGGTTGCCCCTCGACCAGTGCCCAACCTGACCAACCCCTTCCCCATGTTATTTATCCACATCCACCCTCTTCCTAAAAATGCAGATTGTTTGTCATGCTTGTGAGCTTAATAAGGTTGGTGAGAGAGAACCCAAAGTCAGTTCAATGAGATAAAATTGATAAATCAGCAACCAACCTATTCCTTTCAGCAATGTATAGGCTGAAAATCCAGGCATTAAAATGTATCAAACCTTATATATGATGTATTTGAGATGCTGGAAATGGGACATCAGTCTTTTCTGATCATTCAGACCTCAAAAATGTGGGATGCAAGCTAAAGAAAGCCGCAGTTACCATTCTCATTTTGCAATTACAGGATGACGGAGACATTGATCAGCACAGCAGGGTTTCAAACATTAATATCAAGAAGTTTTTGTTTGTTAACAGTTACAAATTGGCAATGAGCTATTTCCCTCCTACAAAACATTCCTGTAGTTCAAAAGCAGATGAAAAGGATTACATTCAGGATCTTGGGAATCAGAGAGGCCTGCTTAGTGAACCTGGAGGAAGTGAGATCTTTGAATTTCAATTTAGTTTTTTGGTCTCATGCTGGCACCCTCAGGTATCAAGGTGGATGAAAGAACTTGATGAGGTCCAGAGGCCTCAAGAATTCTTATTCTTGAAATAAGAACTTCACCAAATCTGTGCTCTTTAGCTGGAACTTACCATTCTGCCTCTGTGCATGAGTATTTCCAGTAGATCTGGATGCATTTGACCCCCTAGGTGGATATGACACTTGGAATGGACCACCCCCTGCCCCAAGCTATGTTACTGACTCCAGCTTCAGGTTGTTTTCTAGTTACTGCAGATCACTTCTAGTACCTATGTCAATGTTTCATGCAACCCTTAAAATGCATCAAATCCATCGTTCACTAGAAAAAAGCTCACTTTTAATAATTACCTTCATCTTCAACAGCTTAACACATCTACAGCAGAGCAGGAGACAAAATCTTAGGTTGCCACAGTAGACAAAACTGGTTCATCACAGCTCATGTTAAGAGTTGTTCAGCCTACTGGGTACTTTCCAGTGTCCTGGCAGACGTATTTATTTAGGTGTCAAGCTTTTATCCTTAGATACAACACTCCATGTACTTCAGGGTTTCCACATATAACAGCAGGTACATAGTGGATGCACATGATAAGAAACCAGACTGAGATACAGCACCCAATAGATGTGCAAGTTGTGAAGAATGAGAACCTGTCTCACACAATGTGAGCACACCTAATAATGTTCAGAAGTCAAGCAATCCCAGATGCGGAAGAGTTGGTGAGTGCTGTAAATATGCATTCAATCAATCACTCACTCACTCACTCAATCAATCAATCACTCACTCAATCAATCAATCAGTAAAAAAAATCAGTAGCCTTACTCCATACTATGCTATTTTTTGTACAAAAAATGTTTTGATTGATATCAATTATTTGAAGCCATTTTTAATCAGCCACAAAGCTGATAATATTGATGTTACACCACAAAGTGAAAACCTTACTGAAACAGGAATGTCTTAACTTTCTGCCTAATGACAGCCAGCCTAAAGGAGGAACCTGCCTATATTGAAATACCGTATATCCTAATTTCAGGATAAGGATATTCTATAGCTTAACATTGAAAGTTGGATAGGAATGGGCTGTAATTCAAAATTTAAACCTCTGGACAGAACAGCCAATTTAATTTCTGACTTCCCTTCGCTACTCTCAGTTCAGCCAGTGAGTAACCTTGTGGGCTATTCAGCCCCCCCTTTTCAGCATCACTGTGGAATCTAGGTCATGCTTATTTAGTGTGCATTAAGCAGCGGAAATTTTAGTGACTTTAAAAAAAGGAACTGTTAAGGGTAAATCTTGTTTTTCCAGTTCTGCAAACTATGTTGAGAAATAGGACCTAGTCACCTGTACATGTGAAATGAATACAAAACTGTCAGTTGTATTGATTTTTAGTCATCCTGAGACAGAGAGTACTCTTTAACTCACACTTTCCAGAACACAGTCATCTATGGACTTACACAAGAGCTACTTACTGGCTAATATTGAAATTTCTAGGAAGAACACACCATTATACACATGTGTCGGGGATTAGTTTGTACAAACCTCGTTTCCACATGATTAGAAATAAAATGAAGGAGGAGAGGACTTGTGCACACAATGACCAATGTACATTTTAATATGTGGGGTTGGGAAGACAATAAGGGCATGATCCTGTTGCCAGCCCAGGAGTGTCACAGGAGTGGCGTAAAGAATTTTTGCACCACTCTCCCAGGGGATGGGCTGGTGCAAAGGACTGTGCTGGCATCCCTGTGTCACCTTGGGCCCCAGAAAATGATGAGTGCTGGCCAGTCTCAGGGAACAAGGAAAAGGCAGGAGGCATTTCAGCAAAGGGGAGGAAGGTGAAGGTCTGGTATAGAGGGCTGAGGCACTGTTTATGCCTGAACTTATCATCTGAAGTTTGCCAGTGCAAAAACACCAAAAGCTGTGTGAGGAGAGACCTTGATACTGTACAGAGTGAGTGTGTGAAGTTAAGGAAGTCAGCTACAGCTGAGTCTCTATGCTGAGGAAACCAGCCAGAGATGAAAAGATCAGATGTTTAAATGATCCATCTCAGAATGTAGGACATTCTTGAAATAGAGAACCTCTTTGTGAATTGTAAAACTCTCTTCAGGGTTAGATTTGCCTGCTCATATAAACCTCTATGAATAAAGTCAGAGGAGAAATCCAATGATTAGAAAGATGGTATATAAATACCTGTGTTTGTTTCATTTGTGGAGGGCAGGACCAAGGGCAGCTGGTCGGAGAGTGAGCACTTTTGCCAGATCCAAGCCCCATTCTGGGTAGCCTGCAGCTGTCCAGAGCTGCTTGGATCTGTGCCACCAAAACTGGTGTCGCAAATCCAAATAGAACCATTGGGGCTGCTAGGGTAACAGGAAAAGTTGTTCTGTAGTAGCACAGCAGAAGCACCAATCTTGTACTGGATACAGCAAAATCATGCTGGCCTGCCAGTTCCAGTGCAAGTTAATATTGTGCAGCCCATGTAGTAACCAAACCAGTCCATTGCCTACAGTAAAACTGGATGAATTGTGGACTAGCATCCATGAGCAAGATTTGAGGAGACAGCAGCAGATTTGAGAAGGGCACCCATTGCTGTCTGCCTGCTTGCCTCCATTGAAAGGAAGAAGAAATGTGGTGAGGACTGTTGGACTAGATTGCTGGAACATTGATGTGTGGGAGGAACAAACTCATCTTTGAGTAAGGGGGCTGTATTCGGCATGCTG
Organism: Cryptoblepharus egeriae; assembly: GCA_030015325.1. Lineage (NCBI taxonomy): Eukaryota > Metazoa > Chordata > Lepidosauria > Squamata > Scincidae > Cryptoblepharus > Cryptoblepharus egeriae. The sequence goes on from JAREYC010000006.1 coordinate 53,351,701, forward strand.
CGTCCGGTGTTAGTGGTCTTGGTCCAGCCCTGAGCATATCCTATGGTAACTGGAAGAAATAACACATAGGCAGCCCAATCCTAGCTGATTCTGGAGGAGTGGGATCCTCTGGACTAGACCCATACTATATCCAGTGCTGAGAAGGAGCAAGCTGGAGGTCTCCACAGAGAGCAAGCTGGAGGTCTCCACAAAGTCTCCTTGAGGTACGTTGACATTTGATGCTCAGGGAAAGCCTCATCATGTGCAGCAGCAGCTTATCCACTCTTTTCTAGGCCTGATCCAGCCATCTTCAACATCTCCCTGTCCTGTTACAATCTTCCTCAGCACCATTCTGTTCTGCCCTTCTCCTGCCCTCATCAACCCTGTGCTGCTTAGCAGGCTCTTCCCTGCTCTGTCATCTGCTCCCAAACAGATCTTGTTCCCGTGGGATGGCACAATACCTTCCCAATGATGCTCCTTCATGCAGAGTCATTAAATTGTGTGGTAGGTCCCCTTTCAATGCTCTGTAGAAAAACTGGGGCTGCAATCCTAAGCCTCAGTTAGGCTGGCGTATGTCCTGTGCCTTTTGGTGTTGAAAAGGACCATAAGGCACTTCTGCACCATTTTTGGAAAGGCAGAGAGGTTCAGGCCAGTGGACAGGTATGTTCCCACCATAGGAACAGGGAGTGGATGAGCTGTGCCAGCCTAAATTGGTTAGGATTGCATTATGGAATTAACAAAAGAAAATCAGAAATTAAATTGGCCTTCCTCTGCAGTTTAAATTTAGAAGAAGAGACGGCATTTGAATAATTATTCAGGGTTGGTTTTTCTGTTTTGATCTCTGTCTTGTGTTGATTTCCAAGACATATTATTAAATTTTTCCCCAAAAGGAAACATTGGCTGTATTAAAAATAAAATGTGACATATATGAGGAAGGATTTGATGATGCTGTAGGACTGCCTCCTATGAAAAATCAGGAAATCAGCTCCCTTGTCCCTCTGCCTAGAATGAAGTTCTGCCTAGAAAGGAGAGGGTCAGGATTTCATTTCAGGGGTGTCATGAAAAGCTGGGTCCTTCCATCTTGGAATCTGGCAGTGGGCATTGCCAACTTGGAAGGGGGCACTCTCAAGCTGCCTTCCTGGGAGTACGTTTCATTGAGTACAATGGTAGACATGGTGGAGCTCTGGCATCCCAGTGAAGACACTTCCTGTTTCAGTCATCACTACTAGGGTGTCCCGGACAGATTGCCATTCTCAGAAAGGGGGTCCTTGGCTGAAATGCTTGAGAATCACTGTCTTGGTAGAATTGAGTGGGAAAGAGAGGGAGAAGGGAGGAGCAGGACCAAGTAGGGAGCAGAGATGGCAGCAAGCTCTACCTGGCGTCACATCCTGACCCACTACCAGGTTGGAAAACTCAACATGGGTCTCCTCAGTGGTGCTTCCTCAATGGTGGATGCAGATCCAAGGAGACCCATTGGAGCTGCCTGACTGCAACAGAGAACTTTTGTTTTCTTACTCTGAAGAGACCTGGCCCAGCAGGTGCAGCTCAACAAAGTTGATGTATTATCAACTTTGCACAATAAACAAAGTTGAATATTGCTTTAAGTTTTGCAAGTGACACAGAATTGTCAAAATATTCCAGTTACTCAAAACAATCCAGTTAGGAAAATAAAAGGATGCAGTCAATGGCAATCTGAAAAAAACTTCCATTTAGACTTTTCAGTGAATCATATCTGGAACACATACCCTACAATCCTAACTACGGGTGCACGTAAGAACTTTACGTGCACCCGTAGTTACTGCACCATCTAGTGAAAACCTATGGGAAATTCATATTGCAATCCAGAGTAATTTGTTCTTACACCAGAGGAAGGACTCCCCGTAGTTACTCTGGATTGCGCCCTTAGTTAAATACTGGGGGGAGGGGGTATACTACAGTGAACGCAAAACAAAAAATTAATGAAATAAGGAAGAAAATTTACTAGTGACACCAGTGATTAGTACATACTGTTAAATATCACATCTCTCAGCATTTAGGATGTTTACCTTTGCAACTTCCGCAGCTTAGGCGACAAGGATAGATCAAATGGAGTCACATTCCTGCTCTCAAGCACAGATTGCAAATGCTTGTGCGTATTTGCATCCACCCCAAACTGCATCCTCTTTCACACATCAGGAAGCCAGAACAAATGGCACATTTTTTACAAAGCATTTTTTGGAAGGCGGCAACTGATACAATTAGGAAAGCAACACTGAACTAAATGATGTTTTTCATTGCATGAATGATATTCATGATTTTATATCTTTTGGCAGTCTTTTGACTGGTGATGCAGCACTCATTCCCTCATTCCTGTTTGTGTAAGTGCTCACTCACAGACACCGATATTTGGAGCCCAGCTTGCTTGTGGCAGCAGGTTATACATAAATCTACAAAGTATCCAACTGCCAGCATTTGTAAGGTGGGTTGGATGGCAATCTGCTGCACTGCAATCTGTGCCAACGGAATGATTCAGAGGACAGTTTTGCCAGGTGCGGCCAACTTATTCACATGATATCTCAAAAGCATCTACTGCTCAAAATATTTTTATTTTCCATGGGATTGTCCTGCAAGACCTCACAGTGCTGTTTCAGAGCTTACAGGAACTCTCTACATTTCAAAAACATGTTCAAGCCCAAGGGTGTCCAAACGTTTTGGCAGGAGGGCCATATCATCTTTCTGAGACTGTCAGGGGCCCAGAGAAAAATGAATTAATTTATATTTCAAATTTGAATAAATTTACATAAATTAATATATTAGAGATGGAACTTAATATGAATGAATCAATGAATGAATCAATGAATTCAAATCAGTTCATAAACACTTTCAGACACACACAGAGAGGGGGTGCATGCAGCCTCCCCAGCCCTTAGAATACCTCCTAAAGGATTACAGGGCTCATTCGCAGGCCTCATTGGGGTTTGTTGCACGCTGCATGGAGGCATCTGGCCCCTAGGCCAGGATTTGGACATCCCTACTAGTCTCCTCCTCCTCTCTTCTCCTCCACACTTCCTCTTCTGGTCTGTTGCCATTTTCTCTTTTGGTTCCAGGTGTGAGGTTAGAAGAAGAAATAATGGAGATGGGTGCCCATTACCACTTCATTCAGCTTGATCAGAGGTGTATCTTTTAATGTGGCATGAGATGTCTCATGCCATGGGTGCATACACCCAGTCTGATATTTACTTGTAACATTAGCTAAAAGGTGAGTTTCAGGTGTTTTGATGGGGCAAAATTTCAGTCCTTACTGTGGGCACCATTTTGCCTAGCTATGCCTCTGAGCTTGATAGATGAGTTGTCCTTTCTGGGAGCTCTTTCCTGGCAGTATCTCCTGAGGCTCAGAAAATCTCTAGAACATTAGAAGTGCAAGGTGTTGGGACTGGACACAAAACATTATCCAGCCTCTGTGCAAGGCTCTTTGGATTCCAGCCAAAATGACTTGGAAAGTCTGAGTTGTTGTTTTTTTTTGTCATGACACAGCTTTTTGTGTTAGTTGCTTGATGTCATGAAGAGAATAGTAATCTGACCACAGGTGCAAAATATGGTTTTGCAACACAACTCATTTATGCAATAGGTAGCATTAAACACTTTGATGTGGTACAACAAGATTACAGGTCTTTCATACTATGGTCTGTAAAACCATCACACCAGCTTTTTGAGGAATTACTATGTTTTGCCATTTCTAGCATATAAACACTTATTTCTTGAGAGAATGATCTTTATCTGAGCCATGTTGTGTGTGTTTTTTAAGTATGAGCTTTAAACTGTTAATATTCATAGCTGCTTTGCCATTTTAAGTAGATAAAAAATATTGACTTTTGAGATATCTGATAATATAGATTTGCACTTTGAAGCTGAAGAAATTAATGTATCTTTTAAAGATTCATGAAACAGAAGGGAATTGCCATGTCCGAAGAAGAAGTGTTTGGTGTTTGCCATGGATGGGCGACTGAACTTGAAAGTCTTGACTTGAAATTTCTGGTGAAATGCAAACTTGCATTTCTGGTGACTTGTGCAGACTCGAGTTATGCTTGTTTGAAACTGGAAGTGACTTGAAACTGGATGACTTTTTCTCAGCTAGATGTCACTCCACTTGATCTCTCCCTCCCTCCCTCCCTCCTTCTTCTTACTTGTGTGCTTACTTCTTTTCGTGGCTTCCAAAGGACTTTGTGGATGAGCCAGAAGCTGCATTCAAACCAGCATGGGCAATAGACTTGGAAATGGGAGATTGATTGGCTCCAGAAGACAGGGCGGCAGGGAGGAGGAAGGCCTGCCTTCCTCTTCCTGCCTTCTAAGAGGAAGGCCTGCCTTCCTCTTCCACTTCTATCCCACCACTGCTCTAAACTACCAATAGTAAAAATAATTTAAAACTGTATTTTAAAAAAAACACGTATTGTTGGCTGCAAGTAATATCACTTCACTGAGTCCTAAAATCTTTATTGGGCTCATGTTAATTCTGTTGTGATGGAGGAGCAGACATAAACTTCCTTCCTGCCTGCCTTTCTACCTACCTACTTACCTACCTACCAACATTGTAAGGGAAGGTGGGAGAACTAACAGTCCAAACCTAGGCCTCCCAGTGCCCTGAGGGACAGTGGCACCAGATTGATAATTGCTGTATTCCATCAGAGCCAGGAAACCACAGCAGCCTTTTATGATTCTGAGTAATCAAAGAATCCATGATGGGGGTTAGAAGGTTCCAAAATATGGGGAAACCAGAACTTTTTTGTTACAACCAGGTAGATGTCAATTAGGCATAATAACGGGTGCCTCAAGCAGATGCCAAATCATATAGACCTCCAGTTTGTGTAATTCTTCCCACATCATATACAATATTATCTTCAAGGCTTTCAGCAGTACTGGTACAGGTTTTTTGGGACCCTGGAGAAAAGGCTTGTACTCCTTGCCCCTTTCACAGCACGCTTAGCCACCAAAGCCCACTTCTTGGAGGTGACAGGTAGTGTAGATTTTTTATCTAGTCACATTTTCTGCCTTAGAACTCCTCAAAACTGTTGCCATCATTTCCTACTCAAGGTTGATTCTTCCCTTAGGCACTAGAATACAGGTCTCTTGATGTCTTATGGCCCTGAGGCATCTAGTGGACCACTGTGAAACACAGATGCTGGACTAGATGGACCTTTGGCTTGATCCTTTATATTAATTTCTGGCATCTGAAAAGCATTCTGGCATCCGGAATCTAAATTTGTGCCATACTATGTAGGGCTGGACCACTTCTGGACAACTAAAAAGCTGCAAATGTTCAATTACTGTATATGTTAAAGTTTTAAAATTATAAAAATTAATTCCTCATCAGTGATTTCTGCTCTAGGTACCAATCTGTCTTCTGCTCTGGATACCAGACTAGGTGCTGAAAACTACCAAGGCTCATTACATTGGAGAGCTGCATTGAACAACAAGACCACTAACTTTAGCATCTTGGGGTTGGCCCTTCCAGAAGGAGAAGGAGCTGGTTTGCATTGGAAGTGGTGGGGCAATAAACAGATGCTTGCCACATATCCTTTACTCCACTTCCATGTACAGACCTGGCTTTCATCCCAGCCTCTTAAGAAGATCAGAACAAGAGCCTCCACTGGATCAGGCCAAAGCCCCATCTTGTCCAGCTTCCTGTATCAAACAGCAGCACACCAGATGCTTCTGGGATCACATATGATACCTGCATCCAATGCCCCCCGTATCTGGCATTTTGAGGTTTACCACCTCTGCGGCTGTGCATATTCTTGCTGTGTTTGATAACTAAGCAGTAAATGCATACAAGGATCACAATAACACTCCCCTCCTTTCCTGCTTCTCTTGAAGAGCCTGCACAGGGGAAGGAGCAAGGCTAATCTGGCTCCCTCATCTTCCTCCACCAGGCTCTTTTGAGAAGAGGACAAGGGGCCAGAATGCTCCAGATCAAGGTCTGGAACATAGTGATTCTGTCTCCCCATCCTGTGCTGAGATTGCTCCCAGTGCACTCTGTTTCCTGATTTGTTTAAATTGCTCCATGGAAGAAGGGCAAGATTGATCTTTCCTCTGTAGAGACTCTTTAAAGTCTGTATTTCTTCCTTGATTCAATGAGGAAGGAGCCAGGTAAGAGGTGTGGGGGCTAAGGTGGTGGTGGTGGTGCCAACGGAAGAATGACAATGTGATTGGCCTGCCTAATAGTTTCAGCTGGCCCTGTAGTAGCCTCTGATAATTAGAGATAAGATATATACCTAAGAGCTTTCAGGTTTAAATCAGGTATTGTCAGCTCTGACTCTGACCAACTAATAATAACAAGCTTGTCTCCTCTCATCCCTTCCATAAGTCATTTGTGGTAAGGAGAAGCACATGTGCATGAACTCACTCTTCCAGATACAGAAGTACACAGAACTAGGCAGTGTTCACTAATCCATGTTTTGGATGCCCCCCTCACTCAGCATTTTACACAGTGAAGAAAGGGACAAAACTCCTGTGCTGACCTGAGGGTGTCACAAAAGTGTTGTAACCTCCCTTACTTCTGGGGAAGTTAGGTCAGTGCACAGACATGCACTGCTTTCCCACACCACCATGGGTACACAGAGCAGGTTGGTGGAAGAATCATCGACACTGTAGTCCATTATGAGCACAATCCAAACCTTGTCTACTCAAAAGTAAGCCCCATTGTTGTCAGTGGGTCTTACTCCCAGGAAAGTGTCTTTAGGATTGCATCCTATGTCTTATATATACCAGGACTGCAAGAAAACACCTTAAGTGTGCCTCAACTAGAAGAAGTTTGATGTGAGGTTTAAAGAACATCATAAGGAGACAAATGCATAAGGGGAAATGTATATAAGGGGACAAATGCACCATTTTCAAGGACAATAAAATTGTTGCACAAGCTTTTTTGCAGGATGGTGTGGTATATGCTTTAGACCTGGGGCATGACAGAGTAATGTCTGTAAAGGAAAGCAGTGACCAAAAGAGTAGTGCCCTGTGGCACCGAAGACTTGGACACCAAGACACAAATGCCATCCTGGACTTTCAGAGAAAAAAGAATGCCTAAGCAAACAGCCAGGGTGGAGGGAAATGCTCCTGAACCACAGAAGGGGATGCTCTGTGTTCATCACTCTGCTGAGTTGATTCACCTTCCAACAAATTTAAACATTCTGTTGCTTATTAAATTTAAAAGTATTACATAAATTTTATTACAAGAAGGCTACATGCTTCCTACTCACAAGGAAAAGGAAGACAATGAAAATTTTTTTCCCCAGGACATGAGGTTAAAAAAGAGGACATGTCTTGGAAAAAGAGTACATATAGTCATCCTGCAGATGCAGGTCTCAGAAATCATTTTGAAAACACAACATTTTTTAATCTATCTAGTGGCAGCAAACAACAGCAAAAAGGCTTCAACCAGGCATCCCTTTCAACAAACCTTTATTGGCATATACTAAATTTGAACAAACAAATATTATACAAACAATGCACCAATAGCAAGATAAAAAACCAGGCATCCCAGTCTTGCAGATGGCAACAGCGTGCACTGTACATAACGGGGGTTTTCCTAGTGGGCTGTGTTTCTATGTGCAATTTTAATTAAGACACCTTTTTAAAAGGACTGTTTGCAGTTAATTAGAGCCACGAGTTCCTTTGAATTGAGATGTGGCTGTATTTTCAATGTGTACAAAACAACTCACATCACCCTCTATTTTTTTGTTTGGGAGAAAAAAATAATAATAACAAGAGTCGTGTGGGCATTATTACATGTTCCAGCTCAAGAGAAAACCAATGCCTTTCTTTTGCAGCACGTAGAACTGTCAGCAGGCTTCCACTAAGTGAGCAGCTTGGAAAGAAAAAAAAATACAATGTTAACATACAGTTTCTAATAAAGTACAAATGAATATCTCAAGAATTATTCTGGAAGATTCCTCCATTCCTCTTCGAAATGCAAAAGTATGGCAGTTCCCACCTTACACCTGCCCCACTTCAATCATCTATCCCAGACACCATTATATAATCAAACAAGCTCTCTTTTCACCTAAGTATCCAGAAATAATTTTGAGAACATCGATACGCAGCATCTTGAATTTGGGAGGAAAGCTTCACAAGTACTGTCAGGGTGCAATCCTAACTAATTTTCCAGTACAAAGTAAGGGTGATTCATCTCCAAGGTAAGAGTACAAACCTTTGCTTACGTTGAGGAGGCCTCTGTGACTGCCACCCATCTGCAGGATGCAGTGTAGTGTTGATTAGGATATGTGGCTATATGGCTGTGGCTCTCTAGCATTATAGTTGACTGGTCAAGATGGTTACATTTCTGTTTTGTGATTGCCTGTTCTCACTATCCTAGCAACATATGGCAAACAATTTTCAATCTGCCCACTTCTTTTCAATCTGCATGTCCATGAAAAAGGTTGTTTGGCCCAGTATGACAGCGAGCAGATCCTGATTCTCCTAACTCAATTCAGGCCATTTGGTTTGATCCCATATGCTCGTTAATTAGCAATGGAGAGCTGCTCGGTGCTTAAAAAAGCAATGGCAAGTTCTTTTTTAGTGCAGGATTTCCTAATAGCCTTGACATTATTTTTGCGGAAGCTGTCTTCCATCCACCCACTTAGGACAGGAAATATCCCCAGCATGTTATCCCATCCTTCAACTTGTAGTCCTTCAAGCAGATGGAAACCAGGGAGAGAGGGAGGGAGGAAGTAACTCTTTAATTTCAAATTATTCTGCTGACTCTGGAACATAAGCATGCCTCATAAAGCAAAGAGACATGCTTTCTCATTGCGGTTCAGTATTACTAGTTATTTAGCACATGTTGGCTTTCTGGTTATACTATAGTCTGTTTTGGGATTCTTGGTTACACCACCATCTTAGTTTGACTCAAAAGTATTAAGTGCTGTGAGGAAAATGATGTCTTAATTGGTCTAAGTGCTATGAAATAATGTTCCGCATGAGCTGGAAATGATGTTGCAATGTGGTCTGTTTACTAATGCATTAAGAACCCCAAAGTTGCTGACTCCAATGTCTTCCTGTCACCTCCAAAGTCAAGCTCACATACTCACTTTCAAGAGCTTGGCAACCCAGTAGTTCAGTTATATCATGATGATATCATTGCCGAATGTCTGGCCCCTTTGCCCAAAAAAGGTTTCTGATTTCTGTTTTAAGGTCTTATCTTCATCACTTGCTACATAATGCAGGTTAGTACTTCTAGATTCTGTATATATGGTTGCCACGTGTCCAGTGATGGGCCCAGCCTCGCCTAACAAAGGGTTCTCTGGAAGTCAGCGGGGCCAGGCTGGGTCAGTGGGTGGGGCCGAGGTCAGGGGCTGGGGCCAGCGAGAATTTAAAGGGGATTTTTTTTAAATTTTAAAAATTTTAAAAATTAAGCATGCAGCTTACTTCTGAGTAGACCTGCTTAGGATGGTGCTCTGAGGCTGCAGTCCTGTCCACTCCATCCTGGGAGTAAGCCCCATTGACTAGCATGCGGCTTACTTCTGAGTAGACCTGCTTAGGATGATGCTCTGAACTGCAGTCCTGTCCACTCCGCCATGGGAGTAAGCCCCATTGACTAGCATGCGGCTTACTTCTGAGTAGACCTGCTTGGGATGATGCTCTGAGGCTGCCATCCCCTCCACACTTTCCTGGGAGTAAGCTCCATTGACTAGCATGCGGCTTACTTCTGAGTAAACCTGCTTAGGATGATGCTCTGAGGCTGCCATCCCCTCCACACTTTCCTGGGAGTAAGCCCCATTGACTAGCATGCAGCTTACTTCTGAGTAGACCTGCTTGGGATGATGCTCTGAGGCTGCAGCAGCCAGCCAGGCCCCTTTAACTTTTGAAATTTGCCGCTCCTAGCGGCAGTCCAGTGAAGCGCCCCAGAAGCCTCAGAGGCTTACTTCTGAGTAGACCTGCTTAGGATAATGCTCTGAGGCTGCCATCCCCTCCACACTTTCCTGGGAGTAAGCCCCATTGACTAGCGTGCGGTTTACTTCTGAGTAGACCTGCTTAGGATGGTGCTCTGAGGTTGCAGCAGCCAGCCGGGCACCTTTAACTTTTTAAATTTGCTGCTCCTAGCAGCAGTCCAGGGAAGTGCCCCAGAAGCCTCAGCGGCTTGGGAAAGTATAGTGGCTGGGGAAAGAATAGCGCTGAGGCTTTTGGGGCGCTTCCCTGGACTGCTGCTAGGAGTGGCAAATTTGAAAATGAAATGTGCCCAGCTGGTTGCTGCTGCGCGCAGCGCCAGCAAACCAGTTTGGCCGATTTTGGGGGGCCCCCGCAGCCACCGGTTTGGTAGCGGTGGGGAAATGGGAACTACTGGTTCCCAAGAACCGGTTCGAACTGGCCTGGGCCCACCAGTGCATGTGTCCATGAAAACTGGGTCTGTCCCTGTTTTCAGGGATTGTGTTCACATATTGGCAAGTTAGACAGGAGATCCTGTTCCAGATTTGTGGAAGAGAATTATGGCAACCCTATGTATATAGCTTTAGAACGGTATTCAAATGGAATGGAAATTCTTTAGATGTGCCAGCTGCCCTCCATGTAAAATGAAAGCCTCTCTCCCTTTCTTTTCCTTAGCTTGGATTTGAACAATTGTCAACATCCCTTCCCAATAGTAACCATAATGGGAACTTTTAAAAAGTTGCATTATAAACTCAGAAGTAACTCAGAAATTCAGTCTCACTGAATTCAATAAGACTTAAATGTGTAAATGTGTTTAGGATTCCAAGTAAATGTGTTTAGGATTCCAGCCTGATAATACCGTATTTTCTTGAATCTAATGCACCATCGAATCTAATGCTCACCCTATACTTATAATCAAAATACCCCATTTACATGAATATAATTCACCATCAAATCTAATGTGCACCCTGATTTTGAAGGCTAAATTCAGCTGAAAAGGTGAGCATTAGAGCATTGGATATTAAATACAGTATATCCTGCTGAACTCAGTGGGGATTACTTCTAAGTAGTGGTGCATAGGACTCTGTTGTGACTCCGGTAATTTTTGTAGTTCAGATAGGGCCTTATTGGCAACCATTTCATCCTGCTTTCCCTTCCCTCCTCCTCTCCCTTTCTTCTTCTTCTTTTTTTATTTTATTTTATTTTGGCAAGTGGCACATCTGGTTCTAAATCCAATTGTTTCACTGAGTGACAGTTGGCGGAACTTCATGGCTGATTTTCATTACAAAGAAACTTTTGTTTGGTGTTCCTCCCCAGTTAACAGATGAGAGGCAGTGACATGCAGAAAGCCACAATGGAGGAGCGCAGCAGAACGATTCCCAGGGTTATTCCTTTGTTGCCATTGTGTTGCTAAAATAAGCTTTGCCTTTTACAGAAAAAATTACTGATGCTTTTTATGTGAATGTTCACAGAATATTTTATTTATTCAATTGCCGTGCGCACTGATAGGCTTGCAGCACACAGCTGTAGAGAACATTTGGATGATAATATTTTACACCTACACTCAAAGTCACACCTTTCATACCAGAAATATGAGGCACCCGAAGCAGATGGAATATGTGTCATAGAGGACAATTTCCCTTAGAGGGTATGTCCATAATTGGAAAGAATCAACGGGGGCAACAGAACCTCACAGATTCAATCACAGGAACCTGGTTGGAACCTAGCTAAATATCAGAGTCTTTCAATCTGCATAGTGTTCTCTTCCTTTAATGCACCCACTCGCACCTGAGCAATGGTTGTTTCACCATGTTTGTGTTGCTTCTGCTTAGTAGTCATTGATGTATGATGCCTGGCAATTTATGCCTTAGCCCTCTTAAGATTCATTCAAAATAAATATCCACAGGGGTAATTAGGATAGAATTGTGCTCATAGACTTGTAGTTTATCACGGCACAAGTTTTGGGAGAATAGTGGTGCTTGCTTTAGATGATGAAATTGATTTTGTATGTATTTGTCAGACGCTTTGATGGAAGCTCTTTTTCCACCCCATTTGACTGTTGGTGAGTATCCCACTGCTTGTCTATGTGGAAACTTTGGAGCTAAAGACCCTCTCATCTGGAATCATAAGGACATCCTGAGGTGCGGGAGAGTGTACTTGACCTTTCAGAAAGGGCTCATACTGCTGACTTCTCTTTTCCACCAGACTAATAAAAACTCTAGTGCCGTTATGACAATCTGCGCAGCATGTGGCAAGATGAATAGTAAATGAAGGCGAAAAAACAACCATCATATTTATTATGTTTATTGGCCTTGACTTTTAAAATGATTCCTCTTTCAAGAAGCCACAGATAGTTACATAAGGCAACTTCCTCATTGTGGAAACCACATTATTGGACATATGGGTTGAATTCATAAGGAAAGGCACAAGAACTCTCCTTAAAGTACTTTTGCACAGCTGAACTTACAACCTCAACATCCCCATTTCTTGCATTTAGGTTTCACCTTCTTCTACTCTGGAACCCAACCTTGTGCATATGGAATTCCAAAGTCATCACTAATCCAGAACTGACCAGGCCTATGTCTGTTTAGCTTCAACAAAGTGGCTGCATCATAATATCTTTAGACCATTAGTTCCCAAACTGTGGATTAGGAACTATTGGTGAGTTGTAATCACTTTTAAAACCGACACTCTGACACTTTAAAAACTAAAATTTACCGCCATTTTCAGTCACTGTGCTGTGAACAGTCTGCAGGTGGTCACAGGACTTTTGGGGAGACTCATTTAATAATAGGACATATAAGGGATTTGAATCCCCTACCCACCCATGAGCCTGGTGTGCCTTATCAATAGTAAAAAAAAATGGTGTGTCTTGACAATATTAGCACCTTGTTAGTGCAGAAAGAGAGGAAAATGGTTAAAAATCACTGTGCTATTAGTACCTACCTAACTATATTAGATGAAATAATAATAATAATAATAATAATAATAATAATAATAATAATAATAATAATAACAACAACAATAGTAGTAGTAGTAGTAGTAGTAGTAATAGTTTCAATTTACCAGCCACTCAATCCTCTGTTTTTATCATTTTTAGAATGGTGGGAGGGGGCTGCCTTCTTGATAATTTATTGAGCAATTCTGGTAGTTTATGTTTCCCTTTCCCTGGCCTCTGATAAGAGCCAAGGCATGGCAGCCTACCTGCAAATTAATCTACACTTGTGGCCCAATTGACTAGCTTCAGAGACAAGTTTCATGACTTTGACCCACTAGTGGTTTCTGACCCACAGTTTGGGAACTACTGACCTAGGATGTTGAAAGTTCTAGGAAAGCTCACAAATACTGTGTTGCAAGAGATTATACATGTCATAGTAGGAATGACACACCATATACCATGGGAAATTTACACAGTGAAGCACGACATAATGATTACTGTGGAGAGCAGTCATCAGACAGGATGGGAATTACATGCATAACCCTTGACAAATCAATGGAAAGAAGAAAGTTTTCATTTGGAAATGGTTGTCTGGTCACCACTTGGGCACCAGACTAAGGGCACAATCCAGAGTTAGGGCAGTGAGGAACTCCCTAGCTGGGCTGCCCCAACTATTCTGAATCCAGAACAGAAAGTTATCCCTGTATCCAGAGAGTAAGGAAGTTTGGGCTGCCCTCATTGCTCCAGAGCATGCTAAGTAGGCAGCAAGTACGTGACACCTGGGGAGGGCTTGCTCCTGAGACCCCCCTCAGATCACACTGAACAAGGAACAGTTGTAGTGCCTGCTTTATATGGAAACTCATAAGTTACTAACAACCAAAAACAGCTGCAGCATGAGAATGCAATACAGCAGTACCTCTAGTGGAGGGTGGATGCTTGGAGTGGCCTGCTGTACTGCCAGGTTAGTGGGCTGTTAGTGGGCTGCATAGTTGTTCCATATCCTGAGGTTGAGAGGCAAGGGTTGCAGATAGGCTGGCTAAGAACTCAGTTTTTTTGTCAACACTGTCATTCTTACTCTGCCTTATCATGGACCCCTATGGTCTACTCATTGCTATACCTGCTCCTGAGGTGGTATAACTCTGAGGAGCTGGAAGAGGGCATTTCTGCCTTGGAAACAGGCTTTGGATACAGAGTAACTGCTCTGCCCTAGGCAATGCTAAACATGCCCTCAACTTGCCTCTCCTAAACTGTGTAGGCTGGCCCAGTTCCACCTGTGTCCACCTTAGGCTGCTCCAAACCTTTTCCAGAATAACTAGGGTGGCCCATCTTGCATTTGTGCCAGAGCAGTGATTGATAGGGCAGCCCAAGCGTTGTGGGTTGTGCCCTAACTCTTTGTTCAGCCTCTGTTAATTACTGGTCCAAGGGAGGAAGAAACTGATTTGATTGTCAGTCTGAAGCCAGCTGACGTGGTCACCTCAAGTAGTGAAGTGGCAATGGGAAGAAAAACAAATCTGTATCTTCTACTCAGCACCAGCCTACCCATGACACTAACTGAAAGTCTGATGCCAAGCAGAACTTGGAGGAGGGGGAAGCAGCAAATTAAAATATCAGAGGGGTGTCCTGCCTTCTGTAACTGCCTATTGTCTCCCTTGGCTTGCTGTCCATCCAGCTACTTTATTTAGCTTTTGGATCTTCTTATATGCACAATCCACTTTTTGTTTATTGAATTTTGGATAGATGCAGAGGATGGAAGAAGCACTGAACCTCCCCATAACAGGACTGGGCTCCAGATCTCTGTAATCCACTCTCCTTACTCACACCTAGCAAGGAAAAGACAAGGAAGAGGACAACAACACAGTGAGGAGTTCCATAATTGGGTGAAACCTGGAAGTAGGTTGTGACCACATTATGGAGCCCACTCTGAAGCACAAGGAGGCCTGTAGTGTGGTCTGTAGACTTCCTTTGCCCTGTAGACTTTCTTTCCTGGCATGCTGTTGTGACTCCTGGTAAGTGAAAAAAATACTGCTTTTCACAGCAACAACACAGTCTTGAAGATGTCATGGCCACCTCCGTCTCACTTCCACACCAACTTACAGAGGTTCAAACTCTCTGAGGTGAAACAGCATTTGACATGCTGCCTCAAAAACAAAAATGTTTTGGATTGGCCCTGTTTGAGGTGGCCAAGAACCTCTTCCTCAACTCTTAACTGGGCTGTTGGGCAAGTGCAGTGGTCTCATCTCTCATTACATGGAACTGAGCAGACAAAACTGCAAGCCCTGGGTATAAGAAGTCAAGAAGTGAGAACATTTGAGCATGGAGGTTAAGCATGGATTTTTAGGTTTTGAGGGGTATGTAGGAGCCCGTGAGTGGCTGTGCAGAAAATTGCTGTTGATGTGCTGGAGAGAGGCGTCTAGTCAATTTCATGATGCATGGAAGAGGCCAAGGGGCATGGCAATGATAACTCTCAGAATCTAATGTGGTGTCCTGGAGATACTGCGACTGCTCACTGTAGTATCAGACAGAGTGATAATTCTGTGCTATAGACAGGATATGCAGCTATCTAGTCTCGTATGACAGATGATGTTTAAAATCTCCCTTAGGGCTATTTTCTCAAGGAACATTTACATCAGTTTTTTACTTTCCCGTGATGATCTCACTTGAAGGGATGGGGTGTGTGTCAACATTTCTAGACTCTGAGAAATACCACACCCAGCATTTTCTAGCATCAGAAAGACCACCTTCAAAAAAGAGAGCTTCTGCTGAACAAAGATGGCAATTACCTGTGAATACGTTGCATATTTAAGATTGCAGAGAAATAACACAACCACCATATCATTCAATCATCAGATTTTTAAGAGATGTCATTTGAACAAAAATGTATTTTGAACTTTAGAACATGCCACACTCACAAGAGTTAAAGGTTTTTATAATTCAGAGAAGCTTCCTAATACCAAATTGGACCACTGGTCCATGTAAGACCACTTTGTCAACACCAGAATAGCAATCATAAAATTAAAGTAGAAATTACAAAAAGAGCTGTAGACATAAGACTGCCCAGCATAAAAAGGGTAAAAGAGTACAACATACCTTACAATCCAGAGTAACTATGGGAGCACATAAGAGACATTACGTGTACCTGTAGTTACTGTGCCACCTAGTGAAAACCTATGGGAAATTCATATTGCAATCCAGAGCAGATTGTTCTTACACCAGAGCAAGGACTCCCCGTAGTTACTCTGGATTGTGCCCATAATCTCTGTCATATTGACCAACTCGGTACAGTCTGGAACATAAAGAAGGAAAGCACCATTCTGAGAGAGCCTGAGGAACGTTATCCTCAAATATGCTGGCTCAAATATCTTGCCCATTAATCAAATTCCTCTTGATTCTTAGCATATGATTTACAGGATTCAGGAAAAAGCTTCATTAGCAGGTCATATTGTTTACACCACTTATTACCAACCTGTGTCTGTGGACCACAGGTGGTGCACGATATCTCAGGAAAAAAAGAGCTTTCAATCACTTCTGCCTGACATATTGCGCCGGTCTGACTGGATTTCAGTTCAGACCTGGGTCGCCCCTGTACTCATCCTATTAAGTCAGAGGTCCCAAAAATGCCTCTTTAAGTGTCAGACAGCACAATCCAGAGCAACTAATCTGTCCTCATAAGAGCCTTTGGGTTGCCCTAACTATCACTAGGGTGGAGCATCTTGCAGATGCTCCATCCCAGTTACTCTGGAAGAGGCTTAGGGTAGAGCAAGGCAACATAGGGTGCCCTAAGAGAGGTGGACCTCTCTGCCCTAACTGGGGCAGCCTAAGCAGCTCAGGAGAGGCAAGTTGAGGATATGTTTAGCATTGCCTAGGGCAGAGCAGTTATTCTGTATCCAAAGCCTGTTTCACGGCAGAAATGCCCTCTTCCAGTTCCTCAAAGATATACCACCTCAGGAGCAGGTATAGTAATGAGTAGACCCATAAGGATCCATGATAAGGCCCGAGTAAGAATGGCAGTATTGACCAAAAATCTGAGTTCTTGGCCAGCCTAGCTGCAACCCCTGCCTCTCAACCTCAGGATATGGAACAAACTACGGCTGCCCACAAACCTCAGGATACAGCAGGCCACTCCAAGAAGCCCCTTCTATTGACTGTAGAATGTACTGGCATCTCATCAGGGACTCCTTATAAGGCAGGCACCCAGTGGCGTCACCAGACTGGTGCGGCTGGTGTGGGCTGCATTGGGTGATGCGCTCCATATGGGGTGATGCACCGGAGGAGTTTGACTGTCCTTTGGCAGGCCCCATGCGTCAGCACGTCCAAGGCGGAGCAGCAGCCAGAAGCTGCCACTTGTCTGCAGAGCTGGCCCGAACAGCCAGCTGAGGTGCACTGCGCAAAAACACACTGAGCATGCTGAACAGCTTCAGAGGAGACTTCCTTAGAGCGGAGGAAGTCTGCACCTCTGCACGGCCATTTGGCCTCACTTAGGAGGCGGAGCAGCAGCTGAATGGCTTCAGAAAGAGTACTGCACATGCACCAACTCTGATGCCTGCAGTCTCCTCTGAAGCCGAAAGACTTCAGAAAAGTACTGCACAGGTGTCAAAGATGGTGCCTGCGCAGTACTCTTTCTGAAGCCAACTGGCTTCAGAAAGAGTACTGCGCAGGTCACAAACTTTGGTGGGGGGGGGGGAGTGCACGCATCCCAGGGGTGACGCATAGACTTCTGCACTGGGTGATGCGCAGAGTCGTGTCACCACTGTTGGCACCACAGCTGTTCCTTGTTCAGTATGATCTGAGGGGTGTCTCCTCAGGAGCAAGTCTTCCCCATGTGTCAATTACTTAGCATGCTATGGAGCAGTTAGGGCAGCCCAGGCTTCCTGACTTTCTGGATGCAGCATAACTTTCTGCTCTGGATACAGAATAGTTAGGAGAGAGCAGTTAGGGCAGAGCAGGCTGAACTTGCTCTGGATTGTGCCCAGAGTCTACCACTTAGCACTCTGCACTTGCTCAGAGGCATGGAGATGCAAGTTGGACTTTAGACTACTTCCTGAGTCCACCCGGTCAAACTTCCACACTTGCTCCCGTAGAGGGTCTGTTTTTTGGGTTACCTTAAGTAGTGACACAACCACAATCTTATAGAATAGAAATCAAATTTATTGTAAGCCAACTCATCACATCTGAGCCCACAGTTGAGCACTAGCACATTAAAACTCAGAGTTCAAAACAATAAAAGCTAGCTCCTACTCTAATACATGAATTCCCAGCTTAGCATGGATATCAAAAGAGTATAGTCTAGCAAAAGAATATAGTCCAAGGGATTAATTTCCATCCAGTGTAGGGAGTCCCACAGACTCCACTTTGTTTCTTTTGAGCGCATGATTCTCTCAGCTCTCACAAAGGAATCTTCTCAGGCTTAATCCTCCCATGGCTTCAACCTCAGGTATTTTTATAATATTTGGAGGTACTTGAATGCCAATTTGAATTCTGGATCCAATTGGGATGCAAGGGTCTCTGATGCATCCACACGATTGGGCCCAGTCTTATTGGGCCTGAACCTTCTTGGTGTTTCTACAATTTTCTTTGTCTGTGAGGTGATGCAACCCTGCTAGCCTCAATTTGCAATTGAAGGCGCTAAGCTTTATTGGCCATCCTGCAAGATCCGGCCAAACACTTTGGATTTTTGACTTACTTCGAAGGAGGCTATTCACACCCGGCCATTCCTCCCAGCCCTCCAGTCTCCCTCCAGGGTAATACCTTCAAGATGGAGTCACTCAGGTTCATAGCAGGGGCTGCCCAAGACACATATGGGCTAAGGTTCTCTGCTGTCCATTTTCTGCTGTCTCTGGTAGTCCATAGAAGAGTGTTCCCTAGGGAGATACTTTCCTCATAGTTCATCAGAGAGAGCAAAGAATGGACCTCCTGCAAGCCATAGTTGGCAATGAAAGCAACATCCCACTAATCTTATTTGTTAATAACCAATTAATAAATCTGTAATAAATCTTCTGTAATTATTACAAAGGTAATTGTAATTTTTTTGCAGGTATTGGGATGGGAGTGTTGCAAATTCTACCTAGTAGCCTGTGGGCTATTAAATGATAGGAACCACTGATATACACAGTACATCCAGCAAGAATTACCAAGATGTGGCTCATCATTAATGACTTCTGTACAGTCTCTGCACTTACCCTTGCAGTTAGCATGCCAAGAAAGATGCACGGAGGGAGTACTTCCTCGCCTGTACATTCATGGAAATTGATTTACTAAGTGTAGCATGTATTTGTCCACAGTTCAGTACACTGCCCCAGTGATGTGACTGACTTTGTACTATAAGCAGTGTGGATCAACATTTAAGTTGCTGAAAATCCTCTTTTCTTTCCATTTTAGTAAATAGTACATTCATGACATTGCTTCCCCAGCACACCTGCCATGGATTATTCTCCCTTCTTCATCTTCGTCCTCTCATTAGAAGGGATTAGAACACTTGCAGCAGGTAAGCATGGTATTTTTTCCCATTGCGGTCCAAAAGCTGGGGAATGAATTCCCTGGGAATAAATGACAGAACTTAACTGTTCAAGTCAGAACTTAACTATTCAAGACAGAACTTAACTGTTCAACTGTGTTCTGACTTGAACACAGCAATCCTAAAACAGCTGCAATCCTAGATAAATCCTATGCATGGGCAAGAAAGAAAATACAGACACACAAATGTAATGTTGCAGGAAACCTTATAGAGTTAGGTATGTCAGGAGGCTGACATTTGTAATAAATAAACTTCACTTAACGCTGTGTAATCTCTCCATCTATTTCAAATGTCTTTACCCTAGCTAAGATTCATTGTAGACAAAATTTCATTTCTTTAGGAATTTTTTAACAACTTTTCTTAAGGTTTCCCAAGAAACAAGTAGTTTACATTGGCAGGCTTCTCATAATCCCTTTTTTCAAATGGGATTTTTATTGTTCAATAGAAGTCATAGAAATTTCACTTTTTATCGTTTGAGGGTTCCCTTTCAGTATATGGTCATTATCCCACCTAGGACCATCCCAAAGTCAATGGATAATTTCTGGGTACTCAGTGCTGGCAGTTTGAAACTTGGAATTTCCCAAACTCTTTGCTTCCTCGGGAGTCTAATGTTTAGAGTACAAGGAAGATTGTATGAGAGGCATCACTCTCATAAGGTTTTCAACGATCCATGAGGAATGTAAGAGACTTTCCATTTATTGAAATGCTTGATTCCTGGACATTTTTGATGCTCCCAAGCCACAGGGACAAATGGGGTAAGTTGTCTAGGCTTAGCTGATCAAAAGAGGCTGCAGAAGAAACATTGTGTTCTGAAATGAGACTTATGTTCTATGAAGCTTCCTTGTTCTGGAAAAATTGGCAACCCATTCTTTAGGCACTTCTGGCTTCTTAATATTCTCCAGGATTGATGAAGCATTAGATCTTTGCTTTTTCTTTATCTTGCTTTCTGATTCTGACTGTAAGCCATGGTCCCACATCCTGTTCCAACTGTCACCCTCAGACCAGCTGACTCATTTCATAATTGCCCTTTGCTTATTCAAATGCATTCTGTCAGATCAGGGATGAGTGATACAGGGTGTCACTTCCTCATAGATCGTTTTTTCCGACTTGTGTTATGGTAATTATCTTGTGACATTCAATGTTCTTCACAACAGAGCAGCAGTGACACATGTCAGTTACACCGTCATGTCAGCTGGCCTCTCCTTTAATACTGAAGCATGTTGCTTCAGGAAGCCCAACATATTTATTCATGGGAAGCTGACTTCATCCATATCTTAAAAGTAATAACTCAAGCAGACACTAGTCAGAGGGCAACTGTCCCTTTAGCATACCTTCAACATTGCTAAGGATGTGCTTTTCCTCTGTTATGTTTCTCAGAGATTTATGGAGACATTTTGCTGTCACTTTTGATACCTGTGCATTCAGTGGTC
Organism: Cryptoblepharus egeriae; assembly: GCA_030015325.1. NCBI lineage: Eukaryota > Metazoa > Chordata > Lepidosauria > Squamata > Scincidae > Cryptoblepharus > Cryptoblepharus egeriae. Next base: position 53,372,453 of record JAREYC010000006.1, read on the forward strand.
TCTGAAACAGAAGAACTCCTTTGAATGACAGATTTTGCAAAAGACAACTAAGGAGACAGCTGTATTGGGTTTCAAAGGAAGTGGGGGTAAAACAATGTTCTGTTTATGGTTGGTAAAAGAGTTTCAGTGGTAACTTGGACACCTGGCTGCTTGTTTCTCCTGTGCCCTCCTTGCTGAGAGTTCCTGTGGTGCATGGTGAGATTGGCCCCCTGCACCAGTGTCCTTTCCACAAAAGGTAAAACTGTGAAGAATTATATGGAACCTTTGAGAATCTTTCTACATAAAGGCCTTAACCTGTGTGTTTGGGTGTCCCCATCTTCTCACCAACATTCCATGTCAATCAAATTGGCTTTTACGGTACTGCAATGCATTTTTGAAGTCTTGAGTGTCACAAGCCTCTTTTGTTGTTGTTTTGCTATGACATATTAAAAAAGCAACCCAACTATTTATAAAATGAATGCAATGTAAGCATAAAGTGAAGCTCTTACCCTCTTTCCAGCAACTAACACATTAACAGCACAGTCTAGAGTGTCTACTTGGGACAGCACAAGTGTTCTGCAGCAATCCAGAAGTGTCATGAGACTGCCATAAAGCACTTTAGTGCCATTCTTCCCTGGATGGGCTGGTGCTATGTTGTGCCAGCCTGCCTTTGCCACCACAGGTCCCTGAACATGGTAAGTTGCAATGGCCAAGCTCAGCCAGCACAGGAGTCTGGGAAGGAGGGGAGAAGGTGGGAAAGAGGTGTTTTGGGGTCGGGGCGGGCAGGTGGGAGATGAAACTATGGGCAGGCAACTGGGGTGTGGGAGGTGGGGCTGTGATTCTTCTTGTGCTGATTCAAAGTCCTGTTCCTGGGCAGTTTGTGCCAGGTTGCTCAGATCTGTGTCACTGAAATTGGTTGCAGCGGCCACCAAGTAAACCCAGTGGGACTGCTATAGCACTACCCATAGAAAGGGGACCAGTTTCTTCTTGCCCCAGAAGAAGAAACTTGCAGCAGCCCCAATCTTGCACTGGATATAGCACAGGCTTGCTGGCCTGTCTGTTGGAGCACAAGATAGGATTGCACTGCTGGCTACACTGTTATGTGCACCATACTTCAAATCGCTGTCTCTGGTACACTAACCCAGTTAGTTTCTGTGTCTGAGAAGTAGAGAGAAAACTGTGAAGTGTATATTAATGTTAAGTACCTATTTCCATATTGCAGTTTCCCAGAGTTCCATGAGGAAGCTGTTACACAATCTAGTAAGCCTTTAGTGTTGTAATATGTACTTATTTCAGGCAGTACAATCATAGAGACATCCCAATAAGCTGTTAAACTATAGTGCCTTTGATCACTGGGGCATGTTGTCAATTGCGCTTTTGGAGAAAGTACTACACAAAAATAGATCTTGCAATTCTACTTGTGAGCATTATGGCATTATTCATTTTTAGATTGCAACTCTTTTTTAAAAAAGAAATATTTGATTACATTTATCCTCCAACACTACATATAAAAATAATGACAAAGTAACCAGATGTTTATAAATTTGTCTGCCGGAAACATGAGTGTTTTTTTCTTTAAAGAAAACTAGCATAGAAACATGGAACTCATTATTCTCTCTCTCTCTCTCTCTCTCTCTCTCTCTCTCTCTCTCTGTGTACCTCTGAGCATATGGGTGCACATGGAGGGGATGGAGGAACTTGTGCTCCTACTGTTTTGCTCACTCAGTTGTGACCCCTTTCAGCCTTTTTTATATTCTCCTTTCCAGGCCGTCTATTGTTTTTTGTCTAGCAATCAACAGTCCCCCTCCCCAGGTCAAGAGATGGCCTTGCCTGCCCCTCATTTGAAAAACATGGGAGGAAAATGTATTTGACTTCATCCGTGATGTCTGTGTGTTCCTGCACTCTGCTGGTGCAGCCTGTTCACACTTTCCCTGTGCAACTTTGCAGACACGGATGCAAGGTTCATTTTTTTGAGTGGGAGACAAGCAGAAGGGGAGGAGGAGGTAAAAATCAGAGGCAGAACACTTCTTTCTCTGAGTGCACAGAAAGGAGCTGTTGTCAGCTATTTTTAGGTATTTGTTAAAGTTCACGTCATCCAGCTTCTCTAAACAGCACCTTGTGGTGCTGTTGGAGGCAGGCTTTTTGTTTTGTCAGTCTTTTGCAACATATGGACAGCTCATATTTTTAGCTAGAAAATATTATGTGGTTTTATGCTGCAGACTTCTTCCTTTTATCTTATTTATTTAATTTTGCACTGGTTTTATTTTAGCATCAAATATGATTCTGTACCGCTGTACCATTCCAAATGCTGGCCATTGGGATGATGAATGCTGTGTAATGATTTTGAGTAATCTCGTGTCATTGAATGGACAACAGACAAGCCTTAAATTCGGGGAGGGTGTTCCTTCCATGATGTAGCCACCCAATAAGATCGGATTTTTGGAAATTCAAACTAGAAGGGGGTGAAATAGAGGGTGAAATAGGGTCCAACAAGTTTTTGTCCTATACAGTGGTACCTTGCTTAATGAGTGACCCAAATTGTGAATATTTTGGTTAACTAACAAATCTTGGTTAACACTTGGCTAATGCTTGGTTAACTAGCAATGCCTTGCATAATGAGCAAGGCATTGGTGCAATCTGGGTTCCCTCACTGCCAGCACAAATGTAAGTGCATTGCTCAACTGCTTGTGTTGATGGTGGAGGCAGCTGTGTCACCAGGGTGGTACAGCTGGTGTGGTCTGCACTGGGTGACTTGCCGCAGGGGGTTGACATGCTGGAGGAGTTTGACACTCCTCCGGCTGACTGGGGCATCACCCCCCATTCTGGCCAGCTCTGAGGAGAGCTGCTCCATCTTGGAGTTGGCTGGAATGGCGCTGTGCGCAAAGATGCACTGCGCACCTATTGGGCCTTGCTCCCGAGATGGAGCCAGCTGCTCTGCCTCCAGAGCAAGGCCCAGTGGCTGTGTAGATGCACTCCGCATATCCGAAGTCTTGGACATGCGCAGTGCATCCATCTGTGCTGGCATTTGGCCTCACTAGGGAGGCTGAGTGGCAGCTTCTGGCTGCTTCTCTGCCTCTGTAGTGAGGTTGAATGCTCACGCAGAAGGGCGGACTTCCTCCTCTCTAAGGAGAAGCTGGCAGCTCCTCCTTAGACAAGGAGGAAGTCTCCTCTGAAGCTGGTCAGCTTCAGAGGAGACTGCGCATGCACCAAAGTTGGCTTGTGCACAGTGCTCTTCTGAAGCCAGTCAGCTTCAGAAGTGACACTGCGCACGCACCAACTTTGGTGCATGTACAGTGTCCAAGGGGACGAGTGTGCCAGGGTTGATGTGCTGCAGCCCTCACTGGGTGATGTGCAGGAGCAGATTGCCCCTGTGCAGAGGAGACCCTGAGCCCCCTCCACACCCACCATCACAAGCTCTGATGTGCTGCTATGGATAGCACAGGTGTGCTGCTAGGATACACAGGGACCCAGGCCAGCGCACAGCAGTGGGGAAGGCAATCTCACCAAGATCGCTGAGGGGAGAGATGTCTCCCCTCTTCCTGCAACCTTCAGCCACTGCAGACAGTGACTGAAGGTTGCAGGGGAAGGCGATTTCCAAGTGGGTGCTTGGAATGCTCATAGGAGTGTGGGCAGTGGCTGAAGGTGGGCAGTACAGGCAGTGGCTGAAAGTGGGTGGGAAGCAGTGGTGGGCTCCAGCAGGTTCGCACCTACTCTACAGAACCGGTTGTTAATGAGAGATAGGACATATAAAGTTTAAAAATAGCCATTTAAAAGTGGCTGCCAGATGGGCAGAGAACCAGTTGTTAATTTCTTTGGTGCCCATCACTGGTGGGAAGGTGGTCATTTCCCCTATGAACAGGGATCTTTTTCAGGAGGTGCACCTGTATGGAGTACTAGCTCCTCTGTGGGTAAGTACCAGCACACACACACACACAGAGACACAAACACACACACACAGGTGAGTATCTGTGAGTACTGGCAGGTGAGTTCCCCCACCAATTTTCCAGAAAAATAACACTACCTATAAGCATCCCAAGCATTTCTCACTTGTCAGAATAAATTTGCTAGCTAAATAAGCCATGCTTTGACATTCATCCATGCTCTTTTTGGTCCTTAACTAGACAAAAGTGTAACATATTGCTGTTCCTGGTTGTTTCATTTACATTTTTGTTATCCGATCACTGAGCAGCTCAGTTTATGTTCTGCTATGTCTTTTTCCACAGCATTACAATCTCCTCCTCCTCCTCCTTCTGTATTTTAATGGTGCCTTTGATTATTCCTGACTCATGAATCACTTAACGTTGGCTTCCTGGCTGTATTTCAGATTGTTGAGCTTGGCTGTATAATTGGCCATGGTTTTGAACTGATACCATCAGGGTTTCTTATTTGAACTACAATGGATAATGTTAATTTTGAAAGGTCTTTTGAATTCTACTTACATTAAAAAGCCCTTTAATTGTGATGATTTAATCATAATATTCTGAGCCAGGTCATTCATTTAAATCTTTACTTAACTGCAGGCTTTCATGGAACTAGGATTTTGTTAAACAATTAAAGCATTGCAGTCTTATGGCAACTATTCATGAATGAGTACGGTGGCATTACCAATGAGTAGTGAACTATACCGCCAAGAAATAAATAAGAAGCTGCCTTATATAGAGGCAGACCACCAGTCCACCAAATTCAGTATTGTCTTATCAATACTGACTGGCAACAGATCCCCAAGATTTCAGACACATGTCTTTCCCAGCTCTACTTAGAGATGTCAAGAATTGAATTTGGGGCTGTATGCATACAAATTATGGACTCTACCACTGAGCCTCTACCCTTGTCCATGCTCTCTTGTCATCATGCCTTCTCCAAAGTACATTGCAGCGACCAAGACCTTTGGGGAAGGAAGAGATGGTCTGCATGACATCTTCCACAAGGATCTTATTCTGGGCAGGGCTTGGGCACATGTTCAGGTATATTGTGGGTCTTTGGGTGGGTGTTTGGAACCAGGGTGAATGTGACAGTGCCCTGCCCTGACAATGTCTTGCATTCTACTGAGCTGTTGGAGGATCCAACGGGCATCAGTATCACTGTAAAGAAGATGGAAAGGTGCTCTCCCCCCCCAAAAAAAAAACTCACCAGCAGGAGGTTCTTTCCTACATTCAGACACCAACTAGGCAGACCCCTACTGCTGCTGATCCTTTTGCTGCAGTGCCATGCCTGTTGCTTTGCCATAGTACCATGCTCTGTTAACCATTTTCCCCCAAGGAGTCCATGATTGTGTGTGAACCTCTTTGACACACAACATGGTGACAGTTTTCCAACATTATTTCCATAGCTTGAAGATGTTTGGTGATGATGCCAGGTGTCACCACCAAACATCTGGGTTGTTGAGCTTCAAGCTACATGGAGTTGGGTCCAGGCATGCAGCTTAAGGGGAGCACTGCCCATGATTGGTGGGTGGTATTGAGATTTTCATGGATGCTAGCAGACTTGTTGAGAGGACTGTGTTACAGTGAAGGAGTTAAGGCTCTTATTTCTCCCTCCAACATTATGCTGGATGGGCTTAAGAGATGGCAAACAATTGCATGAACAATTGTGCTGGTGTAGCATGAACACTGGACTGTACTGAAAATTCCAGTTCTGTGGAAGCCAAAGACAGATCAGACATTGCTTTCAATATAGTAAATAATGGGTTAGTGTTGGAATGTTTACAGAAAAATGTATCTTGGAGTGTGAGTTAAGGGCTTGCCATTCATTTCTGGTAATTCCAGCCCACCCTTAGATATCTGGGATTTTGAGGGCCTAGTTTCTGGTTAAAAGGTTGCAGATTCCAGGAAGGCTTTAGGAATAAATTAATTTGTAATGACTGAACATTCTGCAGAGATTCTTGTATCTATTGTCATGTAACAAACACAAGGACTACAAACAGCACAAGGGCTACAACTAAGCTATTAATGACAGATTAAGTTTTAGAGAAGTTAGATTCTGTGTCATTCCCAAATTCCAAACTTTAAAACATAAATGATTTGGTATAATGGTTAAAAATAAAGCACTGTCTATAAGGACAAGATGAAAACATGGAAGTGTATCTGATCAGGTATATGCTTGATGGGAAATTGTAGAAAAGAGAAGTATGCATAAAAATGAGCAAGATCTGTCCAGCAGCATAGCCGACTGTGATCTTATTTGAAGGGAGGGAAACATTTTCCTTTGTCTCATGTTGCAAAGATGACATAGTTATGGGGACACAGTTATGTCAGGGACATGATTGTTGCTGTGGAGAAATATAGATTAACAGGTCAAACCAAGCATTAGTCATCTGATAAGACACTGAGCAAATAATCACAGTGTTATTTTCAGACTATTGTTGATTGAGCAGAAATGACAGGAATTTGCAACTGAAACTTACTGCAGAATGGGGCAGAACAACATTGACCTACCTTTCAAAGGTATCCAAACCCAGCCCTAAATGGCTGAATTTGCAAGTGAAATGCAGTGTGTGCAGGCAGGACAACATGGATCCATCTTCCAAAGACATCAAAACCCGGCCCTAAATGACAACATTAAAAAATATTTAATCCACATAAGAATGTTGCAAAAGCAAGACAGTTACAAACATAGACCAGGCAGGAGACATACTCTTCAGGTAAATGAACTTTCACCCTGCTACTGTGCCTGTAAACCAGAAAGTCAGGGTTTGAGACCCAGGTCCCCACAAGACAGGGTGAGCTCCTGTCCTTAGCCCAGCTCTGTGATGCAGCTGGAACCAATCGTATCGCCTCTCCTGTTCCATTGGAGTATTTCAGTGGTGTGGAGAGGGGGGATTTGCTGCTTGGGTAACAGCGTCAAGCACTATACCATAGTCTTTCAAGACTGATGGATGCCAAGTTTTAATCATAGATCACTTTTGACATGTTTATTTTCCTGCATGTCAGGAATGAAGGTACAGAAGTCATCAGAAAAATGGACCAACTTCAGACAACATTCCTGTCTGGATTTCTTACATCATGGGCTCAACTTTGACTTATTAATGTTTGAGAACAAGCTCATCCACAGTTTATTCATCACTGGCTATCAGATGAGCAGATAGCATTTGGCATGCTGCCTCAAGCATCATGAAGTCTTGGGCTGGTCCTGGACTCTGTTCGTGGTATTTCCATGCTACCTGATTTTTTAAAATATGTGATTACTTATATTTAACCTTCTCCAAGGAAAATTTCTGAAATACTAACTAGCTAGTACTGGTGATTATTCTTAAGATTTGACTGATGCTGCCTATTGAAACCCATTTGTATGTAGATAATATTCTCAAAAGGAGGGAGACAGGCAAAGCAGAAGAGTTTGGCACATATATTACTAATGGTTTTTTTTTAACCCCCTTTACTTCAAGGAGTAATGGTCTTGATAATAATCTTGTGTGAATTTTCAAGGCGTCTACAAAAGCCTGGCTGATATGAGTCATCTGAAAGAATTGTCATTATCACTAGGGAGGACCAAGCTGTGAATCTGTCATTGGAGAGGAATTGGGGGGGGCACTTTTCAACCATATGTAAATAAGGAAACAGACTAATTAGCTCAACATGAGAGTTGCTTAGGAAACCACCGTTTTGACAGCATTACATCTTTTGCTCTGAATAATTGTCTTTAAGATGCATTTCCACATGGTTCATTTGTACACTTTGGGTGTACAACCTTCAGTGCTGCTTCTTCTAATAGGTGTCTGTGTGGGAGGGAAACAGCTCCATTTCACAAACTGCAGGTTTTTTCAGGGTCTATTCTGGGTGCCTTTTTTCTTTCTCCAATTGATCCATTTTTAACTCTCAATGCATCACTCGGTAAACATCACATATTTACCAGACACCTGGAGAGGAGATCATAATTGAGAAAATACAGAGATATACATTAAGATTGGTCGCGATATACACATTTGGAGAGCCCAACCTATTTAAATAAGGGTTACATGCACTAGTAAAAAGCATGGATACAGTGCTTTTGAATGCTCAAAAAACATGTATATATTATACCTATCAACTGACAATCCCACAAGGAAGGTCAGTATTGTTTTCCCAAGATTGAAGTTACAAGAAGATTGATGTCCCAGTGATTGATTTCCCAAAAATAAAAATGGCAACATCATCAGTGTTTTATCCCATGTGGTGGTGGAGTCTGCTATTCCAGATCGGAGTTATCCATTTCATGTTTTGATGCAACATTAAGGAATGGGCCAGCCCATCTCATAGGCCTGTCACCAGGTCATTACCTTGCCACCAAAGTGGTACATACATATCTCCTTGCATTTGCATGCTTTTGAATTGCTAGGTTGGCAGGAGATGGGTCAAGATATAAGTGATGGGAACATACTGTGTCATGCGGCCTTCCCCAGGGCTTGCTTGCTTGCTTGCTTGCTTGCTTGCTTGCTTATTCATTCATTCATTCATTCATTCATTCATTCATTCATTCATTCATTCATTCATTCATTCATATTCTTACTTCACCTTTAACCTAGAAGTCCCTATATTCAAATATGCCTATAGATAGGCATATAAAACACAAAAACCCAACATAGAAACCAAACTGTAAAGCAACTAAATGCAATCAAACCACAAAAAGTCCAAAAAAGTAATTAGTGATTTAAAAAAAACACAAAGCAGAAGAAAATCTGGTGATTTTCAACCACAGAAATGGCTGGGATGAACAGTTGTATGATATCTTACTGCTTTGTTCTAGAAGGATCCCAGGCAGGTTTTACATCAGAAGTTGGTCAGATTGGGCACAGACCAAATGCCCATGGCCATCAGAAGACCCACCTGGTCAGGCCAATTCTGGGAGTGTACACATCAGAATGTTTCAATACTACAATGTTTATTTATTAGAGGAACTGGGAGTTGATTCATTTGTTTCTATGTGTTAGAAAAGTAGAATTCACAAGTGACTACCACTGGGGAAAACTACTTCAGATGTGACGGTGACCACAAAATATCACTTCCTTCATATACTGAAAACCAAAACTTTCTGAGTAATAAAAAGAACGAAGGAATTTTTCTAAAGACAAAAGTACTGTTAACTCCCATTCAGGTTTCTGTGTCGGGTCAAATAAACAGGCAAGCACTAGTTTTGGAAGCATCAACTGTACTCTTTGTATATTCTATCCATAAAATATAATTAATTGTTCAGTGGCTTGCAGCTTTTTTAAAGATATGAACACATAGATATTAAGATATGTTCTCTCCCTCCTGTGCAGGGGCCCAATTGGTTGCCATAAACTTTATAGTCCAATCCTTCTCATGTCGACTCAGAAGTAAAAAGTAAGTAAATCATTGAATATTTAGTGCTTCTTGAGACAGAAAATTGTTCTCTCTTCAACCAAAAAGCATCTTACGTACACGTTGTTTATATTAATAATAACCTGAACAGCAACGAACCATAGATATTACCATCCCCCAACTACAAAAGCAGCTTTATTGGGAACAGCTTATATCTTGCAACAATATTTATAAAATCAAAACAGAATATAAACCACACATCCCAGGTCCTTGGGATTGTCTCCATTTCTGGATAAAACAAACAAGTCAACAACATTTACCTGACTGTGCAAAAATCAAATCAACAACAACAACAACAACAACAACAACAACAACAACAACAACAACAACAGCAACAAAGGGAAGATCATGGAAAGTGATGGCATTGAAATGCCAAATGGTCAAACCATTAAATGCCACCAGCCTGAAGCCTACAAATATCTGGACATACTGCAGCTGGACAATATCAAGCACGGGCATGTAAAAACTGCGGTCAGCAAAGAATATATACAAAGGGTTAGAATGAATGGCGGCAACATTATAAAGGCTATAAATACCTGGGCCATACCTGTAGTTAGGTATACTGCTGGCATTGTGAACTGGACACAAAAGGAACTGGAGGACTTGGACAGGAAAACAAGGAAATTAATGACCATTCTCTATGCTTTACATCCATGTAGTGATGTTGACAGGCTGTACCTGCCTAGAAAATCAGGGGCAGAGGACTTTTGCAAGTGAAGCAGTCGGTTCAAGAAGAAAAACATGCCCTAGCAGATGATGTGCGAGAGAGCCAGGAATCTGCTCTGACTGAAGTCAGCAAGAGAAAGTTGTTGAAAGTGCAGCAGACCAACTATGAATATTGCAATAGTGCAATTCAGGCTCGGACTGCCAGTTGGCAGAATAAAGTACTGCATGGCCAATTCCTTGCCAAGATCGAAGGAAAAGTGGATCAGGATAAGACCTGGTTGTGGCTCACGAGTGGAACACTGAAGAAGGAGACGGAAGGCCTGATACTTGCTGCCCAAGAAAAGGCAATCAGGACAAATGCCATCAAGGTCAGAATTGAAAAATCAGCCCATGACCCAAAATGCCTGCTCTGCAAAGAAGTGGATGAAACCATCAACCACATTCTAAGTGGCTGCAAGAAGATCACACAGACTGACTACAAACGGAGGCACGACTCTGTTGTCCAGATGATCCACTGGAATCTATGCCAAAAGTATCATCTGCCAGTGGCAAAAAACTGGTGGGACCACAAGCCTGAAAAAGTGGTTGCAAATGAGCAGGTCAAGCTTCTGTGGGACTTCAGGATACAGACAGACAAGGTCTTGGAACACAATACTCCAGATATCACCATCATAGAAAGCAGTAAGGTGTGGCTTGTTGACATCGCCATACCAGGTGACAGCAGAATTGAGGAGAAACAACTGGAAAAGATCTCCCACTACCAAGACCTAAGAATCGAATTGCAGCGTATCTGGTGTAAGCCAGTGCAGGTGGTTCCAGTGGTAATTGGCACACTTGGTGCAGTGCCCAAAGACCTTGGCAGGCACCTGAAAACTGGCATTGACAAAATATCACTCTGCCAACTGCAGAAAGCAGCTCTTCTGGGATCAGCACGAATTATACGCCGCTACATCACACAGTTCTAGACTCTTGGGAAGGGTCCGACCGGTGAAGTGAATGAAACCAGCACGAAATTGTTTGCTGTGCATTTATCTATATATATAAAAGAGAAAAGTCACTTACTGACTGACTGACTGACTCACTCACTCACTCATCACCGCCCTGCCAAAACCGGTGGGCCTATAAGCGTGAAATTTGGGGTGGGTGTTCCTTCCATGACTAAGGGGTGCACTAAGAACCGGTTTTCGGAAATTCCAACGGGAAGGGGGTGAAAAGGGGCGCAATGCGTTTTCCTCCCTATACTTTGCATTGAGAATTGCTGACTCAGCAACATTCCTCCCCAACTGCTGGGCCTGAAGCATGGAATTCTGGGAGTTCCTTCTGTCACCTGAACCACCAAGAACCATCTGGAGAAATTTAACCCTTCAGGGGCTGAAAAGGGGGCAACCTGTTTCTGTCCTATACTTAACATGGGAGACTGACCAACATCCAGCCAATTTGGTGCACAGACCCTGGTGCACTGGGAGATGTTGTTCGAAGGAAGAGGTTGCGCTGGTGAGGATGCTGCGCATGAGGGGAAATTGTGCATGATGGGAAATTGCACATGGGGAAAGTTGCGCATGTAGGAAAGTTGTGCAGAGGGAAAGTTGCGCATGGGAGGAAGTTGCGCATGGAGGAAAGTTGCGCATGGGGAAAGTTGCGCATGGGAGGAAGTTGCGCATGGGAGGAAAGTTGTGCATGGGGAAGTTGTGCATGGAGGAAAGTTGCGCATGGGGGAAAGTTGCACATGGGGAAAGTTGCGCATGGGAGGAAGTTGCGCATGTGGAAAAGTTGCGCATGCGGAAGTTGCGCATGGGGAAGTTGCGCATGGGGGAAATTGCGCACGGGGGGATAATGCGCACGGGGGGATGATGCGCATGGGGGAAAGTTGCGCATAAGAGGAAAGGTGCGCATATGGGAAGTTGTGCATATGGAAAGTTGCGCATGGGGAAGTTGCGCATGGGGGAAGTTGCATATGGGGGGATGATGCACATGGAGGAAAGTTGCGCACGGGGAAAGTTGCACACGGGAAAGTTGCGCATGGAGGGAAGTTGCGCCTGGGAGGAAGTTGCGCATGGGGGAAGTTGCGCATTCGGGGAAGTTACGCATGGGGGGATGATGCACATGGGGGGATGATGCACATGGAGAAAAGTTGCGCACAGGGGAAAGTTGTGTACGGGGGAAAGTTGTGCATGGAGGAAGTTGCGCATGGGAGGAAAATTACGCATATGGGAAGTTGCGCATGGGGGAAAGTTGCGCATGGGAGGAAGTTGCGTATGAGAGGAAGTTGCGCATGGGGAAAGTTGCGCATGGGGGAAAGTTGCACATGGGGGAAAGTTGCACATGGGGAGAAGTTGCACATGGGGGAAGTTGTGCATGGGGAAAGTTGCGCATGGGGAAAGTTGCGCATGGGTTTGATGTATATGGGGAAGTTGCGCATGGGGGGTTTGATGCGCATGGGGAAAGTTGTGCATGGGGTAACTTGTGCATGCTGGGTTGATGCGCATGGGTGAAGTTGTGCATGGGGGGGTTGATGTGTATGGGGGAATTTGTGCATGGGGGGTTGTTACGCCTGGGGGAAAGTTATCCATGGGGGGTTGATGCATATGGGGGGATGGCATACGGGGGAATTTTACTCCCGCAATGTGGGTACGCCTTTCGCTAGTGAATAATAGAACCAAATTACAATAGAGATGATGATGATAATAATAACACTAATACTAATACTACTATTACTGCTACTGCTACTGCTACTACTACTACTACTAATAATAATAATAATAATAGCAGAACTAGTCTTTGATAGGACTTCTGATCTTTTAACTTATAATGTAGCTCAGTAGCTTTGGAGCTGCTTAGACTTGAACCGATCAAACATACCTGCTTTTAAAAACTCTTGTTATGGGAAAGTGATAATCAGTGATATAACTGGATAATCAGTGAATAACTGGAGGTTATTCTCTAAGTGCTGAAAGGAAATACCCTTTGCCTGATTACTCAGAAACAGTTAAGTTTCCAGCCACACGAAGGAAGTGGTATTTTGAGTTCAGCAGGGCAGTTGCAACAGGTTTTCTCAGATTCCCTCCACACTTCCTCCCTTTCATCCTGCACCTCACCCCACAACTTCCACTTCAGTGTTATAAAGTCTCAGCATAACCTCCCTCTAGTCCTCACACTATATTTACAAGCCTATGTAACACAAGGAGTTGCATATTCCTTTCCTGTTCCCCCTTACCTCCCCCTCCTCCCCTTCCTCTGTTGTCTCCGCATATCAAATGTGTGGCTCAGGGGTGGCTAAACAGTCAACTTTAGGGCTCCTGGACTTTGAACAATTGTGCAGAAGTGGGAATTTCAGCAACTGAGGAAGATATGACAAGAATTTCAGCTTGTTAAATCACAGAGAAGGTATAGATGCCTCTGGACAACTACAATTAAATGTCCACAAGCCCTAAAGTTGAGTTGGCCACCCCTGTTACAGATTTCAGCCCTGTGGGGCACAACCCTGCCTTTTTAAAAGTATCACGCACATTGATAGTGCTATAATAAATGTGTAATAATATATTTTGCTAATAGAGGTGGGGCCTCATTATCTAAAGAGGATCCATTCTTGGACCCCCTCCCCATATTCAGGGTGACCATTTGACCGGACTGCCTGGAGACCTCTGGTAAAAGGTGGGCCTCACCAGAAAACCAGGAAAACCCCTTTACCAGGTTCCAGGCATTTCTTTGGTCACCATTTTGAATTTTGCACTCAGCTCCACAGATTAGGAAACAAGAGGCAGGAACAGGAGGAGGTCCCGCCCCACCTCGTGGTTGGCCAGCACAGCCACCACCAGCCTCGCCTGGCCCATTCCACTTGCTGCCCATCCACTTGCCCATCCACTTGCTGCCCAGCCAGCCAGAGTGGCAGGAGGCTGTTGATGACCCCCAATAAGCCCCCCCCCGCAACCTTCAGCCTCCCCCTCCCCCTCCTCCACTCCCCGAGGCCTGTTCAGAGGCTTCCCCACCAGTCCCCCCACCAGTCCCCAAGGCCTCTGGAGGCTGGCTGTGGCCTTTGGAAGCCTCCCCACTAGTCCCCGCTGCCTCACACAGGTCCCCGAGTCCTCTGGTCCAGAGGTCCCATGCAGCCCTCTGTCATGACACCCATCCTGGTTAGTGCTTCCCACCCACCTACCTTCCTTTCCTCCCTTCCCCACTTACCTCTCTCCTTCCCTACTTACCTCCCCCACCCCCTTCCTCACTTGCATGGGTTCTGTTGCTGCAAATTGCCTTGAGAGTGTCTTACGTGTCTGAATCAGAATCATGTGTGCTAAAGTCACTTGCGTGGGTTCTAGAGGCTGTGGGGAGACTTAAGGCCCAGATCAGAATCAGGTCTGCTCTGAGCCACTTTTATGTCTTTGGGTGATGGGAACAGGAATTGTGGCGCTGGGAACTCTGGGTCAAGATCATGTCTGCTTTGAGCCACTTCATATGTGCATTGTTGGTGAAAGCAGGTCTTGCAAATAGGTTTTCAGTTTTAAAAGTATTGAAATTCTGGTCACTCAGAATGGCTTGGAAAGGCAAAAAGAAGCCACTTACTGTTTCTAAGGGGAAACAGAAGTAACCTTTTTAGTCATTCTGTGGATGGCAGATAGTGGTCCCAAACCTTTTTGGCACCAAGGACCAGTTTTGTGCAAGACAATTTTTCCATGGACCAGGAAGGGGAGAAGAATTTTGGGATGGTTCAAGAACATTTATTTACTGGGAGTAACCCCCATTGAGTATACTGAAGCTTGCTTCTGCATAGGATTGGGCACTGATGGACTGAGCAAGGCTATAATCCTATCAACACTTTCCTGGGAGTAAACCTAATCCCAGGGTGACCAGATGCCCAAACTTCAAAAAGAGTACAAGATCTTGGATTCCTCTCAGTCTGTCCTTTCTTCTGGACAATGACATGTTTGCCTACTCTTGAGTAAAGCTGGGATATTGGGCACTTTCACTTTCCCATGGAGCTCAATGTATATTTTTGATTTTTAGTTTTTTGGCCATAACTTTTGATAGGAAGGAGATATTTCAATACCGATTTTTGAATTGGATTCTGCTCTTCAGTACAAATCCAACAACATATGACATGATGAACACCATTGCATACCATTGCAAAGTTCCAAAATGAAGCCAAAACAGAGGACAATGAAGCCCTTTTGGAGGACACCTGGACAGAAGGCTAAAAAAGAGGACAAATCTGGAAAAAAATGGTCATATGATCACTCTGCCCATTTCCTCCCTAACAGTTAATTAACATTGTAGGACCATTTACAGTACTTCACAGGTCCATGGGAGTAGGAATTGAAACATGTTTAAATTTGATACAGTCCCACAATCCATTGACTCAGAAGTTTTTAGTTCTTCACAATGACACTCCTATATTTAATATATAATTGGATGTTATACTTAAGATATACTCCCTGCTCTGTAAGCGCGTGCAAATTCTTGGAACACTTCACAAAATGTATCAAGTGCTAATTAACAGTGGTTGTATTAACAAGTGTTCATATGTCATTTTTAATCTGAGTGCCTGTGTCTCCTGATACAATGGCAACCTTAATGACTCTCTATGTCACCCAGGATATATTTTAAATCTTATTCACTTATAGGGAGATAGTAACATTTACATATTGACAGCCAACTTACAGCTTTCAAGCCACGATGGGCAAATGCAGTGGTGTCACTAGACCTGGTGGCACCTGCCCCCCCCCCCACATTTTTGGCACTTAACCAACTTTTGGCCAGCCCACTCCCCAGGAAACCCTACATCTGGGCACCCCCTCCCCCTTATCCGGCGGGGAGTCTGCTGTGTGAGGTTTCAGGACACTGCAGTGGCCCGCCTAGATCTGTAGGCAATCAGTGCACAGTTGAACATGGAGGGTCTTCTAAGGGCCCTTCTAAGGGGCCTCCTCCAGTCTATCCACTTGCTTCTGAGCGTGTACTGGGGTGGGCCCTCAGGCAGACCCTCCATGCCCACAGTGCATGCTCATCCACAGACCCAGGTGGGCAGTGGCGGGACTAGAAGCCTCATCATTGGAGAGATCCCTGTCTGGGGTTGGGCGGATATGCCCAGCTGCTGATGAGCATGCACTGTGAGTGTAAAGGGTCTGCCTGAGAGGCCTCTATCAATCAGCTCCCCAGCTCCTCCCACTTTCAGGAGGAAGTGGGCTGACTGAAAGAGGGTCCTCTCCATAATTCAACAGCATGCTACTTGCCCACAGATCTTGCCCATAGATCCTCCATGCGCAACATTCCTCCATGTGCAACATTCCTCCATGCGCAACATTCCTCCTTCTGCATCATCCCCCATGTGTAACATCCTCCATGCGCATCAACCCCCATGTGCAACATTCCCCATGTGCAACATCCCCCATGAACATCGACCCCCCCATGCACATCAACTCCCTGTGTGCAACTTCCCCCCACACGCATCACCTCCCCAATATGCATCACTCACCCACGCACAACACCCTCCATGCGCAACACCCTCCTCAGTGTAACCCCTCCCTCCGAACAACCCCCCCCCCAGTGCACCAGGCACCAAGCAGCAAATTGGCTGGATGTTGGTCAGTCTTCCATGATCAGTATAGGACAAAAATACTTTGCACCCCTTTTCAGCCCCTTAAGGGTTAAATGTCTCAACATCAGTTCTTGATGGGTGTTGATGCCACAGAAGGAAGACCCTCCCCAAATTTCACACTTCTATGTCCAGGGGTTTGGGCAGAGCATTCCTCAGTCACCAATGCTTTAATGCCAAGTACAGGGAGTAAAACGCATTGCACCCCATTTCACCCCCTTCACGGTTCTAGGCCCAGTGGGTTTGGCTGGGCATTGATGAGTGAATGAGTGAGTCAGTGAGTGACTTTTCAGTTTTATATATACTGTATAGATATAAAAGGCCTCCATGGGCCATTCTGAAGCATACAAAGACAAAGGATAGATATGTGCTGGTTCTGCAGGCTTCAGAAAGCTCTCTGAAGATCCCAGGGGTTGAACCTACAACCTTCTACAACATGCAAAACATGTGCTCAACTATTGACCTGCAGTGTGCCACTGACCCCTTGCAGATGTTTTTGAACTGGCAACATACCATGCAATTATGTGTAGGACTGTGTATGATCTGCTCCCCTCCCGCTATGCCTTCTCCTGGTTGTGGTGATTCTCCTAATGGAATAGTAAAATGTAGATAGGTGCTGGGAGACAAGCAGAACAAGTGTATACTTGTCTATAATTATGCAGCAAAGAGGGCCAGCCTAAACAGTATCATCTGAACTGGACCATTAACAAGTATCTGTCTTCCAAAAATGGTTTTAACTTGTTCTAACTTGTTAATATTTACTTTGGAGGGAACCAGTATGGTGTATTTGGTGGTTCCAGTATTGGATTGAGAGGTTCAAATCCTCTTATGGCCATGAAGCTTCTTGGATGACCTTGGGCCAGTCATTCACTCTCAGCCTTGCTTAACTTACAAGGTTGTTATAAGGATAGTAAGTTGGGAGGAACTAAAGTTTTCTAAACCACCTTGGGCATTTGCATTGGTGTGGGAAAAGTGAGGTATAGATAGATAGATAGATAGATAGATAGATAGATAGATAGATAGATAGATAGATAGATAGATAGATAGATCGATCATGTGAAAGATGATCATGTATTTTAAAAGTTGAACAAAAGAAACATTTTTTCCATAGTGTTCACTATCCATTTATCCTGAACAAACCCACCATTAGCTCGTACTCATCACAAAAAAGAGAGCACTTTGTCATGAAATAAGTCACTTGTCCATAACAATAGTTCACTATTTATCGGAGGCAGGGGCTGACGTGTTTGCCAAGGAGTGGGAGAGTCATTTGGCTATTAGTGAGTGAATGAGCATATAGAAATGTGCTACATGTTGGACGAAGTGCATGTATCATCCAGGCCTTCGTGATGAACAATGACACCAATTTCTGCTAGGCATTAAAATCCCGTTAGCTGATGAATCATTCTGCCTTCTGCAAAAATATAACTTTTCACTCAAATGAACCTCTGCTGCTCAAAAACAGGAATCCAAAGATAACTGTATACTCCGTCATTTACACCCTATTCATAATGCTAATCCTATTATCTGGGTTTTATATCATCATTACTCTTTCACTGTTCTGATTAGTTCACCTTTAGCTGATGCCTAAAATTTTTATAATTTTATAATAATTTTCAACTAGTTCCTATGGTTTGCATAAGAGGAGGAGGAACTCCTGTAATTGCCTGCAGGATTCAAGCAATTTCATTTTGTCCCATTAGTAAACTGCTCTGTAATATTGGTCATGCTCCCCTTCCTATATACCGTAGGTCATCTTCCTTTAATTGGGTAAGGACCTGCTTCCTCTCTCACACTGAATGTTTGCAGTGGTGGGAGATATGAGTAAGCAAAGCTCATTAGACAAGACAGAAGAGCTTTAAAAAGTAAAACCACCATGGGCTGTTCAAAGGAAGATGCTTGATAAAATAGGGACACTCAGCTTTGACAATTACTGAGGTACACATGTGGGGTGGCAAGAACCCAGGATGATCAGTGCTTTTTCCTCAATATTTTTGTGGAAATATTTTGAAAATATATTTTGAGGAAATATACTTTGAACAATTGCCTTGCTCCCCAGCCAGTTTCCCTTATTTTCTATTCATGTTGCCATATAAGAATCAAGACTTTCCACAATTCTATCCCAGCCTACCCTATCCTTAAGCCCTATTCTTGCCTTCTATTCCATTGGCATCCTTCAGTCTTGAAAGACTATGGTATCATGCTCTGAGTGTCCTCTCCTTCTATTCTGAACTGAATGCATATAGGGGGAATTGCCCACTAGCCCAACAGAAGTGCCCTACAGGCAAACAACTAAATATACATACAGTAAGGACTCCCATACAAACTTGTGTACAGATATCCAGTCAAACTTTTCACTGAATGGATAAGTGAAGGGCTGGATGAAGGAGTGGAATCCCTTTCCCCTTTCCATGTATACAGTGAAGGTGAAAATGAGCCTTTGGTTTGATATTTAAATCCTTTAGTGACTTACTGTTTGGACAAAGAAACTCTACAGATCAGTACATTTCAATCTTTGCTATGAACTCACTGAGCAATCACTAGCATTCACACTACTCCCTCTCAACCTTGCCATCAGCAACAGATGGCCGATGTGAGTATTAAAATCAGGGTTCTTGTAAGGATTAAAACCAGAGTTTTAAGATTTCAGATCTCCAATGGATAGCCCAATAAGGCCTATACCCAGTAGTGGGATTCAAATAAATTAACATGTTCTATGTCCATAGAACAACAGGTTCTGTGTCCCATTAGTAACCGGTTCTCAGAACCAGGCGCTCATTAGCAAAGAGTTCTATAGAACCTGTGAGAACCCCCTGAAGCCCTCCACTGCCTTTACCCCTTTAGACTGTTGTCATCATCATCAGTCCTATGAAGTACCACTATTATCATTGTTTGGGAACATATCCCAGCTTCTTTTGGATGTTGAACCTTCAAAGAACCTTCTGGAGAGTGAGTTCCAAAATAAGAAAAATGGGGGGAATGGGAGATTCATCACAATGAGGCAAAGCTCAGGCAGGAAATGACAAGTACCCTACTGAATTAAGAAGAGTTCTCTTAACTCCTCTGTAGGATAGGGGGAGGGTACATGAATGGGCTATGCTATAAGCATCTAGAACTGTTGTGGCATTGAACCAGTAATGCAATAAAAGTGTCATCCAAACCAACTCAGTGACACAAAACACAGAGACTGGACCCTGCTGCAAATCTTGATGCCAACTTTCTCCCATTATCTTTTTACTCACTGCCATTGCAAATCCCAATAATGCAAGAGCCAGATGCATTATCAAGTTCATTCTATTGTTTAACCTCCTTTATTATCCTGATATATGCCTTTATCTGCCAACAGTGTTGCTGTCTACACAAGGCAAACAGATCAACCTCTATGCAAATGAATTAATCAGCACAGTCTGACATCACCAAAGGCAGCATCCAGAAAACATTAGGGGACTGTTGCAACAAGCATGGACGTTCTTCTGCTGATCAGGGGATGGTTCTTCAACAACAACAAAAATTTCAGTGAGAGGTTAAACGTCAGATCAGCTTAATCGGAGCATATAATCAGCACTGCCTTGGCCAGTGATGGAGCAAGTCTCATTTGAGCAAATGGATTTTCATCATATTACAGTGTTAATTGGTTTAGTATTGATAGGATGGAATTGCTAGCTGTAATGGTCACCACCATGCCTATTTTTGTATCCTTTAAAGTTTATAACCTTCTTACGCCTGGTGTAATTGGAATTTGTGCTTTCAAAAACACTTTCTTCACTCTATATACTTGTATATTTTATATATGTCACCAGGGATGTTTACATTTGGCATCTGATTAAATGGATTGCATTCCATAAAACCTGTGCTTAGGTAAGTGCATTAATCTTTAAGGTGCCTCAAGATCCTTTGTATCTTTTCCTATGATAAGCATTCAAGAACTTCGAAAGGTTTCAATGGATATAGAACACTGCAGTGAAAAGGCAAGACAGAATGGTGTGTTGGCCACTGCTGCTACAGAGGCCATGAAACTGAGATCTTGCCAGTGTGCTGCATATCATAGAATCATAGAATCATGGAAGGTACCTAGTAGGTCATCTAGTCCAACCCCCTGCCTGCAGCAGGAAATCCCCCTAGAGCAGTGTTTCTCAAAGTGGGGGTTGGGACCCCTTTGGGGGTCACCTGGAGCTTTCCTGGGGGTCGCCTAAACACCCCTGGTGCAGGGGGCCAAGTGGGAAGACCTGCCAGAAACGCTGGAGCTGCTGTGGCTGGAAGAAGCCACTGAGAAGCAGCTCAGAAGGTGTCTGAGCTGCTGTGAGACCGATGTGGAGCCTTGGGGGCAGGGAGGCGCCTGACACACTCACTTTTCACTGACTTTTCACTTTCACTTTTCATCGATGGCAGCCTCCCCCCCCCCCCCCCCACAGATCCTCAATGCATCTGCCGGCTGAGAGTGTTAAACGCACAGAGGTGTGAGCATGGTGCCAGAGCTCTGGCGGGTGGGCTGTCTGGTGGGCGCCCCGCTTGTGCACCGACCGTTGTACCCTGCTCCTTGTGCTCTATTCAATAGTAAGCCCCCTCGTTGTTGTTGTTCATGATAAGTGAATGGGACATACTCCCAGGAAAGTGCTAGGATTGCAGCCTTAAGGCCCAGTTCTATGCATGTTTACTCAGAAGTCAGTTCCATGATAGTGAATGGGACTTACTCCCAGGAAACAGTGGTTGGCTCTGCTTCCTGAGATCCCAAGCCTATGGAGGTCTCCTAAGAAGTCAGTCTCATGATAGTGAATGGGGCTACTCCCAGGAAAGTGCTAGGATTACAGACTTAGAGCCCAATTCTATGCATTCCAATTGAGTTCAGTCATTCCAGAAGTCATTCCAATTGAGTTCAGTGAGGTTTACTCCCAGAAAAGTGTGCATAGCACTGCAGCAGTAGCAACGAAAATAATTTTATGGTTGGGGGTCCCCACAACATGAGGAACTTATGAAGGGGTCACGGCATTAGGAAGATTGAGAACCACTGCCCTAGAGCATCCCCGACAGGTGCTCGTCAAGCCTCTGCTTGAAGATCCCCAGTGAGGGAGAGTCCACCACCTCCCTTGGAAATCTGTTCCACTGCTGAACCGCCCTCACCATCAGGAATTTTTTTTCGGATATCCAGCCGGAATCTCCTCTCTTGCAGTTTGTACCCATTGGTTCTAGTTCTGCTTTCAGAGGCAGCTAAGAACAAATGAGCCCCTTCCTCCCTATGACAGCCCTTCAGGTATCTGAAGAGGGCAATCATGTCTCCCCTCAGCCTCCTCTTCTCTAGGCTGAACATCCCAAGTTTCCCCAACCTTTCCTCGTAGGGCTTCCCTTCCATCCCACTGATCATTTTTGTTGCTCTCCTATGGACTTGCTTCACTTTGGCTGCATCTCTCTTAAAATGAGGTGCCCAGAACTGAACACAGTACTCAAGGTGAGGTCTCACCAATGCAGAATAAAGAGGAACTAGAACTTCTCGCGACTTGGAAGCTACAGTCCTCTTAATGCAGCCTAAAATGGCATTTGCTTCCTTTGCAGACACATCACACTGCTGACTCATGTTCAGCTTGTGATCCACTGCGACTCCAAGATCCTGCTCACATGTTGTGCTGCCAAGCCAATTATCCCCCATTTTATACCTGTATTTTTGGTTTTTATTGCCCAAGTGCAGAACCTTGCACTTCTCCCTGTTGAAATTCATTCTGTTTGTTACAGCCTAGTATTCTAGTTTATCCAGATCCTCCTGGAGGCTTCTCCTGTCTTCTGATGTGTTTGCTACTCCTCACAGCTTGGTGGAGTCAGATACACATTTCTGTGTGCCACAAGTCAAACATTTTCAAAATGTGTTCTTGTGTGGCTAATTAGGACCTCACACAACATACTGTAACAGGGAAAGCTGTTTTTGTCTGTAATGTTTTTGTCCCAGCATAAGTCCTGTGCTGACCTGGGGATGTCTCAAAAGTGCTGTAAGACACTTCTGCTCCACTCCTGGGGGGAGGGTTAGTCCAGTGCACAGACATGAGCTTGCCTCCCTACATCACAGGAAGACCAATGAGTTGTGGAGACCTAGGCTAGGATTGCACTTAATACAGGATGGAAATATTTTACCACAAAAGGCATAATAATTTCATTTTCTAGTCTTGCTTCTCTATCTGTTGTTTCCGACTCTTCTGTATGAGTAAGCTATTATAAACCAGGTGTGGCCAAACTATGGCTCATGAGCCCCTTTGACATATAATGTGCGGCTTGTGGAAATATGTTGGCTGAGCTTCTTTTTGCATCCTCCATGGGGAGTATGATCCCAAGCATGGAATTAACCTTCTTCACTACCTCTGCACATTAGGTCAACATTTTCACTGAGCTATCCACAAGCAAACATCTGTTACTGACAGCTCAGAACTCATTAGTTTACGTGTAAAGTTTTTTTTCCTCAATGCACACTATTTTACACTTACTTACACTGAAGCACACATGCCTTTTTCAAACCATTCTCTCAGTTTGGAGAGATCCTTCTGGATCTTTACAATTCCTTCCAGTCTTCACCACTCAGAAAAGTTTAGTGTTGTATGTGAATTTAGCCATATCACTGCTTATCCCTGTCCCCAGGTCATTAATGAATGCACCTATGGGCAGGCAGAGGAAGATCCTATCTTATTTGCACAAATTCCTGTTATGGGCTATCATCATGTTCAACTGGGAACCAAAAGGTCATGAGATATGGTTCTTTTATGATGCACAGTGCAGAGGCAGAGATGCCTTTGTCAACTCAACTGTAACTGCCCACACACTGTTCTGAGCTCCCTGTCTACCTGGTGTGGAAAGGCTGAGAAAATAAAGCCATCCACTTCTGTGGTCTCTTTGGTTGGTCGCAATCTGTGTTGGATCACTTTTTTAAAAAAAGTTGAGCTTCTTTTGTCTTGTTTGTTCGAATGCAACATAAGAGATGAGTTGGGAAACCTCAGTATCATTAACGGAATTATTTTAGAGCTGAGGCAAGATAAAAGCTGGGAGACTCAAGAAGAACTAATCTCTGCCTGGCAACCCACACTTTAATCACATGCCGATTACTTTGTTAGTCATCGCTCTTTATCAATGCTCTCAGCCCACTCTGGATCCTTTTGCAGTAAACTTTAATTAACTGTAGAAACATTGTGGAGGAGATACTTAAACCAGGAATGGAGAGGGTGGTGATTGTGGTGGGGAGACAAAGGGGATGGAGGTTCTTGGGTGTGTTTATGGGAGGGGGAGAACCTTGTGAAATGAAGTTTTAAAAAAAAAATGCATTGCACAAGCCGCAAGGGATGATTTCTTTTTTTTCCTAAGCAGCATCTATCTTACTGGATATTCATTACTCTATTCTTTGAAGCCTATTTGAAATTAAAAACAAAAACAAGATGCACAGAAGTGAGTCAGACAGTGGACGGCTCAATAAAATTACTACTCTGTATCTTCTATTATGTATTTTTGTAGACTAAAGGGATGGTTGTCAGTTCAAAGCCAAAAAAGCAATGACATAATACACTACAGTGTTTTGCACCAACTCCCACATAAATCTCTAAAACCCTTCTGTATGCTGTTTTTAATAAAAAAAAATGTGTATAATAGAATGAAATCAGAAACTCCATCCCTGAACCTGCCCAGTTTAATTATACTATTGTCTCTTGTAGCCAACTTGAAACAGTATCTAAGGGAGGGCTGGAACCACAGATATAAGACTTGGACCCACGGTAATTCAATCAGTGTAAGCTTAAGGAGGGAGCACTATCCTTATGATTAAAAATCCTTGATTTTTTAATGGTTAGATGATTTTTAAATGCTTTTCTATTGTTAATTTATATAGTATCATCAGTGTAGTTGTATATGGCACTTTATGTACACAGGGTGAAAAGGCGGTATCCAGTCCCAAGGTGCTTACAATCTAAATGCAACAACAGAAGTGAGGGGAGAGGAAATGGTGGGTTAGCAAGGAAAATATATATGATTGATTAGAATGCAAATTCTCCCTTTCTCTCCTCTGCTGATGTAACTGATGTAACCCAAATCAAATCTGTTGTGAACAGCTAGATTGTGAGTCCCTTGGTGCAGGATTCTGCTTGTTGATGTAAAGTGAAATCTGGGTAAAGGGGTAAGCCTCTCCAGTAAAAGAACTGATCTACTTGGATCTGTGCTAGCAATTTTGCTAGTACAAGTCCAAGTGAACTTGGGAAGGTAGATAAAGGCCAAAAAGGAGAATGGGAAATCAAAGGAGATGCTGACCAATAACCAATAACACTATTTTCCAGACTTCATTCCTTTTCTGGCTGTACACCCACTCCTCCTTGTTATACCTCTTCTGCCTCCCTTCTATGTCTTATCCTGACTCACTGGTGCCAAGAGCCATGACAGATCTGCTGTTGGGGCATTGCTTGTTGTGCAATTGCTTTGGGAAATATTTTGCATTTTGTGAAAACCCTCACCAAAGGTACATGCTGGAAAGCTAGTTCTGGTGGCACAAAACCTATATGAAATTGAACAGTCACAGTGCAATCTCTTGGTTAAGCTGGCACAAGCTCCATGTTGGCCAGGGCCCAAGAGAGTGATTTAGGGAGGTCAATAATGGTGGGGAGAGGGTGATCTAGGGAGATAAGTAAGGTGGGGGAGGGTGATCTAGGCAGGGTATCTCACACACACACACACACACACACACAACACACACACACCATGCACTCACTCACTCAAACCTGTACATGCAAGTACTAATCTTAGGATGTGCAACCCCTTCCTGCTGGAAGGTGTTCCTGCAGATGCGGAGGGCTGTAGCTGCCACGGTGGGCACGGCAGTGGCAGGTGGTGGTGTGAGGGCAATGGCGGCCATGGAAGGAGAAGTAGCACACTGGCTGCAGGAGAACCAGGCTGGCCAGGATAAGCCGCGCAGAGCTGCAGGAGTCGCAGTGCTGGCCAGTGAGGCTGCAGGGCAGTGCAGAGAGCACAGCAGGGGCTACAGAGCCCCCGGGGAAGTGTCAGCCAAAGCAGCTGCTCCTCCTGGCCACGAGGCGGGGAGGACCTTCCTCCTACTCCCGTCTCTCACCGCTTTGCCACTCTGGAAAGGCCCAGAGCTGTGCGCAGCTGCAGTTAAAAATAAAGGCCAGGGAAATGCCAGAACATGGTTAAGGAGGATTTTTCCAGTTGTCTGGTAAGCACTACTTTTTTCCAGAGTAATGGTTAGTGTGTTCTCCTAGATCCAGGGAGATTTGGGTAGATTTGGGAGATTTGGGTAATTCCCACTTAGTCATGAAGCTTTCTGAGTAACTCTAGTTCAGTTAAACCTAAACCTATGCAGGGGTTGAACTGGTATCCAGGCTTAGGTCAAGCTAAAGATCTGGCCACCCCCTTGGGCTACCATATTGGCAAAGCTGGCCATGTACTTGCAGGCACAAGAGGGGATAAGCCTCAAAGTCCCTTGAAACTCCCCACCCTGGAGCAAAGCAAAGGCTTCTTTAGGTTCCAAAGCACCCCATGCTAATAAAGTGGTCCCTTTCTCTCCAAGTCGTTGTCCAAATGATCATTGGTGAGGGCACAAACAGTATCTGAAAAACCCAACCGCATGAAGGACACATAAGATTGTGCAGGTCTTATGGTTGCATAAGATTGTGCAATTGGCCACCACAATGCAGAGTTCATGAAAAATGTCTGTAAGACTGAGCACCCATCCATGTATTTGTGTGATTTCACTAGAAAGCAGTTAGCTAGATAATATTTAAATTAGTTAATAATGAAAAGGTAACTGAGATTCATCATGTTTAGAAATCTAAGCACAATGTACTTTGTTTTGCTAATTTTGTCCACCAAACCCTCTCTTTAATAGTAGGCAACTATTTTAATGTAGTTCCTTTCTGATATTAAATTTCTCTATAAGTTGCTTCAACAGCTGGGAGAAAGAAAGAAAGAAAACTCTTCTTATAGTCTTGTGGTTGCATTTTCTCAATTTGCAAATTCATTTTACTTAAATGCCAATAATTTCTGGAACACCCAGAAACCTAATTACCAACAGCTTTTCATTTGTACTATCATTAAATTCACAGCTGCACTTTAAAGTGACAGGCTGCTATCTCACGCCACCAAATGAAAACATGCAGGAAAAACTTAATGGGGGCCCATGTAATCTCAAAGAAATGGACAGACAATTCAGCAGAAACAGCTAATGCAATTTTCACATGACAGTCATTAGAAAATTTTTTTAATAGAGCATCCTTCATTACTAGTTATCAGAGAGTGAATTCAGTGGTGAGATCCACACTGATTCAAATATCTCATCCACTGATATTTGGAAAGTTTTAACTTACACTTTTGGCTCTGGTGTTTTCTCTAAAACAGGGATGGCCACGACAGTTTATGCTGTGAGACAATTGACACATGACAAATGGCATCACTTCCTGTTCAACTCTGGCTGCGACCCTAAGTTGCACTCATGTCTGGGAATGTACCAAGTGCCAGAGAAGCCACACACACCCTCTCTGGTCCTTCTTACTCTGAAACAGTGGTTCTCAATCTTCCTAATGCCGTGACCCCTTTATAAGATCCTCATGTTGTGGGGACCCCAACCATAAAATTATTTTCGTTGCTATTTTATAACTGTAATTTTGCTACTGTTATGAATCGTAATGTAAACATCCAATATGCAGGATGTATTTTCATTGTTACAAATGAAATGTGTTCTATGCACACATTGAACACAATGGGATTTATTTCAGAGTCGGCATGCATAGGATTGGGCCCTGAGGCTGTCAATCAGCCCCAGTGCGCGTGCAGCTACAGCCGGAGGTCTGGCAAGCCTGACCTGGCCTCTTGCACCAGGGGTCTTTAGGCAACCCCCAGGAAAGCTCTAGGCGACCCCCAAAGGGATCCCGACCCCCACTTTGAGAAACGCTGCTCTAAAACAATACTGTCAAGAGGTGGGCATGGATCATCAATCAGCTGATCATCACAGTGATCCTCAACCTTTTCATTCCACAACCCCAAAGTATGAGACTTGGGAACCACTGCTGGACTTGATCAAGTCTCCCAGAATTTAATCCACCTTCCTCCACCCACTCTAAGAGTGCAATCCTAACTTAGGCCAACACAACTCATAGGTGTTCCCTATGGTGATGTAGGGAAGCAAGCGCATGTCTGTGCACTGCTCTCACCCTCCCCCAGGTGTGGCACAAAAGTGTCTTATGGCACATTTGTAAAACCCCCAGTCAAGCACAGGATTTGTGCTGGTCCTTAGGTTGGACTAACTGGGGCTTAGTATTGCAGTCTAATTTCCCCCATCTCTTATGTCTTCACAACAACCCTTTGAGGTAGCATCCTGAGCAGGGCCAGCATTAGATGCTGGGAGGTGCAAGACAGTAAGAAGAGTCAGTGAAGCATTTAACTTGGAGAGCTATGTCCTGTCCATTTTAGATAATCCAGTGGTCTAACTTGGTTTAAAGTTGTTTTTGTTGTTCGTAGGTTTGGAATGAATGATTCACATAGTACAATAGATGGCAAAAACATCATTTAGCATGAGGAGGAGAAAATATATCAGCCCGGTTGTCTTCTGTTGGGTCCTTGGTTTAGCTTGATCTTGACTGTGTTGGCTTGGAGAAGGCTCTCTGTTGGTTTGAGTGAGGCTCTTTCCTGGTCCTGCCTGGCTATATTGGGGACTGAGCCTGGACCTTTTGCATACAGAGTATGTGCTGTACCACTGAACCGGGCCTGTCTCTCCATGAGTAACGAACTCCATGAGTAATGTCTCTCCATGAGTATTCATGGTTATCATGGAAGGGACTCCCCTTCTACACACACAAGCGCACACACACAATTATT
The DNA here is from genome assembly GCA_030015325.1 of Cryptoblepharus egeriae. Classification (NCBI taxonomy): domain Eukaryota; kingdom Metazoa; phylum Chordata; class Lepidosauria; order Squamata; family Scincidae; genus Cryptoblepharus; species Cryptoblepharus egeriae. The sequence continues at coordinate 53,400,836 of JAREYC010000006.1, forward strand.
TTGCCATATGTCAATGGTTATATGTCTTGGTCCTCCAAACCGCACAGCAAGAAAAGAAGGGACTTAAACTGGTCTGAGATCCTCATAGCAGGCAAGTGCTTCCTGGGATGACAGAGGGCAATTTCTCAAATCTATACCCCTGTGATTTCATTTCTACTGTGAAAACAGCTTGAAAAGGAAGAGACTCCATTTGCAGTTTGTTGCTGGCTATGATGAGTGTCAAATGAAATTGTTTTTTCCCCGATCTGCATGCAGAATCCCAAAAGCAATTTCATGTACCATCATAACAAGGTAGTTTGAAAGATGTTTATCATGTTTAGTAGCAACGTGTTTTCAGCAGTTTCCCTGCAGACATACCTGCAACAATTGGGATCTTGGCTGAATTTACAGGGGATTGAAAAATAACTCTCTATTTTAAAATATTTATAAATTACAATGTAGGGAGTTACTTTTCTGTTGCTCTGTATATATAGTATATACCGTAAAACTGAAATGTCACTGACTGACTGCCTCACTCACTCATTCATCAATCCCCAGCCAAAACCACTGGGCCTAGAAGCATAAAATTTGGGGATGGTGTTCCTTCCATGACAGAGGCACCCACTAAGAACCAGTTTTTGGAAATTCCAACTAGAAGGGGGTGAAAAGGGGTGCAACAAGTTTTCTTCCCTATACTTTCCATTGAAGAATCCCTGTGTGGGAGGCTAGCACGTCACACCCAAACATTGGGCAGGGCAACAGTATGAATGGTGGGCATGGTTTTGTGCCATTGCCCTATCTCCACTGGTTTTTTTTAGCCATACATTTTAATAGAATAAAGATATTTCAAAGTGGTGTGTTTCACTGCATCCCGCTGTAAATCACACATTCAAAGGTGTATAACATGATGGGATTATTCTACAAACCATGATTTTAGCCATTAGGTTGCAAGGACTGCCACTCCTTTCAAGGCTGCTCTCTTTCTAACACCTTAGTAATGTCCTTGATCAGGACCATTTTGGAAGTCTTATACTCTCTTGGACTAACCTTCCACTCCAGCCAAGGGATGCTTGCTTACTTGCCAGTAAACACAGATGTGCAGTTCACATCCATTTTCAATGACTTTCAAAGCAATCATCAGGGACCTCCTAATGGGGTGATTTGTGGGAGCTGCATTCATTGGATCAGGACAATTCTGTTGTCCTTAGATTCCTCTTAGCCTGCACTTTCCAGTGAACTACAGCAGGTTTGCCTACTAATAAGTAAAGCTGTGATATGGTCACTTTCACTTTCCATAGATATCAATGCATATTTTAGTTTTTTTTAGTTTTTTGGCAATAACATTTGATAGGAAGGTGCTATTTCAAAACTAATTTATGCATTGGATTCTGCTCTTCAATACAAATCCAATGGTATATGACTTGGATTGGGTTGGATGCCCCATAACAAAGGTATGTGCATTTTAGTTTTTAAGTCCCCCAGTGCTCATCACCCCCCTTGAGTGCGTCACCCGGTGTGGACCGCACCATCCGCACTACCCTGGTGACGCCACTGACAGGAGCTCTTCTTTTTGTTTTTTAATACTGGGGAATTTTTAAATCTTTATTCATTTTTAATAATCAGACCTAGATGAAATGGATCTATTCAGAATTTTATTGACAGCTCCAAAACCCTTATATTTCTCAGAAATTTCTGAGATTCAAACATTTTCCAAACTATTTGAGCCACCTGATAGCTTTGCCCAAATTCTGCTGTATCATCCTGTATAATATATCCTGAGTTTTAAAAAGAAATATTCATACTAGTATTTTAAAAATTCACTCTGGGATTCTAAAGTCAGGCCAGGAGGGGGAAATTTTCATAATACCTGGGTGTATTAAAGTCACTGTCTTGCATAGCTCCAAGAGGATGGAAAGGTTAATAGCTTAGGGGGATATTATAGTCTGGGATTCAATTAGCTTTAGAAAATTGAAAGTTTTTTATTTATCAGTTTGTTCAGTGAAATGGTAGAGGTCTAAGAGGTTCCTGATAATGCATCACTGGGTGACTCATAGTGCACTGGATTAGTCATTGCCTCAAGACAAATACTCCCAAGTTTCCCCTAAACTGACAGATTTACCTGATCTTGTTGAAGAATTATAAGTTGCAAAAGTCATACTTATCTGAAGGCCTCCTTCAATAAAAACCTCCTGGCTATATTAATACAGTCACATAGTCATATTAATCACACAGTCACACCATATATTAATCACACAGTCACACCATGTCAGTTGCCTGAGGATTTTAGTGAAAGACATCTCCTATCCAAGCATCATGCTATAATAGCAGGCACTAATGAAGCTGGGATTTAATGGAAATGCAGAAAAGGACAGGTTGTATACTGGCAGAGACTGTGACTACCACACTAGAGCATGTTGCTATTTTTGACACCAATCAGTAAACTTCAGGATTCTCAAAGAACACTTCCTGCATTCCATTTTCATAGGACAGTCCGGGGGAGGTTTAAAAATTTTGCAAAATCTGTGAACTATTATGTACTTTGGTCAGACATAGCAGCCCCCTTCAAGCAGTCCAGTTAATCCTCTGGCATAGTCCGCTTGTATATACAGGTTGTCCAGGGGTGGGCCCGGCCTGGCCAAACAACCGGTTCCCAGAAGTGGGAGGGGCCAGGCCGGGTCAGGGGGCGGGGCCGGGTCAGGGGGCTTGGCCGGGGAGGGCACACCACCCACCCTAGCGCGCTGTGTGTGCGGGTGGGCGGGGCTAGGGGCAGTGGATTTTAAAAAAACAGTGCAAAACAGATTTAAAGATCCACTTCTAGGTTTCTTCCTCCTCCATTACTCCTAATGGAATAAGGCTGTGCCTTGACAACTGAGGGATTTGATTCTTGGACTCCCCACTAATAGCAAAAAATGTTTACATTTGATTTATAATTTACAGTTGTTTAAAAACAACTTTTCTTACTGTTGTAGAGAAGCAGTCAGCAATTAGAAATGCAAAGGACCACCTTACTTTCTTTGGATTCGCTGAAAAGTAGAATGATAGCTTGCATGACATTTATTTAAAGTATTTATACCCCATGTTTCTCTGCTGTGCAGATCCAAGGCAGTTACAACATAATAAAAGCAATATAATACATCTTCTCGACTATATATATAAAACTGAAAAGTCACTCACTGACTTGCTGACTCGCTCACTGATTGACTCATCAAAGCGAGCCCAGCCAAAACTGCTGTGCCTAGAAGTGTAAAATTTGGGGAGGGTGTTCCTTCTGTGACATCAACACCCACCAAGAACCTATGTTGAGAAATTTAAACCTTAAGGGGCTGAGAAAAGAGGGCAACGTGTTTTTGTCCCACACTTAATATGGAGAACTGACCAACATCCAGCCAATATGGTGCTTGGCGCCTGGTACACTGGGTGGGATGTTGTTCAGAGGGAGGGGTTGCACTGGGGAGGATGCTGCACATGGGGGTGCTGCACATGCTGGGGGGATGATGCACATGGGGATGTTGTGCATGGGGGTTGATGTGCATGGGGGTTGATGTGCATGGGGAATGTTGTGCATGGGGGATGTTGTGCATGGGGATGTTGTGCATGGGGGTTGATGTGCATAGTGGGATGTTGCACATGGGGGATTGATGCGCATGGGGATGTTGCACATGGGGGATGTTGCATGGGGGTTATTGTACCTGGGAGTGTTGCGCGTGGGGGTGGATGTGCATAGGGGGATGATGCGCATGGGGTTTGATATGCATGGGGGCTTGATGCGCATAGGGGGTTGATACGCATAGGGGATGTTACACATAAGGTTGATGGACATGTAGGAATGATGCACATGGGGGTTGATTCACATGGGGTTGATGCGCATAGGGGGATGATGTGCATGGGGTTGATGCACATGGGGGGATGATGTGCATGGGGTTGATGCACATGGGGAATGATGCGCAGTGGGGGTGGCATACGGGGGAATTTTACTCTTGCAAACCGACCTGGGTACGGTTTTTGCTAATAATATGATAAAAGCATACATATACAAAAATTTAAAAACTTTTAAAATTAAAAACAATCATTAAAACCTACTTGCATAAATTAAAAACCCTCAAAAACAAGAAAGTCTTCTTAACTCCAGGGGAAGGGAGTTCCAGAGTCAGGGTACAACCATTGAGCGGCCTGTCTCTGGCCGCTACATCCTTCACTTCTCTTGGTGGTGGAATAGTCAACAAGGCCTCTTCAGAAGACCTTAGGTGAAGTGTCGGATTATATATGGGAGAAGGCGGTCCCTCAAATACCCCGGACCCAACTGTATAGGGCTTTATAGGTCATGACCAGCACTTTGAATTCAGCCCGGAAGTGAATGGGCAGCCATTGTAGCCATCGAAGCAGCAGCCTGACAGAGTCAAACCTCTGACTTCCTCTCTACAACTGAAAGAAAGGCAGTTTTTAACATGTGATTTTAAAAGGATGCTTTTTCACCTTCTCCAGAGATATTCCTTATAATTTGCATTGGCTGTTCATGTTGAGTAAAATCCAGATATTAAAAATCAGTGTATAGAAAGGTTGAACCTTTTACCAGATTCTTATGACAGAGATAGCAGAAGTACCGGGAAACCTTCTCTGTAAGGCCACGTGTTTATCTCATCATTCCTTCTCATTAACTCACCATATTCAACACAGTGTTTGGATTTTAAATTTGAAATGTTATATGGATGGACCCAACGTTCTTGTTCTGCAGAGCAATTGCTTACATTGCTGTCCTGCAAAAAAAAGCACTGAATACTTATTTCTTATTTTATGAATTATTTTCATTTGATGAAGCTGTACTAGAGAGTTAAGACACTATTCCAGCTGACAGAGAAGGAATTGGTGATGCTGCAAGATAGTAATTTTCCTTAAAAAAAAATCACAGTCATTGAGGTGGAACTTTAGTCCAAGTATTTGATCCACAGAATCTCTGAAGCTACAATGCAAAGTTTTCAGTATGAAATTAAGATTATGACCTTGGTTGACAGAATTTATGGTTTGGGGATCTTGATTGTTAGAAAAACAGTATAAAGTCAGGTAACAACAGTGTCCTGCTGTATGTCCCTGTTTTTGGGCAATTGACTTCTTAAAATTGTAGTCTTTTGAGTCTTGTATATGTTCCTCTTTCCCCATTCTCAATTAATTTGCCTGTTGGGGGAATAGATATGCACAATATGCATTTATATCACCACACAAAGTGGCTGACGCTGCACTTAAAAAAGGACAATACGAACTGTGCAAGGGACAAACAGACTGTTCTTTACATTCAACTATCTTTACAAATACAAGAAAAGCGACCCGACCCATTCCCTGCATGATTGTAAAACATCATGCACAATCTCTGACTCATTCCTGGGATTTGCTTGCTTTCAATTGAACATGACCTGTTTTAGCTTTCTTCCTTTTAGCTGTACAAATTGGTCGTCAGTAGCACTGTGGGAAGTAACTCCTTTATTAGTCATAACCAGATTTGCAATATTAATGCTGAAGGCAAAAATTGTCTTTTTTGATTATCCTGGTCTGCAGTGTAATTGTCCCATGGATCAGAATGAACAAATATTTAGAGTATGATTTGAGGCCTTCCTTAAGCATTTTCCTATGTCTGTTGAGTTTGTGTCCCAGGATCTAATATGTTGGCTTTGTCATTGCTGAAAAGGCTGCATTAGAGCAGATTCCCTGGGCCAGGAAAACAAATGTTTGTGTGCTGGAAATCTACAGTGGTCTTCACAAGTCAGAATGCCTCTAACTGTGATAATTCCATAAAATGACGGCTGGTACATACAACCACAACAGCATACATAGGAAAAATATCTGGATAGGATGATCAAATACCAGTAATTGCTCCATCATCAATGTAATAATTTGTATCACAGCTGAGCTCACATTTCCTGTTCCAGTGTTAGATCCTCATCCAACATCCTAATGGCAGCTTTGTAAATATGGATGAAGCAATCAGTGGCTACGGTCTAGTTCTCACAAAAGTGATGAAACTGTCTCTGGGCTGTACCACAATATTGATGGGGCTTATGCAGGGAAACCATATGCCAGGACTGTCCAAACTTTTTGGTAGGGGGGCCACATCATCTCTCTGGCACAGTGTCAGGGGCCTTTAAAAATATTTACATTTCAAATTTTAATTTATATACAGTATATAAATTTACATAAAAGCGTGTATTAGAGATGGATCCAGAAGATTACAAGACTTAGCTATAGACCAGATTGAGGGATCTTGTCGTGGGATGCATCTGGTCCCCAAGGCAGGGTTTGAACACCCCTGCCATAATCAAAGAATGTCAAGGCCCCTCCAAATGTAGGATACCCAAGAAAAATGTAGGACATGACAAAATAAAAGCTAAGAACACTCATATATATTGCTTTTGTGTGTTTAATTTAGACGTGATGGTTGCAATTCTGAAGACATTTTCCTGTCTTCCTGTCTCCTGAAGACAATGGGTCTTACTTCTGAGTAGACATGGTTAGGATTGTGCTCTAAAGCAGGCCTCCGTCAGTTTTGGAAGACAATGGTTCGTGCTCGGCGCTGCATACGATGCATGCGAAGCACGAAAGCCTGGGTTGGATTGTTATGGAGGATATGCTGTTACCCAAGTTACCCAAATACATCCATTAGTAATTATATATCACCTGCTATTTGAATAAAAAAAAGAAAGTTGGTATATAATTACTGATGGATGTATTTCCAGCCACCTTTTTCTAAGGACATCTTCCTCATGCCTGAGCGTGAACCTTTGTTGGAATTAATCAATTAAATGTAATAAATAATATGTAATAGTTTTCAATTTAATAATAAGCAATATAGAGCACATTTCCCTCATGTCTGAGAACCATGGACTTTGGGTCAGTTGGGGTCTATCAGGAATAGTTGAGCTTGCTCGATGCTGATCCTATGTGGAACTAGAATCAGGACTTCAGTGTGAAATATTTTCCTTCCAAGCTCCTGAGTAATCCTGTTGCTTTTCCAAATGCAAAACCAATTACATTCTACCTTACCATCACCATCCCTGACTTTTTTTGGAAGTTTCCAAATTTATATCAATTGGTCACTCTTAGACTGAGAGAGAAGAACTGAAGGCAGCTATTATGCATCCATTCTGAGTTGTAGGACTGGAAACAAGGAGTAGGACTAGGAAACAAGGTAGTCAGTGGCAAGTACAGTACCTGCCAAGAGAGGAAGTAGAGGAGTTCAGATGAGTGGCCAAAGGAATAGGTAACTGCTTTTTTATTTCTGCCGTGGCTTCCAGAGGGTCTCACCTTGGTTGCCATACAGAGTGTTACTAATCATCTATAACAGCACCCTAAAATAATACAATGTAACTTCTCATTCAGTACTTGTGATTGAGTTTGTGTCGTTGGTTCTCTCATGAAAAGTCTCAAAAGGATTGTGACAATATTTATTAATACAGGAGACATATCCCAAGTCAACATTCCCCACAAAACAACTGGTTTCTATTCATTCAGAGGTATAAAAACTATGCTCAAGGGACTGATGAAAAAACAAAGCAGCTTTATCATTGAACACAGAAGTACCCAAATGGCACAGCCTGCTTGTAAAAGCTCCTTCTTTTAAGAAGCAGAACTGCCATCTAGTGTTCAATAGAAAATAGACTTGTTAAAAGGTTGTTTTCACAACAGTTCAGTAGTAAAAAGGTTGGTTTCACAAGTGATGTTTAAACTGGTTTATGTTTCACCTAGGGTGCAATCCAGAGTAACTACAGGGAGTCCTTGCTCTGGTGTAAGAACAATTTGCTCTGGATTGCAATATGAATTTCCCATAGGTTTTCACCAGGTGATGCAGTAACTACGGGGACATGTAATGTCTCTTACATGCTCCCGTAGTTACTCTGGATTGTAGGGCAAGTCTCTGAATATAAAACTTGAAATGTTTATTTTGCTTAAAATGTCCACTCTGTCATACATTGAAGACCGTCACAAGCAATTAATTCCAGTTTTCTTTGTGAGAGGCCAGAACTGTGGCTAGGAAAAAAGTCATCCTCACAGCCCTTCCTAAATGGAACTGTTGTTGAGAAAAAGAAGCAACAGCCAAGAGACATCTTTACAACTGTGGCATATCCTACAATCCAGAGTAACTACGGGAGCACGTAAGAGACAATACGTGCACCCGTAATTACTGCACCACCTAGTGAAAACCTATGGGAAATTAAAATTGCAATCCAGAGGGTTTGTAGTTACTCCTCGTAGTTACTCTGGATTGTACCCTAAAACTACATCAGAGCATGATGTTTTACAACACCATTGGAGAAGCCCCACTCCCCTGGTACTTTAAATGAGCTCCTATGGTTTGATGATGGCCATTTCAGGAGTTGAGCCACCTTAGGAAGTGATGCGGATCCAAGGAGAGCAGAGCACAGCAGAGCAGAACAGGCTGGGGCTGCACCGCACTGCCTGTGTGATAGGGATCCAGCTCTCTGGGAATGCCCCATAACAGCCTCTTCCCCACCCCCATAAAAAATCAGATTGTAAGCGCAGCACCCACATTGGGACATGGAGGCCAGCAAGATTCCCCGCACCAGCCTTCTCCGCCTTACAAAGTGTTGCAGATGTGTTTTATAGCATGTTTGTGACACCTGGGCCAGCACAAGTGACTTGCATTGGCCAAGGAGCCACATGGATTGCACAGTTGATGTCGTGTATGTATGGAAGGTGTCCAAATTCACTTATATTCCCTGCCGTCTAGTCCAAGAATCAAGAAATACAAGTAGGTCTCTGTCGGGACCAGAAGAAGACCAAAGAGGAAGAGGAAGAAGAGGACAACCTGTTCCTAGAACCATCGGACAGTGACGATGAACCCCCCTGTTTTTGTGTACCGACACATGAGTCAGGACTGAGACCTTCCCCCCTGGGACCAGGGAGGGGAAGGCCAATGTCAGACCCCTCAACCAGCAGGGGAAACCTATGACCTGCTGGGAAAAGAAGATAGCAGGGGGAATGCCGTGGCCGCCCGGATCCAAGGACAAGGAGGCAGAACATACCCCCCCCGCCTCGTCCTGAAGGGTGGAATCCCCCAAAGGGGCGGAGTGTGTGGAAATTATATAAGGAAGGGGAAAACGCGGGAGAAGGGGGAAGGCGGGAAGAACCCTGAAGGGGATGGAGGTCCCTCTCCCGCCTGGAGGGAACCCAGAGGCGGCCCCTCATGTTTCGCACCCATCCCTACAGTTTTGGGGAATCGGGAGTTGTTTAAGGTTACACCTCAAAAGGGGAGAGAAAAAGAGAGTTGCTTGACAGTTAGTTACCTGTGAAGAGTCTGGACTCCAGGAGATGTCAGGCCCCCACTGATTCCACCTGGAAAAGAAAGGAAGGAAGGTTAGAGGAAAGAACGAACTGTGAGAGGGGGACAAGGAGGAAGGAGAGGGGGGCTAGATACTTACCTGAACCGCTGCCCTGTTTATGTTGTTGATTGTTGAAAAAAAACCTGTTGTAAGAGAAGCGAACAAAACCTCCATGTCAAAAATGGATGCTAGTAAAGACTTCGTGTTAGATATACCCTTATCGTCCCCGTGGCATTATTTACAGAGCGGCGTTCTGCTAGACTCCCCCCTTAGGCAAGAGTCATCACCATCCACCCACATCACGGACCCTCACAGTCTCCATCTGCAGTTTTTATACATTTGTTGGGCTCATAGCAAGGCCTGTAATCCTCCAGAGGTGAGGCATGTTCCATACCTCAGGAAGGTATTTGGAGGGCTGGGGAAGCTGCACACACCTCCTCTCTCTGTGTAGGAAAGTGGTTATGAACTGGTTTGAAGATCACCCTCTCTCTGTGTATTGAAAAGTGTTTATGAACTGATTTTAATTCATTCATTCAAGTTTCATCACTAATATTTTCATTTATGTAAATTTATTCAAATTTGAAATGTAAATCAATTCTTTTTTTTTTCCTTCTGGTTCCTGAGATTGTATCAGAAAGAGGATGTGGCCTTCCTGCCAACATTTTTTTAATTTAGAGCATAATCCCATATATACCTACTCAAAAGTCCTATTGTGTACAATGGGATTTACTCCTCAGGAAAGTGGAAAGGATTTCAGCCTCGCAACCCAATCCTATGCATGTCTATTCAAAAGTCCCATTATACCCAATGGAGCTTACTCCCAGGAAAGTGTGTGTAGGATTGCATCCTTAAGAGCCTTGAGTGGATAGAATGGGGCTGTCAGACTATCCTCAATAGGAGGCCCTCAGCAGGGAGCACCATTCCTGCTCCCCTCAACCTCAGAGCCCCTTCAGAGACTGATGCTTCCACTGGATGCCTTCCACACAAAGGACCTAGATGATGGGCCACCCCATCCCTCCCCTCTCCTCCCCCCCCAGCTTGAGCACCAGGTGACCACCCAGACTTGTGTTGATGCCTCCCAGAGGTCAAAGCTTTTGGTGCAGCTTTAGCTTCTGGTGCCTCAGTGGAGCCATGTTGAGGAGATTCCACCTCAGGTTCAGCAGAAGATGCTAGTGGATTCTGTCCTCCTTTTCCTTGGGAGCAGGCAGCCTTCTTGGAACTGATAAATAATGAGCACAATCCTAACCATGTCTACTCAAAAGTAAGCCCCATGGCGTTCAATGAATCTTACTCCCAGGGTAGTGTCTTTAGGATTGCGGCCATAAAGATTGCAGCCAAAACCATGTCTACTCAAAAGTAAGCCCCATTGTGTTCAATGGATCTTACTCCTTATGGCTGCAATCGTAAAGACACTTTCTTGGGAGTAAGACCCATTGAAAAACAACGGGGCTGACTTTTGAGTGGACATGGTTAGGGTTGCGCTCTATATGTAATAGTTTTATATGTAATAATAAGAAATGCTTTGTTTAAATTAAGCACATGAAAGCTTAATATGTTTTCAGCCTTTCTTTTGTCAAGTGCTACGTTTTTCCTGGATGTCCTGCATTTTGGGGGGCTTTGTTTTCTTTTTATGGTTAGGACATATGGTCACCCTGGGAGAGGAAAGCTTTGGGGGAAAGCAGTGCTTGAATAACAAGTGACCACATATAGAGCCCAATCCTATACATGTCTACCCAGAAGTCCCACTAAAATCAGTGGGAGTTACTCCAAGGGAAGTGTGGATGGGATTGCTGACATAGTCCAGGGAAGTCCTGTGGGTGGAGAGGCGGGTGAGGCAGAGCCTCCCACCAGAGCCCTTCAAAACACCACTGTTGTGTTAGGTGTGCAAGCACTCTCACCCTATGTGCTCTTCAGTGCGTAAATAATACCCTGAATGATCCTATGTGGCCCAGGGATATGTGGTGGTGGAGAGGCAGGTGTGGCAGAGCCTCCCCAGTAGTGTCCTTCAAAAAGCACCACCGCAATGCACTCTCAGGCTGCCATCTACTCACCTTGCATCCTTAAGAGCCCAATTTGTCTACTCAGAGGTAAGTCCCATTACAGTCAACTGAGCTTACTCCCAGGAAAGTGTGTGTAGGATTGCATTCTTAAGAGCCCAATCCTTTGCCTATCTACTCAGAAGTAAGTTCCACTATGGGAATATTTCTCATTGAACGCAATGGGACTTAAGCTGCAATCCTACACACACTTTCCTGGGAGTTAGTACTGTTGATCACAATGGGACTTACTTCTGAGTAGACACTTACTTCTGAGTAGACTTAGGATTGCACTGTGATTCAACAAGCATAGGAGTGGGCTGTGAACTCACGTGCTAAGCTCTGGTTAAGAGGCCTGGTAGGGCTGCCTTTCTTAACCGATCCTCTCATTGATGAGTGGTGCAGAGCGCAGGGGCTGAGAGTGCTGCACACCTCACAAGGCACTTTTTGAAGGACTCCCGAGACAGACATGCAGGTGAGGAAAAGGACTGTGTCCTTTATCTGCTAAATATGAGTTTGACCCTTGGAGGGATTCAAATAAATTCAGAACAGGTTCTATGTTCTCATTAGCAAAGGGTTCCATAGAACCTGTGAGAACCCCCTGAAGCCCAGCAATGGTTTGGCCCACTCCAGGGGCTGCAGCTGTGCTGCTCTGATGATGGGCTGGAGGGGGGAGGAAGGACCATTGGTTCCCATCTGTGGTGTGTCTGCAGCACCTTCCTGTACAGGTGCTGGCCAAACATTTCAGCCCAGGAGCCCTTCTGAGAAGAACGAGGTCTGTCTGGGACCCCAGAAGAGACGTCCAGGCCAGTTTCACAGCCAGAGTGCTAAGAGAGCAAGTGGAGAAGGAGAGCCGGACTCCACTATGGCTGCGCACAGCCTTTTGCGACCCCCCTGAAAAGAAGACCCCACCCCAGGGGCCCCAACCCCACTTCGAAGGCCACTCCGAGGAGCTCAAACGTCTCACAACAACCCTGTGAGGCGGGTGCGGCTGTGGAGTGTGGCCTAAGGTCACCCGGGAAGCATGGTGGCCAGGAGGGGACTTGTGCCGCAGAGGGTGGTCTCCTCCCCCTTTTCGGTCTTCTGTCCTGGAACAAAATCTTTGTTGTGCTCCTTGAAGACCTTTTTTGTAACAAATAAACTCTATGTAACAAACAGCCTTAAACCCAACAATAAGCGACACAGTGTTAAGGAGTGTGCAGGAGAGTTTTTATTTAGTCCTACATTTGTATTGGGCCTCCTACATTCTGTCCTCTTTCTCCCTCTCAGGCCTAGAGTGCGCCCCCTTTCCTGTGTGGACACAATAGGCTTACTCGTGAGTAGGCCTGCCCCTCCCCTCAGCCACCACCAGGCCCTCCTGCCCTCACACTCAGGGAGGGACCGGAAGTGTCCACTCCGAACCGGAAGTGTCGCTTCAACCGACTCTCCCCTTTAGTGTGCTCTCCGCCGTCACGTGATCAGACCTTCCCTGCCTCCCTCCCCAGATCTCATTCCCGTCTCGCGAGCCGTTCTTCTCGCGAGCGTTCGCTTCCGCCCACCGGGGTCCTCCGCGGCGTCTCCGGCATCAGCCAGGCGGAAAAGCGCGCGTGCGCTTTCAGAGAACCTCGCGAGACTCGGCGACACCGAGAGGCCCCCCCCTCAAGCACGCGCGCGCCAGGCCAAGGTGAGGTCGGAGGAGAGAAGGACGAGGGCCAGAGGCCTCCGTAGGGTCCCAAGGCCGGCCCCAGTCCTAGCCCTAGCCCTATCCTCAGGGAGGCTTCGGGGCCTTGGCCTCTCTCCCTCCAGCACAGGCCCTGCCCGGCCCCCTCCGGGTCTGGCTGACTCCAACCCCACTCAGGCCCAGCCTCTTCGGGCCCCGTCTGGCAGTTGAAGCAGGCCTGGCCCAACAGGGAAGAGACCCTGGGACTGGGCTATGGAACTCCCTGCCACTGGGTGGGCTGCTGGTGCCTCCCCTGGTTGCCTTGGCCCACTGGGGAGCTGACCTGTGGAACTCCTCGCCACAGGATGTGGTGATTCCATCTGGCCTTCTTGCCTTTACAGGGTGTGAGACTGACCTGTGGAATGACCTGCCACAGGGCATGATGCTCACACCTGGTTGGCCTAGATGGCGCTATCCAGTATGAAGTTAACCTGTGGAACTTCTTGCCGCTGTATATGGTGACAGCATACCTTTATCCACTGTGGAGCTGACCTGTGGAACTCCTTGCCGCAGGACAGTATACCCCTTATGTATAGTATACCCCAGTATACCCCTAGAATGTTTTGTTATCTAGTGTGAAGTTAATCTGTGGAACTCCTTGCCACAGGATGTGACGGCTTACCTTTTATCCAGTGTGAAGTTAATCTGTGGAGAAGAGGCTCTCCTGTAACAGGCAGGGGGTTGGACTAGATGATCCACTGGGTCTATATGATCTACATGAACTGATGGCCATGGGATACAGGGATGTCACCTGGCCTGGATGCCTTTACCTAGCGTGAGACTGATCTGTGGAACTCCTTGCTGTGCTGATGGCATCTGGCCTAAATATCTTTAGGATTAAGCAGATTTCCAGAGAAAAAGATCATTAAGGGTTACAAGCCATGTGCAAGAGCCTGTATTTTGGAAGGAGGCTACCCCAGATTGCCAGGTGTCAAGAGAGGATATCTAGTTGTCTTATGTGCTCCCCAAAGCATTGTGTGGAGCATTGTGAGATAAAGGGATCTGGAGTAGGTGAGCCTTTGGCCTGATCCAGCCGGCCTCTGCTTTTGTTCTTTGGTGCTATCAAATTACATGGGATTTATTTCTGACTGTATTTAGGATTATACAGGAATCCTCTAGTCCTGTAGCTCACAAATATTGTAGCGCCAGGATCCACTTTTAAAAACACTGTATCAGGATCCACCTATATTTTTTAAAAGTTTGGTTTACTAGACTGCGTATAAACAATACAAGTTAAACCTCAGTATCCGTCAGGTTTCTTTCCAGGAACCTCTGTGGATACCATTTTCAGCCCTTCAATATGGAGGCAGCTTCTCTTGCCCTTGGAATTGAATATAAACCAATTGGGAAGGGATTATCACTTTGTATTCATGCTACATTACCAGGTAGGCTATTTTTAAGCCATTAACTGCTGATTTAAAGGATGTTTAAATTTAAAGGACTTACAGTGGTGCCTTGTAAGACAAACTTAATTCGTTCCGGAAGCATGTCTTACAAAGCATACTTCTTAAAAAGTGAATTTTCCCATAGGAAATAATGGAAACTCAGATGATTGGTTCCACAACCCAAAAATATAGTTAATGTATTTTATAATATATATAAAATATATATATTTATATATATAATAAATATAAAAAATTTAAATATAAAAATATTAACTATGTAAAAATGATGACAAAACACTGTAATCAAATTCAAAACACTGTAATATAATACAGAACACAATTACTGTAATGGAACACTGTAATATGCTGTACAAACAAAAAAGAAAAACCTTTATGGCCAAGGATGACTAAGCTTCACTAAAAGAATCACTTTTGTGCAATTTTAACAGGGAACCTCTGTGTGTGTGTTTCCAAGTTTGCAGCAGGAGCAGCCCCAAAAGTTTCTGCCTGATGCAAATCCTATGCAGTCTACTCAGAATCAAGCCCCAGTGTATGCACTGGGGCTTACTTACAGGAAAGTGTGGGGCTTACAGGAAAGGAAAACTCGGGGCACGGAAGGTGGTGGTGATGGGAAGAGGGGTAGTTGTAGTGTGGTCCAGGGGAGGCTTTCTTGGAGGGGAAGGTTTGTTTGAGGGAGGGCTCCAGAGGGATGTGCAGGAGGAGTTTTCCCTTCTACCTGATGGTGTTTGCTACAGAGGCTCGGCTTGCCACATGTTTGCTGGGGAGACTGAGGACGCTTCTGCTAAGCTCCCTTTGCTGGCCTGTTCACTGGCACTGCAGGCAGGAGAAGTCCCTCCTCAGCCACCCAGCCCAGCCAATGAGCATTCGTTTTACAAGGCAGAATTCCATAGAAATGTTAATTCCTCTTTCAAAGCATTTGTCTTATAGGGCATTCATCTTGCAAGGTACCGCTGTACCTCATTATGGTGAGATAAAATCTCAAAAATAGCTGATAATGAGGTTATGTCTATATTTTATTTATTTATAAGTTCATAAATAATAGCTGTGAAAAAGACCTTCAAACTTTGTCTTCACAGATACTTGCAGACTGAAGGAGTTAAAAGTACAGCCATTAGCCATTATTTTTATTTTCTCTGTAAAATGCTTAGAAACTTGCAAGTTGAAAAGTGGTAGCAACGTCCTGATGATTTTGAATAGGGAATTGAGGCAGTTCATTCTCTGATCTTTCCATCTGCCTTTAGTGACCCACCAAAAATCCGATCCACAGTTTGGGAATCAGTGCTCCAGTAATATCCAGCTTGTCCTTTTTCTCAAGCTCCATCTCATCTCTTGTCCTTTCAACAGTCCACAGTCCACCTTCTCAAGAATGTTATGCTCTTAATCTTTCAAAATCCAGTCTCTTGTTGACTTAATACTTGCTTATTTTCTGTCTACCTGTGTCCTTAAGGCAATAATTTTCAACCAGTGTGCATTGGCACACTAATGTGCCGAGGATAGTCCTCAGATGTGCTACAGGAATTTGGGAGGGAAATTTATTAATAGGAAAACTTGGGGATTTGAACAGCATGGTGTGTCAGTGGTAAAAACAACTGAAGGTTGAAAATCACTGGCTTGTGTTTTTGTTGTACAGTAGTTGCTTGTTATTAATGATTTTGGAGCCATTTCTTTTTTATGATTGTTTATTAATTCAGTTTTTGTTGTATTTCCATAGTATTGTTTATAAAATTATTGTGATAAATGTGTCAAATGTTAGCCAACTGAGGTTGGTAGCAAATCTGACTACTGAAACCAAATGGGAAGTGTATAGAGTTAGAGGTATCATAAAGAGAAATTTCAAAATAGCCATTACTCAGCCTTTGAAGATTTTAATTAAATACAAATTTTCTGGAGTAGTAAAGATTCAGATCATGTTAAGGGTGCCTATGGGTGGTGCAAGTGGTTAAGACACTGTGCCTGTTAACCAGAAGGCCAGGGCTCGAGACCCGGGTCCCCACAAGACAGGGTGAGCTCCTGTCTTCAGCCCAGCTCTGCGATGCAGCTGGAACCAATCATATTGTCTCTGCCTTTCCAGTGGACTATTTCATGGGGTGGAGAAGGGGGATTTGCTGCTTGGGTAACAGCCTATCCTCCATGTCAATCTACCCAGGCCTTCGTGCTTTGCACATAGCGTCGAGCACGATACCATAATCTTTCGAGACTGATGCCAAGTTTGCAAGAATAGTCAGGTTTTCTGGTAGACCTGTGTTGTTACCCATTTTGCTGGCAGAGGAGGAAATCAAAAGATAGTAAAACAGGAAGGAATGACATAGGTCGGATATAAGCATGCTGCTACTGGTACCACCACTCCCCTTAGTAGTGGATGCTGGCAGTGAGTGGCTCTTCTATTGGTTTATGCATATGGTTGGCAGCCATGCACACTGCCTTGTGGCCTCATTGTATGTTCCTTACCTCAGTCAATCAATGAATCAACAGTATTTAACAAAACATTCACAAAGCAGTTTATAGAGAAGATGAAATAAGTAAACAATGCCTTCACCAATAACATTTTTGATGAATATGAATTGTAAAGCTGTGCATTACAATAACCAGTAAATATTTATTTAAAAAATCTTAAGCCTTTTAAAATAGGGGGCGCAAATTAGATCTGATGGCCCATTAGATTCGAGTAAATAGTTGAATGTCCTGCTAGACTAGAATAAAAGTACTTCTAGTTCAACATCCTCTTTCCCTCAGTAACCAACCAGTTGCTTCTGGGTAGCCCACAATCAGGAGAGAAAAGTGTAGTTCTTTCCACCATTACCTACTTTCCTGTTAAAATAGAGGAAGTGGAGGCAGAGATAGCAACTTCAGTAAGATAAGATTTATTATGGGAAAAGGAAAAAAAATTGCTTCAGAGTTACTGTGAGAACTGCATGTTGAATACCAGAGTGACATAGTCATACAGAAGATCTAATATAGTAGTCATGTATAATGTTCAGTTAGTCCTTCTTCGTTATTGCTTTTTTTTGGTGTCATCCTTTGAAACTCACTAGCTATATGCATGGATAGCCACCTTGACAATTTTGTGTCATTTTATCATATAATTTTGATAGGTGTAATTGAGACAAGCTAGATACTTGTGGGAGGACTTTTTAGTTGATGAGTAAGGGTGCAGTCCTTACTTAGGCCAGAGAGAACGGCCCAGCTTTGCTGACCTAAGACAGGCCATATGCTGAGCTGACAGTTAGGTCACATCCACAGGGCTAAGTGGCCTCTAGGCTGGCCTAACTGCTGCTGCAGAGGCAGCAGCACAAGGGTAGAATGCTTACTGGGCTGTGGGAGTTGTGCCATATCCTGAAGTGGGCTGTGGGAGTTGTGCCATATCCTGAAGTTGTGGCGTATCCTGAGGTTTAGAGGCAGGCATGTTGCTTACGCTGGCCTAAGACTTAGAACTTTTTCTTTTACTTCCATTTTTACTCTCACTTATTATGGGTCTCTATGAGTCTTCTCAGATTTATGCATGTCTGCCTTGGAAACAGGCTATGGATACGGCCAAACTGCACTGTTCTAAGCCAGCTCAACATGCTCTTGGCACATCTCTGCTGAGCTGCCGAGACTAGCACTGCAAGGCCAGTGCAGTGCAAAGCCCAGGCCTTTTCTGGTGCAACTATGCTGGCTTATCTGACATTAGGCCAGCCGAAAGGCCAGGTAGGTTGGCCTAAGTAGACTTCAGGATTGCAGCAGTGGTGGAATTCAAATAAATTAATAATAGGTACTATGTCCCATTAGCAAATTAGCAAAAGGTTCTATAGAACCTGTGAGAACCCCCTGAAGCCTACCACTGGATTGCAGCCTAAGTTATTTTAGATTCTTAGTTTCCATCTTAAAGCCACAAGATAGGTTTGCAAGCAGAATGCATTATTTCACAAATTGCAGTGATTTTTTTTCTTGCAGATGTCTGAAGATCTTGCAAAACAGCTAGCTAGCTATAAAGCTCAGCTCCAACAAGTTGAAGCAGCTTTGACTGGAAATGGAGAGAATGAAGATTTATTAAAACTGAAGAAAGACTTACAGGTGAGAATTGGGGAAAGAGACCTTAATAGTTTACTAGTAAAATATCTGGGTGTTTTGTTATCTTCATAAAATGCTAAGAGTTGAAAGGAACAGTGGAAGTTGTCTAGTTGAATCCTACTGCCTCTTGCACAGTGCAGGTGACATTCGCATCCTTGACATACCTTTCTAATCTCCACTTGAAAACCTCCAATGAGGAAGGGCTCACAACTGCAAAATGCAGACTGTTTCTGTACTAATCACCTCTTGTATTTACAGCAGTTCCTATCATCATTTCTAGCCTAATGCTTCAATCCTAGAGACACTTTCCTGGGATTAAGACCCACTGAACATAATGGGGCTTACATTTGAGACATGGTTAGGATTGCATTCTTTATTGCCTGAAGATTTAGTCCATTGGCTCAGGTTTTGCACTCAGGAACCACAGAATGTAGAATTTCCCTTCTTCTGCATGGCTGCTCTTCAGATATTTGAAAATGGCTACAATATCTCTCTGTTATCTTCTCCAGGCTAAACATACACAGATCCCTTACTGTTTCTGGTAGAAGTTGGTTTCTAGATCCATCACCATTTTAGCCAATCTCTCCAGAGTCTGTTCCAGCTTATTAAATTCCTCCTGAAAGCATAATGGTCAAAACTGGATACAGTATCCCAAATGAGGTCTTAACTCATTTGAATGAAACTATTAGTTCTCGTGATCTGAATTGTGCTCCTCAGCCAGTGTAGTCCATCAGTGCCTTTGCTGTTCCTGCAGCCACATCATACTAAATACATCATTTTCCTACAGTAGACATCATGGTAATGGATTATGTTCACTTTATGATCCAGTAAGACATTGTCATTTTTACACATGGCTCCCATCCTGTACTTCTGACTCTGATGTTTTCTCCCTGCCTCTGCATGTAGAATGTGCCTCATCTTGTTCATATGGGCCCATTCATTGAGCCTCTAAAAGTGATTTTTATTTATGATTTAGTCTTCCAGGATATTGGCTATTCCTCACCTCTGTGACATCTTCAAATTTAATAAGCATTCCTTTCCCCCAATCATCTGTTTATAAAAATGTTAAAGAGGACAGCACTCAGGACAGAGCCCTGTGGTGTTCCACTCAGTATAATACCTTCCTCCAGGTTATGGAGAACCATTTAATATCATTTGCTATGTTTCTGGCTTTGAACTCATCTAATAGTACTGTCATCAAACTATATGCTACCATTTTATTCACAAGTATATTTTAATAGACTTTGTTATAAAAGCTTTACTGAAATCTAGGTATGTTATGTCCATGATATTCCATGGTCTACTATATCAAAGATGAGACTAGTGTAGCATGACTTGTTCTTGACAGACCTATGCTGATTTGTAGAAAAGAGCCAATTATTTCCTTAAGTGCTCACAAAAATTTCATTTAATAATCAGTTCAGTATCCTTCCAGGTACTGATGCTGAACTGTTTGTTGTTGCCTGAATCTTTTCCTTTGAGGAGGAAATGATATGGGTGCAGGATTTATGCACTTAACAAATGAACATACTCCTAACAAATGAACATACTCCTGAGCAGGCACAGCTCTTACAAATTGAGAGGGCTGGATATTGCCCTTGAGATAATTTGCTTTAAAGTAAAAATTAGAAGCTTCTTTGCAGTGTACAATTTGATCCCTGCCTCCTTCCCCAGGTTGTTTGCAAGTGGTTTGTTAAGGGGGAGGAGACTGAACACTCTTTGCCACCTGAATGAATTTGAAGTTTTGATGCCCACTTTTGCCTTAGAGGAAGACAAATTATTTTTGTTAGGGTGCCTCCATATCCTTCTAGTTAGTTCTGTTGCAATACATTACCACTCCAGTTTTTAAAACAGTAATATTAATAACACTTCCATTTGTGTAGTATGTTCTGTTCAGGTGATATAGAATCAGATGTAAAATTGCTTAGTGCTATGTAAAGAAAAAGTAAACTTTGTTAGACTTACAGTACTTTTATTTGCTTTAACTACAATTATTTGTATCTGTGTTCATATGTACTTATTTTACTTTTTTCAAAAATTGTAAATGTTATATTGGTATCCCTTATGAAATACAGTACTTAAACAAATTCAGAGCATACTTGACAATGCAGCATTATTCTGCTCTCAGAAACATAATTCAGACAACCTATTAGTAGATCTGGTTTTTATACCATAGTTTGCAAGCACCTTTATCATACAGTTTATGTTGCAGTTTCTTCAGCCTGGAGGCAGCCTTTCTAGTTCCATGAAACTGCCTTCTTTGGAGTAATATATTTGATCTATCTAGCTCCCTATTTGAAGATTTCCCTATTTCTTTCCCCAGGAAGTTATAGAATTAACCAAAGACCTCCTTTCAACACAACCTTCAGAAACTCTTGCAAGTTCTGATAGCTCTGCTTCTGCTCTGCCCAGTCACACTTGGAAGGTTGGAGACAGATGTATGGCTATATGGAGTGAAGATGGACAGTAAGTGTAGAAAACAAACTTCTGTGACAGTTACATGAAATAATACAGTGCCATGGTAAGGTCCTTCCCTTTGGTTTTACACTCCCATCTCTCCCTCTTACAAGACTTGGGATAATGGAGTATTGAGTGAACAGTAGTTTTAGAGGATTTTACAGGCCCAAATATATCCTAGACATAGCAAATTCTTTTGATTCAGCTATTAACAACTTGGTTGGCGCTGTGTAGAATACAGTTGGAGCTCTACTACATTCTAAAATTTGCTTCCTTCTAAATATATAATGGGCAAAATAAAATATCAGTAATTTGAAAAAAATGGTTTGAAATGCTGTCATTAATAGCTCATCTGGACCTCAATATTAATTACAGTAGAACCAACTGGAAACTGGTACATAATGGAGATGGAAAGGAAGTGAAAGGGCAAGGAAATGTTTTTATTCTGTCCTGTTTCTCTGCAGTAAATTGATTGGTTTGTGTGTAGTTTGTCAGACACTTTTTATAGAAAGCAGAGATCTGTATTCACAGATTTGAGCTCTTTTGTGTGAGCATCTGTGAATTGGGGCACTATTCTGACACTGTTTTTTAGAGATGGAACTGGATATCTGAGTCCTTTTAAAATTTATGTACCAGGAAATATCCAAAGAAAGGAGGAAAGCAGTTTTAGTTTCAGACATGTTGGGAAGGCTTTGTTTCCTTGTATTGTAACTTGGAGCAACTGAACTTAGAGGCAGTGTACCAAAATGATATGAATTTTTGAGTTTCCCTTCACCTTGACTGCCAAGCAGAAGAGGACTCTGCAGCTCAAGAACTCTTGAAATTACTCACCAGAGTTAATTTTACCAAGTTATGCTGGCTGTGGAAAGACTGCCTTAGAAAATGCTTTCTCTTATGAGTCCAGGGCTAGTGGATTGCTTTCTTCTCCCAGAGGTATTCCCTAGCAGCATAACTGAAACAAATTTACCATCTCATCTTGGGAGAGCTCCAAAAAAATGTCCTTTGCTCTTTTTTGGCAAGAGTGATAACCTCTTCCCAGTCAGGCCCCTGAGTTGCCCACCCGCAGACATCCCAATTTTAAGATAGATTTGTTCAAAGCTATTTGTCCAAAGCTGCATGTGGATGCTGACGAGTGTAGTATCAGGTGTTGTGATGGAAAAATATTCACCTTGACACCTAACTTCATTTAAATCACTTGTTTATTGCTTTTAATAACTATTTCTTACAGTATTTCCTTTTCTAAAGTACATTAAATAAAAATAGTGGAACAGAGATTAAATGCTTTCCTTTTTGAAAGTAATGTAGCCAAAATTTTATTTCCATGCCCTTGGCCTATCAGGTCACATACCTCGAGATTGCCACAAACAAATACACTAGGCCCTGACAAAATTAGTGGAGCAAAAAGAATATAAGACTGATGCAGTCCTGAAATCCTGTTTCAGAATTAATGTCCTGAATTTTTACATTAACTATTTGTTTGTAGGGTTGAGTGCTAAACCTTTACTCACATGCTTACAGCCATGATATCTTTACAGGTGTTATGATGCTGAAATTGAAGAGATAGATGAAGAGAATGGTACCGCCGCAGTCACCTTTTCGGGATATGGCAATGCTGAAGTCACACCCCTGCTTAACCTGAAACCCGTGGAAGAAGGAAGGAAAACAAAAGAAGACAGTGGGAACAAACCTATGTCCAAGTAAGTGGGTAAAATAGTTTTCAATGTTTAATGTAATAATTAAGAAAATACTGTATCCAGGCTACCATTGCTGATAGGTTTTCTTTTCCAAAGATGACTTTACAGCAAGGAAAGTCTTAAACAGTATTTTAGCATTTTATTGGGTCACCTTTGGCATAACTACCAAAGATTGGTAAAGAGTTGCTACAAATTACCTTTTGTCCCCTCCTTCCCTTTTACAAATTACCTTTTGTCCCCTCCTTCCAAAGCATGCTTAGGATACTTGGCCACTCAGTTTTAATTGATGGAGTCTCAAATAAAGTATTTGGTCAACCACAGTGCTGGCCAACTTAGGACTGATCTTATATGTTGAGTGACTGGGCAGCTGAAGAGTGGGGTTGGGATTATGATGGGAAAATATATTATGCTTTGTGCTACTAACTTTAATGCTTGATCAGCATCTTGCTTGGGTTGACTAGGGACCATTACTCACAATCATTCATGAGCGACTGCCTGGGCCTCTTAGGTAGTATATTTTACCCTGGAACAGATTTTAACTTAACTCTAGAGTTGTTCTATATTTGGAAATGGTAACCTAGCTTTGTTCCAGGAGAATCTTTGTTCTTAGTAGTGCATGTAAGTAGGATTGCTGTGCTTTATTGAAACTTGCAATGCACAGATTGCTTTACAGAAGGAATGACAGCAGTTTCTGCAGCTGGAGAATGAAATGGGCCTGGACAGCTGAAGCCCCATTGTACTGAGAGTTTATCTTTACATTCACCTAGCCCAAGGTGAGACTCTCTTAATCAGTGTATCCTTGCTTTTGTCTACATGTTCTACAAAGAAAAGTGAAGTTTTAACAGAGGTGATGCAGGGCTTCCAGCTCAGTTGCAGTGTAAAAAGTCACTGTACATAAGAAGCCATTACCTTGTATTGCTGCAGAGCTGCCAGTGTTGTAAAAACAAGGCAGTTCAGGTGGATATGAATGTAGAACAACAGGGTTGCCAACTCAAAATTAACCAGCACAGATTAATGCCTTCACATTTAATGTATGTGAAAATCTGCTCTCATGTTAGCCTATAGCAGGTTCGTTATTCTGGTACATTGCAGCCCTTAGATTTTGTGAAAGGGAAACTGAAGTATAAGGCTAACCTTTGTTGCTGTTCCTTTTCTAGGAAAGAAATGATAGCACAGCAACGGGAATATAAAAAGAAGAAAGCTTTGAAAAAGGCCCAGCGAATCAAAGAACTAGAGCAGGAGAGAGAAGATCAGAAAGTCAAATGGCAGCAGTTCAACAACAGAGCATATTCGAAAAACAAAAAAGGCCAGGTGTGTATAAACATGTTGTTTTCTGGCGATATGTACAGCACTATTGGGAGATGCCCCTCCCATCAGAGTAGTGAAGGAAAAGACTGAATCTTCCAAAAGCAATGTGCAGTATCTCCTCATTATATGTTAATCTTATTGTTAAATATTGTTTCTTTTTGGAGAAATAACTTCTTATTTGTTATTTAGTTACCATAGTTATATTTGTTATAGTTAAACCTATAACATATAGGTTTAAGAATATATAGTAATTAATAACTAATACATATATTAGTTTTTAGTTATAGCTAGAAATGTTATTTATTTTGAAGAATAAGATGGGATAAATAGTGCAGATAATAGGAAGGATGAAAATTCAAGCCGGTGACACAGGGCATATTGAAGTCTACTGCTGTGTCTTATGTTAAAAAGGGCATTGTAAACTCAAGCTTGTGCTCAAGGGGAACAGGTTGCTGACAGACTGAATAACTGATAAAATAGACATAACGCTAAATAGGAAGCAGTTAACTTCTGCTTCCTGTTTAGCGTTATATCTATTTTCATCATTTATTCAGGCTAATAGCAGCCTGTTTTCTTTGTTTTCTATAAACATGAATGTTTATAGTGTTCTCTTCAATGTAATAAACACTAATAACACTTTAAAGAATGTAATGGACACCACAGGGGTAGGTGCACAGGCAGGGGGCACTATTATACAAGCATCCACCATATCTGGGATTTTCATATCTGCAAATGAGGGATCAAATCCCGCATGGATACTGTGAACACACACACACACACAGAGTATATATATAATGGAGTTGGCAGAGAAGGATTCATGAGACTGATAACCTTTATTATTATGTATTGTTCAAGAAATAGAGAAACAGTATTCTGCCATTTTTCTTTAGCCCTGCATTGTGTTCATAAAGGGACTTCATTTTAAAGTTTCAGTTGATCTTTCAGTCATTTCCACTAAGAAATGCAACTTGAATTGCCACTGCTTCATTTTCAAATTTGCCATTTAAATAACTATTTAATTGTGGGTAGGAGGGACCACAGTTTGATTTTAAAATCTGCATTTCTGGTGATTTGTTCAAGTTTAAAAATGGCTTCAAATTGTACTTTTGATTTGATCCACAGGTAAAGCGAAGCATCTTTGCTTCTCCTGAGAGCGTAACAGGGAAGGTTGGAGTTGGGACATGTGGAATTGCAGACAAACCTATGACACAGTACCAAGATACATCCAAGTACAATGTCAGACATTTGATGCCCCAGTAGCTGAACAAGAAATGGCTAACCACCTCTGCAGGGCTTTACATTTACTTTTTTATTGTTATATTTTTCTAAAAGTAAACTGTTGGCTCATAGTGAAAATGGTTGTTGACATCACATGGCTAATGCTGGTACAAGCCTAAAGTAAAACAGTAGCTGTTCCACTGACCCTTTTCTGTTACAAAACTTACTCTGCATAAATGTACACAAGTTGGACGTGGGTAGAGGAAATAACCTGTTGGCAGTGTATTGAAGCAGCTGTTCTATAATGTTTTCACTCCGCCACTTAATGAAAATACCATCAAATGATTATGTAATAAAATAGTCGTACCAGCTTTCTTGCTCCCTCTGATGTGCTTACAGTGTAGTCATGTTGTTGCAGGGAGAAACACTGTGTGCTCTGTATCTTTTTAGAGCTGGTTCAGCATTTAGAGTTTACCTGGATGTCATCCCAGTTTTAATGTGAGGTCCATATCTGCTTCCTCAGTTTGCACATTTGTAATAAATTTGGCCCACAAACTCTCCCAATTGATGATAGGCTAGGACAATGAATTTTGAATTCTGATACTATACTTTGAATGTGGATGGCAGGAAGTGCTGGGGAACCCTTTCTTACTAGAGATCCACACATTTTGATAAGCCTTGGTAGCCACGCCCAAATTTGTGCTTTTTATTGGCATCACTGCTCCCTTTGGGGCATTTTCAGCTGTGATATCCTAGGTTTTAGTGGTAAATTCACTGTGTGACCGCTCTCCTCTCCCAGCTTTCCATCTGGATGTTTGGGAACAGATGGACATGTTCAAAGATGGGACATGGTCAAATAAATTTGGAAAGCAGAAATGTCTTGCTACTTTCAGAGCCTGTCCAAAATTATAACAAGGTGTGGGATATTATGCTGCCCTGCCCTTCCTTGGGTAAAAGATGGAAAAATCTTCAAGTGCTGAGTTTGGAAAGCAACAAGACATCTTGCTATTTTCCATATTCTTCATCACTTTCCAATACTTAAGGCAACTTCCATACTCCAAGTCCCTGCAGGTGAAAACCATGTGTGCCCCACTCACACTGTATGAAAAGGCTGGAACAGCAAACTACCTCTGCTGTTTTCTTCAGCCTCTTTGAATTGGCATGAAATCTTTGATTCTCTATGTTGTTTCCTGGCTCTGAAGAAGGGGGTTAGTGATCTTACCTCAGTAAAAATGGCACCAGTAGCAATCTGGTGAGTAAGTTTGTGGATTCCTGAGCTGAGCACTTTTGACCAGAAAGTCTGCAAGGTCAAGCCACATGCTTAGATTCAGTCACTTTTCTGTGTAGATTAGCACTTTAAAATGATAGACCTGGAAGTAGCTATTTCCACCAGAGAAAGAGTCAGTTCCTTGATTAATTTGTTGTATCAATAAATATACAGCAAGTCACTAGCATTGTGCTGAATTGATTTTATGGCTTTTACTGCTGTTTAAATGCAACAGGAAGTGTCTTTCATAAGAATGCTAAACTTTAAGTACATTTGTATTTCTGGGCCTCCTTGATTTTTTTGGAAAACCATGTGTAAAAGTCCTGGCTTTTTTGTAAGTTGCAGATGCAGTTGCTTCCCTCTGCCATATATACTGCTTAGGGTAGTAGTGCGATCTCTTAATCTTGAAATGTGTTTGAAACAAAAAGTTAATGTATAGCCCTGTACACAGTGTAGATAATTATTTTTGTAAAATATGGGGTTAAGTTAATGAACAAGCTTTCATTTAATTATTTCTCCTATTAAATAATTCAAGGATATTTCTTGCTCATTAAGCTGAACTCTGTTCCCCATGTATATTATGTTGTTGTAGTTCCCTTTTGTAATTTGTTTTCTTAATTAAAAATAAGATCAGGTACCATCAGCATTTGTTGATGCACCAACTGGTGAAAAATTTCAGTTACCTGAGTCTAAAATATATATTTAGTAGGTTAAAATCCATCTGTAGAAAACAATTCTTCCTGTTAACAGAAGGAGGTAATTTTTATGACTGTGTTGATTTCAGTTTTGTATGTTTAACTTTTATTAAAATAAAGTGTTCAAAACGTGTTGGCTATGTCCCCACAAAATTAAAAGCTGTAAAATGTTTGCTGTTGAGTGACAGATTTTGCTAGGATTATCATTGGAACTGAGAAATAAGAGGCTATGAAGGCTGAAGGTATTAATCTCTTCCCGCTTCCTCCAGTGTTTCTTGATCAAGTCTGGCTTGGTATAGTGGGGGATTAAATTTTGATCTATTTGGAAAATGAACTACTTGAAACTGCAGTTTTGCTGCTTGTATCTTCAATTACTGTTTTTCCTGTTAAAAAGATTGTCACATAGAAGCAGGACCTTCAGTTGTTCTTGCTTTTTAAAAAGTAGAAGTAGTTTGGCTATGCTGAAAGTTTTGGGGAAAAATTCCAAGAAATTCTGCATTAATTAAAGAGTATTTCCTTGTATTGAAAGAGTTTATCTTTAAACTCAGAAAGTTTTCACTGGGTTATTACAGGTCTTTCAACTTGTCTAAAATAGCTCTTTGGATCCAGGCCAAAATCTGTATGTCTACTTATCCCTCTTCGTTACTTTACAGAAATGTATATTTCTTCTGGTATATGTCTATTTCCTCTGGTATTTATACTTCCTCTGGTGCTTTAGGAGTCCTATATCTTATGGGAATTCCCATCCAATATTCCAAAGTGCAGAGCCTTCATAAACCTCTCATTACAGTAAATGGAGCTATGTTGTTGCAGCACTTTGAGAGTTGTAGTAGCATAACAAAGTTTAAAAAACTAACAAAAAAGCAGTGTGCAACAAATACAGTGACGCCTCACGTAACAAATGCCTCACGTAAAGTATGTTTCACGTAACAAACAAAAATTCCTCCAGGATTCTGCTTCACTTAACAAACTGCTTCACGTAAAGAACACATTCGTTGGCAGTTGGGGCAGATGTGCTGGCCGGCAGCCCTTTTAAAAAGCGTCAGGGCTGCCTAGTGTGCCTGTCCATAGCAAAAGCAACACTTCCGCGCTGTTCCTCCTGTGACCGGGTGTCCGCTGGGCAGAGGGAGAGAACAGCAGTGGAGAAGAGGGAAGCAGCTCAGGGCTAGCCAGAAGGGAGCAGGGGAGAGAGAGGCTCGGGATGAAGAGAAGGAGAAAGTGGGGAGACACTTTGAAAGTGTCTTTGATTGCAGCCTCCTAACCATTTCTACCCAGAAGTATTGTGTTCAATGGGGCTTACTCCCAGGAAAGTGTCTTTAGGATTGCAGCCTAAGTAGACTTCATAGGATCATGCACATTAAATGCATGTTTTGAATTCAATTCCAGTGTTTTGTCATCATTTTTATAAACAGTTAATATTTTTCTATGAATATTTTTGGGGTGTGGAACCAATTGTCTTGAGTTTCCATTATTTCCTATGGGAAAATCCGCTTCACGTAAAGAACATTTCACGTAACAAACATGCCTCCGAAACGAATTAAATTTGTTACGCAAGGCGCCACTATAACTGTAATTGTGGCAAGCTTCTATTAAATGTTTTCTCATTCATTACTGATGTGGAAAGTGAGGAGGGTAATAAAGCCTTGCTAGAAATAAAATTTCATAAAATTTATTTGTATATTTAAAACAAGTTAATATAGATGCCCACAAACAAAGGAATCCTTACAATGATGACAAATGAAACATCTTTTATCAGCACCATCCTTGCACCATTACAGATAGAGGTGTGGTCAGCATTTCAGTATTATTTTGAAGACTGGCACTGGTTAATTTGAACACAAATCGGGTTGGTTGGAGTCTGGATTTGTTTTTTATTCAGTTCCTCAAAGTAGCAGTTGCTTTACAGCACCTTTATAGTAACTGCACCCAGAGCTCAAGAAAACTCAAAAGTAGTGATTGCAGAAATTGTAAAAATAAGCTGCACTGATCTACATTCATATTAGAAAAATGCTTGTCAAAGGATACATATCTATTTAAATTGGAATTGCATTCTCAGACCAGTACAGTATCACTAAGTTGAAACACATAGTACTGTACATATGATACTTTTAATGTATAAATCTCAAAGGAAAACCATTGTTTAGTAAAGACATGAAGCAAACTTTCAAGTTTCAGTAAAGACTGAAGCAACTTAAGTGCTTCACACTTGGGGGAAAATGATACTTGTGCATCAGATCCTGGCTAATACAGGAGAGAAGAAAATTAAATGGGTTTGAATCATAGAATTGGAAGAGATCCAATGGATCATCTATTCCAACCCCCTGCCTGTAGCAGGAGATCCTCGTCTTGTGGTTTTAAGATACCTCATATTCATTTTATATCAAACTAGAATGTGAAAACTTATATGCAAGGTTTGTAGTTAATTTTTTCTTAAATAACAGAAGCTTCAGAAAACTTTAGGCAAAAACATGTTGGAATTTTTCAAATTGAAATGTCCTGCCAGAATTCTAATTTATTTGCTTTATACGGCTAAATTTGGGAATCATTAGAAAGATTTTAGTCTATACTCTCCAGTTATGCAATGTTAAAACAAAAGAACTGCATACCACTGGAGTTTTGTTAATGAGGGAAATGGGAAGATTTCTGCCTAATCTTTTAAAAAAGAAAAAGTAGCATGTGTTGAAGATGTACATGTGTTTATTCCAGACTAAAACCAAGGCATCCTCAGTGTCTTCAGTGAAGCACATTTCTCAGAAACAATCTGAATGGTGATTTTGCATAATGAATAAGGCATTTTTATACATACAAGGACTTCCTTTGTCTTTCATTAAAAAATACTTTGTTCATTTTAGAATGAACAAAATCGTTCTTGAAGTTCAAAACAAGCAAAATCTATGTGAGAAACATATTCCCCCAAGTAACATTTGGTGCTTTGTGTTGTATAATATTTTTTACTGCTTGTGCATCAGCTGAAGTGGCCAGTTTAAGAAAGGTTGTGTGCTACTCTGCAGCTCTGTGACATGAAATATGATGCTGTGGGTGAGAGCACTTCTGAGTTGCCTATTGTGATTCAATAAATCCTGTAAAGATTTTTTCCTAGACATTTGTTTAAATCTTGCCATTTTTTTTTGCTAAAACTGACAATCCTTTTAAATTTCTTCCTCAATACAGTCACCTCTGCATCTTTTAGTGAAGATTGCCTCACAAGCCATAATTACTGTAAATGTATAGAACTGTAAAGGTGGGAAGGGGGACCTGAGAGCTCATTTATACGAGCTCGTACATGCAGTTGGGTCCATGCAATTACCACTGGAAAACCTTGCACAGGCTTTTTCTCAGCTTGTTGCTTCTAATGTTATGTGCAGAATTCAGCTTTTGACATGTCAGTATATGATGTATTCCTTGGATGCTTAGTGAAAGTTGGTGGCTGATGACATATGACAGGCTAGAAACTAAATCTGTGCAGTTTTCTTACATGCTTGATTGAGAGTTTATTTGATTTGGTTCCTTTCATTGAAACAGGATCTATGTTATGTGGTAGTTGTAGTAGGAGGAATAAAACCTGAATTATGTTATGCTACAATGTTGCCGCAAGAGGGATATCAAATACACAGATTCTCAACCAGTGTTAAATGGCTAAATGGTATGGCATAAGTAGTCCACAGGTGTGCCATGGGACTAGGACAAATGGTATGCATTTTCCAAAGACTGATTGTGTGCCTTGACCTGGTCAGTGTGCCAGGTAGTGGCTGGGGTGGCGCAAGTGGTTAAGACTGTGCCTTTTAACCAGCAAGCCAGGGTTTGAAATCTGGGTCCTACAAGACTGGGTGAGCTCCTGTCCTTAGCCCTGCTCCTGCCAAACTGGCCATTCCAAAGCATGTAAATGCAAGTAGATAAATAGGTTTCACTTTAGTGGGAAGGACAAAACAGTGTTCCATGCACCTTCTGCAGTCATGCTAGGTCATGACCATGGAAGTGTCTTTGGACAGCACTGGCTGTAAAGGCTTAGAAATGAGGATGAGCACCGCACCCTACCATCGGTCACAATGCACAATATAAACTGTGAGAGACACCTTTACCTTAACAGTTCCATGAGTTGAAAAAGTTTAAAAAATCTCTGTGGTAGAGGTGTCTGAAGTATGAAGGAATAGTGATCTTAAGCTAACAGTGTTCAGGTGCTACAGTATTGACCCTATTGAGCATAGCTTAAATACTGTCATTCTCAGTTGTGTATACTATCATATTTACATGCTCTTGCTGATTATGATTTGTACATAACTTCTGGTTCTTTGAAAGCTTCAGGAATCCTAATTCAGGACTTCTTTAAAAAGGATTCTACTGCCCTTTTGAATCCTTTCTAATTTGATTAGTGGCAGAGTAATATTGAATAGGCTTCAGCAATTTATAGTCAGGAAATTATATCTTGACAGCATGGCTGCAGAAAGAAAAGTGAAATGAGAACAGATCATTTCTGTTCCACCTTTTGTTTCAGCCTCCAAGTGAAGGAACTTGTGCAAATTATTATGTGGGAGCGTTTGAGTAGAGTGATAGGGTGGCAGGAAAACATAAGCATGTATTACTAAAGCAGATGACGCAAAGAAATATCACACAGTTATGGGATTATACCATGTGAGTGAGAGGGGCCTTCAGTTATTCTTCCCTATTGTTGGCTCTTGCAGTTCTTCAAGATCATTAACAGTTCCTGACCTTCCTCATGTTGGAACTTGGCTATAACCATTTCACAACTGATTTTACATTCATTTAAGTGATCAGGCCCTGTTTTTGCTGTGATACATGAACATTAACTAAATTGTAAACTATAGCTAAAAAGCAGAAGGTTATCTAAAAGAAAATGCACAAAATTTGACGATATAAATTATAAATAATTACATCCATTTGCATCTTCTTAGCTCATTTCAGGAATACACAATGCAGTCATATTGTTTAGCTATGTAAACCACTTCGTTAAAAAGTAGTATATAAATAGCATAATGTCAGTTTACTAGAATTGTATATACTTTGAATATACTTTAGCCAGATTCCTATATAGGGAAAAGGGACCTAGACTGTAGTGACTTTCTTTTTATTAGAACCTGTTATGGTGAGAAAAGGGGAAGGGGCCATAGCCCAAAAGGAAGCACACAATGAGCATGCACTAGACACTTGTGCAGGAACAGTATGTCTGGTGCTTCTGCACAGGTGCAATAGTGCTGGGCTGGCAAGAATTGCTCTTCCAAATTAATGCTCTCCACTTTAGGATTCATAGCACACAATCCTAACCATGTCTACTCAAAAGTAAGCCCCTTTGTGTTCAATGGGTCTTACTCCCAGGGAAGTGTCTTTAGGATTTCAACCTAAAACAATGTGCAGTTTGGAATTGCTGCTACCAATCTCATGCCTAGCATCAAAACAGATTTCACTGAAGCTCCAAGCATAACCACATGGACTCTTAGATACCACAAATAATGACTAAATACAGCGAGGCAAACCTGGAACACTTGTGCAGGCTTGGAAGAACAGAGCCTAAAACCTAGGTTTAGGGGGAAATGGTAGAGACTAGTATGGGTATGTTTAATGAACTCTAGGACTCTGAGAGGAACCTTCAAGTTACCTACATAGGAAGTTGTCAATTGTTAACCTACCTTAGCTGCAAGGTACATAAAGGAAAAATGGCTATTTAAAGAGGAAAAACATCTGACAGCCAGTTAATCTTTTTTGAAAAGATCTTGGAGAGATCCAATCTGAAGCAAAAAAAGGTCAACCAAAGCAGTTTATGAGCAGCATTTAACCTGCAACAGAATGCAGAACTGTATATCTTAGTTTCAAATGTACCTACCCTGAAATCCAGGACCAAATAGCGAGATGATTCTACTATGTTGATGTACACTCACTTCAAATGTTGTAAGGAAGAGAAAGAAATTTCAAGATATGAAGCCCAATTTAATGACAATAATACATGGTTTCATCAAGGAATCTAGGTGTATAGTCTACTTTCTAGCAATAACCTGTGATTGCAGTTTGCTTGTTTCTTTAGTGATGGGGCAATAATTGAGAAGGTGAGATTGTTCAGTAGGAGTTGTACTGATGTGTCCCTTTTCTTTTAGGACAGAATGGAAGCCATGCTGCAGTATCGTAGGTTTTCAATAAATGAACATACTAAATAAATACCTCACAGAATTATTATTGAATAAGCACTGCACAAGATGCCTTATGTTAATACAGTGATGTGTGGAGAATTTGATATTGGGGGGTCAGTCCCTCTCCCTTAGTGCATTATCTGGAGTTGGATTTCACCAGTCTAGTCCAGTCATTCCCACTGTGGGCTAGCACTTGGGCAAAGCTCTTCTCAGCCCCTCGGCATGGCATTCTTTTGAACAATAGGAGATAATAGGTTTGACCTCAGGTAGCTTAACTAACAGCGCACGTGCCCAGTACAGACCTCCATGCACATGCAGTTTCCATGTTACCCAAAGCACAGAATCACAGGAATACCAGGGATGTGAATACCACTCAGCTGCAAGTTTGTTCTTTTAAGTTCTTAATGGTTATTATGGAAGAACTGAGTTGAGATGCCAGAGCTTCATAGGTGCAGATTAATAGGGCAAATTAATAGACCTCTGTATTACAAAAGTAGTTCCTGCTGGTTCAGCTGAAAGCTTTACTTCCATTTACTACAACTAATGGGGTGTTATTCCAGCCACTAGAGGGAGAGATTACTACATGCAGTAAACCAGAAGGTATTTAGCGACACAGGGAAATAAGATCAATGTTTAAAGGTAACAACTGGATCCAAGTTTAAGCAAATATTAAAACTGGCCATGGTTTCAAAAAGTCCCCAACCATAAACACAATATAAACCCTGGTGGGATCAGGCTTCTATTTCATGACACAGGTGCTAAAGTTGTGTCTTGTATTATATGACACATAATAGCGCTGGGGTAAATGGATAACATAGATATTAAAACACACAGTGTATCAATACTGAGACGAAATTTACATGATTAAATTGTTTGGAGTCATCTATCACATGGCCAAGAGATGAAACAAAATAAACTTCCAGGCACAAGAACATGGGTATTCTAAAGTCTCATGAGTGACCAAGATGGCAGAACACAGTGCATTTCAGATACAGAAATGTTTAATGGTGTTAAAGTGCTACTATTAAGCAGAACCATATGCTAACATTTAAACACAATTCCACTGCACTGCTAAATGAGGTTATCTTGTTTTTTATTTTCTTTTGTCTTTTTTTCCTTTTGTTGCCCAGCCCTATCTAAAAATAATAAAATTAAATCTACAGGACTGAAATTAACAACCAGTAATTATAATCAGCAATAAGTTATGAGTTTTATAAAGCATTTTTTTCTTATTTTTCTCTTTTTTCCTTAGTAATTAAGGGGTAGGCAAATTACTTAAGGGTGAACAAAATCTCAAACAAGTCATAAGTGAGGTCTCTCTTTTAAAAAAAAAGTTTTAAACTTGATAAAGGAACAATAAGAATCCTTGTGGTTAAAAAGCTTAAAGGAAAAGCAAAGATGACCTCAAAGTGCAGATTAGAAAGCTCATTTGGAAAGAAAAAAAGATAAAACATTGGATATAATATCTTGTTAACAGCAACGGTTCAAGAACGGGAAACTGGAGGTTTTCCCAGGAGAACAGTGCTGGTGGACTGTTAGAATGAGACACATGCTACATTAACTATGGATCCATGACTATAGTAGGATCCAGGTGGCAAAGTTTGCAATGGGACTCTAAAATGGAAACCAAAAGGAAGAGCCAAAAAACCAGAGGAGGGTTCCTGTTCCTTATGTGCATGGCAGCTGAAAAACAGGTCCCTTTCCATTGGTGTCAGTTATAAAAAGACATTTGCAGAATGTCTATGTTCTAAAAAGACATTGTTGCATGTAGGTTCTCTCACCAGAACACCTTTACAGACATTTATCAAAATAATTTGCAAAAGGAAAAAAAGATCATTGTGGCTCAGAACAGAGACTGTGCCTTTCCTGCACATCATTTCTTTTCAAAGCTTGTCTCTCTGTGTTGGGAACATCATTCTATACAAGGAGTTACTGCTGTCTAGTTATTGAATCCAGAGAGCAGTTGCACTGTGTGCTGGTTTGTCACAGCTCAATACCCTCATGCTAAATCATGTGGCACAAGCTCTTGCCTTAAATGTCCAGCAGAAAGTTAAACTGAATGGGAATTGCTTCCAGATTTGCAGCACCTCTCTTTCACAGGGCATGAGCGGAGCTTCTCGCTATTATTGTTGTTATTCTTAGGTAATAATGATCAAAGCTGGCTGGAGAACCCCAGTGGGTAGAAGGCATTGATTGGACTAGCATCTGCTGATGGGATTACATCATGACTGCCTAACTTCATTGTTCTCTTGTTCAGGTAAAACAGGGAAAAAAAGATTCATATAGTGAGTGCTGGAATCTTAAGAATACCTGAAAAAGGAGCTTTGGAGTTCAGACATTGTGCAACTCATCAGGAGAGGCTGATCCAATAATTTCTTGTTTACCTTGGCTACTTTGTCCCATCATCTGGGATTAGCGCATGGTTATCCCATGTATGCTAGATTATTACCAGATTTACTGGACACACTTTTTTATATTAGTAGCACCACAAAGGGTCTTAACAGGCTTGTTAAGTCTGGATACAGGAAGATGGAAAAAAAGACTCATTTCTTAGAAGGCATGACAAATTACAAAAGAACCAAGGCCTGAGTAGCCACAATCTCTTGTCCAATCAAATAATCTCTGAGCAGAGCCATCCACTACATGGCCAAATCTCAGTCCAGCTGTAGACTACTGGAGTGCTGTCTCGGACTTCAAAATAGTTATGGGTTCAGAGCTAAGTCAGGATTTTGGACTGACAGTTCGGAGACCGGCTGGCTCCTCTATTTAGGTTCCCACCCTCCTGTGGGTCCCTGGAGCTATTTGTCTGTCCAAGCTTAGCTGTTAAGTGTGGTTTGGAGAAGAAAAACACTGTATCTAAGAGCCCTGCTGGGTGAACTTCAATTGCCCCAAAGAAATCATCTGCTCTGCCCTAGCACCATGCTCTAGGAAGTGAAGGAGAGCTTGACAGTAGCGCTGGAGTAACCCTCATCACTCCCAATGCTCTGCAAGCTGCTGTGATCATCAATGTCACTCGTACTGGTTGTGCTGATATCATCCACGTCTCCATGGGAGAACTCTGTGCTTTCCACATCCACTTCAATTTCTTCTGTAAAAGAAAAAAAATACAGGTGAGCATCAAGTCCACCAAGTTACTGAAAGGTGAGAGAACCAATGTGGTCCTCACCATGTCATGAAATTTTCTTTGGAAAGATTTGTTATGATCTCAATAGGAAAAAGAATAGGAGAGATCAGGAAACTGCCTCTTGATACTAATCAATTTTTTTATATAACTGACCCAGGCTTCTTGTTTAGCAGACTTTAGATTAGTGATTTTTAATCTTTTTTCATTTCATGGCACACCAACTTATCAGTTGCTTGACCATTGACAAGGCATACCATGCTGCTAATTGGGGGGGGGGGGGGCTCAAATCCCCCAATTGCCCTATTAATAACCACCCTCTCCAAAGACTTGCGGCACACCTATAGACTATACATGGCACACCAGTGTGCCATGGCACAGTAGTTGAAAATCTGCTTTAGATTAATATTTAATTATTGGTGCTTTGTAGAAAGAGAAGGAGGAACATCATTTATGACTCCACACCTATTTAATCGCTTAGAACATTTGCAGTTATTTCAATTAAGTCTCAATAAATATAATAATTTCAGTTCCTTGTTGAGAAGATGGAACCTAGGCTTATACTAATTGAACTTTGGATTAAACTCAAAATTACCAAATATCCTATATTTAAAATAGTTCTCTCTCCTCCAAAGAACCTGTTCTCAATTGACATCAAGGACCTATATTGTAAATCAAGGAAGGTATATTCATTATATTATATGTATTTGTGTGAAACCACATAATTCTGTGCTTTGAATGAATAATGCAAAGATAAATAACCTTGTTTAATTTATGCAATTTATTCTAGATATTTCAGCTACCACAGATTTTTTAATTTTGCAAAGAAGGAAGTCCTGGAACCATTTGTGCAATAGGGACATGAATCTAAGCATAGCACACATATTATTTTCTCTAGGGATGGAATGCCTGGAACAGAGTCCCTTTGGAATTGGACAGCTGATTCAAACACCCAAGGGAAGCACATGATACAGCTTTACTTCAAACTGAAGATGAAGATGTTCTGTTTGAACGCTTCAACATATTACAAAAAAGCAACCCCAGGGAATAAAAAGCTAGCCCTTCAAGGCAGAAAAGAGGTTATCATTCTTTTTTGAAAGCCTGAACTAGCTCAGAGACCTCATTGACAACACTGTTCATAAATTTACAAGCTTCTCTCAATGAGACTTTTTTTTTTGCAAATGGAAGATGAGGTCAACTGGAGCTTCTAATGGGGAACATGATCCCACATAATGTTCTAGATTCTGGAGTCACCTTGGAGAAAGATTTCTGCTGAAAAAAATGAAGTCCTCCTGGTGCATAAGTAGAGAGGAACTGCAGAGCGCAGAGATGGAATCCAAACTGGATTCAAATTGATGCAAGTGGAAAGTGATTCTGGATGTGGCCAGAAACACTTTCCACTTCCACCCAGGAGGCTTTGTGAGATATGAAGAGACCAGATGCATGGTCTGTCCGGGCCTTAGAACACGGCCCAGACCTGTGGATTCAATTATCCACAGGCTTTGGTATTCGTAGGGGATCCAGAAACAGAAACCTCTTGGATGGTAAAGGCCAATAAAAGTGATTTGGCATCTTGTCAGATTCAGAATTCCAAGTAACATCTGCATTAACAAATGTCTAGTAAGCAAGAAGACCTAGTTAGACTTTTAAGCATGTCCAATGAAAACATTCTAGGGGTCTAATCTATCTTTCCAGCTGTTTACCATCCCACTTTTCTCCCAAATGCATATCTGCTTCTGTGCAATGACTTACAGAAGGAAACTTTTATTCTCCAATCAGGCTGGCCTTTTTTATTAAGAGATGCAAATAATCTTATGGCAATTTAGCAACACAAATCTTTAATGCGCAATATATGTTTTATTATGGTGGTAACATTTGTACCACCTAAACCTAGAAGAATTTTGGAATCATGAATTTGAGAGTTTTCTCTGGATGTGTTTTGTGGTCCTTATGACTCCATAGCTTGAAAATGGAAAGGCATTTAGGCACAGCTCTCAACTTCTGCAAAAGCACTATGAGATCAAATCCAGAGCAAGAATTCAGAGGACTATTTACCAAGTGGTAGCTTATGGTTATGCATTTCAGATACATATGCTCACTACCTTGATTTCCTGCCAAGTGGCAAGAAGGAACTGACCTACTGTTCTGAATTTCTGATCAGATATGGAAGCATGGTAAAAATTTTCCCATCCATATGTGCAGCAAAAAGCTTTTAATTAAACATTTTAATAAATGTGGGGGTTGGTGGGTTGTTTCAAGGTGTGGGGTTGTTTTTAATGTTTTAAATTTTTTAATGTTTTAAATTTTTTAAATTGTTGATGTGCTTTTACTCATGTTGTTAGCTGCTTTGGGTCAGCTCACAGAGAAAGGCAGGATATAAATTTCACAAATAAAAACCTGTGCAAATACAGATGTCTAGAAAAAAATTAGTTTTAAGTTCCTCTAATTCAGAGAAAGAGAATTAAGCATTTCCTTCAATTGAGTAGTATGAATATATAGGCACAATTTTCAGGTGGGGTGGAAGGCAAAATGGGATATAAGATAAATCTGAAACTACTGTCATCCTACTCCATCAGCTTGTTTAAAATGGAAACTGTAGGAAACTAGGCATTGTGGAAGCTGCTGAATCTACAACTACTACAACTCCAGTGACATAGCAGAGAAAAGATGATTGGCGATCTGGAAAAAATCTGAAAACTTTGTATTG
Source organism: Cryptoblepharus egeriae (assembly GCA_030015325.1). Taxonomy (NCBI): domain Eukaryota; kingdom Metazoa; phylum Chordata; class Lepidosauria; order Squamata; family Scincidae; genus Cryptoblepharus; species Cryptoblepharus egeriae. The sequence goes on from JAREYC010000006.1 coordinate 53,439,936, forward strand.
TTGTCTAAATGTTGTCTAAATGTCTAACACCAACGCCAAGATTTCAGGCAACATACTCACCCCGCTCTGAATCAGAGCGATCTGAAGAAATGGTTGATCCAGTGCTGTCCATTCGTATTCGCTCGATCTCTTGCGAGCCCTGCAGCTGCTCCAATCTTCGCTTTAAAAACCTTTGTTCTCTTTCCAGGTTGTCAAGTTGGTGCTGGCTTCTCCTGTCTGCCTCTTCAAGTTTCTGCCATGCCAAAAGACAACCTCATTGTTATTATTTGTGTTCCTGATTTGCCCAGCAGTTTCCTTAGCAGGTACCAGACCAACCTGCCAATGGCAACCCCTTTCTCCCACCCCCCCCCCCAAAAAGAAAACTTCCCCTACACACACCCTACATCTCAGTCATGCTTTGGTGAGAGATTAAAAAGTACAAAAATCAAGGGAAGTGTAGTGCTTACTGTACTTTAATATTGGAAGCATAGATAATTTTTCCCCATAAGCAGATCCGAGTTACTTAGCTCAGGATCATTCAGGCCTTGTTCAGATTACTTTTAATGTTTTTTGTCTTAAAATAGGTGAGGTCAGTGTACCCTTTTCCATTTGGTTTATTAGGTATTTCTTCAAAGCACTTTTCCACTGAAGTGTGGTTTATGTAATCTACTGCAGACTCTTTGATCGCAGCTGGGAAATCTTACCAGGCCAGTGCACAGGGTTTCCTGATGGCCAGTGTGTTGCATAACTCTAAAGTCATCTCAGGCTAATGCCATCCATTTAAGCAAGCAGGGTTCCCCTCCCTTGCTAAGCCTGAGCTGTTCCAGTTTGTTTAAGCACATCCTGATCCCTGGGAGCCTGGCACTACCCTTTGTTAAAGCAAACCATCAGGAGAAGAGTTGGAAAGATGCAGACAAGGGCACCTGCTGTGCCAGTTTAAAATAGTCTCTTGTTTAGGGCACAATCCTAACCAACTTTCCAGCACTGACACAGCTGCACCAGTGGGGCATGTGCTGCATCCTGTAGTTTGGGAGCAGTCATGGAGGACCCCTCAAGGTAAGGTAATGTTTGTTCCCTTACATCAGACTTGCATTGCCCTTAGTCTGCAGCTGGAAAATTGACTGGGATTGCACCCTTAGTTGCTGGCTATTGTGAATATTTTTCATGTCAGTTTCAGTACAAAAAAAGCATTTTAAAATCTGCTGCATAAACTTACTGCATACTCCTTGAACACTAGCGTGTTTTCCCTGTAGGATGATGTAGCCTGGCTCACTTACAAAGTCATCTGGAGCTGTGTGCTCGGGTATCTGGCTCTTACTAATGACACACTGAAATCTGCATTTTGCTGGCTGATCTACAAATGGTCCTATCTTTGGGGACTAATGGGGTTTTTTATCCCTTCCAGAGGCCAGTTCTATAAGGAGTATAAGCCCAACTTTGGGCAACAATGTTTCAGAGTTATTTATTAATCACTGTTGATTTATTAGTCAGCAATCAATCATATTAATCATATATTTCTCGTCTCAACAAAATTGTGAGTCAACATTAATTTGAGAAAATAAACCAAAAGATAATCAAAGAGTAGGAATGAGTTTGCCTCATCATTTCAACACTCTGGTGCTATTAACAATAAAGAATGTGAGTTCCAACAGTATTTTATCCTTGAAACAGTCCTGTGAGTTAATTGCTGTCCATGATCACTGATTGAACACAATCCAAAATGGGGGGGGGGGGATAATTCAGCTTTTTCAATAATAGGTGGAAGTCTATTTTCAGAATTGTTAAGCACAGTCAAGCAGATTCTATCTACAGAAGAGCCTTGACCATTGTGTTACTGTAACTGCATCTTCACTGTCAATCAAGCAGGCTGAGGGTTCTATTCCCATTGGGAGAGAGGGCTGAGGAGCATTCTGAGAAGAGGTTGTTCTCCACAACCAACAACTGTGGGCTTTTACTAGTCTCTACATATAGAACTGAGGGACCAGTTTGGGTAATTATAATTCGGTGGTACTCAGGTTCAGTGGTATTTGTTAGAGAGGTAAGTGTTACTGAGCCTTTGGGGAATAGTGACCATGCTGCAATGTTTTGCCATGCAAGTTGGGAAAAGAATGCCAAACAAATCTGCCATAATAACTCTTAACTTCCAAAGGGCAGACTTCCCTCAGATGAGGAGGCTAGTTAGGAAAAGGCTGAAAGGGAAGATAAAGGGGGTCAAGTCTCTTCAGAGTGTGTGGAATGATAATTGAAGCTCAACAGACATGTATACGGCAGAGAAGGAAAGGCTCGACTACGTTTAGGAGTCGTTTAGGGAGCCATCATGGCTAACAAGCCACGTTAGATAGCAGGTAACGCAGTGGTGGAACTGAAATAAATTAACAACAGGGTCTATGTCCTAATAATCTAAATTAACAACAGGTTCTATGTCCCATTAGTAACCAGTTCTCAGAACCAGGTGCTCATTAGCAAAGGGTTCTATAGAACCTCCTGAAGCCCACCAATGAGGTAAAGGGCAAGTGAGCTTCCTTCCTCAAATGTAAATCTTGCCCAAATGAGTAGAATACAAATGAACATAAAATGTGGCAAAAGGAATGTAAGAAGGTAGTAAAGGAGGCAGGGGCGTCACTAGGGTTCACGTCACCTGGTATGGGAGGCCAGTGTGTCACCCCCATACATTGGGCAGGCAACAATATGAATGGTGGGTGTGGTTATGTGCTATTGCCCCACCTCCACTGGCTTTTTAGTCCCACATTTTAATAGAATAAAGATATTTCAAAGAGTTTTGTTTCCCTGCAGTCTGCTGTAAATTACACATTCAAAGGTATATAACATGATGGGATTATTTCTACAAACCATGATTTTACAGTTTCTAATGCCCTGTAACATCCCTGATCAGAAGCAGTTTAGAAGTCTTGTTTTCTCCTGGACTAACCTTCCACTCCAGCCAAGGCATGCTTGCTTACTTGCCAGTAAACACAGCTGTGCAGTTCACATCCATTTTCCATGAATTTCAATGCAATCATCAGAGACCTCCTTCTGGAGTGATATGTGGGAGCTGTGTTCATTGGATCAGGACAATTCTGTTGTCCTTATATTCCTCTCAGCCTGCACTTTCCAATGAACTAATGCAAATGTGCCTACTCATGAATAAAACCATGATATGGGTCAGTTTCACTTTCCATATAGATCAATGCATATTTTAGTTTTTTTGCAATAACGTTTGATAGGAAGGTGCTATTTCAAAACTGATTTTTGCATTGGATTCTGCTTTTCAATACAAATCCAATGGTATATGACTTGATGGTATATGACATAACAAAGTTATGTGCGTTTTTGTTTTTAAGTCCCCCAGTGGTTGTCACCCCCCCTCGGGTGAGTCGCCACACCCGCACCACCCTGGTGACGCCAAGAGAGAGGCCAGGAGAGACTTTGAGGAACTCATGGACAGCAATATCAAGGGGAATACTAAGAGCTTCTTCAAATATGCTAGGAGCAGGAATCCAGCCTGAGAAGCAATTGGTCCGTTGGATGGTGAGCAAGACAAAGGGAAGATAAAAAGAGACTTAGAAATGGCAGAGAGACTTAATGAGTTCTTTGCATCTTTCTTCACGGCAGAAGACCTCAGGTAGATACTGCTACCCAAACATCCACTGCTTAATTATTAATAATTAATTAATAATTAATTAAGACAAACATAGGTTACAAGATAAGATGTAGCTGCTTTAATTGACAATTTAAAGGTCAACAAGTCACCAGGCCCAGATGGCATTCACCTAAGTCATTAGGAAACTGAAGAACTAAGTTGTTGATCTGCTGACCAAAATATGCAACTTGTCCCTAATGACTAGGGTTGCCATATGTCCTGAAAACAGGGACAATATCGATTTTGGGGGATTGTGATCACATACTGGCAAATGGGATAGAGGGTCCAGTCCCAATTTTGTGGAAGAAAATTATTTTTGTGGAAGAAAACTACTAGAGACTACTAGAGATGGCCAATGCCAAATGACTGGAGGGCAGCAAATATCACATCAATCTTTCAAAAGGGTAGGAGAGAGGATCTGGGAAACTATAGGCCGGTCTAACGCTGGTTCCAGGTAAGATGGTGTAAAGTCTCATTAAAGATAAAATTATAAAACATAGTTGAGCAGGGAGAATCAGCATGGGTTCTGTAAAGGTAAATCTTGCCTCACGAACCTTTAAGAATTCTTTGAAAAGCTCAGCAGGCACGTGGATGTGGTCATCATATATCTGGACTTTCAGAGGGAGTTTGATATGGTCTCTCACCAAAGACACTGGAGAAAACTCTAAAGTTGGGGAATTAGAGGGCAGGTCCACTCATGGATTGGGAACTGGTTCAAAGCCTGGACACAGAGAGTTGGGGTCAATGGGCGATTTTCATATTGGAGTGAAGTGAAAAGTAGTGTGCCCCAGGGGTCTGTATAGAGACTAGTGCTTTGGATAGAGAGATGCTCTTTTCCTTTTCACATATCACCAGGACTAGGGAACAGCCACTAAAATTGAATGTTGGGAGGGTTAGGATGGACAAGAGAAAATATTTCTTTACCCAGTGTGTGACTGGTCTGTGGAACTCCCTGCCACAGGATGTGGTGATGGCATTTAGCCTCAATGCCTTTAAGAAGGGATTGGACAAACTCATGGACCATCACAGGTTACAAGTCATGAGGACAACCTCAAAATGCCAAATATGGCAGGACACCTGGATGCAGGTGTAGTATATGCCCCCTGACACATCTGGTGGGCCACTGTGTGATAGAGAAAGCTGGAGTAGATGGGCCTTTGGCCTGATCCAGTGGAGGCTCTTCTTTTATCAGCTTCTTGAATCAGAAGACAGGCTGTATGTAACAGTGAGACTCAGTGATACAAGAACCTTATTTTCAAACAAGTATGAGATATGCTTAACAAGATATGTTGTACTCCTCCTTTCAATGTATGAATTTTAATTTTTAATTGTGGAAGAACTGTAGGATCTCAATGATATATAAAACCAGTGTATTTAGGAAAAACCAATAACACCAGCATGAAGTATTATTTCACATGATACAACTCTTGATTTAATTCTGTAAAGTTTACATTTTAATTGATTATTAATGAAATACAGTGGCGCCTCACTTAAAGAGCTTAATTCGTTCCAGAGGCATGCTCTTTAAGTGAAACGCTCTTTAAGTGAAGCAGATTTTCCCATAGGAAATCATGGAAACTCAGACAATTGGTTCCACAGCTCAAAAATATTCATATAAAAATATTAACTGTTTATAAAAATGATTACAAAACACTGCGATATAACACTGTACAAAGCACTGTAATATACAGTAACACACAACACTGCAATAAAGAAAATACTGTACAGTACTGAACTGTACTGTACCTTTGAAAACCTTCATGGCTGGTATTACAGAGAGGTGATGACACTTTCTTGGGAGTAAGACCCCTTGGACACAATGGGGCTTACATCTGAGTAGACACGGTTAAGATTGTGCTTTTTCACAATCACTAACGGAGTCACTGCTATCCACTGGCTTAATGGAATCTTTGTCTTTATGTGCAACTTTAACATCCCCAAGCTGCTGATGGGGAGCAGCACTAGAACATTGATAAGGCACACCTTCCACGCTGCCACAAACAGATCCCACATACAAACCTGGCTCAGGCTGCTCCCCCCGGATGTCCCATGAGTTCCCTGGCAATGGAAGCCTATTCCAAACTTTGCCCAGGGCCCCACTGTAGCTCAAGCTAGTCTCCTCGTCCCATCTGTGAGTTCCCTTGCCATGGAAGCCTTTTCCAAACTTCCTCAGAAGTGCTCTTTACTCATGACAGTGCTCTTTAAGCAAGTCAACATTTCTGAGAAAATTTTGCTCTTTATACAAAACGCTCTTTATTCAAGATGCTCTTTATGCAAGGTACCACTGTACTGAATCACACCAATCAAAAAATTTCAAATGCATGCAGAATATTTTTTCTCATATATTTTTGTCAGCTGCTGTTTTGTCAGGGTATGTTATAGTACCAGAAAAAAAGAAAACACCCCACTGCAGCAAAAGATGGTCTTGCACAAATCATTTGCTATGGTTTAGAATAGGAGTGTCCAAACCTGCATGGGGGTCACATGTGACCAACGATGAGCCTCCATATAACCTATGGCAAGCCCCCTCCATCTGGACCTTGTGCAAACCCTGTAATCCTCCAGGTTAGGGAAGCTCTGCTCCCTGAACTTCCAGAGGGTATTCTGATGGCTGGGGAGGCTGCACACACCTCTCCTCTCTGTGTATGAAAGTGCTTATGAACTGGTCTGAAGATACCCCTCTCTCTACATTAGTAACTGTTTTTGAATGGATCTGAATTAATTCATAAGTTCCATCTCTAATATATTCATTTATGTAAATTTATTCAAATTGAAATAGAAATCAATTCTCTTTTTTTCTGATGCCTGACAGTGTCAGAGAGATGATGCAATCCAGAGTAACTATCCAGAGTAACTACAATCCAGAGTAAATACAGAGTATCTACAATCCAAGTAACTACAGGGAGTCCTTACTCCGACGTAAGAACAATTTACTCTGGATTGCAATATGAATTTCCCATAGGTTTTCACTAGGTGGTGCCGTAACTATGCCAACATAAATTTCGCTTACGTGCTCCTGTTGTTACTTTGGATTGTAGGGTATGATCATATTTGATCCATGGAGTTCAGGTGTTCTGGAATTACAGGAACCTAATGGGAACAACACCTCAGAAATGGATGAATCATAGGATTCAAATGCTGGATTGTGCTCAGAGGCTTCCAAACTACTTTTGGACAGCTTCTATTTATTTCTGTGGCACTTCCACAGGATAAATTCTTCATGCACTTTCACAATGAGTTCTATGAAACTAGCATTCTTGAGTTGAGAAGAACTCTATAAAATGCTGGGAGTTCTTTGAGCATTGGTAGCACTATACGAGGTCACTAATCTTTAACATCACCCTGAGTCCCTTATAGGTCAAACTAAGACCTAAACAAGCTTATCTAAAGCCTGTCCAACTTGTTGGAACTAACTTTTGAATAAACATGCATAAGCTGGTGCTGTGAAACTTCCACACTGTAATTAAATCATGGCAATAACTCCAAGGCAGGGTGTTATCCAGTGGCAATTGCTGAACTAAGGAAGGTTAATTGAAACTGGGTTTCAAAACTAATAAGCATAGGAGAAGATGCTGGCAAAATCACGAAGGGATGCAGAACCTACCTTGATATGTGCTTTGGCTTTGTTAAGCAGCCCGAGAGTCGTGTGTCTGGTACAGTCGGGTCCTAGTGGTATCAGAACTTTTAAACGTTCTAGACACAGGCGCAGGTGTGCTCGTCTATGAGGAAGAGACATGGGAATTAAAGATGTTGTATGAAACTGACCAGTGGTGGGATTCAAATAAATTAACAACAGGTTCTATGTCCTAATAACCTAAATTAACAACAGGTTCTATGTTCATAGAAGAACAGGTTCTATGTCCCATTAGTAACTGGTTCTCAAAACCAGGCATTCATTAGCAAAGGGTTCTATAGAACCTGTGAGAACCCCCCTGAAGCCCACCACTGTAGCCGACCTTTCCCAGCCAGTCTCCCAACTAAGAATGCCCCAGTTCCTTCAGCTATCTGCAACTACCCTTGGTACCTAATCCCCACACTCAATGGCATTAACCTTCATGAGAAACCTCTTTCTCATGACATTTCTTCATTCCATTTGATGAAGACCCAATAACCTGCCTGAGCCAGCTACACATATGCCCTAGCCCACTGCCATCCACCTTCAATTCAGAAAAAACAACAGATGTTTGTTTTCAATCACCATCTGCCATGCTACAAGATCTGATTCACACCATATAGTACAATGGCTTCTCAGTGCTTCTTTGCTTTCCAACTGCAGTCTGTCATATCAGCACAGCATTTAACAGATGCATTTCGAAGCAAGCTCTTATGTAAGTGGGCCTCCCCTGGTTTATTTTGGGAGTCAGCAAGCACAGAGCTACGTAAGTCAACTTTGTTCACCGCAGCAACGGTTTAGAAGAGTGCCAGTGACACATCTTTTGTTTTCCTCAGCCTGGGATTCACCATACTTCCAGCTGCTCATCAAGCCAGTCTGGTCAGCAACCTGATGTTCTTGTATTTTTGGTTATCAATGTCATTCTGTGGCTAACGTTATCACACCATCCCTGAAATTAGATCACATAATTTCATTTTGGCCCTAAGAAGAAAAGACTTGAAGAACTGAGCTCTCCTGCATTTAATTGAGAATCTCAATGTAAGAGTCATACATACATTATATAATGCGGAAGTCTTCATAGAACCTACAAAATAACAGTGTCTTGAGGCTCACTAGGGTTTGTATTACCCAGTGTGAGAGGTCAGTGTTACCCCATCATGGACCTCCTTTTGAACCTAGACTATACATGGAAGAAATTACAATAACACAGCACAACTAAATGGAGTGGCATCACAAGGTTGTTATAACCCCCATTAACTTTATTTAGTATCAAACAGTCCAGGTCACTCCCTCCCCCCCAAAAAATCAGTGACCATAAAAAGGCCAGTATCCAATTTGAATAAGAGTTCCCATCTTAGTTCTGATACATAGAAATGAGAGCTGACATTTTCTTAAAGTCTACTTTTTTGTTACGTAAGGCAATTGTTTCTTCCTTCTCTGGTTATTTGGCCATAATGTTTGCTAGAATACAGATTTTTAATGTATTTTGTTTCACTATGTTTTCATTAAATTACACACTGAATAATATATAACGTGTTGGTATTTGATAATACTAAGATTTCACAATTCTGGCTCTGTTGGTGTCACATACACACCCACATCCTCACTTTGAGTATAAGCACCCCTAGCAATGCCACTACTCGTACCACTAGGCTCTCATCTCTGCTGATAAGTTTTACAGAAGAATAACAAAGCAGGAAGGAGACAGAATAAAAGGACAATGGGAAACCCCCAGTCCTAAACCCCAGTTAGGCCAGAAAAAGGCCTGGCGCAAGTGCTGTGTTGGTCTGGGGTTTCACAAAAGTGTCTTTAGGCACTTATGCGCAATTCCTGGGGTGTGTGTTAGGCCAGTGCACAGACATGGGCTTTTATTTTGTTATGTTCTGCACTTTTCTTGGGTGTCCTACATTTTGAGGGGGGGGGCTACTCTCAGAAAGAAGGGGGCAGCCAGGCTTGGGGAGGGCAGGGAGTGCATCAAAACAGAGGACTAGGAGCTCCCAAACCAACCTCCCTGTCGTTCCACAAGGGTTTCTTGCTGCAGACACTGCCTTGAGCCATGAAAAGCAGAATTCTTACCGTGAATCACAAATCTGGATGGTTTGACCAAGAAGACCATGGTTTGGGATGGAAGGGAAGTCCTACGAGGAAAGGCTGGGGGAACCTGGGATGTTCAGCCTGGAGAAGAGAAGGCTGAGAGGAGACATGACTGCCTTCTGAAGGGCTGTCATATGGAGGAAGGGGCTCATTTGTTCATAGCAGCTTCTGAAAGCAGAACTAGAACCAATGGGTACAAACTGCAAGAGAGGAGATTCCGGTTGGATATCTGGAAAAAATTACTGATGGTGAGGGCTGTTTGGCAGTGGAACAGATTGCCAAGGGAGGTGGTGGACTCTCCCTCACTGGGGATCTTCAAGCAGAGGCTCGACAAGCACCTGTTGGAGATGCTCTAGGGGGATTTCCTGCTGCAGGCAGGGGGTTGGACTAGATGACCTACTAGGTCCCTTCCAACTGAATGATTCTATGATTCTATGTGCTGACCTTCCTACATCACCACGTGAATGGTAGACAAGTAAGTTGTACCAAGCTAAATTAGTTAGGATTACATCTGAGGCTCCTTTGAAATTCAACAAATTCTCTTTTCCCTACTTAAAAAATATGTAATACAGTGTTATCCACATACATAGTCTTTTACATAGTGGTATAAGCAAAATAAGTTGAGTGGAAGAAAGATAGCAAGGAGAAGCAGAGGTAAGAAGTGGTACATGTCCCAGAACAGTTTTATGTTTTGTTTTCTATACTTATCCAGGAGTTACATTTGGAAAGTTCTATTTCTCCATAACAGCTAGAAAGTATTTTGAAATTTTAAACCAACTCATCTTGGATTTCTTTCCTCCCTCAGCCTGAACAGATCTCTCTGATGCTCATTCACAAACTGGGACTGAAACTGAAATCCCCAAATCGATAACACAATGACGTCAGCCCTCTTCTTCCCTACTGAAGGCATCCCAGTCCCTGAAAGCCTTCATCAGTCATGTTCAGAGAGACAAAGAAGGAGAATGTGAACTCGATCCATCTGAATGAAGGCTGAAAAATTAGTCTAGGTGCTTCATTTGCATTTTGTATTTTGAAGCCACTATTGTTAGTTATTTGAAAGGGTGGGGGGAGGAGTGGGTAATTGTGCAATTATATCACTGACAAGCAGGGATGATTAAGGGTGGTGGGGTCAGGGGTTTGGCTGATGGACTGTCAGAAAGAAGAGCAACACCCACTAGAGAGGACGGCCTGTCAGGGTTTGCATTTTATGGAGAAAAGGCCTATAATTCATGGGGGAAAACAGCCTCCAACTGGACAAACAAGCTCTTTTTGCTCAGGCATATCTTTGTTGCATTATATTTAGAAAAAAAAACATGCATTCAATTTTTAAATGAAAAATCTTTCAAACACCCTGAAAATTCACAACCTACTGAAGTCCTGCCATCTCTGACTTTTGTTTTAAGCAAGGTGCTACAGAGATGTACAGCTGCAAGCTATGCTGCTGCTATGACGGCTTCAAAGGCCAGGGAAAGTGGGGAAAAACTGAAATTGACAGCTGTTGATGTTCAGGAGGTACACAATTAATGGTGCCTGCCTGAGCAACAGGTGCACCATAAAGGACTTTATTTAAAGCAGGCCTCCGTCAGTCTTGAAAGACTATGGTATTGTGCTCAGCGCTGCATACGCTGCATGCGAAGCATGAAAGCCTGGGTTAGATTGTTATGGAGGATAGGCTGTTCCCCCAAGCAGCAAATCCCCCCTCTCCACGCAACTGAATTAGTCCAATGGAAAGGCAGAGCCAATACGATTGGATCCAGCTGGTGTCGCAGAGCTGGGCTAAGGACAAGAGCTCCCCCTGTCTTGTGGGGCCGACTCAGGTCTCGAACCTTGGCCTGCTGGTTAACAAGCACAGTGTCTTAGCCACTTGTGCTTTATAACTGACCATCAACAATGCTACATCAAGGGTTGCTGCTGTCACAGCAATTACTATACAACCCAGCCGTTCGCCAAATGACATCACAGAAAGTACTGAGACCACAGTATAATCGTAACTATCTTGCAATGTATTAATGATTTATTTCCATGGCCCTCCAAATAATTGGGGCACTCAAAAGCAGTATCCAACACAGAGAGAAAACATTAAAAATGCCTAATAATAACTATCATCTGCCAGTGGCAAAAAATTTGTGGGACCACAAGCCTGAAAAATGAACATGTTAAACTTCTGTGGGACTTCAGGATACAGACGGACAAGGTCTTGGAGCACAATACTCCAAATATAACTATCATAGAAAGGAGTAAGATGTGGCTTGTTGACACTGCCATACCAGGTGACAACTAGAAAGTCTTTCTTACAATTTACAGCAGAGGATTAAGACTCAGAAAACCTTTCCGTGCACAAGGATAATTTTTCCGCCCCAGCTGTATCAGTCTTGCAAACTAAAATAACCTGTGTAGCCATGTTTCCTTTAATAGTACTGCCCAAACGGTGAATCTCTGGACACAATGGATTTCAGAAGGAATGTGGATGAATGGCTATTAGCCAATGTTTCTCAGTCAGTGGCATTCATAGCACCAATGGCACTTGAAGTGGTGTGCAGGATCGCCAGACCCCGGATGTGTGTCAGCAAGACCAAGAATGCAACATGAGTAAGTGGCTTGGGTAGGTAGGCTGAGCTCCCAAGTATGTTTTAAAAAGTTCTCTCTTCCATCCATCCATCCTCTTTCTTACCAGTGTTTGCCGCATTTGGCCTCCCAATCCAGAAGTTACTGGTAATGACATCATATTACTACTACTTCTATTTTATTTGTATCATGCCTTATTCTCAAGGTGGCTCACAAGCAGAAAAATACAAGAAAAATAAATAAAACCATTCTTAAAAACACCAAGTGCTGTAAAAACAACTAAAAGTAGTGGCAACTTACATTTTTTAAAAAATCAAAGCAGGTAGTGGAGAGGCCAGGGGCTCAGAAGGCTTATTTGCATGAATGTCTTCATGCCTTGCCTGAATGTTTCTAGGAAGGGAGCAGTTTATAAGTCAGTATGGAGGGGATTCCACAAAGTTGTTGCCAAGTTTGGTGGTACTTCCAATATATGGGCAGTGCAGAGTAGAGTAGGAAAAAAGCATTGAAGAACACTGCTAAAGATGGTTAATACTGGGTACTGAAATCTGCACCAAGAACTATAGTATAAGTTTCATATCAAAGCAAGTCACTGAAAAAACTGGTACCATGGGTCAAAATTAAGACAACATTTGGCAGATATAGTCCCCTTTGTAAAATGCCTGGGAACAGCAATATCTACACTGTACAACTTGTACAATACCTACGTATTTCCTGGAACACTCCTAAATGGACAGAGCATACTGAGCAACTTCTGGGCATCCTGGAAGTAAGCAGGATGGGTGTTGACCATGTGTAGTGTGATACCACAAAGAAATAAACTTAAAGCAGAACAGGATGCTTCATAAACGGATGACCTGTCAGGCCAAAAGATTTTTATCAAAGTGACTAGTTTCCCTGCCCATCAAATGTTCCTATTCAATCAGTCTTGATCTCCAGCAGAGACATTTATACCCTTACAATTCAAATCTGTCTCCTAGTTTAGCCAACTCTCTCAAAGTTACAAGAATTCTCTTACTGCATATAAATACCAAATGCTATTCAAGTACCAGATCAGAGAATCAAATACTTTATGTAGTAGATAATCCAAGTTTTGCTACAAAGTGACTGAGGGTGAGAGAACACAAAGATGAAAGTAGATCTACCTGAAGGGGCAGGTTTGCTGAAGTCTACTAAAAGAGAGGAATTAAATGAAAATCCCCACTCACTATCAGAGAAATCTAGTTTCATCTTGAAGTTTCTGCACAGAGCTATCCTGATAGGAAATGGGAGCTGACATGGAAACTGCTTGTCTTTCATTCTGAAGATGGGGTAACAATATCAAAACAGTCACATTCCCCGAGTGGGTGCAGCTTTCAGGCCAGATTTGTTTGGCAGCAGATAACACACCCTTTCCACTACTATGGACAGACATGAAACACCTGCTTTTCCTTGGCATTCAATCAACCTCACTCCTGGCCTTCCTTTGGGAAAAAACAGCCCTTTCAGTGCAGTTTTGCAGACAAAAAATTCCAGTTCATGAAATTCTTTGCTGAGTATGAATTACAAAGAAGAAAGGTGTGATTGGGTTCAAGTTATCCATCCGTTCCATAATGCATTTATCTTGAAGGAAGATGGTGGTTTTGTACTCCAAATACAATATAGGTACAGTGGTACCTCGCTTAACAAGCACCTTGCTTAACAAGCAAAAATCTCCAAGAAATCTTGCTTCACATAACAAGTTCCGCTTTACTTAACAAGCAAGCGCAGTATGGGCACGCGTGCTATGCAGCCCTGACGCTCTGCATGGAGGCACTTTAAAAGGGCTGCCGGCCAGCACCACTGCCTCTAACTGGCACCAATTTGGGGGCTGTTGCCTGGAGGCAACAGAGGCAGCTGCCCCTTACTGCCCCCACCAACCACCTTGAACCTCCAGCAGCAGCCCAGGTAAGCCTCCCAGGAAAGTGTCTTTGATTGCAGTCTCCTAACTATCCCTACTCAGAAGTAAGCCCATGTTAAATGGGGTTTATTCCTAAGAAACTGTCTTTGATTGCAGCCTGTTAACCATGTCTACCCAGAAGCAAGCCTCATTGTGTTAAATGGGGCTTACTCCCAGGAAAGTGTCCCTAGGATTGCAGCCTAAATAGACTTCATGGGATCATGCACATTGAATGCATGTTTTGAATTCAATTCCAGTGTTTTGTCATCATTTTCACATGCAGTTAATATTTTTATATGAATATTTTGGGGGTTGTGGAACCAATAGTCTGAGTTTCCATTATTTTCTATGGAAAAATCTGCTTCACTTAAAGAGCGTTTTACTTAAAGAGCATGCCTCCGGAACGAATTAAACTCTTTATGTCAGGCACAACTGTATTTATTACCTTTTTGGCCATTGGAGTTCTCCATTGACTTTATTCAAATCAGGCTAATATGTCAGGGTAAGATCTTCTGCTCCTTCAAATGGATCTGTCCTTTCTTCTTTATGATCTTCCTCTGAGACTGTCCGCACAATGCTTCCCCTCTCACTTTTTTCGAAACCCACTTAAAAACTCACCTATACTTTAAAGCCCCTAGTCCTTATGGCAATCAATCTCAAGTATGAGCACATGAAAAACCTGTGTATTTTTCCCTTGTTTATCCAGCCACCACACCCTCCCTCCCCAACCTCTGTCTCCCATGTGTCTGTTTCAAGATTGTTTGCTCACTAGGGCAGAGACCTGCCCTTTCATCTGTTGTAAAGCAGACAGACATACAGGGATTATGCTTTATAAATAATCAAACAACAATACCTCAGCTTACACGCTGGAGCACAAAGAAGATTTCTCAATAAACCTTTAAAAAGAGAAATAGGTATTGGCGCAAGATCTATCTGAAAGGGTGGGGAGGTTTTGGGACTCTGGGTGTACAAAGGAGGCAGTGAGACTGGATGCTGTATTGGGGGTGCAAAGATCTTGCCATGAAATCAGGATGATCCCATGTCATAACCACAAAAAAGGATAGCCCCCAAAAATAGGATACCCAAGAAAAATGTAAGACATGACAAAATAAAAGCTAAAACCACCCAAATATATTGCTGTCATGTGTTTAATTCAAATACTATATTAATTATTAAATTTAAAACTATTACTGTACATGTAACTTATTACATGTAATTTATGAATTAGAAGAAGGCTACCTGTTCACAAGTAAAAGTGGGACCATGAAGATTTTTCCCAGGACACAAAGCCCAAAAAGAGGACATGTCCTGGAAAAAGGGACATATGGGCTCCTTGCATGAGATGATGGGGTGGGCCTAACCATTCAGAGCATAAAACTCCACACTGCAGCTTCTCACTAAGTCAGCCTGGCCTCCTCGTCACACTTGGCAAGTGGCCATCTAGCTGCAATTTCATACACTACTCTCCACAGTAACAAATGACATCACTCCCTCGGATTATATAACGCTCTGGGAAGAAGCCTATTTTTATGAGCTTTTACTGCATAGCTCTGTAGTCCTCCTGTGTCAGGCATATTTAGAGCCAGACGCTGCTTCCTCTGCCTCCGAGGCACAGCACAGGCAAAAATGCTGCCAAATGATCGTAGTTTATGAACAATGATTGCAGATTCCCTGTAGATTTAGGGTAGGAATTATTGGAGTGGACAGGATGGGTGTGTGTTTCAGGGGCCACCTTTTTCTGAAAGGTTACAGAATTACATCAGCATGCTCATTATTATGGTAACACATCATTTTGCTAGGAACCATGGTTTATTCTGACATTATGGCTGCCATCTATAAGCATATGAACGGTTTTGGTGGCAGTTCCAGGAGAAGCTACAATACAGGACTGACCACAACATAGATTCAATCCATCCTCCACGTGATTCTGTGCAGTCCTCATATCAATGCTGCATAGTCCTACAGGAGCAGGTGCTGATGTGTAGACCTTCCTGTTGAACTGAACAAACCGTGCAGCAAGCAATTCCATATGGGGTCAGTTCTAACATTATGGCCTACATATAAAAGCAGGATATGATACATTTTTACATTTAAAAGCAGAAAAAATTATACATTTTAACACAGATTCTAGTAGGACAACTTTCATGTCACATTAATGTTGCTGTATTAAGTTGCCATCATATGGGATCATTTGCAGTGTCTTCTGTGAGACAGCCACAATGTAATAATTTGCATGCCCATTACAGCAGACAACTTCATGAATCCTTCCTTGTGAAGGGCTCAGCCTCTTTTGCACTCAAGAATACAACCCAATCTTATCTGCAGGAGCTGCCAGATTAATAACATGGACCATGATAAGATTAGCACCATGAACTGTTCCCCCCGTTCAGAAGGGTCCTGCCATGCCAGTGCCTATTATGACAATGATGGCCTGGCTCATTTATATTCCCAGTGGTACTGTATCCCAGAGCTACTCCACAATAGCACCCCATGCATTGCTGCTGCCCTGGCAGTTGGCCAAGGCAGCAGGAAACCAATGTAGCCCATGAAGAATAGGCTCAGCCTGTGGAGGCTCTGGCATGGTCATAAGGGAGCTGTGCAGAAGTATCAAGAGGACATTTTGGGGGCTCTGGTGGTGGTCCCAGAAAAGGCAGAGTGGTTGCCTTGTGCAGGAATAGTGCTGCCCTTTGGGCATCCTAGGGTGAGGATGTGAGGAGCTAGATATCGATAATGATGACCTGCCAGAACAGCCTGTGCCAACTATCTAGTCCTCCTACACATGGCTGGAGGGCTAGTGAGTAGAGAACCTTGCATCATTCCTTCCTTCTTTCCTGTTCCCCTTTTCCTCCTATGAAAACCATGTGCTGCCTTGCTGTGGCATGGGGTGCTAACATTTGCTGCAGGAGGCTTTTCAGTGTGCTGGCATGTGCCCGTGCATTGTGTTGGCCAAGACATTAATGATAGGTGTGGCTTCCCTGGGCTAACCAGCAGACTAATCTGCAGCTTGCAACAGGTGCACAGGGTGCCTTGGGAAAGGAGTTACGTGGACACAGCACTAACACATGGGGGAGCTTCTCTGAGTGCTTGCTTGTGGGCACAGCATGGTGGCAAAGCACCCTTCCTGGGTCAAAGCATCCTCCCTGGGTCTCACCCAGAGAGCTGGCTCCTAGGCAGGTACAGTATGTCTAGGATTATGGTCCATGGAGGCCCCCAGAGAACATTATTGTTTAACTGGCTTGGTCAGGCTATGCTCATGGGTTTTTTTCTTGGGGGGGGGGGCACAATTGTCAATTGTGCCTTGACAATTTTTAGGCTCTTGTCAGTGCTGAGAGATGAAAGAGGTTGAAAAATTGATATCCTAATCATAGCAATCCAAACTTCTCATAATCCATATTTTGATGTCTTAGAATCAATGTTTTGTTTGACCAAAGTGTTCAGCAGGTTGGGAAGAGAGGGACAAATGGGCTTCTTGGCTTTAAGCACAATTCTAACCATGTCTACTCAAAAGTAAGCCCCAGTATGTCTATTCAAAAATAAGCCCTATTACTCCCAGGAAAGTGTCTTTAGGATTGCAGCCTTTGTCATGTAATGGTGATATGTTAAACATACCAAAGGCTTATTTATTCAATGAAAACTGTATTAAAGATACAGAGTAAACTACTTTTTCCAAACCAAAAAATAGTGTGCATGCATGGTGGGTGGGGGACCTTTCAACGTCCAAGCCTGGATCAAGATTGCAAAAGACTCCTCTCAGCACAAGTTCAGAGGGTGCAGGAAAAGCAAGCAGGGTTTCCGTCCATAAACAATTGCCAGGTCATCTGCTGATCTCGTAAAGCCATCATATGACTGGAGGGGTTTGCTTCATCTCTAACCCAAAAGACAATCACATCTTTCTCTCCCCCTCCCCCACTGGCCCTCTCCGATTGGCTGTTGCCGTTTAGGATGCTTCCCACCATTGGATGAGCTGTTCTTTAGCAGAGAAAAGGACGAAACCCAAGATTTTGCTAAGTAACAAAACCAGAAATGGAAAGCTAGTGAGTGACAGAGCCTGTATTTCCTTTGCCACAAATTTACATAAGCGCTCCAAGCCCTTGAGCCATCCACAGTACAACTGCTGTGGCTTTCTGCCAGGTTTCAGGAAATCCGAACATAGGTGCATGCTCTCCAAAACAGAGAGTAACAGCCCTGCCACACACGATTCTCCGCACATGCAGATGACAAAGACGTGCATCAGAATCCAGCCTGCTCACCTCAACTGAAAAGTCAACATATTGTGAATTGCTTCACACGTCTTTTGCCAAATTCTTCAAGACTGCTTTCCTTTTCTGGTGCTTTCCTTTTGTCTTGAAGAATTTGGCTAAATTCTGAAAGTGACCTCTCACCAAAAGAGCTCTCGTTTAATTTTTTATTCCCTCACTCAATCAATTATAAAAATCTGACCCAATTACAGAATGAGCTGTTGAGTGTACAGGTTCCAGCGAGTAGCCCTGTTGGTTGTTTTTGTTACCACTAGCTAACAGCACAGTCCAAACCATGTCTACTCCAAAGTAAGCCCCATTGTGTTCAATGGGTCTTACTCCTAGGAAAGTGTCTTTAGGATTGCCGTCTAAAGCAACAATCCTATAGACACTTTCCTGGGAGTAAGACCCACTGAACAGAGTGGGGCTTGCTTCTGAGTAGACATGATTAGGATTGTGTTCTAAGAGTCCCAGGACACATTACATATTAACAGATGTCTTTTAGCACAAATGCTCACAGACTAGTCTGTCATCACATGCGTGAAGCAAAATCCTCCATAGGTAGGTATACACATGAAATATACATATAGAAAAAGCAACTGAAAAAAACTCATCTTTTATAGGGAATTTTATTTGTGTATGTTTTTGTAATGGCTTTTAGCTAAACACAAATAAACACTTGACTAACTGTAATACATTTTCTCCTTTTTCATTTGTAGCTAATTCTTGTGTCATTTGTAGCTAATTCTTGAGGTTTTTATGAGAGAACAAAGTGCTGTTTTCTGGACATCATTTGCTTAATGATGTCACTTTTGGCTCTCAGCAGGTGGCATGAATGCTAACTTCAAGCCTCTATACGAAACAAGTTGATGCCCCTGTATCAATTTGTCCAGCTCTAGATGCTGGTTGTCCAGTAATACAGTCTCTACCCAGAGCCTGGTGGAAAGAGCAGGGGCTGATGTTCCCCACTCAAAGAAAGTTCAAATCCCTAGTCAAAAATATAAACTTGTGATGCATCAAAAGATCAAATATTTCTTTGGCTACTGAAAACCTTCATGGCAATAGAGCTTTTTAAAATGCTTGAAATAGTTTATAGCCAACATATGTTTTTCTTTCATATTCTACAAATTAGGGCAGTGGTTCTCAAATTTTCAAGAAGTCTGAGACCACATATTAGTGTAACAGGAATATGGGGATGACAGCGACACAATCTCCAGGATCACACTGCTGCAGACACAGAGGGGATTTTTTTCTAACAACCCTTACCTTCTGTTTTCTAACAACCGTTATCTTCTGGTCTACCTACAGGGGCTCTACAGAGCTTCCCATATCTTGAAAAGAATAAAAAAACATGAATACAACCAGTTCTTGAGTTACAATTGTGACACTGGAATAATATTTTTTACTATTTCCAAACCCCTGAAGAACACCCCATGTGGAGAGTGAAGAACACCCCATATGTCAGGTTAGAGAAAAGTCCCCTTTACATCTGTAGTGGCATGATTCTGGAGGTTGCATTGCTGCCTTCACCTGCTGCCACTTAAGGTTGCAGAGTCTAAGGTTCTCCTTCCAGGGAGTTGTGACACCCCAATTTGAGAACCACTGTTTTAGGAACTAGAGCACTGTCAAAAACCATAAATTGTCGATGTACAAAACCCAGCTTTTTTGGCCAACCAAAAACATAATGCAACCAAATGCATTTCAGCCAACCAAAAACATAAATAATGCACTACATATATATATCACTGGTGAACGTGTGTAAAAGCCAAACACACTCTGTATACAGTAAGATAAACAAACATCATGTGGTGACAGAAGCACAGAGAAGGTTGGGGAAACATGACAAAACAGAACAGACCGCACACTGCATCTATGGGTTCTGGTTATAACTGAAAAGGGCTTAAAGAGCTGACCACTGAAAAGCACAGGATGCCTATACTATGTCATGATGCACAGCAGCAATAGATTTGATCCAATGCCATAGTCACAGCACCAATGTCAAAGTTCAGCTTGTTAATTTACTACAACATTGTAAGAAGACCCCACACAGAGTAAGGGCCACAAATATATTGCTTCTTGTAACATTAGCGCTTGCATCGTGCAATGCATCTTCAAGGGCAATTCCATCCCACTAGCACCAAAAAAATCTATGAAACAGCAAGCAGGGCAAGGAAGCAAAGCTGTCTCCATTGGCTGCGAATTGAATGAGATGGTAGGTGTTGTAAGCTTGTGCTACAGCACGTAAAGGAGAAAACTGTAGTATTCAAAGCAGAATATAAAATTCTGCAGAAAAAATGTGATCAGCATAACACATATTATTACATTGTTGTCCCAAGGACAAATAATGTTACCCAGACAAACTCCTGGACAAACAAACAGTTGATCCCTAGAAGTACGTGTACTCAACACCTTGTACGTGTACTCAACACCTATACCATATAAATAGTAATACTCTGTTAAATCCCTCCAGTTTTAACTTTTGAATTCAAAGTGTTATAAAACTTCCATGGGATATAAACATCCATGCAATCAATATAAAATGTTGCATGTGGACCACAGAGCCATAGATTCAGATCTCCATTCAGGTTGCAATCCTAACCAATTTAAGCCAAGACAACTCATCTTTTCCCATTTCTTGTGGTGCTGCAGGGAGGACAGCATATGTCTGTGCACTGGTGTAACCCACCCACCTGCCAGGAGTAGAGCAGAAGTGCTTTACAGCACTTTTGCGATACTCCAAACCAACCTGAGACTTTGGAGGTTAGGACTGCAGGTTAGGATTGCAGCCTCAGTTGTATAAATTCACTGGAAATTTCTTAATGGTCACTACCTCCCAACTGAGCCTATCTCATAGGGCTGTCATAGTGGCAGAATAGTGGCAACAAAACATTAACGCAACAGAAGACACACTCACAAACAGTAGCCTATTCCACAATTGAGCTAGGTGGAGAGTTAAATAAGGTACTGATTTTGATTTGCTTGAACCTTTCTGCCTGTTGCTGTCATAGTGTCTCCCCTTTCCCAGTTTTTTTTTCATCCTCACTTGTAGCAAACTCAAATAGACAGCAACTGGGCTAATTATAAAGCCAAGATTAACCTAATGAAGTTTTGTCTTTAAAGTTAAAAATAAAGAGGGCTGTTCTGTAAATAGTTGACCATAGATCCTGTGCCCTCATTCTGCTTAATCCTATTATAGGCACTCACATTTAGGAACAATTGAGCACTATTTTGTGTTGAAAAAGTAAAAAAAAGCCACCGTAGTCTTCTATGATCCTGGATTATTTATACCTGGGCAGTGTACCTGTGGATTATCAATCAGGATGTTGATAATCCAAGTTGAACTCAAACTGCACCTATATTTGAAAATCATTTTATTATTACATCACTCTAACTTTTCTTTATCTTGCAGATAAGTAGCTACCTCTTCCTCCCAGAAGTTCTGTTGTCCAATAAAATTACTAGATGTTCAGGGAAGTTGTTGCCTTAATTCCATAAACTTTACAGGCAGAACTTTACATGCAACCTTCTGAAGAGCTCATAATGAACAGAACATCCTGGCTTGAAGACGCTTGAACAGCTGAAGCAAGGTTCTCAGAAGCACTTGCTAGAAGATGGTGGCTACAATCCTAAAGACACTTTCCTGGGAGTAAGACCCACTGAACACAATGGGGCTTACTTTTGCGTAGGTCAGGATTGTGCTCTGTGAAAGTGATAGGTCTTGAGTTACCAAGCAAAGAGGTAGCTACAGATCTGCTCATCCCACAACGCATTTGCTTAAGGCACCAAATTTGCAACTTTCTGCTCTACTAGGCTTGGATCAAGCTTACAGGTATGGAAGAGCAGTCGGGGGAGTGGAAGGAATAAGAAGAAAAACAAAAATCAACATTAGGCAGTAGAATTAAAAGAAAAAAATCAGTGTATCCTGGGAAGCAGTCACTGAAAATGGATCCACATCAATTGCCCTATTACATGGTAAATGCCAGCTGGCAGAGTGCACGAATGAAACAGAGCAGAGGAAAAAGGGACAATATATACACCCCACAGAAGAACAGAAGAATCCTGGGGCTATCTACCTAAGACCTCTGGTTATGTAGTCAAATGTCATTTGTTTTACATTTGGAGAATAGGGCAATTATATGGGCTATATATATATAATAGGGCAATTATATGAAACAAGTGATCCCATTTCATGCAGGCCAACTATAAACTAATAGTAGCTTCTATTACCGAAGAAAACTTTGTTTTTAAAAAAAATCTAGCTTGTTTAGATTGACCAACAGGACAATCCACACAATATACTATTTTCAAGAAAGGCCCAGCAAAATGCTCCAAATCTCCTACGGTACTTCCTGGTACTGCCTCTTTGTGATCTGCTATTTTCAGCCTAAATCCTTCTTCCTCCTTCCCCTCCCTTGTTTTAAGCTTTTTCACAGATTCTGCTGAAAAACATCCCAACAAAGAAACACATAATTCCTACTGATGGGCAGGATTCTGGAGGGGCTTATTGCAGCTCTGCTGTGTGGGCAGCTCATTCATGTTGCAGCCAATCAAAATATTGGCTTTGAGGTCCTCTCAGATGCCAAAATGCATCCTTCACACATGTTTAATCCAGCAAACATGAAGACTATAAGATAATTTTTCCAGCCAAAAAGTTTGGAAAGGTTCAGCTAGAGAACACAGTTGCTGCACATTTCCTAAGAGGGTCATATTACCTAGAATATCCTACAGGGACAAACTGTTCTCCAGATCTGCTTTCTTACAGTACTTCTCCAGGCATCAAGGGAACAGTGTTGTTTGCTTTGGAAAAGTTGCATGTGTCTGTTCACTTGTTGAAGTGTTTATATCATATTATTATCAGAGACTCTGGCAAAACTATTACAAAGGCTTGCCTGCAAGTGCCTTTCAAAAAGCCTTCCTGCAATGGTTTAAATAAGCAGTAATCACTCACTATACTTTTCTTGAAACCTTTAGTTTGTCAACCGTTCCAAATCTGCAAGCAAAGCCATTTGGCCCATTTACACATTAGCTGGACTCAAAGAGGACACACAAGAATAAGGATCATCTAATCAAGTTGTCAGATACCACTAGGACTATTACCCTTCAGTTTATCTCTACAGGACCAATTATGACATCCCCCCAAAAAACAAATAAAACAAACCCAGAACCAAACAGGTGTAGTGTTGTAAGTCTAGCAAGTTAGTTAAGTGACATGCCAGGATTGCCTGTCAATCCTGGGGAAAAATTATTTCCCAAACCCTGGCATAAGTCCTGTGCTGATCTGTGGGTGTCTGAAAAATGCCACAAAACACTTCTGCAGTACACCTGGGGCGAGGTTAGGCCAGTGCACAGATATGCTCTTGCCTTGCTACATCACCTCAGGAATGAGAAGACCAATGAATTGTGCTGGCTAAGATTAGGATTGCACCCTCAGTATTTCATCCTTTGTACCTAAATTTGGCACATATGTTTTCTATGGAACATGCTCACTGGATGCAAAATAAACCATCTTTGTAATACAAAATATTGCCTTGCTTGAATTTTCTTAGGCTTTAATAAACACATTTTGGGGAGAAAATCATATCATAGAACACAAGTTTCTTGCTTTATTTTCCACCACAAAAAGACAGAAAGGCCATTTTTAGTTGTTTAAAAGGCACCTAAAATGAAAATTGCATGATTACAATGTACTAAAATTTAATCCTTGATAAACATGAACTGGATAAGCAACCTTTGATATAAAATGACTACATGTAACATTGCAGATTTTATCATGGTTCAATGCTGGATACAGTCACACCTTGGTCATAACAAAGTTATGGCGTTAGTCTGCAAATAAAGCTAAAATGGTTATGGCATTAGTCTGCAAATAAAGTTAAAATATGTTAAAATACTCAAAACTGCATTGAAAAGCCCTTACAGATCAAAGAAATATGTACTGTTTCTTTAAAAACTATGAGACAAGTGTGAACTGAAACTGGTGGAGGGAACAGCAGGCATGAATTTAGGATGTGGAACGGAGACCAGAATCACCTGCTTATTTAAAATGCTGTTTGTTTTTGGTTTAGTTTGCTGACTATGTGAAGTTAAGTTTGAGATTGGCACATGTCAATAGAACTTAAAACAAGGTACAGCCATGTTCTCAAAGTAACAAGATTTCATTTTTTTCAGTAGTTATATATAGTTCAGTTAAATCAGTACAATCTCCAACAGCATTAGCTAAACTATACTGAATTTCTATATTGCTTACATTTAAAAAAAAGTTTTAAATAAAATTTAGGATAGGGGAGTCAAAAATTACATCCCCTTGAAGGAATTTATCTTGTACCCCATTACCACTGGGTTCTGCCAGCTCTCTCATATCTTGAAAATATGAACAAGATTTGCACATTTTTGGTCATTTGTAACTAATGAGTTTATGTGAGAACTACGGTATATGCTTATTTCTGGATGTCATCTGTTTAATGATGACACTACCAGCTCTCAACAAGAACCATGAATGCTGACTGGCTCCTGATTTAGGACATTTCTGATATACAACTGGAGCTTACTTAATTGTGCAGGGTTAAGAGTTGGTTAAAGCTTTCAGAAAATGTCATTACTTATCCTGCTTCCCCAGCACCT
Organism: Cryptoblepharus egeriae; assembly: GCA_030015325.1. Lineage (NCBI taxonomy): Eukaryota > Metazoa > Chordata > Lepidosauria > Squamata > Scincidae > Cryptoblepharus > Cryptoblepharus egeriae. Next base: position 53,464,601 of record JAREYC010000006.1, read on the forward strand.
GATAACCAATTTCTATCAGAAATTTAAGGTTGCAAAAAAATTCACTGAGTACAGTCAATATTTTTCAGCTGCATTACACAATCCCTTTGCATGCATATTTGCACCACAGCTCTGGATGTGTGGTCTTTAAGACCTTTACACATCAAATGAGCTGCAGTACCAAGGTTGGGCCATCAGATTAGATGAGATAATTTTGTACCTAAGGTTTAAAAAAGTACAAACACCTAAGGAAATAAATGCTTGCATGCATGCAGAATTTATTTATTTAGTGTATGGCAAGCACAAGTTGCAACACTTCTTCAGTCATTCAAACACATGTTGAATTTGGGAGTTGGCCTGCCTTCTATTTCTTTTACAAAGGCACAGGAGCCAGGCCAGTGTCCTTGCATATCCATGTGCATCAATTGAAGGTTCATCTCATATGGAAACTGGTTGCAGGGAAAGCTTCACCTTTGGTACGTCTGGCTGTAATTAAGGACAGGTGATGAATCAGGAAAAACTAGCCCAGTCACAACTAAAAGTACAAACCTATGGCTCCTAACAAAGCAGCTAAAAACATTAGGTAATCTCCGGGATTGCTGGAATTTCCATATTCACACAATGTTTCACAATGTTTCAATTTCAGTGGCAGAACCAATATTAAACACAACTAGATTTCATACTACCTGAAGCCAGTCTCTTCCCACCATGAACTTAACATAGAAAGAAAGCATATTCTGGCATGGGCTCCCTGCCATGGCAAGTGGCCATCATATAAACCATAAATACCCCAAGACTGTGAAAGTACCCCGAAACCAACCGAATATAGTATCACATTCACAGTAGAACAAGGTTGCAATCCTAAAGACACATTCCTGGGAGTAAGACCCATCGAACACAATGGGGCTTACTTTTGAGTAGATATGGTTAGGATTGTGCTCCAAGTGCACACCGGCTATCATCTAGGGGAAAAGATTAGATATATCATCTAAGCCTTTCTCTCCCAAGCTGTTTTGATGCCTCCATTTCCTTCCCCAGGCTGACTCAAAATAACTCATATTAAAAGCTTCTTCCTTGAAGCATAGTTATGGTACTATCTGTTCACACCCACAGCAATTATTTAGTGGTCTGCCTGCACGTGCACACACACAACAAAATTAGTTCTCATGGATGAGTCAGAGCAACACTGCAGATGGCAAGATGTGTAAGTAGTACACGGAAGGACCTCCGATGAGAGAAAGCACAATGGGGATCCACATCCATGCAGCTCAGACTCACAAGCCATCTTGTGCAAATGCATCCCCAGACAAGTTCATACATGCTCGTTTATCATTCAGTGACTGCAAACTTGAAAAGATAATTTACATGTTGGAAACACCCACAACAGACCACACACCACAAGCAGAAATTTCACTCATAGCAGCCTTCAAAGCAATCTATTACAATGAGAGCTATTCAGCAGATATTGATGGAGTGATGTGAAATTGAGCAATGTACAGAAAGCTGGAACCAACCCTAACAGTGTGGGTGAGAACCAGCTCGGGTTCATCCAGACTACCAATATTTTAACTGTCAGTGGGGGTGGTTGCATTTTCTGATGGCTTAAGAACTCATGGAGCATATAATTGCCACATATAATTACAAAACTTGAATCTGGAAGAAAGAACATGTGTAAGCTTAGACTTAGAACTATGTAAATATGACAGATTTTATCAAAACTGCAGTTGGCTGCATTAGAGCAGCAGGACCAAAGAAAGAATAAAGAAAGGTCATCTGGGGGAATATCTATGGCCCGGATGTTCCATAGAACCTGGACATTTATGGAAAGGAAATTTTTATGCTCCTTTATGTATACATCTGAATATGTAACTCCAATAGAGCATTGAGTGTGGTTATAGGAGACATGGAAGGATGAACTCCACTTCCATAGTGCATGTTAAACATAAATCTATTCTTAAACATGACAGTCATTGCATGATTTTGGTCAGAATGATCAGCCTTTCAGAGTTCCTACAAAACAGAGACAGACTAGGACCAGTTTTAAGGTGGAGCAAAAATAAAACAAACACCACGTTATCTGTACACAACACTATGTTATTTTGGGGATATGGTACCGTTTTTCATAGCAAAATATGCAAAGCATTGAAAATAGAGAAAATTTCTCTACTAGCTCCAAACTTGCTTTCCCATTCAACCTCACATAAAGCAGGCTTTCTGCTGAGCACAATTTGCTACAACATGACAATTCTTCCTAGATGCATGCTTTATACAAAAGAAGTAAAAGACAGCACTCACTGTATAATTAATCTGAATGTTTTCAGAAAATTCAAAAATTCATGTGGACCGTGGTGATAACCAGCCTTCACAATCATCAATCCCCCTTGAAGGCAACTTCTTCACACTTATCCCATGAGTTGGTGGGTTTTGCTTTTTCTGGATTGGAGACATCCAAAACATGGTTGACGCAATGTTGTGGAAACCTGGCCAGCCTGTCACAGGCCCTTTCACCAGAACAGCTGTTCATTTGTCATCAATGAATGCAGCTTTTAAAACTACTACTAAAAAGGGCAAATTTAACTCTCCATCTGAGAGTTATGGATGGAGTTGGGGGCTCCATCCTGGTCCTATGCACAAACTGTTTTGGAAGCATGGCTAACTTGCTTTCTTAAGTATGTATCTTTCAAAAGTATAAATCCCTTACCAGACTTTCCAATCCTGATACCAGTGTCATCCTTGGGGGTTGGGAGTGCTTTGTGGCCCACCCTCAAGGGAGTGACTCACTGGGGGTGACCAAAATCACAAAAATTGCTAAGGTGTTTGGAACAACCCCATCGATCCATATGCCATTAGATGTGTATTTTCCAGCAGAATCCAATGCAAAAAAATCTTCCTATCAAATGTTATGGCCAAGAAAAAAAACCAAACCAAGTGCTTGGAGCCCTATGGATATTTAAACATAGTTAAACATACAGTAGTTAGTTTAAACAATCTGGGCTAACTTTTTTTAACTCAGCTCTCACTGGAGATAGGGAATTTGGCTATAGACCTAACCCTGGCTCAGGTCCAATTTAACACTATACTGTAATGGGTGCAATAATGAAAAACATTGCTACTTCATCTGTTTAAACATGATTTGGGAAGATTATGATTGCAATCCTAAAGACACTTTCCTGGGAGTAAAAACCATTGAACATAATGGGTTGAGTAGACTTGAGTAGACATGGTTAGGATTGTGCTATAAGTCTGTCTAGGAAATCACTTGAAATGAGTCCTCAAGGCTTGGATAATATAGAATTCAAAACTCAAGGTTATCCATTCATGTAGAATGCACAGAAATGCACATGTGAAGGTGTGCCATTACAGCACCAGACATGCTGACAGCATAGTCTATAAGTTAGGTTTAAATCACTTGCATATGTGTGTCAGAATTAGGATTGTGTATGCTTTTGCAAAGACAAATATTTGTGACTAACTGCTTCTTTGCAAACACTCATGACATGGTTTTGGAAAGAGAGATCAGAACACCAAGAGTCTTTTCACAAGTCTGAAAAGCAACAGCCAGTTTGACAAATCACGCTAGCATTACATCATCTCCTTTTTCCAAGTACCTTCTAGCTAGAGATGCTCATGGGTCTATGAGCAAGGTGCTTTTGCAGGGCAAGTCACTGAATCAGAATCTCTGACTCACACAGACTGCCCTCTAAGCTGCAGATCAATTATCTGCTGTTAAAATATGGGTTTGAAATATAGACCAAACATGTGCACTAGGTAATGTACCCAATGTTCATTCATGCATTCCCCAATAACAGGAGGAATCCACTTTCCATCAACAACCCTGCATCCACTTAAAACTCTCAAGTTCAACAGTGAAGAAATGCAGCATCAGAAATAGTCCAATATAGCAAAATGTACTTGAATTGCAGGAATAAAAATTCAAGAACATTTGTGTGCCTGGGCACAAACTTATCCCCTCCATGCAACACCCCTCCTCTTCATGCGCCATCCTCCCTCAGTCATGGGCAAATGCAGGGTATGGAGCTGGGTATTATTAGTCTTGAATGTTAAGTATAGGGACGAAAAAGCTTTGCACCCCTTTTCACCCCCTTTGGGGTAAAATTTCTAGAAATCTTAGTGGGTGCTGATGTCACATAAGAAATACACTCCCCAAATTTCATGCTTGTAGATCCAGGAGTTGGGGCAGGGTGTTGATCAGTTAGCAATTCTTCAATGTAAAGTACAGGGAGAAAAATGCATTGCGCCCCTTTTCACCCCCTTTCAGTTGGCATTTCCCAAAATTGGTTCTTAGTGGGTCCCTCCATCACAGAAGGAATACCCTCCCCCAATTTCATGCTTCTAGGACCAGCAGTTTTGGCTCGGCATTAATGAATGAGAGAGTGTTCAGTTTTTTTTATATATATATATATATATATATATATATATATATATATATATATATATATATATATATATATATATATATATATAGAAGAAGAAAAAGAACTTGGTCAACATTTCAGTTATTCATCTCTTAGATGCTGTACTTCAACTATATGGAATGGAAATTCACCTGCATATGAATAGCTAGTTATCAATCCAAAAAAATTTTCCTGTAAAAAAATAGCTGGCTCATTGCTCCCTTAACCTTGCCATGGGCAATGACATGAACCCGAGTTATGAAGAAAAATAGAAAAAAAAACTATTCTGACAACATTTTTAAGATTAGATCTGAATGCAAGAGCATGCATTTATACCCAGGCAGTAGAAGAATGCACAATCTATAATGGACTCAACATTGCCCAAAAACCCATTAAACATGCCACAAATCCATTATACACACACATACATCCCTCACGAATAACATCATAAATAAGATGGGAGTTGCAATAATTTCTACTATTACAGCACCATACGTTTTTATGATTTTATTGCAAGTCCCCTGACTTGTTGGCATGCTTCCTTCCATACCTAAACCTCTTCCCCAGGCCCAAAGTGGTTTTTCAAGCTTTTCATAACATTTTTGTTATACCTAACGGATGTGTGCATGCCTACTGCTTAATCGTACAGCCTTTCAAAAAAATAATAATAATGGAAATCATATACCCTACAAAGTAATATTCCATGATTTCAAAAATGAAATACATTTTGCTTTGAAGAGACTGCATTCCCCTTTTCTTCTCCACAGAGTAACTAACTACCCCAGGAGCTATTTGATATCCATCAAGTCAATTTTAGCCCTAAATTTCAGCACTTTTTCTCTTAATGAAGCTCTAATATTTGGAGCGGGTCCAGAATAACTACATGGACAAAAGTCTCAGAATAGGGGAGAATTCCTCTTTGCCGTGTGCCATCGTTTTGCTCTCAAAACCGTGCTCTGTCCATAGCCCTTGACTGAATATGATTGATACCGATCAATGTTAAAACAGAGGGGTCTTGTAGCCATCATATGTTCTTTATGTCTAAAAAACAAAGGGCACAAACAGGGTTAGTATCAACAGAGGTGGTCTACTAACAAATAGAAGGGCAGCCATTCATATGTTAGTATGCCTGGAGTTAGTACTCCTAGTGCAATAGACAACGTAGGATTGCAAGTACTTAATATACTCAGTTTTATTTTTAAAAGTATGCATTTTCTGGAGAGGGGGGGAAATCACCAAACACCAAGTGGATGAATGTCTTTAGACACAGTACAAAGATCAAGCATGCACTTCACCAGCTGTTCCCTGAATATGCCAAATGGAGTAAAACACACGTGTTGCTGCAGGTGCACCATTAGACAGAATCTTCCATACTGTTTGCCAGTGTTTTATTGTTGGCTTGAGACCTCAGTAAGAAAATACGGTAAATGTCTATTTTATCTGTATACAAGTTTTATAATGGATTTTGAGAGGGTGGAGTAAGCTCACAAAAATCAGTGCAATTTCTTTCCTTAATTCTGCATTTACAGTTGAAGGAGGACAGATCCTCAATTCCATTTCCTTGCTCTTTTTGGCCAAGTGCGTAAGTAGGTGCAGTAAAATATAACATTTTCACTCAAATAAAGAATTAAAGAACCCACCTGTTGCCCTTTTTGCATCATAATCCCATCACTTCCCCCAGAAGCATTACTAGTCTTGATGGAAAACACAGACGTGACCTCATGCTTGCAACATACAGTAAACCCACGCAAATATGAACAGCTTCAAAGATCTTGTTAGATAACAGTTGCCATAAATTGCTTTTTTCCCCTCTTTAGTTCAATTCTGAAACTTCTTTGCCGCCACAATTAGCTATTTTCAGATGGTGAATGGAAAGTAGGAGTTGTGGTGTCTTATTTGAAGGCAGGATTCTGTCTACCTTAACAATATACTTGACAGATTGCCTAACTAGCAAATGAAATGCTGATTCATAACACTTTCTTGAACTTGTCTTTTTGTTTCAGCTGTGATGGCAGTATTTAAAAACTGTATTAAAAAACAGAATTTTTAAAGTTTTACAGTACATATGTATTTACCCTTTTTCTTCAATGGTGGGTAATGTCATTGGCCTCCAGCCAGACACTGCTGTACAGTTACTCTACTGTACAGTTACTCTGTTATCAACATATAGAACTGCCCTTCCCTGCAACAGACAACAAAAACTTGACTTTTTAAAATTAAAACCGAGAACAGCATTTTTTACCGAGGGCTTAAAAATTACATACATTTGTGTATACCCTCATTCTCACAAGAGTGACACGTCTGTCAACAATACTAGCTAACAAATCTTACACAATGCAGTAGACTTGCTTAATCTGACATCTGCACAACAAATGTTTCATCATGGGCAACTACTGAACTACATGATAGCATAGGATTAGGAGAAAATATTTTCCCTTTTCCCCACCTGATAAGGAGTGTGAATCCTGATCAGGATTCCCCCCACCCACATGCAGTGTAGCCTCTTTTGACACAGCTGCATGCTGTTTTGGGGGAAATCATAGGACCGTGCCCTAAGTGCTTTGTGGCACCCTAAAGACTAATCTATTATGGCTTATGCTTTTGTTCTCATAACAGAACAGTATGTTTGTTACTCTTAAAAGTACCACAAAACATCACCAATTTTTTATTCCAAATATGTTAGCAGAAAGCTAGGACCCTGGTTCTACCCATACATTAAAATTCACCTGGAAGATCTGTATTCCTTCTTTAAAGAACCTTGAAGAAGTGTTTGAAAGATGGCAGGCCATGAAAGAACTTAACAAGAAATCAATTATGAACTGAATGTAATTTGGGGGAAGAAAAAATTTGAGTCTGGCATTTCAACTTACAACACAGGATACATTTAAAAAATGTCTAAAATAATGTTTGCAGATTTTATTATGCACTTAGCAATGCAGAGAGAATGACTGCAAAATACCGTAGTTGGCCTAAATTTCCTGTTTTGTTTTCAGGATGCGTCAGGGAGGCTGAGGTCACAGGAGGATCTTTCTGTTCATTATCCACTAACATTAGTGTTAGAAAAAGCAGCTGCAAACATGTAGGAGCACAGAGTCAAAACCAGCTGAGTTTTGTCCTTGGCTGATTTTGCACAAAAAATGGTTTTGTCCCATTTCTAGACAAAAATAGATGACTATAGAAATAGATAGCTTGAAAATTTTTGCTAAGAGAAATTAATGGAAAATATCTGAAGTGGCAATAAAGTAAATATGTGTAAGTACAAAGAAACAAGATCACGTAAAAGAAAATAACACACCAAAATCCTCAAAATAATGATGAAGGACAGGTGACATCAATCAGGACAAGGTATACTTGACCAAACCAATCACTCAAAAGCTCAACTCTCTCAATAAAAGCCTTAAACAGAAAACAAAAACAAAAAAGAGGAAGCAGCAAATAAACAATGTAGCAAAGACTATTCCACCTTCTTGCATTATTTTCTGTAGCTAAGTGCATGAAACAGAATGTGCCTGGACACACCATATGTGAGAGAGGCTACAATGAAACTGTCAACCTCAGTAAGACTGAGTATCTTATATAGATGTTTTCCTTTTTGATAGGCACATCTTTTGTTCTCCCTGACAAACAATATGTCTTGCATCTTAATAATACTATACACCACTTTTATGTTACTTGAGACAGCTGGCATGGCAGTGGAAACAACTGCACTCCTTTAAGTGGATAAAAAGTACACCTATCCTATTTACTGACATCCGTTGTATGTCAGTAGAACATCAACACACTGAGTTCTCATAGACTTGGATTGGGATTGAAGCAAAAGTGCACACACTGCAGAAGTGTAAAGGAGCCAACAGTCAAGCATCTCAAAACAACTGGGTCAAATCTTGTCAGCAGAATTTAAGGACTGCTGTTTCCTCTTAAGGGTCAATCATGGACGGAATTCTAGTAACAGTTAACAGAAAAAGGACTATGTGTGACTTCTAAGTGTGTCCCCTTGAAGAATGCTAGCCAAGTTCCAAGGTGAGGAAGGTAATTAGCAAAAGACTCAGAACGACAGCAGTGAGTATCCATTGCCTTACAGCCGGATTTCTTTAATAAAACACCTGTTAGCGCAAGGGAAAGACTTGTGGTCTCTATGCAGCCCAATACCATCTGCCCAGTGTCCAAAGAAGGGGGCAGGAAGTAGGCATATCAAAGAAGTACTGAAGCCAAGCCGATAGGGCAGAAATCAAAATCTGAAGCAAATCTGCAAACCCTTAACCATGGCTAGCATTAATCTGAATGCAAATATAACTCTATGGATAAAGCACATTGTGGAAGATGACAGCAACTCACTCCTAGTCTCCTAACCACAGATAGGACATTGAGAACATGATGATTATACTAGGCCTGAAATGAAAATGGTTTCTTTTTACTCCATCTCTACACCCAGACATTGGAAAGATATGCCTGTCAGACCCAAACAGGTTAACATCAGATTTAACTCTAAATAAGACAATTAATGGCCTGCAGACAAAGGGGGATGAAATTGAGTCATGGACCTAATAGTGGACAATTTTGAAAATTACAGGGTGTGTCAATAATGGAGATAACAGTGGGACTCAAAGAAAATAATCTCCAAAAAGGCAAAAAAGAAAAACCAAGATACCAGCTGCGACAAAGCCATTAAATTCAGGTCTTTTATCTTTGCCTTGGTTAAGTCTGGAGACAGTTGCAGACATAAAAACAGTACACATTCGCGCAATGAAAATTGGAAGGTGAAGCAATCCTTTTGTTTGCTTTGGAGCCCATATGTAGATTCCTTCAGTGTATAGTGATTTTCAAAAGCCTGTTTTAGCTACTTCTACTTTTTACTGTATGAGCAGTGACTCCATGAAATGTTGGTAGAAATGGGCAGAGAACAGCCCCCCCCCCCGGGGGGGGGGGAGAACTAACCTACAGTTGTACAGAATAGCTCTAGCTTCAACTTTGTCTCAGTGTTACAGTTGTGGGAACCAACAGTGAAACTATCCAGCAACCTCAAAGGGTTAAATACATTAAGAGTAAGGCAAATGGTGAGGTGGGTGTTTCATCAAAGAATAACTCTGTATTGGAGTCACCTGCATATGGTTAAACTCCTACGCCACCAGAAAGGTAGGGTGTCTGAATAACAAAATCACATGGACAGAACCAACCTGTATCAATCTTTCCCATCACATCAGTACTTGCCTGAACCATACTCAAGTTTTCCTACACATGGACAGTATATCACTCAATGCGTATACATATACCATTACATGCTACCTGTACTGGAGTGACTCACTCCTATTATTTTTAAATTAGCACACATACAGTCATATGCACAAAAATGTCCACAGGCATATACAAATCTAAACATGTATACAGTGCAAAACATGAATCAATCAATAGTATTTATATACTATTTTTCAAAGAAAAGTTCACAAAATGGTTTAAAGAGAAAATGAAATAACGGCTGGGAAGGAACTGATCAGGCAGAAAAGTCTGATGAGAGTGTTCATGGCTGCAATATTCTCACAAACTCCCAAACAATAATCACATTGAGGAATACTGTTTCCACATTTTATTGTGTGTGTGCATGTGTGGGAGGGAGTTTGAGAAGGGCATACAGACTGGAGAAAAACAACTAAAAAACCCAAACCAAAGATGATTCCAAACTTCACTGCTGCTGAAAAACCTACAATAAATAACAATTAAACAAAAATAGCCCACCCTGGTGATTTTGAAATCTGTAGGATTTTGAAGACTGAAGGCAAACAAACAATTTTCATGTAAAACATAACAGTTTGTGAGTGGCAATGTGCTAACCCACCATGTCAGTTTCTGGCTCTGCTTCAGCTGTGGAGGCTCCAAACCATAGGCTGCACTTTCACAAATGTGAAGGCTCCACAAGTTTGATGCCACAACACACTGGCTCCACCATACTACGCTATGCACACCTTTCCCCACTATATGAATTTCTGGCTATTCATCATCCTGAATTGGTAGGAAACTGAAACCAAATACACAATAACTGGGTTCATAGTAGTAACAGTACTATATTTTGTTTTAAAAGTGCTTGGGGATACTTTTTCAGGAAAAAAAACTATCTAGTTTCCCCCCACACAAAAAGCAAAGGTTTGTTTTTGGACAATGTAGTCTTCATTCTGAAACTAAATTCTACAGTGTGTGAGAATATCATAGACATGTCCCTGGGAGCAAGGAAGGCACAGGAAACCTGGCCAAGATATTCTTTGGGTATAAATGCTAGAGTGAACAGCTTCAAACTGCAAGGAGACCAAACTGCCCAGAAACTAGTAGGAAAACAGTACTTTGTACTGTCCAAATCTCATAAAACTGGACACTTCTGAGTTTCAGTATGAATATCCTTTAGTTCATCTTTTTTTGTAACCCTCCACTGACATTTTTTGTTACCAGAGTATTTCTTCCTTTTTAATGTCTTCAGGTTTTAAATTCAGTTCCGAACATTTATACACATTATACAGGTCCATTTCTTTTCACTTGTTTCTTCCTAGCCTTAGAAAATACTAACTTCTTAGCTTTGCCCCAAGGCATGTGATTTGCTTCCTCTTTTTCCAAAAGCATCCCTTCTTACAAAATTATCTGTGCTTCAGAAATACACAACTAACTCCTATATTTTGATTCTGAAAACTTTATTGGCATACAGACTCCTACATGCACACATTGAGCATGATGGCTGCAATATTAAAGATACTTTCCTAGGAGTAAGGCTCACTAAACACAATGGGACTTACTTTTGAGTAGATTGCAACGTATGTTAATCACAATCATAAGCCCAGGCCAAGCCTTTAACCACAAACATAAGACAGGGAATATACCAAAGAATAGACCTGAGATGCCCAAGTCATCAAAGCACTGAAGAAAGGGATGCTGATGTACCCAAACCTTACAGCTGTGTGGAGCTAAACAACTTTTACAATCCCACTTCATTTAGACATTTTATTTCTTGGTCTGTTGGAAAACTTTACAGACCGCTTTTCATCCCATGGGTGCAATCCTAACCTTGGCCATCACAACTCATTGATCTTCCAGTTCTTGTTGTGATGTAGGGAGGCAAGTGCATATCTGTCCATTGGCCTAATCCTCCCTCAGGAGTGGTGCAGACGTGTCTTTTGGCACTTTGGTGACACCCCTCAGGACAGCACAGGACTTGCACTGAAGCTTAGGCTGGGCTAAGTGGAGGTTAAGACTGCAGCCTTAGTGTCAAAAAATAATAAGCAGTTTCAAAATATAATAATTAAAAATTACAGCATGTACAAAAAAGAACCTAAACCACTGAGGTCAAGTACAAAATGTCACAACAGACTTAACAACAGCCCCCTCATCCAACAAACAGTAGTCTTCAGCAGTTTTTAGAATGCTAGACAGCTAGAAGCACTATGAAGCTCTTGGAGACAATTGCACAACCTGGAGACAGATGCCAAAAAAAGAAAAAAGGCCCTGTCAGGTGTTAATGGCAACAAGGTTTCAGGGGCACCTGAAACTACTGAAACTATGTGGATGAGGGCCACTCAGAAGATCTTGTTTGGTGGATGGAATCACTCTGCAGTGGGTAGAATTGCTTTCTCGAGGAAGAAGTGCAGCTGGTCCAAAACTTGGAACTCTTGGCCAGGATGACTTCACAGTGTTTCCACTATCAGTTTGTTCAAAATAAGTCTCTCCTTTCCTTAGCAAGATGTTTTTTCCTTCTACTACAGTGACTCTGGGAAAGCAGATTCAACCAACCTCTTTCTCCTCCCTACCAACCCCTGTCCCAACCCCAACCCCTGTCCCAAAGATAAATTTATAAATAGGAAATCCAGGTTCAACAATAGCATCCTGAAAGCAATCCTAGAACCTGATCTGCGTGTGAAATAGCTCCCTGTTGTCTCAGGCATATTTATATTACTCTAACTCCAGTTACAAAGGGGATGAGTCATAGAGCAAAACTAGGCAAGCAACAAAACTGCACAGCTTGCTAAAACTTGGGTTGAAGAATAAACAGGCGGTGTTTTAAAGCAGGTTCCAAGAGCACCACTCCATGGGGGGAATGGGGAGCCAGGCATCCAGAGCCACCGGACAATACTGTTTGACCGAAATACACAGAGATTATGACAGACCCAATATGTAGAAAAAGGAGGGAGAGAGCAACATATGCACACATCCTCATCCCCAAAAATCTGCTCCTTAGTTAACATGTCCCAGTGCAGGGGAAACCTGATACCCTAGCAACCTCATGTATGGACACTGACCCAATCAGATTTTGGTTTGCAAGAGAAGAGAAACAGTTATTTCGTCTGCATACAAATTAGCCACAAAAATGGGTCACTTCTTTGCATTTCAGGGGGTGGGGAGAAGCTCTTTTCTTTTTTCTCTTTCAAACCATTGCACGGAGCTTGTAGTTTTTTTAAAAAAAAACCTAAAAAAACACACCCACAAAAATAACACCCCCCACTCACCTGTTACAACGTAGCAGTACTAAGCTGGAAGAGCATGCTGAAGAGCAACTTTCAAGAGTTTTAACATTTAAGAACATATTATTTATACTGATAAAAATTACATTTTTTGAAATAAGATTCATTAGTGACGTACCGGTTCTTTTCTAGTTCATTGTGCGTAGACCTGAAATACAAAGAAAAGAGCCAAATTAGTTATCTCTAGTCTTAGAATTCAGGAGTCCATTTCCATAAACCAACTTTCCACCAAATTATACTACAGATTATCATAGCCACACATTTGACTGTCCAGGGAGGTGATTTTCAAACCTTCCTCATCTGATGGCACATTGACTAGGTGCCATTGACTAGGTGCTAAAACTGTCAAGGCGTACCATCAGTTTTTTTTACCATTGACAAGGCACACCATGATGCTGGGAGGGGTCTCAAATCTCTGAATTATTCTACTAATAAAAAAATGACATGCCTCAAATTCCCACAGCATACCTGCAGACCATCTGTGGCACACCAGTATGTCATGGCACACTGGTTGAAAATCACTGGTCTAGGGAAACAATAATATACTGGCCCCTTTCCTGTGGTCTTTTTACCTTCTGAAATATTTAAAACTGTAGATAAAATATTGAAGTCCATATGCACTGGGTTTTTCCTGAACCTATATTCTCTTTAGTACCTGATATGAACCAATCCTGCCCAATTAATTATACAGCTATGATGCTACTTACATGGCTCAGTTACCCCAAAGTGACAAAGAGAGTTAAGGGAGAAAGCCTCAATTATCCAGGGGCTTCTTATCTTGAATTCAACTACCATTAACTCACATTTGCATCTTGATCATGTAAACAAATCAGACACCAAAATAATTTAAGAGGTTTTAAACTCAGGCTAGGTGATCCTGAACAAACTAATTCACTGAAGTTTTAATTAATAATACAGTGGCGCCTCACATAACAAGTTTAAATTGTTCCGGAGGCATGCTTGTTACATGAAATGCTCTTTATGTGAAGCAAATTTTTCCCATAGGAAATAATGGAAACTAAGGCGATTTATTCCACAACCCAAAAAATATTCATATAAAAATATTAACTGTTTATAAAAATGATTACAAAACACTGTAATATAACACAGTACAAAACACTGTAATATACAGTAACACACAACATTGCAATAAAGAAAATACTGTACAGTATTGAACTGTACTGTACCTTTGAAAACATTCATGGCTGCTGTGAGGGTTACAGCCAGGGGGATGACTTCCTAAAGACACTTTCCTGGGAGTAAGACCTATTGGACACAATAGGGCTTATGTCTGAGTAGACATGGTTAGGACTGTGCTCTTTCACAATCACTAATGGAGTCACTGCTATCCACTGGCTCAATGGAATCTCTGTCTTTTTGTGCAACTTTAACATTCCCAAGCTGCTGATGGGGAGCAGCACTAGAACACTGATAAGGCGCACCTTCCATGCAGATCCTTTATATAGAAATTTAATAATTTTTACACAAAATGAATATAGAATGAAGACCAGATAAGAACTTTTAGAAGAAGGAATAGAGTGCCTGTTGTTTCAATATAGACAGCTTTAGGAGAGATTTAAAATGGATAAGAAAATGTACGGTTTTGAAGATGCTATATCTCTATTAGAGAGTCAATTACGGAAAGTGTAGAAGAAAAACATGTTATTGCCAGAATTTATTAGTTATTACTAAAACATGTTAGTACAGTAGTAGTAGAAGAAAAAGTTAAAGTTTGTATGATACAATGGGCAAAAAATGTGGGCCTTGAAATATTAATGAAACAACGGGAGGATTTATAGGTTAAAAGATTAAAATTTACACTAAATGTGAGCATTAAAGATAATTTTTATAAAATAATGTATAGATGGTATTTGACACAGATCAAATTAGCAAAAATGATTAATAAGTTCTCAAGTGTTGGAAGCGTAAGAAACTTGAAGAAACATTTTATCATATATGGTGGACTTGTTCTGAGGCAAAAAGTTTTGGGTTTTGATTCATCAACAATTACAGTTAATATTTAAAGTGAATATTCAAACGAAACCAGAAGCTTTTCTATTGGGAATATTAGACGAGTCAATCCATAAAAATTTTAGAACTATGTTTTTCTACATGACAGCAGCTGCAAGTATTTTATATGCTAAATACTGGAAAGTTCCAGAAATACCTTCTGTTGATGAATGATGGATTAAGATATTGGACTTTGCCAAAATGGACAAACTTACAACTTTTCTTAAAGAGAAGTCAGAAAAAACTTTCATGGACAATTGAAAACCATTCATGGACATTCTGCACGAAAAGGAGAC
Organism: Cryptoblepharus egeriae; assembly: GCA_030015325.1. Classification (NCBI taxonomy): domain Eukaryota; kingdom Metazoa; phylum Chordata; class Lepidosauria; order Squamata; family Scincidae; genus Cryptoblepharus; species Cryptoblepharus egeriae. Next base: position 53,479,793 of record JAREYC010000006.1, read on the forward strand.
GAGTAAAATTAATTATGGATTTGATGAATAGATAATTGTTATATAATTTTTATTATATAAAAATTTTAATATAATCTATATATACAAAAGAGAAAAGTCACTCACTGACTCAATGACTGACTAGAATCATAGAATGAGACTGACTGACTCATCACCGCCCTGCCAAAACCGCTGGACCTAGAAGTGTGAAATTTGGGGTGGGTGTTCCTTCCATGACCGAGGGGTGCACTAAGAACCAGTTTTTGGAAATTCCAACCGGAAGGGGGTGAAAAGGGGCGCAACGCGTTTTCCTCCCTATGCACTGGAGAATTGCTGACTCATCAACATTCTGCCCCAACTGCTGGGCCTGAAGCATGGAATTCTGGGAGTTCCTTCTGTCACCTGAACACCCACCAAGAACCATCTGGAGACATTTAACCCTTCAGGGGCTGAAAAGGGCAACATGTTTTTGTCCTATACTTAACATGGGAGACTGAACAACATCCACCCAATTTGGTGCTCTCTGCCTGGTGCACTGGGGGGATGTTGTTAGGAGGAAGAGGTTGCACTGGCGAGGATGCTGCACATGGGGGTTGGATGCGCATGGGGGGTGGCATACGGGAGAATTTTACTCCTGCAATACTGGTACACTTTTTGCTAGTGTTTATATAAAAATATGAATTTTGGAATTGTGAGAAAAATTTTTTAGTATAATTTAATAGAAAGTAATTGAAGTTATTTTAGACAAAAGAAAGATAAATTAGGTAATCTGCGCTTGCTATATATTCTGATAAGAATATATTTGTTTATTTTTTCTCTTGTTTTTTAATTGTTTTTGTTTCTCTCTTTTTTCTTTCTTTGTGTTCCCTTTTTGAAAAAACAAATAAATTTTTTAAGTCATAATTATTTTGAGCAATTTGCAGGATTTTAGGGCTCTCTGCATTAATACAATTGTACCTTTTTTGTAAACTGATCTACATCAGGTTATATATGTATTTTATTTTTAATAGATGATAATACTTTGGTATGCAACTGCATTTGGGGAAATGTTACAGATCTGTACTTTTAACAGGCTTCTATGTACTGTACAGGTGTGCCTAATTATCTGGTAGGGTTCTGTTCATGAACCTGTCATGTCTTCTAAAAAGTCAGTGGATTTAAAAAAAGAGTGGAAAAATAAATTTAAAGATCCACTTCCAGATTTCCTGCACCTTCATTGCTTTTAATGAAATAAGACCATGCCTCAGTATTTGCAGGGGTTTGATATTGGGGCTCTCTGCTGATTAAAAAAAATGTGTTAACCCCTGCTAACTGGGCAAAAAAACACTTTCAGATTTCAATAAATCTTTTATTTAGCAGGGGGAGAGTAACTGGCCCTAAACAGCCCCAGCAATGTCTATTCTCGTGGCTTCTGCTGGTGTTCTTTTTGCATTTTAGATTGTGAGCCCTTTTGGGACAGGAATCCATGAGCTATTAATTAGCTATTAATTTTTTCATTTTTTGGTAAACCGCTTTGTGAACTTTTAAGTGGAAAAGCAGTATATAAATACTGTAGATAGATAGATTAAAAGCAGTTTTAAAAAATCAAAAGTGCATCACTTTACAATTGTTTAGGAACAGCTTTTCTTACTGTTGTAGAGAGGCAGTCAGCAATTAGAAATGCAAAAAGACCCTCTACTTTACCCTGGCTCAGCTGAAGAATGACTGCTTGCATGTCTGCCTTTCTACAACAGTAAAAAAGCAGTTTTTAACCTGTGATTTGCACAGGATTGCATTGTGATTTGCAGCGGCTATTCAAATCTAAGTCTAAAAAAATCTATGTATAAGAAAGTTGGACCTGTCTGTGCTTTAAACAGTGACAGTCTTTGGGGCTTGCTCTCAAGAAAGAATGGATAAGTTTGCAGCCTTTGGGGTGTTTGGGAAATTTGATATGATTCTGTTATATGGGGGTGATGGAAAATATTTTCTTGCGTGGTGAGCCACTTTGGTTGTTCCAAGCTTTAAAAGACCAGTAGAGAAAACAGTGGGTAGATGTTTAGAATTGCACGACAACAACAAAAAACACCACAGTGAATGAACAAGGAAACCCCGAAAAGGCTCATCTGAACTTGTCATTCCTCCAACCTGGAGCTGCACAGCTGGTCAGGTGCATAAGCAGGTATAAGCATATTATTGTCAGGAATTTGTTAACTGATGCAGAGGCACTGCCTCCTGTGCTTGGACAGGAGACATCTGGCTGCTTTCCCACTGTGCAAATTATTACAAAACCCTAAGCAGAGTGTGCATATATAAAGCAAAGCAATAATATACCTTTTGGGGGGGGGGGGGGGAACGATGTCTAGATCTGGGGGAGGGGGGAGAAACAATGTCTTTCCCATTTTGGGAAAGGTACCATAAATCAAATTTAAATACAATTTGGGAATTAAAGCACAAGGGAGTGAACCAATTCCATCTCTCCAGAATCTAAGCAATGCAGAGAACTGGGAGTTTCCACCATTTTGACCATTTCCACTGTTGGCTGATCTGTAAGATGTCTGCCTGAGCCTGCTGGCACGCTTACCCACTTCTTGGACAGGCCCCATGGCATTCTTTGGTGAGGAGTTATGAAAAACAGGCTTTTATTCCATATTTGGGAACAACTGTTGCAAAATAGATAAATAAGATACATTTCTGAATGTCACATGCCATTTCATGTTGTCTTAAGCAGCACACAGTTAAATACGGGATAACTTATACCGCCTATGTCCTCAAGAAACCTGAATGGGAATTCTCAGACTGCAGATCATGTAGCAGTATTTAAAGACTAGCTGGAAAACCTCAAACTGTTGTGAACTTACATGTTTGGAGCAATCTGTATGTAAACTTTACCATCGTATTATCAGTATTATTTACCGCAAGTTCCTGCAGGAGACAACTCTCTCTGCCCGGCAACTCCATTAACAGCTACAAACCCAAAGATATGCAAGGGATTGAATTCCTACATTATAATAAAGTCAGTCATCAAGGTTGGCGCTGAAAGAACAAAGTTCAGCCCACCGCTGGGAACAAAATTAAAACAGCAGGTCCTCCCTATTTCTCACACACAGGAGTCTCTTTATTACTTATCTGCCCTCCATCAGACACCACAGTTGAGAATGGCCACCATCTTTCCACAAAGCTGGCCAATTTCGCCAGTGATTTATAAGCATATTGGAATAAAATAAAATAGCATTAATGTTCCCAGACAAAACACACACATGGGGGGGAGTCTATAGCTGCTAAATATAATCTGCCAGACTATTACAAGGAGCATTCCTCAAAATAGAAACCATTTTGAAATAATGCAATGTTCTCCTTGGTAACTCCAGGGATCAGCAGAATTTACTCCTCAGAAAACTTGGTTTCTTTTGCAGATCATCCTCATTTTAAATTCACAGCAATTTCCAGTAAAAACTGGGAAGCATTCAATAAGCGTTCAACGGAGGGAAACACCAACAGCGGGGACAATATGCAGTGTCTTCTACGTTTTACTCAAGACAGTGACTAAGCTGTATGGTTGCATAACCTGAGCTCAGTATGGAATCCTGGACATAATCTGACCTCCTAAAAATCTGTTTTCATCTTTTTTCAGCCAAGAATACATTTACGCCTCAGAGAAGTCTACATGATCATCAGATGAACTTTGTACCAACATCCTCAAAAAGGAAAGGGGAAAGAGATCTGGAATGAATTGCGCAAGGCGCTTGATTTTTGCAGAATCACCTTATTCTCCTGGATGATCAGTGGCAGCACACCAGAGGGCAAGTCACTAGGAGCCCCATTAATACACCTAAACATTATATGCTAGAGAACACATGGCAGCCTAGAAATTAACTTTGAAAATCTAGAATCATCACAAGAGTATCATGGTAGCCAAAAGGATTGTCACAGGAGTCCCCTGGGATTAACTCCTATTGGCTACTGGAGGTGGACAGGAGAAATGTCTGCACAGCAGAATCACCATATAGAAGTAAGTCAGGATGGGAAGGAACTGCACCTGCTCAGCCCCAGTGCCAATAAGCAAGGAAAAGAAGAACAACCAGGAGGGTAATTATGTGGGGTGTATGTGCACAGGAGCCCAACTGCATCAGCCCTGGGCAAGGTTCACCACAATGCTTACTGCTAATTAAGGTAAGGTAATTAAGAGGACACCATACCTTAATTATTTTTCCAACATACAGTGGCACCTCACATAGCAAATTTAATTTGTTCTGGAGGCATGTTTGTTACATGAAACGTTCTTTACATGAAGCAGTTTTTCCCATTGGAAATATTGGAAACGCAGACGATTGGTTCCACAACCCAAAAAAATATTCATATAAAAATATTAACTGCATGTAAAAATGGTGACAAACACTGGAATTGAATTCATAACAAGCATTCAGTGTGCATGAGCCTATGAAGGCTCATTTAACACAATGGTGCTTACTTCTGGGTAGACATGGTTAGGAGGTTGCAACCAAAGACACTTTCTTCTGCAATCCAAAACACTTTCCAAGTGTCTCCCCACACTCTCCTTCTCTTTATGCTGAGCCTCTCTCCCCCCTGCTCCCTTCTGGCTAGCCCTGAGCTGCTTCCCTCTTCTCCACTGCTCTTCTCTCCCTCTGCCCAGCGGACGCCCAGCCACAGGAGGAACAGCGCAGAAGTGTTGCTTTCACTATGGGCAGGCACGCTAGGCAGCCCTGACGCTTTTTAAAAGGGCTGCCAGCCAGCGCATCTGCCCCAACTGGCAACAAGCATGTTTATTATGTGAAGCACAGTTTGTTACATGAGGCATAATCCTAGAGAAATTTTTGTTTGTTACATAGAATATAATTTACCTGAGGCATTTGTTACAAGAGGCGCCACTGTATTCGTATTTCACACTTTGCCTTCATTGAACTACATTAGACTTTTTTACTCAGTTGCTTTTTCTGTTCATCAAGGTCAGGACAATCTTCAGTGTTGACTCCTAAAGCATTTGCAGTTTTTCACCACTCTGTTCTAGGCAGGTACAAATTCATAAGCGTAAATGCTTAAGAAAGTAGCTGACTAGCCCTACATCAAAAACAGACTGCCCTATCTGTAAACCACTCCCAATGAGTTTGAAACAGATCTTAATATTTGATCATGATCACAGATCTTATCATATTTGATAACATTTGATCAACATGAAACAGATCATAAATATCTCAAATATCTGTGGTTAAAGATAGGGAGCCAAGAAATTACATGGGAGTAAATTTGCTGCAGAGCTGTTGAACTAAACAGGTGAAGGACTGATCAGTAACATAGATGGGAATCAATGGGAATCCACTGATAAGACCCATAAATATTTGTTTACAAGTTAAAGGTATAGCATTAAATGTTTAGTCATGTCTAAGCACAATCCTATGTTTACTCAAATGTAAGTCACATATTCAGTGGGACTTATTCCCAGGTATGCTTGCATAGGATAGTAGGTTAAGGGCCCAATCCTATTAAACTTTCCAGTGCTGATGCAGCCAATGCAAAAAGGGAACAAACCATGACAGTCCCCACCATGAAATGTAGGACATATCTCACTGATACAGCTGCATCAGCACTGGAAAGTTGGATAGTTTTGGGACTGAAATATTAGGACTGAATCATAGCAAATTTAGGATATAACACTGGCTTTAATTAAAAAATATTTGTAAAAAATTAGGGGCATGCTTTTCCCCATCACAGTTATAGCATGCCCAAGCAGAGAAAGAGAGGAAAGAAGGTTACGCTGTGGCTTTTCTCCTGTATGTACAGCTTGGACATAGAAACACACTTTTAAAAATTGGGATATTAAAGATGGTGGCTTTTTATACACAATTCATACAGAAATGAGAAAGAAAGCTTTAAACTTTGTGGACAAAATGGTGTGCAGAAAACTACAGGCAACTAATCTGAATGCTCAGGAAGCTTTTCCTCCTTGCTCCAGGCTCCAGATTTCCCATGTGCTTTTCATAAATCGTAAAACCTAACCAAAAGGACAACATAAACAGTCTACAAGACACACTCCCAGAGCCAGTCTCAAAAAGTGCCAAAAAAGGGACACAAGGCACAAACTGCAGTTGAGGACCGATTTCCCTGAATTCAGGTAGAGCTTGGTGCATTCCACCCTGGAACATTGCACTGACAGATACACAAGCCAATATCACCTGGTGCATAGCAGGGAGGCATCACAATGGCTGTAATACATTACTCGAGTCTGAATGCCAATACGTCACCCAGTTTGTGAAGCAGCTCTGCAGATTCTTTCAGCCCAGATCTTTACTAAGAATACACTATTGAACTATTAAGTGACTTCAAGTTCTCAGCACAAGCAAGACAATGTAAATAACAAATCTGCATAATCCAGTTGCCTTTATTTAAATAAAATATATTGTTCCTGGGTATTAAATTTTTTTTAGTAATACTGACTCGTGAATATTCAGTGTTAACCCTATAGAGGTACAAAAAGTCATGTCTGGTGTATCAGCGAGCAACACTGGTTCATTATAAATCATAGGGATCTCTTTACTAATAATATTCACTGGCATATTCACTGGCATAGCCCTCTTAAGAAGGGATACTGGCATGGACAGCTGTAGTTCTCTTAACTTTGCCCAGTGAAAATTCTAAAATTGTTATTACTTAAGTATAATTGTATATTGTTAATGTAGATCCAGCTTACAGGGTGTAGATAAAGAGCAGATTGCACAAATACACAAATTATGGAATTAGATTGAAAATTGATTAAATCTGGAATAGACAGAGGTCGTCCAGATCTGGAAGGCTGCAATGCAATTATTACATCCGCAACTTGCTCTGGACAGGGTATCATTCCATCTGAAAAGGCAGATTCACAGCCTGAATCTAAAGCTGTCCCACACGTGGCAACTATGGCCAGGGAGGCTTTGCCCAGCTTTGGCTTAGGCTGTACCTGAATCAGCTGGATCTGACGACAGTGGTCCATGCCCCAGTGACTTCTTGCTTAGCTAACTTCCTTTTTATGCTCATATTTTCCATTGGAAGATATAAAAAAAACTTCATTGTTGTTTATTTAAAAATCTACATACATATGTAGAATGCTTCTTGTCCAAGATTTATTTTAATATTACATGCCTATCCTGCTTTTTGTTAATGGCACTCAAAATGGCATGTAAAGTACAGCTGTTTCCTGAGCAGTTTTTGATTCAGGCACTGATCAGATCCAGATATCCAGCTTAAGCAACGTTGCTGTGTTGTTGGCCAACACTGTGGGAAGCTTCTGTTGAACAAAATGAAGGTAGAAGAGCAAGCAGTGAGTTAGGTTGAAACCTGGGCAAGGTTAGAAAAAAGAGGCAGGAGCAATAAATGATACAAACTTCCAAAAACAGAAACTATGCTTGCATTATGGGTGGAAGGAAGCTCAATGGCCAAATCATATTGCCAACTCTTTCCTTAGAAACAGTTATCGCTTACTCAGTAGAACATGAAGTTCACCTCTGGTAGATGATAACTGCAGGCGTCACCCCAGCTGGCTTTCTATGATCAGCAAGAGCAGTTTTGCCCAATGGGAATATCAGATTGCCTGCAGACATCACGGAGAGCTGTACTGTTGTAACTACAAGACTTTCAAAGGAGGTCATTTTAGGCAGGGCCAGCCCACTTATGAGGACAATTGAAGAAAATATAGAACATCAGACTGGTGGGTGCCCACCCCTATTCACCTACTTGCTTCCTCTGCTCCTCTTTCCACTCCCTGGACTGGAAAAGGAAGAGGGGGACAGGGGGAATATGGAAGAGAGAACACTGGGAAGATCAGAGAGGATGGCACACCATCAGGTAAGAGAGGTACCATCTAGAATGCCAACCCAAACATAAGGAGGACCTGGCCCTGTTTTAAAGCAGTTGTAATGGTGATGCCATCTTTCTTCCAAGGAGCTGAGAGCATATTGACACCCTTCTCTTGTCCTCACAACATCACTGAAGGAGAGAGTAAGCTTGAGGAAGGACCATGATCCACAAGAACAAATCCCTCACATGCAAATAGTCCCATGTTCAGTCTCTGACACTTTCAAGTGGGGCTAAGAAAGAACTCCCATGCTTGAAGTTCTGCAGTTTTCAACCCCAATTGTTGACAGTATGTTGACAGTACTGAGTTGGATGGATCAATGGCCTAACTCCAGTATAAGCTTGCAGGAACAGAATAGAAAGAAACTATGCTTTCCAAGACAGCTTCCTACATACCTACAGATGCTGAAAGAGGATATCTGGCCCAAAGTCATCCAGTCAGCTTTGTGACTGAAGATTTGAACCCAGATCCTCACCCCAGCCTCTGAACCATATAGGTTGTACCCATAACTTCTCCAAGAGGTGGATTTCAACCAATACAACCTCTGTAACAGCAATTTCAACAGTTCCAGGGGCTTCTGGTTTAGTAGTCTTTTAATTTGATTTATCTGTTATCCCAAAGCTACAAGTAACCTTGCTGCACAACCCAAATATTCACTCCATCTGGGGAAGCAGCAGCTGAAACCCAAGTGCTTTCAAGCTGGTTTCAATTGGATTAAACACCTTCAAAAGGAGCCAAGATATATTTCTGCAGTATACACACTACTCCTATTTTCATGGCCAACATGAGGAACGATATACATACAGAAGGGAGCAGCCTAGTTCTGTCAGAAACCATTGCTTACTGCAAGTTTCTCGTTCACCACAGGGATCTGGAGTAAGAGTTTGAGCAGAACGGATATCCTGTATTCTACACACCTGGCACTCATAATTATACACTCTCTATCTGCATCTATTTGCACTTGCTTGTTGCTGAACACCAGCCACATCTTTGTGGGCTGAATTCTGTTAAATTCAGGTCTGCTGAAGTGTTAAATAGGCCTACATTCCTCTTAAGTCGTCTCAGCTCTGACACAGTAGCTGTAGTGCAGGGCATGAGGTACATTTTGAACTCCTGAAAGCAGGACCAGAATGCTCGTAGAGTGGTACTTAGGTTCACGAGCATAATTCATTCCGGAAGCATGCTTGTAATCCAAAATGCTTGTATAGCAAAGCAAATTTTCCCATAAGAAATAATGGAAACTTAGACAAGTCATTCCACAGCCCACAATATTCCTGTAAAAATGATTACAATACTGTAAAAATACAAAATAATAAAGGAAATACAAAATATAAAGAAAAATTAACCTACACTTAGAGCACAATCCTAACCATGTCTACTCAAAAGTAAACCCTATTGTGTTCAATGGGTCTTAATGATGGGATTCAAATAAATTAACAATAGATTCTATATCCCAATAACCTAAATTAACAACAAGTTCTATGTCCCATTAGTAACCGGTTCTCAGAACCAGGTGATCATTAGCAAAGGGTTCTGTAGAACCTGTGAGAACCCCCTGAAGCCCACCACTGGTCTTACCCCAGCAAAGTGTCTTTAGGATTGCAGCCTTAGAGCACAATCCTGACCATGTCTAGTCAAAAGTAAACCCCACTGTGTTTAACAGGTCTTACTCCCAGGAAAGTGTCTTTAGGATTGCAGCCTTAGACTGCAATCCTAAAGACACTTTCCTGGGAGTAAGACCAACTGAAATCAATGGGACTTACTTTTGAGTAGACATGGTTAGGATTGTGCTCTTAGTCTCTCAGGCTGCAATCTGCCCCCGTTACACACAAGAGAGCCCTGATTATAATAGGGCTTACTATAGAATACACATGCAAAGCTACATCTGTCAGGCTCCTTTCCACTGTCCCCCTGACACAGGAGTGAACCACACTGACTATAGCAGGCTTACTTCAGAGTAGTCATGCATAGGCTGGTCTCTCCAGAAAGACTGAGGAGTTGCTGGAGGAGCAGTGAAATCAGCTGTAACCTAGCCAGGATTATTTTTTCACTTGTATTGCAAGACATCGCTTGATAAAATTTATTAGAAATGTTTGCTTGTCTTGCAAAACGCTCTCACTCTAAAACATTTGGATTCAATTGTTTCTGTACAATCTTTTCTAGGTTCGCATACAGATGCTGAAACAGCAATCATGCCCATGATTGCTTTGCTCTGTAGTACACATACTATTTCTCTGTTATCTACAGGTGTCCAATCAACATACAATGAAACCCAGAACACATTGAACAGGATAGTTGCACATTTGTATGCAACAAACACAAAACATATCCACAGAGACACAAATATGAAGATGCACGCTTAGAAATCAATTTATACCTAAGTACCAAGGACACCTAATTTTAAATAGCAAAATCCTTAGCTGAAACTGTTACCTACCCACTTAAAATGAAGAGGTTCTTCCATTCTTATATCTATAAACAATTATGGTCACTGGAAAAAAATATTGGGTAAAGGCAGAGTCTGAATTTTGTGTTTGCTGCAAGGAAACACAGACTTTTAAATGCATATGAACCAACCATACTTAATGGTGCTACACATATATTTTTTTAAATTTAAATCATCAACACAAAAACCTCTTCTTTCTCAGATCAAGTCTCTTCCACAGACATGGTGTTTCCGTGTGATCTTTGGTTGATCACACACAGTCAGCCAAACCTACTTCACAGGTTTGTTGTGGGATAAAATGGAGGAACAAGGAGTGTATATGCTTCTCTGAGTTCATGGGAGAAAGGCAAATTAAAAATGAAAACAATAAATATTGGTTTCAACAAGAAAAACAAATATACTGCAAATGAATTTGGTCCACAAGAAATGGAAGGAAATTTGTATGAAACATGACTGTTTGATCAACTTGCAAAGCAATTTGCCTTCAACTAGTCCTGTCTAGTCATTTACTAGCTTAGAAAATACAGCAACACTGTTGCTTCAGACTTGCACTCAGTGTTCAGTTTTGCCAACTTTCCTTTAAACTCACAGGCATTTTAAATTTGCTTGTGGCTACAAACGTCACATCACCTTACTTCACCTTGTGATCCCTCGGCACATTAGTCCAACCACCCAAAGCATGTGAGATTCCTTCCACATATGTGCCTGCCAATTCCACCACCATCTCATCCATAAAGAAGGTCCAAAAGTGAGGGAAGGAGAGAGGCATTAGCTACTTTTAGGCTAAGGATGAGAAATACAATGATGGTTGGGAAAAAACAAGCATTGAACTAGGGCAGAAGGGGTCACAGCTCCTAAATAAGCAAGCTAGAATGAGACCCAAGATGTTGTAGTGGTTATAGAGTTGGACTGAGATCTGGAAGATCCAGGTTCAATTCCCCCCTCAGCCATGAAATTTCTTGGGTTTGCCTACCTCACAGGGCTGTTGTGAGAACATAAGAATAAAAACTTTGTAAGCCACCTGTCTTTCCTCACATGGAATACAAGACTTCTCACAACAAAACATCTAAATAATATCAAACTAAGTACTTAAGCAAAAGAGAGGTTGAAAGAATCAACCCAACAAAACAATCAGTTGGACCCCCCCCACCCAAAAAAAAAAAAATGGACAATGGACAACAAAAAAGAGATTTTGATAGAACAAAAACAAAGTTGTCAGTTTCTAATGTAAGACCTTGAGGAAGTGGGCTAACTGTACCTCATGCAGGTGCAAGAAGGAATTCCACAAAGGGGAAACCAGCATGTAGAAAATTTCCCCAGGATGGAGAAAACTACAGCCAATTCTCGTTATTTATTAGGGTTAGGTAGCCGAGTGTATATCGAATTACCAGATCCTGAATTACTGAGCCAATTGGAAAAATGGAGTTAGGTTCGAGGGGGCCACGATGCACTCTGAACTTCATGAACCTGAATCTTAACTTGAAATCTATGGGCTGGGTGATAGCAAAGGCTCATCAGCATCTTCAACAATTGAAACTTCCTTCTCCATGCCAGATATCTCTTGATGCACTGAAGTTTGCAAGGATGACAATTTCTCCTTGCTGGCTAGCCTTCAACGTAATTATGGTTGTTGGCCCAAAAATGTTAAAAACAGAAGATTTTCAACTGGACCAGCAGCTGAAAATGGAAAAGGCTACAGACACCAAGAGAGAGGGAACATCCTAGAAAGAAAATTCCTCCCAGGAATTATTATTAAATCCAAGAGTAATTATTAAAATTAGCATGTAGAGAATGAAGAAAAATGCCAATCCACTGAATTAATGGCAATGGATCAGATAGACCAAGGGTTTGTTACTCTTCTCCGATCCTTTCTATTGTACTAACTGTCATCTCAAAGTGATCTTGAAACCACATCTCCCAATTATCCGTTTTGGTTATTATACTAGACTTGCTCCATCTGGTACATAACTGTTAGGCTGCAATCATAAAGAATCCTAGAAGTAAGTAAGCAAGCAAGACCCCCCACCCCAACTGGCCTGGGCAAGCCTTGTAATGCTTTAGATCTGTCTCTAATATAGTCTTATATGTTAAATTATCCAAAATTGAAGTGTAAATCATTTTTCCAGCCCCCTCAACACAGTACCAGAGCGATGATATGGCCCTTCTGCCAAAAAATGTGGACACCCTGCTCTAAGGAGTCACAAGTATGATCTGCCAGAAGATTTATTGTTTTCCTGATGTTAGCCGCCTTGAGCTCCTTCTTGCAGGGAGGAAAGGCAGGATATAAATTAAATAAATAATAAATAATAATAATGAGATGGTCAACCTATGCCTGACTTGATATGATCCTTTCTCATGAGAGACCCTTTTCTCATAAGATAGTTATTTTATTTTCTCTGTAAAGCACTCTGAACTTTTTGTTTTAAAGTGGTATATAAATACTGTTGATTGATTTCACCTGTATCCTGGAAGAACTGCCACCAACAGAGCACAATCATATCATATGCTTACTTTGTCGAACAGACAGCATGACGTAGTGGTTAAAACACTGGACCAAGGCTGAGGAAATACCAGGTTCAAATTCCTACTCAGCTACAAAGCATTATTGGGTGATCTTGGCACAGTCACCATATCTGTCTCCATTTGTTGCAAAGATAAAGGGACAGTTTTGAAGACAAACACAAGGAGAGGTATGACCATGTATACCACCCTGAGCAAATCGGAGGAACAATATAAATATAATCAATTCTGTTTGACAGAAATGAATTATAGGCTACAATCCTAAAGACATATTCTTGGAAGTAAGATTCATTGAACACAATGGGGCTTACTTTTGAGTAGACATGGTTAGGATTGTGCTGATACTCAAGCTAATACTGTCTAGGCAAGTCCAGATAGCTAAAAGTAGAAGTGGCGAAACTCTGAAAATGTTCTAAAGGGCATCTAAGTAAAATCTGGGGAGGGGAAGGGGGCACAAGGCAATACCTTCAATATTAGCTCCACCACCAGATTTGAGAGTCAGGATGGTATAGTGGTTAGGGAACTGGATTAGGATGTGGAAAATCCAGGTTCAAATTCCGTTTTGGTCATTAAGCCGCCTGGGTGACCTTGGACCACAGTCCTTGGCTGACAGTCACACTGTCAGCCTCACCTACCTCACAGGGTTATTGTGATGACAGCAGGAGGAATTTGCTTTGGCATGGGAAACATACAAACATATGTACCATATGTACGTAATGAATGAATGAATGCTTCTGAACAAACAAATCCATCATAATAAACAAATCTAGAGTTGAACATTCTGGATGGAGCTTTCCATGGTATAAACTTACCATGAATTCAGTTTGGAACAGTATTAGAAAAGATCCCCAAATTATGGCCCATTAGCCACAGCTTGCCCAACAAACCATTATAACCAGCCTGCTGAGCCCAGTAACTTCATAACTATGTGTGACCCTTACCCTTTGGTCTGCTCCCCCACAACCACCACCACTGTCTTCCTCCAGTGTCTTCTTCCACTTGGATGAAGCAAGTGCTGTGCAGGGATGCTCTCTTTGCAAAAAAGAAAACAGTCCCAGAAGTGGACATATTTTTTCTCCCATTGTGAAAATTTTTACTGTCATGTACAAAACGTATTGATTGTTTTCTGTAACTGACCCCTTTTAACTTCCCCACAGCAGTAGGACCATATGGCATAGCCCTGCTAGCTGAAGGTTTGCAGATCCTTGAATCGGGGCATCAGTAGATCTTTTCAATGTCATAGGGCAGAAAAGTATGCCTCAATCCATTATATAAATATCCTGTCAGAGAAAAAGTACAAACCTTTACTTATATATATAGTACAAGAAACTTCAGTGGCTGATTCAGAGGAACATTAGCAGACAGAGGATCTCATAAGTCTGCCTAATGCCCACACATTTCAACACCAGGTCAAAACCCAGACTTTTAAAGAATGATAAAAAATGTGCTATTGCCACTACTTTATTTGCTGCTAGCTCTGTTGACGTTACTCATTTTATGGCATTTTTATTGTCCTATGATTGATTTTGTAAGCCCCATTGTAAGTCCATTGGACCAAACAGGAGATATAAATGCCTAAAATAAATGCAAACAGCATCAACACAATTTGTGATCATACACACTTATGCAGAAAGAAGCCCACTTAAATCAATTAGGTTTACTTGCAAGTAAAGCCACCTAGGATCAGGCTGCATACATGCTTTGCATCTCCACATGGCAATAGCAACCATAAGGAAATCACTTTATTTGTATAGCTTTATCACTGCACATTCCTTCTTCAGTCTATGGTATGTACTTAACAAAATGTCCATAGTGTTGTGCCAGTTTGGAAACCCACACATTTAAGCCACTATATTAGGCATCATACAATTGGAGTAGCATGGACTTCTGATTGGGCCTGCATTTTACAATAGGCTTCATGGTCTGCAAGATGGGACATTGCTAGCATTGTGGGAAGGATTCATCACAACTGATACCCAATTTAAAAGTTGCTGTTTTGGAAAGGGAAGAAGGGGCCAAAAAAACCTCTACCTTTTACTCTGATTTACAGCCATTTCGTAAATTCTGTATAGTTCAGAAGAATTTGATAAGAAACATTTAGATACACGGATCTCAAAAGGGGAGTAGCGACAGAACAAATGAGACATGAAAAAAGGAGATGGTGGAACAAGTGACCTACATCCCTTGGCAAAGCTGAATCCTATCCATGTCTATTTTGCTTCCCAAGCCTCAAACAGACTTGACTTACCTTGCAACCAGGATACCTAGAAATGTGCTTCATAAAAAAATGGAAACTGTATGGTGTGAGCATGAATATCATGCTTATAGGTGAAAATATAGTTGCTTTCTATTTTCGCTCATCAAATTCCATCAGTAAAAATGGCTCAAATCAAATATTCCAGCAGAGCTGTACAAGGTAACAGAAACACACTGGGGGACATAATTCACTTTGCATTGTTCAATAGCCTGCATAGGACAGCCGTAAATGCGATGCCTCCTAACTGTCTACCATCACTCCCATCCTGTGACTCTATTTATATCCTTGCATGAACCTGGTTAGACTGTTGGTTTACACAACAATCTGTTTTAACTTCATTTACCTGATTATGTGTTGGGAAAGTATCAGCTTGCACACGTGTGGTGTTCTTGATTCCCTACTCTTCCAGAATTGCTATTGTCTACCGAGGACACAATCCACCAAATGGCACTTTCACACAGGTTCTACTGGTACCATTAAGAAGACTTTGTAGAGCTCTTGGTAAAGCACTATCAGTTCATAAATCCAAACAAGAAACTGCTAAGCAAGCAGGTGATGTAAATCATCCCTTTTGGGACAAAATGGTATCCATTTAGGAGGAGAAAATGCAATCTCACTAATTCTGACCCTAATGAAAAACATGTGAAAATAGATACAATGCCTGGAGTAAAACAATAATATGTATATTATTATTTATAATAATATACCAAGCTAATGTTCTAGTTGGCAGAACACAGAACAAGTTTGTTGCAATAACAACAACAGGAGCTCCTCATAATCTGCTTCTTCTGCAGGACAAATGCATGCAATTAAAGCTTGTCAGTGTAATTAATATGAAATGCATTTGGTTAAAAACACAGGTCACAAGACAAATTAAAAGCAAGTGAACAGCCAACTGAGTAAAAATTCAATAAAAATGAGTTAAAATCAAGGGGAAAGGAAACTTCTGTTTTTGTTTGTAAACTACAAGCCTCAGCAAAACTCCAGTCAAATGTTCTCCAATACAGGAAGCAACATTAAAATAAATAAATGTATGCACAATTCAGAATGCTGCTGCTGTAAATAATGAAGTTTGATGGATGGTGTGTCTCTCTCAATTGGACAACATTTTTTTTTCAAAGGCCAATATCCCAAAAGACAAAAATGTTTCTCTGGGAGCTTTATGTAGAAGACAGTGATTTAACAAATGTGGCCTTGTGCTAAACAAGATTATAAATACCATCTCTATCCAATGGAATCCTGAATCTATTTTATTGCAACAAACTTGTTCTGTGTTCTGCCAACTAGTACATTAGCTTGGCATAAACATGGTGTAGTACACCTCTCATGAATACAGTTCTGCATGATACGCTATAAAGGGAAGATCAAGGGCCAAACTGAATCTGATCACAAAATAAGTGCGTTGGGGAGAGGAGATGAACCTTGTCTCAACTCTTTGCTCTCTGTTTCCTTCAGCACATTTCTCCCAACCTGGCACACTTCTCATATCAGAAGCATGCTAGGGAAAAATGTCTGGAGAATAGGATGGCGGGCAGAGTTCATTCATCTCATCTTACCTATGTGCACATCACAGGTATGAAAGATCAAGCAATTCTAAAAATATAGTTCCTCACTTCTTGACCTGGACGGGTATAATAGCAGAAAAGTCAAGGAAAAGACCAGTGTCAGTTGCAAGATCACACACCCCATTTTTGCTGTCTGACCTGCAATTCCACCTAAGAGGTTTATGAGTGAATATGCCCATCAGGTTTGGAAGTCACAAACATTGTTGTTGGCATTGATCACCAAGGAGGTAGTGAAGAGGAAATGAAACAAAAAGTGGTCAATATAGAACACATGATAAAGTGGAATAAAAGTATGAAAACATAAAACCCTGACTGCTGCTCCCGTGTTATGCAAACACAGCATCCCAACTTCGCAGAAAGTATCTAACTGGTGCCCATAGCTAAATTTGCTCCCAGTCAGGGTAAGGAGTGCAATTGCTACAGCAGCTCAAAAAGGTGTAAAAGCCCACCCACTCCAACATAACTTGAGTATGTGCTACACAAAATATGACTTAAGCTGTGTCCCCCACCCCAAAAAAAAGTCACCAAATTTTTCTTTTAAACTCAGTCTTGCTCACTTCTTAATATATAATGTGCTCAGGATCATTTTGGTGATCTTCCAAACCGTACTGGTTTGATTTTTGGCAGTAAGGCTAGTATCAGGAAGAGATGAACTCATTTCCAAGACATTAAACACTATGAACTATAAGAACTTCCATGCCTCCCCTAACCCCTTGACGCTGAGTAAATGCTGACATATAGAACTTCCCCAATGCACATTCATCTTTCACCCCAACCCATCCATCCCTTTTACTGCTGGTTTATATCATTTATTTCTTTTTAAAATTTATATTCCTTCCATTCACTCAGCCCTTAAGACTGAGTGATACATGTACCTCCCAATACATGTATAATCCTGGTCCATAAAATTCAGGTTCAGATATAGCTGCTACACCATCCAGTCTTTTTTAATGTCAAAAGCTAAGATTAAATTTCTATGATTTTTTTACAACTGGCAAAACTATTTTTAGGCAAATCTTCATGTTCAATTCTCTAGTCTGTTGTGCTATCCATTAAAATGACATCAAAACAGGAACACGGACTGCAGCATTATTTTAGATTTGGCCAACTCTGAGGGTATCTGTGAACTGCAGCAAACACACAGAAAATAATTTACTGCCTTTTTTCTACCTTTGGCTAAGGTGCTCTAACAGAGAGCACTATATTTAATGAAAATAATATCACAGCTAAAATCAAATTAATTGTTTCACTTTCAGCAGAAGGCACTGTGAGAGACAACAAAATATTGTCTATAGCCACAGAATCCAGCTGTCTGTAGGGTTTGTTTGTTTTTTTAGGGAAACAAACTTCTTATTGCAACAAAACTATATAACTTTCCAATTAATACTTAATATTTATTAATCAATTAACATGCCACAGAAAGAAAATAAAGCAGGGCTGTGCATAACACTGATAATTATCTATAAAGAAGTCATCCTCACAGTAGTAGGGAAACAGCATCTAAACTATTCCTTGCTAAAATAATATAATTATAAAAAGCGCTACACAGAAGTTATACGCAGTAAGATCCAGCAAAAAGGATGCATCTAATTTTTGGAGTGGCAAATTTTTGAGTAAAGATGGCTTGCTCCAGTATCCTGGATCTTTATTTTTCTCCAGCTGAAAATGCTTAAGATCAGATCCCAAGCATGATTACTTCAGAGTAAGCACCACGCAGTAAACATGCATAGGAGAAGGCACTACTCAAAGTTAATTTCTCTCTGGGAAACTGGTCCTTCTATGGAGAAGACTTGAGTGAGCATGAAAGTTACATAAAAGGAGTGTGGCACAACCTGCAGAAAGCGAGGCATTGCATATCCAGCTAAGTCTCAGATATTTAAAGAGACAGAAACCACAACAGCATGTTGGGAAATTCTTCTATTAAAAGGCACAAGCCTACAAATTATCAAGCAATGAGAGGAAGTGCGATTGAAAGGGAAGGAAAATGAATTTCCAGCAGACGTTCCAAGTAAAATATAGTCTCATGTGCCAGATCAGTACATGAAGTTCTTGGATTGCTCCTGTCTAATCAAGCTGGCAAGCTCTATTTACACTCCCCCTCTAAAAAGTATAAGATCATACCTGTTAGCAGTGCCCGTACTGCTACCTCCACTGCTATGCTTCCTAGCCCTGCTGATCCTCTGCGGTGGCTTTGGGTCTTGCAGTCCAAGGCTCGGCATGGAAGGGAAAGTCGAGGCATAACCATGTTCACACTCTGTGCCAGCAAAAAGAAAAGAAGGTTCAGTCAATAGGAAATCAAACTGTAGGATCCAAGGACATTTAGGCTTAGGAAGGAAACTCCAAAATAACCCTTCGGCTGTGTGCATGACTTCAAAGCATGAACTCAAATACAAACTAAAAACAAGACACCTGTCAAAGGGATGACCCGAAGAAGGCTTAGGAAAGAAGACTAATGTTTGCAATTCTGCATCAAAGGATGCCTTTGACATCCAGTGTCCATCTCTCCATCCTCTCACCCCACTCCACTCACTTCAGACCCCTTCCCACCAAAGCAATCTATTCCCATCTTTCTGTGGGGAGGTGTCACTTCAATCCCCACCCTTTTCCTCAAACCAGTTTACCTCTCTCTCTTCGCTCCAGATATTCAGCTGCCTCCAGAAGGCGCTGGATGTTGATCATCTCCACCCGTTCCATAGCCCCTGAGTAGTGGAGGCCTCCTGCTGCACCCTGAGCACCCTTGGGAGCCCTTCGCCTCAAGGATTCTGCACCCTCTCTTGCAGGTGGCCTCTCTTTTGCCACCCCCCCAAAAGTGGAAAACCCCCAAAGTGTGTGCGTGTCTGTCAGTCTCTGTGTCTGTCAGTCTTTCTCTGTGTGTGTCTGTCAGTCTGTGTGTGTCTGTCAGTCAGTCAGTCTCTCTCTGTGTCTGTCAGTCAGTCAGTCTCTCTCTGTGTGTCTGTCCCACACACACTTTCTCTCAGGGCAAGTGGAGTAAAAGCAGGATAGCAAACAGGACAGTTGGGGGTGTCCTTTCTGCTGCTGCTTCCAAAAATCCAGCCCCCCAGGCATAAAAAGGGGGAGATTTCCCCAACCCCTACAGCTCCTGCCCTGAACCCCACTTCTAAAGCCTGCCCCTGCTTTGCTCCATCCTCCAGCACTGATCCTGCCCCCAAGCCCTTGGCTCCCTCTCCCCCTGCCCCAAAGTCAAGCCCAGCACTCACTGATCCTGCCCCCCAACATCCAGCCTCTGCTTAGCCCTGCATCCCCTAGCCCTGCACCCTGGGGACCCTACACCTCCCCTCTGCCCCTGCAGGCTGCCCCAGCATCCATGGTCCAAGCCCTGTCCTGTCTCTGGCCGCTTTCCCCGCCTCCTGCAGCAGATCCTGTAGGTCTCTGCTGCCTCTTCCACAGTTTGTTTACCTCTGCTTAGAAATCATGGGAGGGGGAGGGGACTCCCACATGAGGATCTGCCCCGCTGCCTCTTGGGAAGTGTAGTTCTCTGCTTTGCAGCTGCATGCTGGGAAGGCACAGTCCCTACCCTGGAAAAGCTGCAGGTTGATTGGCAGCTGCATCCCTTGCATTCTAAGATAGGGGGCTGCAGGCTCATGCCAACCCAGGGTGACCACATCTCCTCTTTTTCCAGGACAGGTCCTCTTTTTCAGACCTGCATTCAAGAAAAAAAATCTTCATTGTCCTCCTTTTTTGTGAACTGGCAGCATATAAACTTCTAATTCATGAATTATGGTTGCAATACAAAAAACACTTTCCTGGGAGTAAGCCCCATTGGATATAATGGGACTTACTTCTGAGTAGACAAGCATAGGATTGCACCCAAATGCTGCAGTCCTAAAGACGTTTTTCTGACATGTCCTAGATGTTAGAACCAAAAAAGAGGACAAAGTCTCCCAAAATATACAACCTAAAAAAACATCTAGGACATGTCAGATTAAAAGTTGAAAATATTCATGTATGTTACTTCATGTGGTTAATCTAAACCTTGGGAATCCCTCTTTGCTCCTAGCAAAGCATGAGTTCTCTCATACATTAGCAGGGTAAGTATATGTCACAACCACAAAAGAGGACAAGATCCCCTCCAAAAAATGTAGGACATGAGAATGTAGGACATGACAAAATAAAGGCCAAAATAAATGCCATATAGATTGCTTTCATGTGGTTGATTTAAACACCATATTCTTATTAAATTTAAAAATATTACAATTTATTATCAGAAGATTGCATGCTGTCTTCTCACACAGAAAAGGAGAACAATGAAGATTTTTTTCCAGAACACAAAAGAGGACTTGTCCTGGAAAAAGAGGATACAGTCACCCTATTCATATGCTCCAGTGTTGCAACAGGCTGCTTTCATGGGCAGGAGAACAGTTTGGTCCTGACTTGGGCTTCCCTTTCTTTCTCCCACCCCCTCTCCCCCTCAAGCAACTATCATGCTGTTCCTTTTCAGTAGCATCTTCCACTGATTTCAACAGGACTGTTTCCTGTTGGGTAGCCCAATCCTAGGCATGTCTACTCAGCTGTCAGTCCCATGAAGGTCAATATGGCTACCTCCCAAGTTAGAATTGCAACCTAAGTGTGCATAGAATTGCAGTTCAGATGTGCTGGGGGAGGGAGATCAAATATCCTGCCTGCATTAATTCATATATTGAATAAATTTTATTCAGCACTTATTTCAGAAACGGTGAATTACTGAAAACTATCCCTTTTCCAAACATTAGAGCTGAGCTGAATAAGAAATCTGCATTTTCCATATTTTTCTGAGCACAAGTTTTGTTTTCTGAATGGGGTCCCTGTTGTTAATCTAACCTAGTTTTGTTTAAAGGATATGTTTGGAAGCATACACAGATGCACTAACATGATCAAGGCTACAATCCTAACCACATCTTCCTGGGAGTAAGTACAAGTGAACACATTGGGACTTACTTCTGAATAGGCATGCTTAGGATTGGACTGCAAGTTAGATTATTTTCAGCCTAGGAATTTCTCAGCCTAGACCACTGAATTCATTTCATACACATTCATGATGCCAGCTGCTGAGGGCAGAAGTGGTCATTAAGTGATGTCATTGAGCAGGAGGTGATGTCATTAAGCACTGATGATCATAAATATGCACTTTTTCTCACTTAGGAACTCATTAACTTCTAACGACAGAAGAGAAAAAACCCAGAAAGCTTGATCATATTTTGGGGAGATCCCAAGTATCATGAATGCTGCCCTTTCAGAAGCCACACCTCAGCACAACTCAATGCCCAGAGCAGCAAATGGTAATGGTAGGAAAGCCTGAGGTCAAATAAAGAACTTCCAGAAGCCACATCTGGCCCACAGGCCTTATGTTTTGAAACCCCTGGCTTGGACTTTAGCTTATGGTAGCTGTTTGGGTGCAAGAGTCCCAAAGGGCTGATGTGTCCTTTTGCCAGTTTTTTCATATATGTTCTCTTAGTTTGTTTCTGCTAATCAGTATCATCTAAAAGCATTATTAAGTTTTTCAGCACTTATTTTCAGTGAAAGGTCACTGGTAATTTGTAACGCGCAATTTTCCAAGAACTTACCTAATTAAACAAATCTTTCCAGCAACTGATTAACCTCAAGTTAACTAACAGCCCAATCCAGAGCAACTAATCTGTCCACATAAGAGCCCTTAGGTTGCCCTATCTAACACTAGGTTGGAGCAACTGCAAGATGCTCCAGCCCAGTTACTCTGAAGGAGGCTTAGGGCAGAGCAAGGCAAGATAGGGTGCCCTAAGAGAGGTGGACCTGCTCTGCCCTAACTGGGGCAGCCTAAGCAGCTCAGGAGAGGCAAGTTGAGGGCATGTTTAGCATTGCCTAGGGCAGAGCAGTTACTCTGTATCCAGAGCCTGTTTCCAAGGCAGAAATGCCCTCTTCCAGCCCTCAGAGTTATACCACCTCAGGAGCAGGTATAGTAATGAGTAGACCCATAGGGGTCCATGATAAGGCCCAAGTAAGAATGGCAGTGCTGACCAAAAATCTGAGTCCTTGGCCAGCCTAGCTGCAACCCCTTCCTCTCAACCTCAGGATATGGAACAAACTACGGCTGCCCACAAACCTCAGGATACAGCAGGCCACTCCAAGAAGCCCCTTCTATTCACTGTAGAATGTACTGGCATCTCATCATGGACGCCTTATACGGCAGGCACCCAGTGGCGTCACCAGACTGGTGCGGCTGGTGTGGGCTGCATTGGGGATGTGCTCCGTATGGGGTGATGTGCCGGAGGAGTTTGACTGTCCTTTGGCAGGCCCCGGGCGTCAGCACCCCCATTCAGGCCTGCTCCAAGGCGGAGCAGCAGCCAGAAGCTGCCACTTGTCTGAGGAGCTGGCCTGAACGGCCATCTGAGATGCACTGCGCAGAAACACACTGAGCATGCCGAACAGCTTCAGAGGAGACTTCCTTAGAGCAGAGAAAGTCTGCGCCTCTGCACAGCCATTCGGCCTCACTCAGGAGGCGGAGCGGCAGCCGAATGGCTTCAGAAAGAGTACTGCACAGGCACCAACTCTGACAGCTTCAGAAAAGTACTGCGCAGGTGTCAGAGATGGTGCCTGCGCAGTACTCTTTCTGAAGCCAGTTGGCTTCAGAAACAATTGCGCAGGCGCCAACTTTGGTGACTGTGCAATCCAGGTGGGGGCGGGGGGCGCGCATCCCAGGGATGACGCACAGACTTCCGCACCAGGTGATGTGCAGAGTCATGTCACCACTGTAGGCACCACAGCTGTTCCTTGTTCAGTGTGATCTGAGGGGTGTCTCCTCAGGAGCAAGTCTTCCCCTTGTGTCAATTAC
The DNA here is from genome assembly GCA_030015325.1 of Cryptoblepharus egeriae. NCBI lineage: Eukaryota > Metazoa > Chordata > Lepidosauria > Squamata > Scincidae > Cryptoblepharus > Cryptoblepharus egeriae. The sequence continues at coordinate 53,503,190 of JAREYC010000006.1, forward strand.
TTAGCATGCTCTGGAGCAGTTAGGGCAGCCCAGGCTTCCTGACTCTCTGGATTCAGCATAACTTTCTGCTCTGGATACAGAATAGTTAGGAGAGTGCTGTTAGGTCAGAGCAGGCTAAATTTGCTCTGGATTGCAGCCTAAGCTTTGGAAAACAACATTAAAGGTTACAAAGCAAAACTTTGAAGTTTTTACATATGCTGCATGAATAATGTCAAAACAACTACAATTCTATTTATTAGAACCAATGCTGAAAAAGAAAAGAGCAAGCTTTGAGTTCAAGAGAACTCTTAATCCAGCTAGATATTAAGCCAAAACAGAAGCAAGGTTGGATAGATATTGCCAGACATGATGAAAAACCAAAGTCTGTCATTTGTCATAGTTTAAGACAGACTGGAGAAGGCACTGACAGACTGGATCAGACTTGATACAGGAAGATCTCAGGATTGGTACCAAATCTACAGGGACAGAGAAGCAAGCCTGTTCTCCTTTGAAATTTATAAAAGCCAGCAGTTACACAGAGCTACCCCCTAGCACTATTGAAATGCCTCTATCCCTTGTGAATCAGATAGCATAAGTTTTTTTAAAAAACCACATAATAATCTTTGACAAATCCAGAAATTAATTTGAGGTCAGAAATGAAATATTAGATAAATATAAGTCAAATTGAACAATTTTGTGAATGGAGGGTTGTGATTCCCTAAGTAGGCAGAGGGAAAGCATCCCAGCACAGAATCCTTCTTGGATGACTATCTGCTGGTGTCTCCGTTGTGTCTTCTTTTTTCTTTGAAGGTTATTAATCCCTCTGGGATAGGGACAAATATTTCATTAATTTTGCTATGTAAACCACTTTGGGCACAATCCTAACAAATTTAGGCCAGCCTAACTCAGCTGGCAAATCTTCCTGTGGGCATGTGGGGAGGAGGTTGGTATATGCCTGGGTGATGATGACCTCACCCCCACTCCCTGGGAGTTGGGCAGAAGAGCCTTATGGCACTTTTGTGACACCCCCTGGTCAGCAAAGGACTTATGCTGGACTAATTGGACATTAGGACTGCAACCTTTGTGAACTTTTTTGTTGTTGCAAAAAAGCAGTTTATATTTAAAACATACATGTGAGCACACATATAACATATAATAAAAATAATAATATGAACTTAATATTTATAATTTGATATTTCATAAAAACTTGTATGACATATATGAATTATTTTATTTAAACTGTCCCCCAACTACACAATGCAGCACATGCCCCATGGGCACAGCTATGCCAGTGCTGGAAAGTTGGTTAGGACACCTATAGAAATGAGAAGAGCCACCGCACTTTTTGAATCTATTTCCACATCTGTATGGTGAAACAAATGGAAATTATGATGAAAGTGTAAATTTAAAAAAAAAATCTTCTATATGTATGTGCTAGATTTTCCATGAGGAAAAGAAATGTGAACATAGAAGAGATTTTCTGAAAGGAGAGACATGTTGAAAAGTAGTGAAAAAGAGTGGTTGGCATTTCTGCAGACATTAACAGCCCAGTCATAAAGGCACAGAAGCACCAGGGCAACTATCACTGGATCCTGTGATACCACAGCAGTCACCAGTGGTCTTCTCAGGGTAAGCCCCAAAGCATTGGCTACTTTGCCAGTACAGACTCTTTCAGGCCAGAAGGCCCAACACAGGATTTGATGGCGCAGAAGTTGACCAGTCCTGGTGCTGACTCAGCAGAGAGTAGCAGGTATTTCTTTCGGCGTGTTTTCAGCACCCAGCACTGGCACTGAGGTCAACGCTAGCGCTAGTGCTAACCCAGCTCAGGATTGGGCCTTCAGTTTACTATTCTATCTCTGTTGCTTTTCTGTCTGATCTTCTTCCTCGATGTCAGACACATTCCTGTGGTCTTTCACTCAAAGCCTTTAACTTATCTGGCTTCTGAATAAGGTTTGCCAACTCCTGATATTCTGAAAGCAAGTCAAATCTCCTTCACATCTGAATTGCAAGAGAAGCTTATACATCATGAGATTTAAAATAATACATTTGCTATTGCTTTTTTTGCCATCTGGTTTCTTTCTGAGCCTTTTGGCTAGGCAGAGGTCAGGTGGTTGTTGTTTCCTTTCGCTACAAATTTATGTAATGAAAGAAAAGTAGGTGGAATAAGGGGTGAGGTTCTCAACACTGTAGCGTTGATGTACTAAAATAAGAACATCATTAGAAGGAACTAAAACTCCAGTCTTTCTTCTGTGCTACCATATTTGAACACTGTAACTCCTGCTATAAGTCTATATATGCAACCAGGGACCAACAAATAAAAGTGAATAGAATGGGTGAATGGGACAAGATCAAACAATGTGTTTCAGGGTGAAATCCAGAGTAACTACGGGGAGTCCTTGCTCTGGTGTAAGAACAATTTACTCTGGATTGCAATATGAATTCCCCATAGGTTTTCATTAGGTGGTGCAGTAACTATGGATGCACTTTAATGTCTCCTCCGTGCTCACGTAGTTACTCTGGACTGTGGGGTTAATCCATGGCTTGAAGACTTCCCCTACAGTCCAGATGTAAGACGTATGGGAAGACGTAAGAGGTACTAATTCTGGATTGCTCTATGCATTTTCTATAGGTTTCCCATAGGCGGCACCGTACGTTGGTGTTAAAGGTCCCGTAGTTACTCTGGATTGTAGCCAACAGCAACATTTTAAATTATGTTTTATAATAATTCTTTTAGACTCATCCAGCTTAGTGTGCTTGTAAAATTGGATATTTGTAGTGATACTACTGACTTTTCTACCATATCATGAAGATGCCAGCATTCAGTCTGCATACAAGACTACATACAACCAAGTTTGAAAGAATGGGTCTCTCTCTCTCTCTCTCTCTCTCTCTCTCTCTCTCTCTCTCTCTCTCCGTATTAAATGTTCAAATGCTTGGTAAAGAAACAGATACATGTTTGAAACAGATACAATGAATTGTTATTTTATTGCTACCACATGAGGGGCTAGAACCCATTGATAGAACACTTGCTTTGCAGGTAGAAGGTCCCAGTTTGTCCTCTGCATCTTCAAGGAGGGCTAGAAAGGAAACTACAACACTAGAGAGCCAAGCTATGTCGATGATAATGATTACCGTAGTTAGTTAGATGGACCAACTCAGTACTGAGCAGCTGCCTCATTCCCCAGCGATGTCAACTTTGCTTACCAATTTTGTGATCTCACCCACAATTCTTCTGCACTTTTTTTTGCGTAATCTGTACTTATTTGTGCATACCCTCCATAGCCAAGTGCACATGAGAATGGTGGTCAAGAGAATAAAGTTTGATGCAAACTGGTGACTCAAGGGATGGAGCCAGTTACCTGCTGCACTCCACAAACCACACACTGAACCTGCATATGAAGATACACGTCTCACTACTGATCATAAATTTTAATACAAACTCAAAAACTGGTCAGCGGAACAGCAAGAAATCCTAGGCTACAATCCAGAGTAACTATGGGAACTTTTACACTGACATAGTTATGTTTCCCATCTATGGGAAACCTATGGGAAATGCATAGAGCAGTCCAGAGTAAGTACCTTTTACATCTTCCCATAGTTACTCGGATTATAGGGTTAGTCAAAGATAATCCATTAAGACTGCAATCCTATACACCCAAAGTGGTTGATATTCCCAAAGTGGTCGATATTGACCCCCAGGGGTTGATTTCGACTTTCAGGGGGTCCGTGTTAGCGACAAAAAAATTGGGGGGTCCACGATATGTAAATGGGGATCCACCCACTGAAATCATTATTTCAGGTGTTTCATAAACTTTTAAGTAGATATTTTAAATTTGAAATAATCTATATATAAAAAAGAGAAAAGTCACTGACTGACTGATTCACTCACTCACTCAGCAACACCCAGCCCAAACTGCTGGACCTAAAAGCGTGAAATTTGGACTGGGTCTTCCTTCTGTGATGGAGGGAGTTGCTAAGAACCAGTTTTTGGAAATTCCAACCAGAAGGGGGTGAAATGGGGTGTAAAGCATTTTCCTCCCCATACTTTGCATTGAAGAATTGGTGACTGAGGGATGCTCTGCCCCAAGCCCTGGACCTAGAAGCATGAAATTTGGGGAGGGTTTTCCTTCTGTCACATGAACACCCACCAAGAACTGATGTGGAGGAAATTTAACCCTTAAGGGGCTGAAAAGGGGTGCAATGTGTTTCTGACCTAAACTTAACATGGAAGACTGACCAACATCCAGCCAATTTTGTGCTCGGTGCCTGATGGACTGAGGGGATGTTTTTCAGAGGGAGGGGTTGAAGTGGGGAGGAAACTACGCATGGGGGTTGATGCGCATGGGGAATTGATGTACATGGGGGGGTTCATGTGCATGGGGAGATGATGTGCATGGGGGTTGATGCACACAGGGGACTGATGTGCGTGGTGCATGGATGTGCATGGAGGTTGATGTGCATGGGGATGTTGCTTATTTGGGTTTGATGCACATGGGGAGGTTGATGCGTATGGGCGATGTTGTGCATGGGGGTTGATGTGTATGGGGGAAATGATGCACATGGGGAATGATGCGCATGGTGGGATGATGCACATGGTGGGATGATGCACATAGTGGGATAATGTGCATGGAGGATGTTGTACATGGGGGACTGATGCACATGGGTGGGTTAATGCGCATGAGGGGGATGATGTGCATGGTGGGTTGATGCACGCAGGGGAGATGATGTGCATAGGATGGATGAAAATGGGTGATATTGCGCATGAGGTGGATGTGCACGGGGGGTTGATTTGCATGGGCGGTTGATGTGCAGTGGGGGGGGGGTGGCATATGGGGAATTTTACTCCTGCAAAGCAGGTATGCTTTTGCTAGTTAATTATATGAGTAGGTACAATAAGTTTTGGACTTTATTATAATTTTTGCAAATCACAAAAATTACGATATAGCTTCTAAAAAGGAGTATCAAAAGGGGGTATCAGCAGTTCTGGCTTCAAAAAAGTGTAGCTATTATTTATCCTGCATTATGGAGTATTGCAAGAAAATTTTTGATAGCTTTTCCATCTTCATACCTCATGGAAAGGGGTTTTAGCGCAGTAACTAATCTGCTGACAAAAAAAGAAATTGTTTGCAAATAACAGAACGAGGAGATTTAAGGCTATACCTCAGTAATTTTACTCAAAATATTAAGCAATTGCTATCAGAGCATCAAGTTCATCCCTCCCTTCAACACTATTAATTATTGTATTTTTAGTTTTGAACCTTAGCTTTATTTTATGGTTTTGTTTTATTACTAAGTTCTGATTTTTGTCCAAAACCCAAATGTTTACAGAGTTTTGTGCTATACTTCAAAGATAATTTTAATTTAGCCTTTATTATTTTTAGCTATTAGCTAAGTTTGTTTTATCTCACATAAAAATAAGATTTTTAATTTAATTGATTCAGTAAAGGTCTGAATAAAAAATTTAAGTTTTTTTTACAAAGCCCTATTAAAGTGAACAGCACTGTGTCAGCTGTGAAAAACATATTTGATATTATAAAGTTTAGGAAAATTTAATATGAGGCAGGCAGGAGGCTGACGGCAAAAAAAATAATTCAGAAAGTTGTCCATAGGACAAAAAAGTTTGGGGACCTCTACTGTACACTCTTCCTTGAGGGTAAGCCCCACAAAACACATGGGGACTTACTGCTAAGTAGACATGCTGAGAATTGTGCCCCCCCAACTCTCCTGTTTTACAGGTGAGGAGTACTGAGGCTGAAAGATTCATACAGTGGCACCTCACGTAACAAATTTAATTCGTTCCGGAGGCATGTTTGTTACATGAAACATTCTTTACATGAAGCGGATTTTCCCATAGGAAATAATGGAAACTCAGACGATTGGTTCCACAACCCAAAAAAAATTCATATAAAAATATTAACTGCATGTAAAAATGATGACAAACACTGGAATTGAATTCAAAACATGCATTCAGTGTGCATGATCCTATGAAGTCTACTTAGACTGCAATCCTAAAGACACTTTCCTGGGAGTAAGCCCCATTTAACACAATGGGGCTTACTTCTGGGTAGACATGGTTAGGAGGCTGCAATCAAAGACACTTTCTTCTGCAATCCAAGACACTTTCCAAGTGTCTCCCCACTTTCTCCCTCTCTTCATCCTGAGCCTTTCTCTCCCCTGCTCCCTTCTGGCTAGCCCTGAGCTGCTTCCCTCTTCTCCACTGCTCTTCTCTACCTCTGCCCAGCAGACACCTGGCCACAGGAGGAACAGCGCAGAAGTGTTGCTTTCACTATGGGCAGGCGCGCTAGGCAGCCCTGACACTTTTTAAAAGGGCTGCCGGCCAGCATGTCTGCCCCAATTGCCAACAAGTGTGTTTGTTATGTGAAGCAGAATCCTAGAGAAATTTTTGTTTGTTATGTAGAACATACTTTACGTGAGGTGTTTGTTACGTGAGATGCCACTGTAGCACAAAAACAGTCAGAGCATTTAAAAAAAAAAAATCTTGCAGTTTTACTCGACATTGTTGAACTATCATGTATCAAAAACCTTTGCCAATATACAGGAAAATATTCAAGGATTCTACCATTAGATTCCAACATATCTTTGCCTGTCCCTTGTCTAAATTATGTATAAGCTGCAGTAACATGGTTAACAGACCAGAAATGCCTATCTACTGCACAACATGGAAACTCAGACTTATTCCCTGTGGATGGGTTACATCAAAAGGTTTTCTTCCTCTAATAAAATAAGTCTTCGTCTGGAGGAAGGAAACCTTTGCGGGCTACACTATGGCTGCAATCCTAAAGACACTTTCCTGGGTGTAAGAACCATTAAATACAATGAGGCTTATTTCTGAGTAGACATGGTTAGGATTTTGTTCTATGTCTTTCTTTAATGTTGTTTTCTGCCTCTGCTGTAGTCATAACTAGGTGGTTGGGATACATACAATGTACTTTCATAGAGAGAAAAATTGGCCAAAAGACTCTTTATAACAGCTTCAAGATGTCATCTCCATAGTGGCTGAGCTTTCTCCAGAGAACCCTTTTCTTACTAAAATTGGGTTAATATTACCTTCAAGTAAAGGGAGCTGAGAATTACCAATGACTGAGCTCCACATCAAACCACATCACCAATGGATAAACTTGATAATGTGCATTTCAGTTGCCACCACACTTGAGAGCTTCCAGACAAATAGCAAAAAGGAGGTTTGTGGAAAGCAAGTTTTGAATCTGCAGCATGGACTGTTACGTTGTGAGGCCATAATATATGGAATGGGCTATACATATGACCCTTGGAAAGTGGCATAAGAATAGCCCCTCTTTTTAAGCTGTTAGAGATAAAATTCTTAAAGAATATTAAGGCTTTAATCTGATTTGTTTGTATTACCTGTGGGAAATTAACAGGTTTATTCCATGTACATATGTCAAGCGGGCTATAATGGGCCATTTACCTTCCATTGCTGCCACCAGGTAGTATGGATACATACGAAAGAAATTTTGTATGATATACATAACACATAGCCAAAAGGTCCAGTGGCTTGAATCTTTCCAATAGCAGATGCTTCAGTTCTGGGATCCTTCTAAAGTTCTGCCCATGATACACATGATATTGCAGAGATCTCAGTGTCATTACTTTGAAGCAAAATACTCCTGCTGCAAAAATCATATGAACTGTGGGCATGACAGTAAGCAAGATAAGCATGAAGTATATCCTAATGTATTCCATCATTCAACTACACAGATCCCCCAGCTGAAAGAATGGAGCACAACCATTGTAGAGTAATATTTTTAACTGTTATTCAGATTATAGATGTATTACTTCCATACATTTCTGAGAGGGTGTAAAGATCGGTACCGAAAAGTACGATCCTGATATGATGATGACCTGATTAGCAAATAATGTAGGGAATAGGCAGTGATAAATACAGTAATAGTACTCAGTCTTTTAGAGTAATTATCTCATAAAGAGCTTAAGAATATACCTTCATACACACTTCTATAGCCGTTAATACTTAGTTCTCTTTCAACAAGGTCATATATTCTTTCTTTGCAAAAGATTCCCTCCTTCCACAATTAGGCTGTCATGTACCCATTCTGAGCCACAGAATACAACCACTTGCGCATGTTTGGAGTCAACATGAATGGAACTGCAGTGCAGTTAGGAATTCCTTATTTACAATGATATTTACAATGATATTCAGGCCTGCAATTGTGTGGTCTAGCATCCATTTTTAATGTTAAAATATTTGCAAATTGCACTATGATGAGGGCTGTTATTGTTAATTATACGAGGGTGTGTTGCTGTGCAAAATTAAGGCAAATATTGCACCGAAGCAGTTGCCTGCAGTGTAAAGACGATGACATATGGTGTACGGGAACCCAAAAATAAACACACTGCTGGGCTGAGAGATTAACAGACACCAGAAGTGCAAGAATGATAAGCATTTAATCAATTTTTTTTAAAAAAACTGTTGTTAGGTGCATTGTCATAAAAGTGCAATTTTTAAGGTAATGCTACTTTTTTTAAAGCTACGTGGACTTCAAAACAAACAGCAGAATAGCCACGATCGTGGTAATCATCGGGACATTTTAAAAGTCTGGGTTTCTTTTTCATTCATTTCTCCTTTTACTTGTTTACCCAGCTGTTTATTCTGCAAAGTCAATTTTTGCACGTTCCCCCCATCACCACTGTGACTTTCAAGCGGACTTGAAAAATGTGCTTTCTTCATAGATATGTTACAAAGAAACAATCTGTGGCAACATGATCCTATTTTTTTTAAAGAAAATAAAACAGGAGGCAGTTCACGACCTAAAGAAGCAGCAGTAACTTGCATGCAAAGGATGATTTGTCTTTTTTTTCCTGTTCCATCCCATTGCAGCTTGTAAACAAGGGTGCAAATCAGGCTGCTCCCTCCCAACGAAGGTTTACGGTAATGCACAAGGAAATGCATTGCAGCACAATTTGCGATGAGAGCACAATTCTAACCATGTCTACTCAAAAGTAAGCCCGATTGTGTTTAATGGGTCCTACTCCCAGGAAAGTATTTTTAGATTTGCAGCCCAAATGGGGAGCCAAAGTGTTTGTAAACATCCTGCAAAGTTTCCCTTTTCTGCTTTTATTTATTTTTTTGCAGATCTTGAAGGATCCTCTCTATGGAAATGTCATCAACACTAACACACACACACACAGCATTTCCAGTTGCAGCTTTAACTTTTCCAGCTGGCTGAGCAGAGGATCCCTTTGCACATTTGCTGAGATGCTCTGGAGCATGCATGCTCCACAGGATCTCTGCAAGGGATGGGGCTGTGCAAGCCAGCCAGAGCCTTGTGGCTTTAAGGGGAGGCTATGACATCATCTCCCCCCCAACTCCCAAGAAGGACACTTGCAGGCACCTCCCATTGATGCTCAGGCTCAGCAACGCGTGACGTCATGGGGATCCAGGGCATCCCTATTGGCAGAGAGTGGCCCTGCAGCCCCTCCCCCGGGCCAATGCAAAGAGAGGAGTTTGTCTCCATGTGGCAAGCATGTGGTTCTGAGAGGGGGGAGGAAGGGGAGGGCTTGGAAGTGCACTCCGGGCTGCTGTGGCCTTAAGGAAACTTTGCAGGAGGGAGGAGTTGGGGCTGGGAATGGGAGCTGCAGCCACAGCATGCATGCCTTGCCTTGTTTATGTTTTGCAAAAGTTGCACCCATGTGCATCATGAGGATGAGGGAAGATGTCAGGTTCCAGTTTTGCTTTCCAAGTCAGATGCTGCATGGTGGGTTCTTTGCAAGAGAGGAACTTGGTTCCGATTTAAAACAGGACAGCAGGAGCCAAAAATACCAAAGAAACCAGGAACATTTCCTGTTCCACCAGCACTCCCCACCCTGTCCCTCCAGCATGAGAGGTTACAACACCAACCCAGCCTGCAGAGCAGAGTTGCTCCATCACCAGCATTTCCTACACTGCTCGCCTTCATGCAAACTGCAATCCTATTCACATTTTCCTGGGAGTAAGCCCCATTGATTATAATGGGTCTTACTTCTGAGTAGACTGCCATAGCAGTGGGTTGTGATTCTGCCATCCTATCTATACTTTCCTGGGAGTAAGCCCCATAGACTATAATGGGATTCACTTCTGAGTAGACAAGCACAGAAATGGGGACCATGGCTGCAATTCTATCTACACTTTCTTAAGAGTAAGCCCTTTTGATTATAATGGGACTTCTGAGTAGACATGCACAGGACCCGGACTAAGGATGTAATCATATCTTCACTGTGCTGGAAGTCAGCTCCATTGAATATTATGGAACTTACATGTGAGTTAACCCTTTGACACAGTTGCATCAGAGCTGGAAAGCTGCATAGGACTGGGCCCTTAATGATCAAACATGAGGATCATTTTCAGAGAAAATCAATGAGAAAAAGCAATCGATCAGTGATCCTAAATTTCAGTGAGGCAATCATTTTCATCAAGCTACAAGTTTCTGCAGTCCTTTTTGTTGGCGTAACCTTGTCCACTTGGAACAGTATGGATCTGGAGAGGAGACCCTAACGAGGAGGGTAATTTGGGACAACACAGTCCTTCCTAAACAGATACCCTGCAACTGACAGCATCATTTCTCAACAAATTGATTGTCACCCACTTGCTCCACATATGAGGCCTGAGTTCAGCCATGGGCAGCAGCACCTACAACCACTGCATCACCATAGCTAAGCATAATACCAAGGACTTGCTAATCAGGCTTGTGGGTTTTGTTTTGTTTGGGATGACTGCAGCCTATCAGAATGGCTATAGGTATCCACCTTTGCCCCTTCTTTTATTGGGCTACATCTTTTCTTCCTATGCAGCAGTAAATAAGAAAAAGGAGGCTGCAGGTGTACCATAAAAAAATCCCAAAGCAACTCGAGGAGCTGTTTAAAAATCCTCTTGCAGGAAAACTAAGGACTTTTGGTGCATGCTTGTTTTTTGTTATTTGCTTGTTTGTTTTTGTTCTTTTTTCCTTTCTTTTTTTGTTAAGTGCAAATCATTTTGGCTGATTCTGAGTTCACCCAGTTATGTACACAAGATCACCAGCAGTTATGAAAGGAGGTGAGGATGACTAAATTCTGCCTGCTGGTCCCACTTTCTGGCTGACTTGCAGAGAGCTACAGATCACTAAGAACCAAACCTATGCATGTGTACTCAGAAGTAAATCCCATTAGAGTCAATGGGGCTTACTCGTAGGAAAGTGGATTGCAGCCAATTTCCTGGATCCAGCCTCCACCTCCTTGGCTACCTGGCTACTAATTTGCTCTGTTGCCTACGTGACTTCCTGGAGATAGGAAGGGAAGAGAATAACACCCTCTTGCAGGCATCTCTCTCTCTCTCTCTCTCTCTCTCTCTCTCATCATCATCATCTCCCGGGAATGATAGTGTCAAGCAGTGACATAGCTGGGGGGGGGGGGGTCACAGCAGTCAAGTCCTGGAGGGAGGGAATCCAAAGAGGTGAGGCTCCTTCCAAGATTGGACTGCTCCAACCCCCTCTAGCTATGCCACTGGTGTCAAGAGATCTGGGCCCTGCTGGTGCATCTCAAAGTCTGGTTGGGCATCTCTGGGGGAAACAGGGAAAGAGCTGCAAACAGTTTTACTGATGACAGGCAGCACAGGGTCCAACACTGGAGGTGTGATGGGGGGAGGTTTGTGCAGGCTCAGTCCTACACTAGCCCCCCCACCCCAACAAACAACACACACAGAGCTCGACTTATTTATTAGAGAGAGCAGGACACACAAGGAGATCCACAAAGGCTCAGCTAGTTGAACTGCAATGGAAATTTACACTAGGGGGAAGAGGAAGCACTGTCTCTGGAAGGCCTGCTTGCCCCAACCAGCCAAAACATCACACTCAGAGCAATCCTAAAACAGATCCATCATAAACTTACACCCAGACTGTGAGTAACCCACATAAACTTACACCCAGGTTTTCCCAATGCAGAGGCTGCCACAAAGCATTTCCCTCTTGACAGCCCCATCCATCCTAGACATGCCTACTCAGAAATAAGTCCCATTGAGTTCAATGGGGCTTACTCCCAAGAAAATCAGGCTTAGGATCGCAGCTTTCTTTCACTTCCTCCTCCTGCTGACCTTCATTGTGGCTCAACAGCCCCAGCCTGGTGTTGGTTGCAAAAAAGAAAGAAAGAAAAAGAAAATAAAGGAAAAAGAGAATTTTTTCTGCCCTGCTGCTGTTATTGTTCCAGGAGCTGCTCCTCCAAGACGTTGCAACCCAGCGAGTCTCTCCGGATTTTTATTTTTGCTGATGGCAACATCAGCAAGGAGGGGGTTGGGTAAATCCTTTTTTCCACCAGAGGGAAATCTCTCTATATATTTATAGATTTTTATTCCCCCTTTTGTTCCTTCCACTTATTTCCTCTACTTCATTTTTTTCCTTGATGGAGGAGGGACTCTTTCTCACTGGGCTGTTGGGGGAAGGCAAGAAGAGTTGGGGAAAAAAAATATAAACAATCTATTTTTTTAAACCTTTTTAGTATTTTCGCTTTCAGTGTCCATCACAAAGTTTACATCGCCCTTTCTTTCCTTCTCCATCCCAAAGCGATCCTATAAAAAAAAGTCTGTTTGAGCTTTATTTTTATTTGACACGTTCAGACCTTTTTCCTTTTTGGAAGGGGGGGAGACCTGGGGTTTCTCCAAAGCATGTCATCAAAATGCAGCTCTAACATGACGACATTGTGCTGGGTCACTTGATCGACAAGGCGATTGTTTCTCTTTTTTTTAAAGCACACAATACAAAACAAAACAAAACAAAAAAATCTCAAGGATTTCTTGATTGGATCGTTTTCCATCGAGATCTCTTGCTGCATTCAAAACAAACAACAAAAAAAGACACAGGGCACAATCCTAACCATGTTTACTCAGAAGTAAGCCCCATTGTGTTCAATGGCTTTTACTCCCAGGAAAGTGTCTTTAGGATTGCAACCACATTCACACAGACGGACACACTAAAACACAAACATTCTGGCTGGTCCTAGGATGGGGTGGCAAAGCTGAAACTAACCCACAATTTACAATGTAATCCTATTCATGTCTACTCGGAAGTAAGTTCCATTGAGTTCAATGGGGCTTACTCCCAGGAAAGTGCTCTTAGGATTGCAAGCCTGGCAGCCTCATCTCACACTCTTGTCTTGTTGTTGCATCTTCATAAGGCATTCTCTTCATTTTTTTTCGGTGCACATGACTGGTTAGTGGGTATTTATTTATTTATTTAATTGATGGATATTTTTGGGTGGTTTGTTTGTTTTTGCTTGTTTATTTGTTTGAAGGAGCAGAAGAAGGAGGTGAACAAAACCAAAAGTCCACTTACTTTTGTTTTCCTTCTCGATTTGCTCCAGGTAACTGGCAGCCTCCAGCAAGATCTGCACATTCTGTAGGAAAGTGTTGATCTTCTCCATGGAGTCCTCACTGCTGGTGTTGAAAATGTCACTGAAGGGGCACCTGGACACATTATCTGCCACTGGCAGGAGTTGCTGCTGCTGGTGCTGCTGCTGCTGATGCCCTACAGCAGCCTCCCCAGCATCATCTTCACATCTGAATTCCTTCCTGGGCCTGCCACGTTTCCCCATCGCTCCTGCAAAAGGAAACTTTGCAATTTTTAAATGCCCTTTTGGCCGACTTTCTGTTTCTCTCCTCTTGTTGCAGTTTCCCTGTGTGTGAGTGTGTGTTGGTGTGTCCAGGAGAGATTGAATGAATCAAGGGACCTCTTGATTCAAAGACTGCGGGCAGGTCCTAGTGCTGGTTGGGTTTCTTTGCAACACACACACACACACACACACACAAAGGAAATAGGGAAAAAGCTACAGCTGCAATCCTAAATAAACTTTCCTGGGAGTAAGATCCACTGAACACAATGGGGCTTACTTCTAACCAGACAAAGGCTGCAATCCTAAAGACATTTTCCTGGATAGAAGAAGAAGACCCATTGAACACAATGGGGCTTACTTCTGACCAGACATAGGCTGCAGTCTTAAAAGACATTTTCCTGGATGTAAGAAGAAGACCCATTGAACACAATGGGGTTTGGTTCTGAGTAGATATGATTAGGCTTGTGCTCTTAGGTAGGATTGCACCCTTAGGGTGAAATCCAGAGTAACTACAGGGAGTCCTTGCTCCGACGTAAGAACAATTTGCTCTGGATTGCAGTATGAATTTCCCATAGGTTTTCATTAGGTGGTGCAGTAAAAATGGGTACACGTGCTCCCGTAATTACTCTGGATTGTAGGGTTACTCTCTTTGTTAACAAGGATGGCAATGGTGGGCTCCATCGGGTTCGCACCTACTCTATAGAACCGGTTGTTAATGATAGGACATATGAAGTTTAAAAATAGCCATCTAAAAGTGGTTGCCAGATGGGCATAGAACCGGTTGTTAATTTCTTTGAATAACATCACTAAAGGAGGGCCAGGCCATCTACATATTTGTTCACACCTTTTGTATCTATTACCTTTTGTAACAATTTTTGTATACCTTTTGTATCTGTGACTACTGATAATTATTATTTATTATCTTATTTCATCAGGAAATATTGTAATTTGCAGGGATGCATAAGGCAAAATTGCAGAGAGAAGGGAAAAAGATATTTGAGAATGTGGACAAATGCAAGTTTTAAAAAAATAAGAATTGGAATTAAATGACACATGAAAATAGGTGCTAGATATTTATTTATTTATTGTTAATTGGACAGTCAGGTGTAAAATCAAAACAGGACAAAAGGAAATCAATTAATGTGGGGAGGGGTGGAAGCTGTTCCTAAAAGCCTTTACTGTATCTGACCAACTTGATATCGTACATTTTCTTCTCAAATTCAAAAAATGCAAGCAGAGGCTAAGTAGGAAAAGCTATAAACCTACTGTATGTATACATGCCAGATTTCAGCTGTAGCTACCCAGCTTGATTCACACAGCAAAAATGCATATGCCTGGTCATTTAATGTTTTGTGTTGCGTGAAGTTTTCCCATTTTGTCCTACAAAGATGGGCCTTCTGTGAAAGAAAACATTAATGTGTGGTGCAGCCCAAGAGGAACTTAAACTGTTCCCTGACAGAACTTGCCTTCAGTTTAGTGGGTGATCCCTGTAGGCAAGGCCTACAGGGGATAGCAACCTTCAAGTCTGCCATGCAGGCATGGGGTATGGAAAGTATTACCAAGAGCTGTTTCATGACAAGGGACACGGGAGTCAATTTCTGCACTCTGCAAGGCCAAAGCTGTGGGCAACAAACCTTACACTTTAAGGAAGGCAAAAATGGGATCTGTCACACAGCGACTAGTGTACCTGAATGGGTGGGACTTGAACCCACAACCTTTTGGGCAGTACCCTGGTTCTTTGGTGAGGCAACCAACATGGCAGAAAACTAGAAAGGACCACGATAGAAAGCTTTATTACATGTGTACACATGGGTTCCACCTCCACTAGGCAAGGTGAATAGAGAACAAAGGCTGTACAAACATTTTTATAGGGTATTTTTAATAGAGGAGGGGTATGTCTGAAAGCAAAACTTGGACCCTGGTTTGCTAGATTTTGTGCAAGGGTGAGATTCAGGGGATGATGACAAGCAGTGGATGGGCAGGCCAGAAGGCAAACTTGCAATGTGTCCTTAATTCTTTTGAAACTGCACATTGTCAGGGCTGCTTGTGGTTATTGCTTAATTGCATAAAACATGTATATTTGTTACATTCCGCCTTTATCATTTCGGCCTGGATGTTTTGTGCCTGGCCTTCTATTGTTTTTCCAGCTTAGAGCAGCTGGTCTTGCTATGGGGGCCAGAGGGGAATTGGGCCTGGCTCATTTGGACCGAACAAGATATTAAAACAGGCTGTTTATAACAGTTGTAGGGCAGAACACGTTATACATAGGCATGCTGCACTTATTAATTACAATTATTGGTTACAAGGCACAAATATCTTTAGGAAACAGTTTGGACAAGGCATTTATTCATCACAGGAACTGTTGGTACTCCAAGAATAACTAATGTCTTTGGTCTTGTAGCTTTGGTCAATGCAATAGGATGGAGGGGGCTGGAAAATGTGGAATCAGACACAAGGCCTGAATATGCGGGAACTCTAGTAATATACCTGATATTCTGGACTTTGACTTGGGGCTTAGAGATTACCTTTCCTTCCTCCTCCTTCCTTGATTAGGCCATCTGGACAAACATTCCCTAAATACTAAACTAAGAGCATGAAGCCTTTTAAGCCCTTTACATCTTTGGGTCTAGTTTAGCTTAGGAAGTAGCAACTAAGGATGCACACACAAAATCTGAGAAAACTTATTATTAAAACCAAATCCTGACATCTATATCCATGGACATCAATATGTTTGTTTATTATTATTATTATTATTTTGGGTTTGATGATACTGTTTCAGAATCATCAGGTGTTTGACTGGAATCGGCTCTATTGTGATTCAGTTCCTACAAAGAAATTAGGAATCACAAAGTATCATCTCAATATTTGTTGTTGTTGTTATTGTCGTTGTCATTATTGTTATTGTTGTTATTATTATTGCAGACAACTATCCAGGTCCATCCAGGGTGGGAGGGCTCTGATGAATACAGGTATCCCTTGTTATCCTGTAGGGTTCTGTTCCAGAACCTCCCATGGATAAAAAATATGTGGATAAAAAGCAGAAAAATAGGTTTAAAGACACACTTCCAGTTTTCTTGCTCTTCTATTGCTCCTAATAGAATAAGCTTCTGCCTCAAAATCTGTAGGGTTTGATTCTGGGACTCTGTGCTGAAAGCAAAAAAAAAATGTGTTAAATGAAAACAATTTTAAAAAATTAAAAAGTGTGTCACTTTTACAGTTGTTTTAAAACAGATTTTCTTCCTGTTGTAGAGAGGCACTTAGCAATTAGAAATGCAAAGCATCCCCTGCCTTTATCTGACTCAACTGAAGAATGGAATGACTGCTTGCATGACTACCGCTCTACAACGGTAGAAAAGCAGTTTTTAAAACTGTGATTGCAGAAGCCATTTGGGTTGAGTAAAATCCATCTATAAAAACATTGTGCATAACAAGGTTGGACCTGTATTACAGATCAGAGATATAGGTCATTCATCCATGTCTCAGGCATCAGAAGGTCTAGGTCCACATCCATGCATATGATTTTTAGTACAAATGCATCATCGAGCATGTGGACACATTCAAAATCTAATGGCTTTCCACCATCAGACATAAAAAGTGGATTCTTCCTGTTCTCCAGACATGTATCCTGAATCTTTACTAATTCAATATTAATATACGGTAAATCTTTATAATTATTTACAGTGCAATCCTAACCCTTGGTTAAGCCGGCACAAGTCCCATGCTGGCCTGGAGGTGTCACAAAAGTGTTATAAGGCATTTGTGTGCCACTCCTGTTGGGAGGGGGGGTGGGTTAGGGCAGTGAACATACATGAGCTTGCCTCCCTACATCATCATGGGAAAGGGAAAACCAATGGGTTGTGCTAGCCTATGTTAGGATTGCATTCTAAGGCTGCAATCCTAAAGACACTTTCCTGGACGTAAGACCCATTGATCACAGTGGGGCTTACTTCTGAGTAGACATGGTTAGGTTAATGCTCTCAGTCTCTTTTATGTCTGGTTTCACATTTTAAGCTTGGGGTTCTAGTTGAGCTGGTGAAGTTCAATAAATGTTGCCTCAGTACTAGTCAGTTTCCAATAAATACTCACAGAATCTTCTGCATGGTTCATGGTTCATGAAGTTCAGACTGCATATTCTCAGTGCAGGGAAATAACACCATCATCTTTCTGTGCCTTAGCCATGAAACATGAACAAGATATCATGCTACTGATTCCTCAACTGACTGGAATTAGGGTCCTTTTTCACACAACAGTGAAATACTGTTGTGTTTTTTTTATGGGCTTCATCCAATAGGCAGGAGAAGATAGTTGTGCAGCAAGATATGGCTTACTTTTTCAAAATTAAAGAGAGTTAGTATGAATTCCAGTTGACATGGCTCAGGCCCAGCACAGGCACACATAAAAAGTTGACAAAATAGAAGTTGATAAAACTGCATATGCAGCAGCAGAGATGGACTATGACAGGTGACTCTGCCAATTCACCAATAAGACTTTTTAAAAATCAAACACAGAGTAAAAACAATATTTTTAAAAATATCAACATTTTTCACATGTTTAAAAAAAATTGAAATATTTTCAGTGTTTCAAAAAAATCAACAATCAACATGGCACGAGAACACAAGTATTAACAAGATTTAAAAAATTAAAAGGTATGGAAAAAATATTCAGTCTAACAAAAGATAACAAAAATTTGTATAAACATGAAACAATTTTTTTGCATTACATGGTGAAAGACTACAATAAAAAAGAACACGGTTCAAGGGAAAAAAGGAACCAATTAAACCAGTGTCCAAGGAAACATAGGCTGAAATTCTAAGGACACTTTCCTGGGAGTAAGACCCAATGAACACAATGGGGCTTACTTCTGAGTAGACATGGAAAGGATTGGGCACATATGCAACTACCTGTTAGTGGGATGATTGCCTTTGGTGTTTTCTCCTGAGAAATCATTCATCTGGTACCCCAAAAGTCATGGTCCATAATACAGTATTTAGATTGTAAATATGTTAGGTCTTCCTGTCAGGTATTTGCACTGATTATCTAGAATTTAATGCTGAGATTACAGGAGACTTGGGCTCATATCAGGATCTCTGATAATACCTCAGTGTCCTGAAACTGCATGAAATTTCCAAATGGTTTTACATCCTTTTTACAATCAACATTGTTACAACTGAGCATACAAGGAATGGCTCAGAACCTCAGATGTGGGGTAAAGTGGTGGGAGAACGCCTATGCACATACATACTGTATAGATCATGTACACAGTACAAGTACAAAGAGCAGGAGGTGATCTCAAGATTTCATGAATATATCTTCAGCTCTGTGTGGGGACATAATTTCTTGATTATGATCGAGAAATTCCTTGACACAGATCACAAAAACAATTTGATGTGCATTATTACCACATGCAAATTGAATTGAATCGGGCTTTTGCCACAAACCAAGTAAGGGCCCTGGAGAAGGGAATCTGTTACAGTAATATTCTATGAATTCAGCAGCAATTCACACTTAATTTTAAGAACCACTGTTTTAAGAACCAAACAGAAAATTTTCACCCAAAATAATGTCCTGAGGAGACTAACAAATACAAGGAATAGAGCTCAACCACATACACAGTTCTAAGAACATCTGCTTTAGCATTATGCCATTCGGTTGGAGAATATGCATAGACCTAAACATGCAAAGCAGGTAGATGTGGCCTTAAATGAAACAGCAAGATTGATTAAAACTGACACTAATACAAAAGGTGAACTATCTAGGCTGGTCTCTCTTCCCCTAAATTCTGTTGGGAAAATGCAGCACAGAAAGAGTGGGTTAAAGCAATGTCTCTACAAACCCACCCATTACTGGGCCATCAACTTCCACAGTCAAGTTTGAAATCAATAGTTTCCTTAAAACTGTGGCCCCTCCTAACTGTCAGTTGCCACAGATTGACATGGACCTAAGGAAAGAGAGTGGGGTGACGCTGAGCGAATGGGCCCAATCCTATGCACACTCACCACCTGACCAAGAACAATTATGGCCTGAATGGAAATCCTTTAATAGACTACATGCTAGGGTAAGAAGATCTAAGGACAACTTGAGGAAATGGAGATACACAATGAAAGATGAGCTGTGTGAATAAGGAGAAGAGGAAGATCTTATGCTGGCAATGAAAAATGCAGTCAAAGTAGCCCAGTTTTGGACAAACAATATCTAAGTAACTTCCTTTTAATGTTCTTTGCAAAATTTTTACCCATGTATGTGCTTCTGACACAAATAAAGAAAGAAAGCCATAAAATTTTTCATGTGTTACAGGCTCAGCTCAGTTCCTCACTAATGTAAATATCACTACCCCTAGTTTTCCATCAGATTAAAGGAGGCCTATCAAGCTCAGTAGACTCAGCCTGGGCTTCACAAGGAATATGTTTCTAGGGGAGTGCTGTAATAAAGTGCTGTCTTTGTTCTAACCCCAGACAGTTTTGATGGATTAATAGTACAGAACAAGGTGTTCTGAACTGCAAAACTAGCCAGTATTGTGAGAATCACACCCTTAATATTGCTATGTGCTTCTATTGAGAAGCTTCATTTCAGGAGCATGCTGTAGCAAGTGTGTGTTCATGCATGCACCATATATTGTGAGTGGAAACGTACACACAAGATACACCAGGTACATGACAGAACCTACCTGATACTGTTCCAAAATCTCCAATGGGCCTTTCAGATCCTGCAACAGTCAGTCACCAGGGCTCAAATTTGCCCCTCCTGACATCCTGCAGTCAGTCTAAAATTAACAACAATAAGATCCCATACTGAATTCCCATGGAAAGTCATGAAGAACCAAATGCTATTAGTAAAAAAATAATCATTTGTTATACAGATAAGTACATGTCTAAAGGCAGAGGCAGTTCTCATATCATTTGGCTGCAAGCAATTACTCCATGCAAGCAAATACACCACACATCCTGTTAGGATGGCGTGTATGAAGGGAACAGGAGTGAAAGCTGAAGCAACCTCATTATAGTCCTGAAAGTAAGAGGTAACCATTCACTTATATTTTATCTTGCTTGCTCATCTTTATACCCAGCTAGCATGTTATTAGAAAAGGGACTGAAAATAAAACTGCCAGTCTCTTAATGGCGTTGTATAAATTGAGGTGCAACAGATGACCTTGGAATGCAGTGTGCAGTTCTGATTGCCCCACATCCAAAAGCAGCCACAAAAGAATAGAGAAGAACAGCCAGAATGATTTGATGGCTGGTGCACCTTCATGCGATGAAAGACATCCCGTGCAATTAATGGGGAGCATGACAGAGCTGATAAAATTATGCTATGCAGAGAACGGACAGTGATTTCCTCCCCCTCTCATAATATTATAACGGGGTCATCCAATGAAACTGATAGGTAGTAGGTTCAGAACAAATGAATCAGTTTATTGGCTCCCCAAGTCACAATAATCCAAGTTGGTGATTCCATGCAGGGACAGCACATCCCCCAGTGCTGTGGCTTGCAAGAACTGGATGTTTCAAAAATTACTTGACTCCAATATATACCCTGCAATCTAATCTGCCCTTAAGTAGAGAATTTACAGCCCAGTCCTATTCCCAGCCACATTGTAGCGGAGGTGACACTGCACCTGTGGTTGGGTGAAAGGCTGATCAGAAATCCTGTGAGAGAACGCAGTAAGGGGAACACTTTGATAATGGTCCACTACCCATGCCTGTCACCAATACCTTTCCTCTAGTGGTAGGTAAGTGCTCCATACAGGCATGCATGTGCAGTGGCCGGGCAACTATTCATACTGACAGTCCCACTGTGTGCATTGTTGCTGCATCTACTGCATCAATGAGGAGGCTCTTTCACTGATGGAACGTGCCCATAGGATTGATGCATTGTATCAAACACTGATACAGTTTGATACAATGCATAGGCATTCGTTGCAAAGGATGGTCATGGGCATTAGGGCTGACATCAGGGACTGGTTTTCCTCGAGGGTATGCAGTTATTCTCTGACTTGCCTTGATGCAGTAGTATCAACAGAACAATTCCATAGATCCAGGGCAGGGATGCCATTGTGCCAAGCACCCAGTCTCTTCCTGTTGGTTTATTGTGCAACATGGTGGGACAAGACTTGTTTAGATCTAGTCTGCTTCCACCAATCCACCGATTGACCCTGATTGACCCAATCACTCTCTGACCCTGGATGATATGCCCTGCATGTTTCCTCCAAAACCTCCATGTACGGGGGCCCACATGGGGACTTTGCTGAAGGCCTCTTCAAACCTGATTGGTCTGACGAAATAAATGGTTTTTTAAAAGATCAAAACAAATTTGGTCAGTACAGCACCAGCTTGCACGTCCATCTTGTTCGCAATTAAAACATGGAAGAAAGTAAAAAATGGATGACAGTTGAAGCATAGCCTTATTTAGCTTTCAAATTTATTTGTCCCACAAAAACATAAATAACTAATTTGATAACACATGCAAACACCTGTGAAAGAGAAGACAATTAAACATTCTGTATTTACTCAAATATAACACTCATCTTTTTCAGCCAAACTCAGTCTCCAAAATCAAGGTGTGCATTAGATTCAATTTTAATTAGAATTGAGTAAATACAGCATTTTGATTATAAGTATGGGGTGCACAGTTGATTCAGTGGGGCATTATATTCAAGTAAATATGGTAAGTTCACCAAATGTTGAGGAAGGTTGGATAAAATCTGCTGAAAGAGGAAAGCATGGACACAAATTGAAATGTGGTTCTTATTGCAAATGATCAAAAGAGCAAAACAATTACTTTTATATTGGAGTATAAGCATCTGGCCAGTCGCTATTGGGATAGGGTTGCCATATGTCCCAGAAAATCAGGAGCGTCCTGGTTTTCGGGGTTTGTGTTCACTTACTGGCAAGTCTGACAGGGGATTCTGCCTCAGTTTTTTTGGGAAGAGAATTATGGCAACCCTACATTGGAAAGAGGGTGCAAGACTATAACCCAATACCATCCAGTTTTCCAGAGCTGATGCATCTGCACCAACAGGTCATGCTGAAGGCCTCCTCAAGGTAAAGGAACATTTTTTCCCTTACCACAGAGCTGCATTGTGGCTGCATCAGCACTGGAAAATGAGTTAGGATTGCCTATAAATAGAATAGCACAAGTTTTGAAAAAATTTGGAGTGCTGATCTTGCAGCACTCATATTATTTTAGAAAAGTTTTGTACTTTCCTTCTATGAAGTGTGAAAATTTACCCAAATCACAAAAATGGATGCAGACTGTTTCCAAACTTATCATT
The DNA here is from genome assembly GCA_030015325.1 of Cryptoblepharus egeriae. Taxonomy (NCBI): domain Eukaryota; kingdom Metazoa; phylum Chordata; class Lepidosauria; order Squamata; family Scincidae; genus Cryptoblepharus; species Cryptoblepharus egeriae. The sequence goes on from JAREYC010000006.1 coordinate 53,526,045, forward strand.
AAAAAATGACAGTTTATTTTCTGACCAACTTTTTTTTTTTAAATCATGTTTTTCAAGCTCTTTTTTCCAATCCAGTTAAATCCTTTCACAAATTTCATCTGCTAGTGATAAGTAGACTGGTACTCCATTAAAGGCATGCACTTTTACAGCACAAGTCAAATTAAAATGATAACATCATGTGGTTCACAATCATGTTGTTTTTTAATGTGTTATTAAACTTTTTATCAGATGATTTAATTTTTGCATTTATTATAGAAGCAAGTTTCCTTTTCTTGTTTGTTGAGTGCTTGAAGTAACACTCTATACCAGTGATTTTCAACCTTTTTAATCTCACGGCACACTTAACAAGGCACTGAAATTATCAAGGCACACCATTAATAAGGCACACCAGACTGTTCAAATCCCCCAATTTTCCTATTAATGAATGTCAATCCCCCAATTCCAGCGGCACATCTGAGGACCATCTGTGGCACACCAGTGTGCCACAGCACACTGGTTGAAAATCACTGCTCTATATGCTTAAGGAAAATGATTCATTCTACAGCCTCAACTTGACAGAAAAAACAATGAAAGGAAAATGGAACGGAGGAGAAAAGATTAACCATGGTCAAATGCTAAAACATGGCCAAACCTGACAGCATAATCCTAACCATGTCTTCTCAAAAGTCAGCCCCCTTGTGTTCAGTGGGTCTTACTCCCAGAAAAGTGTCTTTAGGATTGCAGCCAAAAACTGTTAGATTGTAAAGGCGTTCCAGAAGCAAATTTCTTTCACTTTTTGGGTGTTTTTTTTTGGTTACTGAACTTGGCATTCTGGAAAAACATGTAATCCGTCATCACTGGCCTTAATCCATCACTCAAGCCTAAAGTCACAGGAGCCAGTGAAATCAACGCTAGAAACCTCAGGAGAGCCTCAGATACATATATGGTAATCATAAAGGTATACCCAGTAATTTCCACCAAATCCACTCCTCCACATGCTTGCAAAGGAAGGCAATATATGATTGTGTGCGTCTAAACCCCAAATCCAGAGTAACTACGGGAATACGTAAGAGTACGTGCACCTGTAGTTACTGCACCACCAAGGAGAAAACATATGGGAAAATCATACTGGAATCCAGAGTAAGTTGTTCTTCCACTGGTGCAAGGACTCCCGGTAGTTACTCTGGATTTTGCCCTAAGTGACATTTAATTCCAGAGATTAAATTCAGAGGGGGGAGATATAGAGGGCCAGTACATGATAAAGGATGAAGGAAATGAAGTAGATGCAAGAATAGGAGAATCTTGAGAGCTTGAAGAACAATATCTGGCATAACTTAACAGTCGCCCAGACATCTACTGATAGGAGGATGACCCATTCTCTCATGGTATGATTTCCAATTGTCCATAAAAGTTTCTACTGACTTCTCTTTAAAGAAAATTCTAAGTTTTTCCATTTCAGCCAATATCTTTATCCATCATTTTTCATCAGAAGAATATTCCTCTCACTGAACCCATTGCTATATCAAAAAAGAAGGAAAAGTACAGAATGAAAGTTGAAGGAGCATGGTTGCTTGAGCCCACTACAGTCCTTTTGTATATACTTTCTCTTCCACTCTTCATTTCCAGTTGTAGGGATGGGCAGACGAGGAATCACAGAATCAGGCAAACAGGTGGAACCCAATCTGCCCCCCCCCCCCCCGCAGTGTCCTTCCTGGGACAACCACCTTCAATTCACAGATAGTCCAGCTCTGTGTAATACAAGGATTAAAAAGGACATCACCTGTGAATTTAGGGCTATACAAATATTGGATGGAGCTGGACCTATAAGCTAAATTGGCCATATTTATGAATGATGTTCAGGCAATTCTTGACCTAAGAGCTTTGCAAGGTCTGAATGCTGAATGCCTTCAGTAAGCCAAGGCCTCTGCTTTAATTGCTGTTTGCAGGTGGGGGGTCTGCCAATGTTTGCATTTGCAGGACCAAGCTACCAGCAGGCAACTGTGGAAACCAAAGTTTTCTTTCATCCCCTATCTTGCAATCTCTTGGTTTCCCTCTCCTTTGCAGTCTGACCTCAGTCCTTTGTATGAAGGAAAATTCTTCGCAGCAAGTGATGGGTAGTTCATCCACTGTCATGATGACTCACTCTCAATTATGGCAAAGCACAAGAAGCGCACCCCACCCTTGAGAATGTGGAAATATACTTTACAGAGTCTGAACACTGGAGACAGAGGTCAACCCACTGTCAAAATGGGAAATGCGTGATATACATTTAGTCTGATATTTTTTACTACACATTTTAGGTAGAAGCTGTTCATTTAACCGATTTTAGGGTGGGTGATCATTCTGGACACCTTTGATTTGCATCTATAATTACATATGTGATTTTCATGCTGTATTTCTATATATTGCTGATGTTAGATTTTAAATAGTTTTTGGATTTTAATTTTATTTAATGTACACCACCTTTGATCATATGTGATGAAAACATTCATCTGTATTGAATGTGATGAAAATCACATTCAGTACAGGACATTCTAATGTTAACATGTGTCTAATTCTCACTGAACATGTGGTTTAACTTTGGCTCTTGTGTTTTATCTTGATTGAGGTCTTGTTGAACTGAAGACCGGAGAAGGATCAGGAGGCAGAACTACCAGCACCTTCTCTTCATGGGAGAACCTAGAAGTGACATCACAATTTCAAATGATAATATCATTGTCCCAGGTGCAAGGCCTTCTAGTTATGTCTCTGCCTCCAACTGTAGCTGGAAATCCATAAACAACTTACCTATTCTAGTGCATTTTTATTTCTCTTTTTTAAAAAATAATTTTACTAAAAAAAGAAAAGAAAAGAATAAAACAAGAAAAGCCAGAAAGAAACAAATATTGAGAATTATGTGGCAAGCACAGAATTCTTAATTTACATTTATTTGCTCTCTCATATGAAATAATGTGTAGCATATCTCAGACAATCTGTTAGTTACTAAAATGCATTTTGTTAAAAGTATAACAAAATGCACATACTAAAATGCAATTCTTTTCAATGGAGATAAAAGAATATAAAAATTATTTCTTACCTTATCTACCTTACCTTGTCAACTTATCAAATCCATAGTTCATTTGGCTCATTCTCCCATTCATATCCAGGAAGTCCATGAATTGTTTCCAATGGCCCATGAAAGTTTTTACTGACTTCTCTTTAAAGATAATTCTTTTTCCATTTCAGCCAAGTCCAATATCTTTATAAACCATTCCTCAACAGAAGGTGTCTCTGGAACGTTAGCAGCATTTCTCAAAGTCACTGTACCACTCCACATGATCCATCTATTGGAAGTACCACTGTGACTGGAAGTAACTGCTGATGATGTCACTGCCAGTTACTTCTGGATTAAGAGGTCAGATATGACATAACAGGCACTAGTACATGTGTCTACCTGCTTATCTGATGGATTAGGGACCAGAGCTGTGATGGAAAAATAGAAATGGTTGAAAGGCAGCACCTGGTCTTTTTTTAGTTTGCAAATGTTTCTGATGCTTTTTTAGCTAACAAATTGCAAATGCCCCTTTATCTTGCAAATTCCTGCTGTCACACAAAAGTTTCTTCAAATGAATTATCATTAATGGGGATAGACAAGGAGCTAAAGTGGCCATGCATCCTCCCTCCCCCGCCCCCCCCCCCCCGCTCTCTCTCTCTCACACACACATACTAAAACAATCTGAATCACCACATCATAGGAAAATCAACATGGGGGAGGACAATTTTAGCCTTTAGAACAGCAGAGTGAGGTTGAAAGAGTGGAACTCATGTTGAATGAATGTATTCGGGGTATCATTGAGAGTGTTGAAATAGTAGCTCATCAGAAAGCAAGTCACTTGATTGTGGGAGATATCTGTTATAGGCTTTACCATGCTCAGCAAAACATGCTTTGGAGCCTTCTGCCATTGTTTGTTGTGCCATGTTCCTAGACTTGCTGTCAGGCAGCAGGTGTCCAATGGTCCCAACAGTACCACTAGACACTACCATTGGTGATGCTTATATTGTTGGTTGAGAAACATTGATATAATGTATCAAACTTTCTTGATTACTTAAATTGTAAATAATACTTGGATTACAATGGGACCTAAATAAATAAACCAAAACAGTCAATCAACAAATCAGTAATGATTTGACAGAATCTAGTTACGCGGTTTGAATATTAACTTTTTTCTTAGCTCTTGTGGCCATTGATTCGATTCCTCTGCTGATCACACAATACTTGCAGTAGCTCCAAAGCACACAGGATGAAAACAACAATGATTATTCTTTGTTCTCTCTTACAAAGAAAAGGTTAACATTTAATCGGAAGCCAAAGATGCAGCAGACGAGAAGGCAGCAGTAGGACTTGAGGCAGGATTCAATTAGCACCTCAGTTGTGGACTCATTGGACTGGTTTTCTGCCAGTTGCTTTCTCCTATGCACAGCTCTCCAGCTATAAAAAGTGGATGGCTGAATGACAGCAGGATTGCAAAATGTTTTGCACTTTAAAGCTGAGATTGACAATTCAATGAAGCTAGTCAGCTTGTTTGCACTTAAACCAGTTTAGTGACATTTACATTTGATTGGACTACACTTTTTTAAGGATGAGTATTCCCCCTTAAGATGCATATGGATTACAAAGAGCTATATCATGACTTCTTTTAAAGGTACAGGGGGAGTGAATGATTTGGTGTTTCTTTACACAGCAGATGGAACCAGACCTTCATTGAGGTTGATGTAATGGTGTTTTGAATGTCCAGGGCTTGGGTCCCTGGTGAACTCAACCAAACCCCGGTTGCAGTAGTTTATCTGCTAAAACGTGAACTTTACACCACTCCTAGGAATACAATGATTGATCCACAGTCTGGAAGAGCAGCTTAGGCTGAAGGATAGAGAGAAGGTCATTTGGCATCACTCAGTGTCAGGAGAAGACACTGTGTTTATATGACAAACACATATATTAGGAATCCGTTTCAATTCTTCGGATCACAAAGAATGTAGTGTTTATGTGCCCAAAGAGTGAAGATGATTCTCAAGATGTTGGGAATTCATTTCCACACTTACGAAAAATTAAAGGAAATCAAACAAACCTTCCCTTTCCTGCCCCTTTGCTCATGTCAGCTGTCCAGCTAAAAAGGACATTGGGCCCAATCTCACTTTGGCTATGATTTTGTATTGAGCGACATTCATGGAGAGCAAGGGAACATTTTCCTACTTCCAATCTAGCAAGCCAGGCACACCTTGTAATACAGTCTTTGCTTAATTGCAAATGTTTCTTTTTTGGCATCATGAGCAAGCACTCCTTTTTTCTGCTTTACCTCCTTTAAGTCATAGTGAGATTTTACAGGCATTTCCACTGAACTGCTGGGTGACACAAAATATCACCTCTATGGTTTTTTTTGCAGCATCCTGAACAACTTATAAATAACATACCACGCTTTATTATTTACATTCCCATCCTCTCCTCCTCTCACAGAACTCAGGGCAATGTAAACCCTCAAGTTTATCCTCATTACAATAATAAGTCTGAAAAATAATGGCTGGTCCAAGATCAATTCAGGAGCTCATTGCTAGATGATGAAGATTTGAGTCTTGGTCTTCCCAATTTATGTCCAGTACTTTAGATCAGAGATCTCCAAACCCCAGCCTAGGGGCCAGATGCAGCTCTCAGCCTGCCTCTGGTCCCCTAACAACTTCTGATCCACTGAATCAAACTGGAGCTGTGATGGTGGTAGAGGTAGAATGGGGGTCAATTTAACTATTTGTTTTTTTCTGTGCTGTGTGATGGTGCTAGCAAAAATCCTTAACTTTTAATACCTATTATTCATTTATCTAAGTTCCATCTCTAATATATTTGTTGAAATTTTGTATTTAATTTTTTTCTGGCTCTTGGCATGGTGCCAAATGCAGCTGATTGGCCAAAAGGTTTGGAGATTGCTGCTTTGGACCAGGGGTCACTAAACTTTTGGCAAATGGACCATATCATCATTCTGATACTGTGTCAGGAGCCAGAAGGGGAAAAAAAGAATTTACTTATATTTCAAATTTGAATAAATTTTCATAAATTAATCTGTTAGTGTTGGAATGTGTGAATATAGTTTATCAGTTGATATGGTTGCATTCCGAATTTTGTGTGACGGGGGGGGGGGGGGGGGGGCGGCATGAGGAAGTGTATTCATAGAAAGGTTTATCTCTCTTAAGCCGAAAATGTATACTGGAGCAGATTCAACAGATAATGGGATACAGATAATTGCACAGCGGTGGTATCTTTTCCATGTGTCTTCTAAACTTCAGGGGTCTCCCTACCCATAGATAATGCATATCATATTGATGAACAGCATCAATTACAATAGCCCCATGTATGTGATGCATTCAAATCACATTTCCCTTCCTACAAGCAGGAACCTCCTCACCTGATTGGCTTCCAATAGGCTCTCAGTTTTACTGAAATTAGAACATAAGAACATAACAGCCTCTACTGGATTAGGCCAAAAGCTCATCTAGTCCAGATTCCTGTGTCACACAGTGGCCCACCAGATGATCCAGGGAGCACACAAGACACCCGCATCCAGGTGGTCTCCCCTGTACCTGGCATTTTGAGGTTGCCCACATCTACAACTATTTATGCACATGCACACAATTACACACCCATCATAGCGCATAACACACATCCATCATGGCTCATTCTTCCTTTCCCTATGTAGCCGTTGGACACCCCATCACCGGCTGGCTGCCACTCTCATGAACAGCACTTTACAGAACAGCACGTAGCTTGCAGCCAGAGCTTCCAACTGCTCTAGAGGTAAAGGGAATCCTTGAAAGGGTGCAAGGAATAGGCAAGAGGAACTCCCAGGTCGGAGATGTTGGCATCTGTTTTTTAACTATTGGATGCAGAAGTACTGCAAAAGAGCTATTGCTGCAATTCTGTAGCAAGAAAGCCCTTATTGTTGACAAGGGCAGTCTTTAGAAACAGAAACGAAAGAACAAAAGGAAGAATCTAGTCCTTGGAAACAGTGCCACTCTTGAAACAGGAGATAGTGATGTGGGCTGATCTCAGGCTCCTGGTTGATGGCCAGAGAAAATGTGTGTCACAAACAAGAGTGCCATCCAACCTCAAAGGGCTTTGAAAACATTTTCGTCACAAAGAGATAAAACCTTGGGATTTAAGGACACTGACTTGATTCCAACTGCTCTAGCTTTATTATGGAAATGCCATCCCCAAATACTAATTGGATCCTCATTGTATAATTACAGGAATATATTCATTCATTATCAGACTCTCTCCCACAATATCTAATGTCTGTTAGGCTGCCATGTTGCTTGGGGTAAGGCAAGGTCAACAAAGAAAGTTGAATATCAGATGGCCACTTCCACTACGGTATGGTCCTATTTTATACTGGTGATGTAGGGCACCATTCCAATGAGAACCTCATTGGGGAATGAAAACTGAAAACTGGAGTACTGTAAGTGGCACAAATTTTGTCAGGTAGAAAAAGTACAATATTCAAAATGTTCTTATTCCTGTGTGATGAAAAACAGTATGTATAGATTTTGTCATCTGAGTTTGGAACTTTTTCTCTTTATTATAGCAATGCCATTTCATCTCAGTACCTTCATTGTGTCTCGTTGTCAACTTCTAGCAAGGAGATTGAATGGAAAATAAAACCATAGTCTTTCCATGAGGATACTACAACATGCTTTCATGTGCTATATATAATTAATTAATTTATATATAGCATGTGAAATTCAGTGCCACAAAATGTAAGGCTGGCCACAAGCCTAAAAAGTTTCCCATAAAAAGAGCAAAAAATTAGACACACAAAAATTTGTTCCAGCATTTTTATTTTGCATGATTTAGGGCCCAGATCTATGGCGCTATAGCACCAACATTAGAGTCCAGCATTGGCATTGTGTCGTAAATGTGCTGTAAAGCATGTTTATGGCAGTGAATGAGGAGAGATTGTTGGACCTGGGCTTCAGTGCCAGGGTAAAACTTATTACTTGCTGAAGGAGCAGTATTTCAAAGACAGGGGAAAGGCAGAACTGGGCAGGGGGAAGAGAGATAAGGAGGAGGGACCAGTCCAGGAGGGAGGTGAGACTGGTGAAGGCCTCTTCTGCCAGATCCAAAGCTTTGTATCTGGCTTGCAAGCCCAAAATGGAGCTCTGTGGAACTGGTGGTCCTAATGCATCTCCCACATCATCAATCAATCAATCAATCAACATTTATATATCACTTCTCAATGAAAATTTCATAAAGCAGATTACAGAGAAAATAAAATAATGTTCCCCATTCCAAAAGGGCCCACAATTTTAAAAAAGATGTGAACACCTGCAGAAGCCACTAGAAAAGACATTACTAGGGTGAGAAGAGCCAGTTATTCTTCCTTTGCCAAAATAAAAGAGGAACACCCACTTGAAACAGTGCTTCTTGTCCAGTTAGCAGGGGTATTGATAGTAGTTCTGTACTGATCTCTATATGCATTTCACATTTAGCAGTGGCATTCAAAGGGGCATCAGGACCCCCTTGGGGTGTCATGATCTTGGGTCTCTGGGGTTTTGAGAGGATGGAGTCTGCCATCTTAGCATCTGGCAGTGGGCTTTTCTGGCAGTGTCTTATTAAGGTTAAGACGCTGTGCCTGTTAACCAGCAGGCCAGGGTTCGAGACCCAGGTTAGCCCCACAAGACAGGGTGAGCTCCTGTCCTTAGCCCAGCTCTGTGACGCCAGCTGGATCCAATCGTACCGGCTCTGCCTTTCCATTGGACTAATTCAGTGGCATGGAGAGGGGGGATTTGCTGCTTGAGTAACAGCCTATCCTCCATAACAATCCAACCCAGGCTTTCATGCTTTGCATGCAGCGTATGCAGTGCATGCAGCACCGAGCACGATACCATAATCTTTCAAGACTGACGGAGGCCTGCTATAGCTATATCATTGAACACAATGGGACTTATTTCCAAGTAGTAAGCCCAACTTGGTGCCACCTGTGTTGCTAGCCTGGTAAGATTCATTTATTAGTAAGACCAATGGGGTTGTGAGCCCCATCAGCAGCATGGTATGCCTTGTTGATTGTCCAAAAACTGATAGTGTGCCTTGACCATTTTAGCACCTTCTCAGTATGCTATGAGTTGAAAAAAGTTTGAAATCTATTGGATTAGTTTATAAAATGTTGGGGTGACCCAGGGATCAAGATAATGGACATGCAATGAAAGTTAAAAGTATTACAGTAAAAAAACCACTATTATTGGAGCTCATTGTTCATAGAAAAGCTAAAATAAAACTTTCCCAGTTGTTAAACAAGGAGAGATCAGAGGTACCTTTGAATAACTTGGTTGGAAGGAGATACTGTGGTGCCTTGATTTATGAGCACAATTTATTCTGGAAGTGTGCTTGTAATCCAAAACACTTGTAATCCAAAGTGGATTGTCCCATAGGAAATAAAGGAAGCTCAGACAATGGATTCCACAGTCCAAAAATATTTATATAAAAATATTTACTGTATATAAAAATTATTACAAAACACTGTAATATAATACAAAACACTGAACTGTACTGTACCTTTGAAAACCTTCATGGCTGGTGTGAGGGAGATGAGAGAGAGGAGGGATTTTGTAGGATGACTTTCACAATCAATAAAAGAATCACTGCTCTCCATTGGCTCAACTGAATACTGTATTTGTCTTTTTGTGCAACTTTAACATTCCCCTGCTGCTGATGGGGAGCAGCATTGGAACATTGATAAGGCACACCTTCCACACTGCCACACACAGATCCCACACAAAAAAACACCCCCCTCACACATACACACCTTCCACACTGCCAACAGATTCCACACACACCTGTCTCAGCTTGCTCCCCCTCCCCATAAATTTCCTTTTCCTGGCCATGAAAGTCTGTATCAAACTTTGCCCAGGGCCCCATCCCAGCTCAAGCTACCCCCAGTCCTCCCTGTGAGTTCCCTGGCCATGGAAGCCTGTTCCATTACTCAGAAGCGCTTGTCTTCCAGACAGTGCTCTTAAACCAAGTCAAAATTTCTGAGAAAATTTTGCTCTTAATCAAAAACACTTTTAATCCAAGTCACTCTTAAACCAAGGTACCACTTTACAACTCAAACCCAGAGCTACATGCAACGTGAACATCTTTATTACTCAAAAATATGAAATTTAGCAGTTTTTCACCAGGTATCTTTAGAACTGTGACAATAGAGCAGTACTGTGAGGAATATAGAGATGGGCCTATACTTTGAAACCAACCCAGGCTGTTTGGTGCTCCATATCCTTTCACAAACATCACATAAGAACATAAGAAGAGCCTCCACTGGATCAGGCCAAAGATCCATCCAGTCGAGCTTCCTATATCACACAGCGGTCCACCAGATGCCTTGGGGAGCACATATGACACCTGCATCCAGTGGGCCTATACTTTGATAGTATAGGCTCCCCCACCCCATCTGCCATTTGGAGGTCACACTGAGTCTGAAATTGCTCTTCTCTTCTCCCACCTCATCTCACTGTGCTGGTCCTGGCTATGATTTCACCACCTCTGAGTGCAAAATGGATACACAATTGGGTACTTGAAGGCTCTTACTATATATTTTAAACATTCAGAATTACATGTGATCTTAGTTGCTAGAGTTCTCAATATAAGGCTTTTCTAAAGTATTTCTACTACTGTTCCTAGCGGGCCTGTATTATACAAACTCCTTTACTTGGCTGTCCCAATTTAGTCCTTCGTCAAGAGGTTTTGTCTCACAGGTCGCTGCTACAAAAGCACATGCAAAGAAGTAGGTGGTTAGTGATGGAGTTCACTTTATGGAGTTCCTCTCTATCCCATAACCTTATTACTTCTGCAAAAAATTTTCCAAACCTATCCACAGAGAATCTCTCTTAATTCATAACATAAAGTGGACTGCAGTTCAGAAAACTTTATGCTGAAATAAAATTGGTTAGTCCTTTAGGTGCAAAATACAGATTTATAGTTTTGTGATTTACAAAGGTATGGGAATTCCCACCTTAAGGTGAGATGTTCTATTTTTCCTTTGGGCTACATAATATAGCACGATCAGCATTCATTTATGAGTGTCCCATATTCCCAATCAACTTTCAAGAGGAAATGCTGCACATTGCACAAATCAGAATTTGTGAACAAGGCCTAGATTAACAGAAAGCAGGCCTCCATCAGTCTTGAAAGACTATGGTATCATGCTCTGCACTACATATGCTGCATGCGAAGCACGAAAACCTGGGTTGGATTGTTATGGAGGATAGGCTGTTACCCAAGCAGCAAATCCCCCCTCTATGCCACTGAATTAGTCCAATGGAAAGGCAGAGCCGATATGATTGGATCCAGCTGGTGTTGCAGAGCTGGGCTAAGTCTTGTGGGGCCAACCCGGGTCTTGAACCCTGGCCTGATGGTTAACAGGCACAGTGTCTTAACCACTTGCACCACCCACAGCCACAGATTAACAGAGGAGGGCTGGAAAACGCAACAAAAAATGAGAGTGAGAGCAGAGAGGGGTAGTATCCTTGTTTTCCGCTTTGTTAGAAATACAGGAAATTGAGGCTTACTAAGATAGAAAGCAACAAAAGCTACACAGAGGATTTTCTTTTTAAACTTCAGTAAGTGTTAGTGTGAACAATAGAGAGTGGAATAAAGTTTAACAAACCACAGAAGATGGAGAACTGTGATTAGACCCCTGTCCTGAACTTTGGGTTTTGTTTGCTATGTCCAGGATAGCTTCCTAGACTGCATTTTTTAAAGCAAACCTATCAGATTAGCCAGGACATCCAGGCTTAAAAGAAACATTCAGAGATGTTAGCACCTGTTGCTACAAGTGAATAAATGGACTAATTGTGAATCATCTTGAGTGCCCTCCTTCGGGAACAGAAAAAGGGGTAGAAGGCCTTTAAATAAACTTAACTGCATTCACATCATGGAGTCTACTTCAGACTGGGTTCTGAGTAGATGTGTTTAGGACTGAACCAGGGCTGTAGCGGAGTGTGTGTGTGTGAACATTAAGTTTTGCAGAGATCCTCCTCGCTGTGTGCAAGGGATCTCCTCCTCCTTGGAGCCAATGGCCATGGATTGAACCCATAGTTTCTTCACCATTTAAACACACGGCACTTTTGAGGGTGGTGAAATACAGGCTGACCCTTAGCACCTAATGGGAGATATGCTTCCTTACTCATAAGTTTAAGGCATGTATAGGTTCATAAGTTCTATGTATAGAAGTACTTATGAGTTGTTTTGAAGATCATTCCCTCTGTGTTAGAAAGTGTGTTAGAAAATGTTCATGAACTGATGTGAATTCGTTCATTCATATGTTCTGTCTCTAATATAGTCATTTATGTAAATTTATTCAACTTTGACATGTAAATCCATTCATCTTTTTTCTTTTGGCTACTGACACAGTGTCAGAGAGTGCACAGAGAAGTGCACCTCACATATTACAGGGCAGGAGTAGAAGTGAAGTACACCATTAAGCTTGGTTTACATGGGGCCCATCTTGGAGCAGCCCTATTATTTCCCCATTCATGTATTTGAAACTCCACCTAGAAATGTGGCTGCTCCAACTAGCAAGGATACCTGATTGCACTACACAACTTTGTGCACCACTGAGAATGTCCTCTCCCACTAGTGGTTGGGCAACACTGTGGAGCTCTATCACAACTGAAACTCCTTTAAATGTCACTATGGAACCACCCACAGTTTATTTCTTGCTCACCTTTCTGCCAGTCAGAGGCCAAGGTGTAGGTTGTAATTTTCATAGCTAGAGAAATGGAGGAACTTGCTTCAGTTCATAATTTGTCCTCACACCTGATTACACACTACTGTTGAAGCCATTGTCTTCCAGATGTGCACCGTTCAAGAGGTTATTTTCTGGTGCACTGGTAAGCAGAGCTGGTTCTCCTTTCTTCTACACTTCCTCTTCCAGTTTTCCACTTCTTTTTCCAATCCAAGGAGTACAAGGAACAGAGGTCAATAGATGTGGGGCCGCCTTTGGCAGGAGCCCCAGGTGTTCAGGAGATCTTGGTTTGATCAGATGGATCTGTCAGTCAGGTCATGGCTGGAGTATGAAGCTGAGTCTGGCCAAAAGCATTTTCTGGCCTGGCTGCCTTGCTAGCTGCCCCAAAAGACCTCCACCTCCATCAGCACACAGAAGATATGGTGGCATCTGAGATCAACAGAGTGCACGCCTTGCTAGGAGCAAGCCTTTCCCTGCCTATAGAAAAGCTACCAGCTCTGGATAGTTTTCTTTCTGCTTCTCCTTGGCCTTTGGACCACCCTTCCATCCTGTCTTTTAGTCTATCAAGTATTTTCAACTCTTTCCATCTGATTGCTTCTGCCAACTTCCTATCTGCCTCCTGCTACCCCCTCGGATGCATCTCCTTTTCCATTTTTTCCTCCTCCCCAAAATGCATCTTCCTTGTAGCCAGCTTAGCCCTGCTGGGCTGACTGACCACCTCTCCTTGTTTCCAGGCACCATGAGTGCAATCCTAACTTAGGCTAGCACAACTCATTGGTCTTCTCATTCACATGGTGATGTAGGGAGGCAAATACTTGTTTACTCACTGGCCTAACCAGGAGTGTCACAGACGTATCTTACAGCACTTTTGTGACGCCCTTAGGTCAGCACAGGACTTGTGCTCGGGCTTAGGTTGGCCTAACTCCAGTTTAGGATTGTAGCCCATGACTTGCTCCATTTTGCTTGGGAGGATGTAGGAGTCCACATCATATTAGCCTCCTAAGATTAAAATGAGGTAAAACAGTCATTCCCTTTCTCCAGGGAATCCGAGGGACTGTAGAACTGTAAATCTCAAGCAGAATTTTCTCAGCAACTTGCAAATCCTAGAATTCAGGACCCAGGTGGGATGGGAGTGGAGTGAAATCAGTATCAAGCTAACAGTAAATAAAATTAGTGTAGACAGCCCCTTAGGTTGTCAAAACAGGTTAGCAAGGGTACAGCTCTTATGTTGCATTTTAGCTGCCTATGGCTTAAGCTACGGACTCAAGGAGAATAACAATTCTATTAGGAATTGCAAAGTAACAATGGCTAATCCTAAAATCAATCCTTTATCAAATTAAAGACAGCTGTCAAAAGAAACCCAGTCATACTGCCTGCACTGTTTGGGACAGAATCCAGATTAAAAGGGAAAAAGCATTAATTTACTTCCTGGTGAGGCGACACACTAACAAGGAAGAATGTCCTAATATACTCAATTTTGGGATTACTGATCAGGTGGTACCTGATTAATCTCACCTTATTTTTATGAAATTCCACATGTTTTGCACAGAAACTCTGGAGATTTGTGAGATGGTTATTATTACTGTTTATTGAACATTTTAAACTATTTAGGTGCAGTAGGCTGTGGGTGGCACAAGCGGTAAAGATGCTGTGCCTGTTAATCAGAAGGCCAGGCTTTGATTCCTGGGTTGGCCCCACAAGGTGAGCTCCTGTCCTTAGCCCAGCTCTGCAACGCCAGCTGGATCCAATAGTATTGGCTCTGCCTTTCCATTGGACTAATTCAGTGGCATGGAGAGGAGGGATTTACTGCTTGGGTAACAGTCTATCCTCCATAACAATCTAACCCAGGCTTTCGTGCTTCGCATGCAGCATATGCAGCGCCGAGCATGATACCATAGTCTTCCAAGACTGACGGAGGCCTGCTTTTTTTAGGTGCAGTGAAACAGATAAAATAGAAGACAGATCCAATAAGGAGACAAAGCTTACCACAAAGACAATAAGATCATTCACTCCTCTCTCTCACAGACACACACTCTCCATTTTGAAAGAACACGTGAGATGAAAATGAGATTACACATGATGGCTGCAGCCGCTAATACTGGAGTGTAAACTGGCCAATGCAGTTGATCCTTTTCTCCCCATTCCCTGAATGATGTGATTTTCAACCTTTTTCTTCTCATGGCACACTAACAGGGCACCAAAATGAAAGGCACAATTAGTAGTTTTTACCATTGACAAGGCACACCAGGCTGTTCAAATCCACCAGTTCTCCTATTAATGAATGACCCTCCCCAAATTCCCATGGCACACCTGAGGACTAGCTGCAGCACACCAGAGTGCCATGGCACACTGGTTGAAAATCAGTGTGTGTGTAGGCTCAAATAGTACTGTGTGCCCCAATCCCAGTGCAGAAACCATTTCTACAAAAATGGTTTGGAGCCTAAACCACATTGCTTAGTTAGTACAAGCTCCAGTTTCAGGAAAGCAGTGCCTTTGAGTGTCTGCTTGATTTCAGCCAGGCTGTGGAGTTTGCACCTGTGCCAAGAAAGAATGCTGGGCCATGCTAATTTGCAGATGTTAGCAAATGTTCACACACAGCAATGTATGCCATAGCACCGGGCCTGAAACAAACAACACCTGGCCACACAAGAATTGCAATTTGCCAGCCTATAGATAATCAGCCCAAACTAGTTTACGTCTGCTTAGACAGTCTCTGCTATTTCCTTATAAAATCATGAAGTACATGTTTAGGCACTATGTTAATAAAATAATAACTAATTATAATTAATACGTAACTTTAGTGGGCCTCCTTGCTTTGCAGTATGGAGCTCTATCTTAGATGCCTCTATGCTGACAATCTGGAAGCAGCCTTGCTCACGAGTGCTCTTCATGTCCTAGCTCTTGGCCGGTGCAAAATACAGAACCTAGATGGTGTTGTGTTTTTTTAAAGCACCTTATCATGTACCTTTGCTCACAGCAAGTCTGAAGGGCAAAGGGTAAAAGATGCTGTCACTGTGGCACTTGTCATTTGAGAAGCTGCATCAGTCCTTGAAGGGCCACAGGTTTCCATCTACAAAAAGGAAATGAAACCTTTGGTCAATTACAGGCCACAGAACATGGAAACATTTTCAGCTTAGAACTATTTACAGCTGGGAAATTATTCCTGGGCAAAACAATTAAAAAATGCCTCTTATGGGGGGATGCATTAGAAGAGCTGAGGTCTGAAAAAGGGTTTATTGTGCTGATTTAGCTCTTGTGTTTTTATTCCATTCATGAAACATACCTTTACACGACTAGTATGCCATCCAACTACTAGATTATATTGCCAATTTGACTTTCAATGACTTACGGCCTCTGAGAGCAAAGTTAATCCCCATCTTTCCTAATATTAAAAGGCTACCACAGATCTCTTTGATCTCTTGTATGGGGGCCACATCCTTCCATTACCTCTGAAACAGAACAGAGGAAGTAGCAACATTATATATTTTTCAGAAATGGAACTATTGCCATGTTATTTCTTCTTTGTCCTAGAAGCCTGGTATGTGCAACCTGATCAATGTCTAGCATGCAGTGAGACTGATCAACCTGAGGCTACATAATTGTTCCTGACTTCCATTGTAAGATTGTTCTAAAATGCAGGCCTTTGGAACGATTTCACAAGCGTCCTTCCTCCCCCTTTTGGAGCTGGTTTTTTTGTCTTTGGAATTGGTCCAAATATATGTCCTACTAAAATGTGGCTTTTAAAACAATAAAGGATGCAATCCTAAAGACACTTTCTTGGTAGTAAGACCCATTGAACACAATGGGGCTTACTTTTGAGTAGACATGGTTAGGATTGTGTATTAAGGGCACAAACCTCACCAACTTTAGGTCAGCACAACTCATCCATCTCTCTGTTCCAGGTGTGGTATGGGGAGGCCAGTGCATATCTTTGCACTGAACTAAAACCCCCAGGAGTGGCACAAGAATGTCTCTCAGCATTTTTGTTATATCCCCAGGCCATCACGAACTTGAGCTGGGACTTATGCCAGCCTAACTGGGGTTAGGATTGTGGCCTCAGCCTCAGACTGCAATCCTATACACACTCTTCTGGGCATTCAAGGCATTGCTTTCCTGAAACTGGAGCTTGTACTAAGAAAGCAGCATGGTTTTGGCTTGAAACTATTGCTTGTAGACATAGTTCTGCACTGGATTTTTGATCCACTGTACTGTTTGGGTAGTGTTTGGGCATGAAGAGTAAATTCAGCTGCCTCTGTTTCTCTTACATGCTTTAGCTTTCCGGAACATGGGGAGTAAGCAGAAGCAGCAGACAAGTTGGACATCCCAATGGGAGGCCTTTGAACATGCCTGTGGGTCCCAGTGGAGATTTAGGACCTGTAAGCAGCCAGGCCCCACTTCTGAAAGTAGTCCTGGTTCTACCAGTCACCTTCCACCCTCTTTTACCAACATCAGGCTTGAGGGGAGCTCAGACAATATTGTACTCCAGTGTTTCTCAAGCTGAGGGTCAGGACCAACTGTGGGGTCACAAACCAATTTCAGGTTGATCTCCATATGCCGTGTGAGTTAGGCTGCCCTAAAATTGTTAGGATTGTGCCCTTTATTTTTTGATTTTGTCATGTGGGGAGTGTTAAAATTTTTCCTGCTTGATGATGTCACTTCCAGCCATGACATCACTCCCAGGATAATGACATCACTTCTGGTGGGTCCTGAAAGATGGTCAATCTAAAAATAGTCCTGGCTCTAAAATATTTGGGAAGCACTGTTGTAGTAACTTTGAGTTAGTAAGTTTGTAGTAATATACTGTATGTTTAAAGATTCAGACTCCTTTTGTAGATCAGACTAATTTTCTTAGTTAAATTGTTTCTCTTGTATTAGTTGCATGCTGGGTCTTGCTAATGGCTGATTTTACTTTTGAGCAAAAAGTAAGATACTAATAAAGGGTCATAATTATACATCTTAATAAGAAATTGAATTATAACTTGCCAAACCCATACTGATGTGTGTGTATGGTGGCAGGTGGGATATATATATCCCATATATATATATGGGATATGTGTGTGTGTGTACATACATACCAGCAGTTATGTGCACATATGCATACATCAGTATAAAAATGACAATGATCTGTTACTAAAAATGTGTTTTTGAAACTTGTTTCTTATGGTTTTTAAAGACTGGATTAAATTACTTTCCTTCTAGACAATAACATGGAAAAAAGGAAATTGAATTGTTTACCACAATAGATATAATTTGATAAGCCATATGTTTATGTTTTAAAAGTATTTAATATTAAGAAAATCAGTGTGTGATTTTGAGAGAGGAAGAGAGAGAAAGTGAGAGTTAGCAAATAACGTGCAGCTAAAATTCCGGCTTACTATTAAAGCCTGTTGTGGTTGGTTCTTTAAAATGCAAAGGAGAAATATGGAAAGTACAAAGATGTGAGCTTGGATCCAAAGTGCTCCTTGCACCACTGATTCTCTCCAGCTGCACCCCCGCATCACATTATATAACTCTAGAGAGGGTCACCCAATCCTTGGGAGAGGCTTTTTGCCAGGACCTGCAGTGGGAGAAGAGTGGGAAAGCCTGATTTATGTGTGAAAGTGGCAGTTCTCTGGATTAAATAGGGTATAAAAGGAGTTCTTCTGGGTCAGACCAAGTGCCCATGTAATAAGACCAGCATCTTGTTTCCATTCTGTTGTGGCCAGGCAGATTTTTCTGGGAAACCTATAAGAAGGTCATGAAAAGCAATAGTTCTTCCCCACTGATGCCTTTCCCAATAACTGTTGTTCCTTGGCAAAATGTCCAAATTTTGAGTTTCTTTATTGCTATCATGACTAAAAGCTAGCGATAGATTCCGACTACAATTCAATGCACACTTACTTGAAGTATGACTCCACTGAACTTAATGGGACAATTCTGAGTAAACAAATGGAGCATGTATGTTACTGTTTTTCATAAATTTGCCTCATTCCCATCTACTCCAGTGGCCAACATAGCACCCAGTGGCACTGACTCTCCAATGTTAGTGACACATCTCCTGAACATACTACTCATCAAGTTTTTTTTTTTGTTTGAACACTCCCTATCAAATTTGAAACAATAATAATATCATCAGGATGCCAGGATAATAATAATAATATCATCAGGATGAAAAATGAAATGAAAGCATGCTGTGATATTTATGGTTTCCATCTCAAAACAGAGTAGAAAATAAAGCTTGGGCTTAAAATCTAGTTTTGTCCACCACTGCAACGACTGCACCACAGTGTGCAAAGAGCTTGAAGAGACAGACACAATTATCTGACAGCCATATAGTAGCTCTGATTCTGATGCTGTGGTTGGGAAAGGAGTCTGTCACCCCTTCACTTCCATCATGTGTTGAAAAATAGGCTGCATTCCTAAAGACATTTTCCTGGGAGTAACACCCATTGAAATCCAATTGGGCTTACTTTTGAGTAGATATGGTTAGGATTGTGCTCATATTAGTTTTTGCCGTGTTGACCCACACTTCCATTTATCATCTCAGCAAAGTCTATCTTCTTACCATCCCTGCTTTTCTGAGGCCACCGGCTTAGGCTGAGATTTGCTCTCTCTCTGTCTCTCTCCTGCTCTCACTCTGTGTGTGTGCGTGCACCTTTCATTTTAAAATTGGTATCTACGATGTAGTCAAGAGTAAAGTGGAATGACAAGTGAATATAATTAGAGGTTCACAGACCTGATTATATACTTGCTTACAACAGGTAAGTAATATTATGTTACCAAATAATACAAGAGAAGGTAGCACTTTAACCTGGCAATTATTTTGTTACAATACATCAGAGGCCAGAGTGGAGACAAATGGAGCATTTCAAGCCAGGGACATGGGCTTGTAAAAAGTGCGGGCTGCAGACATTTTCATCTGAATAACTACAGTATTTACACATCATCTGCAACAGGTGGAGCACCTCATTTAGGTTCAGCTCATGTATGTTTGCTTGCTACACATCATCAGCATTAACTTTGTTACAGGCTACAGATGGCCTCTCTAGTGTATAGGTGTTTTATACAAAGAATGCATCTCTTGCAATTCTGTCACTGATGGCACTGATGAATGAACATGCAAGTGTGAGCTGATACAACTTTTTCCAGCTCATAATCTCAGCTGTGAGTAAAGTGAGGAGAATAAGTGCACAATCTTGATGCATCCTTGGATTGATGCAAGTTCTTGCCTGTAAGGCATGTCTGTGCCACTCAGAGTGGAGGATAGGCCGTGGAGAAAGTTGTGTCAGCGTCCCCATGCTGCTGCAGGTGGGAACAGGTGAAAGGTGAATTTTGCTGGCTGAGCTTGTTGTTTCGGGAAAGGAGGAGCGCAGGTGGGAATGCAGGTGACTGTCAAGAGCAGGGGGCAGAGCTGGGACCTGGCACTTGTTCTGGATCCAAGTCTCATTTGCAGGCAGCTTGCAATTGTCCAGGGCTGCTCAGATTTGTGCCACCAAAATTGGTGGTGCAGATCTGAGCAGATCTATTGGGGCTGCTGCAGCATTACCAGGTGTAAGAGGACTGCACAGTAACAGTCCAAAGGTGGATGCAGCACAGGTATGCCAGACTGCCTGCTCCAGCGCAAGTTAGAATTGTGCTGTGTCACTTGTAGAGTTCCAAATTTGTTCTTAGTGCACTGACATATCTAGAGTAAGCTCTATAGTGCTTTCAGCCATGTTTTCTGAGGTTTTGGATTTAAGGTTACAGCTCCGGTTTATCACTTCTGAGACAGAGATGAATCTTAATGTATGTTTGGTGCCTACAGAGGATCAAGAAAAGAGCAAGTAATCCTTGCTTACTTAGTAATCCTTAGATTACTTGTAGAAAGGAAAGAGGTAGCTTGTAGAAAAGAGCCTGGAGGATGGGGTATTTCTAAAGACTCTGAAACAAAATTTTAAAACTTTCAGTCTTACAATTGCATGAGATTTTTAAAAAAATCATAGCGTGCAATCCTATGCCTGTCTACTCAGAAGTAAGTCCCATTATAGTGGGGCATACTCTCGGGAAAGTGTGTTTAAGACTGCAGCCTAAGACAAGTAGTTCCCAAATTATGGGACAGGACCCACTAGTAAGATTGCATCCTAATTTTTGGTGGCTAATCATTGGTGGAAAGATCAGGTAACTAATTGCCACAAGCACTGAGGTTATTCACAAATCAGATATTGTAGCTCCTAATTACCCTACAATGAGCTCAGCTCTTGCAGTTTGCAAGCATGTGTAAATATAGGGAAATAAATGTTTGAGGGATTTTTTCTGGTTTACTTATAAATGAATGATAATTTACTTATAAATGAATATAAGTTCTTTTGAGATCTCCTTTTATAAAGGCTAGAAAAACTGGGTGTGTGGGTCCCAACAGAGTGTCATTTTAAAAAGTTCTAACTAAAGGTTCATAACTAAAAGGTTATCTCTAAGATCTCCAGCAGAAGAAAAAAAGACTTGTTGGCAGGAAGGGAGGATACAAGGCTACTGCAAACAGCTTCTGGATATAAGAGCAGGTAAACCAGGTTATGCTTTCATCATTAGACTTATAGAGTGCTGGTAATTCAAGTTATTAAAATTTAAAGTTTCCAAAAGACCATAACAAATTTGTTTTTATTTGCTTCTATATATTGCATAACATGTAGTGTCACATCTCTGTGTACAAACAAATGTGAAAGAAAGATAAAACATGCACGCAGATAGTGCATCAAACTCAGCAACAAAGCAACAAATGTAGTAAGAAATAAAGTCCTCAGATATGAATGAAACAAACTGGGTGGAGGAATGTAAAGGTGCACCTCACCTTGTGTAGAGTGCCCCATGAATTGGGATCTTGAAACAGATCTTCTGCTACACAGGGAAAACATTTTTTTCTTCAGGATGACTTACTTTTACTCAGTTTTATATGGCAGTTTTATATGGTTTTATATTGCTGTTTTCTGAATACTGTTGATGCTAGGTTGTAATTTGAGTTTTTGTTGATTTGTAATTACTTTATATGGTGAGGTTGTAAGCATCTTTGAATATAGGCAAGTGGGATTTAAATATTTTAAACAAAATGAATACATTTCCTACCTTTGTCTAGCCAGAGAAGCCAGGTCTCACACACACAGTAGTCATTTGCCCAGGGCTTACTCATGATTGTAAAAGACCACACTCAACATATTGGACACAGAAGTAAACAATCATAACAGACTGCTGTTGGTGGAGAATTGCATGGTGTACATCAATACATTTTTCTCCCTTGATCACCAGAACCCAACACCAAACTGCTTTTGGAAACCTGTGTAATTGTCAGTAACATCTTCATTTCAACATCTTAGTTTTTAATACCTATGTCTCCCTATAGAAAACTTTTGGCATGACTTGCAATAATGTGTATTGAAATCTATAGGGCTGCAATGGCTCAGTGGTAAAAGATGCTAGGCTTCTCAATCTGAAGGTCAGTGGTTTTAACATCCAAGAACTGCACGATGGAGTTCTGTTACTTGTCCAGCTACTGCTAATTAAACTGCCAGTTAGTTCAAAAGCGTGTAAATGCAAGTAGATAAATAGATACCATTTTGGTGGGTATGAAAGTAACATCATTCTTTGTGTCTTCGGCATTTAGTCATGCTAGCCATATAACCGCAGAGACATCTTCAGGCAATGCTGGCTCTTCATCCTTGTAATGAGGATGAGTACTGCCCTTGGAGTTGGTCATGACTAACAGGGCAACCTGCAGGGGACAACTGTTACTTTATATATTGAAATTACCACATTTTAAAGTTGGAAAAAGTTGTTCATGGTCCAAAACAGCTTCAAGTTGCTATTCAATATTTACCAATATTTACATTTACAATCCTGAAGAGGAATGTAGAATTATGAAATGATCATGACAAGACTACCAACAAAGTTGGTGGGAATCCATCACCACCACACCCAGTTCTAGATTGGGTCTTTGTTCAAATTAGAAAAATAACATTTTAGATAGAAGAAAAGCATTTCCTCTGCATCATACAAATCATACAAATTCTAAATAAAATACATACCTCTGCTTTGTGCCAGCTCATTAATACTTTCCCCTCAGGAGTCCTTAGTGCTAAACAGCTTGGATGGAAAGGAAAGTGAACCCAAAAAGGAGCACAAATAGCAAACACTCTTTATTATTGACCAACATATTTTGAGTCAGCCATTATTCCTCAGATGCTGCTGATTTTTTCTTAAAAAGTCATTTTGTATTATTTTCAAACTCATTATATTCCTTTAAAGAAATTGACTATTATGTCCGAGAAAGAGCCTTTGACTTGAAACATAATGAGTCAATACTAAATAGCTTCTTTTCGGTACCTTGGAGCGTGTCTTGCTTTTAATTCCTGGATTGGTGCCTCCCCATCTTTTTGTGCTAACCAGCTTGTCTGCCCCTACAGGACATTACAGTCCATATAAGCGAGAATAGCATGAAACTGAATAGAATCCCCCACAGCCATCTTGTCCCTTGTCGTGCCAGTTGGCACAGAAAATTCTAGATCCTCTCCCTTGGGCTCCATTGTGGACAGTATTAACATGCATGCCATGCAGAAGGCTAGTCTGAGCAATTCCTTGGCATCATTTATTTATTGTGCGAAAGATGAAAAGAGTGATGTAAATGTAGGCTTCTGGGGAAAAAATTTAAAGGCCAGTGAGAAAGAATTATCAAGAGAAAATAAAACAGCTTCATAACAGAACTCAAATGGACCCTGTCCATAGTGTCTAGTACAGTTCAGAGGTCTTCAGGCATTTTAGCTTGGGATGTCCTTTCAAATATTTGTCTGGGACTCCGTCAAATTTCCTAGGATGTACATCATTATGATGGAAGAGCTCATACATGTCTATTCGGAAGTAAGTCACATATATTCAGTGAGGACGGTCCGGTGCCAAATTCCAAAGTAGCAGATCCCAGTCCTAACCACTTCTCAAGTACCGCATATACTCGAGTATAAGCCGACCCGAATATAAGCCGAGGCACCTAATTTTACCACAGAAATCCACTTCTTTGCCCATTTTATGACAAGTATAAGCTGAGCTGAGTGTAAGCCGAGGGGGGCTTTTTCAGCATAAAAAATGTGCTGAAAAACTAGGCTTATACACGCGTATATACAGTATGTCCTCTGAACCTCAAGACTGTGAAATATATCTCTGCTTGAGTCTTTACACAGCTGAAGAGAAAAAATTGCAAGTTCACTTGGCTCTGGATTGTCTCAAGACGGTTTTTCACTCCCCCCCCCCATTTTGTCTGGACATCAAGTCTGCAGGTTGACAAAGTTCAAGCAGTGAGCTAGACAAGCACTTCAAAGAATGTGGCAGAGCACCACCTGCCACTTGAGACCTGTCTCATACCTTCCCAACTCATGCGCACTGGCCTAACTTTTCTAACGCATGTTTACCAACTGTCAATTAACAGGCCTCAGTACACCGGAAAGGAAAAGTAAGCTGTCCTATGACAATCTCGGTTTCCCTTTTTCCAAGTGTTTGAGGGGAGCTCTGTCGACACCAACATGTTAGCTGTGAAACTTGATCCTTGAAAGATCTCTGACCTTAAAAAGAATCCCAGCCACTTGGTGCTTTGGATGACCCCCTCCCTGCTGCCTGCTTAATGAAAAGCTGCATTGTGATCATTTTACGCAGCAAGGAGGTTGCAATGATCTCATAGGTCTGGGTGAAAGGGACTGTCGTTACTCAGCGCCACTGGAGTGAGCTCATTTGTGTGCCAGGCCTAGGCAAAGGGAGCCCATCTGCAGAACCATTTTCTCCGTCAACAAAACGCAATGTTGTGACATGCCTGGATGTGCATGGCTCGCTTTTCTTTAATTGGTAGAAAGTTTCAGCAGCTTTCCAAAAGCCAATTTCTTTCAGAAACAGAAAGGCCAGGATGCTGTTGTGCTTGAGGTATTCTGTGACAGGCCCACATCTGATGCCTGAGGTGGCATGCCAAAAGCTGCCCCCCTTACTGAATGCTGTGCCAGCCTCCGCTTCTCCCACTTCCACTGTTCCCTCTCCCCCACATTTCCTCTTCCTCTCGATCTTCCCTCTTCTTTTTTCCACTCCAGGAAGTGGAATAGCAATGGTGGATGAATACCCATGGCTGCTGCCTGACGCAACTGCTTCAATTCACCACATGGATGGCCAACCCAGTTCCTTGTGGAAGTCATAGGCCAAAGAATTAATGGTAGGTTGTCAACTGAGGTAATTTCTCTGTCTCAGTGGAATTGTTGCATACTGGTGTGGTCCACTCCGTTGCATACCAAAGTGTTCTCCGCTTTTGTGGTCCAATTGCTGCATATCAGTGTGCCAGATATCAGCTCTGGCACACTCTTAATTCAGAGCAAAGGTACCCAAACTTTTTGGCAGGTGGGCCACATCATCTCCATCTTGTAGAACCTGGGTCTCAAAACTCGGCCTGCAGAGGTACCTGTGACAAGGGCTGGTAAAAAAGGAATGAACTTATATTTAAAATGTGATTTAAAATTTACATAAATGAATACATTAGAAATGGACCTACATGAATGAATGAATTTTACTGAGGCAGAGATGCATATTGGACAATTTGGGATATTCTTTTACCAAAGATAAGAGAGCAAGCTGGGGGCGGGGGAATTACATGTCTCCTGATCACACACTTCTTGCACAGAAATCTATAAAAAGCCTTGCACAAAACAAGGCTGGGTTTTTCTTTGTTGCCACTGCTGTTTTAGACATGAAGCAGCAAGTAGTGGAGAGAAAATGTGGTTTGCAGTTCACGTCGGGCAATCATGTTGGGTCATTCTGGGCTCCAGCAAATTTCTGGTGGGCCAAAGACTTGTTGGAGAGTGGGGCTCCAAGAGCGCCAGATTTGGGGTCCCAGAGGGCCACAAATGGCCTCCAAGCTGGGGTTTGGGCCCTCCTGATCCAGGATATCCTTCCTGTGGCTAATGTTTAGCAAATAAAATATAAGTACATTAAAGTAATATGTTTAATGTAACATGTCGCAATCTGTTATTTAAAGCATTTGTACCCCAACAGCTACCCCATCTATGAATCAGTGATTGTAGTTCACAAACCTGCAAACAGGCTTAGGATGCCTTTTATTCTGAGTTTTCCTCCACTTCCCTCTAGTCTGCTGCTGGCAGAGCTGTCTTGATTCAATTCATGCCTTTCATCTTTTTTATTTAAAGGGACTGTGAGGAATGAGGATGGTAGGAGAGTCAGGATCCCTACTGATTGCAATGCATGGCTGGAAAAATAAAACACCACAGAAAGGCAGTGATCAGCCAGGACAGGAGCATCTAGTGGGGCCTGCACTTCTTGCTTCATTTTCAACAAATAATGTGAGAGAGTTGGGAAGCAGATTGCCATGTCCCGTATGGTTTTTCCAGATGGTTCGATATGATTGGCGTGTGTGGCTGAATTTGCACCCACTATTGGGACTTGGACTGGGCCTGTGTACTCCTCCCTTCAGCCAACATGACTCCTCAAAGCTGCTTATCTAGACTTCAAATAGGAAATCATTACTACAGAAAAATGCACTTTTGTGTGTGTTTGTGTGTGCACGTGCACCCGTGTGCGCATGCATATGTGGTCTCACTTGCTATGTTTATTCTCTTCCTCCTCCCAGGGCAGTTGCTGAGAAGGGTGCAGCTCTAGCTTTAGCTGGTGGAGGTGGCAATGGCAGTTCTTCCCCTTGCTAAATTCCCTTTTTTATTCCTCCCTCTCCGTTAGCAGTTTGGCCATAGCGAGGATGTGGGGCATCCTCAAAATCTTGTTTGGCCCTTAGCTAAATACTCACCAAACAAGGCTTTTGTGAAATGAACTCAACCTATTTTAATACTTTCACCTTAGAAGTTCCACTAAATAATAAATTTACCAGACACTAAAGAAAACATCAGTCTCTGTACTCATAATTCCTTCTCAACATAAGATTACTAGCTTTGACCAAAACTATTATTGGATATTTTTGTTACCTTAGCTCATCCTCGCAGTTCAGATGTTTACACAATCTATAATTTGGGAACACTTGGGAACAACCATAAGCAAGCATTAAACAAGTACACCTCCATTATACCTTGCACTGTTAAAGGAAACATCTAGAAAATTAGGGGTTCTATACAAATAGAACAATATTTGTAAAAACTCCATATGGGGAAAAAATTGGATGTATGCTACCCTGCCGATCTAAACTGCCTTGAATCTATGAGAAAAGTGGTATAAAAATACCACAATACTCCCATTTTCCTTAAAACTACATGATTTGATATGATGAAAGCTTAAAGCAAAAAAAATATGGAGCCAACCAGAGTCTGCAACTCAACTGTTTCATATGGCTTTGTGGAGCAGAAGCCAAAACATTCTAGCCATTATCAAGTTCTGTATGAATCTGCAGTGGGCAGTTACTGAAAAAGACAAACAGGTAACTTGTTGGAAAAAATTATTCCATGTTTATCTACACCTGTGCCTTACTTCAGTTTGTAAAAAAAAGCTAGCCAATGAATGTTTGGTTCAGTTTCTCTTGATTGATAGTGTCGTTGCTTAATGTAATGTGAAGCCTATATTTCACAATGTTTCGAAGTAATCTCCAGATAACAGATCAAGTCCAAGTTACAGAAGGTATAAACTATCATTAAAATAATGTAAACATACAAAATTGTCCAAAGATAACTTGGTAAGAGTACTGGTTACCAGCAGTAAAGAGTACTGCACCAGGGGTAGGTACTGACCTTGCTCAGAGTCTAGATTGTGCTCTAACTTTCACAACAATTGATTCTACCAGCAATGTTAAGGGTCAGAAATTCAAATAGTTGCCCTGTTCTTTCAAAGGTAAAGTGACATAGAAGGTACACTCATTATTTACACAGAATGTAGCCCAAAATGAGAAAGTTATATAGAGAAGAAATTGCATGTGGATAGTTTACAAGGTGAAGCAGGACAATCATTTAAGGAGTGACAGTATTTCAAAATCACATATTTATGACACCCAATGGAGAACTAGATTGGAAGTGGAAACCTAGGACACCGTGGGATGAGTGTTCACATACCTCACAGTGGTTTCAAAATCTGATGCAAACCATATGTGTCTATGATTTCCATAAACTTATGACAACTTTCTGGTAGGCTCTGTGTTATGCCATCCCACTCCACCTGCAGTCACATGCAAAATCACAGCCTTTTTTTCCACACCACACCACACCACACCACACCACAACAGATACAGCATGTTGTGAAGGCAATGGATCCTTGTTTTACCCATCCTGTTTCCATGGTGGTATATTCCAGAGGGTGCATCTTTGGGAAAAGTTGGAACAATCCTTAAGTGGTGCTGAATCTTTCTCAAAAAGCATAGTTTCTCAATTAATACTTGTGACAAGTTAAGTAAGGTTGAAAGCCAGCAGTGTCTGAAGAAGTCTGTTGTCATGTGTTGTCACATGGTCAGCACGCCTCTATGCTGAGATGCATGAAATGCTTTTAAGTTCGCACTGAAGTGGTACCTATTTATCTACCTGCATTTCCATGCTTTTGAACTGCTAGGTTGGCAGGATCTGGGCAAGGGACAGGAGGAGCTCACTCCCTCTTGAAGCACCAGGGTCTCAAAACCGGGCCTTCTGGTTGAGAGCCACAGCATCTTAACCACTGAGCCATTACCGCCCATGAAATATAGGTTGAAATACAGAAAGATAAAAGAATATTGACATTTCATGGACCTGAAGAGTTAGTGAACAAAGTATGACAATCCCAGATTAAACACCCTATCTTGAAGTGTCCTAAAGTTACTTAGGGTGCAATCCTAACCTAGGCCAGCACAACTCATTGGTCTTCCTGTTCCTGCGGTGATGTAGGGAGGCAAGCGTATGACTATGCACCAGCCTAACCCTCCCCAGGAGTGGCACAAAAGTGCCTTACAGCATTTTGAGACACCTCCAGGTCAGCACAAGACTAGCGTGGTCAGCAGAAGCTAAAGTGGCGAGGGTGGCTGGCCTAACTGGCCTAACAGCTGGCCTATGCTAGGGTGGCTGGCTTAACTACAGGTTAGGATCACTGTGTTAATTGTGTTTTACTTGTCCATTAGGACCTTAACGCTACCTCACTGCTAACCAAGTCCAAAGATCACAGATAGGCAGCCTGACAAAATTCTTACCTGGTTTTCAACTACCATCTTCTTATTTTCTTCCATAGACGGAAGCCACTGGAAGGTACATTTGTCCAAAATTGCCAGTTATTTTCTTTTCTGGTCCAAGGCAACCAAAATAGACAGGTTATATTTCATTTTATCAGAAATTGCTACTTGCCAAGATATCCTGTCTCCTAGCAGCCATCCAGAGCCCATCTTAGGTAAGTATGTCAAGACGAGATGAACTCCGCTGCCAGAATAATCTGAATCCAGCAGATATCTGCAATTCCCTTAATTGGCAAAATGAAGACATTTGGATTTCAGCTGGTACAGTTGGTCTTCCTCTGTTTTTGTACTGAGTTTCTTTTCAGGAAAAGTTTCTTTTGACTAAAGAAACATTTAAAAATCCAGCTGAAGTTGAGTAAAGTCCTTGCTCACCAGAGTCCAAATGTGTTTGTGTGCCAAATCATACGTTACCACAGGAATTTAAGATCTAGGTCAAGAAATTCAAACATCAAAACATGTTTCCAAAGTGAGAAAAGAGCCCATCGAACAGTGCCCAGCCCATGCAGTGACTTCCCCAGTCATTGTGACAGCAATATGGTCCGCAGATGAAACAGAGGACCAAATGCACAGAGTTGGCCAGGCATCATTGGAGAAAGCTATATGAACCACAAAGCTGTTCTTTTTAAACCCTGGAAGAATTTAACCATGAAAAAGGGGGGATGTGGAAGAGAATGGAGTCAAATCAGCCTCAAAAGACAGACTTGCATGTTAGCCACAGAAAACTATTGGGCCAAGAAGCCATTTGAATGGAAAGCTTTTGTGAGTATGCCAGCAGACAGTTAAGCTCCTAATTGCTTTTATGATTTTTTCCATAGTTAATAGCCATTTTCACACATTTGTAAGAAAGAGCTCTCTTCCCTCTTTATGTCTTTTTTGTTGCTTAAGTTAAAAGAAGGGGGTGCGGAAAAGGCCCATAAAATAACTGTGCTAATCCTCTGTCCTGGGGCAGAAGGATTTTTATGTAGAAGCAGCTTTGCATAGGCGTGCAAATATTT
Organism: Cryptoblepharus egeriae; assembly: GCA_030015325.1. Lineage (NCBI taxonomy): Eukaryota > Metazoa > Chordata > Lepidosauria > Squamata > Scincidae > Cryptoblepharus > Cryptoblepharus egeriae. The sequence goes on from JAREYC010000006.1 coordinate 53,555,942, forward strand.
GGCACATGTTTCCACTACTCTAATGTTTTGTAGTATCCTCAAAGCTGGCACATATTTCTGGAGAAGGAAGATTGCATGTAAACAGGGTTCATGTTGCTGGAACGCTGCAGGTCAGACAGATCAGTGGCGCAGTTTTTAAATGTCGTCAAATGAGCATTCAGACTTTGTCTTTGAAAGTGCTTCAGAGCCATGTGGATTTATTTTGTTTTGTTCTAAAACATCCCTAAGGTGATTCTGAGCAAAACTCTACACCTAGACTTTTCAAATTTTATTTGGTGGGAACCGCTTTTGCAAGTATCACCGTTACCATGAGAGAAGATGGAAGCCAAGCAGAGGAGTGGGGCTTCCTTTGACACCCTTCTCCTTGCCCCTAACTTTGCCTCTTTTGGAAGGACCAGGCTGCTGTCAGGGCTGCCCATATCTCAACTGGCACCCTTGTGTGACTTAGAAATACACTAGTAGGAAAAAATGTTTTTGGCTCAGTAGAAAAAAGATGCCTCCTTCTCCCACCACAATGTTCCACCTACATTCCTCCTCCTTTCTGTGTAAATGGCTCCATACCTTAGATGTAGCAAACTTCTGCAGTGTACAACTGTAAGAAGCGGCCCAACCTGGACAACCCCATCTTCCCCACGGGTATCCCACCACCTCAGTCACCTTCACTTCCAATGAGATCAGGCCAGTGGCATAAAGGTCGCCATAATAGGTGTCAAAGAAACATCCAGTTATTGGGAGATGCCACCAGTGGTGTTTGTACCACTAGTTGAAAAGTATTGCTTTATGCTGTTGATTGCTTCAAGCATTTTGAGTGGATAGTCTGGAGAGCCAGTTATTCTGGTTTGATTACAAGGCAGCTCAGGGGCATAATTTCGGTTGCAAGAGAAAAATAATAATAATAATAATAATAATAATAATAATAATAATAATAATAATAATAATAATAATAATTGGAGAATTGCTCCTACTCTGGTAGTCCAAAATCTACTCTGGTCATTTTTTTTAGGGGGGGGGGTGTCCTACATTTTGTTGGTATAATATCTGGAGTGATGTCCACTCCTGCTTATCTTCAGTTTCCCCACCAAGGAGGGATAATATTACTTATCTTACAGACTTATAAGTAATCACAGCAATATAACAATAACATATCATAAAATTAATACTGTTCTGAACTTTCTGAAATGGCTATACAAATGCTATGATTCCTGTACTTTGACAGTATAGAATAATAGAGTTGGAAGGGACCCAGTAGGTCATCTAGTCCAACCCCCTGCCTGTAGCAGGAAATCCTCCTAGAGCATCTCCAACAAGAGCTTGTCGAGCCTCTGCTTGTAGATCCCCAGTGAGGGAGAGTCCACCATCTCCACTGCCGAACAAGAACTCCTTCTTCAAGTTCCAAGCTTTATTTCTTCAGTTTGCCTTTTGTCATTAAATCTGCAACTGAATCCTAGATCCCAAGTATTGCTGAGTATTTGCTATCGCAACATCTCACCCTGTATCACCTGCTCCTGCTTGCATCTCCTGATCCTTAGATGCAATCTACTACTAGTGGCTGAATAAGGCAGATCCTTCTGGCTTTACTATATGTGACTACACATACTATAAAACCATCTTAGAATTGGAATGCTAATGGAATATATAGCATGCTCTGGGCATAAGTTTGCCAGGTAAACCAAATGATGGTCAGTGGCAAAAGCTTGTATGATATAATTCCTCCTTTGTGGAAGTTTTCTTCATTCTAGAACATATAATGTTTTTATATTAGATTATACAGGTGAACCCTGCTGTCTGTATAGTCTTAGTTGTATGATCAACATAGCTATACAATATTCCACAGTTTAATAAAAGCTCTATTAAAGTTCCATTGGGATCCTGTTCTGTAAGTGAGTTTCAGATCCAAAGAGGCTCATCATTTGTGACCAGATGGTGAAATAATGACAGATGTGACCAATGACTGGAAAGACTTATGACTTCTTCTCTCAAAATAGCAATTTGTGTTACAAATTTATCCAGGATCTCTACACCTAGAACTGAGCAACACAAGCATGCTAATCTCTGTGGTCAAATGATTGCAACTAGAATTATGCATATACTTTAGGCATTTTATTTAGCTTTTCAATTATTTGCAATTTGTGTGTGCAGATTTAGCATTTCTTTGGAAAAAGAACAGGGTGACCATATGACTGGAAAAACCTGGATTTCTCCGGATTTTTAGCCTCCTGTCCAGGTGTCCTACATTTTGGCTTCATTGTCCCACATTTTTGCTTCATTTTGAAACTTCGCAATAGTGCACAGTACCCCATCTTGCCATATGCCGTTGGATTTGTATTGAAGAGCAGAATCCAATGCAAAAGTCAGTTTGGAGATATCTCCTTCCTATCAAAAGTTACGGTCAAAAAACCAAAAACAAAAAATACACTTTTTGGCAATTTTTAAGCAGGTAGGAATTTTGGCCTGGAATTTTGGCCCCGGGGGTAGGAATTTTGGCCCTGGGGTTCAGGAATAATCTGGTCACCCTGGAAAAAGAAGGACATAAAGGTAGAGATTCAGAAGCGAGATGAAATGCATTTGGGAACAAATGTCCCTGTACTCTTCCATGTATATATGGAAGTCCAGTCAGAAATTTCCCCATTCACTTCCTTGGGGATGGATGTTTCATGTGTGGGTGTAGAGCCCTCTTCTGCCTTGAAGGGGGAAATCCTTGGGAGTGAGAAGCATTGCATTCACTCATGTGATTATCCAGTAAGAAATATCTCTGAATCATGCTTAACAGATCTACTCCTTGATGTATATGTTGAGTAGCCTTTTGTGCTGTCTCACATATGAGGCCGGTAGCAATCTGCCAGGTGAAGCTCCACAGAGGCTACAAAAAAATCATATGGATATAGGAGAGGGAGGAAGTGAGCGCTCCTATGGTTTTTGATCCTTTAGCAGATACTACACGTGTGTTTTCAAAATTGTCCTTCACCCATGAAAGTTAGCAACATTTTAATGGAAAATTTTCAGTTGGCAGATTCAACTTTCTCTTCTGGAGAACTCATGACAAGACACCAATCTTAATTTGCCTGATCAGAAAAAAATTATTCTCTACAAATACAAGCCAGCTATTTAAAAGTTATTTTGAGTTATCTGGTATGATTGTAGCTATCCAGACCTCTAGGTTCTCTATTTTGCAATCAAATATGGCAAGATCTTGGCTATGTCTACAAACAGATCCACAGACAGGAGAGGTACTGTATAAAGTACAGTGAGACCGCAACATAAACAGACTTATATGATTTGACAACCAAATTTGAAGTTTTGTTCCAGGCAGTTCAGGGTAGTCCAAGGGTAGGCCTGTATGCATGTGGGTCATGAGACTTCTTTTGGTGGCCTTTGAGAAACCTGCACTCACACCCTTTCTCATGTTTTTAGATTTCACTGCCGTGCTATTCTGGCTTCTCCTTTGGAGTTGGAGAAGGAGGAATGACACTATAGGTGAGTTCCACCATGCCCACTGTCACCTCCACTTCCTCCTGCCCGCTTCTCCTGCTGCCACCTCACTCAGCTGTCTTTGGCAGCTCAGAAGATGGAAAAAAATTGGTGGTGTGATGACATCACTGTCAGTTACTTCTGGATTTGCACCCTTGGGTGGAGTCAGGGAACCACCCCCAAGTGGTGAAAATTGGACAGACCTGAATCAGATGATCATTCTGTGTGGCTCAACCAGTTTTGAATGTACGTGCAAACACTGACTTGGTTAAGTGAACCCTATTTAAGGGAAGCAAACTGAACAACGTGATCCTTCCAACTCACACTTCAACATTTGGTTTCGTTAAAACATTGTTGTATGTTTGATCATTTCCATATGTGTGCACTTCTCCCAGCCTCTCTGTCTTAGCTTGCACGTTGGATGCTTTCAGAAATTAGGATGCCAACTTTTATGGAATTGGGTGAAAAGCATCTTTTGAACACTTCTGGCCCTCCAGAAATGAAATAGTCTCTCGCATCCCCATGGGCAGAAATACAAGGGCTTTGTTTTTATAGTTTTAGTACGGCCAGCTATTTCTGCCTTTGCTTTCATGTCACAAACAAATAACTTGGGGAGAAAATGTAGGTTTTGACAACAGATCAGATAGTATCAGCCAGGTGGCAGGGTGTTGGGGTGCATCTGTGGCATGGGGGCTGGGAGAGGCAAATCTATATTTGGAACATAAAATAAAATTGGATCTGTTTTCTTATGGCATTATCTTGCTGGGGCAGACTCTCTGAGATTAGGATTGACAGTGAAATGCCAGGATAAACAAGCACCTTATCTGCATGGTGCCAGTGTCTGCTGATTTCAGCAGCTGTATGCTCACCCCTGAACGATACATATCTGCACAAGCTGTAACCGTGACCTCTTTTACTTAACCATGTTATGCTATCAAAGTACTATGTTAAATGAAACTTGGGCTCCTGCCAAAGTGATGCGCTGAAAGACTATAAAATCAAAGCTTGTATTGGGCCTCCAGGGGTCTTGCTTAAAAGGGCTTCTATGTCACGTAGAAGCAATCTGCTTCTTCATGCTTAAGACTAAAAAGGGAAAGGGGGGGGGGGAGAGAGAGAGATCCCCAACTACCATTTTTCTTTTACAAAAATTGGATGTTCCAAAGCTGACTGGAATTAAAAGGAACATTTTCATACACATTCATTATAACTACCTACTACAGTTTTGCAATTTTATCATAAAAGCCCTCCTTGGCACTTATTCCTTTGATCTCTCATATCTTCCATCCTCACCTTCCTAAAGGTTCCCTATATCCTCAAACACTTCCATGCCTGCTCCCTTCTTGCCTGGTATTGTCTTTCTTCCTGCTCACCTGAAGGATACCTCCTCCTCAATTACTGCCTTGAAATCTCTTTGTAAAATCCATCTTTCACATGAAGTTTTTGGCCTTCTAGTTCCTTTACTCAAGTTTCAATTCATTCTTAATACATGCACATGAAATAATTCCATATTCTTCCACCATTTAACACCTCCGTGTCAAGAAAGGCAAGGTATGTTAAAAATATCTTAATGCATTTACTCCGTCGCCGGTCCCCTCCTTGTGTCATCAGACCAGTGTCTATTTCTAGACTGTAAGCCCCTTAGGGCAGGGACTCATCTTCTAATGTAAAGAATCAGACACTTTTAATGGCACTATATAAACTAACAACACACATACATATAGCAAACACCACGAGATGCTACACATTGGGAACAAAACAAACTGTTTGCAAGACCTGATGCAATACTGGATTAACAGAAAGATCTTCATCTGATGTAGTGAGGCAATTCTTGTGTTCTTAACTTAAATAAACAGTACAAAACTATGTACGTCTATGCATAAAAGGTGTTCAGTGAGACCAAGCGCACAATCCAGAGTAACTACAGGGAGTCCTCGACGTAAGAACAATTTACTCTGGATTGCAATATGAATTTCCCATCGGTTTTCACTAGGAGGTGCTGTAACTATGTCAACATAAATGTCTCTTATATGTATCATTGTTACTCTGGATTGTAGGGCAACTCCCAGGAATGGAAATATCCGCAGGGATGGGCAAACATTTTGGCAGGTGGGCCATTTTCCCTACAATCCAGAGTAACTACAGAAGCACGTAAGACACATTACGTGTACCTGTTGTTACTGCACCATCTAGTGAAAACCTATGGGAAATTCATATTGCAATCCAGAGTAAATTGTTCTTACGTCGAGGACTCCCTGTAGTTACAAAGTCAGATACCTTTGGAGACATACATTGTTCAGAGGCAATTGGGAGAGGGGTTTAAAATACAGTAAGGCTGCTGTTAAAATACACTTTCCTGGGAGTAAGACCCATTGAACAAAATGAGGCTTACTTTTGAGTGGACATGGTTAAGATTGTGTTCAATGTCCCCTACTTATGAACATTCAAGATGCAAACTTTCATATGTATAAACATAACTTTAAGATATGAAGTCAAACACATGAACATAACTCTACTTGTCTGCTGCATTTAAGGTACAATAACAGTATTTTAACAGCAGTTTTGTAAAATATTTTAACAGTAAACTGTATTAACAATAAGAAGTACTTTTAACAGTAAAGATGTTTAATTTACAGTACTTTTTCTTTTTTTACTTTGGGTCAAAGGGTCAAACATGCATTATCAATGAGTTGAACTTACAAAGAAATTGACTTATGAATGAGCTTCTGGAATGGAACTCATTTGTAGGTACTTACCGTAATGCCCATGGCTAGTGTGGACTGCAATGGGTCAGCCAGAGGCTTATTGCAGACTGGTGGCTCCCTGTGAGCCATGCAGTGGTCCCCAAGGGCTGCAAATGATCCCTGGGCCAGAGTTTGCCCACCTCTAGAGGTGTAGAGCAGCATTTCTCAAAGTGGGGGTCGGGACACCTTTGGGGGTCACCTAGAGCTTTCCTGGGGGTTGCCTAAAGACCCCTGGTGCAGGGGGCCAGGTCAGGCCTCAGGGCCCAATCCTATGCATGCCTACTCTGAAACAAATCCCATTGTGTTAAATGTGTGCATAGAACACACTTTTCATTTGTAACAATGAAAATACATCCTGCATATCGGATATTTACATTACGATTCATAACAGTAGCAAAATTACAGTTATAAAGTCGCAACAAAAATAATTTTATGGTTGGGGGTTCCCACAACATGAGGAACTTATAAAGGGGTCACGGTGTTAGGAAGATTGAGAATCACTGGTGTAGAGGATTGCAGCCTTGCGGAGTTTTCCAAATAGGAGATTCCAGTCATCATATTTAGATGTTTGTATGTAGCACACCCACAGGTGGGCTTCAGCGGGTTCTCACAGGTTCTAAAGAACCCTTTGCTAATGAGTGCCGGGTTCTAAGAACTGGTTACTAATGGGACATAGAACCTGTTGTTAATTTATTTGAATCCCACCACTGAGCATACCTATAGTAGTAATATAGTAGTAAGGTTGATTAGCAAGATGTCCTGGGCACAGAAGAATTTATGGCAGGAAACTTCAACTGCCTATTTCCATTACCTGCATGGAGTACCATGGAAACAGAAGTATCCCACATTATCTGACCTTGTTTTAAAAGAGTAATCTTCCTCCCAGTTCAGGAAGTCGCAGGTTTCTATTGATCTGTGTGAAAAAGGAATGCATTCTGTGTCTGGATCAGGACCACTTACAGCAAATAGCCTTGTTGCTGTTGGATTGCTTTGGTGTTTTAAAAATGACAATCAAGCTATTTAGGAGATCCAGAACCCAGAACTCTGCTGGGACCCCCTGCTTTATCAGTGTACTTGCAACCATATTCAGGATACCAGGGAATTTTTTTTAGGTGAGGGATTAATTACCCAGATGGAAGAGCCACTTCATAAGGAAATGTGCGGCATCAAACTCTCAAAGACCCAACACAAGCAGGAGTAACTGGGGATTACTTTCTGTATCCATCCATTGAATATGCCTATCTTGCACTGGAGGGAAGGACAGGGGAGCACGTTTTGGAAGCAATCTCTTGTTGTTGAAGGTGACTGGATTATATATTTAAATATATTTCCAGCAGCAGGGAGTAGGGTGATCACGACTGTGACATGCACAGTGAGGGAAGGCTCAACCATCTTCCTATCATGATTCCCAGATAAAATCATTTTTCTGCTGTTTGACAGATGTGCGCACCAAACACCACCAGCATGGCTAAGTTTCCAATCATATCAATAGTCTTTGGCAGACTCTCCATTCATTCTGTAACCTTTATTTCTGTCTTCTGGTCCTGGACTAGCCTCACATTTGAGTGTTCTTAGAAAACTAGGAAAGGTTCTTGGTTGTGCTGGTTGATCACTTAGTTGTGCTGGTTGTGCTGGTTGATCACTTAGCAGCCAGTCTTTCATGCCTTCTTAACAAGCCTTCTCAAACCCTGGCAGCAGCACACACCTCTTGTAATGCTAATGGCAGCTCACTCTTTGCGCAGACCTGACTTTGTGTGCTTTGTGCCCTAGAATGTTTGCTCTCATCCCAGGGTTTTGATAAACTCAGACTATCAACTGCAATCCAGCAGTCACTTGACCCCTGACTTTTTTTCCTAATCAGGTCTGGTCACAAACAGGAGTACTCTTTATTTCCCCCACACGGAGAAAAAAATCTGTTGAGCCATGGGTTCCTAAAGCTTCAGCCATTAAGTTTGTTTGAAATCCAGGGTTGAGCTGTGGAATATTATACAGAGTACATTTGAGTATAGCGGCGCCTCATGTAACAAAGTTAATTCGTTCTGGAGGCATGTTTGTTACGTGAAATGTTATTTACGTGAAGTGGATTTTCCCATAGGAAATAATGGAAACTCAGACGATTGGTTCCACAACCCCAAAAATATTCATATAAAAATATTAACTGGAAGTTAAAATGATGATAGAACACTGGAATTGAATTCAAAACATGCATTCAATGTGCATGATCCTATGAAGTCTACTTCGGCTGCAATCCTAAAGACACTTTCCTGGGAGTAAGCCCCATTTAATACAATAGTGCTTACTTCTGGGTAGACATGATTAAGAGGCTGCAATCAAAGACACTTTCCTGGGAGTAAGCCCCATTTAATACAATGGGGCTTCTGGGTAGACATGGTTAGGAGGCTGCCATCATTGACACTTCTTTATAATCGAAGACACCTTCAAAGTGTCTTCCCACTTTCTCCTTCTCTTCATCCTGAGCCTCTCTCTCCCCCCTGCTTTCTTCTGGCTAGCCCTGAGCTGCTTCCCTCTTCTCCACTACTCTTCTCTCCCTCTGCCCAGCAGACACCCGGCCACAGGAGGAACAGCGTGGAAGTTAAACTTGCACTGGATTAATCTTAATCTTGCGCGGAAGTTAATCTTGCACGCGCTAGGCAGCCCTGATGCTTTTTAAAAGGGCTGCCGGCTAGCCCATCTGCCCCAACTGCCAACAAGTTTGTTTGTTACGTGCAGCTCAGTTTGTTACGTGAAGCAGAATCCTAGAGAAATTTTTGTTACATGAAATATACATTACGTGAGGTGTTTGTTACGTGAGGCGCCACTGTATGTGCAAAAGGCTTCCTTTCTACTTTTGCGTAGCCTTTGTCATAATCTACTGTATTCACTCGAATCTAATGCACCATCAAATCTAATGCATACCCTATACTTACAATCAAAATACCGCATTTATTCAAATCTTGTTAACCATCGAATCTAATGCACACCCTGATTTTGGAGGCTGAATTTGGCAAAAAATAATGAGTGTTAGAATCGAGTAAATACAGTATCCATTTCCGACTTATGCTCCAGTATTTATCTTTCAAAGTAACCGCTGATTAGACTGCAGTTGAAAATGGCTCAATTCAATGCAATGTCTTACTTGAAAAGAATATTTATGATGACATATCAGCGTGCTAGTTCTTTTCTTCTGTGAGGTATCTAGAATTTAAAGAGGCATCTCCTTCAACAGTACTTTTACACAGCCGGAATCTGCCTGAATTGACACGGGTGGGAATGTTTTGGGGTATATGATCTTCCCCTCTTACATACTGCTACAACGAGAGTGGGGAGAAAAGAGTGGACAATTGCTCTGGTTCCACACACAGATCACTGTTAATTACTGTTAATTATTGTATATTAGCCTATTATATTCATTAGTGCTTCAATATGCAGTACTTTTGGATAACTGAAAAAGAACTCAAGACCACTGCAGATACTTACTTGGTAGCAGGGTGACATATGACCAGAAAAACCCGGATTTGTCCGGATTTTTAGCCTCCTGTCCGGGTGTCCTACATTTTGGCTTCATTGTCCTACATTTTGAAACTTTGCGATAGTGCACAATACCCCATCATGCCATATGTCGTTGGATTCGTATTGAAGAGCAGAATGCAATGCAAAAATCAGTTTTGAGATGTCTCTTTCCTATCAAAAGTCATGGTAAAAAAACAAAAATAAAACAAAAAATACACTTTTTGGCAATTTTTTAAAGCAGGTAGGAATTTTGGCCTGGGATTAAGAATTTTGGCCTTGGGGTTCAGGAATTTTGGCCCTGGGGTCCAGGAATAATCTGGTTACCCTGCTTGGTAGTGAAATTGAATTATCAATGTCTAATTCATCAGCCATAATATTCATGGAAGAAACAACAGGATGTTTGTGCTCTTTTGCTCCTAGAATATATTTCACAAATATGTTTAGGATTTTGCTGCAACAAGGGGGTTGTGGAATGCTTAAACTCCAAAGAACAGTTGACCAAGGCTTACTTAAACCTGGCTCAAGGCCTGCCTGGAACAGTTCACATACAGAAGGCCAGAAAAATAATCACAGATGAACCCACTGATGTCTTCAGACAGGAAACAATTCCCTTCATTAAAGGCATGAACAGAAATTTCCCCTTTTGGGCCCTAGCAGAGGATTCCATGTTTCTAAAGAAACGTTTTACCTTAAATCCTAGATCAACAGATCAGCATCTATGAAGGATAAATGTGTGCTCTACACATTGCACTGAACATTAGTTTCAAGTTCAGATTTCATACCTCCGTGAATGTGTGTCATGTGGCTGGATCTGACCATTTTGCTCCCATGCAGAAATATCATGCTGGTTTACTACTATAGGCTGCAGTTGCTAAACATTTGAATGTATTTTAAACGCTTAACTGAGGGATAATAAGAATACGTAATAAAAGGACTAGGAGCAGGCCAACTTGTAACAGTAAAACCACTGGTAACCTTGCCAAAATAGACACATTATTTCAAGTAGAAATAATGAACAAACGCAAGAGAACATATGTATTGGCAATAATGCTTGGTTACGTTGCCTTATAAAAATAAGTACAATAAGGTAATCCAAAGATGACTGGGCAACCATTTTTCAGTTGTAATTTAAAAACATTCTGCTCTAACTCCAGAAAGTAAGCTAGAAGTGAAGATAGACAAAGTTCTTGTTTAATTCACTCCTTTATTAGTTGAGATGTTACCCAGAGAGCAAAAGCATTTGTCGGTGGGATGTGATGGTTTGTTCAATGTATATTTCATGTATATTTTGGAGTTGCGCAGACCATCCTTCAAAACATGGGTAATCAACAGTGAGCATAATTATTTTAACACTTGTTTTATGCACAGGTTAATACCGTGTCTGTTTTTGGCAACTTTTTCTGGGCACATTGAAAGATAATTTTGAAGAGATTGATAGGTTCAACCATAACATCTGGTGTTGTAAGGCATCGTTCCCATCTGCACTGCAGCTGGAAGGAATCACAGAGCACAGGATCTGTACTCCCCACCCAGGGGAAGAAGCAAAATTGGTCCACAAAACAGCAAGCCACATTAGACCTGTGTACATATGTGTGCACACACACACATCTGCATGAGTAAGAACAAAGACTCCTTCCTGCTAATACTAAAATATGCCAGATGTTGGAATTAGAACTGTTTTATCTCTAAACAGCTGTATTCATTGCATGCTTGGACACAGCCAAAATTATACTGGGCTAAACATGTCTGTAGACAATTCTATGTAATTTGTTTGCATGAGTATTACAAGGTTAAGGTGTCCCCCACAGGTTGCCCTGCTAGTTGTGACCAACTATAAGGGCAGTGCTCATGATCATTTCCATTTCAAGGCCAAAGAACTAGTGTTGTCCAAAGGTGTCTCTGTGGTCACATGGCTGGTCATGACTAAATGCCAAAGGGAATGCTGTTACCTTCCCATCAGAGTAGTATCTATTTATCTACTTGCATATACTGTTGGGTTGGCAGGAGTTGGGCAAGTAACAGAAACCTGTTTTGTAGTACTTGGATCTTGAACTATTGACCTGCCAATCTTCAAGTTGACAAACACAGCGCCTTTAATCACTGAGCTACTGCAGTCCTTAAAAGTCATTTAGCCTCCAGTTTAAGGGCAAGTTGGTAAAGCTTCACTTTTTAAAACTGTGTGTAAGGGTTGCGCAAATCTGTGACAGTTGTGAAAACTGCAATGTGGGGCTTTAAAACTTTCTCATCCTGATTGTAATTGCAGTCCCCTATGTGCCATCTGAAACAGAAAACTGAAAGGTTGTCCTCCATTGCAAATACTGTCAGGATCAAGATCAGAACTAGAATAGGAGCCATGTTCTCAACCCCTTCCCCATGGGCTGCTGTATCCTTTTGTTACAAAAACCCCTCATGTGCAATATATAGCACAATTCTTTGCACTGGAACAGGAAGATTGGCATACCTATGCTGTATAAGTGCTAAATATCTAGTGCAAGTTTAGGGCTCCTCCTGTGCCACAGAAGGCAAGGAAAAACTTTTTCCTTATGCTGAGTAATGCAGTAACCATCCCGATGGGCCTTCTCTGATCTATGCCACTGATTTTGGGTTAGTAGAACTTTTAAAGTGAAACCTACATACAGGTATGAGATCACACTGGAATGTGTTGTGAAGCCACCACAGTAAGATTTATTTTGCATGTCCTTGCACACTTTAAAATTTGTCTGCAGGTTTTGCATTGAAAGTTGAATTAAATTTCAGATACCCTACAATCCAGAGTAACTACGGGAGCACATAAGAGATATTACGTGTACCCGTAGTTACTGCACTACCTAGTGAAAACCTATGGAAAATTAATATTGCAGTCCAGAGCAAATTGTTCTTACACCAGAGCAAGGACTCCCCGTAGTTACTCTGGATTGCGCCCATTATATCTTCCACATCTGTATAGAGAGGTCCTAAAATGGAAGGTACTCTGCCATGTTAGAAGTGAGTGTTCTGTAATCTGCCCAGAAGAACAACATACTAAAAATAGAAATATTGTGGTACCAAACACAATTGTTAAAAGCAAGCATAATCTCAAATGATTTTGGGTGTGCATCTGTGTTGGGAAGGGCAGAAATCCTCTGAGATAAAAATTCCATTTCTGGGTTTCTAACTGGGCTGATAAATACAGGCATCCAAAAAAGCCAGCTGTTCTCTTTCATCTGTTTGAAGTGCAGCTGGAAAACTGCCCACAGAGCCTCCATCAAAATACTTTCTTTGAAAGCAACTTGCTAATTGTCTTTCAAGGGATTAATTCCACTTATGTCAATAGTGTGAAAGGCAGCTGATGCCACCTAGTGCTCATGGGCTGCATAGCTTTCCAAAGGAAGACCTTTGGAAAATTTGACAATATTTGTCAATAAAGATCTATACAATATAGGACCTATTTTTTTTTAAAAAAAACAGTAATCATAGTTACTCTAGTCAAAAATGGATTGGTGGGGGGGGGGAAAGATATAACACTCTTCCCCTTTATCGGGTACCTGTTGAAAACTGCTCTCTTCTCTAGGGAAGACCTTATTTGCCCTTTTAGTGAACCCAGAGCATCATCATCATTGGCATGCTTCAGACCTTCATTCTCAGATACCATTGGCATACCTATGGTATCATGCTCTGATTGGAGGTCCTGAAACAGCAACTAGTGTGGCTAAAAAGGCCAATTCGAGAGTGGCAATCCCTTCCACAGAGGACAAATAAATTCCGTCAACTGCCCAGGCCCCAGGTTTCGCCGCTTTCGGGTCTGCCTCTTTGCTTCAGCCTGCCGAACAAGTGTCTCTTCCAGTTGGAGAAGGCCATGCTGGGTCTTTCTGGGAGGTCATGCTGGGTCATGCTGGGAGGTCAAGGATTCCCAGCTGTTGATGTCCATTCCCAAGGCCTTTAGATCCCTCTTGCAGATGTCCTTGTATCGCAGCTGTGGTCTTCCTCTAAGGGCGCTTTCCCTGCACTAATTCTCCATATAGAAGATCTTCAAGTGGGTGCTCCTATTTTATTTAGCAGGAGAGTAACTGGCCCTATACACCCCAACAATGTCTGTTCAAGTGGCTTCTGCTGGTGTTCTTTTTTGCATTTTTGATTGTGAGCCCCTTTGGGACAGGGACCCATTAGCTTTTAATTAGCTATTATTTTTTCCATTTTCTTTGTAAACCGCTTTGTGAACTTTTTAGTTGAAAAGCGGTATATAAATACTATAGATAGATAGATAGATAGATAGATAGATAGATAGATAGATAGATAGATAGATAGATAGATTTTGGAATCTGACCATCAGCCATTCTCACGACATGCCCAAGCCAGCGTAGACGCCGCTTTTTCAGAAGTGTGAACTGCGTCATCTGAGACTTTGTCACGCCAGAACCCAGAGCAGTTTGCATGTTTCTACCAATGTGACAAATGGCAGCTTCAAAGGGATCAATTTTCATTGGGAAACCAGAGTTGGGCAGAAAAGTTTTAAAACAAGACAAAAACCTTTTAACTGTATTCCTGATCTAAACTGGGCCTCTGCAACTACTACTAGCAGTTTCACTGGGAGTGCATGGAGGTCTATGGTGGCTGTTCAGGAGCAACTCCAGGATGATCTGCAATGATGTCATTGTCAGACTCCAGAGCATCCTGACAGAGGTCACACAACTCAATGCTGGTCCCTGCCTCCCAGTCGCTGTTTGAAATAAAGTTTAAACACCTAATTTGTCCACAAGACTGAACATGAGGTAAAGGATTTTCCCCACAGGTTGCCGTGCTAGTTGTGACTGACTCGAGGAAGTGGTGCTCATCTTGTTTCTAGATCTATAGAGCCAGCATTGTCCAAAGACACCTCTGTGAACATGTGGCCCAAATGTGCATGGAACATGTGCTGTCACTTTCCTACCAAGGTGGTACCTATTTATCTACTAGCATTTGCATGCTTTTGAACTGCTAGGTTTAGCAGGAGCTGGGCTAAGGACAGGAGCTCACCCCGTCTTACAGTACTCAAGTCTTAAAACTGCTGGCATGCAGATCTTCAAATTGGCAGGCACAGCGTCTTTAAACCACTAAGCCACTGCAGTCCTAAGACTGAACATACATACCATTATTTTCAGAGAGGAGTTAATAGTACAACTGATATATCTGAATTGTTAGTACCATTTGGAATCAGGGTGACCATATAGAATGGAGGACAGGGTGCCTCCACCTTTAAGCATTGCATAGTAGAGGAAATTTAGGCAGGTATAGCTCAATGTAGAAGGGTTTAAAAAGCAGCACCTTCCTAAATTCCCTCCTTTATGCAATGCTTAAAGAAACCCTGTCCTCCATTCTAAATGGTCATCCGGGAATGCCTACATAACCAACCCTGGGTGAACTGTACTCGTTACAGAAGTCACCTAGAAACCCAATCCTCTTGCTTCTCAGATATTAACAAATACCACTCACTAAAGCTTCTCTTTTACACCTGCAAGTCTATGAATATAACAGGCAATCTATAGTATTAATTATACAGGATTCAATATGAGAATGCCTGTATAAATAGCAACTACAAATTTTTTAACCACTTGATGCTATGAAAAAGTTGGTTGGATGTGGTAATTGAATTTAGTATGTTTGCTACACCATAATTTATTTTCTTTTTGTTACAATTAGATCTGTAACAAACCCATGATTTTTAAGGTGTCACAAGACTCTGCTGGCTTTGTTGCAACAGATGAACAAGAGTTCATCTCCAGAGGTTTTTTTAGTTCTAACTCTGTTCTCCTCTAGCTGCCTCTGACTGAATCACCTTTTCAAGGGTTTCAAGAATGATGCTTCCTCTGTTGAGGAATGCTGTAAAGAAAAGGGAATATTTAAAATCTATTTAAAATACTGTTTATTTGTGATTTAACATTAATTAGCATTACATCTATGAGCAATTTCCAACAACATTTATATATTTTTCCACAGGACACAGAGTTGGCTGGCTCATTCTTTCTGCCAAAGCAAGTAAATAGAGGCATTAGCAAAAAAAGGTGCAAATAGTTCACGGTTGCATTTTTAAAAAATATTTATGCACATTGCATTCATTTAGATAGTTTTTTTAAAGTTATGAAAAAGTACGTATAGTTCACAGATTACCGTTTCTACATATGTTGTAATACAACACAAAGAATGTAGAACATAAAGTTAAGCAACTCAGATTTCCACTAATTTTTTAAAAAAAGAACACATTGATTCCAGTATTTTGCGATATCTAGAATATCATTTCCAGAGTCACTCCAGCGCTGCATTGTCACACTTACACAGTCAAAGCTAACCAGCCCTGTAACATGCTATAGTCAGTTTTTGCATGCCAAACCACGCCCCAGCCATATATAACAATCTATATAGGGTATATTTTTCAACTGGCAAACTGGGAGTCACATTGAAATTTGAGATTTATTTGCTCTTGTGGCTGTTGGTGTATAAAGGCTAACTTAAAGGCCCGAGGTTATTTTTCATGTTTAGAGTGTATTTACAGGCTTTTTTAAAAAGTCCAAAACAAAACTACCAGCAAGGAGCAAGTGGCAGGATTAGCACCTACAGTGCTAAATTAGGTCTAAGATTCCTTGAGAAGGCAAAACTCAGGTTAAATGATTCTCTTAAAAATCAAAGCAATGGAGATAAAATGTGGCACTCCATAGACATTATTTTATAATTTTAAATATGGACTTGTTATTCCATAAATTTAATAAAAATACCCCCAAATACCTACAATATATTTTATGAAAAATAGTCCACAAACTACTACTCTCTTTAGCTCCACCCCCTTAATCAATCATTTCACTTTCCCTTTTTCAGCTGTCTCCTTCATTTGGTTTTGGGACTTTCCAGATGATCGGTGTTTATTGTGCAACATATATGCATTTGCTGCATGAGATCCAGTCTTCATCTTTCAAGGAAGCACTTCTGTTGTGGGGATACTTGCCCTGCACTCAAATGGCAGTGCAATGTTGCTGTAACAATGCCATTATATCACAGATAATGGGACCACAGGCATTGGGAGGGTTGTCTGGAACATGGCAACATGAATGTCACAGGCACAGACTACATAACAGTCCTGATGAGAAGGAGCACAAATTTTCAATCCTATGGCCTTACTGGACAGGGTATAATCCTAATCTAACCAAGGGGTGAGAACCAATTTAGGCCAGCACATCTCACCCACTCCCTGTCTCTGTGGTGGTGTGGATAGATCAGTGCATGTCTGTGCACTAGGCCTAACCCTCCCTCCCACCCAGGAGTGGCTACACCCTCAGGCCAACATAGGACTTATGATGGCCTAACTGGGAATGAGGATTGCAGCCACATGTGACCCTAACATCAGCACTCTACCTGCAAGGAATTTACACAGGAGCTGAAAACAATTTTACCAAGGCAAAGGGTGGAGAAAATCCCTTGTTCGCCTGCCCAACAAGTCATCAAGACTTCGCCTTGAGACTTTCCTCGGACTCATGGGAAGACGAATCCACAAAAGGCTAAAATGAAGCTGGGGCATGCATTGAACTGATCCTTCTGGATAGGCCCTATGTTAACAGGATTACGTTTCTTCATTCAAAAGCAATACCATGAGGAAAAAAATACAGTAAGATTTAAACCTGAATCCAGTTCAATTTAAAAGCTTCCAGCATCTGTTATCAGAGCTTCTGGATTCCTGAATTATGTTTAGGTATACTCTACACCAAGCACCCTTAAATATGCTCTATTTGTTAAATGCTTGGTTTACATGCCTATAATATTTTATACTGAGTGGTATACAAAAATTTCAACATATAAAACTCTTCTTCTGTTTTGTCATAGTTAAGCTAAGTTATCAATGTTAAGCGTATAAAATCCCATTTATTGAAAAATAAGGGCTTTCTCCCTGCCCCCCAACTGATAGAATAAAAAAAGTTTTCAAAAATTATATCTTACTAAAATGAAGTATTTGGCAAAAAGTTATTGTTGATGAATGCAGTTTTTACAGAGTCTTTAAAATTCCAAATGCAATTCCTTTTACAGTACCCCCCCAAATATTATGAGCCAGTGTATCATAATGATAGGTGACCTACTCTTTGATAAGGTGTGAGAAGCACCCTCTGAGGCAACCGGGATTAAACAAATGCTATGGTTGAGATCACAATACAAAGTTGCATCCAAATACACGGTGAGGCAGTAGATTAAGAAACAAACATGATCCAATAACTCAACAGCTACCGTGGTGAAACTGTGCTGAAGATATTCTACTCTAGAAAAATCTCTGTGTGTAGTTTGCTACCACAAAAGTATTTGAAATCACTATAGTGCTAGATTGGAACACCTGCCAGTGTTAAATTTGTGGTGGAACTATGTATTTCAAACCCTTGTGGCAATTCTTACGCACACTAGAGATGCATTTTTATGCTAGATTAAACATAAAATGGTTTTTTTCAATTTTTTCCAGTTTTGTTCTTGGGTTAAGGCCCAGTTTACTGATCAGCCCTACCTAATTGGAACATGTTAATGGCCGACTAAAATGTGGGTTTGAAATGTGCAAAGTAGACTCTGAGTGAATTGCACTCAGGCTTCTACTTTTTCCTTCTTTTTGTTCTTTTTCAGGAAGGATGGAGTACGGAATTTCTTCTTCTTCTTTGATGGTGATTTGGAGGGTGAGCCCTCAGGAGAAAGGGCCTCCTCAATCTTTTCAGAGGTTTTAATGGTAATTTCTACATTCTCTATAGTACTAGTGGTTAACTGGCTGACTCTCTGTGCCAGATCTTCTTCCACATCATGTGTATCTTCTTTGCCATTCATCACCACGACTGGCATCTCCAGAGAGATGAGGGTAGCATCTTGTAGATAATCATCATGATTTTCTAAAGAGAAATAAGGGGGAGGGGTTGTGTTTTATTCTTTGTTGAACTGATGGGTTTGCAAGAGTTCTAAAATGCAAAGTCTGACAGATACCCAAAGACTTAAAAGGAAAATATTAAGCTGCTTAATAGGTACTAAAAAAGGCAAGTATCTGGAACTGGGTTCTTTCCCCAAACAATATTCAATTTTCTCTCTTTTTGGTTATACAGCAACCAAAAAGTTAGCCATATTCAATGTATGACATCTGAATCCAAGGTTTTCAGCTTGTCCCTCTGATTGGAAAGATGATTACAGAAAAGCAATGTCATAGGCTGATTACAGGACATTAGCCTGCCATCATGAGCTAATATATATACACAGTTCCAGGAAAGAAACATCACCTCCCCACCCCCCCCAAGTGCAGGAACAGCAAATCAACATGATGTTGGCGCTGTTGCTAAAGGAGCTGTCCTGAAATATGAAATTATAGGCAAAATCTATCCAGTACTAAGAAGGTATCATGCTCCCTAGTTTTGATAAACCCAAATGGATTCTTAAAAAATGTGAAAGCCAGTGAAATAAATCCTCGCAGTCACATATTATAAGGTTCCTTTCAATTCCTAATCTAAAGAATTCCAGGGAATGGTATAACAGGCATATGTACAGGACATTTCATTGAATACCTTCTACTTTTTCAGGGACATTTTGTGGGGACTGAGTTTGAGAATGAATTTGTGAAACAGATGACCCTTCATCTGAGAATAATTCCTGATCAGCATCTGTAGGATAAGAGCCTGAGTTAGTAGAAGCCATGCCAAAATAAGCTCAAATGCAAAAGGATCAGTGTTACGTTAGTATTTACAACACAAACAACCCTGCTGGTTTGACCCTCTATGCCAAAGTCATCACACACAGTTAAGACCATCCTAAGTCACACATGTTAATTATATTAGTAGTATAGTATTGGCATCCATCAGTCTTGAAAGACTATGTTATCGCGCTCGACGCTGTATGCGAAGCACAAAGGCCTGGGTAAATTAATATGGAGGATAGGCTGTTACCCAGCAGCAAATCCCCCCTCTCCACGGCACTGAATTAGTCAAATGGAATGGCAGAGCCGATACAATTAGTTCCAGCTGCATTGCTAAGGACAGGGCTAAGGACAGGAGCTCACCCTATCTTGTGGGGACCCAGGTCTCAAACCCTGGCCTTCTGGTTAACAGGCACAGTGTCTTAACCACTTGCGCCATCCACAGCCCTATATTAGTAGTATAGAATGTATACAAAAACAATCTAGATATTTAAAAGAAAGAATTCCATGCAAATACAGTGTTTAATCATGGAACCGTTACTGTGCAAAACAGAACAATCTATGCAATGTTAGAAATGCTAGTGTAGGACAACAGCAAGTTAGTCATTCCTGGGAAAAGCAACATTAATAAAGAACTTTATCTGATGCTTTAAATGATATGGTGAATGATTTGTTGAAATGTAGTATTTTTTACCTTTGTATCTTTATGCTTTCAAAAATAAGAAATTGGCAAGTTAGAATACTACCAGCCATTATATTTAAATTATCGGAAATATGAACATACTATTAGAAATATTGATATACCGCTTTTCAAAAACACTTCAAAGCGGTTTACAGACAGAATCAAATAGCTGAATTTCTTCCTCTCCCAAAAGGACTCATAAATTTTGCCAGACTGTTTTGCTTAACAAATTATGGATCACTGTTCTTCACCTTTACCACTACCATTAGTATTAATGAACATATACTTTTATACCCTATAATAGTTTCTAATGTTTTCTACCAATTTTAAAGTCCATTTTCTTAAGAAGTACAGACATATTTTTATGGTAGTAACATGCAAAAGCAACGCACAACAAATGCCATCAAATGAATCTAATCATGTTTTCTTTCTGAGCTTCTTTCTGATTTACTTCCCAAACTATTGAATGTTAGTTATACAGTTTTATTCTGTAATTTTCTGAAGAAAAATAATAATAGATCTGACTACATTCTAGGAATTTCAGAGTGATGAACAGTGAGTGCTGAATGGCAGTGAGGACGGGGAAGATGGGGCAACATGGTATGCAAAAGAAGTGAGGAAGAAATGGATGGATAGCAACACAGTGAGGAAGAAGAGGAATATGATGGCAAGTGGAAAATGAGGAATGAGGATAAGGGAGGTTTGTGCACGGATTCGTCAAAGATTACTACGTATAATACTATGAACAAGGAGGGGTGTGGGAGATGGAGGATTAAGTGAATAGCTTCATATGTTATCAAATCCAATTCTATATCTGGAGTCATAAGCAGCCTTGGTGACATGAAGCACCTATTGCTAGCTAAGGCTGGTATGCGTTATATTCTCTACAGGGCAGCTCAACAAATTAACCTGTCTGAATTACTTCCAGGGACCGCATACATGGAGTTGTTCTTGAAGACAGTTCAGGAAATACATCAATCAATCAATCAATCCATCCATCCATCTAAAAGAGAAAAGTCACTCACTGACTGACTCACTGACTGACTGACTCACTCGTCATCGCTCTCCCAAAACCACCAGCCCTAGAAGCGTGAAATTTGGGGTGGGTGTTCCTTCCGTGACAGAGGGGTGCACTAAGAACCGGTTTTTGGAAATTCCAACTGGAAGGAGGTGAAAAGGGGCACAACGTATTTTCCTCCCTATACTTTGGATTAAAAATTGCTGACTCATCAACATTCCACCCCAACTGCTGGGCCTGAAGCATGGAATTCTGGGAGGGATCCTTCTGTCACCTGAACACCCACCAAGAACCATCTGGAGAAATTTAACCCTTCAGGGGCTGAAAAGGGGGCTACATGTTTTTGTCCTATACTTAACATGGGAGACTGAATAACATCCAGCCAATTTGGTGCTCAGTGCCTGGTGCACTGGGGGGACATTGTTAGGAGGAATAGGTTGCACTGTGGAGGATGCTGCGCATGGGGAGTTGGAGTGCATGAGGGGTTGGTGCACATGAAGTTGTGAATGGGAGGTTAATGCGCATGGGGAAGTTGTGCATGGGGATTGATGTGCATGGGGGAAGTTGCGCATTTGGGAAGTTGCGCATGGGGGTTGATGCGCATGGGGGAAAGTTGCACATTGGGGTTGATGTGCATGGGGGTCGAAGCGCATGGGGGTTGAAGCGCATGGGGGGTTGATGCGCATGGAGGGTTGATGCTGATGGGGAAGTTGCGCATGGGGGGAAGTTGCGCATGGGGGGAAGTTGCGCATGGGGGGTTGATGTGCATGGGGAAGTAGCGCATGGGGGAAGTTGTGCTTGGGGGTTGATGTGCATGGGGGGAAGTTGCACATGGGGGTTGATGCGCATGGGGGGAAGTTGTGCATGGGGGGTTGATGCGCATGGGGGGAAGTTGCGCATGGGGGGTTGATGTATATGGGGGATGGCATACGGGCAAATTTTACTCCCGCAACGTGGGTACGCTTTTCGCTAGTATAAAATATATCTAACAAGGGCCACACAAGAACTACACCTTGCTACCTTTAACAGAGCTGCACCAATGCCCAATCTGCTTCTGGTCTCATTTAGAAGTACCGATATTATAGCCTTAAATGACATGAATGATGTTAAAAATCCACATTCTCCAGTTATCAAGTGCCTCTTCTGAGGATCTTCTTCAGGTTTCTCCCTGCTTCTTGGGAAGCAAGGAAGGAGGTCCCCATCAAGGTATTCTTAGTCACAAAATTTCAGTTCAGAAATATTCTCTCATGCAGGCGCAATCCTAACCAATTCAGATCAGTGCAACTCACCCATCTCTCCATTCCTCTGTTGGTGTGGGAAGATCGGCACATGTCTGCGCACTAGTCTTTGGGCAGCATCTGTGTCAGGCTGCAAGGCCCAGCTCCCACCCAACTGGCTTCTTTGTCCCACTCCAGAACGGCTCCATTTAACCTCCCCTATACCCCACCAACTTCTCTTTCACCCAGCAATACAAGCAACTGCTAAGCAGCAGAACACTGGTTTCATGCTGGGGCTGGGTAGGCATATTATTGCAGATGTGCCTGACAGCACATTTGTGACACTCAACACTGGTGGAAGACTAGTATTAAGAGCTCAGGTTTGGGCGCTAAGGCATATCAGGGTGAGTTTTGCCCAGAACAAAATCAAGTGAACTTAACTTTTAAGTTAGAAATCTTAAGCTAAACTGTCATTAATAAGCTAAACTTCATTAATAATTGAAGTAACAGCTCTTTAAAATTCCATTTCAACTATTATACATTTACTCCATCTAGAACTTAACCATCTAATAGAAACATTCAGGTGATCAAACACTGACCGTCCATTCCTTGTTGCTTGCGTTCGATTGTCCGCTTGTACTCTTCCAGTTCTTTCTCAGTGAGATGACTAAATGGGTTAGGAGGTGCGTGTGGGGCATGTTCATCTTCAAATTGCATAGGCTGAACGGAAAATAAATAATTGTAAGAAAAAGGTAACTACATTCCTAATCCAATTTGCAATAAAGTTCTTCAAAACAATAATAAAAAAGTCTTGAACAAAAGTTCCTCTTTTATTTAGCAGGGGGAGAGTAACTGGCTCTACACACCCTAGCAGTGTCTGTTCACGTGGCTTCGGCTGGTGTTCTTTTTTTTGCATTTTAGATTGTGAGCCTTTTTGGGACATGGACCCAATAGCTTTTAATTAGCTATTATTATTTTTCCATTTTCTTTGTAAACCGCTTTGTGAACTTGTTAGTTGAAAAGCAGCATATAAATACTGTAGATAGATAGATAGGATAATCCAATTTGCAATAAAGTTCTTCAAAACAATAATAAAAAAACTTTAACAAAAGTCTATTTATCTCCAGTATTTATATACCGCTTTTCAACTAAAAAATTCACAAAGCGGTTTACAAAGATTACAAAAATTAATGGCTAATGGGTCCCTGTCCCAAAAGAGCTCACAATCTAAAATGTCTAGACAACAAGAACTACCTCAGCTAGGTGTCAGTGGGATGCTCCATGTTCTAGTGCATGCCAGTGGAGCAACAGAGGCATGCTGGAGCAAGTAAACTCAGTGGAATGAGGTGTGGGGAGAGTGGGAACGAGGGCGGGGGTGAGTGGATCGGGCCCAAGGGGGTTCACTTCAGCAGTGGTGGCACATGCAGAATTCTGACCTGCTTCCCAGGTCTATCCAGAGCAACACAGATTTGGGCCAGTGATATTGCTGATACAGGTATGAGTTGACTTGTTGTGGCTGCTGGGCCTTACTCCAGGGCAAGGGGGAAACTGTCCCTTTATTCTGAGGAGAAGCTGAGTAGCCACAAATCCTCTGGAGGTTGAAGGGTAGCCCAAACAAGATCCACTTAATCACTGTACTGAGATTTAGGTAGGGCTGAGCTTTTATGAGATTTAGGCTGCAATTACACTTATGAAGGAGGTAATACCTCTGAACTTTATGTGAGTTACTTCTGCGTAGACATGCCTAAGTTTTTGAACCTGCTTCTGAAACTTTTACTGAACCTGCTTCAGAAGTTACATGTTTAACTCCAACTATGCGTTTACTTACAGCACCAGGCTTCTTATCCACCACAATTCCAGCAAGCAATTGTGACTGGGGCCCTGCAGTCTTTAAATCATACCGGTTTTGTTCCCGAATCTACAGAGAGAAACAAAAATCGATCAAAGAATTAAGAATCTGTTTCATAAATTCAACTCACACGCAACAGGTGTGAGAACTAACCAACCTGCTATACTTGAGTCTGTTCTACCATCTGTTACTCTACTCAGTACTTTTATTTTCGCTAATTTAATGAAAAGTATTTGCAAATCCTTAAATATGACAAATACAGAATGTGTTAATAAAGAAATATAAATGTATACTAGTGTTCATTTGGCATTATTAGTCTTCTTATCCATATTTTTAGTGGGAGTGGATTTTTTTGAACCAACAAGATAATGAATGACACAAAGTGAAAAATAGCCAGGAAAATAAAGTAATGATAATTTACACCTTTGTCTTTAAATATTTTGGCACATTATCATTTATATTGCATTCTGTCTTCCCTCAGATGATGGGCACAATCCAGAGCAAGTTCAGCCTGCTCTGCCGTAACTGCTCTCTCCTAACTATTCTGTATCCAGAGCAGAAAGTTATGCTGCATCCAGAGAGTCAGGAAGCTGCCCTAACTGCTCCAGAGCATGGGCTGCCCTAACTGCTCCAGAACATGCTAAGTAATTGACACATGGGGAGGACTTGCTCCTGAGGAGACACCCCTCAGATCACACTGAACAAGGAACAGCTGTGGTACCCCATGGTTTCTCACCCGGTGCGAAAGTCTGTGCATCACCCCTGGGATGCCCACACCCCCCTCACCTGGACTGCGCAGTTGCCAAAGTTGGCACCTGCGCAATTGTTTCTGAAGCCAACTGGCTTCAGAAAGTACTGCACAGGCACCATCTCTGACGCCTGTGCGGTACTTTTCTGAAGTCTTTCGGCTTCAGAGGAGACTGTGCAGGCGTCAGAGTTGGTGCCTGTGCAGTGCTCTTCTGAAGCCATTCGGCTGCCGCTCCGCCTCCTGAGTGAGGCCGAATGGCTGTGCAGAGGCACAGACTTCCTCCGCTCTAAGGAAGTCTCCTCTGAAGCTGTTCGGCATGCTCAGTGTATTTCTGCGCAGTGCACCACAGATGGCTGTTCAGGCCAGCTCCTCAGACAAGTGGCAGCTTCTGGCTGCTGCTCCGCCTGGGAGCAGGCCTGAATGGGGGTGCTGACGCCCGGGGCCTGCCAAAGGACAGTCAAACTCCTCCGGCACATCACCCCATATGGAGTGCATCACCCAATGCAGCCCACACCAGCCGCACCAGTCTGGTGATGCCACTGGGTGCCTGCCTTATAAGGAATCCCTGATGAGATGCCAGTACATTCTACAGTGAATACAAGGGGCTTCTTGGAGTGGCCTGCTGTATCCTGAGGTTTGTGGGCAGCCGTAGTTTGTTCCATATCCTGAGGTTGAGAGGCAGGGGTTGCACCTAGGATGGCCAAGAACTCAGATTTTTGGTCAACACTGCCATTCTTACTCGGGCCTTATCATGGACCTCTATGGGTCTACTCATTGCTATACCTGTTCCTGAGGTGGTATATCTCTGAGGAACTGGAAGAGGGCATTTCTGCCTTGAAACAGGCTTTGGATACAGAGTAACTGCTCTGCCCTAGGCAATGCTAAACATGCCCTCAACTTGCCTCTCCTGAGCTGCTTAGGCTGCCCCAGTTAGGGCAGATCAGGTCTACCTCTCTTAGGGCACCCTATGTTGACTTGCTCTGCCCTAAGCCTTTTCCAGATTAACTGGGGTGGAGCATCTTGCAGTTGCTCCACCCTAGTGATAGATAGGGCAACCCAAGGGCTCTTTTGTGGACTGATTAGTTGCTCTGGATTGTGCTGCCAGTACTCATTATAAATGCAGACCAGGTTCTAAGTTAAAGATCCTCTGTAATGTTATGAGTCAATATAAGTTGGCTTTCTTCATGAAGTACAATTCTGCTGATTATGTTGCTAGTATTTGTACATCCACATACAGTGTGTTATTCCAGAGAGACATATTTCGTTGCAGTTAGCTGCTCTGGCGATGTAGTTGTATAATGTGCACAGCTAATGACCCCATGGAAACTAGATAAAAATAGCTTCCCACTTTGACCATAGAGATTTTCAATCTTTTTTGTCTCAAGGCACACTGACAAGGTACTAAAATTATCATTTTTTTTACAATTGACATGGTATATCATGGCAGATGGTTGATATCCCCCACTAACCCTACTAAAAATGACTCTCTATGGGACACCTGCAGACCATTCACAACACCCCAGTATGCCTTGGCAGTGGTTGAAAACGGGCTGTGGGTGGTGCAAGTGGTTAAGACTGCCTGTGGGTGGCGCAAGTGGTATGGCTTGCCATAGCAGGCCAGGGTTCGAGACCTGGGTCGGCCCCACAAGACAGGGTGAGCTCCTGTCCTTAGCCCAGCTCTGTGACGCCAGCTGGATCCAATCATATTGGCTCTGCCTTTCCATTGTACTAATTCAGTGGCATGGAGAGGGGGGATTTGCTGCTTGGGTAACAACCTATCCTCCATAACAATCTAACCCAGGCTTTCATGCTGCACATGCAGCGTATGCAGCACAGAGCACGATACCATAGTCTTTCAAGACTGATGGGAGGCCTGCTGTTTAGTGGTTGAAAATCACTGTATACAGGTGGACAGGAGCTGGAAACTGTCCCTATATTGTGTACTGTATATATGGTATATTGTGCAGACTCCACATAGAGGAAAACTTTTGCAACTCTGGCTAGGAGCACCTGGTGAAACTGGAATACTCAGATGAGTACAGAAGAGAGGAGAGCATGTTTTGAGGACAGCCTTGGAAGACAGAGCCTCCCCACTGAGCTTAAACAAATTAGGAGGTGCCAGCGTCTCTAGACACTTTAAGAAATGTTACCCATCACAGATGCACCTGATGGGGGAGCCTCCTTCTCCAGTAAGCTCAGGTGACGCAGCTTCTCCTCCAGAGTGCTGAGCAGAAGAGCATCCTATGCATTTCTACTCAGAAGTAATCTCCATTGTAGTGAATGGGACTTACTCCCAAGAAAGTGTGGATAGAATTGCATCCTTTGGGTACAAGCCTATGCTTGTTTGCTCAGAAGTCAGTCCCATTATAGTCAAAGGGGCTTAAGCCCAGGAAAGAGTGGATAGGATTTCAGCCTCAGCTGGATCCTAGCCAGGCCTACTCAGGTGTGAGCCCCATTATTTTCAGTGGGGCTTGTTCCCAAGAAGGGGTGGATAGGAGGGAATCCTCAGAGCCCAAGTGCAGATGTCTCCTTAGAAGTAACACATATTTCCCTCTAGGAAATCACTAACATCTCAGGCTGGCATCCCTTGCTGATGCTAAGCCCTGCAGCCCTGGTCATACCTCTTAGGGGCACTGTGCTGGGGAAGACTTCCCTTCTGGACCCAGCAGGGAGGCACCTACCTCCTCAGAAGTACACCCCATTAGAGTCAATGGGGATTACTCCAGAGAAAGCATGGAGAGGACTGCAGCCACCCTCTTGCTTCAGTTCCTGCTTACACAGAGATCCTTCAGGCTTCTTTCTCTGCTTGCAAGAGGTGTGCCATGGTGAGACAGGAGGGGCACAGCAGCAGTATGTGTGGGAGAAAAGGTCCCTTCTAGCTGCTCCATTGAGTCTATGCTCAAAGTGGCGCTTTTCCCACAGGTTTAGCTGCTGCCTCTTGCCTCTATCCCCGCAGCATACCTGGGGTAGCCCCGTGGCTGGGGCACACTAGCTGAAACGCTACACCAATGGCTTGCCTGCTTCAGAAAGCTGCCTATCTAGAATTGATAATAATATTCATATAAACTAACGGCTGCCTGACATTAATGTGTAGAGCCCTTTCCAAGAAGATAGCAACCTCATCTGAAAAAAGCTGAACCAACCCTTCGACTGCTAGCAGATGCAAGAAAGAAATTCTTAGAACTTCTGGATGAAACACTGTGATTCTGGCAGAACAATCATTTTGTAGGGTGAAGCCTGAATTGGCAGATCTAAAGAATGCATCAGTGAGCAAGAACTCTTGTGAAAAACATAGCTTTTTTAAAAAAACAAAAGAGGAAGGAGCAAAAACTCCGGACTAGTCTAAAATGAAAAACACACTCCACTTTAAATGTATTTTCTGTCCTCAGATGAGGCAATTCTTGACATATTCTTGACCAAAAGGTCTCAGAACACATCAGAGGTTTAAGCTGATTTGATAGCTATCAGTTCCTGTTAAACTGCATTATTTTCAGAGGCTAACAAGTACTCTTTAATGTTTTAATAAACAAACCTGAACAGAGCAAAGATGTCCCTTTACTAGCTAATGTCAATAAGCAAACATTCTGATCTTCATAAAGTATGCCTTACCTTATTTCTCTTTTCCAGTACATCACTTGGGTTTGTATTCAGAGGAACAAATTGGTTTGGATCCTCAATTTTGATTGGAGTTCCCCCACTAACCATAGAAGTGTCTTCAGCTTTTATCCACTAGGGAAAGCAAAAGTTTTGGATTACAGGAAAATTACAGGAGACTTTTTTTTCAGGAGGAGAGGAAGTTAGGAACCTGAAAAGACAACTGAGACTTGCAAAACAATCAAATTTAAATTCTGCTGTATAAAAAGTCCACTAATTGTATTTTACCAAATTTTAGCTGCTCAGAACATTGTTTCATAAGGAAATTCATTCATTATTTCCATAAAATGTGTTCTGATTCTTTAGTGCAAATGAGTAATTATTTTTAAAAGTGAAAAGTGGGCTTTGAAGAAGAATGATTTGATGTATTTATAGTGAATGTAAATGTATCAATTGCCAAATATTGTTTTGTAGCACTAAAAATCTTCTGTATTACAGTGGTACCTCGCTTAGTGAGTGCCCCGCATAACTGAGAGATCCATCTAACAAGCACTCTGTTGTGCAGGGTCTCTGCCTCACTTAACGAGGCAGATACACTTAATGAGCGCCTGCTGGCTGCCCTTTCAACTTTAAAAGGCAGCTGGCAAGTGCTCGTTAAGGAGACGATGGGGATTACCTTGCCTGGGGTCGGCTCAGGTCAGGTCCTCCTTCAGGTCCTTCTGGATGGGTGAGAAGGTGCTTGGGGGACTGGGGAGAGAGCGCCTGGCTTCCTAGACGATGTCCGACTGTCGAGGAAGCCCCTCCGACCTCTATATATCTCAGGGAAGCAGAGATGCACCCTGGGAGGTGTCTGGGAAAATGGTGCTGAAATCTCCCATTCAAGAAAGAATGCATTGTTTAGGTAAGTGTCTGATTTCAGCCTCCTAACCATCTCTACTAAGAAGTAAGCCCCACTGTGTTAAATGGGTCTTTCTCCCAGGAAAATGCCTTTGATTGCAGCATCCTAATCATCTCTACTCAGTAGTAAACCCTATTGTGTTAAATGGGGCTTACTCCCAGAGAAGTGTCTTTAGGATTGCAGCCTAAGTAGATTTCATAGGATGATGCACACTGAATGCTTGTTTTGAATTTGGCTACAGTGTTTTGTCATCATTTTTACATACAGTTAATATTTTTATATGAATATTTTTGGGGTTGTGGAGCCAATCATCTGAGTTTCCATTGTTTCCTATGGGAAAATCCGCTTCACTTAAAGAGCATTTTTACTTAAAGAGCATGCCTCAGAAACGAATTAAGCTCTTTAAGTGAAGCACCACTGTACTTAATTCATTATCCTGATGATAATTTTCATTTCTAATTGTAAGTACTGGTAATTTTTTCCCAAAAGAGGCTATATTATGGGGTTGTTCACTGGAAAGTAACAAAAATGTGATAAACTGCTCAGTCACCCACCAGCTTGAGTTGATCTTTTAAGTTTGGATGCTGAATACTCTGAAAGGAGTAATGACAGGGGTGAGGGGCAGATCAGGCCCAAAAAATATACAACCAAATGGTGGCAGTACCAAATCCTAAACCCAGGTCTAAGTGCTGTGATTCAGTTGGTGCAGTTCCAAGTTGCCCCACTATGGCTATTAGGGCTTATCCTAGGGCAACGGGAAAAATACTATATACCCTTACCCGGGAACTTCAGCAGCCAAAAAATCTCCTGGGGGACATACTGGAAACCATATTAGCAACACTACATCAATGTGAAGAGATTTAGGTAGGATTGGCCTGTTTATCTATCAGATGCTAAACAGAAGTTTTCCCCTGGTTGCATATTACTGAAGACCAATGAGACCTGCAGCTATCTGCGTGTAGAACTGCTGCCAAAAATTGGAATCCAGACTTCTTTACAGCTCTTTTTCCCCAAGGCAGCTTCAATTCCATAACACCCAAACTTTTTCTTCCATTTTAGGATCTCCCAGGCCCATCCCTAGGACTTGCGTACTGTGGTTTTAGTCCGGGGGTTTGTTTCTCCATTCCGAGATTCTTCAGGAACATCAACTTTCAAATATGTATTTGGGGAATTCAACCATCTTGTCTTCTCCCGTTGTTGTTTTTGTGCTAGGAATTTGAGTGGGGAAATTGGAACTGAATCATCCTCAAAGGAAAAGGCAGTAACGGTGGCTGGTATCTCAACATCACTCTTGTGCTTGAGCTTCTCCCTCACTAGTGGCTGTCGATAAGCATAACCAGTTCTGTAGCCCTGTGTTAAGAGCAGGAAAAATACTCATTTAGACAAATATACCTTGAAGGACATTAGAATGTGGGCACAAAATCAATTCTGAATCAGAACTGATTTTCAGATGAAATCTGTTCCAAAATAACCTAGGTTAGGCAACTTCAAAGGTTAGGCACAAATCAGCTCAGCTTCTTCCAAGTGTTTCTAGCACCATGCTAATGTTAGCCACTAAGGAGATATTACAAGCTTGAACTTTAACACTCTCTCCTTGCAGTAGGGGAGACTACATACATATTGTGGAACAGATATCACCACTACTACAATGACATTTTTGGTCAGCCTTGATGCACAGATGGAAAGAAAAGAGGTTTCTTACATTCAGTTAAACTACAGCACATGACCTATCGAGAGGGTGGAAAGCATTACAAAGACAAGACCTTCCTAAACTGGTTCCTCAGATAAGTTGGCCAAACCATCTGGACCTGGACTGTTTCATTCTACTTAGAAAGTTGGTCTTCTCTTTTGGCCAAGAGAAAGACACCCACCCCCCACCTTCACCCCACAATCCTATAAGGAGCAAATTGTTCAGAGCATCAAGACCTTGCAGATTAGTTTTGTGTACGCACCAAGTTGTCCAGCATCCTCATCAGTGCTTCAAACTCTTGTTCCCCAACTTTCCATTTGAACTGAGAAGCCATATTAACTCCTCCTCCTCCAGCTGCTGCTATTTGGTGGGTGTAAGGTTTATACTTCTGCAAGTCTAGGATAAGGAGATTGTCTATACCGCCAGCAGCTAAGGCATGTACCTGTAACATAAATGATTATAAATTGGATTCTTACCAATATTACTGGAAAGTGAAGATGTGGCCTTTTTATAGTTTTTTTTTGAAAGAAAGCATTTCTTACTAGTGCATTTCCTCGTGATACTTATATGATAATCTTTAAAGTGTACACTCAGCTAGATGCCGGGACATGGGCATGTCACTTCCCTATAACTGTTTTCTGTCATATGCCATATGGCAGTGACACAAAACAAGTGTCCACTTTATGCCATGGACATCCTACAAATAAATGCCTCAAGAAGCAAATATTTTATTAAGAAAACACAACACCAAGAACTACCACTTTTCAAAGCCCTTTCTGTACATCACTCTCACCTGTGATTCACATGCTTTTTGCACATTGAAGATGTAATGGAAGGCTTCTTCTAATGTTTCTCCCAGTGCTACTACCCCATGGTTTCTCAAGACCAACACCTAAAAAAGACACAGTTGTAAATGACAAACTGAGTATCACTGAGCATGACTGAGAAATCTTGAAAACATACATTGATTTAGAGTAGAATACCTTACAGCTTGGTCCAAGAACTTTCTGAAGCTGAATCTTTTCTTCCTGTTCATCTAGAGATCCTTGATAATTGTAATAGGCAATGTCTCCTAGAATCAAAGCCTCCTGAGAGATAGGAAGGATTCCGCACTTCATGGAAGAAACCTGTATCATAGAAATTGTATCCGTGACGATGAATTGAGGTTTTCTGTGAATTTTCTCTACTCCAAAAATGCAGAGAAAGCATATAAAGAGGACATCAGTCAATAGGGTACATGGGTCGTGAGGTCAGACTGCCATCAGACAGATAGAAAGGGGGACAAATAGAAAAAGAATGGCTTCAAAATAAGGCAGAGTGAATGAACGGTGGGTTCTAAGCAGAAATACAAGTTTGTGTTGGGTGTTCAGAGTGGATGTTTGGGAAGCCATGCAGAGATGCATAACACAGTAAACTAACAGATGGCCATATTTTGGAGAAGGAGCATCTGTCATACTTTCAAACTGGGAAATGAAGGGATCATCTGTAGTGGTTCTCACAAGTTTTTGCTCTAGGACTCACTTTTGGAATGACGAAATGCTGGGATCCACTGATGCAATGTCATTAAGCTGAAGTGATGTAACGGCTGGAAGTGACTTCTAACTTTGAAATCAAAGCAGAATGCAGACTTGGGTCCAACCAAAAGCTCTCCACCCTTTTCATTGGTTCCATCTTTCCACCTAATCCAGGGGAAAGCACTATGCCTTTTTCCCACCAGAAACCCACTCGCCCCAGTAGCTCTATACCCTGTATTTTCATCTTGTTTTCCATGGCATCAGAGCTAGAAGCTACGTGATTCACCTGAAACTGGCTCACAACTCACAGTTTGAAAAATACTGAGCTACTTGAGAAGCTACTGAGCTGAGTTTGAGCTGTATTACTGAACTGATGTCTTGATTAAAGGATTCACATCAGCCCAAAGCACAACCATATAACAAAGTATGCTTCAGTTTCATACTGGATATTTAAACTTCTTTAAAACATGCTAGGGACAAAACAGACTTACAGCTGCTGTTGCTGGAGTGTGTATGTGGATTGCACATCGGACATCAGGACGCATGGAGTAGATGGCTGCATGAGGGCTGAATCCCGCACTGTCGATGCTTAGATTGGTACTTCCTTGGTCAACCACATCTCCTAGGATATTTACTTTTACCTAGAAAGACAGGTCAGGGAAACACCCACATATATGTACCGCATATACTCGAGTATAAGCCGACCAGAGTATAAGCTGAGGCACCTAATTTTCCCACAAAAAACTGGGAAAACTTATTGACTCGAGTATAAGCCTAGGGTGGGAAATGAAGCAGCCACTGCTGTTTTAATGAGGAGAAAACAGCCAATGTGGTGAGCCATCAAGCTCCTACATGCAGGGAGGAGAGTGATCAATCTGCTGACTTGGTTTTTTTTTTAAAGAAGGAAGCAAAGCAGACTTTCCTGCTTTTTAAAAAGACTGATCTAAGCTGAGCTGCTTGTGCAGAAATCCACTTCTTTGACCATCTTATGACAAGATGATGGAAATACTCAAGTATAAGCCAACCCAAGTATAAGCCGAGGGGGCTTTTTCAGCATAAAAAATGTGCTGAAAAACTAGGCTTATACTCGAATATATATGGTACATTAATTTC
Organism: Cryptoblepharus egeriae; assembly: GCA_030015325.1. Classification (NCBI taxonomy): domain Eukaryota; kingdom Metazoa; phylum Chordata; class Lepidosauria; order Squamata; family Scincidae; genus Cryptoblepharus; species Cryptoblepharus egeriae. The sequence goes on from JAREYC010000006.1 coordinate 53,589,630, forward strand.
ATGTTTTTCCTTGTGAATTCAGTTTTGACTGCAGGTAATCAAATTCAGATTGGCCTGAATAAAGTTGGTTCAGAATACAATCCTAGATAATTCACAGTTATAACATGAGCAACATGGTCCAAAGTTTAGTTCTTTAGATGAGATTATAATTAAGCTGACACTGCCAAGCACATTTGCTTCCCTTGTAAGTTAAATGCTGCAATAGCAACTTAGCAAATACCAGATATGACAAAGAGATCCTTATCTCTGGAATATATTTATCAGCTATGGGTATAAATAGAGATAGGATGAGAGAATGAGAAAACTGGCTATAGAAGCACCTAATGAACTAAATTTGACAAGCTTTTCATTTTCATTTTGGCCAATGCAAATGCTTGCTCAGAGGGAAGCTATAATTGAGTGGAAATGGTAACTTTAACCCAAGTGGAACTTGAAACCAGTTGGAAGAACTTCTGACATCAGGGGAAAAAATGCATGCAATATGTATATATTGCTTCCTAAATTATCTGTTTCTGTTATACACGTACCAAACTGGAGGCAGAAGCTTCAGAAAATGACAAGCCTCTTGGAATGATAAGAATGTGATCATGTTCTTTGCTTACACGTACCTGGAAATGAAGAGAAAATGATTATGGATATACTGTACTAACAAAACTATATGTTTATTCAAGAGAAACATGCGAAGTTGTCCATCATTCAAGGAGAGAACAATAAATGTAGTCTTAAAGATACTTACAGTTATATATGAATTTGCCAAATGTCCCCATCCAAATAGATCTGTCAGTCTATACAAGCTGGCTAATTTACAGCGAGTAAGTTTCTCTCCCTTAACAAATGCAGTGGTGTCTATCCCAGTTAGGTCATTGATGGGGGTAACCAAACCAGAACCTAAAAACAATAGCAAAAAAGGAGTACCCAAAAGATTAATAATCCATACTAAAGGAAGCACAGAACAAAGTTTAAAACTGAAATGGAACTTGATAACACTGATGAGTTTCAACATTTTTCCAATAACTTGGTAGCTAAACAATAGCAAAACCTTTCAAAACACTGCTATCACTTTATATGAACATAAGAGCCTCTACTGGGTCAGGCCAAAGGCCCATCTAGTCCAGCTTCATGTATAATACAGCGGCTCACCAGAAGACTTAGGGAGCACATATGATACCTGCATCCAAGTGTCCTCCCCTGCACCTGGCATTTTGAGGTTGTGCACATCTATATAGACCCCTCATGGTTTGCTACATTGTTCTTTGTACTCAGTATTTTGACATAGCGAATACTTTATTTCTGCATAACTGAAGAGGTGCAGATGACACTCATGGTGCTAGGTGCCTGCCTGGACAGCAAAAGGCCAGATCAGTAACGTGGCTATTAAGAGGGCAATAAGTCAGAAATAATGAAAGCCACATTTATGATATTTTACTTAAAAGACAATGCAATATCCCAAACACAGTTAATCAAAGGAATTCAATGCTCCTGATTTATTGTAGAATTGTTTACAGTTTAAATAATGTAGTTTCACATCTCCAAAAGGATTTGAAGTTTTCCAGTTCTGAATTGTGCTCGAACAGAGATTTTCTTTTTCATCCCATGGCATACTGACAAGGCACTACAATTGTCAAGACACACCATCAATTTTTTGACCATTATTGACAATGCACACACTATGCTATTAGTAGGGGACTCGAATACACTAATTGTCCTATTAATTGGACCTTCCAAATCCCGTGGCATACCTGCAGACTATCTTCAGCACACTGTGCCAGAACAATGCAATCTATGGTTTATGATCCTTAGTGGTTTCATTTAATATTAGTGTGTCAAGATAACAATTCCACTTCAAATACAGTTCGTGGTTCTTGAACACCTGAGTAAATTTGATGCACTTTAATTCTTGCCTCAGCCTTCCTTTCATTGCCAAACTGCATAGCTGTGCCAATGGCGAAAATATTGGGTCACAACACAGAACTGTTTTTTCCTGTGTTCACATTACTTGATCTTTAAAAAGAATTGCAAGTAACTGTGATTGACAGAGTTATTGAAGTCAGTTAAAATGGTGCCTTCTCGACAACTCTGGGCCAATCGGCATGTATTTTCTGCCTCATCAGCAATAACATTTCCCACAGGATTGTTTTGTATAGTGCTTGACTTTTGAGAAAGTATCCCCTGCTTCTGGAGATATGCCTGTACCATATATTGTACTCAAGTAGTGTTCATTTCTGAGAGAAAGAAAGTCAGTGGACTTAGCCATTAAATAGGGCCATTATTATTAGCATGTACAGCTTACTTACTTAGTGGTGAGGAAGAAAATCCAGCAAAAGAGCTTGCCATAATGTAGTCAGCAATCTGTTGTAACGCAAGCAAACCAGTTGGGTTGTTGCCTTTCTTCATCTGCTCTTGTATAAGAGATTCCAGATCTTCCCGAAAAGCCTGTAAAAACAATGTTGTATCACCATACCAGATCAGGAGTGACAAATATTAGTTCTGTTTTACCACCAAAAAAGGCAACTTCCCCAAGGTTTGTCCTGTGTGGTCCGCTTGTTGTGGCCTGGAGATCCAATCCACGATGGATGCAACATAGGGAAACCTGGCTGGCCTACTGCAGGGGTTGTCTGGCCTACTACCAGGAAGTTGTCTTTCCCATTGAGGTGGTAACTATTTATCTTCTTGCACTTGCATGCTTTCAAATGGCTAGGTTGGCAGGAACCGGGCTAAGGACAGGAGCTCACTCTATCTTGAAATACTTGGGTCTTGAACTGACCTGCTGGTTGGAATTCTGGTCAAGCTGTGTTCAAACCCCAGCATTCTAACCACTGAGCCACTGCAGCCTGTGACCACCTGGCTGGTACATATCAATGGATGCTAGAATCTAAATTGTGTTTTGAAATTCAGATGAGCTACATGGATGCAATGATGCTTTTACAGACTGCCTGTACCTTCTGTTGTTGTTGCTTTAATTTAGAACAAACAGAAGAAGGGGAAACAGGTGTTTTAGCAGCTTGTCGAAAATGGACAGCATTATGTTGCAACACCATTTTGACCTTTGTGTAGCCATGACATTAAATGACAGTTGAAGCACCAATTGGTAAATGCAGTATAGACATTCTAGCTAGACAGCTATATCAGGTCTAGAAAGATCCTTTTCTGGTGCTTTTTGGTCTACCATTTTCTGAAATTACGAAAAGTGTGAACTCCTACTTCAAACTGTGGAGTAGATTGCACCTCCGGCCTCTGTCCTTCACAAGACACGATCTTGAAGTCTTACTGTACTGCATGAATGCCAAGACTCAACATGCACAGTTTTAACTAAAGGACTGGCTTGAAAGTAGTGCTTTTACCAGGACAAATCCGTTAATTTATTTAAAAACTGTATAATGGGAGAAACATTTCGCCTACTCAGCATCAGTTTCAAATGTGTCTGACACATTTTAATAGGTCACACAAAAGATTTATACAGAAAAATACGCAATGTAGTGATATTTCAAGCAGAAATGGCAAGAGTAATTTCAGACGATATACCTTATAAAATGCTGAACCAAGAAAATGAACCATAGCATTTGTCAGAAGAATGAGAAACTATGTTATTAAGTCTGTTGGTGCGCCACACATTTTCTTAAACATGCCAGCCAAGAAATTTAAGTTGCCTGGTTATATGTGGATTGTGCAAGATACTGAAGAAGGACAGAATTATCTCTGGTGTGAGTATGTGAGAGAGGAGGGGCTCTCTGGAATTCATGGTGCTGTTTTTCTTCTTTTTTCTCTTTTGAGTGGGGGGAGGTTCTAGCATGTTCACACTTCTGAAACAGCAGCGTCTATGCTGGTTTGGGCATGTCGTGAGAATGGCTGATGGTCGGATTCCAAAAGATCTCCTATATGGAGAATATGGAGAATTAGTGCAGGGAAAGCGCCCTAGAGGGAGACCACAGCTGTGATACAAAGACATCTGCAAGAGGGATCTAAAGGCCTTGGGAATGGACATCAACAGCTGAGAACCCTTGACCTCCAATTGTTCGGCGTGGAGGCAAAAGACCCAGCATGGCCTTCTTCAGCTGGAAGAGACACTTGCTTGGTAGGCTGAAGCAAAGAGACAGACCCGAAAGCAGCGAAACCTGGGGCCTGGGGAGGGGACAGAATTTATTTGTCCTCAGTGTGGAAGGGATTGCCACTCTCGAATTGGCCTTTTTAGCCACACTAGATGTTGTTTCAGGACCTACAATCAGAGCACGATACCATAGTCTTTCAAGACTGAAGGATGCCAATGATGATTAGTATGTATGCACAAATGTGCTTGCTTAAAAATTGCCTTGAGTGTCTTTAGGCAGAAGGTGCAATTTTTAAACAAATGGAACAAGACTTCTGCCAAAAATAAAGTACCGTAGAAAAGAATAAAGACTTTTAAAAACAAGTTATAAATGTACTCACAAAATAACTCCCCAAGATCTAAAACTTTAATCTCCTTGGCAACATACTTGGCCATCTTATCTGCTTGCACAGTAAGTGCCAGATTTTCGTTAGTCATAATGTGCATTAATATGTTCTTCTGAACTGAGAATGCTTTCAGCACTTGGACATATGTTATAACTATCAGTTGCATGTGTGTGTTTAAATTAAAGTTAGCAGTCAACATATGTGCACAATTAACTCTACCTTTTAGTATGACAAAATGAAATCTGCCAGAACCTGCTATGTTTTACTTGGTCCCCAACTTGTATAAATCTCACATTTGAAGCCAAACTCAGTAAGATACCATGATTAATAGGAGGGGTTCTCAAAAAGAGTAAATCAAGACATGTAAGAGAGCACTTGCAGGGTTGTGGATAATTAGGCTGCGACTGGATTTGTGGATTTGTACAGATGAAGGGGCTTCTGTTAGATAAATAAGATTATACACCCTTACAACAATTGCCCCAGAAGCAATGATTTATTTATCCAAAAAGTATAGGCCCTATTTATGTACTTTTTGTATAAAGAACATAACCTGGTAAAGGGGTTTTAAAAGTGTTGTGCAATATTTAGCAAATGAACCAGTTTCTGCCCGAGACCTTTGAGCAATCTAGAAGCAAGAAGGCTTTCTGATGAAACAATAGCAGATATGATGGGAGGGAAGGTAGGTTCAAGAAGGGAAAGGTTGAGAGGAGGAAGAAGGTTTGAGCTTTATTTATTGGGGGGATGCACCTTGAGCTTTATTTATTGGGGGGAATCAAAGGGAGAGGAAGCCTGGAAATGGCAAGGGGCTCTTTTGCCATCAGAACAAATCATGCTCAGGGAAGTCCTCGATGCACAACTCGACTCATTTCATGAAAAGACTTGTAACAGCTTGAAAGACTAAATTTCTCACAGGCTGTTATGATTCAAGTTGCATTATAGAGTTACTGACTCCTGACTTGGCTGGTGACTCTGGCCCACTGACTCAAGAACATCCCTGATAAGTTTCTGATCAACAATTGAAATGGCTGATTGCTAGAAATATGGGAATGGAAATGAGTAGAGACAACTTCTTGTACTGAAAGCATTGCCTCCGTTCTACCACTGATTGTTTCAACTCTACCAAAAGTTAGGGGCAAAAAGTGTGGTCGCAAGATTTAACAGAGACAAGTAGGTATATTTTCTTTTAAAAATGCTTTGTAGAAATGGCACTGCTAGCAATAAGCAAGTCAAGGCTTGAGAAGAACAGATTTTCCAGATAAAAGAATGTTTTGTATGATGACAACTGAAAAACACAACAGTTGACTGATACATTAGATTCTGCTTTAGGTAGAAAGTTATGCTGTACCATGTCTCTGAGACCTGCTAAATACAGTAAAACCTATGAAAGTTGACGCAAGGGACTGACATATGGTGGTCAAATGGTCAACATATAGAATAACTGTACTGATATGTACACATGACTCATTTTATTACGGAGCAAAAATTTTTAATTCATCTTCCATAGAGAAAAGACAAAATAGGAAAACCTGGGCATGTCAGCTAAAACAAAATATGACTACTTCATAATTGTTGCACTTTAAAACTGTGATTTTCTTTCTTTTACAGTCAAAAATCTTGTATTCTTTGATATTCTTCTTAAAAGAAATTCATTGCCACCAATTCATTTCACTTTTTCTTGCCATTGGTGCACAGACTCAGCCCAACTGGTCAAGTTAGAGACTGTAAATTAAGAGTAAATTAATACCATGTGTCAAAGCCTAGGTGGTCAAGGTTCAACTTATGGGGTGGTCAATATAGAGAGGCTGGCTTTCTGCTGTGTACAAATGGTGTATGTCCGGACTACAAAAATGAGGACAACTTAGGGAGATGTTAATCTACAGAGATTTTACTGCATATTCTAAGCAAACTGGATAGGAATACTGGACTACTAACTAAAGCTACAGGAAGCCCACAAATAAGAGGGTGATATATGGAAAATGTTTTAAGAATTAATGGTTTAGCCCTTGTATTTGCATGATGATATATCTATAAATAGTTAGACGAAACCAAAACTGTTGGAAAAAGTAGAGATTAAAAACATGGAAAGGAAAAAACCCAGCAAATTCCTAAAATCAGCAGTTCTGCAAATTTGTGATCAGTGCTCTTCATATGTGGAATCTGCCAATAACCAGTTCTTTTTAGCTGTATATGAGCTAATTTAAGTGTTCCACAAACTACCTTCTAGCCTGCATGGACTTGTCTTGATGGCAGGAACAATAAACTAGATTTCTATGCTTTCACCAATGTCCCAAAACTGAAATTGAGGACAAGCTATTTTCAGACGAGAAATTATGGTAAATATAGGCCTTTTTCTATCTTCTTTCTTTCTTCTTAATGGTTAAAGCAGGCCTCAGTCAGTCTTGAAAGACTATGGTATCGGCGCTCCATACGCTGCATGTGAAGCACGAAAGCCTGGGTTGGATTGTTATGGAGGATAGGCTGTTCCCCAAGCAGCAAATCCCCCCTCTCCACGCCACTGAATTAGTCCAATGGAAAGGCAGAGCCAATACGATTGGATCCAGCTGGCGTCACAGAGCTGGGCTAAGGACAGGAGCTCATCCTGTCTTGTGGGGCCGACCTGGGTCTCAAACCCTGGCCTGCTGGTTAACAGGCACAGTGTCTTAACCGCTTGCGCCATTAAAATCTTGGATTCAGAGCATTCTGTAAAACAAGCAAACATTTCTAATAAATTTTATCTTGCAATACAAGCTATGTCTTGCAATAGAAGTGAAAAAATAGTCCTAGCCAAGACACAACTGGTTTCAGCACTCCGTCAGCACTTACTCAGCCTCTCCTGAGAGACCAGTCTATGCTTGTATGCTTGTCTACTCTGAAGTAATCCTATTACAGTCAATGGCACTAACTCCTGTGCAAGGAAGGCAATGGAAAAGAACCTGAGACCCCTAGCCTTACATGTCTACTCTAAAGTAAGCCCTACTATTATCAGTGGGATTCACTCCTGTGAAAAGGGGCAGACTGAAGCCTGAGAGACCTGAGAGATTAAGGCTGCAAATCCTAACCACACCTTCCTGGGAGTAAGTACTACAGAACACAAAGGGATATACTTCTGAATATATATGTTTAAAATTGCACTGCAAGTGCAGCTTAATTTGTTTTATTTTTGGGTTGTGGAATGAATCATCTGAGTTTCCTTTTTTCTTATGGGAAAATTCTCTTTGGAATACAAGCATTTTGGATTACAAGCATGCTTCTGGAACAAATTATGCTCATAAGCCAAGTACGACTGTCATTCAATTACCTACCTTTCTTCACAAAGTCTGATGGAATATGGCATACTGCTGTAGACTTTTCTTACCTGCATTTTGGCAACCATGGATAGGACTTAACACAGGTGCCAACTCATGCAAAAGGGCCTTACATGATCTCCTGGGAATGCCTTCTGATTGCGTCCAGGAGGTTTTTTGAGGAATGGGGAGGCGGGTTGTTTATCCAGTATTGGGTTGTTTATTATGTATTCAGTAACTAGAGCAGAAAACCTGGATCAAGCAACAACTATGTGCTTTCCTTGTTTTCCCACAATGACTATTGCTCTTGTCATGCAAAATTCAGAGTACAATACTGGCTTCAGGGCAACACTATGTATTGATTACTCTTGGCCCAACTTTAATACAATTCTATGCATTGTATTAGAAAAATTTTATTTCATACAAGCGAAATATAACCATGTTGTGAGAGTAAAGTACCCCTGTACATGATCCCTCCCATTGCACCACACTCCTCATGCGCATAAACCCCCCATGGCCTCTCTTCCCAGTGTAACATTCCCTCACTCCATGCACTATTCCTCCACAACCATGAGCACACCTTTCGGACAGGTGCAGGATTTAGGGCTGTATGTTAATCAGTCTCCAATATTTATAGGCCAAAAATGAATTACACTCCATTTCTGTCCCTTAGGGGTTAAATTTCTCAAAATCAGTTCTTGGTGGTGTTCCCATCACAGAAGGAATTCGCTCCCCCAATTTCAGGTGTCCAGGGGTTGAGGCAGAGCAGTCAGGGATTCTTCAATGTAAAGTATAGGGAGGAAAACGCATTGCACCCCTTTTCAATCCCTTCTGGTTGGAATTTCTGAAAACTGGTTCTTAGTGGATGCCTCTATCACGGAAGGAACATCCTCCCCAAATTTCACACCTCCAGGTTCCAGCAGTTTTGGCTGGGCATTGATGAGTGAGTGACTTTTTAGTTAAACATATATAGACTTGCGAAATGTGTCTGTGTTGCGGGAGTAAAATATGAAAGTTAAAAGACAGTTACTATATTGCTGAGTATAAAAATTTTAAACAAATCTTTCACGCCAAACAGTACTCTATTTGGAAATCCAAACAGAACAGTGAATTTCCTTGTATTGCTAGATTTAGACATTTTCATGCCTTAAGTAAAACACACCAACACCGCACCCCCTCATTACTACTCACATTTTAAAATGACGTACAAGATATGCTTCCTCAAACGGACACTCAAATGGATATTTCTTTGGCGCACAGTATCTCAGCCTAATGACCAAATGCACTCAAATGGATAAATGTCCAACAAGGGCATGCGTTTTAAAACAGCAAACCAGATCTCTTATAACCTCCCTTGGATCGCTTTAGATTTTAACAGTCTTGGCTACAATTACAAGATGTACTGAACTCTCACTGGAGGACCCATTAAGATGCTGTTTTGAACTGTTATCACCATGATCTATAAAACACAATCTACCCTTTCCAACAAACAACACACCAAAGGCATCTCAGCGGCTTTTAAATATAGAATTAAAATAAAAGCAGAATGCAGAATTGCATGTAAACATCTTAGGAGTTTGTTTTTGACCAATGACTTTCTTCTCTGCATCTAAGCAGCAATCAAATGCCATGTAGCTGGAAAGCAACTTTTGTGTTGTGTTAATGAAGCATGGCCTTAAAAAAAGAAACTAAAACAAAACAAAACAAAACAAAAAGTTTAAAAAACTCCAAATAAAGGACTGTTTGTTCGCACATGAAAAGTATGCAAACAAATACTGTACAAACTATTCACTGATAATTTTCATGAAAATTTCCAGTCCTGCAAGATTCTTTATTGCTATCCAGTCAAAGAGATTTCTCCTGTGCATTCTGCCCCTGTTTCGTTTGAAGCACTCATAAGAAAATTCCTGAAAATGGAGAAACTGTTTTCATTTCCTTCCCACCCTTTAATCCTACTCACAGGACTCTGCAATATCTGGGTGACTCTCTTCCTTTGTTCCATCATGTTGAAGTCTTGCCTAAGGTCAGGAGACATGTTTCTTTCACGGATGTAGTCAGGATCATTTTCATTGATGCGGTCAAAATATCTCTCTTTGTGAGGGATGCTGGGAGGTGGAGGGGTTGTGATCACCCCCTGGCTGGTCTCAGCACTCATGCTTTAATCTGGATTACTCTCTTCACCTGAAACAATAAGCAGTCAAGAAAGATTTAATGGAGTTTAAAAACAAGTAATCAAGTCCTCTGGTGGTGCAAGACGCTGTGCCTGTTAACCAGCAGGCCAGGATTCAAGACCAGGGTCTCCACAAGACAAGGATTTCCTGCTACCAGCAGGGGGTTGGACTAGATGATCCACTGGGTCCCTTCCAACTCTATGATTCTATGATATTGACATTGCAAGAGGGAGGGAGGACAAATACAAGGAATACAAAATACATGGAGTCCCATATTGCTAGAGATAAAGGGTCCTGAGGAAGGTGTTGCACAAGAAAATGTATTTTTAATGTTCTTTAGGAAAAAAATAGTGGTAGTCATTTAGTCATGAACTGTATTCTAGCAAAATAAAAATAAAATAATCACTTCAAAGCTGACAGAATCATGAATGAGCAGTATATCAGTAAGAAGTTTTAGAATGTTCAAAGCAATCCATTCACTGTCTTTCTGAGGGTCCACCTGCATTTATTTATTTATTTGATTTGTACTTCACCTTTTTCCCTGAAGGGCTACCAAGCTACATGCAACATTCTTAATGTTATTTGATTCTGGTAAAGGTGAGGGATTTTTGTTGTTGTTGTTTATGTATGTCTTTAGGAACTTCAATACACCATGCCCTCCTTGTCTGCGAGTTTGGCTTGGCAGCTTTGGATTTCACCATCCACAGATGCCTCCTCACAAGACCTTCAATATGTGACCAGAAGCACTTCCTCTTTATACCCACAATTTTTGTTACTTCTAGAAGGTGTTCCAAAGCATGAAGACCCCATAGCTCACTCCATTGGCCTTCCCTGGCCTCAGAACACCTCTTGGAAGCAACTGGAAGTCACAGATGTGAATAGGAAGTAGCTTCCAGTTGTACTGTAGAAACATTTTGAGGAAGTAGGGAGGCCTATGCTGTGGCCACTGTTTACCCCCAATCTCTGGAGAGCATTGCATGGCATCAAAATAAGTGATTGCAAAGCCGGGACCCTTACTGGAATTCAACCATTTGCAGATTTTTTAGTGGGGTCCTGGAACAAATCCCTTGCAGATATAGACTGCCCACCATACTTCAACCACTGAGGGGAGATTCAATTCGATTCAACTTTATTACAGTCTCAGACCAGAATACACTGAAGGGAAGACAGAATGCCAATGGCAACTTTCTCTTCTGAGGTTTGATTATGACTGCAGTAAAGGTAAAGGGTTAATCTACATTAGGGAATCAAACTCGTACATGCTTGACTCCCAAATAGCATTCATATTGTCTACAGAGGCCAAATAGCATTCATGTTGTCTATGGAGGAACAACGTCTTTAAGCAGGAAGTGATGCTATTATGAAGACGACAATCATAAGTAATTTTTCTCAATTAGGAACTAATTCACTGCAAATGACAGAAGAGAAAATAAGCAAATCTTGATAGCATTTTCAAAATATGGAAGAGTCCAGTTGTCATGCAGACTGCTCTTTCACCAGTGACACCTCATCTTAGCAGCTGAGAGCTGCTGTAAGGGCAGCACAAGGGCCGCATGACTGTTTCATGTTTGACACACCTGATCTAAACTGTCCTCTTCCTGGTAGCTATTTCATTACTTCCCCTACCCTCACCAGCTAATACTTGTACAGTGGTGCCTCACATAAAGAGCTTAATTCGTTCTGGAGGCATGCTCTTTAAGTGAAACACTCTTTAAGTGAAGCAGATTTTTCCATAGGAAATAATGGAAACTCAGACAACTGGTTCCACAACCCCAAAAATATTCGTATAAAAATATTAACTGGATGTAAAAATGATGTCAAAACACTGTGATTGAATTCAATTCATGCATTCAATGTGCATGATTCTATGAAGTCTACTTCGGCTGCAATCCTAAAGACACTTTCCTGGGAGTAAGCCCCATTGAACACAACAGGACTTACTTCTGAGTAGACATAGTTAGGAGTCTGCAATCAAAGACACTTTCCTGGGAGGCTTACCCGAGCTGCTGCTGGAGGTTCGAAGTGGTCTGTGGGGGCACTTGGGGGCAGTCAGGGTCAGCTGCCTCTAGCACCTCCAGGCAACTGCCCCCAAGTTGGGGGCGGTTAGAGGCAGCAGCACTGGCCAGCAGTCCTTTTAAAGAGCCTCCAGTGTGGAGCTTCAGGGCTGCATAGCACGTGTGCCCACAGCATGCTTGCTTGTTAAGTGAAGCGGAACTTGTTATGTGAAGCAAGATTTCTTGAAATGTATACTTGTTATGTGAAATGCTTGTTAAGCGAGGTACCACTGTACAGGTATCCCCGCTTTTTGACAGTTCATTTACTGACGATCCACTCTTTCAGCAACTTTCAATTATTCCCACAAATCATTCATTATATGTTCCATTCTTTCATCCTCCCTCTGCTGTCCTAAAGGCTAAAATTGCCCTCATGCATGTTGATTTGTCTATGTCCATGGTGATTCAGACATTTTGGAACATGTTTCTGTGAGAGAGAGCTTTCCATGGTCACTTTTGCTCCTGGTCTTTTCCCAGATTAATGCTTTTCTTTACCTTTCAAAACATGGACAAGGAAAAAGGCTGTCTATTTCTCAACCTTTCCACATAATTACACAAAATAGGGAACAAGAATAGATCCTTATCTGTCTTGGTGCTAGGCTTAGGGAGAAGTAGGAAAGGAAGCATGTGAAAATTTTTTCTCTTTGAAGTCCAGTATGACACGTGAGACCAATTTCATCCTATCTCAGCCTTCTCTTTGCATTCCAGAAGACTGGGGGAATAACGACGACGATGACACCACAGACCACAGATCAATGGGAGCTGCAAATAATGGCTATTTTGGTAGACCCACCAATTTTGTTGACCACTCATTTTAAACTAAGGAAACACAAATCAGCAACATTGCTTCCAAGACTATAATTTCAGTAAGATAACAGTTTCTTCGCTGTAAATTGCTGTCATCAGATCTCAATATGCCACCAGATGGTGCTGAAGAGACTTAATCAAAAGCAGGGGAGAAATTGAATCACATGATTGGACTAGTCTGAGTATCTATTTCTGAGAATTTCTACATGGTGCAATTTCATCCTATTTATTTTTTGTGCAAAAAATTATTTTTTTCCCAGATGAAAAGCTGAACCTATCACTTGAAATAGGAAAATATACGACAATAGTGTAGAAAGTTAGTAGCATCCTTAGACAGGTCTGTCATAAAAACAGTTTGGTATAGAAAGAAGCACTTGAACTCTCACAAACAACTTGTTCAAACTATAATCTCTTTTGCTGAAGGTGAAATACTACTAAGAGTGAGAAGTGAATTGAAGCAGAGGGGAAATGGAGTGCCATAGAGGGGAGAGAAGGCAGCTGGGTGGGAGACGAGTGGGTATCAGTGAAGATTGCAAGGCTTAGCCAAAGCAACTCCTGTAAAGTGTTTTCAAGTCAGCTAGGACTCCTAACCATGGGCTGTTGTTCGAATTGTGAGGTCTGAACTACCTCAGCCAATCCACATAATTGTACGAGAGTAGCACAAAAATTTAATTATATATTTTTATCATGTGCCCCCACAAAGGAGATGGCCTGCTGGGTCTTGCCTTTTTTTATTCTACCTTTAAATTAAATTCCATTTTATCTCTAACTTAACTCTGATTCATATGCAGACATTAACTAGAAATACCCATCTTAAAAACAGGCATGTCCAATACAGAGAATCATAAGTGGGATTCAACCAAAAGAAATTTTTACTTTTATACTCCAAACATAAAAGATGATTAGATGAAAAAGAGAAGCATGTTTCCACATTTAATTTGGACAATGGAGTGGGGACTTCAACTGGGAAACTTGGCCAAGCAAACAAATTCATTTCTTAATTCTACTCCACTTATTTCTCAACGAAAACCCCTTAAAATAAATGTTATGCTTGAACAATCTGGGAACTAATTGGTTCAAGTCTGTTACTTTGCTATGAATTTGCAAGGTGATGAAGGTTCATGAGTGTTTTAACAAGAGACTCAATCAAGCATCTAAACGATTCCACAGTAGTTGTCATTACCCCTCCGTTCAAAAACCCAATTTTACCAGAAAGTTTCACATTTCATGCCAGTATTCTTTTTATAACTACGCACTTTCATGATTCTGTCTGTAGCATCTTACAGTCTGACTGCATTCCATTTCTGGAGTCCAAGCTTAGTAGTCCAAATGCTGCTATGAGAGAATCAGTCTCTGCTCCTCATGTCACCCCAAAAACAACTGGACCACTTGCTAGAACACCTAGTTCAACACAGCAGACTATAGCATCTTGACAGGTGACCATCAATCATGGGCTTGAAAATCTCAAATGAAGGAGAGCCTATGACTGTATGAAGTAGATTGTTCCAATGCTGGATAGTTCCTACAGTTAGGATACCCTTCCAGTCCAGTCTAAATCTAATTCTCTATAATTTTAATTCATAGGCTATAGCTCTTCTTCAGAATACCCTTCAGATATCTATAAACATTAATTCTCTCTACTCCTCTAATCCAGGTCATTTATAAAAATGTTGAACAGTACAAGGCCTAGCACAGAGCCCTGTGGTACTCCACTCAATATCACCTTCCAGACTGATGTGGAGCCATTGAATAGCACTCACCAGGAATGGTTGTTCAATGAGTTTTCAACCCACTCAACAGCAATACCATTAGGCCACATTTACAATTTTATCCAAAGGATATCATAGCAGACTTTTCCAAATGCTTTGTTGAAATGTAAGTACACTATATCTTCCATGGCATCCAAACAAACTAGTCACTCTATCACAGTAGGAGATTGTTCTGCTTGTAAAAGAAAACAGAAACATTTAAAAAGTTGCTCATCTAATTTTATTTTTAAATTATTCATTAGATCATTTTTAAAGGTTCTTCCATTTTTAAGCATTTTTTGTGGATAGCTTGATTGGAACTAACCAATTCAAACAGTTAGGAACAGTATATGAATGTTTCCCGCACCCAGGGATAATTCTAGAAAGAGAAAAGCATGGAATGAGTTGAGGCTGGCGACGGATAGCTTAAGTCAACAAAAAGGTTTTTTTAAAAAACAACAATAATTGTGTCTCAAAGAAAAAGTAAAGAAGGAACAGAGCTCTACTGTCAGCCTAGGTTCATGTAAAAGAAAGACATTTCTTTCTGTCTCCATATTTCAGGTTAGATTCTTGTTTGTTTTACTAGTGGAATTTACACACCTTTGTGGCAGTAAAATTTCAAGAATACTTGTGGGCCCCAGCAAGCACTGGTGGGCACCGACAGGCACTGGGCTCCTGAGGGTACCAGGGGCAGTGGTGGGGACCAGGCACCGACAAACTTTGGGCAGCAGGCATCATTGTACAGGCGGTGCTCATACACCACTGGTCACTACCAGGCAGCAGTCACCACCAGGAAGCAGCAGACAGCGGGCACCACTGGACACCAGGCATTCTTATCAGACATCACCATGCCATGGACAACATTGGGCACCACTGAACACTGGACATCCCTACTGGGCACCAACGGACAGTGGGCACCACTGGGCACCACTACTGGGCATCCCTACCAGGCACCAGCAGGCAGTGGGCACCACCAGGCATCAATGGACAGTGGACACCACCTGGCAATGGGCACCACCAGGAACCACTGAGCAACTGGCACCAGTGGGCATCAGGCACTACTGGGCACTGGGCCTCCTGTGCCCAGCAAGGCACTGACCACCCCCGGACACCAGTGGGTAACACTGGGAAACACGCACTACCAGGCACCAAATCAGTTTTTAGTGGGTTCTTACATCACAGAAGGAATATGCTCCCCAAATTTCCCCAGGTCCAGGAGCCTGGGCTGGGTGTTGATCAGTCATCTTTCAATGTAAAGTATATGGATGAAAATTTTCACCCCCTTAGGGATCAAATTTCTAAAAATCAGTACTTAGTGGGTGCTCATGTGATAGAAGGAACACCCTCCCCAAATTTCATGTTTCTACAGCCAGGAGTTTAGGCTGAGCGTTGATGAGTCAGTGATTCTTCAATATTAAGTATATGGACAAAAACATGTTGTGCCCAGTTGAAATTTCTAAAAATCCTTTCTTAGTGTGTGCCTACATCACAGAGGGAATATCCTCCCCAAATTTCATACTTGAAGGTGCAGCAGTTTTGGCTGGGCGTTGATGAGTATTTCAGAGTGAGTCAGTCTTCCATTTTATATACATAGAAGATTTGTTTTGTCTTATCTCAGTTTGAAGGGAGTCTCTGGAATTATTTGCCGTTAGGGGTCTCCAAAGTTTTATCTTTAGGGCTCAAGTACCTTTAACGATTGTGTAAAGGAAGGAATTCCCTTACCATGAATGTCCTTTTCTTGGAGTTGAGGACAGGGTGCATTCAGCAAATGACTGGGTTATGCACCGCCCACTCTGGAGACAGGGCCGGATGTAAATTGTCCCCTTCCTGTGCGGGGCATCACCTCCCCAGTCCAATGCCAGAGCCGAAAAGAGGTAGGTTGCCACCACACAGCTGAAAAACCATAGCAGGAACTGCAGAAGACAGAAACTGAAGAACAGAAGACAGACAGCAGGAAAATAGTCCCCCGGATAAGGGGTTCGAACGGTGAAACAGTATAAGAACTCACCAACTGGACCAAGGACCAGGCACCAAAAAACAATCCCTACTCTGGTCTGAAAAATTAAACAAGGAAAAAACTCCGCCCCTTTAACAAGATGAGGTTAGTTTGCGTCTCTGCTGAGGTGGGCCTGAATGCACCCTGTCCTCAACTCCAAGAAAAGGACATTCACGGTAAGGGAATTCCTTCCTTCTCTGGAGTGAGGATCAGGGTGCATTCAGCAAATGACTGGGATGTACCAGAGCCTCACACTCAGGGCGGGAGAGACACAGAGCCACCTCATGGAGAGACTACCTTCTGTAAGACCCTTCTGCCGAAAGCAGCTTCAGCTGAAGCTGCCCGGACCACTTTGTAGTGCCTAATAAAAGTGTCAGGTGAAGCCCATGACACAGCCTTGCATATGGACTCCAAAGAAGTGGTGCCTTCAGAAACTGCTGAAGTCGCAGCCGACCTGGTGGAGTGAGCTTTAATGCATCCAGGTGGTACTTTACCCACAGCCTTGTACGCCTCTATAATAGATAACTTCATCCACCTAGCCAGGGATGCTAAGGAAGCCTTTTTCCCCTTTGATGGACCCCCATAAAGGATAAACAGTGCCTCAGACTTTCTGAATTCCTTAGTCCTGTCTCGGTAAAACTAAGGCCCCTTTTAACGTCCAGTGAGTGTCAGGCCCTCTCCTTAGTGGATGCAGGATTAGGACACAGGGTTGGTAGAACAATCTCCTGTGACTTATGAAAGATGGAATTTGCCTTAGGCAGGAAAGAAGGGTCCAGCCTGAGCATTACCCTGTCATCCTGGAAAAGACATAAGTTAGAATGAATAGACAAGGCCCCCAGCTCTGACATCCTCCTAGCCGAGGTGATGGCGACTAGGAGGATGATTTTTAGGGTGACAAACCTGACATGCACCATGGCCAAAGGCTCGAAAGGAGAACCCATGAGGGCTGTAAGCACCAAATGCAAGTCCCATGTTGGAAATCGATGCACAGGTGGCGGATTAACTAATTTAAGTCCTTGGATGAACCTCTTTCCTTGAGGGAGAGTAAAGTCCCCCTCTCCTAGGGCCCAAGATCGAACTGGTTGTGGAGAGCTGATGCCAAATGGTGCTTGTGCTCAGGCCCTTGTCCACTCCTTCTTGTAGGTTATAGCACATTCTATAACCTAACTTTCCTCAGGGACAAGTTGGCCCGGTCACACCAGACAGAAAAACGTTTCCAGGTACAGCATATATCCTGTTAGAGGACGATCGTCTGGCCGACATCATGGTGGAAAGTACCCGTTCTGAATAGCCACTACGTGCCAGATTTGTTTTCTCAACACCATGCAGTCTGCTTGGGCTTGTCCCGAAGTGGATGGAAGCGACAAACCAGCCCAAGGAGATCCGCTCTGCTCGGTAGTAGGTAAGTGTCCGATGTGGCCAGAACTGTGCGAGACGGGCACTAGAACCTGCGTTGCCAACCTGGAACTGCCAGGAGTGGTGACGCTTGAAACTTTCACTCTGGTTGGATCACTGCCTGATTGAGGGGGAACGGTAGAAAGGCTCTCCACACCCCTCCTTCTGTTCTTTCCGACTCAGCCGGTCAATCTCCAGGTACTCGGCCTACCAATCGAAAACTGAGAGTCCCAGAAAAGAAGCCAACTTTGAGAAAGTGACAGATGAGGCTGGCCTAACCTGCTGGAGCACCTGCTTCACTTTTCAGTCCTGAGATGGAAACAGGCGAAGAAAAATGGTGGCCACAAGGAGGCTGAGGGAAGAGACCGACTGAGACTGTTGTCCCAGATAGGTCATAGTGGTTCGATGATCCAGCGAGACCCGAGAGCTGGACGAAGCTGCAAGAAGAAGTATCCGTCTGTGCTTGTCCTGTTTTGGGACCAGGAGGAAGACCGAGCGCACTACTGTTCCCTTCTGGTGACATAGAACCGGATCTATGGCCCCAATGTTGAGCAGGAGGTGATCGGCCTGCTGCTGTTGAACGTGCACGTGCTGATCCCGAGACAAGGGTATCCACCAGAACCGGTCCGGAGGGTGGTCTGAGAACTTTAAGGAGAGGCCGTGGGAAATCGTACCTAGTACCTAGACATCGGAAGTAGATCCCCGCCAGCAGGGAGCAAAGCCAAGCAGCCTGGCCCCAATGGTTGCCGGCTTTGCTGAGGGCCCACCGTCATGCTGCTCCGGAGTCTTTGTTTCCTGGCTTTTGATAGTCTCTGCGTTTGCCGTATCCCTATCTGCCACGAGGGATGACTAGTGCGTTGGTCCAACGAGACCTCTGTTGTTGGCCGGAATCATCCCTGTAATGATTGCGAAAGGAACGAAAGGAGGTTTGTTTATCCTTGAACGAGGACTTTTTACCTGGCAGAAGGATCTTCCTTTTGTCTCTGGCCTCAACCAGAACAGGATCTAATGCCTTCCCAAACAGCTTGTTGCCCTCGAAGGGTAGATTAATCAGCTTTGTGTGGGAGCTGCCTTCCCCAGACCAGGAACGTAGCCAGAGGCCCCGACAGGTGGACACGCTAGCGGCCATCGCTCTTGTGGAGAGACGCATGGAATCCCTTGATGCATTGGCAGCAAAGGCAGAGGCCAGTGCAATCTTTTTGAAGACCTTCTTAAGAGACCGCGGCAGACCCTTGATTTTGGCCGCGTCTTGGACCCAAATAAATGCTGCCCGGGACATGACTGAGTTCGGCGCTGAAGCCCTAAAAGAAAGGGAAGACAATTCAAATGCCTTTTTAAGTGAGCTTTCCATTTTACGATCCGTGGGATCCTTTGGCCACACATCATCCACTGGCATGGTAGATGAGGCTAAGGCGGCAACCGGGGCGTCCACTGAAGGCGTCTTCAACATGGACATCTGTTTCTCAGGCGAAGTGTAGAACCTGTCGATCATCTTGGGACCCAAGCCCCTAGGATGATGGCCCCCTTCCTCAGAGAAAACGCTGTTGAATGCTTTTGGGAAAGGAATGACAGTCTGTTTAGACAAACCCCTGGGAAAGGCCTCCTCCCTGTCTTGGCCAGAGTCAGAATCGAGGTCGCTAGCGTGTCTTAGATGGAGACACGACGCCGACAAGTCTACCACCTGAGGAAACTAATCTGAAGGAAAAAGTCTTTCCTTTTTGGACTTGGGGTCTACTGGGCCTTCCTCTGAGATCTCCCCCTCTTCCAGGTCAGAGGAAGAAAACTGGGATGACGAGGAAGGGGAGGACAACTCTAGAAGGTGCTTAGGTTTGAGTCCTTTAGAAACCTTGTGACAGCCTTGTTTAGATCTGTACTCAATATGCCTGGTTTTGTATTTTCTTTTGCGTGGGGGCGACTGGGGAGAGTCCTCAGAAGATGACATGTCGCTGGACAGTGCCCTGGAATGCTTTCTATGTTACTCCTTGGGATGAGAAACAGACTCTGCCGCAGGCTTTACAGCCATTACCAGGGTGGGAAGGCTTTGGGACACCGCCGTGTCAATAGCCTTCTGGATGGCAGATGGCGAAAATAAGGGGTCTTGAGATGCAATCATGACAGAGCCAGAGGCCATAGTTTCGCTTGGTGCTGTCAGGTTGAGACCCTCATCATCCTCCCGCGAGATCACAGGACTCCGTCCCTGAGCCATCCTAACCGGGGATCACCTCCCAGTTTGTCCCAGAAGGGGCCCTGAGACAAACTGGGGCCCTGAGAACTCACTGCGACCCTGTACTGCAAGATGGCTGCTGCCTGCTCAGCGCGGGAAAAGTTGGAGCGAGGGAGAGGGGCCCAAGATGGCGCCTGCAGCCTGTGACAGGCGTGGGAAAGTCGCGCTCCAAAGATGGCGCCGGGCACGAACCCTGCTGGCCCGCACCGTGACCTGGGACCCTTGTGGTCTCTGCTGCCTCGCCTCCTCTCCCTGCGAGAGCCCGGAGTCCCTGCAGACCGGATGCCAGCCGCAGTGCGTGCGCGCTGGCCCGGGCGAGGCTGGGGAGCCTGTGGAGCGCCTGTCCTGTTCTCCCCACCAGCGCTGCCAAGGGACACGATCCGACCGTGGGGAGACCCGGCCCGCAGGAGGTCTCCCGGCGTGCGCCGTGCAGGCACTGTGAGGAGGGGCGAACCCTTCAGGCTACCCCCTCCAGCGAAGGACCACCGCTGCAGCGGCTGAGGGTGAGAGGCACAGCGAGGGGGGGATGCACTGGAGGTGCCTCCCACGCTGGCAGCCAAATAGCCTCCCCCTGGATGCAGGCAGGGGAATGTCCAGGCCCCTGGTCCTTCAGAAGGCAGATAAAGAGGAGAGAGGAGAAGGTAGAACAGACCAGTGAAGAAAAAAGAAAGGGACTAGCTGTGCTCTATGGAGCACAGCAAAACCACCCAACTTTCCTCTTGAGGAGGCAGAGCCGGACTGGGAAGGTGATGCCCCGCACAGGAAGGGGACAACTTTACAACCGGCCCTGTCTCCAGAGTGGGCGGGGCATAACCCAGTCTTTTGCTGAATGCACTCTGATCCTCACTCCAGAGAAGGAGGAATTTTCAACAGATGAAGCTTTTCATCTCAAAAATCATAAGCTACACCTGCTGAAATTCCTTCCTCTACACAACTGTTAAAGGTCCAGCAGCCCTGAAGTTGAAAGTTTGGAGATCTCTGCATTAACTAATCATCTTCCTCCAGTCACTTAAAAAGAATCTTCAATAGCACTCCAGTCACAAAAGCTTCCTTGGTAATTCCATCACATCTGTTCACTAGACACCTAGAGACTATTTAAGATAATTATTAAGTGATGCTTCAAAAAAAGTCACTTAAGCACAACAGAAGCAATAGAAATATTCTAACTTTAGTTATGTGATCCCACAAAAGCAGTGGGGAAGGATGGATGAGAGAATACATGATTTCTTTTCCCCCAAACACTGAACATCACCAAGTCTTCTGCTCCATATGCCACTCAAACAATTCCACAGTTTGATTACTATGTTGACACTACATTTATATTATTACAGTATGTATTAATAGAACTAATCTGTTGCTGCATGAATAAAATTTCAACAACATCTGTGGGTCCTGGGCATGACTGGGCACCGGTGGACACTGCTGGAAACTGTTGGACAGCAGGCACTGGCATTTGGTGGCAGGCTCCACCTCTGGATGTGGCCTAAGCTTGAACAGAGGTTTGGATCTGGAATAATTGCTGGATTTGAGCATTGACTCTTGCTTCGCACCTTCCCCACCCTGGAACATCCCACTCTACTCCTCCCTGCTCTTCCCTGCCTTTCTCAGACCTGTGTATCCATGTAAAATCATGGGGTGGTGCAGAAAAGTAGTTGCACATCCATGTCCTGACTTAACTCTACAGGAGTAGCATCATAGCGCTTTTCCGCATTTTTATGACATCCCCAGCTCAGTGCAAATTCTGATCTACCTTAGACTAAGATTGTGCTGTCAGTGTAATTATCTTTTAAATTCCATATTCCCCTAAAATTAATATGGACATTTAATTATATCACTTCCTTTATTAGAAGAGAAATAGGCTTGCCTGATTAAATATGCTAAAGAGATTTTCCCATCTTACTAGGCATTTGCTTCTTAGTACAAATGTATTAACGGAAGAAGCAGAATTGGGAAAGGGCTGAGTGTTATTTTAGGTAGAAGGCTGGTATTCAAAAGTTTATTCACCTTTTTGATTATCTTCAGAAAAATGCATCCATAAAAAAGTGTGTCTCTTTTTTGCCTCCCATTGAAGGTTACACTGTTTATTGCCTCAGGGGTAAAAACAGAATACTTGAATACACTTTTAATCACTCCCCCTCAAATTCTTTTCCATCTTCGACAGAGTTGATGGAAAAGTTTTTGTTCCTTCTGAGACTTACGTTTAAGAACAACAATTTGCTCACAGTTTGTTTCCCTAAGTAATGAGAACTATTATACATTTAGGCATGGATAATTAATGATGCCAAAAGAAGGAATAATCTCTCTCTCTCTCTCTCTCTCTCTCTCTCTCTCACACACACACACACACACACACACACAGAGATTTATTTTTTAATAAAGAGCCTAAAGGCAAAGTCAGTGTTCGGAACATTCTTTCTAGATAGCCTGCAACGCTGGAAAGGACAAAGCAAGTAAGAGGAGAGGCTCCTATGCCAATGTGACTACATGTCCTCTTTTTCCAGGACATGTCCTAGATTTTAGCCTTGTGTCCTGGAAAAAAATTTCAATGTCCTCCTTGTCCTTGTAAGCAGACAGCATGTAACCTTGAAATTAATAAATTATATGTAATCAGCTAGCAGAATTAACCTGTTGTGGGAATACAATTACAAGAATATTTGTGGGCCCTAGGCATGACTGGACACTGGCACTGGGTAGGGGGCACTGGACACTAGCAAGCACTGGGCACCAACAAGCACCAGAGGGTACCAGGGGACAGTGGCGGGCAGCAGCAGGCACCTGTGTAAAATGAGGCATCCCTATTAGGCACTGGGCATCCCTACCAGACACAATTGTGCAGTGGACAGTGGGGACCACTAGGCACTAGCTATCCCTGCCAGGCAACAGTTACTACAAGGCATCCTTACTGGGTGCCCCCTTTTCACCCCCTTTAGCTGGAATTTCCAAAAACTGGTTCTTAATGGGTACCTCTATCACTGAAAGAACACCTCCAATTTTCTTGGTTCTGGGTCCAGCAGTTTTGGCCGGGCACTGATGAGTGAGTGAGTGATCGACTTCAGTTTTATATATATAGATCAGTGGTCTACAAACCCTGGCCCAGGGGCCAGATACAGTCCTCGGCAAGCCTCAATGTGGCCCCTGGCCAGAACCCTCTGTCCAGCCCTTGAGCAAGCCTTGTAATGCACTCCAATAAATTTTTATATGTAAACTTATTCAAATTTGAAATGTAAATTAGATTTTTGGCCCCCAACACCATGTAAGAGAGATGATTTGACTCTCCTGCCAAAAGGTTTGGATATAGATAAATGAATTAGAAATTCTGGAAATGCCCGGACCAAGTAGGAATTTTGCCATTGGTCCGGACTGTCCAGGCCAATGGCACCTTGGTCCGGCATTCTGGGGGCACTGGGGGCTGTTTATGCTCAGCAGCGGTTAGACGCGGCTAACCACCGCTGAGATATGCATGCACGCACAGCTAATTTCTAGCCAGGTGAGCTCCTAGAGCGTCTCTGCGTAGGGGAGACCTCAATTGAGCTCTTCCGGCATGTGCCAAGTGAAAGTGAGGAAGAGTTCAACTGAGGTCTCCGCCTACACAGAGACTCTCTAGGAGCCCTCCCGGCCACTGATTAGCTGCGTGCGCAGTTAATTTTTTAAAATATCTCAGCAGAGGTTAGTCGCGTCTAACCGCTGCTGAACGAAAACAGCCCCCAGTGCCTCCCAGTCACCCTCCCACACCCCCAAAAGGACTCCCCAGACCCCATTTTTTCTAAAAATGTAGGACAAAATGTAGGACATCCTACATTTTATCCTACATTGTTTTTTAAAAAAAGTGACCAGGTCAAGAATTTTCAGTTTTTGGGTCTGCTCACCCTGATCCACCCTGAATTTCTAATTCATTCTGGGACAATCACAAGGAATTGGCTTGGCAAATTCTTTTCAAACATACTTTCCAGCGGACACCTTCCACCAGAATTCAAAAAAGCTTTCTTGTAATTAATAAATTATATTTAATAAATTATATATAATAGTTTTAGATTTAATAAGTAGTATGATGCTTAAATTAGCCACATGAAAACAATATACAGGTTGAACCTCTTTGTAAGCGTTGCTTGGTTCCAGGAAACAAATGTTTACCGTGGTAATAAGGAAGACAATGAATCAAGTTCTCTTTAAAAATAGTTTAATTTTAGGTCAGAGGCAGAAATGATTACAACTTTATTAATGACTGAACAACAATTGATGTGATAATCACATGGGGGAAGGGAGGAGTATCCTTCCCAGCTGAAACAGAAACCACAACTGAACTCATTATAACCCTTTCTCGGGTAAACTTAGGCCTATATCCTGAAGTGAAAGTGGAGCCCCTTGCTCCAAAGCAGTTAAGATGACTTTCCATAAAATAACACTAGAGGGTGACACAACTGCGCGGACCCATGTCTGCTATGGATTTTACACTTAATTGTCTGCCACATTGACATGATAAGCAGGCTGCTTTTAAGCCATTAACTGCTACTTAAGGGATGTTTATATTTTAATTTTAAGAGCCAAACCTATTTGTGCTGAGACAAAATTGCTGATAAATAAAACACTGATAATTAGATTACCCCTGAAGATGAGTGTTTTAGCTTTTATTTTGTCATGACCTACATTTTTCTTGGGTATTCTACATTTTGGGGCAGGCTTGTCCCCTTTTGTGGTTATGGCATCTGGTCACCCTGCTGCTGCTGAACCAGCTCATAGGAAGGAGACTTTTCCCCTTACAGCAGGTAACACTGCAGCAGCTACTCAGGTCTACTCAAATCTGCACCACCAAAACTGGTGACAGAAATTCTGGAATTGATGTGGCTGCCCAGGCACAGGGCTAGGATCTGGGACAAATGGTGGGTCTACCTCCTCTCTGCCTGCCACAGTCACAGACTGCCCTGGAATGCTTACTCCCTTGCCCCTCTTTGGGGGCCCATCTCAGCATGGGTTGGCCAACACAAGAAACTATGTTAGATGACAAAAGTGGAAATATGCAGAATCAAACTATTCTTGTTTCAAAAACATGTAATAAAACAAGGAATAATCTACTTTTAAAAACAGTACCTTAACCTGAAATGTGAAATGAAAATCTATGTAGTTCTGTATGAAACTTAAAATAAACGTTTGTGAAATTTTTTTTCTCTTGAAGAGATGTACTTCTTGGTTGGCTGTTTAATTATCTAGACAGATTCTGTCCCATAAAATGTAGGTAAAAATCCTAAATTCTCAGGTCTCACAGAGAAATTTTTGGCAAGTTACTGTCCCAGTTATGTCTACTGTTGAAATGCAAAATGAACAGATCAGTCAACAAAGCAAAGTGTGCCACAATAATCAGAAACCTTGTTGCTGCTGTGTGACAGCAGTAAATTAATGGTTTGTCCAATGACTTCTTTCTGCTTCTCCCCCCTATATAGAACAATCAAGGGGTGAAAGTCAAATACTAAAATACAGCAGAATGCTTAAAAAATTGATTTGGTATCTCAATGTTCAAAATAGGTAATTGAAACAAAACAAAATGCCACCAACCTACAGATGTTCCAATACAGTTTACATTTTATATAAAAGCTATCATTAATTCATTATGCATTCTCCACCTGTTTTGGGGTACAGTTCTTTATGAGCTACTTCTTATGTTTCAGGTTTCCCTCTTCACATCATCAAAAAAGATACAATACAAATATAAAATTAACTTCTCACAGTTTTCAGTCAGTGAGCCCCTTCAAATACAGTATATTACTGTACTAGCAGAATCACTGTGGGAGTAAAGTTTCAAGAATATTTGTGGGCTCCACGCACAGCAGGGTACCTATGGCACTAGGTAGGACCGAAGTGCACCAGGGTATCAGGCACCTGGAGTAGGTGTCAGGTATCAGGTATCAGGACCGAAGTGCATCAGGGTATCAGAGGGTATCAGGCATCTGTGCCCGGCTCGGAGCACAAAATCGGCATAAGTCAGCAATTCCTCAATGTAAAGAACAGAGACAAAAACGCATTGTGCCCTTTTTCATCCCATTAACTATTTCAACTTCTTAAAATTGGTTCCAAATTTCCAGCTTCTAGGTCTGGCTCATCGATTTTATATATACTGCTACAGCAGCAGCAGCAAGAAGAAAGAAGATGTGGCATTTGTTGAAGATGGTTGGTAAACAATAGGGCCAACAGAGGATTTCAAGGCAACAGTGCCCTGTAGTAAGTTTAAAATAATCAAACTGGGTCTATTTACTTTTGTACTCTTTATGCGTACTTTTATACATCACCTCAGCTTTTAATTTAAAGAGCCAGCCTCATTTTCACTGAGATAAAGTCTATGGTTAAAAAAATGTTTATTCTTAGGTTATACCTGTACAATTCAAAATGACCTATAATGTCCTTCCTTATGTATTTTGTAATGACTAAAGCAGTGGTCTTCCAAAAGGGGGGTCAGGACCCCCTTGGGGGTCACAAATGGTAAGGGTCCATGCTCTTGGTCCCCCCATGATCTCAGGGATCCCCCAAGGCTGCAATGTGTGTGACCTTGGGGGAGCCTCTGAAGTGGTGCTGTTCCAGGCAGCCTAAAAAGTCCATCTCCCTTGCTGGGGAAGGTGCTCTTGCAAGGCTCTGGCAGTGAGTGTCACAAAGGAGCTCCAGCAGAGGGGCAAGAAGGCTGGCTGGGAGGTCTTGGCACCGCTGCTTCAGCTGCACTCCCATCTCACCCCATGCAGTAGGACATAGGTGGCACCAGGACCCCAGCCAGCATCCACGCTGCTCTACCAGGGCTCCTTTGTGGCATTCACCACTGGAACCTCAGAAACCTTGCAGGTGAGGAGGGTTGTGTTGACCTTGTTCATCCCCCCCACTTCCCCCACATCGAGAGACTTCAAGCAGAAGGTGAGTTAGGGGAAGGAGCCCCCACTCTGTTTTGTGTGTATGTGAGTGCATGTGGGGGTTGGGGAATGGGGATGGGAGAGAGTCTGGAGACTTGGAGCAGTGGGTGGGGGGGTGGGTAAGAGAGTGCCTGGAGGGATGGGGATAGTGGGAGTAGGAGAGAGCCTGGGGCTTGAGAAGCAGGGTGACCATATATCCCTATTTTTTAAAATTTAGCATTGTCTCCCAGGATTGGGGTAGCAAGTTTGACAGGAAGGTCCAGAACAGATTCCAAAGGTTAAAAAAGGGTCCCAGACCAAAATAGCCAAAGAACATGATCTAGAGACATCACCCCTCCCAAATATCAGTGTATTAACTCACTTTCCATTTAAATTAGGACCACACCATCACTACTGGCATTTAGGACAAGAGAGAACAATTGATGTTCCTTTGACTTATAGTTGGTTTGGGACCATGTTATCATTTACTTCTAACTGATATGCATTTGTTTTTGTATTTTGTATTTTAAAAAAAATTTACTTTGTTGAATGTTGCTTTGACAATGTTGGAGGCCCCTTCGTCCTGCACATCTTTAAAATGGACTTAAAAGTACAGTATGTTAAAAATACTTGTATATGCATGCCTTTATTGACAGGAGTTTTTATATGCCAAAAAAGTGATCTTCAGTTTTTCCATTAAAAACAATGTCTGGTAAGACATTGGGAGGCCCGACAAAGTCCCAAAGAACCATCTAATACCTTAGAAAAAATGAAAACATCAGTTTACCGTATCTGTGAAACTGATGCTTTTTCCATTCAGGGGATGGATGTTCTTGCCTTTAGTGACCTCAGAGTATCTCTAGAGGTGAGGGGAGTGGTTTGGGGGAGGGGGCTCAACCCAATCCATGGATATAGGATCTGTGGATATGTTTCCCCATCAATACCTGAAGTTTCAGAACATAGTCATTACATTTTCAAAATTTGACTGAAAACAATTTTAGGCTGTCATTCTCAATGGCCAGTCAACATTTGACTGCTGCTGCCCTCTCCTTCTCCTGATCCTAGTCCTAGTTTATGTTCCACAGATAAGTCGTTAGCTTATAGCAGAGGAGATACAAAGTTCTCTTCTGCATCAGGAAACAGTGGCTGTGTAAAAAGAAACACCCAAAAAGGATGATATAACTGGAGATTATGCAATATACATTTTTTTGAACAACTGCAAAGTAACAGACATTCAACAGCAATGGATCCTCTTTCTCTTCCTCATGCCATTTTTCTTCACTAACTTTGCTCCAGGGTAAAAAAAATTTCCTTTTAGCTTTGGTGCTCGCTAAAGCAAACAAAAGCAGGCAAACAAATCTGACAATCAAGACTGCAGCATATATACAAAACATCCATTAATCAGGTGACAAGCTTTGAATAACTGTTCCAGCAGCAAACATCAAAGCACTTTGCTCTACACTCATGTATTTCATGAAATTTCCCAGAGAGTTAGGTAAAGCATCAGCAGAATTGTTCTGTCCTATGGTAATGTTCATTTCTCTAGCTCCTGCTGGCATGTAAATAGTTTTTCTTCTCCTTAATAGAATTAAAGTTTTTCTATTTAGAACTAGTTTTAACAAATTAAAATTAAACAGTCACAGCTAGGAATTATTCAGCTTAATGTACATTGCATTGCAAGTATCCTGAACTGCTCTAGATCTCACCTTGCATCCTTTTCCTTTACTGCTCTTCCTAAACAGCATAAGCATGGGTGAGAGAAGAGAAACAAATGCTTGGAGGAGTCTGAAACTGTAGAGCATAAGGTCCCTTTGACAGAAGTATCGTGAGAATATTGTTGGGAATAGAGATGCCAAGTAGGGCTTTTTTGGCTAAACGAATGGTAACATTTCCATATTATTTGATACAGTATCATTCTGAAAATTAGTTTTATGGAGGCAAAGTCACATTAGGCATGAATAGGTACAGTAGCTGTCCCCCTACGAAACATACAACAAAAGCACCATTTTAAAAAGTACCTCTTCCCATTTAGCAGATCACATTCAGGATTACCTCTCTAATCACCTATTCTCAGCTCTGCAGTATGCAATGAAACTCCTTTTTATTGTGGTGGGTCTTTGGGATTAATTTTATTTCATTATTTTCCTGCTGACTTTAGCCCCGCTGAACTGGTATTTGCATTTGATTTAAAAAAAAAACACATTTTTGTAAGCCCCTTGGAACAAACACTGACAGCAGCAATACATGTTCTAGAATCCCAGCCTCTGTGCCTTACTATTAATATCAATGTATCATAATTCTAGAAAATATTCTAGAAAATATTATCAAAATTTCTATGTAAGGAATAAAAATGTATTGCAATTGTGGAATGAGTGCAGGGATGTTGAGAAAGGGAGAAATGAGTTTACTATTGCACAGGACTGAAGAAAACGCCCACTTACTTTAGTATGGCTTTAGAAAGTCGTAATTTCACTTCTTGCAAGACAATGCCAGAAACCTGGGCAAGTAAGCCAGAGAAATATGACAAATTTGGGGTCCTAAGTCAGAGAAATATGACAAACCAATTATATGATGTCAGAGAAATATAAGGCATCTGAAGGTTAATATGGGCACATTTTTTAGAAAAGCTTTGCAGTCATTGGTGTGAAAAACTATTTGCAAAGATAACAGCAATTTTTATTTGCTTGAATAGAAAGATTTTGCTGCAGTCTTGGCAACAAAAACATTGCTGCACTGAAACTGCCAGTTTCAGTTTTTTGTTCTCATGACCTAGCTTGTTTTTACTGTAGTTAATTCAGCTTGGACAAAAGTAAACAGTCAAAAAAGAGACACGCAGAGAAAAAGAAAATGGGGGAGGGGGAGTAAGAGGCCCAAGTGAAAAGAACTGTGCCTTTGAACTGGGTAACACTCTGGAATTTTATGTATCGCTTCTGTAAAATGACAATATGACATTTTAAAGTGTTCATACTCTCTTATTTAACACAGAAAATTTTAAAAATCATTTTCTAAGCTAGCAACACTCTGAAAATTTGCACAGTATTATTGGTATTACAAAACCACACAAATGACAACTGACATTCTTTATTTACAATCAGCTGACAACATAACATGTAATTTATTGTTTCAGTTCATCTGTGGATAAACTGTAGTCATGGAACAATTTTCTTTACTTTTTATGGGCTGTAAACTGTTTCTATGGTTCCACTGAGATAACTATGACAAGTCTAAGCAACGATTGTACAATACATTTGGTCCTAATTATACAGAGTGTTCTTGGAAGCCAAGACTTCAGAGGTTTGTAAATATTTCCTCTCTTACAGCACCTAGTATGCGCTTAACCTCTCTTGCACAATTAAGTTTCGTTATTTGGTACTTTCAAATCAGTCTGTAGCAGAATGAAAAGTTTCAATTTGTTGCTGAGATACACAACTGAAATATTAGTTGTAAGCAAAAGTGGATGGAATTCATCAGAAATGTTACATTTCAGCAAATGCAGCTCATATGTTAACTTTCCCTACTGGGAATAAATCTGAACAATATTAAAAAGCTCTTCTTTCTCTCATTACTTCCTAGCAGCATGGAATCACATACTGGATTCAGATAATCTCAGAAGTCTTTTTTGATTTATGATGCTTTTGCCCATCCTTCAAAAGTCAAAGTGCAAACAGCTGTCTCCTAACTCTGTAGGTTCAAAAGTTGGGGAGGCGAACAACTCAAGTGACAGACATGAAGCAACTGGTAGATTTTACAAATGTTTACATGAACAACTGATCTCGAACAACACTGCTGTAAATATGTGCCCTAATCTTTTTATAGTGCAAGCCTTTGGAGCTCCTCCTTTTCATCCACTTAATATCAAGGCTAACCTTTAACTCTCACAACCTTAAGTCAACACAACACAGAAAGGCTAGTAAGCTTTCTGAAATGCTGCCACCCAGTGAGCACTTGTGAGCACTAGTGGATCCATCAGCATTGTATAGGAGCTGAATGGCAAAACAGGAATAGAGTTACAGAATAGGAATAGAGACAAAAATAGGAATAGAGACAGAACTGTGAGCACAAGACAAAAAATGTCAAAAGTGAGGACAAAGGCATTGCTCTATTTAACTGTTCATTGTACTATCTTGAAGGAGCAGGTATTATTAAAAGGATTTTGGAAGAGATTATGCTGGTCTGTCCCAGTTTAGCTTTTGTAATCAGTGGTTCTCAAACTTTTTAGCACTGGAACTCACTTTTTAAAATAACACTATTGGAACCCACCTCGCTTTACAAGATTTTTTTTAAAGATCTAGAAAGAAATATTTATTTACAAGTCATAGATTATTTCATTTATTTGCAAAAAACCCCCAATAACCCCACAATCCATCGATTTCTTGTAATGTGGCACCCCAACTGAAAAATGTCAAAGACTGAGCGGCTTAGCTTCCCCTTACTCGTCACAGACAGACTTGGGGAGAAAAACACTATAGAGTCAAACATGTTGTCTGCTTCTATTTACACAATCTTGTAAACTGCAGGAGCATAGTTGTTAGTGGGAAAATTTGCCGCTGAGTTTTAAATATGGCTTGAGGCAATTAGCTGCTGATCTTTCCATCACCCATGTTTTCATTGGAGGTTCTGTTAGACCTACCAGAAATTTGGTTGTGACCCAAAGTGGTACCTATTTATACACTTGCCTTTGCATGCTTTTGAACTGCTAGGTTGGCAGGAGCTGGGATGAGTGACTGGAGTGTTGTGTGGCATTCAGGTTTTGAACTGCCAACCTGGCAACCTTGAGGTTGACAGGGACAACATCTTTAACCACTTAGCCTTCACATTCCCCTTTTCCATGATGAACCTAGTATTCGAAGGGTAGGATAACTTTAGCATGGAAAGACTCAAAATTTATTGTCAATCTTTTTTCATTAAAATAGGATTGCTGACCTGTAGTAGCAATGATTTTTAACTCTCCCTGAACTACTACTCCTATAAGTAGACATGATCAAGCAAATTTTTACAAAGATGTAGAAGTAAATTTTCCAGGAGTAATTCTGCTTACTAGGTAGACTTGCTGTGAAACAATCAAGTTATTCCTTCACAACAAGCATCATCTTGGGACATAAAAGGGCTTGATATCATTTCCTCCCCCAGATTAGTGTGGGGCATTGTGATAACCAATAAGGTCTTTGCACAGCATCTTTTCCTTTTGAAATAATTCAAAATCCCAGTGTGACCACAGAACACTGAGCAGTGATTAGAAGACTGTAACGCTGAAACCCGAACATAACTGTTGTTGTTGGCTTCAGAGTGTCTCCCTGTCATCTTGGCATGAGAAGTTTAAAAACACAAAAGGTACAAAACACAAACTGTCCAGAAAAACCAGCAACGCTATGGACTTTAACACATGTGATTTTCCCTCTGTTCACTTTTGTTCTACATATAGTTATATGTATGAAGATGCCAAAGTGGCTTCCAAATTCCCCACTCTTCTTTCTAAGAGTTTGAAAAACATCAATTCCTGTTTCTCTATAAGGCAAGAAATATATGCCAATAAATCAAGTGCAAATCATTTCCTTTCTTTATCTGCAAGGTCACTCAGTGTTTAGTGCTATGGCAGCAGCAGAGCTAATGATGGGACATTCTCCATGATGACCAGGCTGCAAGGTAAGCTGCAGCCAAAATTAACCTTTTCACTGCAGCTGAAGCAAAAGTAAACCACGACTCAAGGCTTCCATAGGAAGGGACCTTGTCCAACCCCCTGCCTATAATAGGTCATCTAGTCCAACCCCCTGCCTATAACCCTGTTGCAAGTTGTATGATCTCACACTTTCACTTGGCCAGGGGAGGAGTGGATGTTCCACCCCCACCTGGCTTTGTGCCTCAGGAAGCAATGCTTCTGGTGCAGCGTAGCCTCCAGCTGGCCTGGGGTTGTCAGCCGATGGCTGCGCTGACCATGGGTGCCCCAGGGATAGTGTGGTGCTAGGCACCAAGCCTTGCCGTTGCCGGGGCAGCCGCTAAAGACCCACTTTCCCATCCCTCCACAATCTGGAAAATGGGGCCCCATTTCTGTTGATGTCCGGCTGTTTCCAGACAGATGGTCACCCTGTGTTGTTATTGACTTATATTAGAGTATTTGCAGTATATCTTTGACAACAGTATACAATGTAACAGACTCAAGCAGTTGACAACTGAAGACCAAATTGAAAAAAAATCCATTTTTAAAGAGATGCATGTACAGGTCCAACCTTGTTATACAGATTTTTTAATACAGATTTTACTCAACATGAATGGCCACTGCAAATCACAGTTTATAAAATTGCTTTTCTACTATTGTAGAGAGGGATTGCAAGCAATCATTCCATTTTTTCAGTACCAGAATAAAACTCCTGCAGATATTGAGGCACTACCTTATTCAAATAGGTGCAATAGAGGAGCAAGAAACCTAGAAGTGGGTCTTTAAACCTATTTTTCCATTGTTTTCTTTATACATGGATTTTTTTAATCCCCAGGACGTTCTAGAAAGGAAGCCTAGTGGACACATGTAATATTAATTTCCAAGGAGTTTCCAATTAAAGTAAGTAATGTTTCAGATCTTTGGAGGCACCTTACTATTCAGATTTCTGGAGAGATACAGTATTACAAGCACGGCATAATCAAATATCAGTATATCCTCAAAATTGCTTTAAGGGCGCAATAACAAACATTTCAATAATGAGAGCATTTCCCTTGAACAAGCCATTTAAAAATCTAGAATTCGTTTATGTTCTTCTTAATTTCCTTGGACTGACCATGACTCTGAATGAAATCTAAAGAATTTTCCACTGCAAGATTATTCATGGTGTAGTTTTAATGATTAAATTTAGTGAGGACTAACACTGATATTCCTGTTATAATTTTAAAATGCAGGGCAGCAGTTAGTGGTTAAAGGCACTGTATTTGTCAACCTGAAGGTTGGCAGTTCAAGACCCGAGTACTGCAAGACAGAATAAGCTCTTGTCCACTTTCTGCTAACCTAGTAATTTAAAATCATGTAAATTCAAGTAGATAAATAGGTATCACTTCGGTGGGAGGTTAACAGTATTCCGTGTGCCTTTGTTGTTTAGTCATGCTGGCTACATGACCGTGGAGATGTTCTCAGACAATGCTGGCTCTCTGGCCTTGTAATGGGGATGAGTGCTGCCGACTAGCAGGGCAAACTACAGGGGACACATTTACTTTTTTAATTTTAAAAATGCACAATTTTAAGGAAAGTTTATTTAAAATCTATGTTCTGAAAAACATAGGCAGATAAGAACTTAATTTAAAAAGCTTTCATGAAGTGATGGCTAATGTTAGAATAATCTATATATATAAAAGAGAAAAATCACTGACTCACTCACTGACAAATGCACAGCCAAAACTGGTGGGCCTAGAAGCGTGGAATTTGGAGAGGGTGTTCATTCCATGATGGAGGGAGTCACTAAGAACTGGTTTTCAGAAATTCCAATCCAAAGAGGGTGAAATCCTCCCTGTACTTTACATTGAAGAACTGAGGACTCATCAACATTCCGCCCCAATCCCTGGACCTAGAAGCATGAAATTTGGGGAGGGTGTTCCTTTTGTGATACCAACAACCACCAAGAACTGATGTGGAGAAATTTAACCCTTAAGGGGCTGCAAAGTGGTGCAATGTATTTTTGTCCTATACTTAACATGGAAGACTGACCAACATCCAGCCAATTTGGTTCTCGATGCCTGGTGCAATGGGGGGATGTAGTTCGGAGGGAGGGGTTGCACTGGGGAGGATGCTACGCATGGGGGATGTTGTGTACGGGGGATTAATGCACGGGGGGACGCTGCACATGTGGGACTGATGGACATGTGGGAATGATGTGCATAGGGTGGACGTGCATGGGGGGTTGATTTGCATGGGCGATTAATGCACAGTGGGGGGATGGCGTACGGAGAATTTTACTACCACAACGCAGGTACGCTTTTGCTAGTCTATATATATAAATGAACTCACTCACTGGATCATCAACGCCCAGTCAAAACTGCTGGACCTAGAAGTGTGAAATTTAGGGAGGGTATTCCTTCCGCGATCGAGGACCCACTAAGAACCAGTTTTCAGAAATTCCAACAGAAGGGGGTTAAAGGAGTGCAATACCTATTTTCTCTCTATATTTTACATTGAAGAATTCATAACTGATGGATGCCCTGCCTCAATCCCTGGACCTAGAAGAATAAAATTTTGGGAGTGAATTCCTTCCGTGATGGGAGCACCCACCAAGAACCAGTTTCTAGAAATTTAACCCCTAAGGGTTATATACTTAACACTGAAGACTGATCAATGCCCAGCCACAATCTTGCACCTACCCAGTAGGGGTGCCCACGGGGGGGGGGAGCTGCGTGATCGGGGATGACATTTCGCTGGTATAATATAGTTCAATTGACGTTTATTAGGCACAATTACTCTGCAACAATTTAAATCCACAATTATCAAATACAACGATAGTGCAATCCTAACCTGTGCTGGTACAGCCAGAGATAGCTGGAGGTTACCTCAGGGTAAGATGAAATATTTCTCTTTACTCCAAAGGCCCTAACGGTTTGTTTAAGGCTACTCAGCTGGCACAAATCCAGGAAGCCTTCTGCATTCTGTGCCAGCTAGGGGGGTTAGGATATGGTGGAGTTGTAGCCCAATCTAGTCCATGTACCATCATCCCCTACCCCAAAATGTCCCCTTCCCACCTTCACATTCCACCATTCTACCATCCTCTCCCTAGTCCTGCAAATTTACTATGTCAGTTGGTGCAGGCAACAAATCCATGCCTGCAGGTTGGGAAATGCCTATGTGATGATCCCAAGTTAAGTGCTGGAATCATGCACCTTAGGGTTGGATTTACAAGTTGCTTCTTATATATTAGTACTTTGCTTCTGAATGTGATGAGGGAAAAGCATAGTCTGTGTTAATGGAAAAAAAACTATCTCAAAAGGATGCTATGCATTTCCCGGTTTATAAGACGCACTTTTTTTTCTTCCCAAAGGAGGGGAAATATCTGTGCGTCTGATAGAGTGATAGGGCCAATCCTAGAGCCCCTTACCCCATCATGTCATATGTCGTTGGATTCCTATTGAAGAGCAGAATCCAATGCAACCATCACTTTTGAGATATCTCCTTTCTATCAAAAGTTATGGCCAAAAAAGTAAAAATCAAAAATATAAAAACAAAAAAAAATACATTTTTGGCAATTTTTTAAGCTGTTAGGAATTTTACCCTGGGGGAGTAGGAATTTTGGATTTGGCATCTGGTCACCCTGGCACAGTTGCAATCCTAACCAGCCTTCCCTAGCTTGGAGACTTGCTCCAAAGTAGACATGCACAAGACCTGGTCCCTGCTGCTCCATGCCTGTGCCTCCCTCACTCTTCCCTATCTATCTAGATCCCCTCACCTCTCCCTACCTACCCCCCCAAAGAACCCCCCGACTTACCTGCCTTCCTAGACTATTTGCAATGAGATTTGTGCAAAATGTTGTTTGATCATTTGCAATGAGATTTGTGCAAAAGTTGCAAATCACTGAAACTAGAGATGATGAGTTTTTGGGATTACCAGAAAATTAAAAGAGTGCTTGAAGCTTAAAGTCTTTCCTCATTTGTTAATGACAGTGATAATGGTTCTTAATACCACTGTTGACTTTACATGGTTGAAAAATTATTCTGCTATATTTTATTAAATATATTAGTACACAATTTAGTTCAGAATATTTTTTTTTCTTGTTTTGCTCCTCTAAACTTTGGTGTGTCACATGGTCCAGTGCGTGTAATAAGCCGGGAAATACGGTACATAGTTCATCATGGCAAACAAAACCTGCACCTATATGATCAGTTTTAATTACACATCAAGGTAATATAATGTTCAGGATCAGGACTAATATTTAATTATTTACCTGCTGAAGTCAACAGATGGGAAGTCAAATCCCCACAGGCTGAAAGTGGTATGGCACATGACTGGAAAGGTGTGGGAAGTTATTAAAAAAAATACTAAAGTGAAAATCCACCCTGTTTTTCTTGCATTTCAGTTTATCTATCCAATGAGTTTTGCCACTGCATGCCTATGATCAAAAGAAAAATCCTTCATTTTGCAGAATCGGAACTAAAACCTGTGAAGACACTGAAACTATACAGAACACTTGTGCAACACTACACTCCTTCCTGCTCACATCTGTTTGCAAAGCTGCCATGGAAACTAGTGGCAAACATATGAGTTTTCTTGTTATGTCAGATTTTGAACAGAAATTCTTTTGTGAGACTCCATGAGGATGAACAACCAGTGCCAGTCACCTAATGAAATTCTAATTGCTTCCACCATGTTCAACACAGGGGAGGACTGACACTTTCACATCCATGTGGTGCACCTCATCCATCATGGGTTTTAAACATCAATTACCGGAATAAAGTCAAGTAAATCATGACAAAGCAAGCTGCAATTCTGAGAACCTGGAAGCAAGATACATTGAGCACAATGGGACTTGCTTCCATCATGCATAGCATTGTGCTGGAAATAATTTGGACAAAGTGGACTGAACTTTGAGATAGAAGTTTTGTCATAGAACGTGTTCTCATAATGCATTTTTTTGTCTGAGAAAGGAGAATTTGTCTGAGAATTACCCTGTATGTAACTCAAATACATGTAAGAGCAAATTTAACACATGGACTTGGCAGTTAGAGTCCAAACCAGTGATTTTTAACCTTTTTCATCTGACGGCACGTTGACAAGGCACCAAAATTTTCAAGGAACACCATCAGATTTTTTACCATCGACAAGGCACACATGATGCTATACTAGGGGGCCAAAATTTCCGTACTACCCTACTAATAAACGACTCTCCCCAAATTCCCATGGACACCTGTGGACCATCCATGGAACACTGATTGAAAATCACTATAAACAACAATAACTGTATTCCAGAGATACAATTAGAAAAAGTGCTCCTTTCTATCATATGAACTGTTGTTAACCTTATCTGACTATATAAGTTTGCACATGATTGGGGTACAGACCTGATCTCATTAACTGAAAATATTGTTAAATTGGGATTTCTCTGACAGTTATTCCCATAGCAAAAATTTAGATCTGGTTCATATATACATGAATACATTAATTGATTTTGCCATCCTCTACACTTAATGACTGGAAACTGAAGATAGTATCTGGCTCATCTGAAAGTAATGCATTTTTGTCAATTTCAAAGAGCCTATCCATATGGCTTGATGATTTATATGAACCATATGATTTATATGAATCATATAAATATTTATATTATATGAACTGTATTTTTTATTTCTCTGACAGCATTACCTTTTGTACAGTTTACATGCACTTTAGTTAAAAAATTACTTTCTACAATCTGTCAAAGAATTGTGTTTGATAGAAGAAAGAATATTAGTCTATAAAAATCGTAGTTTGAATTAAGATGAAGTGGTTTGGGGATGTTTTCAAGATACTTCACTTTTTAGTATTTATATTGTGGTAGTTTACGATATCATTTGGTGAATTAATGAAAACTGAACTTGTTAAAAATAAGTTTATATACAGTATGACATGAAGGGCATACTGTAGATTTTCAGATTACTGGAATACAACTGTTGTATTAAGTTTTGTAGTAAGCTTATGCACTTAAAATGTATAGACGCTGCACATATAAAGGGAATCCTATAACTTGAGAACTATACAAATTATTCATGAAAATCCAGGGATATATAATGGAAAGGGCTGAGAAAAGTATTTAAGATTCCTAGGATTTTAAATTCTACCACCTTAAATGACAGAAGATCAAATAAAATACAACTTAAGTATCCAGGTTTTCCTAGGTATATGAGATTTAGGACACAACCCAGTGCTTGCAACTATTCCAGTTCTTCCTGACAGTATTCACTGCTGTCAACAGCCATGAAACACAAAAACACTTCCTTTGCAATTTTATGCGTATTTACTCATAAGT
Organism: Cryptoblepharus egeriae; assembly: GCA_030015325.1. NCBI lineage: Eukaryota > Metazoa > Chordata > Lepidosauria > Squamata > Scincidae > Cryptoblepharus > Cryptoblepharus egeriae. The sequence continues at coordinate 53,628,563 of JAREYC010000006.1, forward strand.
AATTCTATGAAATCTACTCCCTGATAAATGTGGGAGGATGGTACATTTCTAGCTTTTTTAAAAAAAATACTCAAAGAGTTGAAAATTTTTAGTTGTGATACATTTGAACCTGGTACTGCATATTCACACATTACAATCATATTTCAAAAAAACATCTACAGTGCCAAGTTTTCAAGTGATATCATTTTCAAATTTCCAACTATGTAGTTACTTTAAAACTAGTACATTTATTTTTATCTTTTACTACAGGAAAACTATGCAGGAAGCTGTGCAGGTTGAAAGCATAGCTATGCTTTTGGCTAACAAGAGAGAAAACAGCCAGGCCCTAAATGCAAGTTAGTTGCCAATTACTGAACCCATTCTACAAACCAACCAAGGCTTTCATTTTAGACAGTACCCTGATCAAAATAAATATTAGCTTAGTTATGATACTTGTTATTCCAATGTTTCAATAGCCTATTATTCAGTCACTTTGCCTCAACAAGATAAAACCCTGAAAACAGCGTTTCCTGACAGGAAGCGAATTCCCACTGTGTCATAGGATTTCAGCCAAAATTTTGGCTCAGAAGGAATGGTATCCCAGCTCCAGATCATAGCAAAATGTTATTTGATATGAAGTTGCAGCCAGTTCACACAACTTCTCTCTCCCCACGAGATGAATTTTTTAAAAACCACTTTAAAATGAGATTCAATCTCACCATGGTACTGTTTGATGTATGTGTATGCAACAGAAGATTATGATTATGAAGATTATGATTGACATGTTCACAAGATCATTCTCTACGTAAAATTATATTAAAAGCCCGCAGCTGGTGCTTGTGGAGGTAAAGTATAATGACATATCAGTTTAAAAAATGCCACAAAATGGGTAGACCTGTTTTAATTAGTTAGAATTATGCAGAGCAGATTTGGAAATGGCAGGTGGAAAAGGCGGTGACTACTTGACTGTTTCCTGACCACCTCTTGATTCCCCTCAGCCTGGCAGCTGGAAAGGGCAGGCAGAAAAGGAATTGTCACTTGCTTGACAATGCCAAAGGTGAGGATATTAAGTTCAGATATTGAGATTCAGCTGCTGCTGAAACCGCAACCTTCTTGGACCCAATCCAACCAACCATCATCTATATACATAAAAGAGAAAAGTCACTCACTGACTGACTGACTCATCACTGCCCTGCCAAAACCACTGGGCCTAGAAGCGTGAAATTTGGGGTGGGTGTTCCTTCCGTGACGGAGGGGTGCACTAAGAACCTGTTTACGGAAATTCCAACTGGAAGGGGGTGAAAAGGGGTGCAACGTGTTTTCCTCCCTATACTTTGCATTGAGAATTGCTGACTCATCAACTTTCCGCCCCAACTGCTGGGCTTGGAAGCATGGAATTCTGGGAGGGATCCTTCTGTCACCTGAACACCCACCAAGAACCATGTGGAGAAATTTAACCCTTCAGGGGCTGAAAAGGGGGCAACGTGTTTTTGTCCTATACTTAACATGGGAGACTGAATAACATTCAGCCCATTTGGTGCTCAGTGCCAGGTGCACTGGGGGGAAGTTGTTTGGAGGAAGAGGTTGCACTGAGGAGATGATGCACATGGGGGGACTGATGCATACGGGGGAAGTTGTGCATGGCGGGAAGTTGCGCATGGCGGGAAGTTGCGCATGGCGGGAAGTTGCGCAAGGGGTAAGTTGCGCATGAAGGGAAGTTGCGCATGAAGGGAAGTTGCGCATGAAGGGAAGTTGCGCATGAAGGGAAGTTGCGCATGGGAGGAAGTTGCGCATGGGAGGAAGTTGCGCATGGGGGATGTCGTATGGGGAAATGTTACTCCCGCAACGCGGGTATGCTTTTTGCTAGTAAGAACATAAGAGCCTCCAGTGGTCGAAAGCCCATCTAGTCCAGCTTCCTGGATCACACAGTGGCCCTCCCCAGGTGCCCTCCTCTGTATCTGGCATTTTGAGGTTGCCCACATCTACACACATCCTTCATGGCTTGTAGCCTGTGATGGTCCTTTCCCATCCCTGATCCTCCATACTGTTCTGCCCTTCCCGAAACCTTACCTTCATTGTCATCTGATTCCTTTGGAGTTCAGCCTTTCGGCTGGCGCTCCAGCAACACACAACTATATGTGCTGCTGGAGAACCTCTTATGAGTGGAACAGACTGCTCTACAGTAATCAGCACCACAAGAGAGATGCACTAATCATGGCTAGAGAAGATAGGATTGGGCTATTGTATTTCCAGAACCTGCCCAATATTCTACTAGACAGATCAACTCTAGATCAAATACGCAAACAAGAATTCACTTTAATATGGAGTAGAGTAGACTTGCTTTTCTCTAGTTAGCACGTACATGAAGACAATTAGAAATCCACTAACAAGGCTGCTGTGAAAAGGTACTCTGTCTCAGCCAACTTTATCAGAAAATACTTTTTAAAGGTCTATGAGCCTACAGATATAGCACATGACTCCCATTAGTTTTAATGAGGCAGAGAAGTACAATGAATGGTAGAACAAACGCAGAAATTGCTCTGGCCATGAACTGCATGACATCTAGTGATGAATCAGCTGTGAAGGCAGAAGCCAGAGAAATCTTCTTTAGGGTACCCTTGACCTTTTTGGACAGATATTTGTCCTTTACTAACTCTTCTGACCAAATGAAGGCAGCCCTCACCATGCTAGAGCTAACTGAAGAGGCACGGAAGGCCCAAGAAGGTGACTCAAAGGTGTATTTGAGAAGGGACTTGGCCTTGCGATCAGAGCAGTCTGTAGGACCAGAGTTGCCCTCAAGCAGCAGAGCAGAGGAAGTGGAAAGGGCTGCCACAGGGGCATCCACCACTGGGATCTTTAAAGACTGCATGGCTTTCTTAGGGAGGCAATACAGTTTGTCAGGAATATGGGAGCTACGGTGCTGCTAGATGGGATTACTCTATTCCTTGTCCAGGATTCTGTGAAAAGCCTTGGGGAAGGAAAGAGTGGTCTACTTGGAAGGTCCCTGCAGGAGGACATTCTTGTCATAAACATGTTACCAGTCAGAGTCCAGGGATTATGAACACTAAATCAGCCTTTCTCACCTAGCTAGCAGTTCCATGCGGAAGAGTTGGTCCTTCCTACTGGATTTTTCCTCCCTACTGTCATCCCCAGATAATTCTCCGTCGCCCTGTTCAGAGTCCAAAGATTAGGTAGAGGAAAGTTGTGAGGAAGATGAGGATGAAGAAGACCACTTGCATTTATGGGACTTCTTGCGAGTGTTTGCTGCGCTTTTTTGGATGCCTTGTGTGGAATAGACCTATGGTGTTTCTGCTTAGGCAAGGATGCCCAACTAGAGACCTCAGAGGAAGAGTCAGACGAAAGAGGCCTCTTGGACTTCTTTTTAACTTTGCCCTTACAGGCCTTTTCCATTTTCTCCTTAACCAGGGCAGAAACCTTGGCCTCCAATGAGTTATCCAGGTGTGCTTTGGCCGTGGAGGCCCTGGGTTTGGGGTGAGGCTTTGAGGGGGAGGGGGTGGCTGTGGAGTACCCATAGTGCCCAGAGGCTTGACTTGGGACTGCACTGGCCGACCAGTCTTCCCCACAAATGGAATCTCGGAGGGGTAGGCCATGATGAAAGGCACCCCTTTCCCCCAGACAGACTGATGTACCACTGGGAAGGCAGACAATTTATTTAAATAAAATATGCCTCCAACAAGATGCCTTCCCCCATTACAACAAAACTGGGACCCTAGTTAGTGTGCCAATCCCAGATGCCAGTTGATGGAACAAGTTGAGGCCAGGGTCCAGGACTAGGCCCAGGATGGCGGCTCCACACCACAAGGTCTGGTGGCACCTCTGACCACTGCACTCTGTAGAATGGGGGCTGCAATGGGACTGCAGTGGCCCCTCCCACTCTGGGAAGCTGTCCACTCTGGTTGATGCCTCTGGGGAAATCCCCGATCGTCTGGGGACGAAGCAGCAGGAGAGCCCAGAGGCCGTGAAGAGCCGGCGCTTCCCCGCATGCGCAGTGACTATACAGGGGGTCTTCAGGACCCGCAGCTGCACTGGAGACGTGGCGGGAGTGGGAAGTGAGGTGACTAGGCCAAGAGCTGGGCTGCACATCCTCCTTATGCCCGCTGGCACTCTGAGCTGCTGCCTGCTGCGGGTGACCGGGGGGGACTCCTGAGGGAGAGGGCTGGTCCACCACGCCCTGAGGTGGGGTTGGAAAGGCCCAATGGCAGCTAGAGGGTGCTCTCTCCACTGCTCCCTGGCTGCCTGGAGAAGAGAGGATATGAAGAGAGAGGAGACTAACTGGACTCTGAGGAGCCCAGCAAAAGTGACTAGTTCCCTGAGGGAGAATGATCTGGACTGGGAAGACAGGGTTGCCACCCCCAGGGAGAAGTCTTCGTCTAAGTCCGACCCATCCTCCAGAAGTCGGAGGGGCTAACCCAGCCTGTGAATGCTTCTCTTTTCCTTGCCTCCGGAGAATGTAATAATCACTTCCTAATTGTTTTGCATTGTGAGCTCCTAGCTGTCAGGGTGACTGTAAAGTGGCAGAGCACGCTGCCAGTGCTGAACCCTACAGATGTGGTTTATGGTTTATTGTTACATCCAGAGGGGGAATGGCACAGATAGTAGATAACACATGCTGAAAGCCTTCAATCTACACACCAGTCTTTGGCACATCATCATTGGCATCCATCAGTCTTGAAAGACTATGGTATTGTGCTCGACGCTGCATGTGAAGCACGAAGGCCTGGGTAGATTAATATGGAGGATAGGCTGTTTCCCAAGCAGCAAATCCCCCCTCTCCACACCACCGAAATAGTCCAATAGAACGGCAGAGCTGATACGATTTGTTCCAGCTGCAACGCAGAGCTGGGCTAAGGACAGGAGCTCACCCGGTCTGGTGGGGACCCGGGTCTCGAACCCTGGCCTACTGGTTAATAGGGACAGTGTCTTAACCACTTACACCACCCACAGCCCTAATCTTTGGCACATATACAAATTATATCACACTCACATGAACAAGTATGAATCATTTTTTACGAACATCCTATCCTTGACGCTGTATGAATTCCTGCTTTTACAAGCAATTTTTTTTTTGCAGGATGACAGGTTAAAGTTCATCTTTCATTCTGTTTCCTCAGCATCATTCAGCATTGTGTTGTATCAATTTATGTCATTTTCAGCATTCAATAAAGCAAAAAGAATTAAAAAGCTAAAAAGTCAATTTGAAGGGAAGCATACTAGAGTTCTGTATTATCAGTTATTGCTCATTTTATGTGCTTCATGTCAGAAAGGGAATGAATGAAAATTCAGACCTCAACATTAAAAATTAACTGTCGGCATAAATAGAATATGGTTTGGAAAAGATGAAACTGTTCAAATTAAAAGTTTAGTTAAAATGTTACGAATATTTTTGTTCAATTACTTGTTGCTACTATAAGGCTGTCACCAAGCTCTGACAAGAAACTTACCACCTTTTCATCCCCAGGCAAGCATTCACCCAAAAGAATTACAACCTTTGTAATTTCACATGGGTGGAATTCACAGTTCCTTAATGAAGCACAATAATCAAGCAAAAGCAACAAGGCAGATGAGATAATCTTGGAATTAACTCTGCATTTTGATCATGAACATTAACAATTCAACTATTTCTCAAATCCAGGATTATCCTATTCAGTTAAAAAAGTAGGCTGCTATAGTCTTAGTCAAAAGTCAAGCTTGTAAAATTAACAGTTCATCTTACGCTGGAACACGTAGACTGGCATATCTCTGCTGTATCCAGTGCAAGATTGGAGCTGCTGAGGTTTACTGCAGACCAAGGGGAAACTTTCCCTTACCCCAAATAGCACTGCAGAAGTAGACATCTACTGGGAGTTGCATCATTGATTTGCCCTAGACTGCCTCAAACTGCCAGGGAATGGGACTTGGATCCAGCATAACTGCTGCCCCCTGGTACCATCTGCCCCTACCTGCCTTGAAACACCTCCTCCCCCCATCTCTGCGCTGGCTGCGGTCAGCCAGCACAACTTTCTGGGAGACCAGTGCACTGGGGAGACCAGTGCACATCTATGCATGGGCCAACCTCCTTTGGATGTGATGCGGAATGCCTTACGGCACTTTCGCAAAACTTGTGGGCTGGCACAAGGAACTTGCAGCAGCCAGGGGGTGAGGGAGTTTGGATTGTGTTTTATGCTAGCAGTGTTCAAGAACTATCACCAGTTTCAGTGCAAGCTTTATTATGAGCTTATACTTGCTTATAAATCAAAAGCATATCCTTCCAGATATAGAGCAATTTGTATTTTTATTTTAGAGCAGGAGCAAACATAAACCAAACTTCTTGGCAGGAGGGCCACATCATCTCTCTAACACTGTGTTCGGGGCCAGAAAACTAATTTACATTTCAAATTTTTAATAAATTTACATATAGGAATGAATTGGAGTGCATTACAATGCTAGCCCAAGGTTCAGACAGAGGAGTCTTGCTGGGGGCCACATTTAGGCTCACTGGGAGCCACATCTGACCCCCGGGCTGGAGTTTGGAGACCCCTGTTTTAGAAAACATGCCTCCTACCCTCCAATACTATAAACCAGGTTCTTTCCAAGTATCTGAATAAATGCTGGATTCTATATACGTTATCCAAACACTTATTCACACACACACACACACACACACATTTCCTATAAATTATATTTCACATAATATTAACATTGCTTATTCATGTTTCTCACTAATTACACCTGGTTCACAGTCCTCCTGATTTAACAAACATTTGTTGTGTTCATAATATTCAGAAAAAAGAAAATGCAATGTAATTTAAGGGAAACTGATATGCTAACTGCTACCAAATGCAGAAAAAAAATCAGTTTTAAACCAGGAAGCAGTTATTGGATTCTATAGTCATCACTATATATTCAATGTCTAATGTTGGTTTCATATGTGCTATACATGAAATGCACTCATGGCTATCCAACACTAATAGTACATTGTAGCACTCTGCATCATATTGAAAACTGCTATCATTTATTAGTTTTCAATAAACGCAGTATACTTTTAACAATGGTTGCACAGTTAAAAGAAAAATTTGTTTTTAACTGATTAAATCATTGGCTAAATGTACCACAATAGCAATGTAAAGTCTGATATAAATTGGAACTTCTTGAAAACATAACCATGTAGATGGGGGGATACCACTTTTCAAGAAAGGACAACCTGCACTAAAAGAACGTTTCTTGAAAAAGAGGTAAAATAACAATTCACAGAAATTCAGACTTACAATTCATATTGCAAAACAGAAGATGAAGGCAAAGTTTCAAGCAGAAGAGGGCTGAAATATGCTTCAAAACAATCTTTTGAGTGTATGCCTACCCAATTGGTCTGTCAAATCTACTGCAGCTACAGCACAAAGCATCTTTATGGATAGAATAAAAGGCCCTTTAAATGGTCCCTTTATTTTTTATTGAATGAGCCCACTCTTACACAAAGTTCATGCCACGATGTCTCGGACAGAATTGCCAGATCACAAGTTCCCAGTCAATTCTTACAGAGTGTTCAAGTATTTACTTGATATACCGTTATTAAATAAATATTTTATTGATAGTTTATCAGAAGGGAGATTTAACTTTTCAAGGTGATCGAATCCATGATATTTCAAATTAAATCTCACTTGAAACTTTCTTACCCTGGAATTCTCAGATCATGCAATTTTGCCACACTTCCACACCTTCCTATGTCTCAAGCCACACAGCTATTATCTAAATTTTGAGCACTAGAAACTCTGCTTGTACAACTGGATCGTACTGCTATTTATCTTGGAAAGATGAGAACGAGCGATGATTAAATAGCCTTTGTCTAAATGGGTCTTTTTCTTCATTTCATTTTCGAATCTGAATGCCAGATTTTTTACATGACAGTCTCCAGTGCAAATATATTTTTCTGCATTTTTGAAATCCAAAGCAGAAAAACATTGTTTCTTTTTTCCTTCAGCAGATATATATTACAGCAACAAACCAACCATTTTCTAAAAAGCTAAAAAAGAGGAAGCTGACACTGATCACATATGGCAATACTGATGAAATCTTGCCCTAAACTTGACCTTTATTTTTTTCCATCAAGCTTCTCATAATACATGTGCTAAAGATCAAGGGTGGAACTCTTTTTGTGGACAAAATTACTCCACAAAATTGTTGAAATCATGTTTTTGTATATTTCAACTTGGCCAAGTCTACATATACTGCTATCTGAGGATTTGGTAAAACACCCTAAAGTTTGTACTATCAAATTTCAATACACAGAACAGTCTATAAAAATTAAGACTGATATGGGGTTTAAAGAACATATGCGCAGGAAGCATTGGATTTGGATCGTGTAAAATCTATACTAGTCTCTAGTTTATCCAGATTCAACCATATTTTTATTTTTTCCAGGATGAGGTTGAATGTGCCCCCAATTCTGCAACTTAAAACAATTATAAATGATAGAAACATGTAGGTTTTCTTGAAAGCAGGACATTTCCATTGTTTGGCTAAGTCCAATTTTTTTACTCTTGCAGAGGAGTACCAGTTTTTGCAAGTACCACCATCTCCAGAGATGGCAACTTCTTGCATGTCTAAGAAATTCTTTTTATTTTGCAGGAAGAGAGAAAATTCTCCAGTTATTTCTGCCTCTTGGGTCTCTCCTCAATAATTTATTCTCTTCTACTAACCTGTGCTTCTTTTGATTTGAAATACCTGGACTGTGGCAGAGCTGCACATCACTGATGATCCATCCACCCATTACCATATCCAGTGAGCTTGGCAACCCAATCATAACACAGGGACTGCCTGTGCAACAATAAAGCAGCATCGAAACCGCCACCACTGTATCCTGTGTGGGAAAGGAGATAGTCAGATCTCCTTTGAGGTAACATTTGTTTCTATATCCTGGCCTGCCCAATGGGATACTCTGACCTGGACCAGCTTAACTGCTGACACAGATCTAAGTAGTCCCATGTTGGGCTTTCAGGCCCAGGGTCGAAGAAAGGATCTGGCAACAGCCTCTGCCTCTGTTCCCACCCTCTCTCCCCAATTTCCCCTCATCCTGTCCTTCCCCACTCAAAACCCCCCTGCACCACTTGACAGCAGAGCCACTACTCAAATCTCCTGGGTCCTTTTTGATTGCCACAGAGGCCTAAAACATGTCCACTCTGGTCTCCACCCTTCTTGTCTCCACACTGGTTTCCATCTTTCAAAGAGCTTTATAGCACTTTTCATGACAGCTGTCTACCTGGCAGCATAGTATGTCTAAGACTGGCACTGCTGAAGAGCAAGCTCAGGTCATAAGCCTAGTAAAGCAGCACTTCATGGAGCAATGTGTATCACACACATGTAGAACAGCCTAGAAGGCCAAGCACCACCTGCCATATTATGTCCATTGCTGGTATTTTTTTGTCCTATCAGCACTAAGCTTAATCAATCATTTACAAAACCAGTATTTTTTGTTCCACTCCTTTCAGAAGATACCAAATATCAGCCAATATTTTTACTTTTGGTTCTGTTGACCTACTGGGCAAGAATTCAGCGATGTATAAAACTTAGAATGCAATCCTAACCTAGGCCGGCACAACACATTGGTCTTTCGTTCCCATGGGAATGTAGAGAGGAAACCCCATGTCGTGTGCACTGGCCTAACCCTCCCACGAAGAGTGGCACAAAAATGCCATACAGCATTTTTGTGACATCCACAGACCAGCACAGAACTTGTGCAGGGGCTTATGAAATTGGGACTTCCTGAAAGAAGGTGTCAGGGCTGCTATTTCCCATTAGGGCTACAATTCTATGCATTACATAGGTGGTCGGTTTTGAGGGAGAATATCATGGTTCCCTTAGCTGGTTTCTGTGGCTTCTGGGAGTCATGACTCATGGTTTGGAAATCATTGCCACAGATAATAATTTACCTATATTAAGATTGTTGGCAGTTGCAGCAAGGATGTAGAAAAAAGTAAACCAGGGGGCGGGAGAGGAGAGTGCTTTCCCTTTCTTCCAGAACCTTGGAAAGTACAGGATATGAGAAAAGGACTTAAGCTCTGTATCACATTCCCTTCCCCTTCAAATCTTGCTGGCATTCCCAAGGGTGTCCTTCTTCTGCAGCTTTAGCATTTTGATGTGTACCTATTCTTCTTGCCACTGGAAATATAAGCAAATGGGATGAAAAGTACTCTACAGCCTCCAATAAATGGGGCAGAAAGTGGAAAAACAAAAGCACATGCTTCAACGTATTTTAAACAAGAACTACACAACTTTCTTCCATTCCCTTACATGTAGTAAAAAAACATGTAATTTGCCCATTATTTCAAATAAAGCTAGCTTCCTTATTGCTGGTGGAACTTGCTGAAAAGCTTTTCCCCACAGCACCAATCAATCAATTCCAAGCCTCCGGGACCTTCAGAGGTCCTTAACTTAAAACTTGATTCCTGTGGATTCCACTCTAGAAGTCAACATCTAGTAAGTCCATTCATTCTGGTACACCAGCTCAGAACGTGAAGTACTCTGGCAGTTTGGAGGAGAAAATGTCTCCACTTATAGTTGTTGCTATATCCAACAACTATTATACCCATTCCAGATTATTTGCTTTGGAACATGCACCCAACAAATGAAGCTGTGCTGACAACACAGTGTTGATATATTAGATTAAGCTATGTCATTGTGGTAGATTCTGCAGAGACTAAAGACTATAGTGGGTGAATATAGCACTGAGAGAAAAGAGGCTTTGAAAATGTACAAACCTTTGTTTTCTTTGTTTCCTTTTTAATCTGAAGTCCATTTCATTTTGGAAAAGACCATCAATTTCTTTTCCCTCGTCCTTAAATCAGCTAATGATTCTACTTTTATCGAATTGAACTTTTTTTTGTTTGAACGAAAGATGTTTCAGTTAAATGGTATATTTGCTGACTAGGTACATTTGGTTTTATCTGTGAATCCCCTTCATAGTGTGGCTCTGTCTTTGCACGTGGGAAGCTTGTACTTTTGGCAACAGGGAGGATCAACTAGTTGAAGAAATTTAGGCTGGCCTAACACACCTGGCATATCTTCCTGCAGTGGTATGGGGATGTCGGTGTATTTGCCAGTGCAGATGTTTGCCTGTGCACTGGCCTAACCCTCCCAACAGTGGGGAGGTATTCTTGTTGCCTTATGGTACTTTTGTGACAACCCCAAATCACCACAGGAATTATGCTGAGGCTTAGGATGGCCTAACTGGAGGTTAGGATCTCAGCCTTTTACATGTCCATCACCAGATGCAAGTCACACTGAATTATGACTGAAGCTTACAATGTGTTTCTCGTTTAAGGAGAATTTCAACTCCTCTTATTTCAATAAGGGGGATGCAAACACACACATGCATGTTCGTGCGCGCACACGCACACACACACACACACACACACACTCTTCTACATCTTACATACATCTTACATCCTACATCTTACCTTGTGAGAAAAAGCTTGCTTTAATTTGAATGTTTTCAACCATGGTTGGTATCAAAATACTCAGTTTGACAGAAAGCTAAAAGCATGAAACATGTGCAGACTGCAACCTGATTAAAATACTGAGACTCCTCTCCAAAGCAAATTACTTTGTTTTAAAGCATGTATTTCCCAACCAACACCCACTCTTCTAAACAAACAAGTGTGCTGATGTTGCATTGGAATTTTAATTGTTTCCATAATTCTCATTGTCTGCCAAAAAGTACGAAATATGAGATAGTCAAGAGAGGACACACAAAATCCATGCACATAACTGTGTAATGACAGAAAAGTACATTTAGAGTTTCAAACGTCTGTTGAGCAAACCTTATATTAAAAGAAAAAAGCACATCACACAAGTGCCAAAGTAATTTAATTCCAAATAAAAGGGGAATTATTTGGTAAGAAAAGTATTTTCAGCCTGGAACTTGGTTGTATTACATAGTAGACAGTTTCTGCGCAATGGGAAAGCTTCCTTTGGATTTAACTTTCCTGTCAAATCAACTGACATATAGATTTTTAAGGTCAGGTTATCAGTGTGAGAACAAGAACACATCTAGGACAATGAGTAAGTTCAGTATTGAACAAATCCACATTAAAAAATTATTAGGCATGATATAAAGAAAAAGACTAATACAAGATTACCAACATATGCAGCTTTGGGAGAAAATGCCACAAGGCTTTATACACTAGAGATGACCACAAGTCAAGATAATCTTGACTGAAGGAAGAGTCCTTTGAATCAACTGAGTGCTCATAGGTAGTGAAGATGTTGCTTGGAGATACAGCTACTATCAGGAACCAGCATTTCAATGTCAAACTGTGGCCCAACCAACAACATTCATTGCAGTTTTCTCCTATAATACCTACATCTCCCTATTCATACATGGGGGGCGGGCAAGAGAGAGAGAGAGAGAGAGAGAGAGAGAGAGAGAGAGAGAGAGAGAGAGAGAGAGAGAACGAGAACGAACACATAGCTATCATGAAAACAAGTTCTTGGATTTCCAGTGAAGACATAGGCTGCAATCCTAAAGACACTTTCCTGGGAGTAAGAACCATTGAACACAATGGGGCTCACTTTTGAGTAGACATGGTTAGGATTGTGCTCATAATCAGCGACCAAAGGCTACTTTTGTACTTAAAAAAGGCTAAGAATATAATGTTCTGTCATAGCACTGCAAGACATGGAAAAGTGTATGGGTGGATACAAATACTTCAATTTGGCTACTTCTATTAAAGTTAACTAGAATGTTGTTAAGTGTCACATCTTTAGAGTGTTGAAAACTACTTTTGAATTTGTTGTTGATTTGTAATCTGATAAGAGTGAGGTATGAAATGCTTCTGATAAAATCACCACAGATAAACCTGGAATTTTGATTCTTTCCATGAAATTTCCACCTGTTTTTAAAAAGCCAAAACAAGGTTAAAACAACTTTTTCTCTCTGGCTGAAAAAAATAATCAAACTGCCAAAATCTGCAGACAACTGTCTCCCTCAATTGTAGGGCAAGAAGCTGAACATTATAAAGGAGCTTCACGTGCAAAAAGCTGTAATACTTTGTGCATTTACTGAATGGTTCAAAAATGGTATTTTTTGAACAGCTCAAAAAATCTTTTGTTGTTTAGTTTTCCTCAACACATAACTGCATGTGTTATGTCAGCAATCAGAATCAATGTCCTTGCAGGAGATATTTCAATTGAAATGGGTCCATGATAATGTGTAACTTTACACTACTACTGCTGGAAAGTCCATGCTGCTTTCAGGTCTAACCTTGCCTTTCACAGCTGCAAAGGAAATGACAAGAAAAACATAGGCAATAGAGATCAGCAATTAATTCCATCCACAATTGGCCAGATGTTTGCGCATGGAGAAATCAGTCTGTTTCCTTTAGGGGCTGTTGCCACTGAAAACTGATCTTGTGCTTTCAGAGACACAAGCTGTTTGTAACACGTTTGGAATGCACGCTGGATCACACAGAGATGAAGAAATCAAATCCAGATCTGGCTGTCTTTGCAGCGTGTGTTGCATATCTAGACTAAGAGGATCAAGTTATTCTACCCCTCTTGATAACAATGGACAACTGCCAACTCAGTCAGATTCAGTATCCAGAGTAGACACAGTTGGATTTTACTGGCAAAAGAAAGGTGCAACATTCTTAGGGCTCTACCTGTTGGAACATGTTAAAGTCATCCAAAGCACTAGTATTTTAAAGGGGTGGCTTCCAAACAAACTCTGTGTTACAATTTTTATCAAGGATCTTCACACAGCACACTTCTTGTCAGCACACACAAAGTGCTTTTTCCCCCCAGTTGTGTTCTGAACATATTTTTTTCAAGAACACTCCACATTTCTAGCTGACAAATACGCAGAAAAAGAGGTCTATTGAGGTATGTGTATATTACCAATAGTACACTATCCACTTAGGAGCAAGGAAATAGTGCACAGTGCAGTTTCCAGCATCAACAATGCAGCTGACAGGATCATGTCCAATATATATACATATCACAGAATCATTTCCTACAACAGGAACACCCAGTGTTGTAGCTGGAGGGTGGAGCAGTTAGTCTTGGAGGGAGCCTCATCATGGCATGCAAGATCTATTCTGATCTATTCGAGGCAGGGGGAGAAAAAAAGGAGCCATGTGGCTCCATTTTGTTCCTTCCACCTGAAATGTCCCCAAAGGAAATGGGCCCCTTAAAAGCCACAGTGAGGCTCCCTCCAAGATCAAGTGCTCTGCTTTAGCTACGACACTGGGAACACCTGTACCTCTGATCCACTGAAGATGTGATCCTGTGTGCAGATTTTGTATGAGAAATAATTTTTCTGCAAGCTCTAAAGTAGATATATGCAATATTAAGAAAAATACACACACAGGTGGGACCTCAATATTTCGTTCCTGCTAACAACTAGGTACACATTTACCTTTTTCAGACATAGAAAATTATTTTTAACTGAATAAGGACAAGCACATTTCAATGAACCAAACTGAAGCTTTATGGATACAAGAAATGTAATATACCCTACAATCCAGAGTAACTACGGGAGCACATAAGAGACATTACGTGTACCTGTAGTTACTGCACTACCCTGTAAAAGCCTATGGGAAATTCATATTGCAATCCAGAGAAAATTGTTCTTATACCGGAGCAAGGACTCCCCGCAGTTACTCTGGATTGCGCCCTAAATCTTGAGTGAACAGTATATGGGAGTACTCTGTTGAAATGCCTAACACAAACATCTGAGGTCAGTATTAAGTACAAGCTTCCAATGTATATTTCTGATCACCTTTTTTGCATGCAGGACAAAAGGAAAAATCAAAACCATAAGTCATAAAACTGGGATATGGAACTGGATTTGTCATTTTTTACCATTGCAATAATTCAAGAATGTTTTTTATATCAACTCCAAAAAGGATGTGTAATAATGACACCACACGTGCAAGGATGAAGCATTATAGGTGAAGCTTCATCTGATTCCATGATATAGTTCAAGAGGCAACCTTTCATTTGTGATGAGAATAACCCTCTGTGCACTCAAATCCTACTTTTTTTTATTCCACAATAATTTAAAATGCATGGTTGTGTAAAGTAGGAGCTGGCAAGAAACCAAATAGAGCTGGCACATGCCAGAGCTATGCCAAAATTAATCATTGAGTAACACACATTATATAAAATATGCCAAACGATTACTAATGTCTGACAATGCCAACATGACATAGTACCTAAGTGAAGAAATTAAAAAATCTCCCACTCTAAGCCACTCCAAGTGAGTAGTTTCACATAAGTGTTCTACTACAGTGTTCAAACAAGTGAACCCACTTTACAATTGCTCAGCAGTAATCCTAATTAACATTTTTCTATTAAAAACACAATTGTGAAGAAATGGACTGTTCTATGGGTTTCTCTCATCAAATAATTCTTGTAAAAAAACCCAATTTGTAAAACTGCGAGACTGTAATAAATGCCAACTTGAACCTACCACATATTTCAGGATTCAGCTCTAAATTTTCAATATACACATACAAAAGACAAAAATTAAGATATGATACCAATAATACTTTTTATAGAACAGTAGAAAAAAGAAATAAAATCCAAATTGATAAATCCATTAGGTTAATTACTTAGCCAAAGGCAGACAAGCAAAACAAAGGGAGGAAAATGGGAAACTCTACAGGATATGGCAGGCCAACTACCGGTACTTCAGTAATCTTGCTCTTGAACCAAGTTCTCAAACTATATACATACCAACATGAAACGGGACACACTTTTTCATGCTGAAGTTTGTTTTGAGGAAAGCGAAAGCAATGTAGCAGACTGGAACAAGAAGGCTGCATGAATAAGGCAAAATTAATACTAGCAATAAAAAAATCAAAGGATACAAAAATTCTGCATCATCAGCTTTGTGTGGCAAGAGCTACATTCCAGAAGAATGTAAGAACATCAGCCCTTGTGTTCCTGGACCATATGGCCCCCACAGATAACCTAATGTGCAATGTGTTCTACCCATAACTGCTCAGTTTATCAGATTGTATGTGAACAGTACATATTTTGCTAGTGATGATCCAGAAAGCTTGAATGAATAGAGAATATATTCTGAAAATTGACTATTATAGGGACAGAACTTATAACTCATATAAATCAATGTATTAAATCCATTTCACTGTACTGTATTTGCAAATGTTAACACAATTCCTTTATAGCTCAGGAAAACACATTTAGAAGCAACTACATGCATGTCACTTGTTAGAAGGAACATGCGAGTGTGCTATTGCCAAGGCTTCGGTTTTAGTCTACATCAGGGGTCTCCATGCCCCAGCCCAGGAGCCAATTGCAGCCCTCGGTGAGCCTCAATGTAGTCCCTGGCAAGCCCCTCTATCTGGCTCTAGGGCAAGCCTTGTAATCTACTCCAATGCATTCTTATGTATGTAAATTCTTATGTATGTAAATGCATTCTTATATGTAAATTTATGTAAATGTATTCAAATTTGAAATGTAAATTAGTTTTCTGGCCCCTGACACAGTGTCAGAGAGATGATGTGGCCCTCCTGCCAAAAACTTTGGAGGCCCCTAGTCTACATGAATACACACCCAAGGAAATTCATTATTGCTTGAACTTATGGAAAAATGTACAAGGCACAGCTGTTAAGTCTTTAGGCTCCATGAGTCCAATATGAACCAGGAACCTGTCTACAATGATCACTGAAGAAAAAAGATACAACATTATAGAAAACTAATTAAGTTAAGCTGTTAAGCCTGATTGGTGTAATTAACATGAATAAACATTAAGGGTTTGGATCTAAGATTTGCATTTATATTAAAACTTCCTTAAAAGACAGGAAACATTGGGAGACGTTTCCATTTGCAAACAAATCAACACAAAAGGAAGTAGCTCAGGAGTCGATATCTGTCAAAACAATTGTATGGTATTTAGTATCACCAGCAAAAATTTGGAGAGAGAAAAATTCATCCTATCAAATGGTTAGAGGTCAAAGTTTCTCCTGCTAGATTCGGTGTTAGACATTTAAGATAGAGTGAGGAATGCAGCTCTCAACTTTGATGTATACACTAGAGAAGAGATTAGCAGCTGCAAGAAGAATACAGAAACTTAAGATCTATTTTAGTGTATAGCCTCTTCAAATCATCAAAACTAGCAGTTTGTACAGCTATTTAGAAGGGATACTTGCAGTAGTGGTAAACATTTTTTAAAACTTAGCTGGCTATTACTACAGTACTGTGTCTCTGCACAATTAATAACACATATCTCCCTTTAAATATATTGGTTTATGAAGTGAGATGGACAATGAATACGCAGATCACACATGCTTGTCACATCAAATATCAAGCAACACAAATCTGCTTCTCATTCACTTTGATATTACTGGATCACATTTACTGCCAACAATTTATAACCACTAGCTACTTTCCTTTCTCCTATCTGATAATTTAGACTGAAGTTCCAAAAGAAACAGTTTGCCCTTCTTTTTAAGAGTATGTGAATTTTTAAATAGCCTGTCCAAAGTCATAGAGACAGAGACAATGAACACCATCAGAGATTCCACATGCCAAAATGACACAGGTTGAGTCTTGGTATCTGCAAGGGTTCCATCTTAGGAACCATCATGGGTACCAATTTCTGTGTTAAACAAAAGCAATTAAAAGTTACTATCCCTTTAGACATCAATTTAAAAATAAGCTGCTTGCTAACATGGCAGGCAGACAGGCAAGCAACCTCTCTCCCCTTCTCTAGGGGTTGGAACAGTGACATTTTAGCCAGGAGGCATAAAACATTACAAAACAAAAACAAGCTATAGATGAAAAACTTCATGTGGCATTGTAATTAGATAGCCATTAAACAATGTGAAAACATCAAAACCATATGAAAAAGTAATGTTTGTTCCGTTTCCTTTAAGTTAAAGAGAGGTGTCTGCAGTAGCTTATGATCAATCCTAGGCTATCTTGACCATGTTAAAAATTTCATAATAAAAACTGTAAACAAATGTTGGGTCACAATCTGGAAGAAAATGAAGTTATTTAATATGTAAAAGACATTTCAGGGTGAACTGTATTCTACCAGAATGCTGTTTTCTTCTTTCTTTGCGTAATTTTCTATGGACTCAAGAATCCCAGAGCAAACAACCTGGAACAATTTAATCATCCATATATTTTACAGGGTTTATTAAGAACTGAATAAACTTGATGACAAGACACAATTACTCAACCAACAGAGCACAGAAAATTGGATAATATGAGCCAAGTAATAAGATATGGCAAAGGTCAGTGTGTCGAGATCAAAGAATTGAAGTCATTATGGACTGGAGACCATGCTTAAAGTATTGGAATATTAACAAAAGATAGAATAGGTGAGGTCATTCACTGGCCACTGCAGAACAATTATTCCCAAATGATGACCCTTTCAGTACATGATGGTTCACCAGGTACTATCACTCAATAAACATCATGTATCCAGAAACTACTACACAATCCACAGGATTCCACATTGAGAAACAATACAAGAAATTATACTTGTATACTTGTACCCAATGTATCCAATGCCTTATTTTTTTAACCACAAACAGCTAACCTTCATGAACGTTTGGAGATTTTTCAATTAGATAAACTAAAAAAGACTAGAACAGAAAGGACAATTTCAGTTTCTCAGGGTTGCACAAGATAGACTTAGCACAAGATAGACTTGCACAAGATAGAAACAAGTAATCCTAACATGGCAACCCTAAACACGCTCTCCTCGGAGTAAGGCCCACTGAACAGTAGACATGGTTAGGACTGTGCTGCAAGCCTACAATCTTATATATGCTTTCCCAGGAGTAAGTCCCACTGGACACAATGAAACCTTCTTTATTAATTTGCATAAAATTGCATTGTTAAGGCTACTGGATGATCTCCCTTCTGTTTTTTCCTATAAACATTATAAAAATACAGTTAATGTGAATACAGAACAGCTACACCAAGACAAAACTGCATTCTCTAAACATGTTCCCTGCATTCCTTCCACATATTCGACTTTTGGCAAGTTAATATATTGTGAAGTAAAGGTTATAAAAGGCAAAAAAGTGGGTGACTTTTTTGTCACTGGCCTCCTCGCACTGGATGATGCAAACCCTAGTGACGCCCTTGTATGTGGGCAGTGTCTGCCCTGGAAACAGGCTCTAGAGACTGCTTAACTGCATTGTTCTAGGCCATCCTCAACATGCCGTCAACACACTTCTTCTGAACTGCTTAGGCGCGCACTGATAGGCTGGTGCAGGTGCATCTGTCATGGGCCAGTCTGAGTGGACTTAGGCCAGCCCAAGCCTTATCTGGTGCAGCTAAGCTAGACTATCTGGAATTAGGCTGGTCCAAGTGCAAGACTAGCTAGCTTAAGTGTACTTCAGGATTATAGTAAATTTCAATGGTGTAGCCTTGTGCATATCCCCACTGGAGCTCTGTAGCCTAAGAACCTATAGTTATCTATGAAATGGCCATTGGTTCTTAGTGAAGTGGCTGCGGCACCACCCCACACCGATGTGACCCACAAAAGCCTCCTACAGCCCCACTGAGCAGAGCAGAGCCAAGTGGCAAATGTTCCCCACCTGCTGTCACCACCTCAACCCCCTTCCTGACTCTGCCAAGGATGGAAAGGGAGCATACCGCTTTGCTTCCCCATCCCCTCACCCAAGCACAGATTGAGGATGATCTAGGAAAGGTCTCAACAACCATCCGCCAAGGGGTTTCTGCACTCATTTCTAGCTGCTGGAAGGAGACCAGCAGTGTAGCCCATTGCCTCAAGCACCTTACACTTGGCTGCTGGAGGAGCCTGCATACAAGTGTAAATTCTGCAAACATGCGCAACAATAACAGAATGGCTATTGTTCCACTGCAGTCCAATGTGCCTGGCTGGTGTGGTGTACAGCGTCAGCAGCAGATGACTTCCCCATCCCCTCCCCCCCCCCCGGAATCAAATGGGCCTGGTGGGGCAACAACAGCCCAAAGTAAGTTGTACATGGGTTTCATGGCTCCTAATGTGCCCAAGGCCCATGGTGTTGCCCCCCTCCCCCCCCCCGAAGCTGCTACCCATTGCAACTACTCTCCCCCGGCTCTGATACTGGTAAGTTATAATAGGTAACTATCAATTTCTAACCAGTTTTGGAAACCATGTTACATTAGCAAAATATGATATGCTTTAATTTCCTCGTTTGCCATCACTAGCAAAACCAAGCTAAATTTTAACAGCTATGAGCATTAGCAGAATTGTACGTTTGATTTGAAATATGAAGTCAACATTTGCAGTATAAACCCCACTATCCTTCAGATGAGTTTAAGAAAAATATTGCTTAGTAAGTAAATGTGCAATTGCTAAATTGGAATCCTTGCTACTTCCTTTTTGAGAAATACTCCTGAAGTTAAATGTTCAAGAGAAAATAAAGGCTGTGTTACTTACCCTGAATTAGCCAGAAGAATTCAACTGAAAAACACAGTCCATGTTCTTTAGGGTGGGTCAAGAGAACCCGAACATTTTAACAGCGATCAAAAACAGTCTACTCCTGCCTAATTCCTTTTCAAAGTAATAGCCAAGTGTTTCTTTCCCATGAGTACTGTCAGAACTTTTACGTTAACCTTAGCCTTCTTCTTTTTGAGTAGTATTAAACTGGTTTATCTCATGGCCCAGGAATCTGACAGGGAAAGCGATACAGAAATTTATCTGCTGCCAGAAAACTGCTTGCATGCTAGTGTATGGTACTGGAAAGAGAGACAGCCAGGAAGATAGGGAGTGCATTCTAACACTCTACAAACACGTAAAAAACAGTATCAGCTGCTTAAAAATACAGTACAAAACTTCTCTTCAAAAGGGTAAGTAAATAGCAAGAAAATATAAGAAGTTCTTTATAAGGATACCTGTGAGCTGAAAGAGTTGTGACTCAGAAAGAGAGACCTTGACAAAGTAATATGTGTTTTAGTACATTAAATAAAATAATTAAGGGGGAGAACTGTGGTCAGAGGTTCAAACCCTGGTATCTCCAGGGAAGGAAGATGATTTCCAAAGGAAACCCTGAAGAGTCCATCACAGTACTGACCTAGATTAATCAATGGTCCAATTCAATATAAGACATCTTCTAATGATCCAAAAATATTTGCATATTAATCCTAGTGTTGGAAGGGACTCGGTAAGTCATCTAGTCAAACCCCCTGCCTGTAGCAGGAAATGCTCCTACAGCATCTCCAACAGGTGCTCGTCAAGCCTCTGCTTGAAGATCCCCAGTTAGGGAGAGTCCACCACCTCCTTTGGCAATCTGTTCCACTGCCTAACTGCCCTCACAGTTAGGAATTTTTCCTGATATCCAGCCGGAATCTCTTTTCTTGCAGTTTGTACCCATTGATTCTAGTTCTGCTTTCGGAGGCAGCTAAGAACAAATGAGCCCCTTCCTCCATATGACAACCCTTCAGGTATCTGAAGAGTGCGATCAGGTCTCCTCTCAGCCTTCTCTTCTCCTGCCTAAACATACCAAGTTTCCCAACCTTTCCTCATCGGGCTTCCCTCTCATCCCACTGATCATTCTTGTCATTCTCCCCTCTGGACTTGCTCCAGCTTAGCTGCATCTTTTTTTAAATTGAGGTGCCCAGAACTGAACACAGTATTCAAGATAAGGCCTAACCAATGCAGAATAAAGAGGAACTATAACTTATCACGACTTGGAAGCTACAGTCCTTTTAATGGAGCCTAAAATTGCATTTGCCTTCTTCACAGGTGCATCAAACTGCTGACTCATATTCAGCTTGTGATCCACAGTGACCCCAAGATCCTGCTCACATGTTGTGCTGCCAATTAATAAAATGACTCTGGTTTTTAGATTATAAACACGTTGAATCCATCTTAGAAAAGAATTCCCCTGTTTTCTGACACATACCAAGGGAACGCTTTTTTTAATAAAGCCATCTGAAGTTCCGTAACTTCTTGTACTAAAATTTGCATTAAAAATCTGCTTGATTAATTCAAACTTTTGGAACTTTTTTAGTCATTAAAAAAACCCAACAAATTAAACACTGCAACTAAATTATCAGATAAGTCTTATTACTAGGCCAAATCCTACTCTGTATCTGTGCCAAACAGCTTACAATCTACTACAAGAAAATTAAAATCTGAGACTCAAATGATGAAAATACAATTACTAATAGTGCCAAGTAATTACCTTCTTTTAGGCCTGCATGATGCTATAAAGGTCTACACTTTCTTTTAAGGTAATATGGTTGAAACTAAACTGGACAAAACATATAAAATGGAAGAACATAAGAACTGACATCTCAGAGACATCTCAGGGATGCTACACAGGTCGCAACATAAAACATTTTAAAATTGGTAAATCGTATCAGGTGAACAAATGCAACTCATTCTGAAAGTGAGAGAGCACAATCCTAATCAATTTAGGCTGATATAACTCACCTGGTATATCTTTCTGTAGTGATGTGGGGAGGTCAGTACATGCCTGTTCACTGACCTAACCCTCCCAGGAGTGGGGCAGAAGTGCTTAACTGGAGGTTAGGATTGCAATCTCAGTCATTTACTACCTTTTCTGTCATTAGAGAAATAAGAAAGGATAGAAGAATGTCCATTACTAACAAAGGTGTTGACAACTTTTGGATGCCAATGTGAAACACTCCTCTTTTTGTACAATAGTACAAGTCTGGTACAATTATTTGTAGCTAAACTGAACAAGGGTAGCAATTAATTGAAATTTAAAAGAAAAAAATTGATATTAGCATTGGCTCATGACCCATTTAAAAGAGAACAAAAAAATAAAAAAATTAAAAACACTGACTTACGACTGGCACAGACTGCTTTACAATAATCAGTACCACAGGTAGAGATGCACGGATCATGGTTGGAGAAGATAGGACTGGGCTGTTAGTGTATTTACAGAACCAGCCCAACATCTGTACTAGATGGACCCTAGATCAAATACGCAACCAAGAATTCACATGGAGAACCAAGAATTCACATGGAGAAAAGTATTGCTTTTCTCTAGTTAGCATGTACATGAAAATACAATGGTACCTCGAGTAAATAACGACTTGAATAAAAAGCATTTTGTGTAAAGAGCAAAATTTTCTCAGAAATTTTGACTTGCATAAAGAGCTCTGTCTTGAGTAAAGAGCACTTCTGAGGAAGTTTGAACAGGCTTCCATGGCAAGGGAACTCACAGGCTGGATGAGGGGACTAGCTTGAGCTACAGTGGGGCCCTGGACAAAGTTTGGAAAAGGCTTCCATGGCCAGGGAACTCTTGGGAGGTCTAGGGGAGCAGCCTGAGCCAGGTTTGTATGTGGGATCTGTGTGTGGTAGTGTGGAAGATATGCCTTATCAATGTTCTAGTGCTACTCCCGATCAGCAGCTTGGGAATGTTCAAAAAGACAAAGATTCCATTAGTGATTGTGAAAGAGCACAGTCCTAACCATGTCTACTCAGACATAAGCCCCTTTTTGTCCAATGGGTCTTACTCACAGGAAAGTGTCTTTAGGATTGCCGCCAAAGTCATCCCCCTCTCTTTAACCCTCATACCAGCCATGGAGGTTTTCAAAGGTACAGTACAGTTCAGTACCGTACAGTATTTTCTTTATTGCAGTGTTGTGCGTTACTGTATATTACAGTGTTTTGTACTGTGTTATATTACAGAGTTTTGTAATCATTTTTATAAACAGTTAATATTTTTATATGAAAATTTTTTGGGTTGTGGAACCAATTGTCTGTGTTTCCATGATTTCCTATGGGAAAATCTGCTTCATGTAAAGAGTGTTTCACGTAACAAGCATTTCTCCGGAACAAATTAAACTTGTTACATGAAGCGAAAAAGAAATCCACTGACAAGGCTGCTGTGAAAAAGTGCTCTGTCTCAGCCAACTTTACCAGAAAATACTTTTTAAAGGTCTGTCAGCTCAGAGATACAGCGCATGACTCCCTCCCATTACTTTTAATGAAGAAGAGAAGTACAATGAATGGTAGAACAAACTCAGAAATTGTTCAGCTGCAATATGTTTGAAATGTGGCAATAGAACAATTAGCTTAAAAGAACAGTCACAACTATAAGGAAACTGTGGAACTGGAACAATCCTTTTCAAAAGGCAAAAATAAAAAAAATCCAAATACAGGTTGAGTCTCAGCATATCCAACTTCCTTGGACGTTGATTTACGTGTTAATTAAACAAAAAATTAAATGATTAGGCAGTCATTTAAAAGCTTGTTTACCATGGGTAGGTAATCATGGGTGATAATCACTTCAGAATTGTTTTGCATTCCATTGTAAGCACCAGGCAAGGGAAAGGAGAGTCTGCCTACCAGCTTAGACAAACAAACCCAGCTGAAATAAAGTGATAGGTATAAAAGTGATGCAAAAGCAAGTATGGTAAACGGATCAATACCTTAACTGTTTAACATCTCCCCAAACCTTTAGTTGAAACACAGAAGAGCAACTAAAAGGGAAGTCAAACTAGAAAAGTCAATTATGTGCCTCTTGAATGATTTAAGGCAACATATTCAAATACTTTTTCCAAAAACATTCACTAGAAGCATCTATTTTTCATTAATTAAAATGGTGACAAAATGCTATAATAAAGTAGAAAACTATCTGCTACTTCAATAGGGGTAATATCCCATTGCAAAATGTGGAGAATAGAAGTCACAAAATGGCAGTCACCATGTGGCCCTACAAAATGGCCGCTGCCTATCAATGTGGCCCCCAGGGCCCCTCTTGCCTGGCTCCCTGGATCCGCTGCTCCTGGTGTTGTGTAGCCAGCCAAATTGGGGCTTCCTGTGGCTGGGAGTGCCTGATGTAACCACGCTCCCTGGCCCGCTGCTGTCTCTCACCTCGTCTGGGCATACTCTGGGTGCCTTTATGACTTACTGGCTTCCCCCCAGGAGGAAGGAACCCCGCACACTCTCCGGGTGCCCACATGTCCACCAGCCGGCCCCCGCAATGGCCGCTGCACACCCGCACTCTCCCAGGGCCTCCTCGTGTATGTCCTGGCCCTCGGCTCTGTTCAACCACATGCAACCATGCAGTCTGGCAACCATGCAGCCCACTCTACACTCCACCATGGGGTGTTGATCACTTGCACTCTGGAGGCGCCCACACAATCAGCAATCCACCTCCTCCGGCCTTCCAACCTTCCAACTATCTCCAGCCCTGTGTCCCCTGAGGAGAAGAGACTCCCTACCTCCTCAACCCTTGCAGGCAATGGTCCAGCCCCAGACAAAGGTTGGAGACAAGAGAAGCTGAAAGAGAAGGAAGATGAAGTGGAGAAGAAGAGAATGGAGAAAAACGAAAGAATTTTTTAAAAAAGAAATAGAGATAAGTGGAGCAGAGAGCTCCAAGAAATGACCTGCTTCCAAAGCGGCAGGACCAGACTGGGAATAGGGGGCGCCCTCCCTGAGAGAAGTCAAGTCCGGCCTGCCTCCTGGATGGGGAGGGGCAACCCCATGCTGTGATGAGTGCCATCCTTCCTTCCGAGGGGAGAATGCAGTCTATATAGTTTTA
Source organism: Cryptoblepharus egeriae (assembly GCA_030015325.1). Lineage (NCBI taxonomy): Eukaryota > Metazoa > Chordata > Lepidosauria > Squamata > Scincidae > Cryptoblepharus > Cryptoblepharus egeriae. The sequence continues at coordinate 53,654,047 of JAREYC010000006.1, forward strand.
AGATATAGTGTTCAGTAGTAGAGTACACGCATTATAAATGGATCATCCTACATAAACAGCAATTCCAGATCGAGGGAACAAAGTGTTGGAAATGTCTTGCACTTAAGACCCTGGCTGTCTCTAAGGTTGGTCATTAAGTAGATAGCACTGGCCTAAACCAGTGATTTTCAATCTTTTTCATTTCATGGCACTAAAATTGACAAGACATTAAAACTGTCAAGAGACACCATCAGTCTTTTGACAATTGACGAGGCACACCATGCTGCTTGTGGGGCCGGGGGGAGGGGTCCTCATCCCTCAATGGCCCAGGTTAGAAATGTTATTATTTAATAAATAAATGAATTTTCTAAACCCCCATGGTATACCTGTGGATCATTTGCAGTACATTGGTTGAAAATCACTGGCCTGGATAGACTTCTAACTCAATAGAAGGTGGCTTCTCATGCCATAAGTAAGCGATCCCAGGTTTCACCATGCCCAACTATTTATTGACTAAAGAAAAACATTTGTAAGGCTGTCCTAAGCACACAGATTTGAAAGAAAATTTCAGTTGAGCATCTGCACAAATTAAAAGTACTGATAAATGAAAGTTTTATTCAGATAAAATAATAGGCTCAGGATGGAATACCAGGAAACACTGTTTTCACCTAGATACAATTGCCATGAATTTATGGCCCTTTCCAAGTTAATTTTTACTGGAAAACTACAACCCACACTGCAAGATAATATTTATGAACTGTTTGCACATACCTCTAGGCAGTGGGCCAATCTTCCATAGTTTTATTAAACAACACTGTTCAATACATTAGCACAATCAGCACTCGAGACTGGGTAGGAAGGTGGGAGGAGATACGCAAAGCCGTTTTCTTGCATATTGTAGACCACAATTATGAGTACTCAGACAAAGGAGGAGATTTCTTACCAGTTTCCTGTAAGGAACAGGAAAAAATACAAATGCTTCTTCCCTTTTAAGAGAAGATTATAGAAGCAGAATGCACTAAAAGGTAGTACAGGTACTACCTGTAAAATAATTATAGGCATAACATGGGGAGAAAAATAACCATTAAAAAATCAGAAGAAATAATTCAAAACTCTACATTTGCTGTACTGCTGATAATCATTGTCTCTTAGTTTTTAAAAATCTCCAACATGTAAGAAAGCCGTAACATTCTGGACTGGGATTTATCTGTAAAGGTTTTTTTTATTTGTAAGACTCTAATGGCTAAAAATGTACCAGTATATGGGTAAACAACCTGGGTTGTTTCCTTCTTTAAATCAATTCACACCAGCATATTGTTGTAATCCATTTCACCAGTGTCTTCCCTTCTGGTTTAAAATAATGGGGAAAAACCCCATATCCGAATATCCATTTAAAGCATTATGTGCTTTGGCTCTAAAGACAGGGGAGTCAAAAATAAGACCTTTCAGGCAGGATACAGTTCACAGAAGCTCTTTATTCAGGCCCATGACAACTGGGTTTTCCCAGCAACACAATAACCTTTTCTGAAATGTGATGTATCAGCAGAAGCAGCACAGCTGTAAGGGGAGTAATCAGAGAACCCAATCAGCACAGTGTGGGCCACCCTCTCAGCAGAACACATCTGGAAGGCAATGAAATGGAGAGGTAGAAAAATCTCTCAGAAGGCAAAGCATGTTATGGAGGAAGAGCCAGACAAGACAAATGAGAAAAGGAGAAATATCTTGATTTCACATTACTATTCCTACTGTTTCTCCCCCACCTGCTTGTCACTTTGTTCTTATCTTCTATCTATATATATGAAAGAGAAAAGTCACTCACTGACTCACTTACTGACTCATCAATGCCCTGCTGGACCTAGAAGCATGAAATATGGGGTGTTTCTTCCTTGACCAAGGGGTGTATTAAGAACCAGTTTTCAGAAATTCCAACCGGAAGGAGGTGAAAAAGGGGTGCAACACATTTTCCTCCCTATACTTTGCATTGAGGAATCGGTTACTGAGATGAAGCATGAAATTTGGGGAGCGTGTTCCTTCTGTTACATGAACACCCACCAAGAACCGATGTGGAGAAATTTAATCCTTAGGGGGTGAAAAGGGGTGCAACATGTTTTTGTCCTATACTCAACATGGAAGACTGACCAACCTCCAGCCGATTTGGTGCTCAGTACCGGTGCAACTGAGGGGATGTTGTTCAGATGGAGGGGTTTCCCTGGGGAGGATGCTGTGCATGGGGGTGTTGCGGATGGGAGACTTATGCGCAGGGGGGCTGTTGCGCCGTGAAGGGATGGCGTACGGGGGAATTTTACATGCTCAATTGTTAAGCTATTTCTGCCCAATGCTGCATATAAACAACAGGGATCCAATATACTGTATGCATCAGAAATGGGTTTAAAGAAGTAAACGGAAAGTAATTAGTATGGCTGAGGTGCGGGGCGGGGGGCAGCAGAGAACTGATAATACTGGATGAGCAGAGAAATGGACAAAACTAATGGGTTCTCTTCTTGTCTGTTCCAAACTACTGTATCAAAAAAACTGATGAATGTGGGAAAAACCATTTGCTCTTTGAGGCTAGTCCCAATAATACTTCAATTTCAAAGGAAAAACTCATATCTAACTCTTCCTTCATAAATACTGGAAAATCTCCTTTGAAAAATTTTTAATGGATGAGCCATAGTAGGTAGAGTGTTTCATGGAGAACAGGCCGACAGCTGCAAAGTGAAACAAATCATATTGTATGGTCAGATTTACTAAAATCAACTGGGGACATGACAAGCAGAATGAGCAGGAAGGTAGTGTTCATTCACTCACACAGCTTTTCCTGATACATATAGAAACTGATATATACAGAATATATACAGAAACATAGACTGCCAAAATTCACATAGATTCCATTGCTGGAATCCTCACAAACTTTGGAAAACCACCAATTGCAGTGTATGGGGTGGTTTCAGTGCCCAGGGCCCTTGCCTTATCTGGGGACTGCAGGAGGGTGCAAGAGAATCCCACATGCAGGTGCGTGATGCCTCTTATGATGGAGGAAACCTGACACTTCTACTTCCTTCAGCTGGGAGGTGAAAGGGGGAAACGTCCTTCTCTAGCCTACCTGCGGGCCTGCCAGCTCTGTGAAAAGGAAGTCATAAGGGGAGGAGGAGTGGCATAGCTGGGGGGTTAGATGGCCTCTGGAATGCAGTGCTCCCCAGCCAGAGTTCCCAGCTCACCCAGACACCCCAGGCAGGTTGGCCCCAGTCCAGAAAAAATCCGCAATAGACTGGGAACCACATATTTGTGGGGGCTCACTGTATAGTATTTGTGATTTATTATTATCTTCTATTTTCTCAGCTACCTTTGGTTAAATCAGGTATAGCAAAACTATGGCTGTACAAATAAAGTGTTAATTTCAAGTAGAAAAGCACATTTGTCAATTTGCCCAACATATCTGATGCATAATTTATGGTGTTACCTTGGCCTCAAAAATCAGATTAATCTGACTAAAATATATAAGTTTATATCTACTGGCTATGAGAGTTTTAGCTTCAGTAGACTAAACTTAATTCTTCCTTGCTGATTTTCTCTGGAAAATGTATAAAGACGCAGCAATAAGATGGAGCTATTGGTAGGAAGCAGTTCAGAAAAGGAACGAAGTAACATTATCAGCAATCAATTGTTCACTACTGTGAAGGAAGTGGTAGATGGAAATGTTATTGGAAATTTTTGTTTATATATAAGCATATATATATATGCGTATATATATAATACAGAGAGAGAGAGAGAGAGAGTAAATATATATATACAGTAAATATATATAGTGAACACTGGAGGTGTTTCCATTTACAATAGGCAATATTAATGAAATACCGTAATTACAGTAAACAATAACTTTGCATAGTAATAGATGCTGATAATGCAGTATTCCCTCCAAAATACTAACAATATTTCATACTTCCACTATTAAAATTTCCATCACAACTTAGCTCATCAAAATTTGGTTACCTGAATGTTATGTGCAGAGAACCTTCTTTCTCAGTTAAGGCAGTTGATCTGTTAAAAAAAAACACAGTATGTTATCTCAATGCAAAACATATACTGTATATGTATAGGGCAATATCACTGGCACTTTATATTAGTGAATACAGTAATGTAAATCCAAAAACAGAAGGGAAAAAATCAATCCACATAACAGGTGTTCAGGTCCACATAAACTCTTCAACTTTCTATTTGGCAGCAAAACAGTTACAAACACGCATTTGAAATCAATTTCAGCATATTTAACTTGGAAAAGGGAATACAACAAATGCTTATATAATGATTGTTTTATTTTCAAATAGTGTGGGCTGTGGATGGCACAAGTGGCTAAGACACTGTGCTTGTTAACCAGCAGGCCAGGGTTCGAGACCCGGGTCGGCCCCACAAGACAGGGTGAGCTCCTGTCCGTAGCCCAGCTCTGCGACGCCAGCTGATCCAATCGTATTGGCTCTGCCTTTCCATTGGCGTGGAGAGGGGGATTTGCTGCTTGGGTAACAGCCTATCCTCCATAACAATCCAACCCAGGCTTTCGTGCTTCGCATGCAGCGTATGCAGCACCGAGCACAATACCATAGTCTTCCAAGACTGACAGAGGCCTGCTTATTTTCAGATATGGTGGTTTGAATCAAATACCAGGCCAATGTCAAATGGAATGTCAAATGCATTTTTGGAAAATTTTTGGAAAATCAAAGATTATCCCTGTACATGCTAAGCAAGACAAAACAAGAAAGTGGTAGCCAATACTATAAAACTTTCATAAATTCACTTCCCAAGTCACCAGAGGTAACAGTCCCTACAATTTTCCACACATTGCAAAAAACCTAGAGGAGACTTTCATTGGCTTGAAGGACACAGAAGCACCACAGGGTACTCTTACTGTTTCTACAAAGGCCCCAAATTGAAACAAAATTTAGACCAGAGGTACTCTTCAATTCCTCACTCCCAGTGGCAGGGGAAAAGAGTAGTGCAATCCCTAAGATAACATCTCTGCACGGTAATAGGAGGCTATTTTTAACCCTAATGGGTGCTAGGTACCTAAAAAATCTAGGTAGAGCTAGGTAAACCTGCAGAGCGCTTGCAAGGCTTTCTGTAATTGGAAACCCTTTAGGTTTTTTAAATCTTAGTTCCTACCAGACTTTTGAGAAGGAAACTAACGACAAAAATCCTGCAGAGCTGTTGAAGAAAAGGAAAATGCTGAGAGGATCCAGCAGCTTTTTCTTCTCCAAAGCCCATAACAAGCAAAATCCTGTTTTGCCTTCTCTAAACAAAGCAATGTAGGAGAAAAACCTTTTAGAGGATGTATGAGAATGGAGTGTGACAGGACTCTGGCTACTCCTGGGTAGACATGGTTAAGAGGCTGCAATCAAAGACACTTTCCTAGGAATAAGCCCCATTTAACACAATGGGGCTTACTTCTGAGTAGACACAGATAGGAGACTGCAATCAAAGACACTTGAAAATATGAATGCTATTTATAAAGTTCCACTTTTACTACTTTTGACATTTGACAAGGTCCCACATGACATCTTAATTAATTGGGAAGTTGGAAAAATATGGGCTAGACAAGGCAATCGTTAGGTGGATCCGCAACTGGCTCGATGGCCGCACTCAAAGGGTTTTAGTAAATGGTTCTGTGTCAACCTGGAGATTGGTTTCAAATGGGGTGCCTCAGAGCTCTGTCTTGGGCCCGGTTCTCTTTAACATTTTCATCAATGACTTGGAGGAAGGGATACGGGGGAGCCTGATTAAATTTGTGGATGACACCAAGCTGGGAGGAGTAGCAAACACATCAGAAGATAGGAGAAACCTCCAGGAGGAGCTGGATAAACTGGAATCCTGGGCTGAACAGAATGAACTTCAACAGAATGAACTTCAACAGGGAGAAGTGCAAGATTCTGCACTTAGGCAATAAAAACCAAAAACACAGGTATAAAATGGGGAGGTACTTGGCTTGGCAGCACAACATGTGAGCAGGATCTTGGAGTCGCTGTGGATCATAAGCTGAACATGAGTCAGCAGCGTGATGAGTCTGCTAAGAAGGAAAATGCCATTTTAGGCTGTATTAAGAGGACCTTAGCTTCCAAATCGCAAGAAGTTCTAGTTCCTCTTTATTCTGCATTGGTGAGACCTCACCTAGAGTACTGTGTTCAGATCTAGGCACCTCAGTTTAAGAAAGATGCAGCCAAACTGGAGCAAGTCCAGAGGAGAGCGGCAAAAATGATCAGTGGGATGGAAGGGAAGACCTACAAGGAAAGGCTGGGGGAATTTGGGATGTTCAGCTTGGAGTAGAGGAGGCTGAGGGGAGACATGATTGCCCTCTTCAGATATCTGAAGGGCTGTCAAATGGAGGAAGGGGCTCATTTGTTCTTGGCTGCTTCTGAAAGCAGAACTAGAACCAATGGGTACAAACTACAAGAAGGGAGATTCCGGCTGGATATCTGGAAAAACTTCCTAACGGTTTGGGTGATTTGGCAGTGGAACAGATTGCCAAGGGAGGTGGTGGACTCTCCTGCACTGGGGATCTTCAAAGAGAGGCTGACAAGCACCTGTTGGGGATGCTCTAGGAGGATTTCCTGCTACAGGCAGGGGGTTGGACTAGATGACCTACTAGATCCCTTCCATCTCTAAGATTCTATGATTCTACTCAAATAATCTCTGGCTACTAAAATGAGTCAAATATGCCCTTCAATTAATATTAGTTCATAAGATTAATGATTTATAACTCAAAATTAGGCAGTAAAATTATTAATTTAGAAACTCATCTTGAAATTTACAGGCCAGATATTTTAACTGTGACCTAGATGTCTCTTGATTATTGTCCATTGGCGCACTGATTTTCAACCTTTTTCATCTCATGGCACACTAACAAAGCACTAAAATTGCCAAGGCACACCATCAGTTGTTTTTACCATAGTCAAGGCACATCGTACTATTCAAATCTCCCAGTTCTCCTATTAATAATTGACCCTCCCCAAACTCTTGCAGCACACCTGAGGACTAGCCATGGCACACTGGTTGAAAATCACTGTACTAGAAGAATAAACTCGCTGTTGAAGAAGTTAAATTTCAAGAGTATTTGCAGGCACCACCAGGCGTTGGCACCGCTGGGCAATGACAGGCACTGGAGGATACTGGGGATAGTGGCATGCAGCAGGCACCAGTGGGCATCCCTATCGAGCACTGGGCATATCTACCAGGCACCAGTGGGCACCAGTAGGCAGGGGATGCCAGAAGACAGCAGTGGAAATCACCTTATACTGGGCCCCATCTGGCAGCGGGCACCAATGGGCATCAGTGAGCAGTAGGCACTGGGCATCCCTACTGGCACTACTAGGCACCCCTACTAGGCAACCCACCAGGCACCACCAGGCCAATGTTAAGTTTAGGACACAAGACACCACCACCAATGTTAAATATAGGATGAAAACACATGGCATCCCCTTTTACCTCCTTAGGGATTAAACTTCTATAGCACAAAACTGTGAAATAGAGCTTACCCACAAGCTTGCAATCTAATATATGAGATTTCACCTTACGAAGGATAAATGAGAATTTGGTAAAAAGTGGGCAGAAAAGCACAATTGTGATGAGATGGAATACATCATGGAGGAGAGTTGGAATCCTCTGATAATCTCTTAATTGCCCCCACTACATTTGCTTCACTCCTTTGTTACTAAGGTCCAGTCTTTTATTACAAACTCTCAGCTAAGTATCTATCTACAGTTGTTTGATCTTGGATCGTAAATAAATTATTATTATTATCGACAGTATCTACAGCAGTGTTTCTCAAACTGGGGGTCGGGACCTCTGTGGGGGTCGCCTGACCCTTTCATAGGGGTCACCTAAAGACCCTTGGTGTAGGGGGCCTTGCAAAGTATTTTGCATCTTTTTTATTTGCAATTAGAAATAAATATTTCACAATATATAATTAAATATTATTTTGTGATTAATCACTATGCTTTAATTATGTTCAATTTGTAGCAATGAAAATGCATCCTGCATATCAGATATTTACATTACGATTCATAACAGTAGCAAAATTACAGTTATGAAGTAGCAACAAAAATAATTTTATGGCTGGGGTCCCCACAACATGAGGAACTGTATTAAAGGGTCATGGCATTGGGAAGGTTGAGAACCACTGATCTACAGTATTTATATACCACTTTTCAATTGAAAAGTTTACAAAGCGGTTTACAAAGAAAATAAAAAATAATAACTAATGTGTCCCTGTCCCAAAACGGCTCACAATCTAAAATGCAAAAGAACATCAGCGGAAGCCACTATAACAGACATTGCAGGAGTGAGGAGGGTCTCATAGCAGAGGTGACTCTTCCCCGCTAAATAAAAGAAGAACACCCACTTAAGAGTGCCTCTTGCCCAGTTAGTAGGGGTCCCAGAAATGTGTCTGGTGGCTTCATGCAGAATCTTCAATGTTAGCCCACTACTGTAAACATGGTTATGGTGTGAAAATTCTCCAGATGACTGTAGAGTAGCTGCCATGCAATTTGCTCAAATCATACAGCCACCTGGAAAGAGCCACTGCCATAAAGAAGCATGCTCAGTAGGCTCCCACAATAGATCCATAACATGTCCAAGCCTGCGTCTGAGACACAAGGATAAACAGAGAGAAGTTATTCAAGAAGTGTACCTACTCAGTATCAAAGTACAAAGTCTATAAGGAAACTGTCACCACTGACAATTTACAACTTACAAACAGCCCCACTGAATAAAAAATTGGCTCTCATCTTTAACATGCAATTTAAGCAATAAAAAAGGAATATTACCCAAGTGTTAAGTGCTCTCCTGCCTTGTCCTTAATGTAGTGAATTATATAACCTCTTATTGGATATGAAGAAAGACCAAAAAAGTACCATGAAAATGGTGGCTCACTTCCCAAGTCCTCAATAATGGGACTTGTCTACAATACCTCATACGTCAGATCTCAGCAAGGGATTGTCCCAGACTAGCAAGTGCAAGACCAACTGGAACTGGCAAGGCAGCTTAGGGAGGGGATTGAGAATAGGCAGTGTCAAGTTCCAGAAAGAGGAAAAGCGGGTTTTAAATGGCACGTTGCAATCAAAGCAATCAAACTCATGTTTGTCCAAACTCATGTTCATTGCTTTGGTGACACTATCTAAACATCTCATACTTTGCCATTCCCTTTTTGCCTTCAATTTTTCCCCATTATGAGAGTCTTTTCTTTAAAGAACTCCTTCCTTCTCAAGACATGCCCAAAGTATTTGAGCTTCACTTTCGATATCCTTTCAATATCCAGTCAGAATTTATTTCCTGTAGGCTTAACTGATTTCATCTCCTTGCAGTCTAAGAGACTCTCAAGATTTTTCTCCAACACCATAATTCTGTTATTCAGTGGAGACAACATGGTACTTGTACCAAATTGCCACTCCCTTTCACTTCAGCTTGGTTGTAGATAGGGAGATAAAATTGAATGTTCTTTTAACTTTCGATACAGTGAAATTCTTCAGTATTCATACAGAAAAACTGAAGTAACAAATGGAATATATAATTCCATGGTCCTTGCTTGATTTGCTTCAAGTTAAAGATCCTATCCACACAAAAGACGAACGCTATTAAGGCTGTATGGATATCTGACCCTAAAACATGCCAACCAATTTTTTTGAACCATCCGTAAGTAACCGAAGCATCAGATAAAGGGGAAAAAGGTTCCTGGAAAGAACAAAAAAGTGTCTTGATCAAACTGAGGAAACGGGTCTGGTGCAATTCATGACCTCAGTTTAGAAAAATAAAGATAAAATCAACAATGTTTCAACAGAAATCAACCAGAAAGGTAAAGGATTAGGAAGAGTCCAAACTCTTTCTGACTTCATTCCCAACTCCCATTCTCCAAGGCATCACAGGACTTGGCATCTCAAGAAGGATACTTGGGGAAAATAATTGGAAATTTTTATTACACGGTATTTCCTTATCCCACAGACCACAGGAATGCAAACAGCTTTACCAAGCAGAGATTTCTGCACTGGAAACAACTGACAATCACCCTACAATTGTTCCAGACCTAAATATTGCCAAAGCCTCAAGCACACAGAAAGCAAGCAGAGGATACAGATTAAACAAATTCTCCAACAGCCACAAGAGCCTGATACATCTTAATGTTATAAGAAAGTAAAACGGGACATTACTGGAGCGATTTAACTAAAAGCCAAGACAGATTTATTTTTGGGACACACAAACCTGCAACAATTTTGTTGCAGTGGCTCATCACTTACATGAACCCAAGTCAATTCTCTCAATCCTATTCAAAAATATTTGCAGTGTAGCTTATATAATGCAAGATCCTGTCAATTAAGTTGAAGTTTAATAGAACACATCCAAGAATAAAGGATGAATTCTTGATGATCTCTTGCCACTGTATGGAAAAGCAAAACTGGTGTGTTACTGTTAAGTACCACCATCAGCTAAGCATGAACACAAGCAAAGACCAGATCAGTGCTAGATTTTGCAAATGTCTGGCAGATGTAATCCTTGTAGCCATCTGAAACTAACTACAGGGGTGCCTTGGTTTGTAAGCCTAATTTGTTCCAGAAGCATGTTTGTTATCCAAAACGCTTGTAATCCAAAGCTGATTTCCCCATATGAAATAATGGAAACTCGGAAGATCAGTGGTTTCACAATCCAAAAATATTTATATAAAAATATTTACTGTATTAAAAAATGATTACAAAACACTGTAATATAACAGAATACATTGTAATAAAGAAAATAAAGTACTATACTGAACCTTTAAAAACCTTCATGCCTGGTGTGAGGGAGATGAGAGAGGAGGGATGACTTTCACTATCACTAATGGAGTCACTGCTATCCATTGGCTCAATGGAATTCTTGTCTTTTTGTGCAGCTTTAACATTCCCCTGCTGCTGATGGAGAGCAGCACTGGAACATTGATAAGGCACACCTTCCACACTTGTCGCACACAGATCCCACGCACACACCTGGCTCAGGCTGCTTTCCCCAGGTACCACTTCCCGTGAGTTCCCTGGCCATAGAAATCTGTTCCAAGCTCAAGCTATCTCCCAGTCCTGTCCCGTCCCCCACCATCTCCCATCAGTTCACTGGCCATGGAAGCCTATTTTGAACTTCCTCAGAAGTGCTTGTCTTCCAAGACAGTGCTCTTAAAACAAGTCAAAATTTCTGAGAAAATTTTTAATCCAAAACACTCTTAATTCAAGTCACTCTTAAACCAAGGCACCACTGTACCAGACTACAATTCAGTGCATCATTACTTTTTAAAAAAATCATCAATGGAAAGCAATGGGTTTACTTCTGAGTAAATCAATGAATGCACATGAATGCACAAGCAACAATGAATGCACATGAGCAAGTGCAGTTTATACGAGGGTGATTCAATAAATAAGGTGAATTTTTCTGTATAAGGACTTCCAATACAGATAGAAGCTTTATTTTTTTATTTTTCAACGTAGTCTCCCAGCACTGTCACACACTTTTCCCATCTGTGCACAAGCTTCCGTATTCCCTCAGCGTAAAAATCTTTAGACTGATGTCTCAGCCAGTCACTCACAACACTTTTGACTTCATCGTCACTTCCAAACTTCGTACCTCTCGTGAACACTTTCAAGGGACCAAACACATGAAAGTCTGAAGGGGCAAGGACTGGGCTATAAGGGGGATGAGGGAGCAGTTCCCAGCCCAGATCGTTGATGGTCTGCACCGTTTGGGCTTCTGTGTGAGGCCTTGCATTGTCATGATGCAAGATGACTCCTTTTGACTGATGACCTCTGCGTTTGTTCTTTATAGCCCAAACCTTGCCCCTTCAGACTTTCACCTGTTTGGTCCCTTGAAAGCGTTCACGAGAGGTACGAAGTTTGGAAGTGATGATGAAGTCAAAAGTGTTGTGAGTGACTGGCTGAGACATCAGTCTAAAGATTTTTACGCTGAGGGAATACGGAAGCTTGTGCACAGATGGGAAAAGTGTGTGACAGTGCTGGGAGACTACGGTGAAAAATAAAAAAATAAAGCTTCTATCTGTATTGGAAGTCCTTATACAGAAAAATTCACCTTATTTATTGAATCACCCTCGTATAAACTGCACTTGCTCATGTGCATTCATTGTTGCTTGTATCGTATTTATGCTGTGAACTGAATTGCACACTCCCAGCTGTGTATTGTAAGTTATACAGTGGTAACTCGCTTAACAAGTGCCTCACTTAACAAGTGATCCACATAACAAGCAAAAATTTCTCTAGAATTCTGCCTCACTTAACAACCACACTCGGTGGAAGTTGGGGCAGACGCACTGGCCGGCAGCCCTTATAAAAAGTGTCAGGGCTGCCTAGCATGCCTGCCCATAGCAAAACCAACACTTCCGCACTGTTCCTTGTGTGGCTGGGGATCCGCTGGGCAGAGGGAGAGAACAGCAGTGGAGAAGAGGGAAGTAGTTCAGGGCTAGCCAGAAGGGAGCAGGGGGGAGAGAGGCTCAGGATGAAGAGAAGGAGAAAGTGGGGAGACACTTTGAAAGTGTCTTTGATTGCAGCCTCCTAACCATGTCTACCCCGAAGTAAGCCCCATTGTGTTAAATGGGGCTTACTCCCAGGAAAGTGTCTGCAGCCTAGGTAGACTTCATAGAATCATGCACACTGAATGCATGTTTTGAATTCAATTCCAGTGTTTTCTCATATTTTTACATACAGTTAATATTTTTATATATGAATATTTTTTGGGTTGTGGAATCAATCGTCTCAGTTTCCATTATTTCCTATGGGAAAATCCACATCACATAAAGAGCATTTCACATAACAAGCATGCTTCCGGAACGAATTAAACTTGTTATGTGAGGCAGCACTGTATTTAAATGTAGAGCCTCTGGCTTATCACACTGGGAAACATAAAGGTTTTGAATAATAGTTCTTCTGGTGTGTTGTTTTTAATCAGTGAGAGTGTTTTACAAAAGACTGTGAAGATGAGAATTTTAAAAGTAAAAGAACAAAAAATGTATCTTATGCTCTTTTGCTATATTTTTAATGAATTAAGAGATTGTATAGTTCTTAGGTAACAATTAGTGGTAGGTTATTTGTCAGAATCTGGCCTTGACTTAAATGAAACAAAACTATAGGTAGACAAGTTCCTAAGTTTTAATTCCCCCAATTTAACTAAGGCCCATATCCTAAAGTCAAAATAAACCCTTTGTGTTAGAGCAGTTATGATGACTTTCCATAAAATTACACTAGAGGGTGCCATAACTGTGTGGACCCGTAACTGCTCTGGATTTTGCCCTAGGGGTGCAATCCTAATCCACTTTCTAGCACTGGTGTAGCTGTACCAGGGTGACATTTGCTGCATCCTACGGCTGAGGGGACTCATGGATCCCTCCTCGAGGTAAGGCAAACTTTGTTCCCTTACCTCAGAGGTGCATTGCCCTTATGCCAGTGCTGGAAAACTGGTTAAGACTGGGCCCTAATGGTAATAGAAATTTCCATTAATTTTGGTCGAGAAAGTGTCTGAAATTTAACTGTGAAATTGTCATACCCCAAAAATCCAGAGTAACTACAGGAGAACGTAAAAGACTTTACATGCAGGCGTAGTTACTGCACCACCTAGTGAAAACCTATGGGAAATTCATATTGGAATCCAGAGTAAGTTGTTCTTACAACAGAGCAAGGACTCCCCATAGTTACTCTGGATTTTGCCCTTATTCTCACATCTATGGCACATCATATTATTTCTCCTTTACTACATTATGTTACAGAGTAACCTGGATATGATTATACGTGGTTTTCTTATCCATAGCACTAGAACTCATGTCCACAATAAGTTTTATTTGAACTTTCTCAGTCCTTTTTGCTATGGCATATAATAATAATAATAATAATAATAATAATAATAAAAAATAGATGTAATCCTTATTCTTTCCTAAACAAGATTATCCAGATACTAATTATTCCTGCATAATGACAAAACAAATTGTGATGTGCTGGTTTATGTGAAAATGTCAGTTTAAATTCCCCATCACTGATTAAATTAAGGCACCCAATTATTAGCTTGACTTTGTGAACACAGACCCAAGTACAGTCCTGTAGCTAAAATTGAGGTAAAATGACTACTTATTTACAGTCCATTTGTCTAATTAAAGGCCAAGATTTTGGCAGCTGGATGGACAAGTGTTTAAGATTATAGAAGGGCATTTAACAGATTTTAAGATTAGTTTAATTCTTTAGCTGCCTTAGTTTCAACTTCTGGCAATGATTACACATTCTGATCACACACTACAGACTTTTTTATTTCAAATATAATACTCAAGACTTAGCTCTGCTTGTCAAACAGTTGTCAAGTTCTTTCACTTAGAAAGGAGAGATGATTCTAAGTGTTTAACTGTTCAGAAATTCTTTGGTTTCAAGGGACATACTTGTACTTTGTGAAACATATCTGCCCAAAATCAAGAGACTCAGTACTTTTTTTAAGATGCATTCCTTCATACCATTATCAAACTGCTTTGGAATCAACCTCAATTTTTGTTGAGCAGTTATTTAGGACACAGGACTAAAGCATCACTGAAAGCATGGAACTAATCAGCGTTCTTTTAGATTTGGGATAAAATCATTTGTATTCATCCTTTAGATATTGCTATTTGTACATTGTATTCATTGTATGTGTCTCTTAGATATTGCTCTTTGTATCTAAAGAATATTTACCACTGAAACCAACTGAAGTTAGTTCATTGTGATTAACCTAAATTCCATTCCTTTCAAGCCAGGAGTCACCTTGTTTGGACACAAAGCTATAGGTTATTTACTTAAACTACACAGACTGTCTTAAAAAAATAGCAAAAACAAAGATGCAGTGTATCCCTGTCCAAAAAACACCAAAAAGGAGCAAAAAAGGAACAGAGGAATAGAGCAGTCATTCCAATTTATAATAATTTGTTCCAGAGACATCACTGCATTGTAAAAATATGGTCATGTGAACTCAATAATGTGTTGATTTTAATAACATTCAGTTTTAAAATGCTAGGTATAGTCTTTAAGTTGTCCCAAAACTTCAGAAACTGAAGTTTCTGTTACAGTACGAAACTAATTTTACCTCAAAAAGGTGATTCAGGAGTGTCTTACTGCATTCTATAAGGGCCAAGGTTATTAGTTTACACCAGTGGTATTCAAAGTGGAGTTCAGGGGGTTTGTGAGAGGGTGGAATCTGCCATCTTGGAATCTGATACTGGGCTTTCCTGTAAGTCTCATTGAACACAATGCAATTTACTTCTGAGTAAGCTCTGGCATCTGGAGGAGCTCCGGCATCATTACTGTTACATCCCAGTAAGTTTGACAGAAGGTCTCAAGACAGAATTTTGAAAGGGGGCCATGGCTGAAATGCCTGTGTACCACTGGTTTACACAATGTTGTATTTATACAATACAAATTACAATACACACAATCACAATGATAAAAATGCTGCTACCAGCTGAGATACTACCCTGTAATCCACTAGCGTTCCATTTCAGAACATCCTGTGGATTAAAAAAAAACAATGGATTTTAATCCATGGATTTAAAAAATCCAAAATCTTTATAATAGATTTAAAGACCCATTTCCAGGTTTCTTGCTCATAATGGTCATGCCTTGACATTCACAGGGGTTTGATTGTCGGACTCCTGATACTAAAATATGTGTTAATTCAGGGTGTTCAAACCACAGCCCCAGGCAAGCTTGAAGGAGGCAAGATCCCTCCATTTGGCCCACAAACAAACCTGGAAATGTCTCCAGTACCTTCTTATATATAAACTAGTGAAAGCATACCTGCGTTGGGGAAGTAAAATTCCACATATGACATCCCCTCACTGCACATCAACCCCCCCCATGCGCAACATCCCCATGTTCATCCACCCCATGTGCATCATACCTCTATGTGAAACATCACCCATGCATATCATCCCCCATGCGCATCAGTCCCCCATGCAAATCAAACCCCGTGCGCTTCAACCAACCATGCACATCAACCCCAGATTCATCCTCCCCCTATGCGCACCAATAACATGCGCATCATTGCCCCGTGCGCATCGACACCCATGCGTATCACATCCCCAGTGCAACCCATCCTTCCAAATAACATCCGCCAGTGCAACAGACAGAGCGCCAAAATGGCTGGATGTTGGTCAGTCTTCCATGTTAAGCATAGGACAAAAACATGTTGCACACCTTTTCAGCCTCTTAAGGGTTAAATTCCTTCACATCAGTTCTTGGTGGGTGTTCATGTGACATAAGGAACACCCTCCCCGATTCTTCAATGGAAAGTATAGGGAGGAAAACGCATTGCGCCCCTTTTCACCCCCTTTCCAGTTGGAATTTCCAATAACTGGTTCTTAGTGACTCCCTCCGTCATGGAAGGAACACCACCAAATTTCATGCTTCTAGGCCCAGCAGTTTTCAGTCAGTCACTTATACATACATACACACACACACACACACACACATATATATATATATATATAGAGAGAGAGAGAGAGAGAGAGAGAGAGAGAGAGAGAGAGAGAGAGAGAGAGAGAGAGAGAGATTTATTCAAATTTAAAATGTAAATCATTTTTCCAGCCTCAAGACAGCGAGATTATGTGACCCTCCTGCCAGAATGTTTGGACACCCCTATGTTAAGTAAAAGCAATTAAATTTTTTTAATGATGTCCTTTTACAATCGTTTAAAAACAACTTTTCTTATTGCTAGAGAGGCAGTCAGTAATGCCAACTTAGGGCGCAATCCAGAGTAACTACGGGGAGTCCTTGCTCCGATGTAAGAACAATTTGCTCTGGATTGCAATATGAATTTCCCATAGGTTTTCAGTAGGTGGTGCAGTAACTATGGGGGCTATGGGCTAGCCTGTTTTAGCTTGCATGACTGCCTCACAACAAAACAGTTGTTTTTAAATCTGTAATTTTAAAGGAATGTATTTTTCACCTTTTCTTGAGATTGGCATGTTTCTTCTTATTTGCGGTGGACATTAGTGACAAGTCAAATATGTGTATTTAAAGATCTGTATATTACAAGGCTTGATCTCTACTTAGAAGGCTCACATTTGCATTGTCTATACCCTCTGAAACACACACTGCTATAGGCTGAAATGCTTGCATCTGCACCCCTGAGTGGCTTACTGTCATCCAACATGTCATGTTGATGGCAACTGTGATCCCACAATAAAGTCAACATATCCTATGGTCAATAAAATCAACATATCCTATGGTGAAGCTCCTTTTACTACAAAAAGTCAATAAAGTGATTGGATTATACACAAAACCCATTATAAAGTGGGTTCTGCTGTTTAGGATTATCAATCTTGGGCTTGAACAGTTTCGTACTGTTCATGATCAGTCAGTAGAAGTCACTTTGCTCATGCAATGCTGCAGTTGAGTGGAAACAGATGCAGGAAGACACATCCAAAGGAAAGGAGCCAAATAGGAGCCAGTTCTAACCGGTTTATCATTAAATAGCCATCTTATTACATGGGGAATTATTGTTGATTACAGCCATCTTATTTAAAGGGAACTTATTGTTCTGCTCTCATTTTACAAATAGAGAATTCAGACAGACACCCAACGAGCTCACTGTTCAAGAGGTGTTAGGTGCCTGTGTCCCAAAGTTCAAGTGCTCAGAAGCAAATTTTCAGGACTCTCCACGTGGTGAGGTTCTCTAACTCTCACGTTGAGCTTCTCCAATCCTACTTCAACAGCTCATTTTCCATATATCATGACAACCTGTGTGTGCTTTCCCATACCATTCTAGCCATCACAGCCAAATCTAAAATTTTCATCACCCATTTTGGAGGTATCCAACATTGTAAAAGACAATGTAAGCCCTTAGCTATGGTGACTGTTAAGGTGACAAGCACTCTCAGTGCACCATTTCTGCCACTCATCTTCAGGCTCTTGTCAGAGCACCATCACACACATACTCCACTCTACATGCCCAAGTTCAAAATGCTTCACTGTAATATAGATCATGACATGAGGAACAAACTGAATTTAATTTGAGACAACACACAATTTTAAAATTTTCTTAATAGATATAAACAAATGAAATGATAAGATTCCACAGCTTTTCAGCTTTACGGTAATTTAAAAATTACCTAGCCAAAATTAACAGATTCATATAACATATTTATTTAATATAAGTTTTGCGCTTATACACACAAAACCAGGTTTCTGAAATGAGACTGCAAGAGAGAAATACAAAACCTCAGCAAAATGTCATAAACTTTAAGCTCATGTAAAACTTCTCATGTAAACCTTCTCCTTCTCATGTAAACCTTCTCATGTAAAGAGAAGGTTTAAAAAACTAAAGTAAGATTGAGATGCATCAAGACTCCTTTGAAATTAAACTTCCCTAAAGGCTTGTTTAATCAAAAAGGCATGAAATAACTTTTTTTGCTTTACAAAATAAAGATTCAGCTCTTCTCCAGCTTCTTTGTCTTCTTTTTGAAGCTATATTCTTCTAGCAGGTGAGATTTCTCACAATAAATTACATATAACAGAAGAGACATGCTTATCAGTCTGCAACAACTCTTGCTCCTTTAATCTTTCATGGCACTGGTCATTATTTTCAAGAAGGCTAGAAGTTCAAAAAGTATCCTTCCCAGAACTCTAATGTTTATAAAAGATAGCAGAATAACATACACAGAACATAACAAGCTTTTCAATTTTTCAATGTAAAAATTGACATCAATCAACAAGTACTTTTTGAACTTAATAATCATTTTATATTAGACAAGCAAGCAAGAATAATAAGTTAATAAGAAAACTGAATATCCCAACTGTGAAAGTCTGGCCATTCAGTAATTTGTTGAACTAAGCAAACGTTTCTCAGAATACTGAGAACGTCTTGTAGTAACTAAGCACAACTAAGGGCAAAATCCAGAGTAACTACATGGAGTCCTTGCTCCGTTGTAAGAACAATTTACTCTGGATTCCAATATGAATTTCCCATAAGTTTTCACTAGGAGCAGAAGTAACTATGGTGCACATAATGTCTCTTACGTGCTCCGGTAGTTACTCTGGATTTGGGGGTATGTAAAATTATTTGCCACTTAAAACGGAGACTACACTGGATAAAAACATGAACTGTATAATGTTCATGGTGAGTGAAAATATATTTAAGAATTTAAATGCTTCTTAAATCTTTTGACTCACTATCTCTTGCAGCTCTCAAATATTTCAAGTTTATTGCATATGGTTCTTATATTAAGCAAGTTTGGCCATCCCTGTGGTAAACCTTTCTTCAAACTCTACTGCATAAGAGCAATGGGAGAATCAACACAAATGGTATCTGAAACACTGTTTTGCAATGGTTTCAACCAGCATTTTCCAAAGGCGTTTCTCCCTCCTTCTCCCTCTCAGTAAGGGAAAAATATACATTCAGCATTTCTACTTCAGATCAGTTTCCATTCCAAAATTCAAATGCAAGCATTTGTGCCACAGCTTAGTATTCACACTGTAATAAGACTGCTGACATTGTGTAGGAGTGAATCCTATTCTTTCACACATTTCAAATGTCTGGCAATAGCAGTGATAACATTCTATTTCCAGAAGTCTGCTGGTTGGAAGGGATCAACAGTCAAGACTAAGTTGAATACATGAGCTGTTGCATGCCAGGACATTATTTCAGGATATGATTCCACTTGTAAACTGTATTCACATTGAGCCATCATCAATTTATAAGATGATGGCATCCCAGAAATCCTTTTCTAGATGCTGAACATAATGGTCAACAATTAATCAGATCTGCATAACAAAATAAACTTTCAATACTATACAATTAAAACAGAGAATATAAATGCTAGGCTTATTCTGTATAGAAATTAACAAATCTGCTCACTAGGACTTCAGTTTTCATATGCTCTTTGTCAAAGCCCTCACCAAGTTCCAAACCTCCAACATGTAGAATTGCACTTTTCAAAATTCACAGTTTTTCCACACATTATTTACAAAAGAAAAAGCACTTTTTAATAGACAGACCTAAGTTGCAATCCTAAAGACACTTTCCTGGGAATAAGACCCATTGAACACAATGGAGCTTACTTTTGAGTAGACATGGTTAGGATTGCGCTCTTAGCTAGGAGTAAGAGGATTAATTCATCAGCACCCACGTCTAATGTTTGAAGTTGAACTACACTCTGCCTTTAGTTGTTCTTGCTAGAAATAAATGGTCTCTGTGTCTGATAAATCAGAAGTCTTTGATGTTGAACAGAAGACAGAACCATCCCACTAAGAACATAAAAAAGTATTTCTTCAGATTACTTTCTCTGGAAAGTATCTCATACATGACAAAAAGCAGTTATGCTTGACCAACAGTTTACTTCCATTTGCCCTTCTCTGCGTGAATGGCGGGGGGCCTTATATTTTGAATAAGGCACTGGTGGCAAGCAGAATAGGAAAATGTATAAAGGATTAAATAAAACAAGTATATTCAGAAAAAAAGGAGCTCCTATATGTAAATACTAGTCTAATTCATTGTTGTGTAATTGTTAACCATCAGTGAGTATATAAATGAATTATTATTTTTGAAAGCAAACTTTATTTTGAGAGGCAAATACTTTTGAGATAGTGTGAATTTGTCAGAAATTGCACAAGTGTTTAAGCTAGGTATCCCCTGAGAATATCTTCACTACTGCAACCATGTTGAAGACTAGACTTTAGTACACTGAAGTCCTCTTCCATCTCCTTTCTACTGTAGCCAGTAAAAGCATGGGAAGAAATTCAAATGTTGACTTGCTTACTACTTGCATTACATTCTAAGGAGCACCAGGACCCTCCATTCTCCTATGACAGTATACTAGTCTTGCCCAGTGGAAACATAGTACTGAGAGGCATTCTGAAAGCAGCAATGATTTGCTTTTGTGGGATGCAACTGGCAAAAGACAACTGGGCAAAAGTATCTCCTCCCAGGAGTAAGAAAGGTACAACTGGTGTTGCTCAGGCTGTGTTGGTGATAGTGATAACAGTTCCCCTCTTAACACGACAAAGCAAAAAATTTTAAAAAATGGTCCTTTAGGCTTTCTATCTTCCGTTGATTATGCAGGCTGCAGACGCAAGGAAGTTTGCTCAGCAAGTATAGAATCATAGAGATGGAAGGGACCTAGTAAGTCATCTAATCCAACTCCCTGCCTGTAGCAGGAAATCCTCCTAGAGCACCCTTGACAGGTGCTCGTCAAGCCTCTCTTTGAAGATCCCCAGTGAGGGAGAGTCCACCACCTCCCTTGGCAATTTGTTCCACTGCCAAACTGCCCCACTGTCAGGAATTTTTTCCGGATTTCCAGCCGGAATCTCCTTTCTTGCAATTTGTACCCCTTGGTTCTAGTTCTGCTTTCAGAAGCAGCCAAGAACAAATGAGCCCCTTCCTCCATTTGACAGCCCTTCAGATATCTGAAGAGGGCAATCATGTCTCCCCCTCAGCCTCCTCTTCTCCAGGCTGAACATCCCAAGTTCCCTCAACCTTTCCTCATGGGGCTTCCCTTCCATCCCACTAATCATTCTTGCCGCTCTCCTCTGGACTTGCTCCAGTTTGGCTGCATCTTTCTTAAACTGAGGTGCCTAGATCTGAACACAGTACTCAGAGTGGAACTCTTTCCACTCAAGGTGAGGTCTCACCAATGCAGAATAAAGAGGAACTAGAACTTCTTGCGATTTGGAAGCTAAGGTCCTCTTAATACAGCCTAAAATGGCATTTTCCTTCTTAGCAGACTCATCACGCTGCTGACTCATGTTCAGCTTGTGATCCACAGCGACTCCAAGATCCTGCTCACATGTTGTGCTGCCAAGCCAAGTATCTCCCCATTTTATACCTGTGTTTTTGGTTTTTATTGCCTAAGTGCAGAATCTTGCACTTCTCCCTGTTGAAGTTCATTCTATTTGTTACAGCCCAGGATTCCAGTTTATGCAGCTCCTCCTGGAGGTTTCTCCTGTCTTCTGTTGTGTTTGCTACTCCTCCCAGCTTGGTGTCATCCACAAATTTGATCAGGCACCCCCATATCCCTTCCTCCAAGTCATTGATGAAAATGTTAAAGAGAACTGTGCCCAAGACAGAGCCCTGGGGCACCCCACTTGAAGCCAATCTCCAAGTTGATGCAGAACCATTTACTAAAAACCTTTGAGTGTGGCCATCGAGCCAGCTGCGGATCCACCTAAGGATTGCCTTGTCTAGCCCATATTTTTCCAACTTCCCAATTAAGATGTCATGTGGGACCTTGCCAAATGTCAAAAGTAGTAAAAGTGCAACTTTATAAATAGCATTCATATTTTCAACTATGTATTAACCTCCATCTAAATTTTAATCTGTCCATTTATTTTTATAATAATCTGTATAACTCAGAGGACACACCCTACTTTTCTGACATGCAGAGAGAAGGCAAATCCAGTAACATTATGGCTCCCCACATATGTAATTAATTGTGTCCAGCGACCCCAGAAGCAATGACAGTGTGATATTTACTTCTATATACAAAGCTGTATCTTTAATAAACAGAGATCTTATCAGTTTTTCCCCATAATAGTGAATCTTAACTCTTCCGACTTAGTTACAGTATTTACCTCTGAGGATGCCATCAATACATATGGCAAAACTTGGTCTTCCAACAACAACTCTCCAAATGGCCAGAAAACCCAAGAAATAATACACAGCAAAGGACAGAATCAATTTCTCAAAACTCGATGCTGATTCCTACATTGTTTTTAGTCTATCCCTGCATGAGTTTACCATTAAAATTATTTACAATTGGAAGCACTTTTAACTGAAATCCTTGGGAGGATGACCACACTAAAATTATTTTATCTGTCCCAAAAGAATTTTCAGGAACCTTACACAGGAACTTGGACTTTTAACCTATTTCCAAGACTTGGGCTGCAATCCACTCTTTCCTGTAAGTCTTATTAAATGGAACTAAACTTCTGAGCAGACAATGTGGTATTGTGCAACTGGCTTTAAGATTAACACATACAGTAAACATCCACTCACAATAAAGTTCCAAGTCTAATTTATGAAGTGCAAATATGTACAGTATATGTTAATAAAACATTTTCCAATTTAATATATCAAACACTACAACATTTTAAATCTATATTCTTAAGTGAATAGATGAGATGAAACCTGCTACAAAACTACCTCAGACTGCAAATTTGTGCCAACGGAAGTTATAGTGTTGCTTGTCTATTAAAGTATCTGCTTACACAAAATTAGCACGTGAGGAAGAAAGCTCAGCTTGAATTCTTTTCAAAATGTTGCTTTTCTATCTGTGGGTGTGGTTGGTAAGGAGGAACATTCACTAAGCGGCTCCCGCATTTACAATATGGCATAGTCTATATCAGGAGTCAGAATAAGGCAAGAAAATAAATTTAAATATAAAATTTAAATAAATATATTAGAGATGAAACTTAGATGAATGAATAAATTGGAAAATGCATGAACTAAAATTCCCAATATACATCACATACTAATACATACTATACATACATACTAATATACATCACATGGTCAAATTGACCCCTATTCCCCAATTTCCCAATCACCTTTTAATGCTTCAAAGGACTCAAAAATTACTGCTGCTTTTTGCAAAAGACAGGAAGCCCTTTTTAGTTCCTCAGAACATTCTCCAGACCTATCCAGAACACAGCACCAATTATGTTCCGTCAAATAGGTCAGAAGCTTGCAGGGATCCAAAGGTTGGCCACAGGCCAGACTGAGAATTGCTGAGGGCCGCATCTGGCACCCAGGCAGGGGTTTGGAAATTCTGGTCTAGATGAAACAAGTTCACTTTGTCTGCTGTATGCAAGAACTAAATGCTAGATAGATTATTACTACTATTACTTCTTGAAAGAAAATTGTAGTCCTCTTGGAAGTCATTTAGAGAACATGGGGTGAATAGTGCCACGAGGATTCAAGACACACTCCAGAAGTACAATCTGAATGTACTTCCAGGTATCTTATTGGGTGCTTTTGCTTGTCCCTTCCTAAAGGACTAGAACTTGTTGTCTAGACCTAGCACATGTATACCATATTTTAGAAAGCTAAATTTATATTATTTAACAGTTGAAAAATGAGCTGAGCATCTCTTATCTGAATTGATCCAAAATCTAAATTTTTTACCAGCCCAGGGGAGCCTTTTCCACCTCAACCTTCAGAATGGAGTTCACTTTCCCACACCCACCATGAGAATTCAATCTAGGAACACAGAAGCAGCCCAATGAAGTATGAGACAGAAAGGCAGTGCATGTTGTTCTGGTGGATGATTGGCTGCTTCAGGAATTTGCATGAAGGCAGGCAAAAAGATGAATGGTGGAAAGCCAGCATTTACTTGCCTAAGTACTTCAGTCTCTTGGACGGACATCAGAATTAATTACCTAAGTCTCTTGGACGGACATCAGAAGGACTTCCTTTCAAGGTAACACATACTGAAAAAAATTACATGCTTATACAAGCTTCAAAAATCTGAAACACTTCTGGTCATAGTTATTTCAGATAAGGAATACTCATCCTGTAAATGCAAGTGCTAATAATCTACATTTTTGCCTATGCTGTCTTTAATAATTATCTATTTATACGCAGGTGGTTATTTATAACCACCCTACTGCCATAAATGAATCATTAATATGATCCTTTTCAATTCAAATAAAATTGTTTTTCTCTTATAAATGGGAAGACATTACACTGGAAAAAATAAGCTGTTGCTCCAACTATTATGAATAGTGACTGGGTGGTCTCAAACCAGATATAAAAGACAGGTGCTCATAATACATTAACCATTATCACAGCTCTGCTTGTGTCTTCTGGGGCCACTATAATACCCTCAGTTTTGGATACACAACACAAGGCATATGCTTTTCAATCAGTCCACCTTAAACATCTGGCTTCAATCAGTTTTTCAATAATTATTTTCCTTGAATTTTTATCAGAGAGGAGCTGAAACCAGCTAGAGATGAAATCCAATCCAGAAATAATGAGGTGGCCCTGGGCCTCAGAATACCTTATGCAGCAAAAAGAAAAGAGGCGGAAATCCAGAAACTGGCAGTTTTTTGTCTCTTTGGGCCATTCTGAATCTCAGAGAAGCAGCGTGAGGGCTCAGGTGGAATAAGTCTGGTTCAATGCAGGCTGGGCAACCCACATTGAGGCATATCCGCAGAAGAAATTCCATGGATAAATAGGTTTCACCTATAATTCTGATGACTTGGGGTTCATTTTAAAATAAGTTGTCAAACAAATGTTTTTTAAAAATTTAGTGCACTCTTAGACACACGTAAGCTTTGGGGATTCAGTTAATAGTGTACTTTACCGTAAGCCAAAATAGTGAGCACCAATATTCTCTAAGGAGAATTATATACTTATTGGATCCTGGGGCAGAATAGGCACACATGAAAAGGCTCATTACTTGCATCCACCCAGTCCTGATCATGGTAATCAGACTTGGATCCAAAGGGGCAAGACACAGGGTAGATTAGAGTGTGCATTAACACACCCACATGGAGAGGGGAAGAAACCCACACTAACATGGGTCAAGAAATGACTTGTCTGGTTCTTCTGTTCTTTTGTCCTATCACACAAAAGAATATGCTTGGACAAACAGACAATCTGCATGTACCACAGTTCTCGCTATTGTAAAGGGTCTCCACATAATATTGACAGATACTAGAGATACTAGACAGATACTGGTATAGGCATACCCCCAATTAGCTGATTAAGAGATCTTCATATTTAGGGGCCTGTGCTGCCCACACCCTTGATAGTAGTACCTTCATTTTTGTTTCATAGCACTTGAAGCACAAGAGTTTGTTTGATCACGCAACATTCTTGCTTCACTAAAGAACGGATAAGCAACTGGCCTGCATGCTAGAGGGAGACTGAATACTTACAATTCCCTACCAAACAAACAAATCTCCTTGTGATAAATTCGTTTTTCATTTATGCATTTAAAATATTAGCAGTATCACCTGTAAAAAATCTACTCTCCTGGCAGCTTTGTCTGCTTTGCAATACTTATCTGCCAGCTGGATGAAGTTGTAAATGACTTTTAACGGGTTACTCCCAAGAAAAGTGAGTAGTTGGCTGACTAGCATTTCATGAGTCACTGTGAATTATATAGGTGTACTCAAAAGAATTATACTGTGTATTTTGCCTATCTGATAAAAACAGTACAATTTTAAAATGTCAAATGTACTTGATTCAATACTCTGAATATTAGATTAAAAATAAGACCTGGCTAATGAGTCTCCAATGTGTAATATGTAACTATTAAGACAACATACTCCTGCATAGGGTTCCCATATATCCCAAAAAACCTGTCTAGGTTTTTGGGGATTACATTCACATACTGGAAAGTTTGACAGGGGGACCTGTCACAGTTTTGTGAAAGGGAATTATGGCAATTTGACTCCTGCAGCTCCGAATGTTTGAATCAAACCATTTTTCTTAATAATTATTTTTACTATTTTAAGAAAATTTAGTTTTGGCTACATAACTAGAAGCAATATTCGAGTCTTAGCTTAAAGACCAAGTAAGTCAACACATTAGGGGCATGTTCCAACTTCTTTATTTACAAAACCCATAATGACTTTTAGACATGGGGCAAGTTAGAAGTTTAAATAGGTTTTTTTTTTATTTCCTGCACACATGGAAGGTTTACTCTATTGGCAAGCATGGTTCACACTTCTCACATGTGCATTGACACGCACCAAGGTATCAATTTGCACTGATGTAGACAAAATTTTCAAGTGTGCCCAACATAGTCATTCAAGAGACAATCATGCCCCAACTACTTAAAATAAGAGGAAATTAAAGTGTATATCAGAACAAAACTATTAGAACAAAATATTCCCTATGGAAGTGTTCTCAATAGCTTGCACAGTGACATACCCAATAACCTGAACAACACTCTTCTATTGATTACACATACTATTCTGAAACGCAATCCTGACCAATTCAGGCCAGCCTAACTCAACTGGTACATTGTTCCATGGTGGTGTGGTGAAGTTGCTTGTGCACTGGCCTAACCCACCCCCCTTCCAGGGGTGGGGTAGAATTGCGTAATGGCACTTTTCAGACAACCCTAGATCAGCACTGGACTTATGCTGGGGCTTACGCTGGCACAATTGGAGGTTTGGAGGTTACCAAAGTAATTTCCATGATCTTGAAAACTTTAAAAGGCTCTCTAAAACCTGAGATTACTGGATATGCCTTCACAGTTCTCTTTTCCCCAACTGCATTTCCAGCATTTCTTTCTTCCTAATTATGGCTCTCCACTCACTGCCATTCTCAGCCTCCAAGCCCGCTGATTGAACACTATCTTTACATTAAACAGTGCTTAGCTGAAGCAACAAGAGAGAAGAACAAGAGAGCGCAGAGTGTAGCATTTTTAGAGCTTTGGGGAAACAGTCTTAACACATATGCTTGCCCCAGTTTAGCTCTAACTCAAACTGTCTTTCCTGACAATTATAAAGGAAGGCCTAGAAATCATCACTGTGGCTTCCCAGACAGGTCTGGCATATTCCTCACCTGGAGCCAATGTGAAATTATCACCAAACTGCAACAAAGCTTTCTTCCACTTGCCTATATAATGTGTTAATACAAGAGAAAATAAGTAACTCAAATTTTAGAGGTAACTGTACGGTATCTCTTAAAAAATTCTTCACTGGGGTCTAAATTTCAATTATACTGCCTTTCCCCTCATGTTTACGAAAGCTAAAGTAAAGTGGTATCTTGGTTTATGAACATAATTCATTCCAGAAACATGCTTGTAATCTGAAAACGCTTGTATATCAAAGCAAATTTTCTCATAGGAAATAATGGAAACTCAATTTGTTCCTCAATCCAAAAATATTCATATAAAATGATTACAAAACTAATATAATACAAAATAAAGAAAATACAAAATATAAAAAACCAAATTAACCTGTACTTAGAACACAATCCTAACCATGTCTACTCAGAAGTAATGTTCATTATGTTCAATGGGTCTCACTCCCAGGAAAGTGTGTTTAGGATTGCAGCCCAAATCTCTAATGCTGCAACCTGTCCCCCGTATACAAGAGTGAGCTTCACTGATA
Source organism: Cryptoblepharus egeriae (assembly GCA_030015325.1). Taxonomy (NCBI): domain Eukaryota; kingdom Metazoa; phylum Chordata; class Lepidosauria; order Squamata; family Scincidae; genus Cryptoblepharus; species Cryptoblepharus egeriae. Next base: position 53,682,108 of record JAREYC010000006.1, read on the forward strand.
CAGCACAGCTTAATTTAAAGTGGGCATGCAAGGCTAGGTCTCTCCAGCTCCTTTCCACTACACCCCTTACATAGGAGTGAGCCTTATTGACTGTAACTGGCTTATTTCAGAGTAGAAATGCATAGGGTGGTATCTAGGAGAGGCTGAGCAGGTATCGGCTATATCTCGGCCAAGTCTATTTTTTTTTTGCTTGTATTGCAAGACAAAATTTATTGGAAATGTTTGTCTTACAAAATGCTTTCAATCCAAAGTTTTACTGTTAAGTTTTATAAACAAAGATGCAGAGATTTCACATTATGCTCCTATCTTGACCTGCAAATAAAGCTTTAAATTGATTGCTTTTATTTAAGTATCTTGGCGCTTAATATTTATGATGGCTTTTTAAACTGAAACCAGGGGACTTCCAAATTAAATTAGACTAGTTAAATGTGTAATTTTAAAATTACTTTGGAAGTATCCTACTTTGCACAATATTTACTCTCATTAAATTGATTAAGGTAATTGAAGCTCAGTCAGTAAATTGCTATAACATCCTCTAACCCTGTGGTTTAAACGTAATTTACCCACCCCAACATTTAATAATAATTAATTGCTAGTAGAATGATGTACTAACTAGTCTTTCTTCATAAAAATCAAATATTGATAAATAGCGTAATTATGTTTAAATTACTTTTTTAATCATTCATTAGGGAAAAGAAAAAACTACAATCAACTAAAAAACAAAGAACAAAGGGAAAATTATACATTTATTTTAAGATATACTAATAATGTTGTGGTATCCAATACATGCTGAAAATAATTTTTTGTTGAATTACAGGTTCCAACCTTGTTATACATGGATTTGACTCAACACGAATGGTGACTGATTTGCAGTCGCCATTCGTGTTGAGTCAAATCCATTCTGCAAATGTTGAGTCAAAGCATTCTGCATGCTTTTCTACTGTGCAAGCAATCATGTCATGCAAGCAATCATTCAATTCTGCAGCTGAGTCAGAAAAAGGTAGGGGGTGCTTTGCACTTCTAATTGCCGACTGCCTCTCAATAGCAGTAAGAAAAGCTGTTGCAATTGTAAAGGGACACACTATTTTTAAATATTGCTTTTATTTCACACATTTTTCAGTATCAGCAGGAAGTTCCAGAATCAAATCCCTGTAGATATTAAGTCATAACTGTATTCCATTAGGAATAATGTAGGAGCAAGAAACCTGGGTCTTAAAATCTATTTCCACTGATTTTTATCCAGGAAAGGAAATATGTATTTGTAACAACCTGTTCTTTTGGACCAGCACAGCAAAGGGGTGTTTCTATCCACTTAACATTTTTTCAAATCTAAATTAACCTAGATTCCCTTAATGTAATCATTCAGGTTCTTATTTAGTTAAGTGGGGTACTTGCTAGGTGAGAGCTTATTAAATGCCACAATTTTCAGAAATGTAGTCAAATGCATCATATTCACTTGCACAAACTGTCTGGCAGAGCCAGGCCACCATAAGTAGTTCTTGGCTGGTTTTCAAAAATAGTCATCCATGGCTTTAGCACAGGGGTCTCCAAACTTTTAACTTCAAGGCTCCTGGACCTTTAACTGCCTTTAAAGTGTGTAGAAGAGGGAATTTCAACTTGTGATCTGAGAGATGTGAAGCTGTACCTGTTGAAATTCCATCTTTTAAAGTTCCAGGAGCCCTGAAATTAAAAGTTTGGAGACCGCTGCTATAGCACAATGAGGCAAATCCATGACCTGTTGAATTACAGGTAAGTAAGGTACTGGGAGAGAGATAGAAAGAAAAGTACTGCATGCTTCTTTGGTACATAGCTAATCTTAATTATTAGAAATTATTAAATGTTCAGCAAGAATTATTTTTCAACAGAGCAACACAGAAACTCTTCACATTTCAGCTGAAAGTCCACTGCCAAAAAAAGCCTAAGTGTTTTTCAAATGTCTATACAAGACACTTAATAGCTCAAAGCCAAAATTACGGTAGGCCTTAAAGAACTGGCAACCAAGAAAGGGACAGAGGGTTCCATATGAGTTGGCTAGCAAAGCTGGAATTGGCTGTCATTCATCTAACAACTTACCGTAAACACTCATGCCAATTCAGTTTGAAACTACAAGAGAAAAATGAATGCCTACATGTGAAATTCCAGGGACTCCAGTTTTAGCCAAATATGCCATTACTCCCTTCAATTATGCATAATCATTCTATCCAACTACTGGATGCCTCTTAATTATATCATTGTTCCTAGGCAATTGAAAGTACCTCTGTTCTGGAAATTCCCCAAATAGCCGTAAATTCAAAGCAAGTACAATAGATTGTGCGTGGTTAGCCAATAAAGTACAATTTTGGCTGAAGACCACATAATAAATTATTGTCATGCATTCAGTTTGCAATTGAAGGTGGGTGGGGGTGTTACAGGGTGGTATACATGCATACCTCTTTAAAGGTATACATAAGTAGAATGTCAGATTTTTCATAAAGAAAATGTGAACTAAAATGTAAATTAATCAAATGAATCATTTTAGGCTTCAAATGAGATCTCCAGAATTTAATCACATTTCATAAGAGATATGTGAAACAACTGTCTTTACAGCATTTACTTAGCTTTAAAGAATTTACTTAATTTTTACTTAACTTTCCTGTCATGTAGACATTCATTGCCAGTAATAATCCAACAATTTAACATAGCCAAATCTATTTTAAATGTCCAACATTTCATTTTTTTTAACTTTTTCAGAACTTTGTCAAGGAAAGTGAGCCAAGGCCGGACATCTTTATGGAAAGAAAGCCAAAGAAGCAATAGAAATATTTAAACACCCCCAAAATATCAACAGAAAAAGAGGCTCTACATACTAGCAATGCTTGGCTTCGGCTGTAATCCTAAAGACACTTTCCTGGGAGTAAGACCCATTGAATGCAGTGGGGCTTACTTTTAAGTAGTCATGGTTCCTTTTCAAGAAGGAACCATGACATGGAAAAGAACCTTTTCCAGTGGAGATGGGATACTATGTCTTTAAGAAAACAGTCAGTAAAATGGAACTGTTAAACAGCAAAAGTCTGCTGTTCTTAACTACCATTTCTCTAGCAAAAAGTTCTGACTGGGATAGCTTTTTCTGATGTTGCTTTGAAAAAGTTACAGAAGAAACAGACTTTTTAGCAGAATGGCTTTTTTATTATCTAGATATGTTAAACTGAATTTTCTGTCACTTGCTTTCTAAAGCTGGAATTTTGACCCTTAAAGACACTAAACAGAGTATGCAAAACTGAACAGAAGAGAGGTTCTCTTTTAAAGTGACGATTTTAGCATGAAAAAGGTCAATGTCTCTTTCTGAACAAGTATTTGTAAGAAATTTTTCATGTTCATTTCTACAATACCCTGCAAAATTGTTTGCTTGAGATTCTCAATAACTTCTTATTCATTACTAAAAAGAATTACCCATTAGTTAATTCATTTTCTCTGTAAACCAGTTTGTGAAATTCTAATTGAAAAGCTATTGTTTTACTGTTAATATTGATAATGATAAACTGTAGAAGCCCTTCCCTCAGAATTTCACTTCAATGTCATTACCTCATCTCAACTAATGCTTATTATATACTAGCAACATCCTACAACCATCACTTGCAGAGGGACAAAATAACGTTCATCAGTTTATTTTAAAAAGCCACCACCCCTTCCAGCATCAAAACTGCCCTTTTCCCTCCTCTCTCTTCAATTGCTCCCTTAGCCCGTTATCTGTCCCAGAAACAGTTAGGAATAACAGTAGAAATGCAAATAGCACATTGACAATTCTCCTCAGCCTTCTCAGAGACACAAGGGAATAGAATCCTCAGCCTGCTTGATTATTATTTATTTATTTATTTATTTAATTTATATCCCGCCTTTCCTCACCTGCAAGAGGGAGCTCAAGGCGGCTAACATCAGAAAGATAAAACACCATTAAAATAGACTTATAAATATAGATTAAAACATAATTAAAATACAATTAGATTAAAACTGAGCACAATTAAAACAGACTAAAAAATCTGTTAAAAACCATAAAATAGAACAATAAAAACTGCCCCCCAACCTCTGCCCCATTTAAAAGCTTTTTTAAATTAAAAGGTTTTCAGACTCCACCTGGAGTTCTGTATTGAGGGAGCCTTCCTCAGTTCTCAGGGGAGGGAGTTCCAAAGCCAGGGTGCCACCACTGAGAAGGCCCTATCTCTGGCCGTCATACCTCTCACATCTCTTACTGGCAGCACAGTGAGTAGAGCCGCCTCAGATGACCTTAGGTGATGGGTCGGATTGTATAGAAGAAGACAGTCCCTCAGATACCCTGGACCCGAGCCATTTAGGGCTTTAAAGGTCAGGACCAGCACTTTGAATTGAGCCTGGAAACGAATGGGCAGCCAGTGTAGTCGCTGAAGCAATGGCCTGACAGAATCGAACCGACGAGCCCCAGTAACCACATGGGCCGCCGCATTCTGGACTATTTGAAGATTCCGGACAGTCTTCAGAGGCAGCCCCAAGTACAGCACATTACAATAATCTAGTCTCGATGTCACTAGGGCATGGGTCACTGTGGCCAGATCCGAGCAACTCAGGTATGGTTGCAGCTGGCGGATCAGTCGAAGTTGAGCAAAGAATGACACAGAATGTGCTAAGACAGGTTAAGGTTTTTAAGTACAGTAGATAGATTTTAAATATTCGCACACAAGCTCTAGGATTTTGACAACAACCAAGTCTAGTTGCCAGTATTCTGCTTCCCTTCTTTCAACAGTGAAGAAATAATTCTTGTATGACAGCAAATTGAGTTCTGGAAACACACAAAAATACATTTGAAGTGCAGCACAAATTCACGGAATGAAGCCTGCTCTTCCCATCTTCAAGTTTAGACAGAGGCAGAAGCTAATCTATGCCATGCTGCATTTTCAGAGCTGACACTGGATGAAACTTGGTCTTCCTCTGCACTCTGTTTCAGAGACATTTCAGGAACCGCAGGAGCGCAAGGATAACCCTCAGCCTGTGTCCAAGTCCAAGTTCAACAGGGCGTTTATTACAGCATGTGAATTTGTGAACCCCTATACATACAATCATAAAAATGATACATGTTTTCCAGAAGAATAGATATAACAGCTGCTAGGACATACAGCACTTTAAGGCTGCAAACTTTGAACTTACGCTTTAATAAAATTCTATTTAAACGCTTGTTCATATCATCCAGCTTTTTTGCTTCTTCCAGTGCTTAATCAGTGTAGTCCTGATTAAGATTCACAATCAAATCGTAAGAGATTGTATTTCTAGACCGTCTACAAATAACAAGTGTCTATTCTTTTAGCAAGACTGTCTATATTTCAGTGTTGCAATGTTAACAATGATCTTGACTTGAAACACTATATTCTTGTTAACAATTATATTCATGGTGCCTACCCTATTCAGACACATTGTGGCAGGACAGTTTAATGAGATGCAAGGTATGTGAGCCTGTAGCATCCATTGGCAAATGTTCCTTCATCCAGTTCTATGATCTCCCACTGTTAATGCAAAATTCAGTCCAGAACTTGCCTCAGTCAACATTCCCATGGCTGCATTCAATAAAATGACTACAGCAAACGCTTGACATCTTGGTAAAGCATCCAGACTCCTTTTTGAGTTTAATTTCAGCAGAAAACAACACAACTGAAGGTCAGGCATACTATCTTTTTCATAATGTTCCAGCAACTATTCACTTACAAATGAATACCAAAGGAAGCTTGGTTTATGAGCATAATTCATACTGGAAGCATGCCTATAATCCAAAACACTTGTATATCAAAGTCATTTTTCCATAAGAAATAATGGAAACTCAGACAATTCATTCCAAACCCCAAAAATATTTATATAAAAATGATTACAATAGTGTAATACAAAATCATAAAGAAATACAAAATATAAAGAAAAATAAAACAAATTAACCTGAATTTAAGTCTCTCGTGTCGCAATCTGCCCCTCTTACACAGGAGTGAGCCTCACTGATTATAATTAGCCTTACTTTAGAGCAGACATGCAAGACTAGTCCCTCAGTCTCCTTTCCATGGCACCCCCTTACATAGGAATGAGCCCCACTGACTGCAATAGGATTATTTCAGAGTAGACATGCATAGGCTGGTCTCTGAGGAGAGGCTGAGCAGGTTCAGGGAGAGTGCCAAAACCATTCATATTCTTGACGAGAATATTTTTCACTTGTTTATTAAGACATCACTTGTATATCATGTTAAAATTTATTAGAAATGTTTGCTTGTCTTGCAGAACACTCTCAGTCCAAGTTATTCTCAATCAAAGATTTTACTCTCAATCAAAAACTTCAAGAGCTTTTATATATACTATAGAAAATGAGGAGCCAGACGTGGAGAGGGGGGATTTGCTGCTTGGGTAACAGCATATCCTCCATATTAATCTACCCAGGCCATCATGATCTGCAGAGGATACTCAGAGCATGATACCATAGTCTTTTGAGACTGAAGGATGCCAATGCAAAGAAAATGAATGCTATATGCAGCAGCAGCTTTCATTTTAGGGTTCTAAAATATTCTATTCTACTTCCTTTAACAAATGTTGCAGCAGAAAGCACGATATACAGCCAATTCATAATCACTTATGCCTACATTTGAAATCCATTAGCTTAGCAAAGTATGTATAAAAGCAAACACTAAATAAGTGTTTGCTGATGGAGGCAGTTCTATGGTCAACATTCACGCCACTTAAATGCATGCAAATTGGTTCTTAAGTGACAATTAAATGCTACAAATTCAAATGGAATCATGACTGCCATACTTCAGCTAAGTGGATCAGAAAGTCCTTTGAAAAATCAAAACATGGCAGGCCCTTTTTCAAAATGCAGTTAATTCCACACATACAGTAAAACATATTCTGTTACTAATATAATTTTATAAAGAACCAGTGGAACAGACCAATCATTCAACTGGGCACCATCAGGCAGCAGGTACATAAGGCACCCCACTGGGTATCGGGGACCACTAGGCATCTCTACCAGGTACCAATGGGTATCCCTACCAGGGACCAGGCACCATGCATCTCTATCAGGCACCACCTTACACTAGTGAGCACTACTCGGCATCCCAGCCAGGCACTGATTACAAAGCACCAGGCACCACCAGGCACCAAATTGATTCTTAGTTGGTCTTTACATCACAGAAGAAATATAGTCCCCAAATTTCATGCTTTTAACTGGGTTTAAAAGAGTTTTGACTGGGCATTGATGAATCAGCAATTCTTCAATGTATAGGGACAAAAAAGTGTTGCGTCCTTTTTTCCCCTTCTAGTATGAATTTCTCAAAACTGGTCCTTAATGGGTGCCTACATCATGGAAGGAAGTCTATGACTACATAATGGAAGGAAGATGCTCCCCAAATTTCACACTTCTAGGTCTGATGGTTTTGGCTGACAAGTCAGTGAGCTACATTGTTGGCATGTACATTTTTGGCACGGCAGAAAATAATGTCCTCTACAAAGCAAATGCAAAATTTAATTTTACCACATACAGTGAGTTATAGACAATAAAATGTTTATGTTATTTTTACCTAATTGCACTACAGTGGTGCATCACATAACAAGTTTAATTGGTTCCAGAGGCCTGCTCATTATGTAAAACGCTCATTAAGTGAAGCAGATTTTCTCATAGGGAATAGTGGAAACTCAGACAACTGATTCCACAACCCCAAAAATATTCAAAAAAATTGCCCCCATTTACACTGGGTTGTGGCTGGAGGGAGCAGTTGGGGAAGACTAGGCAGCCCTGGCCCCGCTCACAGCACTTCCACCGCCTCTGGGGGTTCTGGAGCGGCCATGGAGGGCTTCCCTGCAAGAACCAGGCTTCCCTCGTGGCCACTGTAACTTTAAAAAGGAACAGCTCTAGCCTGGGGATTCCCCATAGAGCAGTTCAGCTGAGGTCAGGATGTCCCTTAAAGGAACCGCTCTAGGAAGCAAGCAGGAGATTGTCTGTTTATGCAACAATATATACACTTCAATTTCCCAAGCGAACTTGAGTGGTCTCACTGCTATCCACACACCAACTCGCTTGGGAACCTGAAGTGCATGTATGGTTGCATACACAGACGATCTCTTGCTTGCCTCCTAGAGCGGCTCAGCTGAGGGATTTCCTGTGACCTCAGCCAAACTCTCTATGGGGAATTCCCAGGCTAGAACAGTTCCTGTTTAAAGCTACAGTGGCCATGAGGGAAGCCTGGTACTTGCAGGAAAGCCCTCCATGGCCAAAACGGAGCCCCTAGAGGCAGTGGGCGTGTCGCGAGGGGGACTAGGGCACCCCAACATGCCCCAACTGCCCCCTCCAGCCGCAGCCAGGTGTAAGTGGGGGCAATTTTTCTTCACAAATTTTTTTTAAAAAAAATTTCCCTGAGAGTCTGGCTCATTAAGTTTGATGAGGCTCGTTATTTGAGCCAGACTCTCAGGGAAATTTTGGCTTGCTAAGTGAATCCCTCATTAAGAGGGACACTTGCTAAGCGAGATATCACTGTACTTTATGCAACAATGGGTTTATGTTATTTTTTTATTACAATAGAGTAAAACTACCGGCCTAAACTAGTTTACCGATGTTAAAGAAAATACCGACCTAAATACTGTACTTACTCAAATCTAAAGTGCACCCGTTTTGTAGACTAAATTTCGTTGAAAAAGGTGAGCATCAGTAAATATGGTATTCTTCTGTTTCAAAAGATGTACAAGAGCATGGCCAAATCAATCTGTTGCCTGAAGAGCACAGCAAGCTGTAGTCTAAGCCAGAATTGTTCCCATATTTTTCCATTAGTTAGTAAAGGCAACCTTGTCAACAACTTTACATAACTAAAGAATGGGAAATCTAAATAGCACATCCAGAAACTAATATAGCAACATAATTTCTCTGTCAGAGATATCATCATTTCTCTAGCAAGTATTGCTAATGAATGTCTTGTTTTGCTCCCATTTTTCTTGGCCTATTTTTCCTTTTGTTCACTCTTAACCTCTTAACTTAGTTCATATACTTTTACCACAGCCAAAGTGCCAGGCACAGCAGCAGCTTACAGAAGCCTTTCCTCTCCCTCTCAGGAATAGTTACCTTCTTAGAACATAAGAAGAGCCTTTACTGAATCAGGCCTAAGACCCATCTAGTCCAGCTTCCTGTACTGCACAGCAGCCCACCAGAGGCCCCAGGGAGCAAATACAACCCCTGCAACCAGGTGCCCTCCCCTGTATCTGGCATTTTGAGGTTGCCCACATCTACATACGCCCCTCATGGATTGTAGCCTGTGAATCATAGAATCATAGAGTTGGAAGAGACCTAGGTCATCTAGTCCAACCTCCAATAGTCCTTTCCTCTAGGAATTTGTCCAATCCCTTCTTATAGGCACTGATGCTAGATGCTATAATCACATCCTATGGCAGGGAGTTCTGCAGACCAACTAAAAGCTGGGTAAAGAAATTTTCTTTTGTCTGTTCTAACCGTCCTGACATTCAATTTTGTGGATGTTTACATTGCATAATTTTGTATGTCTCAATCATGTCTCCCCTCAAGGGCTTCTTTTCTAGACTGAAGAGCCCCAAATGCTGCAGCCTTTCCTCATACTGTTGAGAGGGTTGAATGTTGGTGTGTGATTGTAGTATAAATTTTTATTTATTTATTATATATATATGAAGTCCGTATCATGACAGTACATCTCAATTTCACTGTATATCTTGTACAATGTCAAATATCCATCCATCCATCCTTGACCGGGGGCGGGGGGGGGGAGATCAAAAAGAGTAAATTATATACACTGTAAATTACATACATACACTGAAACAACTGAGGAGTCCAGCTGACATTGTAATCATGTCATGGTTTGCCCTCATTTGACTCCCCCTATAATCCTCTTAAGACTCTCACTTATTCTGTCATGGTGAATTTTGTTTACATGCCCTTATGTCAGGGAAAACACAGCTTTCTGTTTCTATGTGCACCTGAAGTTTTGAATCATCAAGTATTAAAAGTTTTTTAACATCAAGTATTAAAAGTATTTTAATGCTTTTGTTCATTTATCTTATCCCATAATACTTTTATATACTAGTTTTTTCATGGTAGATCTGGTGTGTATTCCAATGCTTTCACTTTGGAACATAGTAGTCATTCCCTGCTTAATGATTAAATTTACAGCATTATTCATTCTAATTGTTTAGGCAGGTAGCAAAAGTTTAGCATAGGACATTAATTCTGAATTTAGGAAATGAGCACAAAGTGTAGATTTACTGTATTTTCAAACCCCACAGGTTTCAATGAAACTTACATGTTTATACAGAGCACTAGATTATGGCCTATGATTAATGTGAAACAAATGCTAATCTACGCAGTTACTTGCTATCACTAGCTCAGTGGTTGCCACCAGAAGTTAATCCACATTTTTTATCGATCTTGTTTATACTACCCAGATGCTAAGGCTTCAGCAAGTTTCTAGGGAAATGACAAGACGACAAAACATGGATGCAAGAATGGATCCAAGGTAACATTCACATAACTGAAAAATAGATGTGTTTACAGGGTGGGTGGGTGAGGTGTATTAAGGGAAGAGAAGATGCTATCTGTATCTTCTATATGTATAGAAGATGTATACAGGATGGGTGAAGTGTATACAGGGAAGAGGAGTATGAAATTTTATTCACTCACAAGCTCTATGGGAGATAATACTTTAATGTCATCACAGCTTTCAAACAGCTTCAATTTAGCAATTGACTTCTTTAGTCTACATGAGCAATTCTCAAATCTCCTTATCAAGAAGCTGCAGAGCAATATGGTATGTGACACAGAAGACACTTCTGGGTCATGTTAGTACATGACCCACAACATTAGCTGTGTCACTTCTCGGCAGTGTGTAATGACCTGCTGGTGGGCTGCAACCCAATTTTGGACAGGGAAGCTGTAAGGAAGCCATGCAGTAAAACATGGTCAATGAAGGGGGTTTTGCCCTCCATATTGCCCTACAGCTTCCTTGGTTTCTACAGGCATGGAACACACCAAAAATCAGGTTCTGATCCACTGTTTGATATAAACACATGATACTTGTATAAACACTGGTTTATATGATGTGGGTGATGAAAGAGTACAATAACGTCACTCAAGTTATATGACCTCATCCTGATATCAGGATGAGGTTGGTGGCTAGAAGAAACGAGCTGAAAAAGATCCTCTGTTAATATAGATTTTTTCACGCTTCTAGGTCCAGCAGTTTTGATTGGGTGTTGATTAGTCTGTGAGTAAGTCAAGTGAGTGAGTGAGTCAATCAGTGACTTCTCAGTTTTATATATACTGTATAGATAAATATTAAGCAGAATAATAAACTAATGGTATATCTTGACAATTTTAACGTCTTGTTTAGTGTGCCATGTGATAAAAAAGCTGAAAAAATGCTAGTATAGATTATGGAACAGAAGAAAGCAGCCCTTGTTTTGTGGCAGGAATGAATGAGTGTAAAAATAGGAGTGTAAAAATGCCACTAAAAAATGGATGAGGTACCTACACAGGTCATCACAATCCCTGACCATTAAGTCAGAAATGCACCAGTAATTGCTTCCATATTCCTAAACGCTTAAGACATCATCATCATAAATTGCAACAGCACATATACTTCAGTTAAGCAGCTTGTGACTGGATAAAACAAAGTTCTTTTTTATAATAAAATGGCCAAGAGAACAAAATATTCTGCGACAGACAGCAATTCTTTAAGATTCTAGATGATTGAATCTACACCAACATATACCTTTTACCAGGAAACTCCAGAAAGGGCTCGGTATCAACTACATGTTTACATTAAGGGTGTAATAAAATGTGTGAAGTAAACCTAAACACATATATTACTGAATTATCTGAAGTATTTTATTTAACAGGGGTGTCCAAGTCCCAGCTGGAGGCCAGTGCAGACCAGAGAGCCTCAATGCAGCCTGCAGCAAGACCCTTTCATCTGGCCCTCAGGCAAGCCTTGCAATCCTCTGGATGTCGCTAATATTCATAAGCAAATTCATTCAAATTTGAACTGTAGATCATTTTGCCGGTCCCCAATACAGTGTCAGAAAAACGTGGCCCTCCTGGCAAAATATTTAGACACCCCTGCTATATAAAGATGGACAATAGTAGGCAGACACATTTGAATTATGAGACTTGGATAGGAAAATACCAAGATCAGCAGATTATCTTCAAGTTTCAATATATGAGTCAATGGTAAACTGTTTATAAGAATTGCATTCATGTTAGTATGGCAATCTTGATTCTGGAACTGAAGCATCTATGGTCTTAATTCTCTCCTTCTCAGGTGTTCATTTGAAACTTTGCCCCAAAATGATGTGGCTGGTATGTCTATAAATGACACGTTCACTAACAGCTGTAATTCAAAAGAATTCATGAAAAGTTTTATTTTGAATTTTACTCTTTTGAGTTTGACAGTGTGACATAACACACAATCATTTCTCCCCTTGATTAAAATTTATAAACACAGGGGAAAAGCCATGTGCATTGCTGGCTACAATTCTAGTAAATCATCAAAGCAGACTGGGATGCACTGTTTTTAAAGTCTACATGAGAACTTTTTCCAAATAACAAGTCCACATGGCAGTTTTCCATACTTGCAGTTCACTCCTACAGTAGGACCTCAATTTCCTAGAGCAGAGGTACTTGTACTGGAGCGTCGCAACTCCTCCCCCCCCCCCCAAAATCATGTCATGGTCTAGGATCTCTGTAAAGAGCAGAGGAAGGGACAAGGAAAGGGGTGAAGTGGGTGCTTTCACTTTTACTGATATTGGGTTGCAGTTGGCTCCAGTACATGCATGGAGCACTGTGCAGTCTTCCACAGCTAGTCCTCAAGGTTTGGAATCTATGGATGAAGTAACCTCAAGTAACCTCAAAGCACTTCCTCCCCGCTTCGCTCAAAGATTCCAAATCTCAGGGCGCTCTATGGATGGATGCATAAAGCTCCCTGACCTCCTGGTGCTTGCTGCAGCACTTCATCTGCCTTTAGCGATGTGATCTGGGGATTGCATCACTGCCGTCACCTCTCCCCCACAAATATTTACTTAGAAAGTAAATCTCCCTACAAGTTTGAGAAACACCATTGTAGAGCCTTACAATCAAAAAACCATTAGTCAGACACACTGCACACAATCTGTATTTCTTTTGTAATGGTCTCATGGACACATAGGCTAGCAGATGCTAGCCCAAAGACAGTCTGCCTTTTACTGGGTGCATACAAGATCCTTACTTGAGCACTGCATATGTCCCACACAAGGCATTTACACAAAAAAGTATTATCTGAAATCATAGGACTCTACATTCCTGTCACAGTCATATAAGGACAATGTTCCCATATTCCCACAATGGATCAGTTTGTAGGCCTTATGTATTTGCAAGCACAATACGGAGGTACCAGCATTCTTTCATGGGGTGCGGGGGAGAATGGAAATGTGCAGTGATTATAACCCTTTTACTATCAGCAGCCTATTCAAGTGAATGAGCAGCCTAATCAAGTGAATCATGAAGCTTGGGAGCACTGTGTGTTTCCCTTATAGAGCTCATATCAATAGCCTCCATGTGAAAGCTGTAATACCTGAATCAGTCCAGACACAGGCAAGACAAATCTCCGCCCCCCCCCCCCCAAGGTTTACTTTAAATTGCCTCCCAAAGAACAAGTTTTTGGAAAATGCACCATATAGTAAAATTCTTAATCCTGCTATGTCAGTTTATATGTACAGTACTTAAAAGACATGGCATGTCGAGGACTACATCAATGTAACACATGATTCAACAATGGTGCTCAAAAACTATTAGATGCTGGCAAAATATAAAGAAATCCAAATTATAAAAATATTAAATGTATTCAGGAATGTGCAAATACATTCAGAACTAGTGGAGCAGAAATGAAAGACAAAACTAGTAACCACTGGGAAATGTTTTACTGTAAGCCTTTTATTAACACAGCCAATTGGGAAGCAAACTTTTAGTTTAAAAGTCAGTTTATAAATTAGTCCTGTATTTTTGCTCCAGAGTAGATTAGATAGAGATAAGCATATCATACCAAGTTAAAACCAACTGCCGCTAGCTTAGCAGATTATTTCTCATCTGCTCCCATACATTACAGCACACTATTTTTCTTAAAGCCCAAGTATGTATTGAGACACTTTTCTGGTGTCTGAAAGTCATAACATAAAATGAAGTTGGAAAACTTTGGATCAGACTCTCATAAGAAACACCTAGAGAACATTTCCACAAAAATTAATAACAGGAACAACATACTCCAGAAACTAAGAGGATCAAGATGGTGAGCCTCAGCCTCTACTCTTAGAATAACGGCACTAGGATTGGTGTACTCTACAGAAGTAGAGTACATAATAGCTGTATGGCATAATAGCTGCCACACTAGTAAGGCTGTATGGCATAATAGCTGCCACACTAGTAAGGCTGATGCCAGACTAAACAAAACAAATCTACTCCTACTTGCTGGCTCCCCATTTTGAGTCACATAGCACCACCAGCTCTACAAAAGCAAGAAAACTTAGAGCACAATCCTAACCATGTCTACTCAAAAGTAACACCCTTTGTGTTCAATGGGTCTTACTTCCAGGAAAGTGTCTTTAGGATTGCAGCCTTAGGGTGCAATCCAGAGTAACTACGGGGAGTCCTTGCTCCGGTGTAAGAACAATTTGCTCTGGATTGCAATATGAATTTCCCATAGGTTTTCACTAGCTGGTGCAGTAACTACGGGTACACGTAATGTCTCTTACGTGCTCCAGTAGTTACTCTGGATTGTAGGGGAAGTTAAAGAATACAACAAAATTATGAGCAATCCACTTCTTGTGCACACTTATCTTCCTATCAATTGGCAGGATTAAATCCAAGAAGCCCTCTCTGGCACTCGCACAACAGCTAACAACTTTAACATTAACACACAATGGAAAGCTAAATGGGCTGCTGAATGTTCAGATACAGGCAGTTACATAGATGACCCTACACGAAAATGCCAGGTTTTGACCTACCTCACCAGCGTTGGTCAACTTTGACCAGAATCTGTACCCAACACAGTGTCTGCCAAGACACTGTTTGAGTGGGGTCTTATATCAACCCCTCAGTGTCACTGTGGTGCTCCTGAACAAAATATTCATCACACTGTGACTGAGTATCCATCAAAAGCTTATATGAGTCCAGTGTCTGATTATTTTCAATATAGACCACTCTGACTTGAATGGTTGGGTGGATTGGACAATAACATCTTATTTACCAAAAGCCCATGTATTTGCAAATGCTAAATAAATAAGCTGGGAAATAAAATAATAAGATTGTCCTGAAGAATATAAAAGTCCATTCTTTTGTAGTAAAAGAGCTTGCACAAGCAACAGAATAGCTAATCTACCTGTTATAGTACTTAAAAATATACTGGACTCCCCATTCTTTTCCATTAGGGTTTGCATAAGCATTTTTGCTATTTGACTTCCATTCATAGTTCTCTGGATGCAATAACCACAGCCCCCGGGGTGGGGATTCAGACTTTGAGGACTCAGCTCAAGCATATACCAAAGAAATTATGTACTGTATTATGAGTTCAATACGAAACAAGGTTTTTCCATTTTGATTAATTCTTCAGATAGGCATCAATATTCAGAGCATTCAGAGATTTCTGTGTATAGATTGCAAATCTAGCAAATAGTGTTCAGTGAGCTAGTTAGCAAAGCATTTAATTTGCAACATATGATAAACTATTTCGAGAGAACAGTGCAGATGACCACTGGTGAAACATCCACATGCTGAAATGCATTCAAAATACTTAACCTTTCACTTCTAAGAAAAATATAGTGACTGGCTTATTGTGATATGAAAACACTATGATAGATAAGATAATATGATAGACATAAAGATGATCCACATAATATGGTGGATTTAGAAAATACAGAATGATAAATTCTAGATAAAATATATACATTTTTCTCACAATCGTACAGAAACAATTGATATATACATCACAATGCAATCTTGACAAGCTGCAACTTTTTACTGACAAATCAGTTAAAACTTTCATATAGTCTACCTTCAATAATATTGGGATTAAAAGTTAACACGAGTAACACTGGGCAGAATAATAATTCAAAGGCTACAATCCTAAAGACACATTCCTGGGAGTAAGACTCATTGAACATAATGGGGATTACTTTTGAGTAGACATGGTTAGAATTGTGCTCTAAGTTGACCAACTACACTGATTTACAAATACAACCACAACAGTTACCAGCCCACCTGTTATGAGCAAATAACCCCTACCACATATATGGAAATCATTCAACACTGCAAGCTAAATTATACTCCAGGTTGACAAACAACCTGAAGGGGCTGATTCTGAAAATCTTGGGTTAACCATATCAGATATATTATCCCCAAAGTCCTTAACCAGAATCAAGGTGCTAGCCAGGAAAATACTCATGTCAATTTCCCAACTGAATGCTAACTAGCCTAGACTCTCTGGCTCTAGCTTTCCTTGGCCACCCTGCTCATTGCTGTCCTTGACAGTCCTTCCCAATTCAGAAAAAAATATGCAAGGTACACATTCCTCCAAGTTAATCAATAAGCACCACACTTTTAGATACATTTTCCAATGCACTCATAAGAGGGGTAAAGGGGAATATCCCCATCAACTCTGTATTTGATGAAAAGTGAGTATAACGTGGATTCTGTATCACAACTCAATAAAATTATTAAGAATTGCCGAAGTATCACATGCAAGAACTTCCAATTAATTCCATGTAATTTTATCAGATGAGGCAAGCATACTTTGCTTTTCTACTTCAAGAATGTTTTGACAATTAACCACCAGTATATTATAGTCAGGTGAGGGCTGTAACCAAAATCTTTTTACAACAGGACCTTGTGAAACCTGAAGCCAAAATATATCAAAGGTCACCTTGTCTAAGAGAGCCTTATTGTTTTTCTAAGCACTCCAACAAAACCTTTGTTCAAGGAGAAGGAACTGAAGGTAGTATTTTATTTAACTATAGGCAATGAAAGCAGCATACAATTTATATTACAAAAGGTGAAAGATGAGATTTTTTGCTGCAATAAGGTGGCATTATGTTGGAGAACTTGATGGTGGCTCTACTCAGAAGCAAACCCTCAGGCTATTTTTTTTTCAGCTTTCTGAGCTATGCCAGGCATCACACAATCCAGTTAAGCCATTGTTTTAATATTGCAAGTTTTTAATTAATAATTCAAACTACAGTATAATAGCAATGCTTTAGCCTTAGAGTGCAATCCTAAGGATAGCCTGAAAACACAACAGTTCCTGTTCCACTTCTCCACAGAAGTTCATGTTGCAAAAGTGTTGCAAGGTACTTCTGAGATACTTGCAAGCCACTGGCCCACCGCACTTGTTTCTGGAGCACCAGCCACTGGTGCAAGGAAGCAAGGTGCCAAGTGGCACAAGGCTCTGGGGTATTTCTAGCCAGGGTGGGGGGAAACAGACCTGGCAGGGAATGGGATTGGCAGAAACCTTCTCTGATGAATCACAATCCCCTTCCTGGGCCATCCAGCATTACACCAGACTTCTTGGATCCATGCCAGTTATGGTGAAAATCCATGAAGCCCTATGAAGCAAGGGCATTACTCAGGCAAAATATCCCCTTATTCTGAGGAGACTTCCAGTTGCCTCCTAGTGCTAGATACAGTGCAGGCCATGAAGCCTGGCAGTGCCAGCACAGATTTGGACAGAAATAATTTAGAACAAGGACAATACTAAGATGCTAGTGTTTTGCATAAATGAGCAGACCTCCGTCAGTCTTGAAAGACTATGGTATTGTGCTCGGCACTGCATACGCTGCATGCAAAGCACGAAAGCTTGGGCTGGATTGTTATGGAGGATAGGCTGTAACCCAAGCAGCAAATCCCCCCTCTCCACGCCACTGAATTAGTCCAATGGAAAGGCAGAGCCAATACGATTGGATCAGCTGGCGTTGCAGAGCTGGGCTATGGACAGGAGCTCACCCTGTCTTGTGGGGCCGACCTGGGTCTCGGACCCTGGCCTGCTGGTTAACAGGATACAGTATTTAAAAGTGAAAAAATATGCAACCCTTGCAGATTTTTAAAATATCTTTGTTTCCTTTGGTCATTTGGGCTATTCATGATTCTACTTGACAGGAAAAACAATAAGCTGTCATATCTCCTTAAGTCACTTGACCTTTCACATTGACAAGATGAAGGACCAGTAGAAGGACATAATACATATGGAAGATCAAGGAGGCATCTACTACATTCACTTACAATTACTGAAATATGAAATATCTGTTTTGAACATCCTTTCCAAATAGCAAGTTGCTATGTTCAAAAACAACTACTAATATGGCGAGTAGACACACATGTGCAAACGGGCTTACTAAGTCAAAATGTTCAAATATCCTAGTGCCTGGACAATTTCCCACCACACATTTTCTTTCACAAGCAATAATTTTCATCCAAAATTAATGAAAATATACATGGCATATTTAAAGTAATAAACAACTATTTTATGACCCAGGATAGTGGGGAATAGTGGTGCCAAAGGTGCGCAAGGACCTCATGATACACTGCAACAGACTTCGGATTCCATGTATGGAATCTATGCACATACTCAGTTGATTACTGAAATCATCCATCCAAATATAATTCTATTTGTTCTAAAAACATGCAGAAAGCTCAAAAAATGTTAAAGTTCCCCATCCAATTTAATCACGCCAAAATGAGTAATATCGACTTGAATGCCAACCCACATAAAGTGAAATGCTTATCAATCTTAGCAGGTCCATAAGAATTGTACATTTAGTTACATTCATCACATGGCAGTTAGGATCTTCCAAGTGAGGCGGATCTTCCATGAGAGCCTCACAAGGAAGTGTTCAGCTCAAAGTGGAAGTAAATTTTTTTCAGAATTGACGTATTTTACTAAACTAAACCAAGATGAGTTACATCTTGCATGTCCCTCATCGTAAAGACACTTGCCAGTCAAATGCATTTTAAAGATCATACAGTATGGTATGGGTTGAACCTCCCCATATGGAACATTTGGTTCCAAGAACCTCAATGTTTACCCATTTTCACATTATACAAAAGCAATTTGCAGATGTAACAAGGCAGGCAATGAATCAAGTTATCTTTTAAGTGGCTTAAACCAGCTTAGTTTTAGCTCAGAGGCAATTCACAAGTGATAATCACATTGAGGAAAGGTGATAAAGGCTCTGCCTCCCAGCGGCACCCGAAACCAAAGCTGAACTCTTTCTGAACTTTACTAAGGGTGCAATCCTAGCCCAGGCTGGCACAACGTCTAAGTCTTCCAGTTCCTGTGGTAATGTAGGGAGGAAAGCGCATGTCTGTGCAGTGGCCTAACCCTTCGCCAGAAGTGCTGCAGAAGTACCGTACAGCACTTTTATGACTCCCCCAGGTCAGCAAAAGACTTATGCCGAATATTAATCGAACCGAAATGCAGGTTAGGATTGCAGCTTAAGGCAAGCTTAATTGTCTGCCACACTGCCATGGTATGCAGGCTGCTTCTAAGCCATTAACTACTACTTATGGAATGTTTATCTTTTAATTTAAAGAGTCAAGCTCATTTGTGTTGAGACAAAATTGCATATAAATGCAGGCCTCCATCAGTCTTGAAAGACTATGGTATCATCCTTAGCGCTGCATATGAAGCATGAAAGCCTGGGTTAGATTGTTATGGAGGATAGGCTGTTATCCAAGCAGCAAATCCCCCCTCTCCACGCCACTGAATTAGTCCAATGGAAAGGCAGAGCCGATACGATTGGATCCAGCTGGTGTCGCAGAGCTGGGCTAAGGACAGGAGCTCACCCTGTCTTGTGGGGCCGACCTGGGTCTCAAACCCTGGCCTGCTGGTTAACAGGCACAGCGTCTTAACCGCTTGCGCCACCCACAGAAAACACATATAATTAGGTTACAACTGTATAGTCCTATATGATTTAATATTTGTATTTGTATAATTTAAAACAGTGCGAGCCACTTTGCTCAGAGGCAGAAACGTGGAGTATATATTTCCAGAGAAACAAATGCACTCCCTATAGAAATGTTTATCTTTTAAAGAGCCAAGCTCATTTGTGTTGAGACAAAATTGCGTATAAATAAAACACATATAATTAGGTTACACCTGTATAGCCCTATATGATTTAATATTTGTACTTGTATAATTTAAAATGATGCAAGCTACTCTGCTCAGAAGCAGAAAGGTAGAAATTTCTCTGGAACTACAGTAATTTCCAAAGAAACAAATACACTCCCTATAGAAAAAAAAATAGCTAAATACAGATAGAGAACTGTTCTATGCTAACCTCAGGATACCTGAGCACATTTCCTCTGTACAATACCAACTGCATGTGATTTTTTCTGACAATTGTTTCAGAAAAATATAGAGCAATTATCCTAGACAAGTCAAGCAGTTCTCAGGAAAATCACATGCTTTAAGACCCAGGCAAATGCAGTGTACTAAATTGAATGGAAAACATATTTTCAATGTAAAACATATTGTGATATTTTGAAATAGGTAACTGGGGTAACTGAGATGTTAAATCATTTTATGGGACTGCTTGTTAACTGCAATATTAAATTATACATTATATTAGTAGACACATCAAAGTTCTGCATAACATTCTTTACAGAAGTACTCCAGTCACTCCAAATGCAGGGATTTCTAAAAAGACTATTATATGCACAAAACCTGGGAATATGAATCCAGAAAGAAACCAAGAACAACTACATGATAGCTAGTGCCGACCAGTGGCTAAAACTCAGCTGTGAGTCAGGGGTTATCTGGTTTAAATCTCACCTTGGCAATAAGTTCAGTAGGTGGTCGGAAGGAAGTCACCTCTTCTCTGCTACAACTGCAATATGGGAACAAGTTGCAGTGCAATTCTAGGCAGTGCTTCTCAAAACAAGTCCAACCGAGTTCAATGGGACTTACACACCAGGTAGTTATGAGAGGATTGCAGCCTTACAGGATTACTGCAAGGACAACATCAATACAATACTGTACATACAACACCCAGAAAGAACAATTCAATACTGGTTTTCTGCTTTGTTGTATCAGTATTTCTTAGCAAATCCCACATTGAGTATTAAACAGATGAATGAACCAATTCTTGTTTTGTAGATATTCATCACTGATCTTCAGTCTCCAAAAATTCAAAACACACACTACTATATTATGACAACGACCAAGATAATAGAATATTCTTCATCTTTACTCTGACAAAACTTTGGAAGGTGTTCTAAACTTCCTTCCACCACCATCCATATTTGTTAAATATTTTCTGCTATCTTCTTTTTGCTTTACAAAATTGAAATTATATTAAACAAAATCTCTTCACTTACAATTTTCCGTCTCTCATTTGGCTAGCTTTCACAAATAATCTAAATATTTTGTATTATTTGCCAAAATAATACTTTCCTCAAACAAAACAAATTATCTTGTTGATAATTCCAAAGCATTTTTCTGGAATTCCCTTCCAGATAATACTACATAATCTTAATTGTGTGTTAAGTTTATTTATAAGTACAACATCAGACTTTTAATTATAAATAAGTATCATAACTATAATCGAGTAAATATTCCTAACCATTTTGGACCTTCATTATTACCTCTATGTTACTGGAAAACATCAAAATGCAGGGCTTGCTTTTGGAGGGCTTCTTTAGATTCTTAAAAAAATGAAAGCATCTCTGTGGACCATGATTCTTGCTTTAGGTGTACTGTAACTTGAAGAGAACCAGTTTAGTCCTAATTTAAATGCACTTCCCCAACTCAACAAAGTTCCTCTTAGCCAAAAGAAAAGTAACAAATAGTACAAAAAAACCTGGCAGGAAAACATTACAATTGTAAAATGATTCATCCTCTGCCATTTTCATCCTCTGCCATTTACTCCCAGCTTCCGTCAATCAGAGGATCACTGGCACCTGCAGAGTAAGGCTGTATGCCATGTCCTGGCATAGGGTCTGAACATCTGCATAGCTGTGACTACAATGCAAATCAAAGAACACAGATTCCAAGGACAAAAACTGGCAGGCTGGAACTATGAGAATTGAAGCTTCTTTTAAAGAGTTGGCTTATCCTTTGTATTACTGAGAAAACTTAAAGATGTGCTAACACTAACCAACGATCCAAGCGACACCACTAACTGGGCAAGAGGCACTCTTTCCATGTGAGTGTGCCTCATTTATTTAGCAGGGGAAGAGTAAACCTACAAATCCCAGCAATGTCTGTTCTAGTGACTTCTGCTGGTGTTCTTTTGCATATTTTTAGATTAGGACAGGGAGTCACTAGCCTCTGTAAACTGCTTTGTGAACTTTTGTTGAAAAGTGGTATATAAATACTATGCTTGATTGACGTGGGAGAAATCCAAGTGACCATCTCTCCTATGTGCACGTAACAGCCAGTGTTTTACCACTGCCTAAGGAAATAGCTCTACATTAGATGTACAAACCTCTTACTTGAAACAAATGTAAACTGAACCAAATGAGGCCCATCCTGTTCGGTTTTCATTTGTTCTAAAACTAACATCATGCTGAACAAATAGATATAACCTGGGTTTATTCTGGGAACCCCACTTGTATTCATGATTTAAAAAATAAACCTTTTTTCTGCTACATGTCTTAGCAGCACAGGAGCCAGAGGAAAAGGCAATCTTGAGTATTCTTACTTGCATACCCAGGTTTTCCCCTTTTCTCCATATGGGTAAAAACAAATAGTATATACCATATTATAGTGGTGGTCAGTTCCTCCATCCACACACACTGTTTTATCTCTGCAGGTCCTGCTGACACCAAGAAACACAGCTGCAAACGCCATGGTAATTGTGTGTGCATATAAAATTTTAAGAAACATGTACCAAATGGTGGGTGGGTTTCAACATGAATTGGGAACATCCAAAGACAACCCCAAATGATAATAATTCTGAATGAAACACAACAGGCGCTCTCCTCTCTCCAAAAATAGTTTAAAAATTTTATGTGCACATTCAAATACATCACATTATGTCCCCTGTGGTCACTGTCTCTATGTACACATTTCTCTAGATCACATCCACTGTTCTTCCGCAGAATCAAAAGGCGAATCAGAGATAGAGATTGAGCAATTCTGGCAGTCAGGAGAAGTGGTTCCATACATTTCTCTGCTCTTGTAAATTCATTGTCTCATTTCCTTTAAGAAAGAATACATCTTGTGACTGCAGAAGTAATATGTTATATTAAGCAGGTTTTCTAAATCATGATTTTTCAGTTGAATCTCTTACATACTGCAAAACTCAATCCCTGTTATTAAATGGGTTTCTAACATGAGGTTTAACTGTTTAAAATTTCAACAATTTGCACTGACAATGAACAATCTAGACTGATGGTACAATTCATTTTAAATGGACAAACTCGTCTGTCTGTTCTTTGGCACATGCTTTTTCTAAATTGTGGCAATATATGTCAGCAAGTACTGTATATAGAACAACCGAACAAAGATACACTGTATCACATGGCCTACATAATGGCAATTAGAAACAAATTCACAAAATATTTCAAAGATCCTACACAAACATCAAGAAGTATAGGGAAAGAAATACAATTATATACATAATACAGTACCTCTCTTGCTTAAAAAGGGTCATGGAGCCAAACTGAAAACAAGTTGTCCACAATTCTGCTTTAGACCATGTTTTATTTTCAAAGAGACATTGTAATTTGGATCAACAATTGCTATGGATTTTGACAGCAGGAACAAAAAATAACATTAATTCTGCTGGCTTGCTCAGTATCTGTGAGACATCCATTTTCCATGGAACTCTTGTCAATAAAATAACTGAAACTCAAACTACATTGCAAAACAGAAAAAAAGGAAAATGAAAAACAGCCTTATCACGTGGATTTTGTACATTAGTTTTCAAAATATCCCCTGCAGTTTCAAGTATGAGGGATAGAATCTGTCTTTAGATTTTTGTATCTACAACATGATTCTATGCCAGTATTATTTCACATTGATCAACTCAACTGAACTGAGTCACTGTACATTCACTGCTTAAAACACAGAAGTCATAACAAGTTCTTAATCATGGTCCTCAAATACTAAATTCCCAGCTAGGTACACATGCAAAAACAGTATCCTGGTTGGCATAATCAACCTGCTCAAATATGCACCTTAGAAAAAGTAGCACAATCACTGCAGGACAAGTGTGCATAAGTATGACCCATTGTGCAAAAAATATACCAGTCAGTCCTGTATGACCCACCAATTTACGACACATCAACATTAAGCCCTATTTTTGCTACAATCAATTAAATAGTAGGTAGATTTTCATTAACTCAAGAACACAATGCATGAGTAGTATCTGACAAAAATAACCAAAAACTGTAAGTTGGAAGGTCTGCTACATAGTGAACATTCTTTTTAAATAATTAGCAACTGATTACAAAAGGGAAATAAGGGTTTCAGGGCCCAATCCTATTCAACTTTCTAGTGCTGATGGAGCCTAAGTTTATGTGACCAAGTTACCTCCTCACCTTGAGGACAATGGACTGCTTTCCATCACAGGATGCAGAACATACCCAGTTACAGCTCCGTTAGTGATGGAAATTTGAATAAAATGGGGTCCTTAGACTACTCATTTTGGCTATCCATTTCCTCACTCATCAAATCATGCTGGCACTGAAAATTATCCCATCCGTGTAACAGAAAGCTATCAACTTTTAAAAGGGCAACAAATCATCCTTGCTCATGTTGCTTGAACACCGCTTTTTAAAAAATGGGAATGGTGTGTGTATACCCTAGTGGCAATTATTCCTCACACCCAAAAGTTCTCCTGTCAAGCTTGAAAATCCAGTGAAATGAGCCTTCAAATGTACAAAACAGGAACAACTTAATTTTTACAACAGAGCATGATCACAGAACTCTTCTACAGTCTATTACCATAATTAGTTGACAGATTAAAATAACCAAATTTCTACACACTCTGAATGTACCCCAGTAAAGAAACTCTTACATCTTTTTTTTTAAATCATGTTTTAACAAAGATAATCCTATCTAACTCAAGTGAGTAATTCAATAAGGCAGGATGCCTAATAAGCATGCATTCCCATACAGATATGCTTGTGAATGTTCCTTCTTCCATACAGAGGCCAGCAGATATGCAGATAAGAACTTAAGAGACTTCACTGGATCAGGCCAAAGGCCCATCTAGTCCAGCTTCCTTCCTCTCATAGTGGCCCACCAGATGCCTCAGGGAGCACAAATGACACCTCCATCCAGGTACACCCCTCTGAAATGCATCTGGCATTTTGAGGTTGACTACATCTACAAATGCAGGCCAGCACAGACTCCAACAGACTCAAATGGGCCAGACTTAGGGGAGTTCCAGAGGGGTGAAAATAGCCTCTGATTCTGGAGTATGTCCATCTGGATTAGTATAATATCAAATATCACTCATGAAATGAAAGATTTTACTGCAAATAGTTTACTGCAAGCTATATCAGCTTGTTTGCAAACGTTGCACAGTATAGAGAGCCATTCCACATGAAGCACTGGATTGGGCTACAACTCCCAAAGAGTACACAAAAGTGATCCTGAATTTTACTAAACTCCTTCAGCATGTCCAAATCCTTTCTCACAGTGATGTCCTTGTATCTGAATGCCATCCTTAAGAGTAGCGTTTCTCAACATTTGTCTTCCACCAAATTACCTCATATAGCCCACCTATTTCAAGTACCACTGGAAGTAACTGGTGATAACTGGTTCATGCTCTGGAGCATGAACTGAGCCTCCTAACACTGTTGCATCACGTCCCTGCTCTCACTGTCAGATAGCACGTGTCTCATAAAGTACTACCGGACAACACCTCAAATTCTACTGGTGGTACCTGTACCACAGGCTGAGAAACACTGCCTTAGTTCTCTAGACTTTGTAGGCTTACAAAATTGTGATTCCAAAATGGGTATTCTGTAAAAATTGAGATGAACCACACACACCCCCAAATAGCCACACACACACACAAAAGTTTTAAAGCAATAACAAGTTATAAATCAGTATTTCTAAACATTTGTCCTCCACTGTACAAAATTCATAAAGTCCACCTTTTTGAAATACCACCAGAAATAACTGGTGACATAATTACGAGTTACTACTTGAATGAGACACCAGATGCAAGGCAAAAAACATCAGCAAGAGGCCTGGTCTGCTTTTCTTGAGGGTGGAAAATCATGTCTTTAGAGCCTCCTATCATTGTTTGGTATGTTGTCAGGGGGCCCACATGTACCATCAGACACCACTATAAGCACCACCAGTAGTACTCTTATCACTGGTACGGAAACAGTATAGGTGGACAAACCCACACACAAGAGTTAAATGCCTGACCTCCAAATCTAGCTGCAGGTGACTTCCTGCTTAAGTTAAGGTAGGAAAGGTCTTCCACCCACAATTTTTTATCTGTGTCATCACCTGCTCTTAGCCTTTCCAAAGGCCACAAAGTGTACAAATTCCCCCTAGCAAAGGGGGAAAATGTCCCACTACCCATGAAGGGATAGCCATTTTGCACCATCAATACACCTCCCTCCATAGGTGGGAACTTGACAACAAACTGTTTTGAGAGGCCAACCATATGCCAACTCAGAGATAAGCTCCACTATAGTCATTAAAGTAGAAGTGAGTCCCACTGTAGTAAGAAGAGCTTACTCCAGAAAGTGTGAATACAATTGCAAGCCTTAGACCCATTCCCATGTATGTCTACTCAGAAGTAAGTCCCATTACAGTCAATGGCACTCGCAGGGAAGTGTGGATAGGATTGCAAGCTCACACCTCACTCTCATGCATGTCTACTTAGAAGTAACCCCATTACAGTCAACGGAGCTTACTCCCAGGGAAGTGTGGATAGGATTGCAAGCTCACACCCCTCTCTCATGTATGTCTACTCAGAAGTAACCCCATTACATTCTATGGAGTTTACTCTCAGGGAAGTGTGGATAGGATTGCAAGCTCACACCCCACTCTCATGCATGCCTACTCAGAAGTAAGCCCATTACAGTCAATGGTGCTTACTCTCAGGGAAGTGTGGATAGGATTGCAAACTCACACACCACTCTCACTCATGTCTACTCAGAAGGAAGCCCATTACAGTCAATGGAGCTGACTCCCAGGGAAGTGTGGCTAGGACCGCAGCCTGAGCCTCCCCCCAGCACAGGGAGAGGGTTCATGGGGTCCAGGAACTCACCTCGTCGCCCCGTCCCAGGTAAGGGGTGCGAGAACCAGGCTCTCCACAGGAGCGAGCGCGCCTTTGTGTTTCCCTCTTGCTGCCTCTGGCTGAGTGGCTCACAGCAGCTCCGAGGGGGAGGGGCGGGGCCGAGGGGGCGGGGCGGGGCCAAAGAGCATCACTAACTGGCAGGAAGGGTCGCGTGAGCTCCGCCCCCTCGTCACTTGGGCGCACTGAGGCCCCGCCCCTTTCGAAGCCTCATTGATTCGAACGCCTGGGAGCGCCCCCCCCCCCCCCCACGTTCGAACAAGTTTGAATCCCAACCGCCCAAGGTGGCGGTTAACGGTCGTGCGGGACATGAGAGGAGCCGTTAAGAGGCTCAGTCTCCGCTGGTGGCTAGCTGAAGGGGGGCGGCGCAGCCCGCCTTGGAGGGAGCCTCAGCCCTTCGGAGCCATTCCAGGTGGGGGGAGCAAAACGCAGCCGTAAGGCTGAGACTCCCTCCAAGGCTGCGCCGCCCCCCTTCAGCTACGCCACCGCTCTCCACAAGAAGGCAACGGCCCCAATGGGGTTGTTTGTTGTTATCTCAGTGTCTACGAACGACGCCTCAGAGGCGGAGGCTCCTCAGTGACCGACCCCGAGAGGCGTGTCATGTCAGCCCAACAACACGTCCGTCACACACTCCCGTCCCCAGGCCTCACAGCTCCCTCCGCCTCAGGAGCCCCTGCTCTGCCTCCTCCAAAAGGAACAGTGTATGAAACACTGCGCTCTAGCGCCATCCTATCAACACTTACCTAGGAGTAAGCCCATTGACTATATGGGACTTACTCCTGAGTAGACATGCATAGGATGGGGCTCTGAGGCTGTCATCCTAGCCACTTTCCTGGGAGTAAGTCCCATTGACTATAATGGGAGTTGCTTCTAAGCAGACAAGCATAGGATGGGGCTGTAAGGCTGCCGTCCTATATCTACCTGGGAGTAAGCCCCATTGACTGCAATGGAGTTTTTTCTGAGTAGACAAGCATAGGATGGGGCTATAAGGCTATGTACTGTCCTATCATATTTACCCGGGAGTAAGCCCCATTGACTACAATGGAGTTTTTTCTGAGTAGACAAGCATAGGATGGGGCTATAAGGCTATGTACTGTCCTATCATATTTACCCGGGAGTAAGCCCCATTGACTACAATGGAGTTTTTTCTGAGTAGACAAGCATAGGATGGGGCTATAAGGCTATGTACTGTCCTATCATATTTACCTGGGAGTAAGCCCCATTGACTACAATGGAACTGATTGGCATGCACAGGATTGAGACAAAGACTGCAATCCTAAAGACACTTTCCTGGAAGTAAGACCCCTTGAACACAATGGGTCTTATTTTTGAGTGTACCTGTTTAGGATTGTGCTCTAATACTGCAATACTAGCTACACTTTCCTGGGAGTAAGCCCCACTGACTAGAATGGGACTGGCTTCTGAGTAGATGCCTAGGATTCAGGCTACCATCCTATCCACACTAACCTGGAAGTAAGCTCCCTTGACTATAATGGGACTTACTTCTGATTAGACATGCCTAGGATTGGGATCTAAGAACACTGTTCACAAATGGCATGACCAATCCTTCACATGTCTACTCAGAAATCAGTCTCATTATAGTCCATGGGGCTTACTCCCAGGTAAGTGTGGATAGGATGGCAGCCTCACTCCCCACTCTTGTGCAGCCTACTCAGAAGTCAATCCATTATAGACATGTGAAGGACTTCCGAGTAGGTTCATAGTAGGCTCAATCCCCACCGCTGCTCTTGCAGAGAGGCTGGCCAGATAAGCACTTATCTGTGTTGGTCTGGAGGAGCCACGCCTGCTGCTGCTGCTGCTGCTGCTTCTGCGGGTAAAGAAGCCGGAAAGCGCCTTTGCCAATCCGTGGCAAAGTTGCTCAGTGATGTGAAGCAAGACTGGGTGGGTTGCAAGTTGATGGGGACAGCCCTAGGCCCCCTGGGACCTGTGCGCTCTCTTCCCTCCTGCAGTCACTTCCCTGCCCAGGGTAGTTCTCCACTTCAGATTCCCATCACGTTCCCCACGCGATTCTTCCATTCTCTCCCAGTTAAAAAAAACAACCACCATTATTTCCATTTTCCTTCCCCAAATCCTCATTTTGCAAACGCAAGCTGTGCCTGGAGCCTCACCGCATTCCTAGCATTCAGGCTGGAAACTCAGGGAGGTTTTACATCTCCAAGGAGGGGCCATCAACAGGTTTCAGTAGGATTACTTTAAGCAGGTGGCTGAAGAATCAGGGCCACATCCTAGGCTTGTATGCTCAGAAGTAAGCCCCACTGCCTTCAATGGCGCTTACTCTCGGGAACTGCAGTCTCAGTCGGCCTGGATGCAAACATTATAGGCTGCCTTGCCTCTTGAGTAGCCACTCCTTCTGAACTCCACCACCTTCCTCCATTCAGTCTCCCAACAGCCACAAGCACCTGTTTCATTCGCAAGGCTGATCCTATATATATACATACATACACATACATATACCTAGGATCTTTCTCACACACAGAACACACTCTCTCTCTCTCTCTATACACACACACATATATATATATACACATCAGTGGTGGGCTCCAGCAGGTTCGCACCTACTCTATAGAACCGGTTGTTAATGAGAGATAGGCAATATAAAGTTTAAAAATATCCATTTAAAAGTGGATGCCAGATGGGCAGAGAACCGGTTGTTAATTTATTTGAAGCCCATCACTGATACACATACACACAAATTGTGTGTGTATATATATGTATATACATATACATACACACACATACTTGTATATATACATATACTTATGCACATTCATTTATATGTGTATACATATACTTATACATGCACACACACTTTATATACTCGAATCTAATGCTCACCTTTTCAGCTGGATTCAGTCTCCAAAATCAGGGTGTGTATTAGATTCAATGTTAGATTTTATATACATTATTTTGATTATAAGTATAGGGTGCACATTAGATTTGATGGCACATTAGATTCAAATAAATATGTGTGTGTATATATACATATACACACACAGGTACACATGGACATGAGTATGTGCATACATTGTATGTATACATACTCCCATTTATCAGAATTGCAAATAAATGCAATTTATTCAAAATTCACTCAATTCACCCATAAATGAACACTGCCACCCTTAAGGATTTCATCCTATATCCAGGAGGTCCCAATCCAAGCCAATAGTACTTGGAAGTAAATTCCACTGTTGCAATCCTATCTATACTCTCCTGGGAGTCTCATTAAACACAACAGAACTTACTCCTCAGTAGATATGCTTAAATCATGAGCTCCCCTGCGATTCAGTCAGGCTGGAGGTGAAATTCCACGAGCCCTTCCTACACAACACACACCTATGATTCCTCTTGCAGTCCTTCCCAGTCCAGGCACTCGGTGTACGTGCTTTACATTCCCCTTCCACGCTCCCACTCAGTAAGACACACCCACACCTCCTACAGACTGAGGCTCAGTATTTCCTCCAGCACTATACAAACCTCTGCATCCACTATGCTGAGAACGCCTTTACTACAACTGAGGCGATCCCTTTAAAAAATGCAGCCTTGGAGCATAATCTAATGCATGCCTACTTGGAAGCAAACCCCATGGTAGTCAATAGAGTTAAGTGTGGATAGGATCGGCCTCAGGGAGCACAGTCCAAACCATGTGTGCTCAAAAGCCCCACTGTGTTCAGTGGGTCTTATTCCCAGGAAAGTGTCTTTAAGATTGAACAATCCTAGCCATGTCTACTCAGAAGTAAGCTCCATTGTGTTCAATGGGTTTTACTCCCAGGAAAGTGTCTTTAGGATGGCAGCCTTGCATGATGCAAGATAATTCAACTCTCTTATCTGTCCCCTCCCTCCCAGATTATTTCATGCACCTAAAACGTTTTAAATACAGTACCACCTTGGATTACTTGAGGATCTATGGGGATTTGGCCAGCTCCATCATGGCCAAAAAAAATGTCATTTGATCTTTTTGCTGTGGTTGGAGCTTCAATATGGAAGGAAGATGTTGCATACCCCCAGGTCATTAAAAAGCAAAAATGCAATCCTAAAGCTTGTGCTCCCTTCTCTGCATCCAACTTTAGGCTGATTTTTGTAAAAAGCACCACCAGGGAAGGGGAAAGGGGAGGTGTCTGACAGGCTTGCAGTCAGACCATCAGATCCTCATCAGCCTGCAACCCTTACATAAAAAAGCATGCAGCATGGATTGCAAGTATTGCTCCTACTCCTTCCACTGCAACTGAAAACATCTTTCAAGGCAATGCCAGGCTTACCAGATCGCTTTGCAGAGCCTCCCGGTTTTCCTGTGCGGGTGTCCTTCCTTTCCTTCTGTGGAAGTGCTGCATAAAGGGAGAGACACACATACACACACACTGCAGCAGCAGCAGCAGCAGCAGCAGCTCCAAAGCCAGAGGACAGGAAAGTATGTTCCTTCCTAGAGAGGCTCCAGATTGCCACTAGGCGCTGGCACAAGCAAAAAGCATTTCTTCTCCAAGCTCACTGCTTCTTCCCCAACTGTTTCCTGCCATCTAGAAGACAGGAAAAACTCATCAAAAGAAAAAAAGCATTGGGAAAATTGTGTAGGAAACTGCATACCAACAACTGAAAATTAAAAATACAATGTGACCCAGAATAAAAAAAATTCCAATTTCTAAAGTTTCAAAGTCGAATATGTGTTTGGAGTTAAAAATCCAACTGAGTTTAGTGGAAGTTACTTCCCGTTAAATGAACAGCCCTAGTTAGACTTCTCGAATATGTAATATCTGCCTCCTTAAGCCACTTCAGATGCTGTGCTGTCAATTCTAGTTAAATGCACATTTGTGCGCGCAAAGATACTCCGGTGCAATTCCTGGAAACAATTTTATTTTACGTGGCATTTAATAGAGAATTTCATAGTGTTTCACACTCCTTTACAAAGATCATAGGCATGGATTTAGGCATAACTTGTAAAGAAGATAGAATAGAAAAATCTATTCTATATATTGTATAATATTTTGCAGAATATAGAAAAAAAATAATGATTTAGGAGGAGGAAGACAAGCATAAATCCACTGAATTGAATAGCAGAATTTCCTCTTGCTCAATAAATCAGAATTGTACGCCAACATTTTTGCAGCTGATGAAGAGGCGGCAAAATGTTGCTCCAAATAGCATGAAGTGTGATAAGTTTCTTTTTTTGTTATTGATAGCAGGATATGAGGGAGATGCAAGCTTCTAAGGTGCTAACTACATGCAAGAATCCATATTTTTTTTTTAACAAAAATAGATACACACCACACACAGAGTACAAGCCAAAAAATCACACCAGAATTTGGGAAGCCATTTTCCACTTTCAGAAGCTACTGTGATCCTGTGCATTTAGTCACTGTGCCTATACACATGACCAGCTGAAGTGATGGTTAACAAACTATATTAGAAACATGATTAACTACTAACACCTAGTTCCCTATTCACAAGAGGTACAATTAGGGTTGCCATACTTCTTTTCCATAAAACCAGGACAAGAGCTTCTGTCAAACTCGCCAGTATGTGAACACAGTCCCAAAAACTGGAACCGATTTTCCATGTCATATGGCAACCCTACTTACAATCCAATCTTACACTGGTTTATGTTATCCATGTTTGCTGGTGGATGTGGCATAGACATTGGTGCAATGCTGACAAAATACCATGCTGAAGTAACTCAAGTGCTGGCACAACTGTGCAGTGGAAACACCAAAACAGAGAGGAGTTTGAGGCATGATGTGGGAGGGAGGAGGTGAAGCAGGCCTCCGTCAGTCTTTGAAAGACTATGGTATTGTGCTCGGCGCTGCATATGCTGCATGCGAAGCACAAAAGCCTGGGTTAGATTATTATGGAGGATAGGCTGTTACCCAAGCAGCAAATCCCCCCTCTCCATGCCACTGAATTAGTCCAATGGAAAGGCAGAGCCAATACGATTGGATTCAGCTGGTGTCGCAGACCTGGGCTAAGGACAGGAGCTCACCCTGTCTTGTGGGGCTGAGGTGGGGTGGTGCCATATCCTAATCCCCCTTCAGATGATGGACATGCCCCTGATGCAGAGAAAGAAGACACCAAGGACAGCTGTGGAGTAACAAGGAATAAAACTATTAGGAACAGTGGGGGAGGGAAAAACACCCCCAAAATCTCATTTCCAGCCACAGATGAAGTAAGTATGCATGCACAGCACATACACACACACACACGGTGTGCATTTACATGCGTGTGTACATGTTTTTTTAAAGACTGCCAGAGATCACATCAGGTGATAATTGTGTGGCATGGGATTTTCTTATAAGGGAACTTTTGTGATGGTGAAAAAGCATTTTGTGCAGAAAAGAAGTACTTTGCACACACAATCTCTGGATCCTCAGAAAGTATTGCATGATAACTCTTGCCTTCTCAGAATTCTTATTGCAGGTACTATACCCTCAGGATGACTCCATGCACAAACACCTAACTGGAACGCTATCTTCCTACCCAAAGGGGGAGACCAAGAACATTTCACCCTAGGTAAGTAAATATGAGGAGGAAGATAATTCCATATTGTTGATTGTTTCATATTGTACCACATGTTGATGCTGCATCTCTCCCATGTCCCTACACCGCCTGTAGATCTTTCAGAATTACCAATGTGTCTCCACTGCAAGATATGCTGCGTATCCATCGCTTTTGCAACAACTAAGAGCGCAGATATATCTGCTGCCTTTTTCGATGAATGCCAGGGATAACTCTGTGAGCTAAAGCTTCCTAACAAAATATACTGATTTGGTGATACAAGATGTAAAAGATGTTATAGGGCAATGTTCGTCTCTACTGTGGTTCAAACAATGTTATAGAAAAGTTGTGTAGGTTCAAGTTCTCCCTGTCTTATTTTGTCCTTGTCCCTCTGAAAATCAGAAGTGTCTATCAAAGGCCTCCTTAGAGGGTTTAGAAGTGTTGCAAGAGCCATGGAAGCTGCAGTTAGCTTCACTGACACTCAGAACATCATCTGGAGGTGACTTATAAATCCCCACCCTCGATCCATGGATTGTGTGGAGCAGTGATGGGATTCAAAGAAATTAACAACTGGTTCTGTAGAGGAGGTGCAAACCTGCTGGAGCCCACCACTGGTGTGGAGGGACCTGGAATGGAAATCCAAGGCCATGGATAACATTCGACCAGTGATTTTCAACCTTTTTAATTTCACAGCACATTAACAAAAGGGTGATCATATGACTGGATTTTTCCTCTTTTTTAGTCTTCTTTCTGGGTATCCTCCAAAAGGGCTTCATTGTCCTCCATTTTGGCTTCATTTTTGGAACTTTGCAATGGTGTGCAGTACCCCATCATGGTACTGGATTCGTACTGGAGAGCAGAATCCAATGCAAAAATTGGTTTTGAAATATCTCCTTCATATCAAAAGTTGTGGCCAAAATACTAAAAATCAAAAATATGCATCGAGCTATATGGGAAAGTGAAAGTGCTCAATACTGCAGCTTTACTCTGAATAGGCAAAACTGCCATTGTCCGTCAGAAAGGCCAGGCTGAGAGGAATCCAAGACCTTGTCCTCCTTTTTTAGGTTCAGGCATCTGGTCAACCTGGCTAACAAGGCACTGAAATTTTCAAGAGACACCATTACTTGTTTTTACTGTTGACAAGGCACACCAGGCTGTTCAAATCCCCCAATTTTCCTATTAATCAATGTCAAACTTCAAATTCCCACAGCACACCTAAGGACTAGCCATGGCACAACAGTGTCCCACGGAACACTGGTTGCAAACCACTGCATTAGGCACTCTGTATAGCGGCAATAATCACCCTTAAACTCATTTAGTACTTTTCCCAAATAGGTTCTTGTTTTTGGTAGCCACAAAAATATTCAAGTTAGCCACTATTTCCCTCGCTCACTGGTTCTTCTGATTGCTGATCCTTCCGCTTTCTCCATCTCAGTGCTGGTCCTTCCATTTTCTCCATTCAGATCACTGAACTAAACTCTGCACCACTGATTTATATAGAGTAGAATCTGGAATCATGGAAATCAACTAGTGGGATTGCCCGTATATCATTTTATTCCCAGAATGGGAATTCTGGCCTATTATCATTTTATTCCCAGAATGGTCACCACTGTGGGATCTCCATAGTGTGGGATCCCCATATGTCAGCTGCAGATAGCTTTAAATAAAATATTTTTCCGACTTGCTGTTTCCTGTATCCTCCCATGTTCACCTCAGTTGTTTTTAACAACAATGTAATATACCACAAAATGTTTAACCCAGTAAAGCAAATGAAGAAAAATGTTTCCGCTTGTAAACTTTTCAAAGGCTCCATTTAAGAAATCATGACTTTTCTATTATTATTTACGTGGAATAAATAGAATATTATTCTATTATTTTATTTCACACCTTGCACACCTTGCACAATGCCATGGTGCCAACATCTGCTGTATTCTATAGGGGAGTTTGAGGGTGTTGGGATTGGATTCTGTAGGAGAGTTTCAGGGTGTTTGGATCTCAACTGTGGCTTGGAGGATTTTACCCTACCTGCTGCCAAGAGGGCAGGCTTCCCCAGTTGGGACGTGATTGGAATACATACACTCTCTTAGCAGTGGCTCAAGCAATTTCACACCAGCCACAGCTGGGGAAGCAACTGGAGTCAGAAAGCGATTGGAGCACCTGGAGCGCCTGCCACTGTGAGTGCTCACAATCTCCAGCCACTTCTTGATGTCAGATGAAGTCATGATAGTGTTTGACACCATGTCGTGACATTGCTGTTGAGCTTAGTGAGCCTTACGTTCAAGTAATATTGCATGGGAATTGACCACATGTTCTATTTCTTTCATGTGTCCTTTAACCCTTTAAAAATTATGAAATGTTATTTCTGACAATTCTATAAAGAGGATTCCATTATTTCATGATAATGATATTTATTTGCTTACATCACAGGTTCAGCCAGAGAATGCAGCCATGTTGAGTTCAAGTAGCAGTTGAAATAGAGAAGTAATCAGAAGGTGGTCCAGAGATTCATTGTGAACATTTATTAGCAGTTTAATATATTATTTCAGCAAAATACTGGATAATGCTTCAAATAGCACAAGGGAGGATGGGAAGGAAGGAGGCACTCCCACAGCTGCAAATATTGCCAACTATACTCCTACTATAAAAATTCTTTGAGTTGTATGGAGAATATATTTATTATCTTATCTACATAAGACCCTTGACCACGGTTTTATTGTGTCTGCATCTTCTGTGTAATCAAGCAGCCTGAGGGTCTATTTTCATGGTCCTCTGGCAATTGAGAAAAGTCATTTTAAAATTGATGACTATTGTTATATGGTGCCTCCTCAAGCAACAGCTGCAAGTTGTTATTATTTTTCTATAAGTGTCCAACTCTAGCCCACCATACAAGATTGAATAACATGGTCTTGACAGCAGACCACCTCTAAAAAAGCAGGAAATTACATCTGATGCCGCTCCTGAAAGTGGGGAAGAAAAGTCTTTCAAGTTACATGTTTATTATTTTTGGTAAATATGAGGAAAAAGCAATAGCTCAGGCCCCACATTCTTAGGGGCCCCCCAAAAATTTAAAGGAAAAAAATCTGGATGTACATTTCCAAAATATAAGATAAAAAACAAATACAATAAAATATAGCAACAGTGTTTTGTGTTGTATTGGCTCCTATGATTTAACAACAAACAACAATTTGTTGTTGACAAAGGACCACTAGACATATAATGGGCCCCATTACCTTCAGTAGCTTAGGGCCTCATCAAACCTCAATCTGGCCCTGCTTCTGGGTCACGCAGTGGCAGCTCTTCTCTGTTGGCCGTGGCTTGCCCTAGACAGGGTGACCAGATGACCGGAAAAACCTGGATTTGTCTGAATTTTTATCCTCCTGTCCTGGTGTCCTACATTTTGGCTTCATTGTCCTACATTTTGGCTTCATTTTGAAACTTCGAGATAGTGCACAGTACCCCATCATATGTCGTTGGATTTGTACTGAAGAGCAGAATCCAATGCAAAAATCAGTTTTGAGATATCTCCAAGAAAAATACATTTTTTGGCAATTTTTTTCAGCGGGTAGGAATTTTGGCCTGGGATTAGGAATTTTGGCCTTGGGGTTCAGGAATTTTGGGTTTGGCATCTGGTCACCCTGGCCCTAGAATGGCTTCCAAGAAGCACAGAAGACTGTCTTGCAGCACTACAAACAACACAGTTTGGTAGCATGAAGATTGGGAAGGCTATATTCTTACTGATAGTAAATATTAGTAGTTTTAAACTTTTAAAAAGTTTTTAAAAGTCTGTATCAGAATCCAATATCTGTATCCAGTATCAGGATCAATATTTCAGTATCTGAAATCAGTATTTCAGATATCAGTATCCACAGGAGAGGAGGAGGGACCAAGCATATAATTTGTGTTAGAATAGCTGATAGTATAGCTGTGATTTTGCTGCATATCTACAATTGTTGGCTGAATCTTATTTCAATTTTAGAATGCTAAATTTGCAATCTTCTGTGGGTGAACCTCATTGAACAGATTGGTCCTTACTTCTAATTAACATGTCAAGGGTTGTATTATAAGTCATATTCTATGCCATCCTCAATATGTGTATTGAGAATTAAACCCCAATGAGGTCAATTATATCACTTTTAATACTGTAGCTTCTGTTTTCCACAGCAAAAAAGCCAGATTTAAATTCTTGGAAATAAAACTCCAGGATTATGAGAGAAAAAAATGGAGTTTAGATCTTCACTCTTTGTAGTACTATTATTGTCCCAAAAGTATTACAGCTCATAACATACCAGAAAACCTATTTCTCATTTCCTGCTAACTCCCCCGGGAAAGGAAAGAACATCCTGTTCTTTTAATGATGTGAGGCAAACAACAACAACTGTTGAGGGAGGGGATGGTGGAAGAGAATTCAAATTAATTTGAAAGTATATGAAAAGAAAAGACAAATGTAATCCTGGATTCAGATTACATAACTGTAACAGTAATGGGAGCAGCACAGATCTCCTGGAATCCATCATTTATAAACTGCAGCTTCATAGAAGCTTAGCTGAGAATTTATACTGGTTCGACAGTAAAAATATGCTGGTGTTATCTCTTGAACATTAACTTATGATGCTGAAGGTAGCTAATTTTCAAAATTTAGTGGAACTTGTGTAGTGTGATCCTGTGCATCTCTACACAGAAATGGGTCCCAGTAATGTCAGTGGGATGTTCTCTTAAGTAAGATGCACAAGATTGTAGTCCCAGATTCTTAGAGAAAAAACATGACACCTGCAAGTAAGTTGTGAGAAAATAGCAGTGACAGTTCCTGTAGGAGATGTCATAGGGTGAACATTAAAATCATGTTTCAGTGTTCAGCAGTATGATTCAGCAGCTCTAAAGGAAAATGCTGAAGATTCTTACCATCAATCTATTTTTTTATGTTTAAAGTAAGTCCATCCTTTGCTTCAGGCAACACACTGATGGGGAAGCATCAATCTTTGCCCACTCACCTGCTCCATTTCTCTTCTTCCTGCTGCTCCCTGGCATATATTTTGCTAACAGCAGAGGTTTGTGGGAAGCCATAGTTTGTTCCATATCCTGAGGATGAGAGGCAGGGGTTGCAGCTAGGCTGGCCAAGAACTCAGAATTTTGTCAACACTGCCATTCTTACTCAGGCCTTATCATGGACTGCTATGGGTCTACTCATTACTATACCTGCTCCTGAGGTGGTATATTTCTGAGAAGCTGGAAGAGGGCATTTCTGCCTTGGAAACAGAGTAACTGCTC
This sequence comes from Cryptoblepharus egeriae, assembly GCA_030015325.1. NCBI lineage: Eukaryota > Metazoa > Chordata > Lepidosauria > Squamata > Scincidae > Cryptoblepharus > Cryptoblepharus egeriae. Next base: position 53,721,147 of record JAREYC010000006.1, read on the forward strand.
TATCCTAAGCAATGCTAAACATGCCCTCAACATGCCTCTCCTGAACTGCCTAGGGCAGAGAAGCTAGGGCAGAGCAGGTCCTCCTCTCTTAGGGCACCCTATGTTGCCTTGCTCTGCCCTAAGCCTCTTCCAGAGTAACTGGGGTGAAGCATCTTGCAGTTGCTCCATCCTAGTGATAGATAGGGCAACCCAAGGCCTCTTATGTGGACAGATTAGTTGCTCTGGATTGTGCTGATCATCTCAATAATTCTGTCTGCTTACACATAATCTATATTTTCCTCTTTATTTTACTGGTTTCTGTTTGATAACAAATCCTAGTTTCCCTAGAGATGATGACTTTGATTTTTCAAGTGTCAATTGATGGTTATTGAGAATGTATAGTCTTTGTAATGTAGATTGCCAACAAGCCGGTTACACTGTGTAATTGAATATTTGCTTAGCTGATTCCGTTTCCACGTAATTGACTTATCATACTATCAAATTTTCAAAATTGGGTTTAGCAGTTTATGACAATATGTGCTGTTATTATAGCATTAAGAAAAGCCTTGATGGAGCCAGGGCTGGCCTTAGAAGCTTCAGGACCCAACGCAAAATATTTTTGCAGCCCTACCCCTGTGGGACTCTCCCATACACCAGAATGAGCATCACCAGCAAGCCACCTGGTTGCAGTATCACTTCCAGCTGCTTCTGGAGGCAGGAAGTGATTGGATCCTAGGCCAACTGGACTTAGGGATCGATGGGTGAGTGGGATAAAGGTCTTGTGATATCTTGGCATGGAAGACACTTTGGCATCAACTACAGAGTGAGATGCTGGCTGTGGGAGCTCCATACATTGCTCCAGTTCAGGGCCACTCCACCTGTGGGGCCCAATTTGGCCCAATTGGTCAAATTGCCATAAAGCTTGCCCTGGATGGATCAGACCATGAGATACTGTAGTCCAATGTTCTGTCTCCATTGGCAGGTCAGCGATTTGTGACCTGAGTACTGCAAGACAGAGTGAGCTCCCATCAACTGCTTTGCTCCTGCCAACTTAACAATTCAAAAACATGTAAATGCAAGTAGATCAATTGGGACCACTTCAGTGGGAAGGTAACAGCATTCTAAACACTTTGGTGTTTAGTTGTGCCGGCCACATCACCATAGAGGTGACTTTGGACAACGCTGGCTCTTCAGCTTAGGGATGAGCAACACACCCTAAAGTTGGTCAGGACTAGCAGGGCAATCTTTTTATGGGCAGTAGACAATGTTTCGGAAGAGTAAAACAGCACAGGGCACTCTGCATCAGCACTGGCAGGATTGGCTGTAATCGTACTAGCCTGCTTTCTCTTTTCTCATGATACAACATCCCACCTCATTTTTGCTCCCAATTCTATTATTGTTCTTCTTAAAATGTTTACTACTGTACTTCTTTGAAGCGTTCTCCTTCCAACCAGCTCGATCAGATTGTCAAGAGCCATCTGTGGTATTCATTTCAGTGAGGTCTAGCCTTCTGTTGCATTGCCTGGCAACAGGATTTCACCGCGCGGCACCCGCTTTGAACTTGTCCAGGTTCCTAACAATATGCGCCCAGCATGTTTGACTCAGTAACACATCAGGTTGCCCTGACAACTGTTCACAAAATAACCTCACCTCCCTTGCTTTCCATGCTTCAGAATTTGCAAGTTGCTTCCAAGATGAGCTTAATCTTCAGCATGTAAATCCAGAGTTCAGGAGTCATTTTAATAAACCAAATCACGATTAAACAGTGAAAGGATGGAAGAATCGGCACCTATAACGTGACCATAACTTCATGATTCATAAACGGAATGGATAAAAAGATAAGGCTCAGAGTGGAAAACTGAGGATCACAAAGCAGGCACCGCCGTCAGTCTTGAGAGACGATGGTATCTTGCTCGCTGCATACACTGCATGCGAAGCACGGCCTGGGTTAGACTGATATGGAGGATAGGCTGTTACCCAAGCAGCAAATCCCCCCTGGGCAAATCACTGTTGAAGGAGAGAGTAACTGTTTCAAACTTGACATGTATATACAATTGAGTTATGCAAGCTGGTTAATTCTTGACATATTTTAGCTTCCTTTATTTAGCTTCCTTTATTATAATAAGGATAATAATTATTACCTTATTATGCATCACCAGCACCCAAAAGGCAGAAGATTTTGGAAGCTAGTTGGATAGTTTGACTGTTTCGATCTGTGATTGTGGATTACTCTCAAAAACCTACATGGAACATTCTGAACTCCCAGGTTAGGAAATGAGAAAAGTTGTAAAGCAGCATTTTGATATTCTATGGCAAAAGACTCATGGGTGTCTCATGGATATCCAACAATCCACCACATGAGTTGTGCATCCAAACGTGCTTATTATGTTTGGTCTGTACTTGAGATTCAGAGCCAAATGTGCATTGAATGTTTGCAGAAATCCTGCCTTCTTTGCAGTGATCAATGGCAAAAAACCAAAAAAATTTTAAGTCCTTCTCTAGGAAAAATAGTGAAAATATGGCTCTGTTATACCCTGAGTCTATAGTAGAAGTTATGAATAAGAAGACTGTCATTATATGCTTCTATTGCCTTTCTTCAGAGTCTTCCTGTGGTTTTATTCACTCAAGTTGTACACAATAATCATCCTTCCACTGCTTTTCATAATGGCAACTACTTATCCTTATTTTCCGTCATGATGACCATAGTCAAACATTTCTTTGGGGGAACCTCATCCAAAAGCCAACATGCTGAACAATGGAAAAGTTTGTTTCAAAATATAAGACACCAGCAGTAAGACAGGATGCAGCACATTTCAAGTGCTCTTTCTGCTTGCAAACAGGAAAAGGAAAGAAGCTACAATTTTTTCTTCTTGCTGAACAAAGTTCTCATCACCCCCAAGGCAGGAAACATTGGTGGAAGCAGGATAATTAATGCAGTTTGTACAGAAACATGTCCTATTTTCAGCATGCTGTCTTTAACAAACTGAAGTCTAAAGGCAGGATTTCTTTGTGATTCTCAACACATCTGCTTACCTTGGATGTATGTTCCATTCATTTCAAAAATATTTTGGATAAAGGAGCACTTTGATTTTTTTAAAAAAATATTTCAAAATATAATAAATTTAAATTATTTTCTACAGTCACTGAAAATTCATATAACAATAATTGATTTTGGATTGGTTTGTTATTTATGGCTCTGAGCCCAAGGACATATGCTTGAAAATCTGGTACTGTATATAAAACTCAGCTGAATGTGTTTTTGGTGTAAATTGCATTTAATTAATTTCCAGCTTTGTTATATTAAAACTACCACATTTTTCTCTTTCTTCTATTCTCTATCTGACAAAAGGCCTATGCATTTTGCAAAGTAAAGTAACGGAGTAACCTCTGGGCTTTATTTTCTGGAAGCAGAATTGCTGAACAACCATTATTATCAACATTATAATTAGTCTGTAGAATTTACAGTACTTACATCCTTCTTTCCTTCCAGAATATGTGGAGTGCTCAAAACAGCCACAAAATGTGGTGATGGCAACTAGTGTGGGTGGCTTTAATACATTTTTTCCTCAGCTTACAGTTATACCCATTTGATCCTGTTGCATATATGCCCAACATATATGCAATGTTGGGCAGAAATCATTTAAAAAACAACTGGACAAAATCATATTGGAAAAGTCCTTCACAACTATGATGTCTATACACTTCCTCTGATTTCAGCAGCAGTATGGCTCTAAATACCAGTTGCAGGGGAGTAATGGTGAGAGAAAAATGTCTTTATCTCCTGCTTTTGGAGTTCCCAGAGGCAGCTGGTGGGCCACTGAGGAAAACAGGATAGGCCTTTGACCTGATCCAGCATTGCTCCTCTTATGCTCTTATCTCATGGTGACAGAACTCCTGGATGCAAAATGAGATGGATTTTTCACCTACTGAGACCCATCAAAATTACATCTACTTAATTCTAATATTATCCTCTTTTAGGGATACGAGAAACTGAGATTTGGGCGGGTTTCACATCATCATCATCACACCCCAGCAATCAACCCTCCAGCAATGTCTGTGCTAGTGGCTTCTGATGGTGTTCTTTTTCATTTTAGATCATTAGCCCTTTTGGGACAGGGACCCATTAGCTATTACCAGTAATTAGCTATTAATTTTTTCATTTGCTTGTAAACTGCTTTGTGAACTTTTCAGTTGAAAAGCGGTATATAAATATGATTGATAGATAGCCCATGTTTTGCCACCCCCTCTTTTGCTTGTTTAACATCTAATCTGATGAAGAGTTCTGGACAATTAAAAAAAACTTGCTTAAGATTTCACATTCTTTGGCTGATGCTGACTATGACAGCTCTGTTTATGGACAATGATGCCATTATTATAAACCCATAACTTTGCTAACACATTGATGAGGAAATCCTATATAGGCATATATAATAACCTGAATACATCCAGATGAAAGTTATGGTACATAGCATCGTAGAGCACCATAATCAGATCTCTCTGCGGATGCTTGTACCTATTGAATATTTTCTCTTTTGATGTGAACATATTTATCCTCACTGAGCTGGTGAACAGCTGTTTAGCTATCCATGCTAATAAGCTCTTTACATCTGTTAGGACTCACAAGCTTACAGAGAATGAAGTGGTTTGCATGAATGACTTCTTGCCTGACTGCAGAGCATGAGTAAAGAGGAAAGCAACGGAAGGTTTGGATTTCAGCTAAGTTAAATTTTTAAAGTTCTTATTGCAAATTTGTTTGCAATAAGAACTGCCAGCAAATTCACTTTGTCGCTCTCATAGCTTTCCAATCTGCATATCTGTAACCAAAAAGATTATTACAATGATATTTGAACCCTGTTTGTACAAACAGAAATCTGATTGCAAATTCTGCTCATCTACTCACTGAAAGTTCTTTTGTTTATTTCATTTTAGAAGACAGCATGACATGTTCACTGACAAAGTTCTCAAGGAATCATAGAATCATAGAGTTGGAAGGGACCTAGTAGGTCATCTAGTCCAACCCCCTGCCTGCAGCAGGAATTCCCCCTAGAGCATCTCCAACAGGTGCTCATCGAGCCTCTGCTTGAAGATCCCCAGTGAGGGAGAGTCCACCACCTCCCTTGGCAATCTGTTCCACTGCCGAACCGCCCTCACCGTCAGGAATTTTTTCCGGATTTCCAGCCGGAATCTCCTCTCTTGCAGTTTGTACCCATTGGTTCTAGTTCTGTTTTCAGAAGCAGCTATGAACAAATTGGCCCCTTCCTCCCTATGACAGCCCTTCAGGTATCTGAAGCGGGCAATCATGTATCCCCTCATCCTCCTCTTCTCCAGGCTGAACATCCCAAGTTCCACCAACCTTTCCTCGTAGGGCTTCCCTTCCATCCCATTGATCATTCTTGTTGCTCTCCTCTGGACTTGCTCCAGTTTGGCTGCATCTTTCTTAAAGTGAGGTGCCCAGAACTGAACACAGTACTCAAGGTGAGGTCTGACCAATGCAGAATAAAGAGGAACTAGAACTTCTCGTGACTTGGAAGCTACAATCCTCTCAATGGAACCTAAAATGGCATTTGCCTTCTTTGCAGACACATCACACTGCTGACTCATGTTCAGCTTGTGATCCACGGCGACTCTAAGATCCCGCTCACATGTTGTGCTGCCAAGCCAAGTATCCCCCATTTTATACCTATGTTTTTGGTTTTTATTGCCTAAGTGCAGAACCTTGCACTTCTCCCTGTTGAAATTCATTCTGTTTGTTACAGCCCAGGATTCCAGTTTATCCAGATCCTCCTGGAGGTTTCTCCTATCTTCTGTTGTGTTTGCTACTCCTCCCAGTTTGGTGTCATCTGCAAATTTGATCAGGCTCCCCTGTATCCCTTCCTCCAAGTCATTGATGAAAATGTTAAAGAGAACCGGTCCCAAGACAGAGCCTTGGGGTACCCCACTAGAAACTGACCTCCAGGTTGACACAGAACCATTTACTAAAACCCTTTGAGTGCGGCCATCGAGCCAGTTGCAGATCCACCTAACAACTGCCCTGTCTAGCCCATATTTTTCCAACTTCCTAATTAAAATGTCATGTGGGACTTTGTCAAATGCTTTGCTGAAGTCAAGATAAATGACATCCACAGCATTGCCATGTCCAGTAAGCTTGTAACCCGATCAAAAAAGGAGATCAGATTTGTCTGGCAAGAGTTATTCTTGGTAAATCCATGCTGGGTTGTTTTGATCACCAAGTACTTGTCTAGATGTGCACAAATTGTGTGTTTTATGATTTGCTCTAATATCTTGCCCGGGACTGAAGTCAAACTGACTGGTCTATAATTTCCTGGGTCTTCTTTTTTCCCCTTCTTAAAGATTGGGACTACATTTGCCCTCTTCCAGTCCAGTGGCACTTCTCCACTCCTCAAGGATTTCTCAAAGATGATCGACAGAGGGTCTGCAAGGACATCTGCGAGTTCCTTAAGAACTCGAGGATGCAGCTCATCCGGTCCAAATGACTTGAATTCATTTAGGCCAATTAAGTGGTTTCGAACCAGTTCTCTGTCAATCTTAATCTGCTGTTCTGCACCATCCATGTTTTCATTACCTCTTAGGGGATGTAAACACATCCCCGAATCAGTCAATGATCCCGCACCCCCATTTGCACAGCCCTCCTTCTGTGAATAGACGGATGCAAAGGAAGATTATAATAATAAACATATGGAGTAATAGTTGGGGTCAACTATGAGATACTGCAGCATTTCATAGTCCCATATGAATCAGTGAAAAATCCAGAGCTCCTTTCCAAACATCCCTGAAAGGAGAGAGCACAATCCTATGCATGTCTACCTGGAAGTAAGACATAATTAAATTCAATAGCCTAATCCTATCTCCAGTGGGGCTGCCAGGTACAGCAGCACCAAAATGGCAACTGCTGTATTCGTTGGCCCCATGGAGGCCTCCAAAGGTCTCCTTGGAACATTTATCCCTTTCTCCTGAGTAAGGACGCAGGCCTTACAAAGGGGTTATTCAAGACTGTGCCAGATATTTCGCCAGCAAAGACTGAAGATCTTCCAAGTTGGGCTTTGCAGCTCAATGCACCTTCACTTCCCCAACTCAATAGAGATTAAATTTCTGAGTATTGTGGGGAGAGTGAGTGCAGATCCAGCTAGTAAAGGTTGCTAAATATGTTGTTTATCTTTTTAATAAAAGGATATTATTATTTATCCTTCTGTGAAAATACCATAACTAGATCAACAGCAAGATTAAAAATTCTAAAAATAGGTTTGACAGCTAACATGTTGAAGGCAGGTTAGTAATACTGATTATTCCAGTAGAGAAGTGCAATCATGAGTTGTGGTGAGAAGGGGTAGAACTCATGCCTTGGGGCAAAATCCAGAGTAACTATGGGGAGTCCTTGCTCTGGTGTAAGAACAACTTACTCTGGATTCCAATATGAACTTTCCATAGGTTTTCATTAGGTGGTGCAGTAACTATGGGTGCACGTAAAGTCTCTTATGTGCTCCTGTAGTTACTCTGGATTTGGGGATTGGTGTGACAAGATTGGCTTTCTCTTAAGAGAATAGCTGTGAGATATTGGAGGGAATAATGCTATTAAGGTGTTGATTCTTTTCTGATGAGAACCAGGAAGTCAGTATTTTTCAGTTATGGATTTTTTTTTAAACTTCCACTGTGATAACAAGCTGGAATCAGTTAGCATATAGACTGGTTTTGAACTTTGACAGACCCCCATAAACACACAATGGTATGATAAGACTATGAGAACTGTGGCTTTAGCAAGAGATCAGGAAACTTCCTTGACAATAAACCATCTGTTATTAAGCTGAAGTTTGTCCGTAGTCCAGTTTGTTTACATTTTTCAAGGTCCTTTCCTATTTCCTACTGGTTTAAGTGAAGGATTACTAAAAACAAACAAAAAAAAACTCAGCAAAAATCCAATAAACTATTTGCTGTGAGATATAATATCTGAATCAAGAACCTTGATGTTTTTTCTCCTTTCCATTCCTGAAAAGGTGAAATTCAATCTGGCATACATGGGATGTGCTGTGGATGACTATGGATGGGAATGGTTGTGGATGGGAATGGCTCTGTGTCACCTGAACTGAGGGCTATAGGTAAGGGTGAACCTGAAAACAGGTTATGAATGTGCTTCACAAATTGCAGTGAAATTAATCTGTTGAGAGAGTTTGTGCACATTTTAAAAGTGAGGTCACTTGCAACAGGCGATAGAAGAGAGAAAAATGGAAAGGGGGCTGCAGCAGCAAGATTAGTCTGGAAGAATAGTATGGATTATTCCTGGAAGGCATAAGGTATCAAATTCCAGAACACTACTCATGTCTTAAGTATTAAGGTCTTAAGTATTAATCCTGATCTTAAGTATTGCCAGGATTGGGCTCCCTTTGGTTTCTATTAGGGAGGGTAGAACAATTCAGTTGTCTACAGAAATGTCTTTTTTGACTGGAGGTTGCTGATGCAACAGCTTCTAGCTAAACAGCTTCTCACTCAGCATTTGGCCCTATGTGTCGGCTGTCTTGTTCGCCTGGCCTGAAAGACAAGGACTTTTATGCTGGTCTCCTCCTAGATTATTCCTAAACCAGCCCTGGATCCACCCCAAACAACTTGGCTCAAATTTTATGTCCTAAGGGGACTCCACCTAGTGATCCAATTGTTTATTCCAAAAATTGGCAATTTAATTTTATGAGTACATCATATTTAAAGAAGATTAATACCTCATTCTCTGTTATTGCCATATTTCTCAACAACTTGTCAGAGGCCCAGACTTCCATGACTAGAACTTCAAGAGTTTATTTCCTTCAAAATGTTGCCATTGATGGGAAGGGAAAGTGAATTTAGACTGGGATCAGGGCATGGGGTGGAGAAGAATGTTCTCTTTTACCGCTTTTGATGATTTCTTCATTTGAATCAAAATCCCCCCTCCTTGAAGTTGTCATCTTAAGGAAAACTTGTAGGATTTTCCCATAAGGCAAATGGCAGTACCTAGAGGGTCAATCCAAGTTAGGAAATCATTTTGTAGGATAAAGGTAGGGCTATACTTTGCTCAGCTTCCACCATGGCCCATATCCAAATTGGAACATCCACATAAACACACAGCTGCATCTACACACACACACCTAGATTTTTTTAAGAAAGAAAGAAAGAAAGAAAGAAAGAAAGAAAGAAAGAAAGAAAGAAAGAAAGAAAGAAAGAAAGCAAGCTTGTAGAATTTTAACCACAGAAATACACATAATAATATGAAGCTTGGTCTTCAGGCCCAGTATTGAATCCTTCTGATTGCTTCATTGTATCTTTACATGATTTCTTTATTTACTTATAAAAACCTCTTATCTGTAAAAGCTTCTTGCCAAAATGAGTAATAAAATTTAGATACAAAGCATAATGTGTACATTATAATTTATAATACTACATTTTCAAAATCAGAAAGGTTCCAACCTATATAGATTAAAAAGAAAGGAAAGCCTTGCAAATAGGTTTTACCCCACTGATTTTCAACATTTTTCATGGCACACTGGGAAGTTACTACAATTGTCAGGGCACAGCACCAGTTTTTTTACAATTGACAAGGTACACCACACTGTTGGGGGGGGGGGGGAGGTTAACATTTCCCAAGGGCCCTACTAAAATAACCAAAATTCCCATGGCACAACTAAAGACTACAGCTCACCACTGTACTGTGGCATAGTGGTTGAAAATAATTGATTTACCCTACAATCCAGAGTAACTACGGGAGCACATAAGAGACATTATGTACACCCATAGTTGAAAACTATGCCACCTAGTGAAAACCTATGGGAAATTCATATTGCAATCCAGAGTAAATTGTTCTTACACCGGAGCAAGGACTCCCCATAGTTACTCTGTATTGCACCCTTACACTAACATATATTAAGGAAAAATAGAAAGCAAACTGCATTTCATTAAAGGCATGCTGTCTGGTCCTACCCATGTTTGCTCAGATATAAGTACTCAAGTACTATAAATAGACACTGCTTAAAGATAAGCATGACTACATTTTTATGGCCCAAACATGTTTACTCAGCAGTAAGTTCCAGAGTCTGTTGGGGCTTATGCCCAATTAAGAGTGCATAAGAATACAATGTACGTTATCCAGTAACCATAATTCCCTGGTTTGGATAGGGAGGATGCAATGTTTAATTCACTTAAACATGCACCAGAATAGTATTGGATTTTATGCTAACTTTGCTAATTACTCTTCACAAAAAGCTCACTACAGAGCAAGGAAAGGTTTTCTTTTTTGTTTTGCTTTTTTTTAACTGCTAGAAAGACTTGCATTCTAGGCAAACTTTTCCTATAGGAGGATCAAAACAGGTAAACAAAGAACACCTAGAAATTAGTGGATGGATCACATTTCAGTCACTGTGTCATTGTTCAGTGCACATGGCTGGGACATTCATGGGGCTTTTCGTTTCAATAATTGTCAAATGTTTTAGCAGCAAAGCTCCCTAAATGGTTATTTGCTGCAAATAATATGAATAAACCAAAACATCCTGTTAGTTTAATGCAGATGAGAGATTTTCAGCTCAACATATAACACTATGGAGAACCTGAAAGAATAACCCTTTCTTTTTCTTTTATTAAGTTGCTCAAAAAATACTGACAGTAAAAGAATAAATCATTAGCGTCACTGGGAGGATTTGAACAATACAGTCTTCCATTCTGATCCAGTCTGTTCCATGCCCAGGTTATTGTGTGGATAATAAATGATGTGTGGGTGTAATGTAGGCTGAAGTTGTTCCAGGTTGTCCTATACCAACCTCCCATGTTACTTCTAAAAGGAATTCAGAGCCCATAGGAAAGTGGCAAGTATTGTATTCATTCCAGGAGGGCTTCTTTCCCAATTGGAACCCATGGTTTGGTTTGGGTCAGAACTCTCTCAGCCACGAACATACATAACTTCTAGAATACATAAAATTTTCAGATAGTGAATGGTCAATTGTAACAGTAAATTTAGATTAGAATGAGGCAAGAATATGAACACTGGGAACAGGTGGAAAATTGTGGCAGACACACTGGGTTAAATACTGTATGACTGATATGAAGGAGCATCACTAATTACCAACTACTGGTAGTTGCTGAAGTCTGTCCCTGAGCTGTGCTTGGATGGGAGACAACTTGGCAACCATATGAAAGTAGTTCTTTCTGAGTTCTCTGGAGGAAGGGCACCATTCAAGTGCAATAAATTGTTAGGACAACAAGCAGCTTTGTGGAACATTGATTTTTTTTAGCCTCCAGCCGTGGGAAACCCAGATCAGTCTGCACACAGGATATCATTATGATATCACTGGTTGCATTATTTTAGATACCTGTCTATTGTCATGAAGACTTAAGAGATTTGAAAGCTAAGACTCATAAGATGCAAAATTCTGTACACATATTAAATACTGGAATTAGATTATATGTATTAGACATATAAAATAGGTTTATATTTTTGCTACCAGAAAAGTCCTCTTATGCTCTGGCTGTTGTCATCACACCTCTTCCACTGTTGTTGACTGCCATAAAGCAGTAGTGCCAGTTGTAAAAAGCATTCCAGCATATTGCTGGAGACGCTGCTGGAAGGCCAGAGCTTTTCTGTTGGTTGGAGCCACCCACTCATCCAGGTAAGATGGAATGAGAGGTGGGAGGGGTGATGAGAAGGTGGAATGGGGTGAAGGAGGGCAAAACAATGTTGCGCTAGTGCAAGAGGGGGAGATTAGGTCCAGGGAAGGGGAAAAGGTTTGGTGGCAGCAGTTGAATCCTACCATCTTTCTAGACCTGATCCAATGGTGTGAACTTGTGCCAGCTACTTAGCAACTGCAGGTCCAACTTGACTCAACTCCTGCACTGTGGAGGCTTACCCTGGGTAAGGGAATGATTGTTCAATTACCCAGAGAAAATCTTTGCAACTAACCCCTTGCAGATTATAGCAGTAGCCATTTCAGCACCAGCTGGCATCAGCAGGGAAGACAATAGGACTGGGCTCTTAGGCTGCAATCCTAAAGACACTTCCCTGGGAGTAAGACTCACTGAACACAATGGGGCTTACTTTTGGGTAGACATGGTTAGGACTGTGCTCTTAGTCACTTTTTTCCTCTGATCATTTATTCAAAAATACTATGAAACTTTTTCCCCTCTCTGTGTTGACTTTGGAGGGTAGTGTTTGGAAATGAGCTGCTTCAGATGTAGGGATTATGAGACAATTATTTTTAAAAAATAATATGTTTAGAAATGTTGGAAACATGTGGAGTGGTCATGAAGGTGTAACATTTAGGAGCACTGATAAGAGGATGTTTATATCCTGATATGGTTGAGGATAACAAAAGGGTAACATCCTCTGTCATATGACAGGCGTCTACCTCTTTTTAGGTTACATCCTGCTGTCAAAAAGCACAGTGCAAATTAAATGGAAACAGTGCAGTTTTAAAAATCTTAACTCATATCCCAAAATGCAGAAAGCACACTTTTAAATAGGTAATCACTTTGTAAGGAAGCCAGCAGGCATAGTCAAGATCAAGCTGCTTTAATAAGTGGTTTCCTATCCTGAATAATTAACTCTAATATGTTAGATTAATTATTAAATATTTTACATTAGATGCAGTTTTAGGATTACCGAGAACCTAAAAGCCCAAAAATTGGCATTAAATCTTCCTTTGCTTTATTGGAAATCTCATCCCACTCCCTGGTGTTTAAATGATTCTCCATGCATTATTCAAATATATCAAAATGTTGGGCCACCAGGAAGAACATTAATCTCAGTAAGCTCTCTGGAGTTCTCATTTACAGCCAAGCTAATCTTTCATGTCAATTTCATTCACTCTAAATAGGAGAGAGAACATATGGGCTCTTACCCAAGTTTACACATCAATGTGTTTGTGGATATACTGCCTCCAGTAGGATTGTACATGTACTTAAAACTGAAAGTAAGTAATACTATCCACTGCCTATTTATGCCTGCTAATGACTTCTTATGTACGTCTGTGAGAGTAAAGCAGTTTGTAAGAGCAAATTACAGGGTTCTCATACCAATGAGGATACCACTCTGCCTTCTGCCAGCACCAAGTTCAGAATCCAGCCCCATCAGTAGTACAGCAGATATGAAAATTATTATAAGGAATCTCTGCCATAGCACAGCAGTATAACTTGTGGACTATCCTGTAACTATAGTGAAGGTAAAGCAAGCATCAGAAGGCTCCAGAGGGCTCAAGGTCTCTCCCCTGAGCCCTTGAAGGTAGCATTCTGAAGGTGGAAGGGTGGGGTGCGGAGTGGAGAGATGTTGCTATTTGGGGTACCCATGATGGTGTCAGACCTGCTGGTAGTTGGGGCATCCTGGCTGTGCCTGCCAGGGTGTCTTGACATGCCGGTAAGCACTGGCACCCATGCCAAGCTTGGCACCCATGCCAAGCTTGGCACCCATGCCAGGGATTGCCTACCCCTGCTCTAGTAAAACAAACAACTATTGCCTACTTTTATAGCCCACAAATAAGACAAACACAAAGTTCCTGGCCCCAAGAGATAACTCAGAGAATAATGAAAATTCATCATTTCAAAATTCTTTAACTAGAGGTGGGATGGGAAGCTTTAGTTTAAAGCACTTCACATACTACAGACACACAACCTTTCCCCAAACAATGGACAATGCAGACATTTGAGGAAACAATGTCATGTACACAGCTCTCTCTTTAATCATCATGGCTTGCTACAATCCTGCAATGAGCTAGAAGTTCTGATAACATCTAATGTTTGGTTTGCCCAGCTGTCTTGAACATTTTCCTGGAACATGAAGATCCAGCTATTTCTTTAACTGAATCAAGGTCATGAGTAAAGAAATTAGAGGAAGAGGCAAATAATGATGAGTCATAGAGCCAAAGGGTGGTGGGAGTGGAGACTAAATTTATTTTAAATGACAGTCTTAATGCAATGTTGATATAGGATACAACTGCACATTACTTGTGTATTCTTGTAACAAAAAACAGATGGCTGATCTTCCAGGGAAAAGCAGTTTGAGAAGTTAGAAAAGAACATTGGTGGAAGGAGGAATGCTTGACCCTCCCTCACCTTTCTTCCACTTCAAATATCCCCAATGGTGCTTTTCCCTAGGAAAAAAAATAGCAGCCTGGTTTTTATTACATGAATATCAATCTGTGGAATGTGCAATTAAATCTAGATCAGAGTTGGGGGTCTAGTACATTTATCAATAGCAAAGTCGTCAGATTTTCTTAAGTGTAATGCAGTATTTGATTTCTCTTATAGGTCTAGCAGTAGAACTACAGGAGCCTGCTGCATCCTTGTAAGGAACATTTCCGGTTGGATGAGGAGATCTTATTCCACACGCACTCTCTTTTTATACATTTAACTGTATTTGTATTATAAAGAAGGGAAAACAAGAAAAAATACAAAAAGAAAAAAAAGAAAAATATTGGCAATTGTGTGGCAAGCATGGCTTTCATATGGGAGCAATTGTGAGGGCTGCAGTGGCTCAATGGTTAGAACGCTGGAGTTAGAACACAGTTTGACTGGAATTCTGCTCAGCAGGGCAGCAGTTCAAGACCTGAGTACTGCCAGATGTGGTGATCTCCCATCCTTAGCCCAACTCCTGCCAACCTAGCAATTCAAAAGCATGCAAATGCAAGTAGATAAATAGGGACCACTTCAGTGGAGAAGGCAACGTCCTGATGACAGCAGGGTTGGGCAGATGCCAGTTCGGGCCTACTCGCCCGAACCGGATCTTGCCTTTTCCCTGCTGTTGGCAAACCGTCAGCGGCAGGGAAAGGAAAAAGAGGGCGGACCGGTTCACGCTGGCCGCCATCTTTCCCCCCACGTCTCCTCCAGCAGGAGGAGACGAGTGTGTCTCCTCGGTGTGCCTCCTCGAATGTGTCTCCCTCGGGGTCAGCACATGCGTGCTGTGTCTCCTCCAACTGGAGGAGACACAGCGCGCATGCGCCGGGGGTTGGTGCATGTGCAGTGCGCCAGGGTTGGGGATCCGCCCTAGCCCTGCCCCCGCCCCCCAATTTCCGGCAAACTGGATCTTGGGGGAGGCTCAACCCACCTCTGGATGACAGGCTTCTGCAACAGGCTGGCCAGGTGTCCCCCTGTCATGTCCAAACATGGATTGGACGAAACTCCAATTCACAACAGGCAGACACCATCTCACACGGTGCAAACACTGAAAAAATTTTTTATGGGAGCAATTGTGAAGTGAGGCCAGTGAGAATGGCCCAGCTGGGCTGGCCCAAGTAGGCTGGATCCAGAACTGACACTTATGCCAAATCCACGTGGCTAGGAGGCTTCTGAGCAGCATGTACAAGACACCTTGGGAGGGCTTGCTCCTGAGGAGACCTGTCTCAGGTCACACTGAACAAGAACAGTTGTGGTGCCTGCCTTATAAGGGAATCCAGGAATCCCTGATAACCTGTAACAGCTGCAGCATGATACTGCCGTACCTGTAGTGGAGGGTAGGGGCAAGGGGATTGTTGCCAGAGTGGCCTGCTGGAGTTGTGCTGTATCCTGAGGTGGAGAGGCAGGAGTGGTGCTTATGGCAGCCTAGGACTTAGAATTTTTTGGTTTTCCTTCCATTTTTACTCTGGCTTTATTCCTGCTCCTGAGGTGGTCTAACTTTGAGGAGCAGGGAGAGGGCATTTCTGCCCTCTAAACAGGATCTGGATCTGGCCTAACTGCACTGTTTTAAGCCATCGCCAACATTCTCTCAATACCCTCAACACGCCCCTCCTGGGCTATCTAGGCTAGCCCTGCTAGGCTGGCCCAGGATAATCTGCCTTGCACTGGCGTAAGTTGACTTATGCTGGTCGAACTTGATTTATGCAGGTCCAGGCCTTTTCTGGTGTATCTAGGCTGGCGTAAGTCAATTTATGCCAGCCCAGTGCTAGATAGATAGTTCCATAGCCCCCCTTACATAGGAGTGAATCTCATTGACTGTAATACATTTGCTTCAGAGGAGACATGCATAGGCTAGTCTCTCAGGAGGGGCTGAGCAACTGCTGTCAGAGCGCCAAAACTGGCTGTATCCTGGCTGGGACTAATTTTTTTGCTTGTATTGCAAGACAAAATTATTAGAAATGTTTGCTTTTTTCCAAATGCTCTCCAAGGTTTTACTGTATCAAGAAAACAATGGAAAAATAGGTTGAAAGACCCACTTCCAGATTTCTTGCTCCTCTATTGTACCTAATGGAATAAAGTAGTGTTTCAATTTCAGCAGGAAATGGAATGATTGCTTGCATAACTACCTATCTACAACAGTAGAAAAGCAGATATTTAAACTGTGATTTGCTGTTACCATTTGTATTGAGTCATATCTGTGTACAAAATATTTGTGTAAAACAAGGTTGGACCTGTACGTATATACATATAACATTTTAGGTAATTTATCTTAAACAATCCAGTATCCTAAAATACATTTTTAACAAAGCACGCTAGATAAATGAGAGGGAGCCACATGGATTCTCATTCACTTGCTTAGGGTATCATACATAGTGAGCTGAAGAAGAACCTTCTGATCTCTTTTCCTCCCCAGGAAGTTAATGCAAAATTTTGAGAACCATTGACACCCTACAATCCAGAGTAACTACGGGAGCACGTAAGAGACATTACGTGTACCCGTAGTTACTGCACCATCTAGTGAAAACCTATGGGAAATTCATATTGCAATCCAGAGCAAACTGTTCTTACACCAGAGCAAGGACTCCCCGTAGTTACTCTGGATTGCACCCTTAGCAAGACAATTCTTAATTTATTGGCACTTAGGGAAGCCTCTCCTTTTTCAGGCAAGTAGAATTATGCTGCTATGTGATGCAATGTGGAGAAGCCTGTCCCTTCTTTGTCCCGAATTTGTTTCAAACTCTGGTTCAAATTGTTGGAGCTTCTTATTTTTGCAAAGATGCTGTTGGAAGAAGGAGAGAAAGAAGAACTTCCCACTCAGCTGTGGACAACAGAACCATCTCCTTCTCCGGACAGGTAGAAAGAACTCAGAAGATACATACAGCTCCCACTTAACACAAATCCAACTTGCTACTTCTCAGACTAACTATAGACCTGTGTAAACATTATTTCTATTTATCAGTTTCCCAATGTTTGGACTCCCATGGTCTCTAATAAATTCCTGTCAGTTCTTGTTTAAAATATTTATTTTTGCCATCTTTGTATCTAGAAGAGAACAGACCCTCTGCTCTTTCTGATGTGTCTTTTTTTAGCCATATAGTGTAACAGGAAGCACTGAGTGTACATTATTTCCTGACTCTTCCAAAGAAATGGTTCCTCAGGCTAGTTCCTACATGAAAGCGTATCATGTTTGAAGTCGCCTAGGGATGCTATGAATAGCTGCTTTTAAAAAAAGCTAGAAAAACCTATTTTTATGCATGTGGTTTCTATGTGCAAAATCCATAGCAGTTACGGGTCCACGCAGTTATGTCACCCTCCAATGTTATCTTATGGAAAGTCATCTTAACTGCTCCGCACCAAGGGGCTTAATTTCACTTTAGGATATAGGCCTATATCTTTGCTTCTATGTGAAATCAAATGCCATAAACTGACATGAAACAGCAGTGAAGACAACCGTTTTAAAGCTTGGGTTAGCAATTTCCCACTTTTTTCCACGGAAAATTTTTCCAATCTCCTGGCATAGTGACAAGATGCTAAAATTTTCAGTGCACAACATCAGTTTTTGGACAATTGATAAGCACATTGCACTGTTGGCAAGAGGCCTCACATCCCCAGTGGCCCTACTAATAAGTGACTGTCCCCCATACTCCTGCAGCACTCCTGTGAGCTTTCCTCACCACATCAATGTGCTGCAGTGCTGATTGAAATAGATGACTTAAGTTGCAAAAAAGCCCACTTCATTTTGTGTGTATATGACTCCTTTCTGCTATCTCTTTCCTTTTGTTTGTTAACATTCACACTCAGAGGGGGTTTAAGGTGGTTTATTCTTCCTGTAAGAAAATGCTACACCTTCAGTAATGGGTTCTTGGTTTCTTAACCATTGAAGAACAATTATTTCTAGTTCTTATATTTTATAGGCAAAAAACTATAAAGGGTCCTTCTTCTTGATGCTTACAGGCTATAAATATTTACCTGTTTCCTGCCTGGGAGTCTTGAGAGATCAGAGAAAATGCTAACCTCCTGCTATGATAGACCATGTTCTTTCTTCTACACTACAGCAGTGGTTCCCTATATGAGGGATTTTGGCTGCAACCCTAAAGACAGTTTCCTGGGAGTAAGACTCACTGAATTCAATGGGGCTTACTTTTGAGTAGACATGGTTAGGATTGGTCCCATTGGGTCTTGGCAGTGATACTTGCCAGGACCTTTAAGGGTACCTGCAAAAGGAATTAAATAATAGCAGAAAATGTCAGGGCTGGCAAGACAGGCAGGAAGACAGATAGCTCAATGTGAAAGCCCCCATTGTAGCCCTAATATTCTGCTCATCAATTCATAGCCCTTATATTCTGCTCATTAATTCATGTTATTATCAGATATGGATCAGTAGCTGAAAACATAAATTTGAAATAACAGCAACTGTATTAATTACAAACATATTTGTTTTTCAGCCTGGCAAGCTGGTTTATATACTTTAGGCTTCCTTGTAGACACTATGCTCAAATTCTTTGGTTTGAATGGCTCTTAAATTTTTAGCAACTCACAAGAAAGGTAGCAGAAAAGTGTGATTTTATTGCCATGCAAGGTGTGATTTTACTGCCATACAGTTCTTCCTCTTAGATCTAGTTTTGTTCCTCTTAGATCTAGTTTTTGATCTCCCTTCAAAAACAGATTTTCTGGTTTAGATTTTTATCTTGAACTCATGGCTTATGGGTGCAGCTTTTACTTATGGATATACAGTAGTAGTAGACTGATGAAGTAAATGCTGAAATAAATGGTTTATCTTTTAGATTGTACATGACTCTGAGTACAGTTGTAATTACCGTAACTCTCCAGATCACTGGCATAACGGCAATGCAACTCCAAGATAAGGGATCAAACTTAGCTTTTACCTTAAGGAGGCACCTGTGACTGCCTCCCAACTGCAGGTTGCAACACATGCCCCACTGACACAGCTGTGCCAGTGCTGGGAAGTTTGCAAGTTGGTCAGTTGCAATTTAGATCAGTGCAAGTACAACTCATCTATCTCCTCGTTCCTGCAGTCACATGGGGAGGGTGGCACTGGTCTGTGCACTGGCCTAATCCCCCCAAGAAGTGGTGCAGAAGTGCCTTACTTATGCCAGAATTTGTGCTGGCCTAACTAAGAGTTAGGATTTTGCTGTAGGAAAACCCTCTCTGGTAGTTTTGCTGCCACAGACAATGACAGCTAATCCTCTGGCAGTCATCGCTGAAGATTCACTTTTCTTACATTTTAAGGTCTCCATATAGTACGCATATAATTTGTTTTCTGACAACAGTTTTACATATATGATGATGCTAGCCTGGAAACAGGGGCTCTGATCTTAACCCCATTAAGGGCCTAATCCAATCCAACTTTCCAAAACTGGTGCAGCTGTACCAATGGGATGTACACTGCATTCTGTGGAGATTGGGTTCATGGTGATTTCCTCAAGGCAAGAGAACATTTGTTCTATTGCAGCTGCCCCAGATGGATAGGATTGGACCCTTAAGCATCTAGATATTCTGAAAACTGAAAGCAAGAATGAAACTGTCATCAGCAATCTACATATTTCACATTATTGTAGTTCTCTATATTACTATTAACAGGATTTATATATCACTTTTAACACTTCACAAAGCAGTTTTATCCCAATTGCCATTTAGTGGATAAGCACAGTTCATGTAATCCTGTAACTTCACAATTTTGTTCTGTCTACAAGAAAAGTCAATTTAACCACTCTCCCCCCAGGTATCAATGGATCAAACAACACAATTGTACAACCATAAAATTCTTATGCACTTGCTGCTTATTTGATGGATGAAGGGAAATTCCTCCGGATTTAGCCTGTTAGCAATAAAAACCCTGCAGATGAGCTGCTGTCTTTTCCCCTGGCAGTTATAAAGGGGGTGCTGCTGCAAGCAACACAATTCTATTACACTTCAAGCCACACTGCAAGTTTTGTGGGTAACCCCAGACTATAGCAAACTTGCTCAAATCTGGAAACAATTATAAAAAAATAAATCCCTCAGCACAAATCTTTTTACCTTCCTTAATTGCTGTTATTGTGCAAGTCTAATGCAGTGGTCACCTCCACCACTTTGAAGCAGACTCCTCTTTTAAAAAAAAATCTAAATGAAAAGCCACCTGTGAAACTTTGCTCACGGGTAAATCAACTGGCAAGCTGTTACACATGCAGGAACAATCAGGGAAAAGATATCAAATTCTGCAGTAATTATGCCTGTCATTCTGAGGCTATGTGGAGTTGGGATAGGAGGAGAGAAACTGAAAAACTTCAGTAATTTTGAAAAGCTGATGGCCTCATGTCTGCTGAGATGCATATGAAAGCAGTATTTTTAATGCATCTTTTAAAACAGTGATTTTCAGTTTTTTCATCTCATGGTACACTGACAAGGTGCTAAAATTGTCAAGGCACACTGTCAGGTTTTTTTTTTAACTATTGACAAGATACACCATGCTGCTTGTAGCACCCATTTCCTAAATAAATGACCTTCAAAATCTTGTAGCACACCTGCAGACCATCCATGGCATACCAGTGGTTGACAATCATTATTTTTTAAAAAGCTCGAATAGACAATATGCAAAAAATGAGATTAGGCATAATAATCCAAGGTCTGAAGGGGATATTCACAGTGAAGGCAACTGGAATCAAAAGAGGAATGTTGCTTCAGATCTCATTTGGGTTTTCATTTTCTCCTTTAACTGACTTGGAAGGATGTGATCACAATCAAGACAATGGTGTATGAGAGGAGGGCTGCCTGCAATCTTAAAGAGACTTTCCTGGGAGTAAGTCCCACTGACCATAAAGGGATTTATTTTTGAGTATACATGGTTAGGATTGTGCTCGAGGACATTTAACAAGCTGGGGTTTAAAAAAAATCCCTACTTCTGTCTGCTGTGAGGAGGGATGCTTCCATTTACTACTCAGTCTACTCAATAGATTCCACTGCAGTCAGTAGGGCTTCCCCATAGGAAAGTGTGGATAGGATTGCAACCTTATTCCCGCGTCCTGTGCATGTCTACTCAGAAGTTAGCTCCACTTTAGTCAGTGGGACTTACTTCCAGGAAAGTGTGGATAGGATTGGAGCCTTACTCCACAGTCCTGTGCACATCTACTCAGAAGTTAGCTCCACTTTAGTCAGTGGGACTTACTTCCAGGAAAGTGTGGATAGGATTGGAGCCTTACTCCCAGACCTGTGCATGTCTACTCAGAAGTGAGCTCAATGGGACTTAAGTCAATAGGACTTTACTCCCAGGAAAGTGTGGATAGGATTGGAGCCTTACTCCACAGTCCTGTGCACATCTACTCAGAAGTTAGCTCCACTGTAGCCAATGGGACTTACTCTGAGGAAAGTGTGGATAGGATTGGAGCCTTACTCCTGTGCATGCCTACTCAGAAGTAAGCTCAATGGGACTTAAGTCAATAGGACTTATTCCCAGGAAAGTGTGGATAGGATTGGAGCCTTACTCCACAGTCCTGTGCACATCTGCTCAGAAGTTAGCTCCACCGTAGTCAATGGGACTTACTTTGAGGAAAGTGTGGATAGGATTAAATCCTGTGTATGTCTACTCAGAAGTAAGCTCAATGGGACTTAAGTCAATAGGACTTACTCCCAGGAAAATGTGGATAGGATTGGAGCTACTCAGAAGTAAGCTCCACTGTAGTCAGTTGGACTTCATTCCCCAGTCCTGTGCATGTCTACTCAGATGTAAGTCCCATTATAGCCAATGGGGCTTCCTCCCAGGAGAGTGAGGATAATTTCAGCCTAAGCTGCTAAAGTGGCAGGAAGGGGACAAGGGAGGAGGAGGGAAGCCCAAGGCCTCCCTCCCTCTCCCCCCCTCCCCCTGAGGTGAAGGGGGCAGGGCTGCTTCTGCGGGGCTCCACCCCAGAGGCAGCGTCGGTGGCTGACGGGGCTGAGACGTCAGCCTTGCATGGCAGCCTCCAGGAAGCCAGCACTGAAGTCAGGGGGTGGCCAAGGAGAGGGACCAGGTGAGGCTGTTTTGCAGCAGGGGTTGCAAAGGGGGCAACTGCATGTACCTCTGAACAAGGGGGGGGGGGGGAGGAGATGCAGGGGGTGCAGACCTCCCTCCAGGGAGGGGGCACAGACCAGAGCAGACCCCCAATGGGCACCCAGTGCAGTGCAGCAAGGGAGTCACTCCCAGCCCACTCACAGGAGCTGCACTGCACACCCCTTTGCACCCCTTGCAAGACTGTAAAGGTGGGGCCTCGATTCAATGCACGGTCCTATGCAAGCCTATGCAGAAGCTAGACCCCTGCAGTCAATGGGGTTGCTCCACTTGCCAGCATTCCACAAGCCATGATATGGCTGAGCATGTGATTGTACCTATACCTGTATACAGTGCTTTTTACCCTGGAAGTAAAGGTGGAAGTACTCACCATGGAGTAATGAATACTTGTAATCATAGGCATCTTTACTCAGGGGTGTCTACAGAGGTGGTGGTACTCAGTACCAGTACCAGAGAATACCACTCAAAAAGATCCCTATCAATATATCTACTGAACAGTAAATCTATATATCTAGTCTGGAAAATAGGTGCCAGTACTTACAGGTATTCACCTGTGTGTGTGTTGGTACTTGGCAACTTTGGTGCTGGTATTTACAGAGGTACTCTGTATGGGTGCGTACCCTCTGAAAAAGACCCCTGTATATATCAATATCTATCTATAAATCTATATTAATAGGGTTAGGAGAATTAGGACAGACAAAAGAAAATATTTCTTTGTTCAGTGTGTAATTAATCTGTGGAACTCCTTGCCACAGGACATGGTGATGGCATTTAACCTTAATGCCTTTAAGAAGGGATTGGATAAATTCCTAGAGGAAAGGACCATCACAGGTTACAAATCATGATTGGTGTTTGTGTGGGTGCATGTGTGTGCGTGTGTGGATAGATAGATGTAGGCAACCTCAAAATGCCAGTTGCAAGGAAGGGGACCTGGATGCAGGTCTTGTGTACTCCCTGACACATCTGGTGAGGTACTGTGAAGTACAGGGAGCTAAATATAGGATGATATAGTAAAAGAGCCACCTTGGGTTTCCTTTCCAAGGAAGAAAGGCAAGTAATGAATGAATGAAAAAATGAATGAGACATCACCCTCTGTTGGCCAGTTACTTAGTCCTTATATTTGGGAAGTGAGCCTTAGTTAACAAATAGCTCTTAGATCAGACAAATTTTTTAAAAGTACGTTGGTAATAAGGAACAGCTGTGTTACACTTTTGGTGCAGGGGCAGTCCATTTTTGAGCAGGTGTATTAGTGTTGGTTTATGAGAAAAAGAGAGATGCTGTGTTCTGGGGAGCTGTGGAAGTGGAGGGTAAAGGGTAGGCAGTACAGTACTTATGATGCAATCCTAACCAATTTTCCAGCTCCTGAGTCAGGACAATGTAACTCCGAGGTGAGGAAGGCCCTACAATTCCTTGGGAAGGCCTCTGTGACTACTCCCAACTGCAGGATTCAGCATATCCCTGTGTTGGAAAGTGGGTCAGGATTGCACTAATAGAACTGTGCTCTGTTATTCCACACCAATTACAAATGCATGTTGTAACTTGTTTTAAAATGCAGTTAATACAAATGTGGGCTCTCCCATCTTAGCTGCGCTAGTGTTTCACAGCACCATGTCATTCCACTTGTACAATCTACCTATTTGAAGTACCACCAGAAATAACTAGCGGTGACATCCTCATCAGTTACTTTTGGATTGGGAGGCCAGATGCAATGCCACAAACACCAGTAAGAGGTTCAGGGCATGTGGGAGGGCTTTTCTGAGCAAGCAAAAAGTTCATGCTGTAGCGGAGCCTCCTACTGCATCTTGTTGCATTTCTTGTCTGTATCCACTAGCCAGAGGGGATCCTGCATGTACCCCAGGACACTGCCTAAATCAGTAGTATGAATACCACTGAATACCACTGCTCTAAGTTAATTTTGTTCATTACACAATAAAAGAGGCAGGTTATCACACAGTGTACCTTAGGGAGTGAATTATCTTTTACAGACAATTATTTATAGAAATATAAATATTTTTTATAAAAATATTTTTTAAAAAGTATTAAAATATATACATTTTGTTCACAATTTTGCTTATGTTGCATTAATAAATGCTTCAGCTGAAGTATAGAAAACCGGAACCTAGCAAGGATGTGATCTGGGCTCTCTGCTGAGACAGGTTCATGCCACCCTCCTAGGCTGGCACGGGTTTGCAGAGGGCAGAATATACCAGGGAAGTGTGTGGTCCAGGATCTGGCACTGAGGCTGGATCCTAAGTTCCGTTCCCAGCCCAGTTGGCCTTACGTGGACTGCTTCACTTGTGTTAGAAGTTTTCCTGGCTCAAATCTGAGTTCTATAGGGTTATAGTAGGGGTGCTGCTTGTAATGAGGTAACATAAATCATCTTACTCTGAGTTGTGCCACAGCCTGCACCTCACCTGTGCTGGATAAAGTACAGGCAAATTGCTGAGCCTTTTCCAGGAAAGTTTAGGATGATTCTGTCAAGGTGTTCAACATCATACATGGAGATCTCATCTTCACAATAATCCTGTGAGGTAGGATAATTTATACACAGAAATTGTGACCTTGCCTTGGGATTTATGGCTAAGCAGCTGCTTAAGTCCGACGCTGCAATCCTAAAGATACTTTCCTGGGAGTGAGACCCATTGGATACAATGGAGCTAACATGGTTAGGACTGTGCCTTCCTCCCTCCCTCTCTTCCTTCCTCAGTGATTTATATTCTGCCTTATTAATAATAAATAATAATATAATATCCTGCCAACATTAATTAAAAATAAAGAATAGTGCAGACAAAATATTAAAACAAAATACGGCGACAGAACCCCAAAGCAACTGGTTAAGAAAGGAAGGCCAGTTCAGTGTCAACTGCCCGTCTACTGTACTGCACTGACTTCTGTTGTGAACTGGAACAATCCTATCTGCAACAATCATTACTATGCCCTAAAGACTATGCAGGAAGAGGGACAAAGTCTCTGTGCTTTTGAACTTTGCCCTTTGCTTTGTCAGCCACTTCTAAAGAGCAAGGTAGAAGTATTATTTCTTGCTGTCCAAGGCCTGAAAACCTTAGATTTGGGGAGAAAACCACAAAAGGCAGGTAACAGGTTTGTGGTTTTGAAGGAACAAATGGAGTGTTGGAGGCTGCATTTCATGTTGATGAGAAAACTCATTTCATTTTGGCTCTAAGTACCAAAGGGCCAAATGAGAGCAAGGGAGGCATTAAACATACTGCTTGATTGTAATTGGTACTGTGAAAGTGATCAAGATAAAGTGCTCCCTAAGGAATGTTGTGTGACCACCCAAGGAAAATGACAGGGTTGTAAAGGACAATCCTTTTGGTACAGAAGTTAAAGAGATAATTTGGTGTTCACTTTAGATCCCTTGAGGCAAGAGTGGAATGAGGCAGGGGATGCCTCTGAAGAAAGGATGGTTTTGAGAATGCAGTCCATTTGAAATGTCAGATTTGAGACCAAAGGGTATCTTTGAGACCAAACAATATCTTTTATCACATAGATGTTTTAAAGATGAAATAGGAACAAAGCTTCGGGTCAAAATAAATGTTAACATGATTGTTTTCTTCCTCAAAGTACAGAAGTGGACATGGGCAGATTGCATCTTAGCTACAGTTCTGGGAGTGGTGGGAAACAACCTTTCCTCCTTTGCTGTTTTCTAAACCCACATTTCTCCTACCCAATTTGGATTGCCTGGTTGGGGAAAACATGTAAGCATCATGCCTAAGGTTGCCATATGTCCCGGAAAACTGGGACTTTCCCAGTTTTGGGGGATTGTGTTCACATATTGGCACATTTGACGGGCTCCTGTGCCAGTTTTGTGGAAGAGAATTATGGCAACTTAATCATGTCCCCTGCCCCTGGTACCTCCATGTGGCATATATCAGTTATATATATATGATAGTGCAGAATTCAGATTGTGAAAATGGTCTGGGAGAAAAGGTTCACTGTCATCATTGGACTTGGTTCCAGTTCATGGTACCAGTTCAATTCTGCTTTTATGGGAATACAGTGAAAAATTTTGGGGGAACACAGTGAAAAATAGTCGTGGCTCTTCCAACACTGCATATATGGGAATTTGGCTTTTAAAAATAAACAGCTTTGAATCTGCAACTTTGGTCCCTTTTTTCAAGGTTTGGTCAGCATGTAGTAGACCCTATGTTAAATGTGGGACTTTGATTGCTAAAGGCAATTTCCACTTCATTAGTCAATCAATAGCTGTGAAAGACTAGCAGGCTGAGGACTCACAGGCAAGTCCACTATTTATTGAACGCCTGTCAAGCATCAGTTGCCTGAATGGACGTCATGGTTATTATAAAGCATTATTGAAAGTTAGGATGGAATACAGTTATGGTAGGGGGTTATCCTCAGGTTGCAAAACATCTGACAAACACACAGGGCATAAGGTGATCATATTTTGGAAGGTCTCCAGTTTTCTTAAGTGAGTGGAAGAAGTAAGAATTTCCATAAGGATGCTTTTTCTTATAATGGTAGATTGAAAAAGGGAAGTACTTAGTGGGGCAGAAATTCTGTCCCTTTTGGAATATTCTTACTTAGCCAGATAGTTTGGGCTGACTCAGAAGAATGAACTTCTAGCTTTAGCACAGTGCTGAATGAAACCAGTTCCGAGGTAATGCTAGCCCATAGTTTTGTGCTACTTGGATGAACCTGTGGAAGCTGCTGGCTTTGAGGCTTCCTCTCTAGCATGCAAAAGGAGGATAGTGAAAGCTTTCATTTTCCTGTTAAGTGCAGACTCCAGTTTGGGGAAATGGACTTGCTCACTAACTCCAATAGGTCTAAGACAGGGTATGAAACTGTGGTCTGATTTTTACATTTATTCATTTAATGCACAGGTGTCAAACTCAAGGAGATTGCAATCAAAGACACTTTCCTGAGAGGCTTACCTGGGCTGCTGCTGAAGGTTCAAGGTGGTTGGTGGGGGCAGTTAGGGGAAGCTGCCTCTGGCACCTCCAGGCAACTGCCCCAATTTCGGGGCAGTTAGAGGCAGCAGCGCTGGCCGGCAGCCCTTTTAAAGAGCCTTCATGCGGAGCGTCAGGGCTGCATAGCACGCATGCCCATAGCATGCTTGCTTGTTAAGTAAAGCGGAACTTGTTATGTGTAGCAAATTTTTTTGGAAATTTTTGCTTGTTATGTGAAACACTTGTTAAGCGAGGTACCACTGTAATTCCATCATTTTATCCTCAATCCCTATTCTGAGGCCCAGTGCTGGTCTGCAGTGCCTTACCCACTGGGCTATGTGGGCACTGGGCTCCAGACTAGAGGCAGGCGCCCTGGGGATGCTCAGCTCCAGCCCGGTCTAGTTGTCTCACCACTGGAGTGAACTGTGCAAGCATGGCCCAGGTGCTGAGCTGCTCCTGCGCAGTTTGCCCTGTCTGTGGGGCAAACTGTGCAGGTGCAGTCCAGCAGCCAGGCTGTGCCTGTGCAATTCTCCCTGGCTGCAAGGTGAGCCAGGCTGTGCCTGCCCAGATTGCCTTGCAGCCGGAGAGAACTGTGCAAGTGCGAGTTGGCTACTGGGCTGCACCTGCGCAGTTTGCCCTGGCTGCAGTATGAACTGCCCAGGTGCAGCTTGGCACTGGGCTGCACCTGGACAGTGTGCCCTGGCCACAGGGCAAACTGCAGAGGCACAGCCTGGTACTGTGCATCCTGCCCAGGCTGTGGGAACTTTTTTTTCCCACTGTGCCAGTCTGTGGTCCTCACAAGGTTGAGGACTGTACCTTTGGATGCATAATTTACATCAAAATACACTGAAACCACTTTGAAATATCTTTATCAAAATGTGTGGCACATAACCATGTCCACCATTCAGGTTGTTGTTCCACCCACTGCATGGGGATGACGTGCTGCTTCCACACCAGGTGATGCAAACTCCAGTGATACTCCTACTCCCTGGAAAGTGTGGTTAGGATTGCAGTGGTTAGACTGTGTTTTGATTTTGGCCCCTTGTGCTGATATAGTGCTAACCCATGACTTATTTTGCATCTAAACTGGACTTTAGAGTAACTTGGTACCAGTTTACTTGGGGACAATTCCATCAAGAGGCATGTGCTGGTACTCCTCCCACCCACCACCCTCCTTTCAATAATCAGTTGATATCCGGATGTACAACACAACCCTTTGTGAATATCAATTATGCTGATGTGTTTATGGATCAATCCAAGGAGGGGCCTGCATGCCTTTGTTTATTGGATATTCCATGTGAACTGTTCAGTAATGGAATGCCCATAATTGCCCTTAGTTCTCCCGGGCAATGGAGTCATTTGGGGATGCACAGTTAGCCTGAATGCCTGCTTGTGTCATTATGTGTGATATCTGTGGAAGGACTGCTTAAGAGCAAGATAGCCCAAATAGGCATTCTTTTGGAAAGCAGACATGGTGGTACTTTGCTCACCCCACAACTTCTTACTATATACTGTCATTCTCAAGCTTTTTCATACCTGGATTTACTTTTTAGAATGTGAATCTGTTAGGTCCCAACAAACTGTTGGGAACAGTTGGGGAGTGATGTCATTGTCAGAAGTGACATCATGAAGCAGGAAAATTTTTAACACCTTCATACTACAAAATTTAATTACGTTAGTAAGTTTACAATAAGTTTAAAAATGTATTTAAAATAAAGAACCCATCAAACCATCCCAAGCAGTTTCTGTTCTTTAAAAAAAATTCCCAAAACGTCTCAAAAGCTGCATTCCTATATGCAGTAAGCCCCACTGACTGAGGCTGAGAGTCAGCCCATTGATTATTATTGTTAAAAGCATATACGTAGTAGGCTGTTAAAAGTACAGACTTGTAATGTCAAATGCTATCGCATACCATAAAAGCATCAAGTCTATTGTTAAAAATAAGAACATGTTGAAATGAATGAGGGTCTACCTGAAATTGGATTGCAACCTATCTAGTGAGCTCTAACAGTAGGATTGACATAATGAATAAATGTTTTAGAGGAGCTGGGCTTTCATTTTTTTATTCCTCCATTTTTTTAGTATGTAAAATGCATAACACTGCTTGTCCTTTCTGTTTTTTTTTAAGCTCTGTATGTGAGTGATGACGACTAAAGCTGCAGTCCTAACCACCTGTTAGACTGGCATAAGTCCCAGCACAAGTCCTGTGCTGCCTTGGGGGTGTCGCAAAAGTGCTGTAAGGCACTTCTGTATCACTCCTTGTGGTGGGTTAGGCCTGTGCACCTAGAGGCATTGGCCTCTGTACGTCTCCATCGGAACGGAAGCAAGTGAATTATGCTGGCCTAAATTGGTTAGGACTGCATGCTAAGTTTCCTAAAAATACTGAAAACAGCCAGATAGGGATTATTTTTGTAGTTCTGATATACAGAGTAGTCTTGTGCTTAGTAAAGGGTACATTGCAACCATCAAGGTGGAAGTTTATAACTTCTGCAATTGGAGCCATAGTAAAGGCATGAAACCAGATAGAACTTGCAGAGCACAATATAGACTGTTGACCTCTTACCACCTCTGAGAGTTCCAAATAAAACAATAAAATATTTTAGATCTTATAACAAAAAGAATTTCCATTCATATATCCCTGGAAACTATTTTGTTTCTTCATTCCTGTCCAACTAAGACCAGCTGAAACTTATGGGACCTGTCACTGCAGGAACCTGACTTGCCTAAAGTAGCTCTTACATCAATTGCTTTGGTAATTGCATCAGACACCCTCTTCACTCAAATCCAATGTTTCTCAACTAGTGGTGCTTTGGTGGGCACAGTGAAAGCAGTATTGCACCAACTGGAGTTTGAAGGTGTGATTCTTTGCTAGTTATTATGCCTAAAAGTGAAAATTTGGTTGAGTCTCTTTTTTTGGCCTGCTGTCACTTGAGAGAGAGATATGCAGTGTGACATGCCTAGTGTTGCTGGATCAAGACTTAAATAATAAAATGCTTTTGTGGCTCAGGGAATAGTATTTGAAACAAAGGTTTTTGAGGACCTGTTACTTGCTCCTGTCAAGCCAACAGTATGACGGAAGGTACTAAGTATTGACAGACTCCAGGAACATTTTCCATGACTGAGAGCAACAGCAGCTTGTGAACCATCTCCTTCCTGTTCTCTATCTGTCCTAATCTAATCCTCTGAGCATCTGCTGATCTTTATCGCCCAGTACTTTTTCTCAAACAGCATTTCCTCCAATCTGCCACTCCTTAGGTATCCTCTTGCCAAGAGATCCAGCATTTGGGGGAACTTGGGATATTCAGCTTGGAGAAGAGGAGGCTGAGAGGAGACATGATTGCTGTCTTCGGATACCTGAAGGGCTGTCATAGGGAGGAAGGGGCTCATTTGTTCATAGCTGCTTCTGATAGCAGAACTAGAAGCAATGGGTACAAACTGCAAGAGAGGAGATTCCGGTTGGATATCCGGAAAAAATTCCTGACGGTGAGGGCAGTTCAGCAGTGGAACAGATTGCCAAGGGAGGTGGTGGACTCTCCCTCACTAGGGATCTTTAAACAGAGGCTCGATGAGCACCTGTCGGGGATGCTCTAGGGGGATTTCCTGCTGCAGGCAGGGGGTTGGACTGGATGACCTACTAGGTCCCTTCCAACTCTATGATTCTATGATTTCAGAAGCAAGGTCTGGAAGCACTCATCAGGGAACCATAATGTGGGACCAATGGAGAAGCAAGGCACGCTCTGCCCTGGTGGTACTGGAGCCAAAACATCCTTAATGGATGTGGCCAAAACATACTTAATGGAAGAGCCACATATGATAACTTTGAGATGTTCAAGAGCCACAGTATTTAAGAAACATTTAAATTCTTAAATATATTTACAGTATTCCGTCAGTATCCATGGGGACCCTCATTATCCATGAGAGATTTGTTCCAGGACCCCTCTGATTCTGAAATCTACAGATATTCAAATCAATAGAGTAAGGGGACCTCAGAAGATCTTGGGACATGATTGGAAGAGACTGAGATCCCTGAGGCTCCACTGGTCAAATCTATTGCTAATGTAGTCGATAAGGAGGGCCAACTATACTGTTGGAGGGCCAACTATACTGATAAGGAGCGATCATTAAAATTTAGTTTTAATTTATTTTAGACTCAGTTTATATCCTGTTTATACCCAGTCTCAGTTTAAAATCTCAGTTTATAACCAGTCAATAAAAGGCTTGACAGTTTTTTAATTTT
Organism: Cryptoblepharus egeriae; assembly: GCA_030015325.1. Classification (NCBI taxonomy): domain Eukaryota; kingdom Metazoa; phylum Chordata; class Lepidosauria; order Squamata; family Scincidae; genus Cryptoblepharus; species Cryptoblepharus egeriae. The sequence continues at coordinate 53,752,459 of JAREYC010000006.1, forward strand.
CCTGTTATACTTGTGATGCAAAAAAGCTTGACATATCCCTGTGAGCTACACATCAAATGTGCTACACATCATGTGGCTCGAGCCATGGTTTGGTCACCCAGCTCTAGTGTCTAGCATAAGGGATATATGTTGTGAGGTAGATGATTCAAGCAGGCAATTTCTCTTGCAACCCCAGTTTAATGTTTTAGGTACAGTATCTGAAAGATCTGACTGCAGGTTCCATAGGACTGTTAACTAACCCTGTTTTGTTTTAATTCTGCGTAGGACCATGGCGCCAAAAGTCACGACCGAATTGCTTAGGCAGCTGCGGCAGACAATGAAAAATGCCAAATATGTTCCAGAATCAATCCAAGCTTACATTGTGCCCTCAGGAGATGCACATCAGGTATGGGATTTGGTAGGGATGTTTTCTGTGAATGAAACACCTCTGAAAAATACCCAAAGATTAAGGCTCTCAAAGCCAGCCTGTTTTATGTACGCAGCATAGTATCTCTTGTGTGATATGAAAGAGAGCCAAAGCTACTTCTTACAACTAAGAATGGCTTTATGTAGTAATCCTTTAAGGAGGCATGTCCATATGGACTGTGCTTGACCCAGTCCCAGAAGAATAAGAAACAAGCAAAGTGAAACAAGCATTGGTTTTGTGGCTGGTCTTTTGACCGTAATAAAGTTTTATCTATCTATTATTGTTTTTAAAAACATGCCGTGATGCCCTTTGATAGTGTTTCCAGGGCAGTTTACAGAAACAAACACACACATCAAACCATGATATCATAGTCACAAGATAGTAAAACAGTGGATTAAAAGCAGAAGTTAAAACAGTGTACATGACTGAGCAGAATGAAAGGGTCTTTTCCTGAGTCTGGGAAGACCACAGTAGAGGTGCCTCAGTTAGTCTTTGGGGGAAAGAATTCCAAGTGTTACAACTGAGGAAGGTTGTAGAGCAGTGGTTCTCAATCTTCCTAACGCCGTGACCCCTTTATAAGTTCCTCATGTTGTGGGGACCCCCAACCATAAAATAATTTTCGTTGCTACTTTATAACTGTAATTTTGCTACTGTTATGAATTGTAATGTAAATATCTGGTATGAAGGATTATTTTCATTGTTACAAATGAAATGTGTGTTCTATGCACATATTGAACACAATGGGATTTATTTCAGAGTAGGCATGCATAGGATTGGGCCCTGAGGCTGCAATCCTATCCACATTTACATGGGAGTAAAGGCCCCCCTGACTATAATGGGATTTTTTTCAGAATAGTCATGCATAGGATTGGGCCCTGAGGCTGTCAGTCAGCACAGCTACAGCCGGAGGTCTGGCAAGCCTGACCTGGCCCCCTGCACCAGGGGTCTTTAGGCGACCCCCCAGGAAAGCTCCAAAGGGGTCCCGACCCCCACTTTGAGAAACGCTGTTGTAGAGGAAGAGAAACAGACATTGAAGAGAGGATGATTGGGAATTTGAGGTAGGGGAACAGGAAAGAAAAGAATGAATTATGTGAATGTATTTGTAAAAGTTTCAATCGTTTATTTGTAAAATGATTTAAGAAAATATTTTACAACTAAAAATCTTCAAGGTCATTTCTTGGGGAATTCTCAGAGGCCAGGGCTAAGGAGGGTCTTGGGTTCTCATACATCTGTTCCTCTCACCGTTGTCAGTAAAAACAAGATATGCAAATGTTTTTTTCTTAATTTTTCTAGCTGGTCTCCTAGATGTTGAAGCTTAAATACAGTGGTACCTTGGCTTACAAGCACAATTCATTCTAGAAGTATTCTTTTAATCCAAAACACTTGTACAGTAGCGCCTCACTTAACAAATTTAATTTGTTCTGGAGGCATGTTTGTTATGTGTAACTTTTATGTGAAGCGGATTTTTCCATAGGAAATAATGGAAACTCAGATGATTGGTTCCACAACCCAAAAAATATTAATATAAAAATATTTACTGAATGATGACAAAACACTGGAATTGAATTCAAAATATGCATTCAATGTGCATGATCCTATGAAGTCTACTTAGGACAAAATCCAGAGTAACTACGGGGAGTCCTTGCTCTGGTGTAAGAACAACTTACTCTGGATTCCAATATGAATTTCCCATAGGTTTTCACTAGGTGGTGCAGTAACTACGGGTGCACATAAAGTCTCTTATGTGCGCCCGTAGTTACTCTAGATTTAGGGGCCAGGCTGCAATCCTAAAGACACTTTCCAGGGAGTAAGCCCCATTTAACACAGTGGGGCTTACTTCTGGGTAGACATGGTTAGGATGTTGCAATCCAAGACACTTTCCAAGTGTCTTCCTAATTTCTCCTTCTCTTCATCCTGAGCCTCCCTCCCCTGCTCCTTTCTGGCTAGTCCTGAGCTGCTTCCCTCTTCTCCACTGCTGTTCTCTCCCTCTGCCCAGCAAATGCCCAGCCACAGGAGGAACATCGCAGAAGTGTTGCTTTCGCTATGGGCAAGTGTGCTAGGCAGCCCTGATGCTTTTTAAAAGGGCTGCCGACCAGCGCGTCTGCCCCAACTGCCAACAAGTGTGTTTGTTACTTGAAGCAGAATCCTAAAGAAATTTTTGTTTGTTACGTGGAATATACTTTACGTGAGGCGTTTGTTACGTGAAGGTGCCACTGTATTTCAAAGTGAATTTGAGATAATGGAAACTCGGACGATTTGTTCCACAACCCAAAAATATTCATATAAAATGTTTACAGTACTGTAATATAAATCAAAATATAAACAAAAAATAAAACAAAAATAGTCTTTACACAGGAGTGAGCCCCAGTATGGTTTACTTTAGAGTAGACATGCAAGGCTAGATCTCTCATGCTCCTTTTAATTGCCCCTTTTCATCACCAGGAGTGAGCCTCATTGACTGTAACAGGCTTGCTTCAGAGTACCCATGCATAGGCTGGTCTCTCTGGAGAGGGTGAGCAGGTGCTGGTGGAGCACCAAAACTGGCCATATCTTGGCCATAACTCTTTTTTGTTTTATTAAGACACTGTTTATCAAGACACCACTTGTATATAAAGTCAAATTTTTTTAGAAATGTTTGCTTGTCTTGCAAAATGCTGTCAATCCAAGTCACTCTCGATCCAAGGTTTTACTGTATTTGATCTTAGCCAGGCCAAAAATGAGAACTTGTGGGTTGCAATTGTGGTGACTATGTCCATCCTTCCATACCGTAATACCCTCTTGGTGCTCAGTAATGTCTCAGTGCTAAATGTGGCTGAGCCTGGGCCAATTTCCCCACCCCTGGGGAACACCTCCTCCTTCCTCTTTAAGCATTAACTATTGGAGTTTGTAATTAGGTGAATTTGCCTGCTTTTTCAATTGCCTTTCCACCTACTCCCTGGGGAAGTTGTAGCCTTTCTGTCTGAATGGCAGAGTTAGAAATGGCAAGAATGAAAAGGCTTTTCATCACTATGGGACCAAAAACTGCTCTAGTGCCACATCAGAGCCAGTCTTGGTTGATTTTCACATTTATTCTTTTCAATTTTAAAATATTGTTTATTGTTTATCAGTAGAAAGGTGGTCTGAAAGTGTTTTAAATATATATTAGAGTTCTGGGTGCAATAGTGCTGTTGTTACTATATTCTCTTTCATTTCTGCTCTAAAGATTTATGGCATATGTAAAGAACAGAGGAAACAGAATTTAAAGCAAACAGGATTTACCCACTGCCCATAAACATAGGTCCCAAAATGCTGGAAGTTCTTGCATGAAGGCTTAATGAATTGCACAGCCACATGAGACTTCTTGGAATTGTTTGTTCTTTTGAAAACATAGGCTGGAAAACAGTGCGGGTGAAGGAGTCAGACATGCTTATGCACACGTATGAGAAAAACCTAGTTTAACTTGCTTCAGCAGGCAGCATTCTCACAGTGCAATCCTCTCCTGAACCTGTAAAAGTCCCTTAGACTGGCTAAGGGGTGTCGCAGAAGTGCTGTAATGGGAATTAGGCTGGCACATGTGAGCCAGTCTCCCCATGCCACCACAGGAACAGGGAAATGGGTGAGTTGCAATGGCTGAAATTGGTTATGATTGTGCTTTCAGAGGTTATCTGGGCTCACTGGACTTCTAGGATAAAACAAATGGTGATAGTGGACAGAACTGGCTGAATTCTGGCCCCATGAAATGCTGTCCACAGCATATTCATCTCTTTCCAAATCTGACATCTTTTTGGTCCCAGATACTCGGTTATTTTTGATTTTGTTAGCTTTGTAGATTATGGTTTCATTCATCCAGTTTGTACCTGCTTTTCATCCCAAAGGGTACTGAAAGTGGCTTATAGAACTGCAAAATTATAAAAACACTTCACAACCTAAAACGTAGCAGTTCATTAAATTAAAGTATCAAACCACAAAGCATAAGAAATAGACCACGAAACAGCAACAGGCACCTCTTAATAAAAAAATGAAAAGGGTAAAACCTACAAAGTGCCAATCAGCAGTTAAACATCCCTATAAAATCCACAGTACTTCAAGTATTAAAATAATCATAACAACATCAGAAGGCTATTCTGAAAAGAAATATTTATTTGCCCCAAGGGAGCAGTTTGCACATTAAGAGGGAGGAAATGCCATTATGCTAATGCCACTACCGAGAAGGCCCTGTTTATACTGGCATATCTTTCGCCTTCTCTATTTTTCAAGTTTTTAAAATTGCACTTTAAATTATTTTTAGTTCATCTGCTAAATGAGAACATTTAAGGCTGAAGAATAGGAAATAAATTAGAAACTGTATCCCACTGAGCGCAAACAACTGAACTTCCTGTGGTGGCAGGGTGACCATATGACATAACCCGAAAAAGAAGACATGCTCCCTCCCAAATATAGGACACCCAAGAAAAATGTAGGACATGACAAAATAAAAGCTAAAAACGTAAATATTGCTTTCATGTGCTTGATATAAACAGTATATGACTTATTAAATTAAAAACTATTATATAATTAAAAACTATTATATAAAAAACATATAGTTTTTAATTACAAAAAGAAAACATGCTGCTCATTTACAAGAAAAAGGAGGATGCTGAAGTTTTTTTCGGACACAAGGCTGAAATCCAGGACCATGTTCTGGAAAAACAGTACATATGGTCACCCTGTGTGGTGGCTACCAGGTGCATCATGTATGAAAAAGAAAACTCCCCAAGGTGAGACGTGTCTTTCCCTCAGTAATGTAGCGCCTGGAAGGGTCAGTGGTATCGGTAGGGGTATGCTGGTGCAGACTATACTGGGTTATGCACACAAGGGGTGATACCACTATTTACCAAAATTTTTAAATCTTGATATTTTGAATAATGCCATAATACCATCTTGATATTTTGAATAATATCAATCATTGCACAACTGTCCACAACTGTCAATTTCATGCAGAATACAATGAAGCAAGCCACATTGAAGTAACGTGATTCTATTAAAAGTTATAGCCAAATGGTTGTGGCGTGATGGAACATAAACATGCCTATTGCTTAGGGGGTGGCCCTAACCACATGGGAGGGGGCCAAAGCATTGACACACTGGCCTCCCACTTCAGATGATGCAACCCCTAGTGACACCACTGGACAGGGTACAAAGAATTAGGTGAGGCAGATCACTTATGATCATGTAAAAAACACATTTTCTTGAGCTCAACACCCTTGCAAAATGTTTTGCGTTTTATGCAGATGGAAACAGTACCTCCCTGCCCATTGCAGTGTGTCTTCTCATAGTGGGGAAACAAAACAGACATACATAGATTTCTTTCTCGATTGCAACAGGTGAGAGATTGGGCTCATTTGTTTGTTTCTTTGAGTTGCTATGCATTCCTCCTTCCCTGCCCGAGGCTGCTTCTCTGTAGCTCTAGTTACACTTGTGAAGCTCTTTAACATACTCCTGTGAATCCAGGGGTATGACTTTCAGGATTCTTTGTGTCTCTTTGGGGAACACTATAATGCAAACACGCTGTGTGTGGAGCTTTCCTGCTGGGCAAGTTGATCAGGTTCATGCTGTGCAGAGAGCTGAATGGACACAAATACCAAAAAACTGCTTAGTCTGCACCTTCTAGATTTATTGCATGCCATGACTTCTCCAGAGCCTTCTCCCTTATTTACGGGAGATCCCCTTCATAAGCCAGGCAGGAAAACTTGGATTTTGAGCAAAATTACTTACAAAGGGACATTTTCTCCTCATAAGAAATAATGTTGATAGGGGTTAATGGGAACTGTTTGTATGTCTATGTCCTACACTGGACATAAAGAGGGGAGTTTTCTTTCTACACCTGTGTGTTGGGGTGTCCACACCTTTGGAAAATTCTATAGTCCCACAACTGTCAACATTCAATTCCATCTTAACTTTTGTAACAGGTCAGGCTGAGAACAAGTCTTTTACTGATGAATGTTGTTATATAGTACCTTTGCAAGAGTTGTGGGCTATTACTAGTATCCCATAAGAAACAGTGGACTATGCCCTGGTATAGCAATTAACTGTAGAGAGTAGCATGCAGTACTGAACTTGTATAAACCAGTACGCCCCTCACTGGGGTGTTTAGTCCGTGACAAGAATTGAAAACTTTGCATTAAGTAGGGAGTTATAGGGAGTTGTTGCCTGCCAACAAGGACACCAGGGTTCGAGACCCAGGTGCTACAAGATGGAATAAGCTCCCGTCTCTAGCCCAGCTCCTGGCAACCTAGCAGTTCAAAAGCATGTAGATGCCGCGGTGGGAAGGTAACAGCGTTCCATGTGCCTCAGCATGTAGTTATGTGAAACATGGCCAGAAAGGTAAAGGGATTTGAAAGCAGATTTTGATTCTGTGAAGTTGTGTAGCATGATTCTATACAATTCTGTGAATTCTGTACAGCATGGAGTATTTAGGGCAATTTAGATTTCTAAGCCTCTCTGTCCTGGTTTCACTGAAAAGGTTTGAGTTGGAATAGTTTGTAGCTATGGCTGAGCATTTTAATGAGATGCTTTTTCAGAAAAGTCTTGCTTGTAAAGTCTGGTTATAGGATGCCAGTAAACCAAGCAAGATTTACAGATTGAAAGCCCTATAAATTTCAGTTTCTGTGATCAGAAGAAACTGGGACAGTTCCTTCCGCTCATGTCACCACATCAAAGGCCTGGTTTGTTTGGCTGGCCAGTTGTGTGGCCCAGAGTGAAATAAACATGGGCAAACTCAGAGGTGCTTGGAGACAGGTTAGAGGAAAAGGGCCTGTCAGTTTGACATAAACAGAAGCATGAAGAATAACAGGATTTTTGATGGAACTGCTGTATTTTTAAAGGGTTACACGGTTTCTAAGGATGGAGGGGTCACGAGTTTTAAAGGTCTATATATTTTGAAACAGCTCTTGTAGGAGAGCAAATGTAATCTCTGTAATTATTATCCACTGATTTGTAATTGTTGGTACTGCTGTTCATATTTTGCTTTCTTTACCTTCTGCAGAGCGAGTACATTGCACCTTGTGACTGCCGACGAGAGTTCATCTGTGGGTTTGATGGCTCAGCAGGTATGTTCCCAGACCTGTGTTTGACACTTTCATTTTGGCAACTCTTCAGCTTTGAATGCCAAGCTCCTCCTCAGATGATCAGGGACCCCAATGTGAACCTTTCCATCTCACACTGTAATTATGGAGACTTGCTAAGCTGATGTGTGTTTTTCTTTCAGTTCAGTTCTGGATGTAGCTGCAAATACTTTTTCTCCTGTGGGAGATTATTTCAGCATAGGAAGAAACTTTTTTTTGTTATTGCACAGAAAATGCTTTATTTGAGATAAAACAGGGAAGCAGAAATTCTATATAGAGTGGTGCCTCACATCACAAGTTTAATTCCTTCTGGAAGCATGCTTGTTATGTGAAAAGCTCTTTATGTAAAGCTAATTTTCCGATAGGAAATAATGGAAACTCAGACAACTGATTCCAGAACAAAAAAAATTCATATAAAAATATTAACTGTATGTTAAAATGATGACAAAACACTGAAATTGAATTCAAAACATGCATTCAATGTGCATGATCCTATGAAGCCTATTTATAGGCTGCAATCCTAAAGACACTTTCCTGGGAGTAGGACTCATTTAACACAATGGGTAGACATGCTTAGGAGGCTGCAATCAAAGACAGTTTCCTGGGAGTAAGCCCCATTGAACACAATGGGGCTTACTTCTCAGTAGACATGCTTAGGAGGCTACATGGAGGATAAGTGGCTTACCTGGGCTGCTGCTGGAGGCCGGTGGGGGCACTTGGGGCCATTGGGGCAACGGCCCCCAAGTTGGGGGCAGTTAGAGGCAGCAGCGCGCTGGCCAGCAGCCCTTTAAAACAGGCTCCACGTGGAGTGTCAGGGCTGCCTAGTGCACTGCCCATTAGGAAGTAACACTTCCTGTTTCTCCGTGCTCCTGCCTTTCGCATCCGCAGATGACCTGGCCAGGTTGCCTTCAGGTTGCTTGGGGCTTGTTAAGTGAGGCAGGCTTGTTAAGAGGAGCACACTCCCAATAGGAATTTGTGCTTGTTATGTGAATCACTTGTTATGTGGGACACTTGTTATGCGAGGTACTACTGTACTTTTTTCAGGTTGGAGTAATTTTGAACTGCAGGTGGAAGGATCAGTTGTATGTACTGTCTTACAGAGCCATCCCATGGATAGAACAACTGGAGCTGCTGGCCCTGGGCCACATGTTCTCATAACCTATATGTGGCCATAATGGGAACAAAGGTTTAGTGGCAGGCCAGAAATACTGGAAATACATGGACAGACCCAGAAATGAGGCCCTAGAACTGGAAGTCTGGGTAAAGGGCCTCTTTGTCAGGAAATTTGGGGCATTTCCAGCCATTTCCTGAGATTTTAGGCCTTTTAGGGCGGCTGTAAGGCTTACTGAACCACTGAGACTGCTTGTCAAAGGAGCAGGAGGGAGGGAGGGAAGGAAATTGTAGTTTTTCCCCCTCTTCCCCATGCTAAAGCACCTTTCCAAGCCATCAGTGGAAGAACAATATCTGTTCAGCCTGGAGAAGAGAAGGCTGAGAGGAGACATGATACCTGAAGGGCTGTCATATGGAGGAAGAGGCTCATTTGTTCATAGCTGCTTCTGAAGGCAGAACTAGAACCAATGGGTACAAACTGCAAGAAAGGAGATTCCGGCTGGATATCCAGAAAAAGTTCCTGACAGTGAGGGGGGTTTGGCAGTGGAACAGATTGCCAAGGGAGGCGGTGGACTCTCCCTCACTGGGTATCTTCAAGCAGAGGCTTGACAAACACCTGTTGGAGATGTTCTAGGAGGATTTCCTGCTTCAGGCAGAGGGTTGGACTAGATGACCTACTAGGTCCCTTCCAATTCTATGATTCTGTGATTCCCAGCATGCATGGCATCAGGTTTTGCAGCATGCTTCCCAAGGACCAGAGAAGCTCCAGCTACTGAAAAGTTGGCTGGGAAAATGGCAGCTCCAGTTCTGCAGACTTGCCAGAGAAACTCTGCTTGCTCTAGCTAGGTTTGCTGCAGAGGAAGGAAGGAGAGAGCTCAGCTAAGGCTGTCAGACAGCAGAGCAGAGGAAGGGGGGAGCCTTGGAAGTGGAGCTGCTCTGAAACTTTGCAGTATGTTTGATTTTGGAGAGGAAGGGGAGAAAGAAATAATTTTTTGAAAGCAGGATTGCCAACTGACCCAAGAAACCCCTGCCTCTCCTGCTCCTATGCCTTTGTAGAGGAATCCACCAATACAGTATTTGCTTTTCACAAAAAAAAAATCATGGATCTATCTCCCCAGCCCTGATTCTGGTGCTGGAAACTGTTTGTGGAGGGACTTGGGGATCTTGGCCAGAATCATGTCTGCTTTAAGTCATAGAATCATAGAATCCTATGGATTTTTGGAAGGGACCCAGAAGGTCATCTAGTCCAACCCCCTACCTGTAGTAGGAAATCCTCCTAGAGCATCTCTGACAAGTCTTATAACTCTTGCAAAGAGGTTTTCAGTTAAAAAAGAAGTAATATACTCAGTGTTGAAAGTAAGTATAGGAAAGCAATACAAGTGTTTTTAGCTTTATTTTAACATGTCCAACATTTCTGGGGGTGTCCTACAATTTTTTTAATCTGGTAGGAATTATGGCTTGGGGGACAGGAATTTTGGCGAACTTGGGGGAGATATTGGGTTTGGCATCCGGTCACTCTGTTTAGTGGTTGAGTTTCCCTAGGCCCACACCTTTCTCTGTTACCTTATGTAAAATTCTCAATATCCACAAGAGTCATGTGAGCTTTCTAAATTTCAATCCCCTGTGTCCTGTCTGAAGTGGTACACCCTGGCAACACGTATATCATGTAACATTTATTTTAGTTTTTAGGAACCCAATATATATGTGGAAAATATGTGCTTGCAGTATAAATACTTGCAGTATATCTCATATCAATATCATGCTTTTGGGGGTACAAAATTGTCGTATGTGAAATAGTAATGTTCTTCATTTCTGCCTGCTTTTTAAGGACTATTTGCATTCCATGCATATTTATATATGGGCATATCCATTTTCAAATGGTTGACTGGACAAGGTTCATTTTTAAGGCCAATCAGTGGATTGGATTCCTGAAAAACATAGACTAATGTTTCTCAAACATAGACTACCTCAACCAGTGGTAGTTGAGGTGGTATCTGGTGGTACTTGTAGTACACCTGCCACTTGGCAACAAGATCAGGAACACAACATACATTTGTAGGAGGCTTGGCTTATGGGGCATTCTTTTTGGCAAGTTTTTTCTGCACTCAAAATAGTCTTTCATCTACCTAGCCCTGTAACTGGTGTTTGATGCATTGCATCTGGCCTCCCAACCTGGATGTAATCATCAGTGACTTCTTGTGGTACTTTAGATAGGTGGAAGACTTCTTGTCTGTGGAGATCAAACCGAGAAATATTGACATACCCTACAATCCAGAGTAACTACGGGAGCACATAAGAGACTTTATGTGCACCCATAGTTACTGCACCACCTAGTGAAAACCTATGGGAAATTCGTATTGCAATCCAGAGCAAATTGTTCTTATACTGGAGCAAGGACTCCCCATAGTTACTCTGGATTGCGCCCATAGACTCTAGATCACTCATGCTGCTGCTGTGCATGTGATAAAATGTGTGAATAATTTGATGTACATACAGTTCAGTCGTCATGTGTATGCTACACACAGATCGTTCATGTATTGAGCACAGACAGCATGCATTGAACACAGTGACTAGGGTTCCTTATTTCCCCTCTTTATAGTCAAACCACTTTCATAATTACACATTGAGGCTACAATATCAATCTCCAGTTAGGCCAGCATAAGCCCTGGCATAAGTTCAGTGCTGACTTGGGGTGTCACAGAAGTGCCATCATGCACTTTTGCCCCATTTCTGGGGAGGTTAGGCCAGTGCTCAGGAACACGCTGATATTCCCAGACGACCATGGGAAGATATGTCAGGTGAGTTAGGCCAGCCTAAATTGGTTATGATTGTGTCCTTTGTTCAGCAACCAAGTATATCTTGTTTTGCTGTGTTGTGGCATCACCATGCCCTTTGCAAGATGAGAGCATAGGTGCATATCCGCTGGCCAGAAATCTTGGCTACTTCCGTGTGCATCCAAAAATCTCTTTTATTCAGTTGGGCGGTCTGATTAATCTGATTAATCTATTTGGGTTTTGGCCTTTCACTTTTTATAGATTTCAATAAATGTAGCTTTAAAACAAAATTAATCTTCAGGGAGAGATGCCAACATAAAAATCTACTTTCTCAGGCTTTTATGTCCTGCGGAAGGGCAGGCGGGGAGCGGGGAATAAATCCCAAATAACCTGGCTCTGCTGAGTGCTCTGTAGGGGTAGTGGTGGTTAAGCCTTTTACTTTCTCTCCATGCAGAGCAGATGGTTGGCTCAGCTATGCAGATTCAGTATATTCCACATTGCCTGCTTTGCCCTTAGACCTATGCTTGCTTGCTTTGTTTGCTGAGTGGTGTATGAAGTCGCTTAGCTCACTTTTGGAAAACAATTCCGCTTTGCCATTTGCATGCTGGGAAAATAGAGAAAGGTGAAGGAAGGGTTTGCATTTCAGTATCTGCACCTGCTGGAACAATGATGTAATATCTGTGTAGTAATGAGCTTTTGCCGACCCTCAGATGACCCCCTAGTAAATGAAAACTCTTCTTAACCATTTCATATAGTGATCACAGCTTGCTTTTCTTTCCTGCTCTCTGAAGCCAATGAAAACAGATTGCCTGTAGTCCAGCTGATCAAGGATAATTGTTTAAAAAAATACCAGTTGGCAAACTTAAAACCCTTTTTGCTTTCAGACTTCCTGAGCATTGAAACAGAATTATTGGGATGCTTCCTTGTTTATCTTGCATTAACATATTCTGTCACTAAAAGCAGTAAACAGCAGCCAGCTGATCTCGTTTTTATTTCAAGTTCAGTTGGCAAGATCTTGCAAGATCTTTATGTACTTTTGTAGTTTCATTTGCATTATACAGGTGTCCCTCAGTCACTAGGGTTCACAGCCAAATCCAGAGTAACTACGGGAGCACGTAAGAGACATTACGTGCACCCGTACTTGCTGCACCACCTTGTGAAAACCTATGGGAAATTCATATTGCAGTCCAGAGTAAATTGTTCTTACACCGGAGCAAGGACTCCCCATAGTTACTCTGGATTTCGCCCTAAGTCCCAGAACTTCCCATGAACCAAAAAAAATCAGTGGATTAAAAAAAAGTGGAAAAATAGATTTAAAGACCCACTTCCAGATTTCTTGCTTCTCCATTGCTTGTAATAGAACAATGTTGTCCCTCTATATCTGCAAGGGTTTGATTATGGGACTCATACCAGAAAATGTATAATACCAAAAAATGTGTTAAATAAAAGCAATTTGAAAAATAACAAAGCGTGTCCCTTAACAATTGTTTTAAAACAGCTTTTCTTACTGTTGTAGAGGCAGCCAGCAATTAGAAATGCAAATGATCCCTTGCCATGGCCTGGCTTAGTTGAAGAATGGAATGATTGCTTGCATGACTGCCACTCTACAACTTTTTTACAACAGTAAAAAAACAGTTTTTTAAACTGTAATTTGCAGTGACAATTCATTGTGAGTCAAATCCATGTATAAAAAAATCAGTGTATAACAAGGTTGGACCTGTACTATAAAATGGGGATTAGCAAGCAGCCAAGACATGGCGTAAGCACCCAAACCACTGAGGTAACTCTCGTAATTGTGATCAAACCGCAAGGAATAAAGTCCTCATATTTATTTCCACGATTATCTGGGATGTCAAATTCTTCTCATAAAGGAGCCAAAGTTAGTCTGCTGAAGGCTGAAGTGACATCGTTAAGCAGATGCCTGTTAGAAATAAGCATTTTGTTTTCACAAAATTCATGGCTGCAAGTGACAGAAGAGAAAATGTGAGTTTTCTCATTTTTTTCAAGATATGAGATGATAATTATCAAGCTGGGAGAGCACAGTTAGAGGCCAGAGAAATGGCTTCTGGAGGCTTCATTAGGCTTGCTGGCCTTAAATTTGATATCCTATCTTAGATTTTATCTGACATCTCCAAACAAAATTTTGTTCTTTTTTCCAGGAGGGTTACCATGTTGCTTGTCAATTGTTTTGTTTTGAGCTCCCGTACCTTTTCTGGATTGTCTTTAAAATAAATAAATAAATAAACGTCTTTAAAGATACGTACTTTTTCATTAAAACACAAAACATTATTGGAAGTACCTCTAGCAATTCTTTTTTTAAAAAGTGGAATATTTGACCTGATGACACACATCATTGCTTATTTGAACATGCCAGGTAAAAAAGTTTGTCATATCTGTCTTTGCATTGAAATCTTTTCTTGCTCAGCCTGCATAACGTCTGGTACATTTGCTAACTCAAGAGTTTCGCAAGGGAATGCTACTTCTGGTTAGCAAATGGAGGAAAAGGAAGTTAGTAAAGAATAACATTAGATGATTCAAATCTTTAAACCAGCGATATTCAAACTTTTTCAGGTCTGGGCAATTATGTGAACAAGATCTGTGTCAATAGGTATGTATGTTTTAATCCAAAGCAGGCTCTGTCTTCTATGTCCCTTGACAGGAACTGCCATTGTCACGGAGCAGGATGCAGCTATGTGGACAGATGGACGGTACTTTCTTCAGGCTGCCCAACAAATGGACACCAACTGGAAACTCATGAAGATGGGTGTGTGAGAATCCAATCTAATGCTTTGTTTTAACTCTATTTATCTTAATAAGGCTAACCGCCAAATCCAGAGTAACTACAGGAGCACGTAAGAGCCTTTACGTGCACCTGTAGTTACTGCACCACCTAGTGAAAACTCATGGGAAATTCATATTGGAATCCAGAGTAAGTTCTTACACTGGAGCAAGGACTCCCCATTTTCCCAAGGGACTGGATTTTGCCCAAGTTTACTTTTCAACTCATTAACACTCTCAACTGTTCTTAAATAGTTGAAGGAACAGGAGTATGGACAAAGAGGATGAGTAATACTGTAAACTGCAGTATTTGATCCTGTGAGCCTAACATGAGTAGGGTCTCATCTGCTAACTTCCTAGCATGTTTTGTCTACTGGTTGTAGGAAGCAAAGCGGAGAATAATGTCACCCAACATAACTTTTAATCTTTCTAAGAACATAGAGTGCTTTCAGGAGGAATGACTGTAAAATTCTTGTACTACTAGGAACAGATCTATAGCTTGTTATAAGATCCTGGAATCATGTCACTGCCATTGCCCCTTCTCTTCAAGGCTCACTTTTAGGGAGTAAATATTCCTAAAACTTTGATCATTTTTGTACTACACCATCCTGGCTTGCACCCAGCTCTGTAATCTTGCCCTGAGTTCAAGTATGTTTTTCTGTACTTGCCTTTGGAAGCAAATCTGTAGTTTGTTGTAGCTGTCAAATTAATGTTGCAATTGCCTCTTCCCTAGTTGTAGCCCTTTCTTTAACCTTTACAATCACTATATATTTCTTCCTTTGGCCTCAGGCCTGAAGGACACTCCCACACCGGAAGACTGGCTCGTGAGTGTGCTCCCTGAAAGTTCCAAAGTTGGAGTAGATCCTTTCATTATTCCTGCAGGTTAGTTTATCCCCACTCCTTTCTCTTGGTACCAGTGCTTAGATTTTCCTGAACAGCATAATTCAAACAACATCACTCAAATTTCACAACTTAAAACATACAAGGTGTGATCAATAAGTATCAGGACTGGTGCCATTGTAAAAGAGCCAAAATATGCAGAGTGAAGCCACTTGGCACAGACTGACCTTGACCCCAACCGTGCATGCACACTAAGTTTTAACATCCTAGGTCACTTCCTCTCATTACAGCAGTGCTTGGAAGGAACGTGTATAGCGTGTGGTTGTTGCATTGACCATAGCAGAGAAAGTTGAGCAGAGAATCTGCATCAAATTTTGCCAAAAGCTTGGTGATACCTGTGCAGAGATGTACACAAAGTTGCAGAAAGAGTATGGAGAAAGGAGTGTATGAGCTACACACGAGTGGTTCAGATGTTTCCAAGATGGCCGACAAAATGTCGACAGCGACGAAACTTCTGGGAGACCCTCAACCAGCAGAACTGAGAAAAACATTGCAGATGTGTGTGTAGCTATGAGGGGAAATTGTCAAATCCGCATCCGTGAGTTATAGGAGGATGTATAGATTAGTTACGGTTCAGTTCATTCTCACTGAAGGTTTGGGTATGAGATGTATGTCTGCCACATTTGTGCCAAAACTGCTTTCAGCTGACCAAAAAGAAACTTGGGTTTCAGTTGTGCAAAATCTCCTTGATTGTGTCAAGAACAATGGAAACTTTTTGAAAATGGTCATGATGTGTGATGAATTGTGGGTCTATGGCTATGATCCCGAAACCAAGGCTCAGTCTTTGCAGTGGAAGACCCCAACCTCTCCAAGACCAAAGAAAGCACGTGTGTGTCAAAGCAATGTGAAGACACTGTTGACTGTTTTCTTCGACTACAAGGGGATTGTTCATCATGAGAGTGCTCCACGTGGTCAGACAGTAAACAAGTACTTCTGTGATGTGTTGCGGTGTTTATGGGATGCTATTCGTCGGAAAAGGCCAGAATTGCATGCGTCTGGTGAGTGGCAGTTGCAGCATGACAACGCACCTGCCCATTCAACGCAGTTTGTAGAGCAGTTTTTGGTCAAGCACAACATCCCCCAGGTCCGACAGCCATCGTATTCCCCAGATCTTGCCCCTTGTGACTTTTTCCTGTTTCCAAAAATTAAATCCCACTTGAACGGACAAAGATTTCAAGAAGTTGAGAAAATCCAAGTGAATGCGACGAAGCAGCTGCTGATTATCCCAGAAAATGAGTTCCAGGAATGCTTCCATCAATGGAAACAGCGCTGGATTAAGTGTGTGGCTTCCAAAGGGAACTACTTTGTAGGAGGTTAAAAGCCAAATTGTTACATGTTGCAGTTTTCTTTTTATAGCACCAGTCCTGATATTTATTGATTGCAACTCGTATTTCTGCAATAGAAATACCATGTATGGTTTAGAAAAATTTGCACAAGCTTGCTTTATCTTCCATCATCATCACCACCACCACCATCGTAAACTGCTCTACAAAGCTGAAATTTACAGAAAAAATTAACAAAAATAGATGTGAAGTACTTTAAATGAATTGGGATCCTTCCCTTTCTCTCTCTCCAAGAAATGTTCTTTGCTTATCACTTTAGGAAGAGGCTTAAGGCTGTAAGCATTTGGGAAGTAATGGATAAGAAGGATATATGACCAGGGACTATTGATTATATCCCTATTCAGAACTTGCCTTTAGGCATGGTGAAGCAGATTTGATCAGTTATCAGTTTAGTTTTTTAAAAAATATTTTTAACATTATTTCAGGGAAAAAGAGAGGATACCATGACATTGAAAGGGAGCTTAATAAGTTATTTTAGCAATTTGGGAAGTTAGCGAATTAGTGGGAAGTTAGACATGAGTTTCCAGTTGATCCGGGGGAGTGAAATTAATAAGAATCTTTTTCACCCAGATTTGGTTAAATAATCCAGCTTCCTTTGTAAGTTTTTAGCAGAAGTTGTCCATTCACCTCCAGTTTTCCCCCCAAAACTATACTGCAGCATAATCTTGCGCCCACTGTGGTCCCTCTTCAGACGATAGGGATGCTCTGGGCTATCACATCATTTCCTTGGTGTCCCAGACTGCT
The DNA here is from genome assembly GCA_030015325.1 of Cryptoblepharus egeriae. Lineage (NCBI taxonomy): Eukaryota > Metazoa > Chordata > Lepidosauria > Squamata > Scincidae > Cryptoblepharus > Cryptoblepharus egeriae. The sequence goes on from JAREYC010000006.1 coordinate 53,769,596, forward strand.
GTGCAACACAACATATGGCAGACGTTTCTCCTAGTCGAGGGGGACTTCATGGGCATCTGAGCAAAACCAAACGGTCGGCTCACTAATAGCACAATCCTAACCATGTCTACTCAAAAGTAAGCCCCATTGTGTTCAGTGGGTCTTACTCCCAGGAAAGTGTCTTTAGGATTGTAGCCTAAGTATGCAAATTCACTCACTGAGCAGATGGATCAGTGCAAAACATCAGTGCAAACTGCCAGTCTCATAAGAACATAAGAAAAGCTCCACTGGATCAGGCCAACCGCCCATCTAGTCCAGCTTCCTGTATCACACAGTGATGCCTCAGGCATGTCGCTGGGTAGTTGTTTGCTCCACCTTGCTAGAACTGATAAAAATATTATTTTTGTTTTAACAAAGTTTTTAGTCTGTTTTAATCGTTTCAATTTTAAATCTAATTGTATTTTAAGTGTATTTTAATTATGTTTTAACTTATATTAATTATTATTTTAATGGTGTTTTATTTTTATGCATGTTAGCCGCTTTGGGCTCTCTCTTGTGGATGAGGAAAGGCGGGATACAAATTAAGTAAAATGAAATAAAAAATAAATTATTTTAAAGCACAATTATTTTCCTATTTGTAATGATGTTGGAGGATGCCCCAGTTCTGCTCCCAGCTGTGTTACACTGTTTGTGGGTTTAGATGGGGTTTTATTTTAGCTTGGTAAAAAAAATGCCAAATAATTGAGGTATTTTACAAGTTGGAGTTCTTGCCATCACCCTTTATTGTGTAGCCCAAGACACTCATTTTAATTGTCTTTCTTAGATCAGTGGAAGAGGATGTGTAAAGTACTGAAAAGTGCTGGCCATGCTCTCGTTCCAGTCCATGACAATCTGATTAATGTGATATGGGCAGATCGGCCACCACGACCTTGCAAACCCTTGATGACCCTGGGTCTGAATTACACAGGTTAGCAAACTCTCAGTCATGCCTGTATGTATATTGTTGATGATGATCTGACCATCTCAGCAAACTCTGTATGTAGTTCTGTAATGACTAGAATGATTGGAGAAGGAGAAATACTGAAGATAACTATAACTGTTATAAGAACATATAGTATGCAAGCACTGTTACATAAATAGAACTAAATTACTCCTAAGTTTAGAAGTTATTATGTTTAGGGTGCAGTCCTATATATACTTTCCTGGGAATAAGCCTCCTTGATCACAATGGATTTGCTTCTGTGTAGGAATGGAGAGGCTTACATCATTAGATCCATATAAATCAGCTGGATCAAGCTCATGATTTCATTCCATTTTGCAGGAATCAGCTGGAAAGACAAGATCACAGCTCTGCGGCTGAAAATGGCTGAGCGGAGGGCTATCTGGTTAGTGGTAACAGCCTTGGATGAAGTGGCTTGTAAGTACTGGTATAAATCCAGTTTCATTGCACCTTGTTCTCTTCTCCATTTTCTGGTCCATGGACTTTTACATGGCAGATTGTGTCAAACTGACCAAACAATCTGGATTTTAAGTGCTTATCTATAATGTCATTGAGTTAACTTGGACCATTCACTCTCTCTTAGCCCATCCCACCTTAAAGAGTTGTAATGAAATTTATTTATTTTATTTATTTTAAAAATTTATATCCCGCCTTTCTTGGGCAAATTAGCCCGATTCAAGGCGGCTAACATAAAACATAATTAAAAACATAAATAGAACAATTTGATAAAAACAATTAAAACATACAAACTAAAAAACAAATAGATTAAAAATGATAAAACAAGAGCCCCCCAACCTCTGCCCCTTAAAAAGCTTTTTTAAAATAAAAGGTTTTAAGGTTCCACCTGAAGCTCTGTATTGAGGGAGCTTTCCTCAGTTCTGAGGGGAGGGAGTTCCAAAGCTGGGGTGCCACCACCGAGAAGACCCTATCTCTGGCCACCACACTTGTCACATCTTTTAGTGGCGGCAGTCAGTAGGGCCCCCTCAGATGGCCTTAGGTGACGGGTTAGATTGTACAGAAGAAGGCGGTCCCTCAGGTACCCTGGACCCGAGCCTTTAGTTAAAAGTCATGCACACTGCATTGAACAATTTTGTGGAAATGTGAAATATACTTGTAAAAAATAACTCCTGTATGTCCTGTATGTTTTAAATAGCTGCTGTACTTGCTGCTTGATTTCTGTCCCTTCAACGCACACATTCTATTCTATGCCTGAACAAATCATATGTTCTGCTGAGGGCATATCTAGTCCAGCTTGTTATATCTTACAGTGATAGACTCAGATGTTTCATATGGAAAATGAGGTACATTGTTTTTCCTCAACTGGATGAAGGGGTTAAACTTTATATGCAAAGAATAATATGAGAAGAGGTCTGGGAGTCGAGCTGTGTGGTCAAATTAGAAGCTGAGTATCTCACCCTCAATTGTTCTGTTACTCAGTTTCTTTGTTTGCCAGAAATGTAGATTAATTTTGTTTTTCTTCTTAACACAAGAAGCCTCTGTCTTCTGACGAATGACTTCCTGTCATGCAACTATGACTTTTTGTGACCCTTTGCAGTCCAGTCATTTGTAATTTCAAGAAGTGTTCAGATGATGGTCAGAGTGCTTAATTCAACATGTTTTGCCAATGTTAGCCTCACAAACTGGTGGCCTCACAAACAGGCATTACGCTGCTGAAATGAGCATTCCAGTGGTGTAAACGGTTTTATGCAATTTGTTATACAATTAACACAAATGTGATAAGCAGCAGTGAGCTGTAAGCATGGTGATGGACAGTGGATGTCTTCTTACACTATAGAGAAGATACAGGGATTGGAAGGGAGGTGGGGAGAGGTGAATGGGCAAATGTCCAGGGTAGGGAAGAGGGCAGGTTGGGCCCAAAATGGTGCAGGTGTGGTAGCAATGGTGGCCCCTTCCTGTGCCTGATGTGCCTTCAACTATCAATGTGGATTTGCACCACTTGTATAGGTGGCACTGTTTTGATTTGATTTATGACGCCATTGGGGCCAATGGGGGCTTCCTGTAGGAGAAGGGAACAAATGTTGCCTTTCCCTAAGGAGGTCTCAAAATGCCAAAACGCCCTTGCAGACACCATGGGAGTTTTCCTGTGGTTACATCAGAAACCATGTTGGTGGTACAGCATTTGAATTTGGATTGGATTGCTGGAGAAATATTTTATTCAGTTCTGTAGATAGGTTCACTCACATTTCTTTCTCCATTATCTTTCTCCAATTCTCATGAATTTGTGGAGTGATAACATGCCAATTGATTTTATGCAGGCAGTATATATGTTTATATCCTCTGTTTTGACGACTACTTTGAATAACTGCGCATCTGTTACGTGTTTATCAGTATAGCTTGTGACTATTCTTTGCAGCATAGTATCAGATATATTTTGGACTAAGTCTGTGGCATTGACATTACTAAGGTGGTAGTGCTGGGATGCATGCCACACTGTGTGACATGCACAAGGGAACAAGGGGACATGCACAATTTTTGCTTCCGACCAAAATTCCTAAAATTGAGGTTTTCAGAAAATATGCCATCATCTTATATGTCATTTGATGTTTAATTTAGAGCAGAATGCAATGAAGCAAACCACACTGAAAAAATAACTTATTTTATCAAAAGTTACAGCCAAAACCTAGCTGGAGCAGGGTGATAATATATTGCCTTGCCCTCTACCCAGGATGTTAGCAAGCCCGCTGCATGAGAGGCAATCCAACATTGGGTGACTTGCTAGCAAACTTAGTGACGCCACTGAGGCATGGAGAAAGAACCCTGAACAAATGGCTGTGTTAAGTCTTTCCTCTTTCATGCGCTTGAAAGTTCTTACTTATATTTTATAATCAGTGCTTCTGGTGCCATCTTGTGGCCAAATTCCTTTACTACCTATGAGGTGACAAAATGTCATCAGCTTTCAATGCGCTTGGATGAGGTTTCCCCTTCGTTTTTCTTAAAAATGAAATTCAATTAAAATGTTGAATTTTAATCAGCGTTATAATGTTGTGTTCTTTTTTTTCTAGGGCTCTTTAATCTCAGAGGCTCAGATGTTGAATACAACCCTGTATTTTTTGCCTATGCCATCATAGGGCCCCATTCAATCAGGTGGTGTATTCCATGATTTCCTTTCTGGTTTCATATGTATTTTATTTTAAGAAAATTGGCATCTTTTATCTGACTCTCAAATCCAGAGTAACTATGGGAGCATGTAAGAGACTTTACGTGCACCTGTAGTTACGGCACCAGCTAGTGAAAACCCATGGGAAATTCATATTGGAATCCAGAGTAACTTATTCTTACACCGAAGCAAGGACTCTCTGTAGTTACTCTGGATTTTGCCCTGAGTCTGTTTAAAACCATTTTCTGCAGTTTGAAAAGAAAGACAGTGAAGATAAGAAGTTTCTTGAGTCCAGACTCTGCAAATGATGCTTTACTCTTTTGAATTTCAGTTGTCCCTGGGGAAATTCAAATAATACCTTTCTGGTTCTTTAAAATATCCCAGGAATTCTGCTTACTGGTAACTGGTGGCAGGACTGGATTCACTGATAAATGTATCATCCTAGTGACTGGAGTGGGGCAAAAAACAAGTGTATGGCTGGATGTGATCAGAGAATTTATCATTCCAGAGAAACTATTTATTGTTGCAGAGCAATAGGAATAGAGTCCAAATCTTAAAACTTTTCTTTGATATAGTTTTTCACATGTCAGTTTTGATTTCTTTTTTGACTCATCCTTGATTGCAATCCCTGGTAGGATGGGGGCTGCCAAAGTATGATTCAGTACACAATCCTGGCATCTGCTGCTGCTGAAATGCATAGTCTGCAGGAGATTAGATCAAACCCTTCAGTTAGCTTTCAGATGTTATAGCTGCTGTTTGTTATAGCCATTCTCTGCCATGAGAGAATTTTTGGGAAGTCTCCACATGGAATTAACAACATGCCAAGTTGCCTTTGGCCAGACTCCTTTGTGGAAATAAAAAATCATCCAAATGATTTCACCCATGATTTTTCTGTGTCAAGAATGTGCCATGCCCCATGTGGTATGTTCTGAGTCTGGAATATGAAGCAGCAATTTAAAACTTATTCCAGTGTTTTTGGCCATACTGTATTTACTCAATTCTAATGCACACTTTCAGCTGATTTTTGTCTCCAAAATCAACTTGTACATTAGATTCGCTGGTGTATTAGGGTTGAGTAAGTATGGTAATGGGCTGGCCTGGCTGATGTACAGCTTACCTCCTCTAAAGTTCAAAGGAGATTATAGCCTGACCGGGTGGGCAAGAACAGGTCTCCACATGGGGCAGAACTGTTGGTTTTCCACATGCTTCATCTTTGTTTTCTTTCTCCATGTGTTCCTACAGGTTATTTATTGATGGTGATAGAATGGCAGACCTGGCGGTGAGAGAGCACCTGCTGCTGGATTCCAGTCAGGATGCAGAGTTTAGCATCCAAGTCTTGCCATACGACTCTATCCTGACAGTTCTGAAGTCCCTCTGCGGCACCCTCTCTTCCCACGATAAAGTGTGGCTCAGTGACAAAGCCAGCTATGCTCTGATCCACGCAGTCCCCAAGGTCTGTGTACTTTGGCAGGGCAGCCAGCTTTTCCGAACTCCATCCTGCATATGTGCCTTTTCACTCAGGAAGCATACAAGCCTTGTCGCTCTTGGAAAATGGCTTTGAAAGCCAAGCCAAGTTCTCAGTGGGTGACTCCCTCTCTGAGGGAGAGCAACTGCAAGCTCATTAGAACAATTTATCCAAAAGGTTGTCAGCTTTGAAACTGAACATGAATTTGAGTAAATTGGCTCCTGCAGCAAAGAGTTGTCTTATAGATAGGCTTGGATAATGTTCTGGTGCAGAGAATGTGAAGCTCCATTCTGATGGGAGCAAAACACAGCAGCCTTTTCTTGGCATTCAGTGAGGAGGCTGTAACTGTCCAGAGGAGCGCAACATTCTCTGATAAGTTACAGTTATCACATATGAAGCTTCCCCCCATGCACTTGTTGCCTCTGTAAAGTGAATGAAAAACTGTTTTTTGCCTTGTTTCGATGTTGTGAATGCATGTTGGCTTTTCTGTACAAGAACCATCTTGCATTTATAACCCATTCTTCTTTCAGGAGTTTCAAGGCCTTAAAAGTTGTCTCTCGTTCTGTCTCTTGTTCTATGACATGAAGATTACTCTTCTTATTAGTTACTCACAAACATGTACCCTTAATGCATACCAGAAATGACATCTTGATTCATAGACTCAGATATTTCTGATGGTTGGGTCCTGTACTGACAACTAGTGTTTTACTGTGGCTAAAGCACTGGGTTTGGATGTGGTGAAACACAGGCTCAAATTCATACTTGGTCATTGGGTGGCCTGGCGCAAACCTGACTCTGAACCTAATCAACCTTTCTTGGTAGTCTATTGCAAGATGAGAGAAACTTATGATACATTTGGTATAATTAGGGACTAAGTCAAACCACCTGAGTGTGGTCTGGTTGTATACTGTTAAACATGTCCCGGTGGTTCAGAAGGATATAGAAATATGGCTCACCTGCTTGGTGTAGTAGCAAAATAGTTTTGTGCCCACAGGGCAGCTGGGATTTACCTCAAAATCTTTCTCTTTTCCCTTAGGACCACTGCTACCTCAGCCCCTACACTCCCATTTGCATTGCAAAAGCTGTGAAGAACCCAGCAGAGGCTGAAGGCATGAGGAGAGCTCATGTAAGTGACATGCCCTGTTTGCTGAAATGACAGTCTTCAGCTTGCCTAGTGGCAGAGAACCTGCACAGTCCCCTCATAGTTATCCACTCACTGCAGCTCAGTTATGGAAGGTGGGATGGTGGCAGATGGGCAGGAGGCTTCAGGATGAGATAATCTGTATAGTTTTATTCTCTGTGGTTGTATTCCCAGCTGAGTCTTTCTGATGGGGATGGAGAACTGTTTTGGCTTGGGATGGAAACATTCCACCTGCTATTTCCTTCTGATATAGTTCATCTTTAAATGTTGGGAGTCAGATTTTTCAAATAGCAGATTTGTATATTCTATTGCAATCTTAAACCATTTTCCTTTCTCTTCCCATTTTATTAACAGATTAAGGATGCTATCGCTCTGTGTGAGCTATTTAATTGGCTGGAAAAAGAGGTATGGTTTTATATAGTTTTTTTTTTAAACAAAGAGCTATTCCACTATTGTACAAAATGTTAGAAAGGATGGGAAAATGACAAGTGATCTAAATGGGGCTAGCTGGAAACAATGGGCCTGATGGGGCAAGGGTTCATAAAGTCATCTGTGGGTTGTTGTTTTTTTTTGCTGTGTTTCCATTTTGCTTCATTATGCACAACTTTGTCTGTTAGGTTCCCAAAGGCAATATTACTGAAATATCAGCTGCGAACAAAGCAGAAGAGTTTCGTCGGTAAGAAAAAAGATTAAATTGTAGAATATTTGAATGTTGTCATTGCCCTTTTATGCAAACATTTAGGAAATCAAGGTTGTAAGGAAGGCTTCTTCCTTCTGGGATAGGCAATTTAGAAAGGAGTAGGCACTTTTCTGCCTTATGTCTTTTGCCTGTTAATTTTGCTGGGTGTCCTGAGAACAAGGAAGGCTTCTTGTTTCTTCAGGCATAATAATATTTGTCTCATAGCCTAACTGACTTACCATCAGCGATTAAACCACTGCAGTCCATGATGGTAGTAATGGGGTAGTCAAAGAAGTTTTCTCAGGGTAAAAAACGCCTTACCTAGAGGCTGCATTGAGATTGCATTGCTCTTAGAAAGTTGGCTAGGATTGGGCTGTTGGTGGACCACAGTTTTGGTCTGTGTACCCTCAATTCTCATTCTGAGAGTGGACTTATAAACTGCCTGGGGAAACCCAGAGAATTGAGGTAGCACCTGAACCCTTGTTCCATGTTATATCTCAGTTGTCTAACTGATACTCTGTGTCTAGCTCTGCTTCCAGACCACCACAGCTCCAGGCTTCTAGTTCTTGGCTGTTGCTGCCCAGTGTACGTAGCTAGGAAAAAATGTTTCAAAAGTCCAAGACAAGCAATTCATACAGGTGAATTTTGGTGACATTCACAAGCTCATCATCTGCATTGCCTTCTATCACAGAACATGCTTTGATCATTGATGATGTGATGAGCAGCAGAAGCTGAAGGATTTCATTGGCCTCAATTTCTGGGCATTCAAAGACATGCTTTCCTTGCTGTAGAGATAGTAAATCATGGAATCTGGCATCCTAGATTGGGAAGAGGAGAAGGACAGGGAAGGCTCTGATCAAGGGAATGTTGTGAGGAAGAGTTGGAGGTTTGCTTCTAATTGTTCAGTGGCCCTTGTTTATGAGATTAATTTTTCTTTCAGCCAGCAGGAGAATTTTGTTGACTTGAGTTTTGCTACTATTTCAAGTACAGGCCCAAATGGTGCTATCATTCATTACAGGTAAGAGAAAAAGGAGTCCTTGTGCTTCTTTATGCATCAGGAGAGCCCTGAGCATCTGTGGAAATACACAACTAATTTTGAATATAATTAAAAATTCACTTCTGTTAGCAAGTTATTTGGTTTCTAAGACTCAATCAACAGCTTAGGTGAGGGTTAGCTCATCCTGCACTATTGGCTACATTCGCAGTATAGATCTAGGGAGATAACTAGGTTAGGTTTTAAGCCTGACTTTGTGGCCTGATTGTTCTCTGTGATTCACCTGCAGGTGGAGGTCCATGTAGTACAATACCCTTTGGAAGGCTCTTAGTCCTTAGTAAACTTTTAGTGCCAACTTAGAAAGAATTGGGACAGCACAGTTGTGGAAAGGTGAGGTTATGTGCTGCCCCAGAATACAGCATTAAAGTTCAGGATTGTCCCTTTAGTGCTTCTTCTGGGATTCCATCGTTTTGAGGTTTGCCTGCATGAAATGGTATATTCAACCACAATGGAATAATCACTTATTGCCTGTCTTTTTGTTCTTGAACTGTTGCCCAATGGCTACTTTGGAGTTTCCCAGTAGAAACTAAGAGTGCAATCCTAAGCAATTTAGACTGGCACAACTTTCCTGCTCCCTTTTCCTATGGTGTTGTTGGAAGGCTAGTGAATATGTTCACGGACCTAACCCCAGGAGTGGCACAGAAGTGGCATTTTTGCAACACTCCCAGGTCAACAAAGAACTTGTGCCAGACATATGCCGGCCTAACTGGGGCTTAGGATTGCAGCCCCAATCCAGGGTGATCATATGATCAGAAAAACCCGTATTTGTCCGGATTTTTAGCCTCCTGTCCCAGTGTCCTACATTTTGGCTTCATTTTTTAACTTAGCTATGGTGTGGAGTACACCATCATGTCAGTTGTCATTGGACAATGTCATTCATATTGAAGAGCAGAATCCAACACAAAAATCGGTTTTGAGATATCTCCTTCCTAACAAAAGTTATGGTCAAAGAACCGAAAAACAAAAAATATAAAAACAAAAAAACACATTTTTTGGCAGTTTTTTAAAGTGGTTAGGAATGTTGGCTTGGTGGGGGTGGTAAGAATTTTGGCCTTGGGGTTTAGGAATTTTGGTTTTGGCATCTGGTCACCTTGCATCTCACAAAAAATGTAGCATTGCCCTAATTTAAACAAGTTATAAATTTTAAGGGAAAGGTACTTCCATGTCCAGGCAGCCTATCACACAATTTCTTTGAAGATGAGTATTTCCAAATGAATATTTGCAATCTAACATGTATCACCATGTCAGATTTTTACATCATTGGACTGGAACTGCTAATGGTTCATGTGATAAAATTAGAAAATTGATGTCTGGTTTGGGATCCTGTGTACACATTTGCACTCTGAAGAGCTGCTTCTGGTCTGTCTTGATAGTTCTGTAGTATTCGACTTAAATATGTCCTGTATTACAGAAGTTTTAGTATAGGCAGTTTGTCCAGCCTTAATACTTGATGCTTTCATGCTTGTGCTATACTACGGCAACCACACATGCCTGTTCCAATGTCCAGAATGGATCTGTATGTATGTTAGAGACTACTTATACAGGCCTAGATGAAGTAGGACTCTGATTCAGTACATGGAAGCATCCTATGAAAATCCTGTGGATTTCAAAGTGGTAAGCACATGTTTGCAGCACAACACTGATCTAATTGGACTGTAGTTTTGCTTTAGTATGGGTAAAATTGAGCTAAGGAAATCTACACTTGACTCAAAATTAATATTTCATCTTTTTACATAATTAAAAGAACTATCTTGCAACTGCCTCTGTCCTAACTTGTTTGTCTCAAGCAGAGAGGTGGCAAAATGTTGATGCAAATAACATTGTTCATTGAACAGGCCGTCTCCTGAGACAAATCGGACTTTATCCATGAATGAGATCTACCTCTTGGATTCTGGTGCTCAGTACAAGTAAGTGGGTAATCATGCTTATTAACTTCATTTATTTCAAAGCAGTAAATGTATTGTATGCTAAATTAGATCTGAATGGTTAAACATTGGCAGCCTTAGTTGATTCCAAAGAAAGGCAGCATAAATTCAAGCCCTGTTTTTGTGACATATCGAGGGAGTGTGTTGTCAGCATTTCTTGTCAGCAATGATAATGATGATGAGTGTCCAAAATGCTATACAGGTATTATTGCATAATCTCTTATAGATTACAGCCCTACATATGCATCTGATATAATGGACTTTAGTCCCTAAACACAATACTCCTTGTGAGTTTGTGTAGGCACAATCCTAACCTATTTAGGCCAGCACAGCTCACCTGTCTCTCCACTCCTATAGAGGTGTAGGGAGGCCAGCACATGTCTATGCACTGGCCTAACGTTCCCTAGAAGTGGCACAGAAGTGCCTTACAGCACTTTTGGGACACCCTGAGGCCAGCACAGGACTTGAGCCAGGGCTTGTGCTGGCTGAGGATTAGGATTATGCTCCAAAGTCCACAAGAATTATGGATTAAATCTCTTTCCATGGAAGTCAGAAGGAGTCCTGTCTACTTCAGTGTAGTTTAGATTTGGCTCTAAATTCTTTCCTTGTTTCTAGGGGACAATCTGAGGCTTTTATGTTTGTGTTAGCTTGAACGGAGGGGGGATAACTGCCTACCTTTTCATTTTATAATGAGTGATGGTAGGTAGATTAAAAGCATTTTGTTCAGCCAGGAATGTAGCAGACCTGATCTGCCCTTTGAGGGAAATTGTGTCTTCAGAGGTTTGGCTTTTTTTGTTAGCCAACATGCGTAATGGGCCTTTGAACAGTAACTGTGTGAATGTTCTTTGATAAGATGTGTACAATGAAATCCTTCTTTCCAGACAGCCTAATTATTGGCTCCCTCAATGTCACAATGCGAAGCAGCCACTTGAATATAATGACTTAGGCATCTATGACATTTGCCAGACCGTGGGGACAGCGGGGCTGAATTGGCCGACCTTACAAAGTTAACTGGAGTGCTTTAGATGTCATGTGCTCAGGCAGAGTGCTGGGCCTTATTGGAAGGACATGGAGCATAATTCCCCTAAGTAGTACCTTGTGCTCTTGCACAACTCCCATCAATAGCAGAGAATATTGCTCAGGAGAACATTTGCGTGGTTTGTGCTCATTATTTAAAAATCAATTTTCAAAAGAATGAGGTATTTGGGGATTTGCAAGATATCAAGATGATGTGGATATCTAACTTTTCAGATGATGGTGGGAATGGGAATTATTTGCCTATTAGAGCAAAGCACTGTGACATGTAAAAAGAAGAATCTAGACCAACAAGCCCAGGCCATTGATTATGGACAGTGTTTCACTTGATTCAAATCCTGGCCAGCTGAAGAGTTCAGTTGCAAAGCACTTTACCGATGAGCAAGAAATGTTAAATTATAGCTGGGATATGTGTGTTCTTCTTAGTGCTGGAGATAGATCAGAGTAACTACTTTTAAATATTTTCCCAAGACATGAAATAATAGCCATAGTTGTTTGTTTGTCCCATTAGATCTTAGAAAGCTGTCTAAGGCTGTAATCCTATGGGGAGGCATTGCACAGCCTCCCTGACCCACCTAAGGCCCTCCAAATGTGACCAGAGGACAGTTGTAGTTGTATTCAGAGGAAAATCTGCAGGTTTTGGACCCACAGTGAAATAAAACTGCAGGTCTTAAATCCATGAATATGCAAACACAACCTGTACTTCTGATTAAATAGGAATAGGATAGAATTACAAGTCTGCACCACTGCTCTTCTTTACATGGTGTTTCAGTAGTACCTATTTTTGCCCCCAATCCCATCTGTTTGGTCCTGAAAAATTCTTCAGAACTCAAAACCTTGCTTACAGTTTTGTAATGTTTCTGTTGGCCCCCAATTACCTATTTTTTCTCTTTTAATGAATGATTGAAGATAACAATATTTGGTTTAGCAGGAAATGCAGCAGGCCTGATCTGCCCTTCAAGAGAAATTGTTTCTTCAGAGGCTTAGTCCTAAAAAAATGGTCTCACCCTCCTGTGGCTCTTAATTTTAGAAATAGACATTCTCTGTGGGATCTGCACATTTTATTCAAGGCTGCATGCACTCTCTGGTGACTTTAAAAAACTGATAATGTCTGTGCCATTAGGTTGAAAGGTTGAATTCTGTTGCCTGAATTAATTAGGAAAATCTTGGTGTAGAAGAACAGAATTGCAAACTGAACATAACTGTGGTTTGATTGGACTGGTGAAGTTTGTTCCACTAGGTTTTGCAAGTATAATATAAAAAAGTTGACAACTTCTGCATTTTCTATTTGCCTTTTCTTTTTCCTTCTTTAAAACTGTCCTCAGCACCAAACTATTGATCATTTTTTAAATAGGAGGTTCCAAAGCCTCTCTGTACAGAGAGCTCATTATGTACAATCGCAGAGCTAGCAGGGAATTCAAGGTCACTTAGAATCTCTAGTACTGAAGCCAAATCCTTGACATCTAAACTTTCCAAACAGCCCAGCCTGTGGAGCAGCAAAATGCAGATGGTTATCCAGACGGGAAAGTTCCACTAACAGAGAGCAGGAAGAACCGAGAGACAAGAATGCTAGAAAAGCCAAAGGGAGATGGAATAGATAGGTTAGAGCAGACATGTTGCCTCTGAACGTGTTACAGATTGTACTAGTTTTTGCTTCAGTGGCCTTGCAGTCTATGAAGACTTCGCATTGAACAGAGCACATCTAGGATAGGAGCTGAGCCAGAATTCTGAAGTGCTAATATAAAAATACAAAAACTCCAAACTTTATTTTTTCAGTTTGTGGCAAGAAATATAGTCATCCTGTTTGGGAGTACTAGCTGATACCTCATCCCAGAAGAGTGAAAAACAATGTATAATACTAATATTTATGGAGCCTCAAGTCAGGAAATCTTTTTCTAGCACATATAGAAGTGTATTGTTGCTACAACAGGCTCCACTGTTCTTGGTGGCATAGCCAGAAGGGGGTGAAGCAGTCAGACCTGTATAGAGCCTCACTGTGGCATGCAGGGGGCCCCTTCACCTTGGAGCCATTCCAGGTGAGAAATGGCTCTGTTTTGCTCCTTTTGGATTGGAATGTCCTCCAAAGGGGAGGGTTTCCGTGCATGCTGTGATGAGGCTCTCACTAAGACTGACTGCTACACCACTGGCTATTGTGCTATTCCACATTCTGTGGGTATTACTTCCAGGACTGGTCTGTCGCTGAGGCCATCTAAGGCAGGTACCTCCGGGAGCAGATCTGCAGGGAATTTGCCTTGGTCAATCCACCTCTGGTGCTCTTCTTTCCCTTTGCTCCTCTTTCCCTCTGCTGCTCCTCTTTCCCATTTGAAAACAGAGAGGAAAATGGAATGGAAGACAGAGTAGAGGAGAGTTTTGGCATAGAGTGGTATAGCCAGGGAACGGTGGAAGTGGCACTTGATGTGCTAGCGAACATCAATCTGCCACCTGTGGCAGCTGCCTAAGATAGTCTCAGTAATGGATCAGACCTGGAAGCGTATGCCAGTCAGTAGCTCACTCTGGACTTTATTTTTTTACCAGAGCCTAGGCTTTCTTATTTTGTGAAGTGGCCAATTCCAAGCCCTGTATGCTGAGTGTGCGTGTATTGTACGTACTTTATTGTACAGTAGGACTTCTCAGTAAAGTGAAGGCAGCTCAGTGCTTTAGGACCCTTCATATACTCAGTGGCATAGGTAGGTCATCTGGCACCCTGGGCCCATAAATTTTTTACACTCCCGTACAACAAAATTATTTAATTATTTTCAGTATCAATTACTTAATAAAATATTAATATTATCATATTTTATACCACCCTTTAATATCACCAGTTGGGGTGATGTATTTAGTTCCTTCCCTTCTTTGTTTTTACAGCAACCTTGTGAGGTAGGTGAGGCTGAGAGATAGTAATGATAGTCATGAAACTAATAATTTTTTTTCCATTTTAGATTGTGAGCCATTTTGGGATAGGGACCCATTAGCTATTAATTAGCTGTTATTTTTTTCATTTTCTTGTAAACTGCTTTGTGAACGTTTTAGTTGAAAAAACAGTATATAAATACTGTAGATAGATAAACATAATGGCCAGAATATATATGCAGTGAATATTTCCTTACAAGAAGTAGGTGAATGTCAGTGCCCTCCCGATATCACTCCCATGCACACAGTACTCAGTGATCTACTGCCCCAGCATCTGACGCACAGGTCTTCTTGCCTGGAAGAGGAAAAGGAGGACAGTGTAGATTTTTTTCCAGGTCACAAGTTTTAAAAAGAGGACATGTGGTCATCCTCCACCAAATGAATTCTGTCTTACAGCCTGCCTGCAACAACACCCCCAACAAATATAAAAAAATTAATAAGCCTTTCAGCCCTCTCATTACCACTCAAGCCTTTTTTTGAGTGGGGGGGGGGTGCTTAGGTGAAAGTTTCCAGTATTTTCTGGAGTACTGGCTGAGCTCCACTTTTGCTGAATCAGGACCATCCTGGAGGACTTGCATTCATCTGAGCCTGACCTGAACTGGAGACCAGGCACAATTGCTTACTTATGTGTAAACAGGACTGTGCAGTTTATTTCCACTTTCCATAGAGCTCAATGCAGTGGAGCCTGGAGCAGGGACTTCCTTCTGGGGTGAATGGTGGGGCTGCATTCATTAGATCAGGACCTGCTTCCTCTTAGCATGAATTTAGGCAAGTAAGCCTTCTCAAAATTAAAGGCATGATATGGCTCCATTTCAGTTTATATAGGTCAATGTAATTAAAAGGGACACTTTCTGGAGTGATTTGGTGGGCTGTATTCATTGAATCAGGACCATTCTGGTGTGTTTGGATTCTTTTGAGCTTGCCCTTTCTGATGGACTATGGCACATTCACCTACTTACGGGTAAAGCTGCAATGTGGGGCACTTTCATTTTCCCATGGAGCTCAATGCGTATTTTTTATTTTTAGTTTTTTGGCAATAACGTTTGATAGGAAGGAGATATTCAAAAACTGCTCTTCAATAGGAATCCAGTGGTATATGACATTATTTGGTTGCTCCATTCTTTCATGTTATTATGATGTTGGTCACCCCCAGAGTATCACCCCCTCTATGGATTGTATCTGGAGTGGTGCGCCCCCGCCCTCTCTAGCTATGCCACTGTATGTACTTGCTGTTTTCAAGACCAGCAGGCCCATTATTATTAATTTGAGACTTGGCCTTTATCTAATATCACATTAAGTTCACAAATTATCTCCTATTTTCATTAGACTGTGTTGTTAAGAACAGACTCTAGCTTGAAATTTCTGACGTTTCTAGCTTGGCTTTTCTTTAATTAGATTTTTGTTCATTCTCTCTCCCCATCCAAATGTTTTCTATTTTATTTTTGGAAGGGATGGAACGACAGATGTGACAAGGACTATGCATTTTGGTGCCCCATCAACTTATGAAAAGGTATGTGAGAATTCAGTTTTCCTTGTTAATTGGGCCTCTTGTGGTTGAGTTAGAGATTGTAACTTTAGCAACAAGAAATGCAGTAGGTGGGTTCATTTGCAGGATTTTATGGTGTATAATGAGCTGTAAGAAGAATGCAAACAGATCTGCTGATACCAAGATACTCCCTAAAGGCCTTGTAGGCAGTGCAGACCCCAGGACACCTGGAATCCATTGTGTATGATAAGCTAAGCTCATTGCAAAAGAATTGTGTGTCACAATTTACCTGCACACTGAGCATGTAGGTCTCTAGAGAGGACTTCTTTAGAACGAACTGCATCTCTGTGAGAGCGGGAAGCACTAGACTGGCATAGTCTTAGGCAAGCAGTCTCTGGAGAAAGCAGCAAGGTGCTTCACAATATAGCTGAAGGCAGGTACTTCCATGCCCAATTCTCTTCTCAGTTCAGTCTTACTACCTCCAGGCTTATCTTTTCCCCATATATACAGTTGGGGTGTGAAGAGGCTGTGAAGGCATCAGATCAATCCTAGCCAGTTTTTGATCATTTGATGCATTTGATCAATAGGGCATTGTTACACTTAGCCAGCCAGCCAGCAAGCCTAATGTTGTTGGGCTGAACAGAGCCATTTCTTAATGTATATTCTAATCCATGGATATTGCCTCAGGCAACAAAGCTCTTAGTTTTCTCTGAGGGCCCTGCTTTACTTTGGAGATCATAACAAGATAGTGGAGGCCAAATTAAATTGTAAGTTTCTTTAGAACAATGGATTTGGTATGGAGTTTTCTGAACTTTGGGGTCTAAAACATAACAGAATGAAGATACAGTTTTTTTCTTTAAACTGAGTTGGAATTTCTCCATGATCCACAGTTTTGGCTAGGAAGAAAGCATTCAAAAACAATTTTCATAAAAGAATCAGATGGATAGCTTTTGGAAAATCTGATGAAGAATCAGATGGATAGCTGGTGGAAAAGAATTAGATGGATAGCCATTGTAAAGAAAAAGCAATGTGGCAGATTCACTTTTATTTGTTTAGGGAATAGCATCCTTGTTTTATGCCTCAGCAAAGTTCTCTCAAAGCTGCTGTTACAGCTGCACCATCTTCATCATGAGCTTTGAAAGTGCATGTGAACTGAGGCCAATAAAAGTTTCATAAGTTGTATGTACAACCCCTGCTCCCTGTTGGAAGTTAGTCTTCCCTCTGTGGCATCACTAATCTTGGAAAGATGAGCACTGTACATCACAGTGCACTGCAAATTCAAGTGTGTTAGAACATCCCAGTTTGAAATGCAGTTTAGACAATTCATCTCAGACATTTCTGGGCTTTCACGAGTGTGGCTAATTCCACAATAGACACAAATTATTCTGCAGGTAAAAACTAGTACACAAAAAATGCTGCTACACATAACCGTTTGGCTAGGTTTTCCCTGTCCCTCCTCTATTTATTCTCATTCTTCCATTGTCTTTCAGGAGTGTTTCACTTACGTGTTGAAAGGTCACATCGCTGTCAGTGCAGCTGTATTCCCCAACGGAACCAAAGGTTGGTTGCTTTCACCTTCCTTCTTCTCAGCTGAGGTGGTAGCAGAAGTAATGTTGTTGGCTTTGAACTTAAGATCTCTCAGAGATCTCCCTTCTGAAAGTGAAAGTGGTTTGGACTTTAAGCCTCCAACAAACAGAAGGACTTATTTATGTTCTCCATATGTGTAAACATTATCTCTAGTTCAATGTTTCCCAAAGTCCTCCTGGGGAGAAGGGGACCACTTTTTGCAAGAGCACAGCAGGGACAGAATGGGCAGGTAACCAGAAGGTAATGCCGGCTTCCCGGTTCTGTGAAAACAACTTTGGAAACAAGCAGAAATTGTTTGAAAACCAGAAATTGTTTCCAACCATAATTTTTAGTGAATCAGAGGGTTAGAGAGCCCTGTGGAGAGTTATACAGAGGCTACACATGCCCAGAGGCTAGCAGTAACTGCTGATAAGTAAACACAGCAGGGGCAGATGGAGGGCAGTCTTGGGGTGGGCGAGCAGGGAGTAGGAGACAGGGCTGGGATCCAGCAGATATGCTGGATCCTGACTCTGTTCCCTGGGCAATGTGGAATAGCCTCTGGCTGCTCACATCTGCTTGGCTTTGTGTCTCCTCCATAGTAATGGAGAACACAGTAGA
Organism: Cryptoblepharus egeriae; assembly: GCA_030015325.1. Classification (NCBI taxonomy): domain Eukaryota; kingdom Metazoa; phylum Chordata; class Lepidosauria; order Squamata; family Scincidae; genus Cryptoblepharus; species Cryptoblepharus egeriae. The sequence goes on from JAREYC010000006.1 coordinate 53,787,572, forward strand.
CCCATTGGAGATGCTGTTGTATTACCCAGGATAAGGGGAAAAGTTTCCTTTGCCCCGCAATAGTGTGGCAGAAGCCCCAATTGTGCTCTGGATGTCATGCAGGCCAGCTGTCCTGCCTACTCCAGTGCAATTTAGGATTGCTCTGTCCAAGTTATAAATTAAAATCTCCTTTCTTATGTGTTGGGTGTTTCTTTTCTTACTCTCCTCTTTAGTTCATTTTCTTTTCATTGGTTTCAGGGTAACCATCATTAAGAGCTGGGCATGGATTCAAATCTTGTATTTTGCAGGGGAGTGGGGAGAGGAGGTGTACTCAGGAGACATATGAGACAATCTTTTGACTTCATATTATATAAACAACTAATGATGGAAGCTTGAATGTTAAAAATGTGGGTTCTTAAACCCGAGAAAGTTGTTGTGCTTAAGTTTAATTGCAGTTCATGGAAAAAAATCAATTGCTACTTCCACTGGTTTCATTAGAGCTCAAGGAGGTCTGTATTCCTCTGGTTTGGCAGTATTATGCTCTGGAAGTTTGGGAGAACAGTGAACAGAGCTTTATATATGAAAGATGATTTACATTTTTAATTAGACAATATTCAATATTTATGGTGTCTGTTCTACACCATGTAACACAAAAATTTGACTTTCAGTTTCCCAGTTGTGGTGTGGTAACAGACAGGCACATCCAGGGTATGTCTTTGTTCAGGTTTATCATTCATTTCTTTCCTCTCATGTATCATAGGTCACCTCCTAGATTCTTTCGCCCGGGCTGCACTGTGGGATAAAGGTTTGGATTACCTGCACGGCACAGGGCATGGGGTCGGCGCTTTCCTGAATGTTCATGAAGGTCCATGTGGCATTAGCTACAAAACTTTTGCGGATGAACCTCTTGAAGCTGGAATGATTGTGTCTGATGGTATTTAATTCATTCCTATTTACTATCCAGTCTGGCAGGGTGAGAAAGGTCACATTAATAAAAGATCAAGTGACCTTGGGTCAAGAACATTTGAGTTATTGTCTTTGGCTTCTGGAATATTTTCTAATATAAGAATTTTAGGTGCTATGACACATTTGGATACATTTTTTTGATAGACAAGGACAGAGAGCCTGTAGTATTTCCTTTTTTAAAACTGAATTCTAAAGCTGCAATCCTATATTCAACTTACCCTGTTGAATTCAATAGGACTTACTTGAGAAAGGAGATTCCGGTTGGAGAAAGGAGATTCCGGTTGGATATCCGGAAAAAATTCCTGATGTTGAGGGCGGTTTGGCAGTGGAACAGATTGCCGAGGGAGGTGGTGGACTCTCCCTCACTGGAGATCTTCAAGCAGAGGCTTGACGAGCACCTGTTGGAGATACTCTAGGAGGATTTCCTCTTGCAGGCAGGGGGTTGGACTAGATGACCTACTAGGTCCCTTCCAACTCTATGATTCTATGATTACAGACATTCATAGGATCACACTGCACATCTGGAATAATCATATGCTTTTAATTTTTACATACTGTTTATAAAATGTGGCATATACTGTACCTGCATAACACAATGGTCCATACAATGATTCTTGCAGCTCCTTAATGCAATGTGTGTGCACTGAGAGCTAATTTTGTGCATGTGGCCCCTTGTCCACCATCTAAATTCTGAACAACTATCATATCTGTTCCATCACTTTGGCTCTGTCCCTGCATGTACATGGATCTCCCATTTTACACATATCCCCACCCAATTTTCTTAATGGAGAAATCTTCTGATGTCTTGAAGCTGCTGATTCAGCTTTGTGGCTTCTTAAATTAAGCCATAATAGAAATCTTTGCTGCTTTTCTCTATGAAAAGTATGTGTCTGGGAAGGAGATGAAGTTTTCTTATTGCTTCAAATGCTGGAATCCTCAGGCTGTTCAGAAGTCAAAGTAAACCTTGTCAAAGATTTCTAGCTAAACCTTTGAGAGAATCATGCCTGGAAATGTTTCTTGATAACTTTTTGTCTCTTTAGAGCCTGGGTATTATGAGGATGGCTCTTTTGGGATCCGGATAGAAAATGTTGTCATTGTTGTTCCCACCAAAACTAAGGTGAGTGGATCCTAAAGGTGCTCAAAAAGAGCAATGCTGAAACTTTAAGGTTAATGTTTCTAAACACCAAACCATTAAACTATAATTTCCTTGTTGAGGGCCAGCAAACACCCTGTTCAGATTGATAACACCTTCAGGGGAATCATATGAATTGGGGCATTGCACTGGGAAGAAAGAGTTAACTGCCCCCAACACCACAACCTTACGCTAAAGAAAAAATGGTCCTTTCTGCTGAAGAGCTCATATATTTCTTCCTGAGTTGCCTGCCTGCAAGTTATGGTGCTGAATGGTTTGTATGTGCCATTTAAATGGAGTACCCCGTAGCACAAACTGGGCTTATAAATATTGAGGAATTTTATTGCTTCACAGAAGAGCTCCTCGAAGCTCTTATCTGGCAACTGGACTTGATTGCTTCAGACTGTTTTGAAATGAGCAGCTCTGCCTTGAAGAGAAGTTTGTGGTTTTGTAGAAGATAGGCTGAGTCTTTCCTTCCTACTTTGCCAAGTCTGCTGCCGCTGTTTCTCCTGCCAAGTGAATGGTGCCATTCAAGCATTTCTGCTGGAGGGACTCTTGTAAAGTTTCCTCCCCCCCATGTGGTGTTTCCCTCCTCTCTCAGGATATGGCTGTTGCCTTTTGCCTCTGAGGCAAAATATGAATTTGGAAAGTATTCTGCATCTTCACACTGATTGAAGCAACCTCACTTGGTTGCTCACAGAAGAGTATTTTATGCACTGAGTGGATGAAAACTCACACTTGTGTTTGGTGCAATCAGGCCTAGATATCACAGCATCAAGAAAGTGCCACCTCTTCCTCTTCTTCTTCCTCCCTACCCACTTTGGTATATTCTGCACAGAAGTCTGGTGAAAAAGGCAGTTCTTTGTGTGGTGCTGTACTCTAGCCAAGAGTTCACCTTCTTGGTGGATTGTCTGATAAAGACTGCAGAGAGAGGGATGGATGTCATGCCCAATTCTAGGAAGTCAAACTTGGAGTTTTATTATGTGGAATCTATAGAGAATGGATCTTCCTTCAGTAACCAAGATCCTTTTTGTCTACAGTACAACTTCAACAACAGGGGAAGCCTCACTTTTGAACCTTTGACCCTGGTACCTATCCAGTCCAAAATGATACATGTTGATTTGCTGACTCCAAAAGAGGTAAGAGAAAGGAACTCTATCTTGTTTACTAGTGTTTGTACAATGAAGTTTTTCATATCCCAAAAATCTTTTTCTTGAATTGCCAAACAGAATTGCCAAACCCATCCCAATGCCTAATTGTACCAGAATATGTCATACTTAAGCATTTTAATCAAGTTTGGCAAGAAGGTTGTATGAATAGTGCAGTGCAAAATGCTCTAATTTTACAGATCTTACAGGAATTAATAGTTGCTTGGAATTCTGAAAATGTTATCACAGAGGCTATTGTGTTGCGACGTATGTATCTTGTGCAAGCCATGAAAAGCAATACTGTCCATATTATTCCATTCAGACTGGGAGTCCTGAAATAGTTTTTTTACAGAGAACATATATTTCCTAATAACAATAGTTTTATTTTTTTTTACCCTCTTCAGACCTTACCTTTACCTTACATATAATGAAGAGTCCTCATGGTGGTAATGGTTGGGCGAAAGCACATTGGCAAGCCTCCTCTGAACCACTACATTCTCAGGGGCACAATGCGCATAAACACTGACCTATACGGTGTTTGCTTAAACAATATATCAATGCTCTGGAATGATAGATGTCCATTAACAGGAAAGAGGTCATGCTACGTAGCTCAATGAGACAAATTCCACACTGGAGGTAATTAGAAAGGAATTGATAATAAAACTTAAAACATTACAATGCCCATATAAAAATCTCTGGTGTGGCCACAGCTGGAAAACCATTTATAGTTCTGGTCACCTCAAAAACAATATTTATAACTCAATTTATTACTACAAGATAAGATGATTGCTTCTAGTTCAAGATGGTATTAAAAAGAACAAATTCATGAAGGATAAATCTTTCAGTGTCTACTAACTGTATGCCAGTACTTTCCAAACTGATCAGCAACTCCTTGGGGAGCCATGGAAATCATCCTTGCTAAAAAAACCTGTTGCATTATACATAGGATTGGAGGCCTAATGAGGAGCTATGGCCAATGGCCTAATAGGTCAAGGAAGTCACCATTCAAAAGAAGGTGCTATATGATTTTTTTCAGAACTGAATGCAATGTAGCTCTGAATACCAGTTGCAGAGGAAAAATGGTGGAAAAAGTGTATTGCCTTCACCACCTGCATTTGGGCTACTCATTGACTAGTGTGGGAAACAGAATGTTGGATTAGAAGGGCATGTAAGAACATGTATGGTCCCTCCATGGCCAACATACCCAAGAATTGCTATCTCTTTTTGCTGAGCTTTTTAGAAGACCAATGCAGGGTATCAAATATACTGTACCCATTTCCCTTCCAAGTGACTTAATGGTGGCTGATGACCAAGGTCAACATTTACTTTCCTTTTTTCCCTCCTGTAGTGTGACTGGGTGAACAACTACCACAAAAAATGCAGAGAGGTAGTTGGTGCAGAACTTGAACGACAAGGACGACATGAAGCTCTCCAGTGGCTCATTAGGGAAACTGAGCCAATCACCAAAATGCACTAAAGGCTGTGAATGTGTGATTTATTATTTTTTAAAGAACTGATTCAACATTTTGATGCTGTCTTCAGTGCTGCTGTGACGAGGTTGGGGGGAGGTTGTGATAATGCTTTCATAATGAACAGGAATGATTGGGGAGAGATATGGTTTTATGAATGGATTCCTTCCTTGCTGATTCTCTCTCTCTTTCCTTTGATAATGAACACAAGTAGAAACACAACTATGAAATCCCTGTCTTCATGGATAAAGAAAGATGGCAGATCAGAAAGATAAAGGATATAAACATGAAAACTCATAACCAGGTTCAAGTTGTTTATATGAACTCCCAAGTCATATAGGTGGCTGAGCAAACAAGGCAGATTCTCTCAGGCAATCTGGAAAAATCCTGCTAAGGGTTGAGGTGAATATTGCCACATTTCTTCATGCATAGTGTGGTTAAATTGGCATCTGTTTACTTATAGGGTTCCAGTTCTATCCAACTTTCTAATGCCAATGCAGCCTTAAGGTAAGGGAGCAAAAATATCACCTTATCATGGGGAGGCCTCCATGATTGCCTTTCCTAAGAACAAATGCAGGACCTGCCCCACTGGGATAGCTGCACCAGCTCTGGTAAGTTGGATAGGATTGGGCCCTAGGTTTTCTGAGAAACCTTTTTCTGAGAAACTTTCATCATGACCATGGTTTCAAAAGCAGTTTTATTGCATTCCAGACTTTAGCTTAAATTCAGGTAAAGGTGATATCACATCTATCACTCAGTGGCTGTACTGAGATATCAGTTATCATGAACAAGCACCATGAACATGAACTTTCATACTCTGTCAGTCAACTGTTTGCCCAGTTGCCCAAAATGATTTCCAAAGAATGCACTTCACAAGGCCTGTATGGTCCAGTATACAAGTAATAAACCCCCACAGTGTCAAACGTGTACGCAGATATCAAGTGTCTTAATCCCCCTGGCTCTTTTGGAGGATGCAGGCTTCTGAAAGGATGCATTAAGCAATCTTTTGCATCCATTTTGGAAAATGCAACATATGGATGGCCTTTAAACATTTGAGTGTATTTTTTGTACAGTTAGGACTGTATTTTCCTGCAAGCCAGAGCTGTAAGTGCCAATAAACATCATACTTCTTTCTTTTTTTGTGTTCAGCACCATGATTCTGTGATGAAAGAAAAAGAAATCAGACAGACATAGGGTTGTGGTGATTTAGCCAAATTTTCTTAATTTCTGAGAATTCTTGCTAGTAAATAAAAATGGTGTGACTCATGACTATGGTTTGATTTGATCTTGGATTGTTTTAAGCATTGGAATAAACCAATTAATTGAATTTGTATTTAATGGGAAACTGATATAGTAGAAAATGTATTTAATGGGAAACTGATATACAGTAGTAGAAAATATAATGAGAAGGGAGAACTCCTTAGAAAAGTGCCTGATGCTGAGAAAAATTGAAGGCAAAAGGAGAAAGGGATGGCAGAGGATGAAATGGTTAGATAGTGTCATTGTGGTATTGAACATGAATATGAACGGACTTTGGAAGATAGGGGGCCTGACATGCTGCAGTCCATGAGGTCATGAAGAGTCAGACATGACTGAATGACTAAACAACAACACAGTAGAAAACAAGTGTGCGAGATGATTATTCAATCCTTTCTCTTGGGAAAAAGGCTCTTATGGCTCTTCTGCATGAATAAATATGTATTGTTTATATATCTTGTCACTTAATTCACATGCATGGGCTTACCTGCTTCTGGCTTTCAAGGACAGTTTCCTCACGATCAGAGATCTCTGTGTGTGTTGGCTTCTGCCATCATCATGAAGGTATGTCAGTCCTTATCTAACACTAACCACTTTAGCATACTGGCTCTTGCTAATCTGGTTTGAGTGTGAAATGGAGGTGCTACTGTAGAAACATTACTACTGATCTAAGTTCAGGTATGACTAAGCATCTGCTCATTTCTGTGATGAAGGTCTTTTGTGGCTTTCTTACCCTATGAAAACTTCACTGCTTCTTCTGCTTCCACGGGTAGCAACACTTTTTTGTAATTGCTTGACGTAAAGACGCTCTGCCGCTTGGAAGTGCTCTGAAGTGCAGAAAGAAATTTTTTCTTAACGCTGTTACCTCTGTTTTTATCTTTGTTTGCTTTCTTTTAGGATGGCAAACATGCATTCAATGTGGAGGGTTGTGACACCTCCAGGCCAGCACAGGACTTATGCTGGCCTAACTGGAGTTTAGGATTGCAGTCTCATAAGCACCAATCTGCCTGTTTTAGCATGTTCAGCACAATTTTAATGACTTGCACTCCAGTATTTAAACTTTGATATTAGAAGCCACTATTGGAAAGGCAAGAAAATGGAGGGGTAAATAAATTGATCTGCTCAGATCTGCTCAGATCAAACTCCTGTAGGAGTTTACATAACAGGATAAGAATGCAGTCCTAATTGATCAGCGGGCTGGTGTCAGAGTCACCAATGTCCATGAGAAGGTGCTCACCTGTCTCCACACACCAGATTGGAAATGGGTGAATTAGCAGCATTCTCGGGAGGCTGGGTTGTGTGTTGGGAAAGGTGGGGTATAGTGGAATGGGGGCATTTCAGAGTGGGAAGGGTACGCCTATAAGGAGGGGGCTGGAGCTGGCATGAATGACTTAGACCAGGGGTGTCCAACCTTTTAGCTTTCCTGGGCCACACTGGAAGAAGACAAGTTGATTTGGGCCGCACATAGGACATGGTCACCCAAAAGTGACTTTTTAAAACAATGTAGGACAAACTGTAGGACGTCCGACATTTTGTCCTACTTTTTAAAAAAAAATAGAGGTAAGTTCCACTGAATCTTAGAAAGCAAGGTTTATTAATCAATGTGATTACTATGTTCACTATGCTGTGGATTTCCTTTTCAAATTAATGGGAAGCAGAATGCGATTGGATTTTGATACGGAATCTGCAGCCAATTTTGCTTCAAAATCCGTTGTGTGAACCCAGCCTAATGGGAAAAACAAACCCCAACACAGGTTTTCTTTGGGGTAGTGGGCACAGGCAGGGCCAGGGGAGTGGGTTGGCTGAGGGTAGTGGGTGCTGCAGGCAGCTGGGGTGAATGGTGCGGGGGTTTCTGGGGGGAGGGGAGATTTCTCTGGGGGGAAATGGAAGGGGTTTGCAACCCTAGCCACATTTTACCTGTGGAGCTTACTTTTGTGTAGGCATGCATAGGATTGGCCTCTCAGACTGTAACCATAGCCACTTGAGAATAAGTCCCACTGAATTTAACAGGGCTTACTTCTGAGGAGGTATGATACATAGGATGGGTTGCGATCCTCTCCAAACTTAACCTTGGAGATATACTTCAATCTTGAACACACTTTCCTGGGAGTAAGACCCATTGGGTAAAATGGGCCTTACTTCTGAGTAGACATGGTTAGGATTGCAGCCATAGCCTCATAACTATGCATAGGTTTGGGTCTCTGACTGCAACTTGGGAGTAAGCCTCATTGACTTTAAGGGGCCTTACTTCTGAGTAGGTCTCCAGGGGCAGTGGGCAGCAGCTGGGACCGAGGCTGAGGCTGCAGGTGGGTGTGTGGCTGATGGCGTCAGCAAGCAGGTCTCCAGGAGGCTGAGGGCAAGTAGCTTGTGCTGTGGACACACGCAGGTCTCCAGAGGCAGCAGACAGGGCCAGGATTGAGGCTGCTTGCGGCTCTTCCCCCTACCTGCCTCCCAGCCACTCAGAGTGCTTGCATCACCTGCCTGCCTGCCTGTCCTGCAGCACTCTGAGTGGCTGGGAGGCAGGCAGGGGGAGGAGCCAGGTGACTCAGCACCGAATTTGAAAATGATGGCCGCCACAAAGCCAGTTTTTGCAGTGGTGGCAGCCAGCTTTGCTGGAGGGCCGCATGCACCCTCGTCCTGGGCCGCATGCAGCCCGTGGGCCACGTGTTGGACACCCACGACTTAGACCGTACTTAACCCTCCTTCTGAGCAGCCTGGCATCACACGAGGCTGCTTGGATCTGTTCTAGTGAATTCACTGGCCCCATTGGCATGGCTGCTGCACGACAGGTGGAAAGGGGAAATAAATCCTCTTATTCCAAGAGGGCAGCACACAGCTTTTCATGACTTCTCTGGAATGAAATGGTGACTCCCCACAAAGTGGTCTGAACCTGCACTTCAGAATCACTGATCTAACATCTCAAATTGCCTTCATGTCTCAGAAGTCAACAGATCAATTTGCTTCAATGGGAGAAAGATGATTTTTAAAAAATGCAGTAGAAGCATTGATTTTTATTTTTGTAAACATACTGGGGCTCTAACAGAAGTTTGCTATAAGAGAGAAACATCACAACACCTTCCAGGATCTGAAAAGAACTATGTTGGCATTTTAATTAATTTGCCTCTTTAATGGTTGTGTACCCGCTCCTACTAGCTTGGAAGAATTTTAATACAACAATTAAAACGAGGCCCTTTCCCCACGCTTTTTTTTTTTGCCTCCGTTGGGGATTTCTGTAGGCGCTGAAAGCAGCTCTGGCTGAACAATGCACTTTGCTTTTCTTCTCTCATTAAAAGTTTTCCAATTTTTGGTAGTTGCAGCGGATGCATACTGATATCACAGACAAAAGAAGTGTTGAGCAAAGTAATGTTCTTTTTACCAATTTATCATATGCCCTTTTCCACTAAAAGAGGGAACCTTAAACTAGTGCCACAAAACAAATATTGCCATCTTAATTTAAAACTGCAAAGATTGACTGTGCCACACACAATTTTGGCTTGCTATGAATTCTCATTCTACACTAATGAGAATGCATCTATGCAAGCCTCTGCAAGACCCCTCTATAATAGTTCTTCCCAATTTTTTAGCACCTATTGTTATAGCAGCTGCTGTTGTTGCTGCCCAGGCCTCTTCTCAGCCATCTTTGGCCCACTTAAGGCCTTGTGTTGAGTTTTTGTTGCTCATCAGCAAGCTGCTGGCTGTGAGACCCAGGAGCGATGGAGAGTTGGCCAGAATTACAATGGGATGGCTATGTGGGTTGCGCTATAGATTGTTTAAAAAATCCAACCACCTTGCGCTGGTTGGAGTGATGAAATGTGACAAGGTCCTGAGCAGCCCAAAGACAACTGAGTAGAGCAGTGATATTCAAGCATTTAGCCCAGGACCCCCTTCTCAGAATGACTATCAGTCCTGGACCCCCCGGAATTGATGCCATGGCTGGAAGTGACATTAAAGGTGACCAGTGCCAGATTCCAAGATGGTTGCATGTATCTTTTCATGACCCCACTGAAATGAAGTTGTGCCCCTCCCAGGGAGGTTACGACCCCCACTTTGAAGACCACTGGAATAGAGGATTGTGTGGCGATGAGAGCATCAGCCTGTGGGAATGCCAGAACAAGTTCTGTGTATTTCCATGTACAGTGGCGCCTCACATAAAGAATGCCTCATGTAAACAAAAATTTCTCTAGGATTCTGCTTCATGTAAAGAACATGCTTCACTTAAAGAACACATTGGTTGGCAGTTGGGGCAGACGCGCTGGCCGGCAGCCTATTTAAAAAGCATCAGGGCTGCCTAGCGCACCTGCCCATAGTGAGAGCAACACTTCCATGCTATTCCTCCTGTGGCTGGGTGTCTGCTGGGCAGAGAGAGAGAAGAGCAGTGGAGAAGAGGGAAGCAGCTCAGGGCTAGCCAGAAGGGAGCAGGGGAGAGAGATGCTCGGGATAGAGAGAAGGAGAAAGTGGGGAGACACTTTGAAGGTGTCTTGGATTGCAGCCTCCTAACCATGTCTACCCAGAAGTAAGCCCCATTGTGTTAAATGGGTCTTACTCCCAGGAAAGTATCTTTAGGACTGCAGCCTAAGTAGACTTCATAAGATCATGAACATTGAGTGCGTGTTTTGAATTCAAATCCAGTGTTCTATCATCATTTTTTACATCCAGTTAATTTTTTATATGAATATTTTTGGGGTTGTGGAACCAATCGTCTGAGTTTCCATTATTTGCTATGGAAAAAACCGCTTCATGTAAAGAATGTTTCATGTAAAGAACATGCCTCCGGAACGAATTAAATTTGTTACATGAGGCGCCACTGTAGTACCAGCTGGAATTACTGCAATTGTTTTGGAAGCCACTAAAAAGTCATGACCCACAGTTTAGGAACTGCTGCTCTAGAACACTTTGCAAGGGCCAAACAACGCATTGCATTTGAAGTGCTATGAGCCATAACAGTCTTCATTTTTCGTTTGGGAATAACAGCCAAATGGGGCTAATCCAGTGGCTATTGACTAAAGAAAAATGAAGCCCAACAGGAGAGAGCCAGAAACCATTCTGAGCAGCAATTTTGATTTTAATCCTCTCTTAGGTTAAAGCACTGCCTTATCTTGTGAGAGTTGAATAAATAATCCTTTCCACATTTGGAAAGACACGCATTTGCTCAGTACACAAAAGTATCTCTGAATGGCTTTGAGGCAGTCATTGAGCCGGCCTGAGAGTGCTTTCCTGCTATTCAGAATCTACCCAGGCATTTGGGCTAAGTGCAGAGTTGCATAAAGTCTCCTCTCTTCTTGCATGTTATTAATATTTAGGATTTCCTATCAATGATTCATTTCTCCAGGGTGTGTTTTCCTCATCTCGGTGCCATCAGCTTAACTTGCAGAACTTCCCAAGGCACTGAGCTAAGAACTTCTTGTGTCTGCCAAGTTTTAGTTGCAAGAGCACTTCTGCACAGACATTGCATGGTGACAGGTGACAGAGGGTCCGCTTTCCGAGAAAGAAAGCCTAGGGAAGCGTCATGCCTGGCCTATGAAAGGAATGCAGCCTCACAAAAATGAAAGGAGAATCAACAGCGAAGGATCTTGGAAGATGTGGTGGCCCACCAAATGCTGCCTGACACTCCCATCCCCCTGCATGCTATCTTGCTGTGCCAATGAAACCCCTCTAAACCATCTATTAAATCCTCTTGTCTGTATCCATTGTGTAAATACAGTGGTACCTTGGTTTACCAGCATAATTTGTTCCAGAAGCATGCTTGTAATCCAAAACATTTGTATATCCAAGCAAATTTTCCCATAAGAAATATGGAAACTCAAGATGATTTGTTCCACAATCCAAAAATTATTCATTGATTACAAAACTGTAATATAATAAAAAATACAAAACAAAGACAAATACTGTAAAAGAAATTAACCAGAACTTTGACTGCCATCCTTAGGATACTTTCCTACGAATAAGACCCATTGACCCATAATCATGAGAAGACATGATTATGATTGTGCTGTTAGCCTCTCAGGCTGCAGTCTGCCCCCTTACACATGAGTGAGCCCCACTGTTTATAATAGGGCTTACTTTAGAGTAGACATGCAAGGCTAGGTCTTTTAGGCTGCAGTCTTATAAACACTTTTCCTGAGAGTAAGTCCCATAGAATGCAATGGAACTTACTTCTGAGTAGACATGCTTAGAATTGCACCCTTAGGCTCCTTTCCATTGTCCCCCTTACACAGGAGTGAGCCCCATTGACTGTAATAGGCTTACTTCAGAGTAGACATGCATAGGCTGGTGTCTCAGGAGATACTGAGCAGGTGCTGCTGGAGTGCTGGAACTGGCCATATTGTAATCTAAAGCTCACCCATTCTGGCTTTTGTGAGCCTAAAGCAGATCTTTGCAATCTTTAGGTCCAGAAACTTGCTTTTTTATTTAAGCAAAAGCCAGCATTGTCAAGAAGGTGCTGAATTCAGTGATCAAAACAGGAATCCGTGTTTGTTCAAAGAATCTCAGAATGCACATAATCCTGCTTATTATTCTTGGTGTTAGAGACCCAATCTCTATGTTCACTTTTATATTAACTGAGGCTGCAGCAGAAGGTATCTCTGATATATTGTGCTGCAGATTATTAAAATTGTTATGATTATTGGAATGTGCAAAAAATAATAGGTGGCAGGCACCATATTGGAAGAGGCTTCCCACTTCCTTTCTCAGATATGGAATTGCCCCTTTTAAGTCATGATACACATGTGCATCACTGAAATTCAAAACCTTTTTTTAGCAGTTTTGTTCATTTGTAAACCATGCAGTTAGCAGATAGGCTAATCAGCTAACATTCATATGATTAATTTATGAATCTTTCTATAGAGCAAAATCCTAACCATGTCTACTTAAAAGTAAGCCCCATTGTGTTCCATGGGTCTTACTCCCAGGAAAGCGTCAGGATTGAAACCTATGTCTAGTAGCTAATAGGGTATTAGCCCTAATAGAAAATCCTTCTCAGGACAGAGACCTGCTCTGCATGGGTCGAGATCAGGTAGCTATTCTTACGCTGGTGCACCAAACATGATTGTGTAAAGTGTATGTACAATATTATGCCACATCAGTTTCTACCTGTGGTTATTTTTTCCAATTTTATTATTATTATTATTAGCATAATGTATTTAGGTGTATATGAAATTATCATTTGTATTGCCCTGATGCCAGGCTGCATCACTCAAGCTAAACCTGTGTGCTTATGCCAACTTTGCCTTGCTTACTGGACTGTTGGAATCAATAGACAATGGGACACTGTTCATTTTGAAACAAGAGGCAGGTTGCTGAAGACCCCAGATGCCTACTTTTAATTTACAAGTTGTATATTATGAGAAGGAATGTGTGTAAGGTCATTCTGATCAGAGTTTGCTATTCTGCTTCTTATTAAACTTTGGGGGTTTGGGAAATGAAACACCCTTTCTTATGTTAGAAAAAACACAATGGGGACCCTCCAACTTGACTGGGACATATGCGTTTAACCAGAGTCCACCAGTATTGTGGGTTGCTTGTTGATCTTGGAGAGAAGACCCCCTATCTCAAGTTTGTGTTTTGAGTTTGGCAGCACAGCACAGAACTCTGCATTGAGATTTGTGCAAGTTGCCTTAAGGAAGGAAGCGAGGATCATGTTCTGAACTTTCTCTGGAACTTCTTTTTGCAACTGCTCATCTCTTCCCAATAGCCAAGGAAAGGGACCAAGAGCAGAGCATTCTTCACACCTTCTTTCCCTCCCCCAAATAATCCCTTTTCCTTTTTGATTGATACACTTCATATGAGCGCATACAGGCTCATGACCCAAGTGAGCCACACACATAATTGGTAAGGTTTATTAATACTAGTTCTACTTTTTATGTTTTACAGTTTTTAAATTTACCGGTACTGTGTAGTAATTCAGCCTTAATGGTTTGGCAATGGCAACCATAAGCTCTTTTTTGTACTTTGGGCAGTAAGTACGATACACAGTCCTGCAACTATTGTAGACATAACTGAGTTGGCCCTTCTATTAAAGGTGGCATCTCTGGGCTCTTGTTTGTAATAGCCTCTCTTCTGTTGACCTGGACATGTGTTCCATAAAGCTTGAGTGCTTATGAAAGTGGCTCTGTAGGCATTCAGAGGCAATTGGTTAGGTAACAACAGAAAGGAGAGCTTTTAAAGTATCATTTTCTCTTAAAATTCTATATTGCTGAGTTTACTTAGGATTCAAAGATCTAATGTAAAGGAGTGCATTTAGACACCCTTCTTCATTTCTATCAGGAAATACATTTCTGGTGGGTTAAAAAAAATATCACCACCTTCAGGTAGCATAAGAACCTTATCACCCTGTTCACAGCTGTTAGCACTTTTTATACATAAACAGCCCAATCATAAGCTTCTTGGCACCCAGAGCTGCCTTTGTCCCCTTCCCCTGGGTAAGGGTGCATGCCCTACAACAGGTTTCCTCCAGTCTGCACATATGTGCCCATCCATCATATAAATTTGTCCTGGACCCAGATAAATTATACTGAACTTACTAATTGTTAATTCCAGAAACTGCCAATATGAATGCAATGTGAGCAGACCAATTTCTGCAGGTACAGACTGTTCAGATGAGTTCATACCCAGAGAAGTAGAATTCCACGTTCCAATGGGAACATAGGATCCCAAACGTAAATATGGAAACCAATCTGACTTCAAAGTGAGTCAGAGGCCCTTAGCCAAGTAGCAAGATAGAACTTTCTAATACTCCAAGAACGAGGTTGTCAAATAATGTCTCTCTGACACCTCAGTCCCCAAAGTGGGACACGGATGCTGTTAAAAGCAAGGCGGAAGGCTGATGCAGTTTTAATGGCAGTGAAGTGTATCAAGTAGCAGTCTGATTTTTATTTTTAATGTTCCTTTTCCTTTTCTCTCCCCAGAGGAAGAAAAACAGGGAAAACTAAACAGGTTCTAAGTACACGCAAATCAACAAGGCAGCATGGAGGCCTTTATGAGTATCTTTTATTGATGGATGTAATGACTTGCAAGACCTCACAGACAATAAGTGGGGAAGCTGAAGAATGTCTCACATATTGTTATTCATGAATTGGGAAAGAGGGTGCTGAGAGATAATTTCTGGGTATAAGTGAAGTTGCACAGAAGTTGCAGATGCACAGACAAAGAAACATGCAGTGAAGGCTGAAGAAGGCTGAAGATAGAAACCTTCAACCAGTTCATGAGGCTACCCTAAATGGTCACTTTATGTGGCAGATTGACAGGGAACCCACCTGTGTCTGCTTGCCACATCTACTGCTCCCTGTATTCAAAAAAGAAAAAAAGATCATGGTATTGAATAGGAAGTACAGAGGCGACTACTAGCCCACTACTTCCTGTTCTGTTCCATTCCATTCTTTCAGGTCAAATCCAGGGAATGTATTTATTAAATTTATTTATTTAATGGATTTAAATCCCGCCTTTAAGCCAAGGGCTGAATCAAGACGGCTAACAGTACTAACAGTATAGAATAAAAACATAATCAATAGGAGAATTAAAAAGGGGAATGCAAAGAGGAGGAGACACCAAGGCAGCACTGGAGGGGGAGGGAGTAAGGGAAGTGATGTTTTAGGTATATTTGTCATGTATTGAGCATTTTGGACTGACTTCACCGACAACATGGAAGCTACATAGTATGTACATTCTTATTTTCCTTGACACTGATATAAATGTATCATATTGAGCATCAAATATTTAAGTAACCACCACTCGATACTGCAAGAAAGATGACTCAATCAATCAATTCTGTTTATACACTGCTTTTCAATGAAAGTTTATTAAGTGGTTTACAGAGAAAATGAAATAACAAATGGCTCCTTGTCCAAAAAATGCTCACAATCTAAAAAGTTGCAAAAGAACACCAGAAGAAGCCTCTAGAACAGACATTGCTGGGGTAAGGCGGGCCAGTTACTATTCCTCTGCTAAATAAAAAAGTAACAACCACTTGAACTAGGGCTTCTGCCCAATAAGCAGGGGTCCCTGTGAACAGCTGGTGTTAAACCTAGTCCCACTGAACTTGACAGGTGTGTCTATGGGATATGCATGCTTAACTGAGGCCCTCAGTAGTGCGTAATTGGTACTTGTAGCTTTAGGATTGTTCAGCACAGCGTTTCTCAGAGTGGGGGTTGGGACCCCTTTGGGGGTCGCCTAGAGCTTTCCTGGGTGTCGCCTAAAGACCCCTGGTGCAGGGGACCAGGTCAGGCTTGCCAGACCTGTGGCTGTAGCTGCTCACGCACTGGGGCTGACTGACAGCCTCGGGCCCAATCCTTTGCATGCCTACTCTGAAATAAATCCTCTTATAGTCAGGGGGCCTTTACTCCCATGTAAATGTGGATAGGATTGCAGCCTCAGGGCCCAATCCTATGCATGCCTACTCTGAAATAAATCCCATTGTGTTCAGTGTGTGCATAGAACACACATTTCATTTGTAACAATGAAAATACATCCTGCATATCGGATATTTACATTACAATTCATAACAGTAGCAAAATTACAGTTATAAAGTAGCAATGAAAATAATTTCATGATTGGGGGTCCCCACAACATGAGGAACTTATAAAGGGGTTGCAGCGTTAGGAAGATTGAGAACCACTGGTTTAGCAAGATCCATCATACTTCTTTAGCTAAAACAGGCATCATCTTCTAAGACACTCAAGAGCTAGTCTTTATTTTGAAGACATCATAAAACTATTTGATTGCCATACTTTTAAATGGGATACTCACACTCCAGAAAGCATGTCAAAATGTATCTGCAATGTTCTGGAAGGTACAGTGACTATAGGCTGACATAGGGCAAAATCCAGACTAACTACAGTAGTCTAACTACGGTGAGTCCTTGGTCCAGTGTAAGGACAACTTACTCTGGATTCCAATATGAATTTCCCATACGTTTTCACTAATTGGTGCAGTAACTACGGGTGCATGTAAAGTCTCTTGCATGCTCCCGTAGTTACTCTGGATTTGGGGGTTAGCCCCCCTACTACAGAAGAAGACTAAGAACTTCAATGCTATGAGGGTAATTCTTTGTACTGTATCTTCTCATTCACTTTGAAAATTAGGTCTTCCCTGTATGATATTCATGACTTTCTTGTTTTATTTTGATATTTTGGCCATTGTTGCTCTTGTGCCTTATCATGATTAGATATTTCAATGTGATTTACTCTACACAGAGACATGCTCTGTGAAGCACATTTAACGTATCAGTGTCAGGGAAAAATTGAAGGAAAATTCTATGGTTAGAACATGGTTTTCTAATCAAATCAGAAAAAGATTCTCATTTTCACTTGACCAGCATCGCAGTTCAGAGGTTGCTTTCAAACATTTCTTTATTTTTCTGTTGAGCCACAAGGGGTCCTTCTTCTACCAGCTACTTGCTCTCAGTGCCCCATCAGTATTCTGTGTGATGCTTTTAATAGTGGCATCTGTGAACTGTATTCGATGTTATGAGGGCTGCATTCTCTTTATTTCAGTGTATACTCCACCCTCTCTCATAGGCTCAGGGTGACTTGTACTTCCATAAGATGACAGAGAATTTTGTTGTATTTTAGTCACTCCTATTTCATATGAATCTCCCCTTTGTGCTCTCCTGCGCATAAAATGAAAATAAAATTATAGTAGCAGTCTTCTATATTGCATTAATCTGTAAGGATTTTTTGTCTGCTGTTTTCCAAATCAGGAGGTGTTGGTGTGCTCTGCAACCCAAAAAATAAGTCATGATTGTAGTTATTATAATATTGGGATCGTCTTAGATTTATGTTCTTCGTATCAGGGATCTGAATTAGAAACACATGGCCTTGGCTATCTTGAGAGTACATGAACAGGGCAGCAATCATATGCTATAAAGCATCTGCTTTAAGATTTGTTTTATCCTTTGATTTTTGGAAAATACTGTAAAAATAAGTTTTATTTCTATTTATGTTTTACATTTTTACACCAGTTCCTTCCAAGGAGCTCAAGTGTAAATGGTTGGTTCCTTCTCACATAACAACAACTGGGTGAGGTAGGGAGATAGTGACTTGCCCCAGGTCATCCAGGGGGCTTCATGGCTGAGCATGGATTTGAACCTGGTTCTTCCAGGTCTAAGTCCAACTCCTGAAGCACTACACTACCCTGTCTCATCTGACTTCAGAGAAAGTAGATGGCCAAGCATGGGAAATTCCAAGACCTGGAGTGGTCAGTACCTTAGGAAAAGAAGGATTTATGCCCCTTATAAAACTCAGGAACCACAGAACTCATGTAAGGTTTGCCCTGCTCCAGTGTTGGAGCTTTGGATGCTCATGATGCATCCAAATTGTT
Source organism: Cryptoblepharus egeriae (assembly GCA_030015325.1). Classification (NCBI taxonomy): domain Eukaryota; kingdom Metazoa; phylum Chordata; class Lepidosauria; order Squamata; family Scincidae; genus Cryptoblepharus; species Cryptoblepharus egeriae. Next base: position 53,805,835 of record JAREYC010000006.1, read on the forward strand.
TCTTTGGCTGTCTTAAAAATGGTAGACTGGGAGCCTGTAAAAACATTAGTGGTATCTAACTTTTCTTTCTTGCAAGAGGCTTCATTTGTTTTTGGTTTGCTTTGCAGTCTTCTTGACATCAAACCTTTGCTCTTTTTCATTTTGATAAGAAATGTATTTTTTTCATTATCATCTGTAATTACATCCCCTGTGGTTCCAAAGCCTTGTAACTCTCCTTTAATAATTTCGTCTTCTATGTTTAGTGTCTTTATCTGGCAGGTATCAGTTCATGGTGGGTTATGATGAAAATTTGCCATGCTTTGTCAGATCATCTCAGTTTTGCTGCTCTTTCTTTTTAGGTTGTTTCAGGAAAATCTACAGGATATGAGGATTCTATGTCCACCCAAGAAAGGGGCTTTTCCAAGGTGATCTCTCTACTTTCTAACTTTGCAGCACCTACTCTAACGACAGTAGCACCTACTTTCTACAGTTTCTTCCAGTTTGTCCAGGATTCAGGAATTATGGGACTGAATACTAGACGTTACCCAGGTTGGGCGGATCTGCCATCTGAGTTGGGGATGATATGCTTGTTAATATGAACCTTCCTGTTTAGAACAAAACAAAAAGCCTTGCTGTGGGTGTCATCCCTTTTCTTAGGAAAGAAGCCCCTTGGACTTTTTATTCATTCACCCTCTTTTGTCAACTGGCTAAGCATTGCTTCAGGGCTGATTCTGGTGTCATACTAATTCACAACATCCCAGTCACCCAACAGATAAATTTGCAACTGAGCTTGCAGAGGTCTGACCTAGTTATACACTGATTTTTTATACACGGATTTGACTCAGCATGAATGTCCCCTGCAATCACAATTTTAAAAACTGATCTTCTTTGTTGTAGAGAGACGGTCATGCAAGTAATCATTCCATTCTTCAGCCAAGTCAGGCAAAGCAGAGGGTACTTTGCATTTCTAATTACTGACTGCCTCTGTACAACAGGAAGAAAAGCTGTTTTTAAATCGTCGTAAAGATGCACTTTTAATTTTTTTTAAATTGCTTTTATTTATCACATTTTTTAATATCAGCAGGGAGTCCCATAATCAGCAGGGAGTCCCAAACTAGTCCCATAATCCAAACTAGTCCCATAATCCCTAGGGATGTTGAAACACAACTTTATTCCATAGGGGCAATGGAGGACCCACTTGGAAGTGGGTCTTTAAATCTATTTTTCCATTTTTTCTCCACAAGGGATTCAGGAAGGAAACCCTACTGGATAATGAGGGTTACCTGTACTGTAGGATGGCAGAACAAACAGGCAATATCAATACTTGAGGACCACCAATTTCCAAAGTTATATTTTTCTGTAGAAACATCTGGGAAACCATACAGCCAGTCAAATGCTATCCATGAACAACATTTTGCCTTCAGGCTGGATAAGCTGGTTAAACAGCCCACTCCCACATAAAGTAGACCCTCCAAAAGGTATAGGAGATGATCTGCTTTGCTGCATGGTCTTTTATTATGTTTATTACTGTTTCATTATTAGTAACAACACTATTGTTGTTTCTGGCCAGTCCAAGTAAAAACAAAAAACGCTTTGAACGGCTCCTAGGAATATGTTGGTCTGATCCTATTGCTGGACCTTTCCCTGAGACAAGGTAAGGACATACAGTGGTACCTCGCTTAACAAGTGATTTAAATTTTTAATAAGCAAATTTTTAACAAGCAAATCTTAAATTTTTAACAAGCAAAAATTTCTCTAGAATTCTGCCTCACATAACAAGTGTTGCTTCACTTAACAAGCACACTCGTTGGCAGTTGGGGCAGAAGCATTGGCCGGCAGCCCTTTTAAAAAGTGTCAGGGCTGCCTAGTGTGCCTGCCCATAGCAAAAGCAACACTTCCACGCTGTTCCTCCTGTGGATGGGCGTCCACTGGGCAGAGGGAGAGAAAAGCAGTGGAGAAGAGGGAAGCAGCTCAGGGCTAGCCAGAAGGGAGCAGGGGAGAGAGAGGCTCAGGAGGAAGAGGAGGAGAAAGTGGGGAGACACTTTGAAAGTGTCTTTGATTGCAATCTCCTAACCATGTCTATCCAGAAATAAGCCCCACTGTGTTAAATGGGTCTTACTCCCAGGAAAGTGTCTTTAGGATTGCAGAGCCTAAGTAGACTTTGTAGGATCATGCGCATTGAATGCATGTTTTGAATTCAATTCCAGTGTTTTGTCATCATCTTTACATCCAGTTAATATTTTTATATGAATACTTGGGGGGGGGGGGGGTTTATGGAACCAATCGTCTGAGTTTCCATTATTTCCTATGGGAAAATCCGCTTCACATAAAGAGCATGTTTCCATAACATACTCTTCATATAACTAGCATGTTTTCACATAACAAGCATGTTTCCGGAACAAATTAAACTTGTTATGTGAGGCACCAGGGAATATGAGATATTCCAGGAGAAAGGGAGAGGTTTCCATTCCCCTAGCTGGAATTGAGTAGAGTTCAACTTAGTTTTAGTTTTGATAGATCTTATCAAGTTAATTGTTCAGTGATGTGTCTGTAACAAATCTTTTGCTAAATTAGGTTCTCGTGAAAGTGTTTTAATCAAAGATAATGCAGTCAAAAAGCCACCATAATTACTCTGTCTCTCTCTTAAAAAACAGACATATGCACACACAAAACCAAGGAGCAGAGATAAAATTCACAATTCATTCCATCACTTTGCTTTCAACTCTGCATTTGCCCCCACAGTATTTTGTGCAATCGCAGCCAAATATATTTCACAATCTGCTCACTGGCTCAGCAGGGGGTTGTATTCAGACATTCCCACCAGCTGTGGGACAGGCTGCCTCATTTCAAAGGAAATGGTTGTTTCTCTTTTTCTGCACTTTGGTTACTCTCCTCCATTCCTGTTCCTCTGTTATGGTTTTCTCTCTATGTGCAGGCAACCTCTCTTGCACTTTCTAAAACAGCCCTCTGGCTTGCTCCCTGCAGTGGGGACTTGTGATGATTAAAAATATACCCAAGAGCTTGAAGAAAAGACACCCCAGGGACAATATCTGGGAAAGGTATACCATAAATTACAAAATGGTAAAAAAGAAAATAGATCAGGAAAGCAAACAGGCATTCCGGCAGGAAATAGGATGCCCCAGGTCTGTTATGGAATTGTAATTACTGACATGAAAGCAGGCATGGAGTGAGGTTGGAGATTATTACCCTTTCTATACTCTGGGCTGTATGGGGAACCCCCCCTCTTTTGTATTAGTGAATGTTGGAGGAAGCCTTGACAGATTTGAGGATGTTTTAGCATCTCCCAACAGCACCACCTGAGAAGAGCATCTTCCCTGCTACCTGCCTACAGCCATAGACTGCAACTCATTTTCCAGGATTAACTTGTCAACCTTGCAGTGTCACCTTCTGCCATGTTTTAGTTTGCTGCAGAAAATGTGGCGTAAGGGGAACCAGATGCAAAGGAGGAGAGGCTCCCGACATCAAAGCGTTTGGGAGAAGGTTGAATTTTGGCTTGCACTGCTTGTCAAGTATGGCTGAGAAAAGACTGTACCCACAGTGGTTTATACCTTAACATCATTATTTAAGCTTGAGATAGTGATATTTTTTCCACAGCAGTGAAGATGGTAGGATGGAGCCATTGTTGCCTGAAGCAGGCATTCTCAGTTGACTAATGTCCCAGAGGTGAAATATCTCAAAACATGTTTGATCAAAGACAGTTGTGTGACAAAAGATTTGCTCAGGTGCCTGATGCCAAGTCAGACAATAGTTCAGTATCACTGTCATGGAACAGTAGCTCTATATGGTTTGGACAGAATTCATTCCTACTCTTGCATGGAGAATGTGAGGGCTTGAGACTGGGACCTGCTGTATGAAACTGGGACATGCTCTACTGGTAAGCCTTTAAACATGTTAATGAGTAGACCACCAGGTGCAACTTCATTTCAATGGGGTTATGAAAAGCTGGGTGCCACCATCTTGGAATCTGGCACTGGGTGTTTCCATCTTGGAATGGAGCAGTTAGGCTGCAACCCATACTGTCCTGGAGGTAAGTCTCATTGAAGGCAATGGGACTTGCTTCTGAGTAGACATGGAGAAGCTCTGGCATATCACTAATGTCATTCTTGTTTGATGTCATTTCTGGCCATGACATTGCTTCCAGTTTGCCCCTGGCAGACTATCATTCTCAGAAATAAGTTGTAGGCTGAAATGCTCTATAACCACTGCTCTAGACCAGTGATTATCATAGCTAGTCCTCAGGTGTGTCATGGGAATTTGGGGATTGACATTGATTAATAGGAAAATTGGAGGATTTGAACAGCCTGGTGTGCACTGTCAATGGTAAAAACAACAGACTGAAAATTTCATTGCCTTGTTAGTGTGCTGTGAGATGAAAAAGCTTGAAAATCACTGATCTAGGACTAATTGGCAGTATAGTGCTCATGTTATATCATGTAAGGGCTGTGGGTGGTGCAAGTGGCTAAGACACTGTGCTTGTTAACTAGCAGGCCAGGGTTCAAGACCCGGGTTGGCCCCACAAGACAGGGTGAGCTCCTGTCCTTAGCCCAGCTCTGTGATGCCAGCTGGATCCAATTGTATCGGCTCTGCCTTTCCATTGGTCCATAAGTTGTTGAAGGTCTTCGGCAGAGTGAGCAGTAACAGCAGCGTCATTGGCGAAGAGGAACTCCTGCAAGCATTTCAGCTGGACTGTGGACTTTGCTCTTAGTCTGGAAGGATTGAAGAGTTTTCCATCTGATCTGGTCCAGAGATAGATTCCCTCTGCTGCATTTCCAAAAGCCTGTTTCAGCATGACTGCAAAAAAGATCCCAAATACAGTTGGTGCGAGGACGCAGCCCTGCTTCACTCCACTTTGAATGTCAAAGGAATCTGATGTTAAGCCATCAAAAACTACAGTGCCCTTCATGTCCTGCTCTTCAATACAAATCCAACAACATATGGCATGATGGGGTATTATGCACTATCATGATATTTCAAAATGCAGGACAATGAAGCCAAAATGTAGGACACCTGGACAGGAGGCTAAAAATTCAGACAAATCCAGGTTTTTCTGGTCATATGGTCATCCTGTCAGTGGGGCACTTGGGGGCAGTTAGGGGCAGCTGTCTTTGGCACCTCCAGGCAACTGCCCAAGTTGGGGGCAGCTAGAGGCAGCAGCACTGGCTGGCAGCCCTTTTAAAGAGCCTCCATGCAGAGCATCAGGGCTGCACAGCACACATGCCCAAAGTGTGCTTGCTTGTTAAGTGGAGTGGAACTTGTTACGTGAAGCAATATTTCTTGGAAATTTTGCTTGTTATGTGATACGTTTGTTAAGCAGGGTGCTTGTTATGTGAGGTACCACTGTAGTCTAATGATGCAATCACTGAAGGGACAGTCTTGTTATTCTTGTTGAGGTATAATGATCTGACAGTTGAAATGCCCAAAAGCAAAAAAGAACAATACTTAGCAATCCATGTTGCCTTGACCAACACTCTGCATTGCAGCATGAAACGGGGAAAGGAGAATTCGTTCTCCAGTGTCACTAAATTGCTAACCATAATCAAGGTGTGCTTTTTGGTCATGCAGCTCTTCTAGTGTTTTGTGACCACATCTCCTAAATGGGCAGAGAGCAAGAGGAGGGGGGAGGAAGGAGAGAAGGAAGCAGAGCGAGGATCCAGCACTAACTTGGATCCTGACTTCGCTTCCTGGGCAGCCAGGAGCATTGCTGAACTGGTTGCTCCCCTCCCTAAAGAAGCATGTCTCTCCTCCATGAATTTCCTGAGTAACGCCAGCCTAAACACAGTTTCCTCAGCTTGAAAACAGAGCTCCACTTTCTTTTGATACATTCCAGAGTTATGTCTAGTGTACTTAACCCCTTAATCGCAGGGATGAGCTCTCCCCACATATAGTAATTGCCTCTGCCTAAAAAATCTGAGGAGTCCAAAGAATAGGGTTATGAAGCAAATCAACAGCATTGGGAAGAATTTACAAAAGCATTCACATCCCCCCTATAGCAGTGGTTACTGTCCAGGATTTTAAAATATACAAAAAGAGATTTACATATTACTGCAGGGGGAGAATGTACCTGAGATGTACATTCACCATAATAAAAATATGGGTTTTTTCCTTCCTCCTTATAAATAAATAAATAAATAAATAAATAAATAAATAAATAAATAAATAAATGGTCCATAATTGGTGGGAGAGAATGCAGGGTCATCCCAGACGAGTCATCCAGGCCACAAGTATCATTACGTGAAAGAGCAGTCCTTTGCTGTTGAAGCTTAAATCATTCATATTCATGCTAAACAAGCAAGTGATCTTGTTTCGAAGCTTTAATGCGTCACAGGGAGAAATTTAGGTTATTCTTGCCTCAGTTGCTTCTGGGTTTGTGTGTGTGTTTTAAGCAGATGCACAAAGTGTCGTAGCAGCCCATCATCTAACAGATTGCAATTTCCACTGAGGTAAAATGCTGACGGGAAGTTCAAGCTGCGTCGACAAATCAAACTTTAACGTGTTTTGTAGCGGATGGAAATAGTTCAAAACACAGCTAGGAGGCAAAGTTGGGGGGAGACTACAGCTTCTTTTGATAAGGTTTCAACACAAAGGTTGGTTGGGGGGGGGGATGTTTCGTTTTTAGGTTTCAGCGTTGTGAGATTAGTGCTATGGTTTGTTCACACATTTATGATTAGGACTCATACTAGGTGACCCAGTTCTCAAGAAAAAGAACACACACAGTTTGATGACCACCGTATGTGATGATGAAGCTCCTTTGCAGATGCATTTTGGACACCCAAGCTATAGACAGCTTCAATACAGAACCGTCAGGGTTGCCATGAGAACATGTTAGATTAGTCACACCCCAGGAAACAGCAAACCTACATCCTACTAATTCTCACAATGATCATAATACGTTTTCAGATAGATGAATATTCAGTTCAGCGGCAATTACGCCAAAGGAGTAATAATCACCTTCCCAGGTATATGTGTTTATAGTATTTAATTCAACATTTGGAAAGGCCATCTAACAGCCTCACTTGCTGCTTCTAAGCCCAACTTGTATACATGGTCAAAAATATTTAAAATATTTGAAAAATAGAGCCTTTTCTCAAGATGATATGGTATGATGGATGGGTCTTGCGTTCAGTGTCTAGCAATTGGTTTCTGTTTCCAGCCCATGTTATCCTGAAAGCAGGTTTAATGGGGGACCATAGATCACTGACACCACCCAAGACCGAGGGAAACTAGAAGGCAGCAGGCTTGGGAGAAAGCTCCCTCCCAAAGTATTAGAGAGATCCCAAATCCCTGGGGGTCCCATTTAAAGCTGGACAGCACAATGAAGTAATGTCAAGGCAACTCCTCCCAGAGTGAATCTGGACCAAGCACATTAAAATACTAATAATGAAAAGAGTTGTATTAAAAGAATGAACACCCAACAAAAAGGTTAAACAGACACAAATGTGACTTTGGAAAAATCATGGAAAGGCAAAGGAAGGTTTAGGTGGATGGCTAAACCTAGGCAAAGTTTCACACAATGTTTACAGCACAAGCTGGACATAAATCAGATCTTAATGTCCCTGGATATTTTCTCTACCCCAAGTACTCCTTCTAGTCCCAGATCTTGGTCTGCTACCACACCTCAGTAGGCAGCCATGTGGACACTGTTAGAAACAAGGGTGTGCCTCCACTTTTATAAACTCTGGACATTAACTAGACTTTACCCGCAGGACTGAATAACATGATGAGATGATAATTTTTCCTTTCTGAGTAATCAGAATCCATGGAATCCAGTCCAATAAATTGGCTAAACTCTTATGTTCTTTGTCAATTTGGGAAGAAGCTGAACAATAACAATCAAAAGAAACAAATAATTGCTATTGCAGACATATGCCAAGGTGTCATAGGCGCTCCTGAGGTCCATATAGGTGGAAAAATAGGTCAAAAATAGGGGGAAATCAGGGAATGGAATTATAGAGCATTACATCACACATATAGGAAATATAATGTTAAATCAGATGTTAGTCGAACCCTAAACAGCACTCTATCCACCAAAAAAAAAACAGAGGAGAATCAAGGCTGTACCAACTGGCCACTCACCCCAATTTCCAAGTGTTCAGCTGAATGCATTAAAGGTGCATTCCAAGGTGAATTAGGAGCCCTACTCATACAAGCTTCCTAAACTCATGGATGCTCTTACAGGCAAAGAGTTGTATATCCAGAAGGCCCTTCTCACTCATTCATGTAAGTAATGACAAGGTTGGGTTTGTGATCTGCTGGTGCAGACATGGGCAAGGAGACGCGTGTAAGCATTGTCCACATTTTTATTTACTTTAAATGTCAGTTTGCTTTCAGGCATTATTCAAGGTCTTCTTCCATATGAGCCTCATCTCCTGAGATCATTTGGTGAGGCTTTCATGTGTTCAAACTTCCACTACTACCCAAACTTCGGTGAGTGGCAGTGTGCAGCAGAACTTTCTTCATGGTTATTCCTACCATGAGGAACTCTACCGTTGGGGAGAAGACTAGTGCTTTTTTGCCTGTGTTTCATGAAGATAGAAAAATATTTTTCCATCTGGCCTTTACTGGCCCCCTCTGATTACTTTATCTCCCTGGCTCCTTAGCTTATTATTTTTTGTTGATTGCTTTGTTGCATTACAGTTTTCCTCTTGGTTTTGATAATGGTTTTTGAATTGTATGTGACACCACTGACAGCATTTGTCACCATTGACTATTGTTTTTAGCCATTTCGAATCCTTTCTAGAGAAAGGCAGGATATAAATACAATGGTGTCTTGTAAGAGGAACATAATTCATTCTGAAAGTATGTTTGTTTTACAAAGTGTTCTTTATACAAAGCAGATTTTCCAATAGGAAATAATGGAAACTCAGATGATTGGTTCCACAACCCAAAATATACGTATTAAAAATATTAACTGTATGTAAAAATGATGACAAAACACTGTAATTGAATTCAAAACACCGTAATATAATACAGGACACAATTACTATAATATTAATAAAAACACTTAATATACTGTACAGTAAAACAGAAAAGAAAAACCTTAATGACCAAGGATGATTAATTTTCACTGAGAGTCACTGGTTTCTTTTTAAGTAACTTGAACAAGGAACCTTCTAATGACACTTGCTTTTGTCTCTTTTTGAGGATTTCATGGAATGTGACATTGCATTATCATTAAACAGATTCATCACTCGCACTTATTTGGGTAGTGCCTTATTTGGCTTTATTTGGGTAGTGATTTTCTACAAAATTTTGCACCATGTTTACAAATGTCCTTAATCTCATTTGATGTGAGGTCTTCCTCCTCCTTATTCTCCTCCTCCTCTGCAGATGAAATCTCCTCCATAACCTCTTGCTGTTGCTCACGATCCAGATCCATCAATTTGTTGGATGAATTTTCATTGTAAAACTGTCTTAAAAAGCGCTGTTTGTCTTACAAGGCAGAATTCCTTAGAAATTTTAGTTTGACTTACCACTATAGTTTAAATAATGAAAGCTGTAATAAAAAATTACAAGGAAGCCAGTGCCATCGTCAAGATAGGACTTTCTTCACAGTAAAAATGTAAAGGATTGTGCTGTATGACTACAATTCAGTGCACACTTATTTGGGAGTGCTACTGATTTAAATACAACTGAGAAAACATGCATAGGATTGCAATTTAACCCTAGCAGGCTTAGGCAGGCGGAACCCCAGAACTGGTTCAGATTTTCTTTTTTTCTAATGTAAGTTATGCTTATAATTTTACAAGATCTTGTGACTTTTTTCATATCCCTAGACAGTTTTAAATCCAAAATCATAAATGCTTTGACATTTTTATTTTTCCTGTAAAATCAAATTTTTACCAATTGCGTCGCAGAGCTGGCTAAGGACAGGAACTCACCCTGTCTTGACAGGACATGATAAAGATAACAATTATTACACTAATTTGTAGAAGCTCAAGTTCCCCCCCAAGTATTTAGGATCAAACTACTATCTAGGCAAAGCCAAAGTGGAGAATTTAGCATGATGCTTTGGTATCTATGATATTTTGTATCTATTGACGCTTTTGTATATGTACTCCTTTCCCCTCTCCCATTTTTTCCTTCATTAAAGGCTCTAGACTGAAAGCTCTAATAAGGTGCTTGTGTACTGGGATGAAGTCAAAGGGCTTAACATATATTGCAGCCAGATAATCTCATCTTGGCAGAATCTCCAGTGAGGTGCATAACTGCCTAGGAAGTCCGGTGGCAGCTAATTGCCTCTGTCCTATATCCCAGTTTACTGGAATCTGCCAAACCTGTATTAATAGGGAGTCCCTCCCTCCTCAAATGGGTAGGTTTGTGGTATAGCACATATACCTCATCTACAGAACAATAAAACAAAATAGCAAAAAAACCAGGTTTCATAATGGCAAATAATTTATCAACTCATATAAAAGATATTCAGCATGATGTGATTTTTCCTAACATTATAACTGTCCATTAACATCAGCAAGACCTGCAGTCTGGAATTAACATCAGCAAGATCCGCAGTCTGGAAAAAGTGAAGGAATTTGACCAAGCACTCAAGGGAACTCTCCTAGGTCCAGCTGAGGCAAATGCTTCTGAACGATGGGAACATTTCAAGAATGTTGTTTATAATACCGCCTTATCAGTTTTTGGTAAGGAGGTTAGAAAGACAGCAGGAGGATTGAAGCCAACTCAGAGGAGCTGATGCCAGCCCTTGAGAAAAAGAGGGGTGCTCTAACTGCATATAAAGCCTGTTCTAATGAGCACAACCTACGCGTTCTGCAAGCTGCTCATAGCAAAGTCCAACAGACCACCAGGAGATGTGCTAACAACTATTGACTGCAGCTTTGCTCTCAGATCCAGGTAGCTGCCCACACAGGCAACATCAAGGGGATGTGTGATGGCATCAAGCAGGCCCTAGGTCCAAAAGTGAGGAAATCTGCCCCCCTGAAGTCTGCTACAGGCGAGATCATCCAGGACCGAGCACAGCAGATGGTGCGCTGGGTGCAGCACTACTCTGAGCTATAGCTCCAGAGCTAAATACTCCAGAGAAAATGTAGTAACTGAAGAAGAATTAAACAACATCTAGTGCCAGCCTGTCTTGGAGGAGCTTGACAGTGAACCAACTCTAGAAGAAGTAAATGCGGCCCTGGATTCCCTTGCTTCTGGCAAGGCACCTGGGAAAGATAACATCACTGTCAAAATATTGAGGTGCTGTAGGGGGACCATTCCCATTGAACTATATGAAATCTTCTGTCTCTGTTGGAGGGAAGGTGGAGTACCACAGGACATGAAGGATGCCAATATCGTCACACTGTATAAGAACAAAGGCGACAGGTGCGACGTTAACAACTATCGCGGCATCTCTCTTCTTAGTGTTGTAGGGAAGCTACTTATCCACGTTGTACTGGAGAGGCTTCAGGTGCTTGCAGAGAGAATCTATCCTGAATCACAGTGTGGATTTCGATCCAACAGGTCCACCACTGAAATGCTATTTTCCCGTAGACAGTTGCAGGAGAAATGCATGGAACAAAGACAGCCACTTTTTATAGCCTTCATAGGTCTTACGAAGGCTTTTGATCTGGTTAGTTGAGAAGGCCTTTTTAAAATCCTCCCCAGGATTGGATGCCCACCTCAGCTCCTCAGCATCATCAGGTCCTTTCATCAGGACATGAAGGGCACTGTAGTTTTTGATGGCTTAACATCAGATTCCTTTGACATTCGAAGTGGAGTGAAGCAGGGCTGCGTCCTCGCACCAACTTTATTTGGGATCTTTTTTGCTGTCATGCTGAAACAGGCTTTTGGAAACAGAGGGAATCTATCTCTGGACCAGATCAGATGGAAAACTCTTCAATCCTTCCAGACTAAGAGCAAAGTCCACAGTCTAGCTGAAATGCTTGCGGGAGTTCCTCTTTGCTGCTGCTGCTATTACTGCTCACTCTGCCGAAGACCTTCAACAACTTATGGACTGTTTTAGCAAAGCCTGCCAAGACTTTGGATTAACAATCAGCTTGAAGAAAACACAAGTCATGGGTCAGGGTGTGGATCCACCTCCCTGTATCACAATCTCTGAACATGAACTGGAGGTTGTCCATCACTTTGTGTACCTTGGCTCAACTATCTCTGACACTCTCTCCTTAGATACTGAGCTGAATAAAAGTATTGGTAAAGTGGCTACCACGTTTTCCAAGCTTACAAAGAGAGTATGGCTTAATAAGAAGCTGACGGAACATACAAATATCCAGGTCTATAGAGCTTGTGTCCTGAGCACACTCTTGTACTGCAGCGAGTCTTGGACCCTTTATGCATGGCAGGAGAGGAGGCTGAACACCTTCCATATGCGCTGTCTCCGACGTATTCTTGGCATCACCTGGAGTGACAAAGTTTCAAATGACACAGTCTTGGAATGTGCTGGAATCTCTAGCATGTTCACACTTCTGAAACAGCGCCGTCTACGCTGGCTTGGGCATGTTGTGAGAATGGCTGATGGTCAGGTTCCAAAAGATCTTCAATATGGAGAATTAGTGCAGGGAAAGTGCCCTAGAGGGAGACCACAGCTGCGATACAAAGACATCTGCAGGAGGGATCTAAAGGCCTTGGGAATGGACATCAACAGCTGGGAATCCTTGACCTCCGATCATTCAGCGTGGAGGCAAAAGACCCAGCATGGCCTTCTCCAACTGGAAGAGACACTTGTTCGGCAGGCTGAAGCAAAGAGACAGACCCGAAAGCAGCGAAACCTGGAGCCTGGGCAGGGGACGGAATTTATTTGTCCTCAGTGTGGAAGGGGCTGCCACTCTCAAATTGGCCTCTTTAGTCACACTAGATGTTGTTTCAGGACCTCCTACCAGAGCACAATACCATAGTCTTTCGAGACTGAAGGATGCCAATGATGATGATTCCTTCTGTGACAGGAGCACCCACCAAGAACTGATTTCCAGATATTTAACCCCTTTGTAGTTGAAAAGGTTGCAATACATTTTTGGCCTATTCTTAACATTGAAGACAGATCAACATCCAGCCTCAAATCCTGTACCTTATGGGGGATGATGCACATGAGGGGGATGAGAGCATGATGCACATATGAGGATGTTGCACATGGGGTTGATGCACATGGGGGATGTTGTGCATGGGGGAATGTTGCGCATGGGGCTTGATGAACCGCATGGGTGGATGAACCACATGGGTGGATGAAGCGCATAGGGGGATGAAGTGCATAGGAGAGGAAGCACATAGGGGGATGATGTGCATGGGGGATGATGCACATGGGGGAATATTGCACAATGGAGAATGGCATACAGGGTGGGAATGGGAATATGGGAATATTTTATTCTTGCAACATGGGTACATTTCACGAGTCAGTTCATAAAGTCGTAGAAATCAAATGGAATTAATGAGGCAAGTTGGTGCATCTTATGAGCAATAGCTTCCTTAGGAAAGGCTTCATCCAGCATTGAAAGTCAGGGATCCTGAGGGTCATTCTTACCATTCAGTCTGGTGATACCCAAAGGAACAAGTGAGGAACACTGAAGAGGGCTGTTGGCACCCCACAACTAAGCCTTCTTCTGGTCTTGGATTTGCTTTCCTGTGGAAGACTCTTGAGTTATTTAGCTTTTGGTTTTTAGATCTGAGCAGACATTTGACGTTGCCTTGGTGCTTGTTCTTTCATCTTCTGTGACCTCAGCTGCAGATTTCTCCCCACTGTGCATTGGGTTTTAATAGCTTCTTTTGCTGACTGAAGGCAGGTACACACTGATGGAGATAAGTGTGTGGAGAAATGTGGTTTTTAAGAGATAACCACAGCTGTTTGTGGGATAAAAGATGATTGAACTTAAAGGAGAGCAGAATTGATTTATCTGGCGCTGGAACACCTAATGGTATTTTGTGTGTTTTTAAGGGCATAAATTGCACGACACAGAAAAATAAGAATAAAGATACACAAAATGGCCCACACAAAAAAGATTCTGAGATTTTGGCCTAAAAGGCAATGCTCAATGACTTTTTGTCTCAAAAAACATTTATGGCAAGTCATAAATCATTTTAAAAGAAAAAATGGATTATTCATTTGGAGTAATCATTTACAGTTCTAGAGTGATTAAACCATATAATATAATAAACAACCAAACAACAAAATCAAACAGCAACTGCAAATATTGTCATCCTTTGCATGCTTTCCATGGAAAGTGAAAAACAAAAGGGAGGGCTATTCAGGCACAGGAGATGGTGCAGAGAGCAGCAGAAGTTGCGGCTTCATCCTATCACTTCTCCTGCATCTGAAAGCTCTACATGGATCAACTCAGATATTTGCCTACGACTGAACTGGTCCAGATCTGAGCAGACCCAGAAGTCCCCTTAACTAGAGGAGACCTCTGGCTGTGTCCTATTTTTGTGCCACTATACTGTGGCAGAGGCAGTCCTGTTAGGATTTGGCCCATCATCTTCAGAATCTTCCATCTTAACTTCCAATCTCTAAAAGGAGACTGACAACCAGGCATAAGGGATAGTGTCCTAAATGGAAGTGTACCCATCAGCTAGCCATGGGAACAGCATTTTGAGAGAAGTTTTGAAACCATGCCTGATTCTTTTTTATTGAAAAATATTCACAAATTGATGTGAGGTTATAAGAACTTGACTTGAATGATTCAGACTTGAGTGGTGAAAATCTGCATTTTTTTGCTGACTTGCAAACTCTTAAGTCACATGTGTGGAAAAAACCTGAGAAGTGCAAGGAGAAGAAGAGAGAGGAAAGCAGGGAGAGACAGTTCATAGTGATCACATTTTTTCATCACATGGGAGGAATCATTACTGAATGATCAGTTGCAGTGGGGCTAATTCAGAGTATCACTGCCCATGCTCTAGTTATGTAAAGTGCCCCTGATATGACTTGTATTTGAGTCAAGTCATGGTGGGGGTTGGTGACTCTAGACTTGGCTCAAGTTGAGCCCCATGGGACTCTTCCCGACACTATCAGAAGGTGGGTTGAAATTGGGAGAATTCCATGCTTTGCTGATGCTCTAGTTAATCTCATTATATGTGCATAAAGATGGGAAAAGTGCATTAAGGGAGACCAAATCTGCTTTAAAGTACATTCTCAAAATCACTTAGGGTGTGAAAGGGTAATGGTAATACATTTTAGCAGTTGTAAGGCCATAACCAGCAGATGGTATTTAATCTCAATGAAAAGACCTGGAATAAATCAGTGTGATCTTACGACAGCCCTCTTGGACTCCCAGACTTGCTGGCAATGAAATATTTCTTCAGCGGATATGTGGAGCGGTAAGGATTCAAGTCATCAGGCTTCTGGAACTACAGTAAAACCAAGTCACTTCCATACCATTCAAGTGAAGATCTTAGTCCCAACATACTGAGAACCAACCTACAGCTTCCTGTTTTAATCTCTTCTCTGGGTTTGAAGGGGAAAACGATATCCCTGCAATTAAAGAGGCAGCCGTTTCCTAAAAGACTTTCGCTCCTATCTCTTGAGGGGTCAATTAAAGTTTTCTCATCATTTCCTGCGGCACAGGCGTTTTTTTTAAAAAAAAGTGCTGTGTGTGGCTCCTCTTGTTTTGATTTACTATATTGTTGCAAACAGATGATGCAGCACAAGAGAGGGAATCTAATCTGCTCTCTTCCCAGCGTCATCTTCAAGACCCTTGCAAATGAGTCAATTAATTTGAACCACTGGACCACTTTTTGCATGAAAAGATGCAAAGCTGGCAGATATCCTGAATCTAGCGGAGTTCTCCAGGGAAGAAGGGAAATACAGTTAAATGTAAAGCCCGTGTGTGCACTCACACACACACTCAAAGATGCAAGGCTTGCAAAGGATTTAAGTGCCTTCAGATACCTTTTTCCAGTTTAAGAGAAAGCTGCAACCTCCCCCCCCCCCCCACATTACCAACTAAAGGATGCTTTGGAGCAGGCATTTAAATTTTTATGAAGTGCCTCCTTTATTGCCTTCATAAATCCTAGTTTGGTTTGCAAAACGCAATCCCATTGATGTTAAAGAGTTTATATGAAAATTAAGCTGCCAATCTATCTCCTTAATTAGACAAACGCCTAGATTAAAAATAAAACAAATGTCAGCTGTAAATGAAGGGTGAGCTTAGCTTGCCTGAGAGGGGGATTTCTCTGCTCTAAGATTGTTTGCAAAGGTTAATGGACTCATATCTTATCATTAGAATGAACAAGGGGACAGCTACCCCACTCCCGGGCTGGGTCTTTTATCCGTCCTGAATTATTTACACTCGAAAATGAGTTACATAATTATGAATGCCATAAAAGTTAAGCTGAGTTCATTTTTCAGAGGGTTGCAACTGAGCCTGGCCTGCTCTGCTTTTGATTTGCTCTGTCCTTATAAGGTATAAGCAGGCTTAGCTGAAAGACAAATTTGTAAACTGACAGGAGAATGTTGATTAATGAATTTTTTAAAATCCAGAACATCTTTTCATTCTCTCTCTCTCTCTCTCTCTCTCTCTCTCTCTCTCTCTCTCACACACACACACACACACACACACACACATTTTCCGACAAATATCTTCAGAGCAAGGCTGGCTTTTAAAAAATGTGTTCTGCAAGAGTATTAGGCAATTATTGGAAAGGTCAGAAAGCAAGGTTCCACTGAGGCTGCAACGATGGTGGAAACAGAAAATGGGATGACATGCAAAATGCTCGAGTGCCAGAGAAAATCTCTCCTTCATTCTGTGTTTTACTCTTCTAGGCGACATAAGTCTTCCAAGAAGCTTTGTAACAACGTCAGATCTACAGTGGCATCTGGATCTTTTAGAATAGTAGAGCTGTAGTCCCTGTATTTCTATGGAATCAAGACCTGTCTACCTGTTCCTTTTTTGTTATCTGCATTCATGATATCATAATGTGATCGTATGCAAAAAGATTCTTGAATAATTTTTTGAATGAAATTTATACAAATGATCCTGGGAGAAAAATTGTAATGAAGTCATGGCAATTGTAATTTACTTCTGTAAAACAGAGGAGTAGGGCCACAGTGGAGTATTATATGAAGGGAGTAAACAGCTACTGATTGGTGAGAGAAGAGAAAGGACAAATCCTGACTGGCTTCAATTCTATATATGCTTTTTTGGGAGAGTGACCCACTAAATACTGTGAAACATGCATAGGATTGTGCAGTTATGAGACGGCTCTGCTACCATTTGCTTTCCTAGCAGGATTCCCTGCAGAATTTACTACGGGCAAGGAATTCATGTTTATCCTGAAACACAATGATCTCTGGAATATTTTATGATATTGGCAGAAACATGTGTTCATGAACCTTGTTAAGGCATTTCATCCATAAACTCCACAGCAAATACCAGTTCAGTCACAGTTATACTGTGGTCCATTTTAACATTGTGAACAAGCTTTGGGGGGCTTTGGCTCCTTTCCTCTTCCATATGCTAGAGGAGGTTTGTTTTTATTTTAAGAATAACTAACAGTGCTTAGAAACTAGAAAATGTTTTCTTAAATATAAAGACCTGCACACATACCTTTCAAATTATGAAATACATTGCTATTTTTTCCTTTAAATTATAAGCATAGCATGTAGTGGTGGTGGTGGGGGTGAGACAAATTGTAGCAATACGGTGACAGAGGCAGAGAGATTATCATACATGTCCCTTGCTATGGATCTGTATATACTATGGAACAGTATGTAGTGTGCACCCTATATACTGTTTATATTAGGAAAAAGAGCCTCTATTGAAAGCCATTTTATGTTTCTAAAGAATTTCACTACTTTTATAGCAGACAAATTTGTTCTCTCCAGCTATTTAAATTAGCAGTTATTACCAGATATGAGTGGAATCAATCCACAGTCTCTGCTTAGCCTTTAGGGCAGTAATTTTGGCATGGTTTGTTCCTTTCCAGGAAGGAACTGTCAACAGATTAATGAAATCACTAATTTTGTGGCAGGAAACTGACAACATCCTGGAAAGGACTGATAACTTAATTGGGCATTTCATGGAGATCTGAGCTTTTGTCACCAGTTTTCAGGTTTGGATTTGCTCAGAAACTATGAGTCAATATCTACTGACAAAGTTTTTATGAAGAATGAAGACCTTGGGAGGTCCATCTGAAAATTGTTTTTACAACACGGAGCTCACTCTTGTTTTGATGTTTTTTAACAGGCCGGCAAACATGAGAAAGTACCTGCTTGGAATTTGCAAGGAAAATGTCAACTCTGAAAACATTGACCCAAGTATGACGAGTGAGTCCTTGTAAAGGTGTTGTTACTAAGGCTGGAATTGGAGGAGCAAATGAAGGGGAAGAAGGATTGGGGATATAAAAATCGTAAACATTTGTCTTCTCTCAAGGCTGAACTGTCTATGCAGGGCACTTTCCATTTACTGTTCAGCTTAACACACTATTGGAAGTAAAGCCTGTCTAAATACATCCTACCTGTGGCCCTCTATTCATCTTCCAAAGTTACATGTTTATTGGTGGGCAGAGACTGGCATGCTTTGTCCTCCAGATGAACATGACAAACTGAGAAGCGTATCATAAGCTGAGTTAGCAGAGATAGGAGCATTACCAAGAAAATGAATGTCGTGGCTCCTTGTGGCACTAGCAGATGACTGCCTCATTGTATAATAAGATGCTCTCCCTGAAAAAAAAAACCTGGTGAAACCTTCAAATTGCTTTCAAAGACCAAGTACTTCATTGCATCTCTGAAGATCATAGGTATGGGAATAACCTTAGAAAGTTAGGAAGATCCAGAGCTAGGTAGCTGAACTTTGCATACAGAAGATATCAGGTTGCTTTCCTAGTAGATCCTGTCTCCTTCCTCCATGCAGCCTTTAGAACCTAAACACGCTGACCATGCTGGGAGTGCTAGCAGCATGCTGTTCAGTCCCTTCTTTGAATCAAGGGCTTAGTGATAGAAATCAGCCAGATTGCTCTTTCCCTCTGCATGGGCTCTTTAAATAACAGGAAATTTTGAACAGGCAGGGGTGCCTGGCTGTGCAGATAGAGAGAACTTATCCCAGTTATGTACAATTTGCACACATACATGGGGAGCTGCAAATATGCTGAATACATGATGGATATGGGAGCACATGAACATGTGTCACCCTGCTTGCCGCTCCCCCTGCAATGCCTTCAGAAAATGGTGTGGGTAGGATGTTACCTCTTAAGTTACTTTAGCAACATTTTCTTTAGCGAAGAAAATGTCGCTTTAATATTAATTTGAAATAAAATGTTAATTTTTCATTCTCTATATATTCCAGAACTTAAATATGCTTTGAAAATAAACAAGAGTGCCATTGACTCACTACCATCCCAGATTAAAGTTGGATTTTGGACTTGAGAGCTTCTGCTTAATCACCCCAAACATTTGCTGATAACTTTAACAGTTGGAGATGGAGGTGCTGCGGGAATTTGGAGATTGACATTCATTAACAGGAAAATTTGAATAGACTGGTGTGCACTGTCAATGGTAAAAACAACTGATGGTGTGCCTTTACAATTTCAGTGCCTTGTTAAAAACATGAAAAAGAGGTTGAGATGAAAAAGGTGAGATGAAAAACGTTGAAAATCACTGACCCAGACAGACTGTTAATACAGACTATAAACTTTCCCCCACAATTTCGTACTAAAAACCAGCCATACACAATGCTATATGTCCCCCTAATTGTAATATACAGCCACTTCAAGGGACAATTAGCAATTTGGGGGCATTTTTACGTTGGGGAATTGCTCCAAAGAATTAACCTCTTCCTTTCTATCTGATATTTAGGTCCCAGTTGGATTGGTCCATCCTTGGTTACCATTTCTTAAAGAAGAGGTGCTTCTGGTAATAACCACACTTCTTCAAAATGCATTTAGGCAAACTACTATACAGTGGTGCCTCACATAACAAATTTAATTCGTTCCGGGAGCATACTTATTATGTGAAATGCTCTTTACATGAAGCAGATTTTCCCATAGAAAATAATGGAAACTCAGACAATTGGTTCCAAAACCCCAAAAATATTCATATAAAAATATTAACTGGATGTAAAAATTATGACAAAACACTGTAATTGAAGTCTACTTAGACTGCAATCCTAAAGACACTTTCCTGGGAGTAAGACCCATTTAACACAATGGCACTTACTTCTGGGTAGATATGGTTAGGAGACTGCAATCAGAGACACTTTCCTGGGAGACCTATCTGGGCTGCTGCTAGAGGTGGCCAGCGGGGGCACTTGGGGGTAGTTAGGGGCAGCTGCCTCAGGTGCCCCCAGGCAACTGCCCCCCAAGTTGGGGGCAGTTAGAGGCATCAGCGCTGGCTGGCAGCCCTTTCAACAGCCTACGCATGGAGCATCAGGGCTGCATAGCGCATGTGCCCATTAGGTGCCAGAGGAGTTTGTTATATGAAGCAGATTTGTTATTGGAAGCAGGATTCCTTGGAAGTTTAGATTTGTTATGTGGAACATACTTTATATGGGGCATTTGTTATAAGAGGTAACATTGTAAGTCCTTTGGAAGATTTGTCAGTCTCTGCTTGCCAGATATAACCTTTCACAGAGTTTCTGTTACTAGTAATTAACAACCTTTCATCAGCAACCACCACTGGGAGAGAGAAAAGCTGGTTAAAGAATGAGCCATGTTTTTCTTTTCTTGTGCAAATTGCAGCAAAATACTGCTCTGATCTGATCATACAATTTGAGTCTTTCTGTTCACATTGTTAGATATTCAGCATTTGAAGATCCTTTTGCCTGTGAACTGTAAAATATTTCACATCTTATTTTTATTATTATTCCTCTTAAGGAGTGTCAATTCCTTTTCCTTGCCAGTGAACTACGCTCTCATGAGCAATCTGAGAGCTTTGAATAGAAAAGATGTACCATTGTACTGAATGAAATTACTAAAAGAATGGATGTAAAGAGAAAGAAATCCTAGTCCTCACAAGATGGGTCCCTTTCATGCTGGAGGAGAAAGCAAAGTTTTTGCTCCTGTTTTAAATTCTGACTCATCTGTGTATTTGGAGGCAGGAAGAAATTTTCCCCAGGTCAGGCTGGCCAGTAACAGGTGCCAGGCAATTGGTGCAACTACATTGGTTACTAGTATGTTTCCAGGGATGGTCATGTCTTTTAAGGCCTACATAGCATAGGAGCAAAATATCTTAAGATCAAGCCTTGTACACGAGTCTCCTAAAATCACATATATCTCCTCTAACACTGCCTGGTTTATTGCTTGCTGGAAAAGGTCAATCTTTAATAACTACCAAAAAGATGGGCAAAGATGAGTGGAGCCAGTGGCATAGCTGGGGTGCAGGGGTAGCAGTTGTACCAGATAGCAAGCTTTAGGGTACAGCAAGCTGAGCTTGACACTAGTGGCTAAAATTGTGAAAAATGGGAATGTATGGACAGTAATACCATCATGTTATATATTATTGGAAAGGTAATTTAATAAAGAATCCAACAAAATAAACTACATTGAAATATCTGTATTCTTTCAAAAATTGTTGACAATTAACAATGTTAATTGGAATGCCAATGGAAAAATAAAAAAATAATGCCTATGGAAAAAAACCCGAATTAGACTGAAAAAAAACCAGAATAAAACTTACGATTTATTAGATGAATAATGAATTATGGACTAAAGAAATATTGGAACAGAAAGAAATACAATTAGATTGGTGATCAGTATTACAAATTAAGTCACAATTGAAAGAAGATAAAAACGTGGGTGTATATGTACAAAAGTCTGATTTTGATAACCTGTTTTTAAAAGATGAAGGTCAATTTATTAAAAAATGTATAATTTTCTTTTAGATTATATGAACAAGTTGTAAATGAACCAATGGGCAAAAAATGTTGGACACAATATTGACTTGGAGAGTTGGGAGCAAATTTGGAAAAATATTAAAATGACAAAATCTGTGGTGTTAAAAGAAAATATCATAAAGATATTTTACTGATGGTACTATACACCTGAGAAATTAGCTAAAATTGATCCAAGTGTTTTGAGCAAGTGTTGGAAATGTGGTGATGCCGTAGGTGTGTTTTATCGTATTTGGTGGACCTGTCCAAAGGTAAAAGCATTTTGGAAAATGATACATAAAATGATAATGGAGATTTTAAAATGTTCAGTACCTTTTGAGCCAGAAATATTTCTATTGAATATAATTCCAATGGATATAGGGAAAGATTGTAGACATGTATTGATTCATATGTGTACTGCAGCTAGACTTGTTTTTGCACAAAATTGGATAAAAGATGTGATATCAAACATAGAAATGGTAATAGATAAAGTTTATGAAATTGTCGAGATGGATATTTTGACAGAAAGATTGAAAGATGGATAAGTTGAAGAAATTAAAAAAGTTTGGAAGCCTTTGTATGGTTAAAGTTGTAAACAGTATATTAAAGAGAATATGTTGTTACACTAGATAAGAGATATGAGTTTAAAATGCTATAAATGACAAAAAAGATAGAAATTGTTTAATTATATGTATGCAAAGTAGTATTAAGGAAATGCAAAATAGGTGTTGTGCGTGGAGAACCTTGTGTATATGCCTTTGTATACCTATTCCTACTGTTGTACACCCAATATCCCTATCCCCGTTTCTGAAATAAATAAAATAAAATTCATATTAAAAAAGAGGACTTTGAAAACTCAAAACTTTCACATGAGACTGTGAGAGCCAATGCTCTCATTGCTCTGAGAGCCAGTGAAATGTAGTTATGATACAGTATCTCTCTCTCTCTCTCTCTCTCTCTCTCTGTTAACAGACACTGTGCCTATTAACCAGCAGGCCCGGGTTCGAGACCCGGGTCCCCACAAGACAAGGATTTCCTGCTACAGACAGGGGTTGGACTAGATGATCTACTGGATTCCTTCAAACTCTATGATTCCATGATTCTAGAAGGGACACTCCTCTGCTAAAGGACACATGCACAAACATTGTGTATGCATCCTTAATTGGGGAGCGCTCCGGCAGAGGAGAGGGCTTCATTTCCTCAGCAGGGACACTCCCCAACTAAGGGACATATGTGTGAACTTTGCGCATGTGTCCTTCCTTGGGGGAACACCCTCTCCTCATCTGCAGCACTTCCCAAGGAACAGGGTGACCAGATGTCTGAACCCAAATGATAGGACAAGTCCCCCAAGTTTCTGTCATTCAAGCCAAAATTCCTCCCATGTTAAAAAATGTAGGACATATTAAAATAAAGCTAAAAACACTCGTATTGCATTCCTCTACTTAATTTTTTCATTAATCTCATTGCAATAAACCAGACATCAACCAAAAGGGCAAATGTGTTTTTTTCTTTTCTTTCTTCAGGTTTTGTTTTTATTAATTGCAAATATGGAAAAAGGGATATTGGATATACAACAATAAGGACAGGTATACACAGGAATATACATAAGATTCCTTTCCAAGACAGAAGTTTAAGTGACCCAAGCAGCCAGCTTTTCTCAGGCAGGCATGCACAGGCTTGGTCTCAGCCTCCTTTCCTTTGCCCCCTTACACAACAGTAAGCTCCACTGACTATAATACTTTTGAGTGGACACAGTTGGGTTTGGAGGCTTAAAACTAAAAAAGCCAGGAGTTATCCCCACCATCCCTACCCTGAGAAGGTTGCCAACTTTACACCTAGTCCCTGCTCCTCTGCTTTGACAACATCTGGATGAAAAGCCCCACAATCTGAGCAACTCACAGGAAAATCACTGGGATCACTGAGTCAGGGAATTTCCTGTCATCTGGCAACCCTGCCAAGGAAGGGGAGCTTCAGTGGGGAGCACTCTGGCTGAGGAACAGTCCTCTCCATAGAAGCAGGTGGGGGTGATGCGCCACCCCCGTCTGGCGCGTCACCTGGTGTGGATCACACCAACCACACCACCCTCTCAACGTCAGTGGGCCATTCCATTGCCCAAAACTATAGTTCTGCCAGTGTCTCACCTCAGTATTGTCAGTTTCATTAAAAGTTGTTCACCAACTGGGACCTAAATATACACAGTGGCAGGTTGCTGGCTCATCAATCTCACGTTTCAGTCTCAGGCAAGAGGTTGGTTTGTTGTTCCAGTTCTGATTTGGAGGAGCTTTTCGATTTCAGATGTTTTGTCTGAGCTTTGGGGCAAGAAAGTAGATGTACCTCTAAAACTGCTGAGACCATCTAGGTCCCATCTATGTCTAGGATAATGGCCTTTTATTGGTATGAACTCACTATGTTTCAGCAGTAACAGCCTGTGCTCTGGGCTGTACAGAATGTCTTAACTGATAACTCACCGTGAGGATGATTATAGTTACAGAAGATGAAAGGAGTTCACATAATAATGAAACAGGAGTTCAGAATAGCCTTTTTTACAGCTGTTTGTACCCCTTTCATTTCCCTGGGAAAGTTAAGTGTATCTGAGATGCTTTTTTCTTAAATTGCCCAAACAACAATAAGAGCTTTGACAAAGAGTGTCTTCTCTTCTCCCTCCCTTCAAGCCCTGTGTCTGTTTCAGAGTATTGATCTTATGAAGTCATTTATTTAGACAGTTCTATACCATGGCATGATATAAGTGGTGCTGTCTCCCCAGGAATCAATGCCTTTAGATGCTTTGTTTCATCTATTGAAAAGAGATGCTATTTGCCCTGTAGTGGTGAGACGTTGGGCTGGGTGCCCATCAGATTTCATTAGTCAAGCAGGATTGAACCTGTTCAACAAATAGGGAAAAATTCAGGGCTGGCAAGAAATTGGTGATTCTGTTCATCTGGTTGCGTACATTCCTCTTCCTTTCTGAAGCTGCTTCAGCAGGGACCAGTATGCTGTTAAAAAGGCTCAGATTTTGGTATAGCTTGTGGATAGCTTCCCTTTTCCCTTTAATCTTTGTGTATATGAGATCCTATAGTGCCATAGTATGCTGTTTCAATGGAAGTCATCAGTTTTTCATCCATGGTGAAATCTGCATTTATTAAGATAGCAGATGCTATAAATCTGTCTGGGTCACAATGTTCTATTTCTTAGTGATTGTCTATAGGTTTTGGGTGTAATCCTATGGATAGATTAGATGCATAATGGCCAGAAATGTGACAGGCGAACCATTCTTCATTGCTGTATCAGAAAAAGGTTTGAAACTTTTGCATTTCTGCATGATACAAAAATTTTCAAATGGAAATGAGCCCTGCAAGGAAAAAAAGGAGGTACTCCTTTGGGTGCCCTTGTTCTGCATGCCAAGTCCTTGCCCCACCCCCACACTGCCCATTTGGGTTTCCCAACAGTTTCTATGATATATGGGAAACTTATGTTTCTAGTTCCTGTGTTGGGGATAGGTACTGTAAATTCACAGGCTTGTACAACCTAGTACAGTGGTGCCTCACGTAACATATGCCTCATGTAAAGTATGTTCCACATAACAAACAAAAATTTCTCTAGGATTCTGCTTCACGTAACAAACTGTGCTTCACGTAACAAACACACTTGTTGGCAGTTGGGACAGACGTGCTGGCCAGCAGCCCTTTTAAAAAGCGTCAGGGCTGCCTTGCTCGCCTGCCCTTAGCGAAAGCAACACTTCTGCACTGTTCCTCCTGTGGCTGGGCATCCGCTGGGCAGAGGGAGAGAAGAGCAGTGGAGAAGAGGGAAGCAGCTCAGGATTAGCCAGAAGGGAGCAGGGGAGAGAGGCTCAGGATGAAGAGAAGGAGAAAGTGGGGAGACACTTGGAAAGTGTCTTGGATTGCTGCCTCCTAACCATGTCTACCTAGAAGTAAGCTCTAATGTGTTAAATGGGGCTTACTCCCAGGAAAGTGTCTTTAGGACTGCAACCTAAGTAGATTTCATAGGATCATGCACATTGAATGCATGTTTTGAATTCAATTCCAGTGTTTTGTCATCATTTTTACATCCAGTTAATATTTTTATATGAATATTTTTGGGGTTGTGGAACCAATCGTCTGAGTTTCCATTATTTCCTATGGGGAAATCTGCTTCACGTAAAGAACGTTTCACGTAACAAACATGCCTCTGGAACAAATTAAATTTGTTACATGAGGTGCCACTGTACTAGCATAAAACACACAGCTAGACCCAATCAGGAATACTAGCCCTAAGTTCAGTGCCCCAGTGAAAGCTTTAGTGCTTAATGCAGAAGAATAGAATGCTTCAGCAGCATGATTGGATTTAGAATGGCAACAGTTCCTAAATACTCACAAAATATATACATTATAGCTTAAGTATATTTATTAAAAATAAATATATATATAAACTGTGTACAGTTCAGTATGGATTCCTGCAGATTCTTAGCATATTTTTTTCAGTATTTTTTTCCCAGTATTTTTTCAATATTTTTTTCAGTATTTTTAACATTTCCTATGTTATAGTGCAAGGAACACAG
Source organism: Cryptoblepharus egeriae (assembly GCA_030015325.1). Lineage (NCBI taxonomy): Eukaryota > Metazoa > Chordata > Lepidosauria > Squamata > Scincidae > Cryptoblepharus > Cryptoblepharus egeriae. The sequence continues at coordinate 53,832,136 of JAREYC010000006.1, forward strand.
GAAGCTCAAGTACAGACTAAGTCTGTAGAAAGCAAAAGAGGCATCTGAATGGTGTAGACTTAGGTTATTGACAGTCATACATGGTCTAATAGCCAGCATTGTGGAACATACACCCATATTCTACTGTTCTGCATTGGGAATAGAAGGCAATCATTAGGACACTGCTTTTGGAGCACTCAGTCTTCCTTATTTCATTTTATAGGCTTTTAGGTCACAAGGGGATGGGTATCAGAAGTGTATCAATTTACATGCATGTAAACATACTGACGTCTGCAGGGGGTGGCGTACTTTAAAGTCCTTCCTCTTGCTTGCAGCGCAGATGAGAAGAAAAATGTCTGAAAATGGAACAGCAGCTTCCTCTATTAGCAGTGAGAACTGTGCTCAGGGGAAGCCCTTGCTATGCATGGGGTTCCTTTATACATGTGTAAATGAGATGCGTTTGAATTGATGCACTTTCCAGCTCCACAGGGTGCATGGATGAGATATTCACTTTGGATCTTCAAGGCCTGCTGGGAAAAGGAATGTGTCAAAATGGTCTGGGCTCATCTCTTCTCATTTTGCTGAAGAATGAACCTTTTTTGCATTAACTTTTTACCCAACAGTGTTCTAATATAGGAAGAGCACGTGTGTTTGTGCTTCACCTGAAGTACAGTACTTAAAAAATATATTATATGTGTTTTTTTCAGGTTAGCAAATAAAAAGGCCATCTCTGCAAACACGGTGAATGCACCACTGGTTACAACTTGCAATTGTGAAGGGAATATATTGTAAAATCAGAATACCTCCCTCCATTCTGCCTCCCACTCTCTTTCCAATCCACTCTATTAAAAAAAAACAAAAACAAAAAATCCTTTGCTTATGGTTCACCTCTTTTCATGTTACATTATAAAATGCACAGATGTTATTGCACATCACAGGCAGACGCTGAAAACATCAGTTAAATCTTTTAGGCTGCAATCCTAACCTTTGGTTAGGCCAGCCTAACTCCAGCATATAAATGGTTTTGATAGATAGATAGATAGATAGATAGATAGATAGATAGATAGATAGATAGATAGATAGATAGATAGATAGATAGATAGATAGATTTATTAGCCAAGTATGAACTCCGTACCCGGAATTTGGCTTTGGCAACGGCTGCAGACATACAAACACCAACATACAAATATCAAACAATACATACAGAGTCCTATGCTATAAGTCCTATGCTAACTTGGGAGGATAATGTGCTGGAAGACACTTGTGTGCTACACCTAGGGGAGGGTTAGGCAGGGGCACAGACCTGCACTTGCCTCCCTACATCACCATGAAGTAGACCGATGAGTGGTTCTGGCCTAGGTTAAGATTGCACCCTAATTCACAAAATCTTGAATCCAGGACTTAACAGTCTAGAGTAGCCCTGTTTTACATGCTGATCCACTGTTGCTCCTGTGATTTTAAGAATATTTATATACCTAATTCAACAGAAATGGCATACAAATATGGCTCCTTATTCCAGAGGAGCTTATAGTAAAAAAAAAAAAGTAGATTCAGAGAAAGATAAGTTAACATACTTATCTGGACAAAATGAAAATTTACAATGGCAAGGCTACCATCACATTACAGAATGCTTGTATCCTCATATGGAAAGCCGTGATCATGTAATGGCATGAGGTGGATCCACCTTGTCTATACAAGAGTGTAGATGATGCAGTCAGTCCTGAAAGATGTATAACTGAGAGCCCAGTCCTATACCTTTTACTCAAAAATAAGTCCAAGTAGAGGCAAGAAGTTTTACTCCCAGGAAAGTATAGGATTGCAGCCTAAATCTACCTATTTCACAGTACTTCTGCTGGTAGCTATCTGTTTACTGCACTGCATCCTTTCACCCTTCTGTGCTGGTGAAGTGTGCTGTTACCAGTGCAGGCTGTGGCAAACATGCTCTTAAACATGTTGTGATAGTGGAGAAGATAGTGGCATTACTAGTGGGAAGGCCAGAACCATCCTTCCAGTGCCAGATCAAAATGGAGTGTGTACTGTCGCAGATGAGGGCTGTCTGAGTAGCCCTTAGCAGCAGGTGTGGGAAAGAGCAATAGGTATATTGGGGAAAGGAGACGACAGTGATGAGGTGGGGGGGGGGGATTTGGCCGAGGAGGGGCATTGGTGGCAGTGGTGCATGCCATATCCTATCACCTTTCCCAGGCCAGATACACTTACATAAGACAATACATACTTGTGATGGCTATTAAGCAAGCGTATATCCAGGTTCCCCCATTGCAGCAAAAATACAAATACTCCCATATCTTAAGCAGTCAGCCAATGTTGCAGTTTCCCCCATAGGATACAGTGGAAATCATGGTGTCATTGACGTGTGGGAGGCTGGATAGGATTGGTCTGTTGATCTATTTTTAATTGCTTCAGTCGCACAAAATGATTATTTTTTTCTTTTTTTGGTAGAGATTCTGTTACATTTAACACTTGCTATCTAATTAAATGGACTGTTTGTTGCTCTTTCACAATAGATTTGCAAAGATTTGTTCATTTGTTCATATTTGTTATAGATTTGAACATATAGATTTGTTCATATTTCCAACACCTGAAAATATTGTTAAATGTGTTATCTATGTGTTTTTTTTTTTGTCTGTAGGATGGCTTAGAACCCCTTTGAAATATCAGCCTTTCTCAGATGTTGTGAAGGCTGTTCTTTAATAGCCCAGGAAAAAGTCTTCATTTAATGATCCTCTCTTTTCCAAGTGGGATTTTCATAGGCATTTACATTCCCTCTTGGTACATGAGATTTATCCCTTATCAACTCTACTGTATTTCTTGCTTGCCTGTTGGATACCACAAAGAAAACACACATTTCAATAAGCCTCTTTCTCAGGATTCATTCTAAGTGCTGGATTCCTCTCTTTTTTCCATTAAGACACCCCTGTGGAGTTTTCCACCCTCACAAATGTTCTGAAAACATCAGTAAAAATCAATTTCTTTCCTCCATTTTATGCTGTGAATTTTGCAACTACTTCCAGATAGTTCCCCCTTTCCATTTATGTCTGACAGTTTTCAAATTCAGCCAGTTTTAGAGGGGAGATGAAAAACTTCAAACTGAATAAATCTCAAGTTAAACCAACCTGTAGGTGACAGATTACCAGCAGCCTTGAGCATAAAAGTTGGGAAAAAAATTGTTAACTAGCTCCAACCAAACCTACAGGTGCCAGAATGTTTGAGAATTTTCGTATCTATAAAGTAACATTAAAAAAAATTCCCCACCAAAAAAAAAACCATAGGGGTTTTCTCACTCTTGGCATGATCCCCTTTCTCCCTTGGATTGTTTTTTAAAGGTTCAGCATTTTCAATCACAAATAGCCTATGAAAAATGTTGAGGAACTGAGGTGTCTTATTTCACTCCCTCTTTCTTCCACAATAATAATGGTGATATGTCTTGCTTGTTTGAGTCATCTTTGTGTATTATAAATCAGTGGTCCTCAACCTTTTTGCTCCCAGGGACCAGTTCTGTGAAAAAAAAATTTCCAGGAAACAGCCCAGGCAGGGGGGGAGAGCTCTGTTCCTGGGGACCTGGACGGAGGACTTCCCCACCTAGAGCACAGCACAGCTGCCTCCAGCAGCAAATCCCATTTTAACAAATAAATAGATTTGGATAGGATAGGATTGCAGGTGAGAGCTCAATGTCACAATGCACATCTACTTGTAGTAGGGATTTTCAACCTTTTTCAGTGAATGATGCACTGAAAATGCACAAAGCCATTCTAATCACTCTTATTGGAGAGTAAGCCTCACTGACTGTAATGGGACTTATTTCTGAGTAAACAGGCATAGGATTGGGCTCTGAGGCTGCAATCCTCCAACAGAGCTCTCCTGCTGTAAGGAGCGGAAGAGGCACTTAGAGGAGTCCTTTTATGGATCAATCAGGACCTCCTTTGGTCCCCGGAGTAGGGGTTGAGAAACCCTGATTTAAATGAAGCCTAGAACTACCTTTGGCTGGTTCAACCTTGTTTATACTTGCTAATTTGATGTAAACAACAATGGGTAATTGTAGGCCAGGTTCTTCAGTTATATTTTACTAATAACTGTATTCCAAAAACATCCAGGCTTCCACTCAAGCTCTCTTTGAGCTCCCCATCATTCACTGTCTGCCTTTTTAATCTCTGTATCCATTGCCCTCCTTGCTTCTTCAACTCCTTGACATTCCAGAGAGAAACAGCAGAGAGACATTCCAGCCATTTGCGGCAGACACTGAAATTTGGCTATAGGATTGACATGAATGCATTTTATATATGTACAGCCATCCCTCACTTTCTGACCATTTGTTTTCTGGCAGTTCTGCTCTTTCAAAACCTTTCCATTTTATTCAGAACTCATTCATTCAACAAACACTCCACTCTTTCAACCTCTCTCTGCTGGTCTAAAGGCTAAAATAGTCTTCCCTGATGTTCATTTGCATGTGACATGGTGATCAAACTGTTTTTGGCATTTCTTTAGGACTTTCCTCAGTAAATAATCCTAATTCAAATACATAAATACATACTTGTTCCCCACATCTGCCATTGTTCATTTTGCTGTAATTGGCTGTATATTTGGCTATGTGTTAATCAATATATGTTATATAGGCTTTTGCAAGAGTTATTTATGTCTTTTTTAGTGGCCATTGTGCATTTGCAAGCTGAAAAAGACTGGGTTCCACTTTTCAGTGGTTTTCACTTTTGGACAGTGCTTCTGTCCCTAACCCATCCAATAAGTGGGGGAAGGCTGTAGTCCCCAGAATCTGCAGGCCCAATGTGCAATTTTTCTGCCCCGCATTATAATTTTGCTTTTCAGACATATAATTGAGCTCTCTTATCTCTTGAAGATATGAACAAGATTAGCACATTTTCTCTAATTTTTGGCTAAGGGCAAAATCCAGAGTAACTACGGGGAGTCCTTCCTCTGGTGTAAGAACAACTTACTCTGGATTCCAATATGAATTTCCCATAGGTTTTCACTAGATGGTGCAGTCACTATGGGTGCACATAAAGTCTCTTACGTGCTCCTGTAGTCACTCTGGATTTGGGGGTAAGTTTCTTTGTGAGAAGAAAATGTTTATTTCTGGGCAACATATATGCAATGATCAGGACAATCCAGAGCAACTAATCTGTCCACATAAGAGCCCTTAGGTTGCCCTATCTAACACTAGGTTGGAGCAACTGCAAGATGCTCCAGCCCAGTTACTCTGAAGGAGGCTTAGGGCAGAGCAAGGCAAGATAGGGTGCCCTAAGAGAAGTGGACCTGCTCTGTCCTAACTGGGGCAGCCTAAGCAGCTCAGGAGAGGCAAGTTGAGGGCATGTTTAGCATTGCCTAGGGCAGAGCAGTTACTCTGAATCCAGAGCCTGTTTCCAAGGCAGAAATGCCCTCTTCCAGCCCTCAGAGTTATACCACCTCAGGAGCAGGTATAGTAATGAGTAGACCCATAGGGGTCGATGATAAGGCCCGAGTAAGAATGGCAGTGTTGACCAAAAATCTGAGTTCTTGGCCAGCCTAGCTGCAACCCCTTCCTCTCAACCTCAGGATATGGAACAAACTACGGCTGCCCACAAACCTCAGGATACAGCAGGCCACTCCAAGAATCCCCTTGTATTCACTGTAGAATGTACTGGCATCTCATCAGGGACTCCTTATAAGGCAGGCACCCAGTGGCGTCACCAGACTGGTGCGGCTGGTGTGGGCTGCATTGGGTGATGCACTCCGTATGGGGTGATGTGCCGGAGGAGTTTGACTGTCCTTTGGCAGGCCCCGGGCGTCAGCACCCCCATTCAGGCCTGCTCCAAGGCGGAGCAGCAGCCAGAAGCTGCCACTTGTCTGAGGAGCTGGCCTGAACAGCCATCTGTGGTGCACTGCGCAGAAACACACTGAGCATGCCGAACAGCTTCAGAGGAGACTTCCTTAGAGCAGAGAAAGTCTGCGCCTCTGCACAGCCATTCGGCCTCACTCAGGAGGCAGAGCGGCAGCCAAATGGCTTCAGAAAGAGTACTGCACAGGCACCAACTCTGACGCCTGCACAGTCTCCCCCGAAGCCAAAAGGCTTTAGAAAAGTACTGCGCAGGTGTCAGAGATGGTGCCTGCGCAGTACTCTTTCTGAAGCCAGTTGGCTTCAGAAACAACTGCGCAGGCGCCAACTTTGGTGACTGCGCAGTCCAGGTGGGGGGGGGCGCATCCCAGGGATGACGCACAGACTTCCGCACCAGGTGATGTGCAGAGTCATGTCACCACTGTAGGCACCACAGCTGTTCCTTGTTCAGTGTGATCTGAGGGATGTCTCCTCAGGAGCAAGTGTTCCCCTTGTGTCAATTACTTAGCATGCTCTGGAGCAGTTAGGGCAGCCCAGGCTTCCTCACTCTCTGGATTCAGCATAACTTTCTGCTCTGGATACAGAATAGTTAGCAGAGTGCAGTTAGGTCAGAGCAGGCTGAATTTGCTCTGGATTGTGTCTGATGTCACTTTCTGCTCCATGTAGCCAACGCAAGCACCATGAATGCAAACTTTGGCACTCTTTATGAAATGAGTTTGACATCTCTGTATTGAGCAGGGTAAGACCCCAGACCCAACAAGTGTTACAATTTGTGAGGTGAGAGAAGACAGATGATACTAGAAGGGAGATGGAATTTTTGTTTACTTTATTTTTGCTACAGAAGTGTCACCTGCAAGAGAACTGCAAGAGAAAGACATAACGTCTTTGTGTTGTGCAAGAGGAAGACACAATGTCACTTTTTGTAATGTTATCTACTGGCAAATGTCCAATGTGTTTGTGCTGATGAAAACAGAGGTTACAATACAGTTACAGGTTACAGTTCTTGCCAGTTTTGGCTGGCAAGAAGTTGGTAACTGTTTGTGAAGATCTAAAGTTGCATTTTGGACAGAGCATCTAGGTCACAGCATGGCTCTAAGATTCTGGCCTATGATTCAAACATGGCATTAATCAGGCTAACTTGAAAAAAATCTTTTTTCATTTGCTTCTCTGTCCTAGCCTATCCAACCTTTTTCTTTCCTTTTAGAAGTTGCTACATTCAACAAAGATAAGCCAGCATGGAGGTGGCAGGTAGCGAGAGGAGTGTGGAAGTGGAAAAGGCAAGAAGTGGAAAAGGGGAGGGGGAAAGGAATCTCAGAAGCATTGGTGTGCACCAGATCCTAACCTCATTGTATGTCCCCCTCTTCAGAATGGCACCAGCAAAATAGCATTTTGATGATGATGGGTAAGGGCTTGCCCCAGAAAAGCCTCCATAATGTCCCACCTATAATGTCAACAAAGAATACCATCATGGTTGGGACCTGGAATGCATTGAAGAAGGGCATAGTTGCTTAACTGTAATTTCAATCCTATACACATTTAGTTGGGATTATGTTCGGTATGGAACAAAATAGTATTTATTCCTGGTGCATAGGTTTCAGTTTCTTTTTATTTTTTTAATCTTTAATTTTTTTTAACATAATTGCCTCCACTCTAGTGCTTATTTCCAGATCATTTTAGTGTTGGGGACAGATCTTTAGGACTGAGTATCTAAGATGTATTCAACAATCTCCAGAATCCGCACAATGTATAATTCATGGATTTCAACCCTCCTACAACACAATGAAAAAGTCGTTTGAAAATGATAGTCTCAGTCCAGTTGACAGCTATACTTCACTCTAAACCTGGCAATTAAACCACACAAAGAAGAACAGCTCTGTGAATGTGAAGCAATGTGCATATAACTTGAATAACCTTTAAGTGTGTGATTTTTCAAGATTAAAAAGGACATTTTGCATCCAGATAATAGGCTGAAAAAGGTTGAGCCATTGTTTCAAACCCATGGATTAGTGTAAAAGATTTAAAAGGATATTAAATGTGAGTGATCATGATGTATTAGTCATTTGCTCACAGATAGCTGCCTCTCTTTCTCATGGAGCTGTTTCTTAGGTTTTGTGAAAACAAATATTTAGCTTATTACCAAAATGAGAAATTACAAAAACTGAGTTAGCAATCTTCATCACTGATGGTGTTAAAAATAAGTTTTCATGTGTTTTCATCCAGAAGCATTTAAAGTTTTCCTAACCTTACTCCTACATAATGCATGGACCTTGACAGGTTCTACATAATGCTTGGAATTTGAGCAACTGTTCAGCACTTTCACTGATTTTGTGACTGTAGCAATGGGAAATAGTAATTGGACCAACTGATGTACTGTAGTGACTAACTCCCCAGACACTGCTGGGGGAACTGTAATCTGGGTGGGGGAGGGTAGGACATTATGGAGGCTTTTCTGGGGCAAACCCTTACTCATCATCATGGTCTCATCAAAACTGCACCAGCTATTTTGCTGGTGCCATTCTGAAGAGGGGGACATACAATGAGGTTAGGATCTGGTGCACACCAATGCTACTGAGATTCCTTTCCCCCTCCCCTTTTCCACTTCTTGCCTTTTCCACTTCCACTCTCCTCTCGCTACCTGCCACCACCATGCTGGCTTATCTTTGTTGTCAGAGGACTAAAGTGGCTATTGTATGGCCATTTACAAAAGACTTGTGTGCTGCTGTCATAAAAGGCAACACAGTCCTAGTTATGACTGGGTTGTCCAAAACTGAGTCCCCAGATTAAATCTGCCAGGGCAAGCCACTGTCCACTCAGCCTCAGGTTCCTTGTTGAAATAGGGATGTTCAGTGCCCGCCAGTGCCCACTGCTGCCCGCCACTGCCCTGATACTCTTTGGTGTCTGTCAGTGCTCAGTGCCTGCTGGTATCACTGGTGCCTGGTTCCAGTGCAAGTGCCAGGTACCCAGCAATGCCCGCTAGTGCCCAGCTGTGCCTGCCAGTGCCCAGCCGTGCACAGGGCCCACAAATAGTCTTGAAATTTTACTCCCATAACAACAGGTAAATTCTGCTAGTAGATAATAATTTTTGCTGCATAGAATTCTTGTAAGAATTACGAGATAATTCAAATGAAGTACTCTGCACATTCAGTGTTCTATACCTATAGAACTAAGGTTTCTTGCCTTTTTGTCCCATTCATTTTGAATCACCCTGTATTGTAATTGGGATGTTGATTTTTACTAAGGATTTCAACATTTCCTAAGAATAGTGAACACTACTTGTTCACAGAGATAATGGCACAAAGGTGTGTACACCAACACTACCTCATTCTCATATGCAGAGGCCAGTTTGTGTCCTTGTTTATTCATGTGTACAAGAGCAAATTCTCAATGTTGTAGCTGATCCAACAATGCATCAATGTAGCTTTATAAAATACAGCATCACAGGGCTGAGAGCATTAGTTAACGACAGCAAGAGAATTGCACGATAAATTGTAGGCATAAATTGTAGTGAATTATTTTTCATTTAAAGATGTGGTAGAAATTTACATATAGATTAAACTCCTAAATATACAAAATGCCAATTTATTTCTTTTTCTTTTTGACACCCTCCCAAAACTTTAAAAAAATTGTAAAAGGTGCCAAAGCACTTCCTACTGATTTTTGACATAAAATGCTACATGTGTACATATATGTGTACATGTGTGTGCTTAAAATGAAAGCTTGCTAATTAAATGATGGCAAGCTGTTTCCACTGTTTGAATATACCTCTTCTTCAACTGAATTGAGCTGATTGGGTGACCTGATACAAAGAAGACTGAGAAATTGCTGTACTTTAAAGGTAGGGTTGAAATAATTCTCTTCCACAAAATTGGGACTGGACCCTCTATCATATTTGCCAGTATGTGAACACAATCTCCCCAAATTAGGACTGTCCCTGTTTTTTTGTGGGGTGTGGGGAGGTCAGCGTATGCCTGTGCACTGGCCTAACCCCAAAGGTGGGGGAGAAGCACTTTATGGCACTTTTATGACACCCCCAAATCAACTCAGGACTTTTGACAGGGCTTAGGCCAGCCTAACTGGAGGAAGGGGGATCTTAGGTGAAACTGCTCCCCTGTAAGAGAGGGGAGCTGTAAGGAGGATGAAGTTGTACCCCCTAGAAAAGAGGGGTGTGGAAGATTGTGTCAACTGGGCACAATCTGAATTGGACACTGGAGACATAGTTTATTGGACTTTGGGCTGATGGATTTTGCAGTCCTGGGCCTTTCTTTGCCCCCCTCCTACCCTGTTCTTCTAGTTTTTAATTTTAATGGTAGGTGTGAAAATTTCAGTACCAAATTTAATATGAGGAGGTGCATTATTATTGTATCTATAGGGATATCCTCACCAGTAAGGAATGAGTCTATTGTCAGTGAGGGAGGGGATTAGTGACACCATCAACTAAGTGTTGGGCCATGGAAGATATGGTGGGGGGAGGGCAGGCCTTTCCAGGGGAAGGAGACATATTTTCCCTCTTTCCAGACCTTCTTCCAGCTCTCTGATTGCCAGAGGTCTTGGAAGTAGGGCCATGGGTCTTAAACTGTTGCTCTTGAATGTCTGATCAGTGAATAAAAAAACCTCTCTCATCCAGGATTTAATCCTGATCTGGTTTGTGTTATGGAGACCTGGATGGATGAAATGGGGAAAATAAATCTTTCCCTGCGTTGTTCACAAGGTTTCCAGGTAGTGTAGCAGCATGACTATAGGGAAGATGGGGAAGTCATGATAATAACTATTGAGATTCCATCTCCCATGCCAATTCACTGGGGTCAAGTGTTGTACGTCTCATTGGAAGGGCAGCATAGGATTGGGTTTCTGTTGGTGTACTGCCTGCCTGAGCTGATTGGGTTGATGCTGTATTGGAGGCTTCCCGCTATTGGAGATAGTAAACTTCAATGTGCACACTAAGGTCCCAGAGGCAGGTGCAGCTTGGGATTTCATGGCTGCAGTGGTAGCCATGGGCATGTCACAGAAAATCTCATCCCTAACCCATGATGCTGGACACATTAGACCTGTTTATTTTTATCTGAACAAAAGTATGGTGATCTGAACGTGGAAGCGATTAAGATAACTTTGTTGTTGGGAACAGATAACTTCCTGCTATGTTTAGACTTGTTGCAGCCTCCTGACTCCTCAGAGGTGAAGGACCTTATTGTATGGTTCACTCCTCATTTAGAAAGTTCAGGTCATGCTGTACCAACTCTAGGTCATGCTGTCTTTCAATATAACACTCTCTGATGCTGACGCATGCCTTAAAAGCTACCATAAGTAGGCAGAAGAAGAGAGTTTACTGAAAACACTGGATGCTCTCTCTCTCTCGTGTGTGTGTGTGAGAGAGAATAACGTCGGAGTTCATATCAGGTCTGCTCCAGCATGGTTAGATTAGACAAGCAATAATTAACTCTCAAGAAAGGTGAGAAAAATAATCCACGCTTGGACACATCAGGACATATATAAGATTTAAAGCATGCTTCAGTCCTTCCCAGATGACATAAAAGATATCAACAAAGCCTGAGGGCAGTACAAAATGAAATTTTCTTCTCATAGATGAAGTAGAGGCTTGGAGTCATCTTTGAAAGTAGAGCCTTGGAGTCATCTTTGAAAAATATTAATTATTCTTGTGCTTTCCCCCCATTTTGTTTTTGATCTTAGCACCTGAAAAATATGTTCTTTTCAATGAACCCAACAGTATATGATCAGTGAAGGAATGTGGATCTTTGCAAACAATGCCCCAAACTGAGGGTTTTAAAGCCTTAATTGTACACAACCTGCACAGAGGGTCTAGCTGGAGGACAGTCATGCTAAGAATAAAGGAGAAGCCTCAGTTTTGTACCAGTTATGTGTATATTGTCTTTGCTGTTCTCAGTCAGCTCCCCATGTTTAATATGAAGATAACAGTAACGGACTACCTTTGAGGATTGTTGGAAGGATAATGCTGCAAGGTATATGCTATCTGGACATTCAGTAAAAGCAATACGTACATATCACCACTCCTATGTATATCTATTCAGAAATAAGTCCCATTAAAGACAATAGGGCTTACGCCTGGGTAAGTATGGATAGAATTTCAGCCACAGTGTTCTATACAGTCTATATGGGTTGAATGTCAAGTTGTGATGCACAACAGCTACCATTAAGTTCCTTCTCTTAGCATACTGAATATCCCCAATCTTGGGCTATGCCCTAATAGCATTAAAACTTAGTACTAAGAGTAAAGAACATTTAAGGCGAAGATGTGTTTAAATCTGCCATGTATTGGGTATGGTCTCACAATATTCAATACCCTTCAGCATCCTTCAGAAATGCCTAGATCCTTTCACAAAGTAATCCTTTGACCCAGTTAATGTAAAGAAATAGTCAGATACATCTGTGGAACAGGACAGGTGTATGATTCTGATAACCTTACTATAGAAACATACTGAATCTTGTATTCTAAGACGTATTGTTCCAGTGCATTGGTCTCTTGTGTCCCATGGGAGCCACATTAGTGGATTATTTGCACAGGAATTTTCTTCCATCTACTGTAAAACATCATCTCTTTTCAACTATAATGGTCCAACTTGTTTTGTTCCCATTTAAATTGATGAGCCATACAAGGATTTCTTTCTAGAAATATAGACCACAAATGTGTTTTATACTTTTAAACTATTAAACTATATATCCTCATAATCATTTTTAATTTTATATATAATTATATCATAATGATGTATGATAATCTCTTTGGAAAGAACATGAACATGTACATTTATTGTACCTGCATATTTCTCAACCAGTAGATGGTGCTCTATTAACTACCTATATTGAGTCTCCCATATGTTAGGGCACCGGTCTCTGAAGTTCTGGGCAGAAGGGCCGTATCATCTCTCTGACATTGTGTCAGGGGCTGTGAGAAAAATGAATTAATTTGCATTTCTAATTTGAGTAAGTCTACATAAATTTACATAAATTAATGCACTAGAGACATAATTTAGATAAATTAATTTTACTGCCTTGAATTTCTCCCTGCAGTCTCTGCTCAAAACACCCATAGCACATCCAAAACTCCATGATATTCTCCTCTTTGTACCCCTTTACCCAAAAAACCCCCCAAAAACACTCAGAAAACCCCTGATCTCATCTCTCAGCTAAATTTCTCTCAACAGGCAGGTATTTGCATCATGGGGAAGGGTTTTTGAACTGTGGATAATTGAATAATTATAATTATCAATTGAATTGGATAGTTGAAACCACAGATAACAGAATCTGCAAATATGGGGGAACATGTACATATATATTGTATATGAACATAATGAAAACATTTGAGGCCTTTAATCAGCATGTCCCCAAAGAGACTGATGTCCCTGGATGTCCATACTGGCAATGCTGTTTCCAGTGGAGGAGCAGATCAGTTGGTTTCAGGGGTGAAGGCGGATTTAAATCTCCTTTGGTCACCTTTGCAATGGGTCACTACAGACCACTGGCAGCAATTAAGTTGAAGAAGAGAAATAGGGTGAAGAAGCTGCAGCACAGGGGGATAGCATTCAGCCTGGACCATTGCTACAGGATTCATCCCCTTCCATAGCTTGAATACTTAAAGTTAATGACTTCTCATAGTCAGACTCCAGAGTTGGTGTGCAAAGTATTTCCCCATAAGTGATCCTCCCAGGAAGGAGAGTCCCAAAGGAAAGAAAAGGCCAAAGAGAAGCCAAAGTTGAAGGCAAAATATCAGTTGGTTTTTTCCCCTAGAACCATGACATTAAATAAAATAAGGAACCTGAGGTATGTTTAGTCCCTCAAACTCTAATATTAATTAAATATTATTTGAGTTTTTTAAAGTTAATTACATTTTTGCCAAGCGTGCTTTCTTTCTGTTTGAGAGGCTCTGAATCTGTGATGGGGCCTCTAATTTAATTACCTTATCTGTTTAAAGAGATCTTGCATGCAAATTGCATTAATAATTTTGGAGAGAAAAGCGTTGGAAAGAGGCTTAAAAGAATACTTCCACATCGCTCAACATGAGGTCATTCTAGGGTTGATTTTTGCTAACTGCAGAGGAAAAAATAGTAAGAATATGCTAATTGGCTGTCGCCCTTCATTCAAAATCAAGCTGATCTGGTCCACTTGATCCAGAGTTTAATGCAATCTAGGCAACCTGTTCCATGAATGATGGCCATGCAGATGTCTCCATGTTAAACATCTATGTGCAAATTCATTCCACTTGAATGTCAGTGAATGGCAGCTGCAGAAATCAGTGCATTTTACAGAATGAAGGATTATTTGTCACATTATATGGCATATACAACACACCTTATGGAACTGACCAGGGTGACCATATAGAATGGAGGACAGAGTGCCTTTACCTTTAATCATTGCATAGAAGAGGGAATTTAGGCAGGTGTAACTCAATAAGGAAGGGTTTAAAAAGCAGCACCTACCTGAATTCCCTTTTCTATACAATGATTAAAGGTAGAGGCACTCTATCCTCCGTGCTATATGTTCACCCTTGGAAGTGACCCTATATCAGAGATTGTTATTACAAACAGAACTCTCCCTCACACACACTCAGAAAGTAACTACAGTGATGCCTCATGTAAAGAATGTCTCACGTAAAGTAAGTTTCACGTAACAAAAAAAAATTTCTCTAGGATTCTGCTTCACGTAAAGAAAGTGCTTCACGTAAAGAAAACATTCGTTGGCAGTTAGGGCAGACGCGCTGGCCAGCAACCTGTTTAAAAAGTGTCAGGGCTGCCTAGCACACCTGCCCATAGTGAAAGCAACACTTCGATGCTGTTCCTCCTGTGGCCAGACATCCGGTGGGCAGAGGGAGAGAAGAACGGTGGAGAAGAGGAAGCAGCTCAGGGCTAGCCAGAAGGGAGCAGAGGAGAGAGAGGCTCAGGATGAAGAGAAGGAGAAAGTGGGGAGACACTTGGAAAGTGTCTTGGATTACAGAAGAAAGTGTCGTTGATTGCAGCCTCCTACCCATGTCTATCCAGAAGTCTACCTCATTGTGTTAAATGGGTCCTACTCCCAGGAAAGTGACTTTAGGATTGCAGCCTAAGTAGACTTCATAGGATCATGCCCATTGAATGTATGTTTTGAATTCAATTACAGTGTTTTGTCATCATTTTTACATCCAGTTAATATTTTTATATAAATATTTTTGGGGTTGTGGAACCAATCATCTGTGTTTCCATTATTTCCTATGGGGAAATCTGCTTCACCTAAAGAAAGTTTCACATAAAGGAACTGCCTCCGGAACGAATTATTTCTGTTACGTGAGGTACCACTGTATATGTTAAACACTGTAAGTAACCCTTCTCTCCCTCAACTAAGAAAAAGCCCTAAAGACCAGTCTTGTATTCTTCTGCTGAACCTGTCCAGCTCCACTTGTTCCTCATACATCCCTTCTCATTTAACAGCCTTCAGATGCCTTCTCTGTAAAAAAAAAAAAGGTCTGAATTTTTGCTCTTTCCCCATTCAAACAGTTTAATTTTTATTGTCTCCCCCTCCAAGCCCTGCAGTTTCAATTTTGGAAGAGAGCAGTGGAGCATGACCCAAAAGACACTAATTCCAAAAGATCTTTGCCAGATCTTTTAATCTTTGCCAGCAATAGGATTTTATGCCAAGATAAAGGTGGGGAAGGTGGTCAGCCCTGAATGGTGAAGTTGCAGAACAGTTTCTTCCCTAAAATATATACCTATGTCCAGTGCTTATGTTTGTGAGGGGGGAAAGGTGCTGGTACTCACCACAGTGGGGTAGCTAATCATCTCCATATGATTAATTATTAATTAGCTGCTGGAAAAAGTGCTAGGACTGAGTACTGGTGAGTACCCCAGCAAAAAAGCCCCACCGGGTATCTTTTTATAGACATAAAAGTCTTGAAGACCGCACAGTGAATGACCAAAGGAAGATGATGGAGATACAGAGTGTACAGGGAACATAAAAACTCAATTCCTGCTCAACAGCGGTGATGTAGGTATTCCTTCCACATGAGGAAATCCCAGAATGGTAGGTGTTCAAATCCAGGAGCTAGCTAGGTAAGGTCAATTGCATTAATCACCTCCATGAAATTATAATTGATTCTGGTAACAGGCGGTTGGTTTGCTGTTGGCAGTGCTCATGCGGTTCCTAGATTGAAAGTTATTAGCCTTAAATTGTGCCATGGAAACTCGCCCACACAGTGCTGTTACCATTATGCGCACTGACGGCAATAAACACAAGCATACTATCAACAATAATAGTCTGGATTGGGCCCCTGTTTTTTTCACTTTGGCCAATTGTTCCATGCCTACAATTCCTTAGCAAATCAGTTTGGCCAGTGTTTCCCAAACTGTGAGCTGTGGCTCCAGTGGAAACCAGCAGGTAGAGCCACATAATCCTAAACAATATATAGGATTGTTGCCCTGACGGAGAACTGTTATCAATGGTCCAGTAGGCCAAGGGAGTCATCAGGCAAAAAGGTTTGTGAACTACTGGCCTAAGGCATCAGGATTATTTTTGTACTGAACTCAGTCAATTTATGATACATTCATGGGGTGGACTGGGGACCTTTATGTATTGCCCTACTGCAATTCCAGTTGGAGATTATACAACAGTGTGTGCTATTTACAGTAGTAAAGAGCGCTTTAATTGGAACTTACAGTATTGTATTCTAAGTATGCTTATCAAGATTAGAACCATGGAGGGTTGAAAGTATTAAAGTTCCCCAGACCTGTTTTCAGTTGTTTTTTTAATGAAAACAAAACTCTTAAAGAGTCAGCTCACAAATTTATCATAACATGTAGCTTGGCCCATGTCACATTTCATGCATCCTCATTGTAGGGTCATGTAGAAGGTTGTGCTCCTGACAAAACAGCTGCGTGATTGGTCCTGGCACACTGTAGTGTCTTTCTGTGTTGTGTTTGCATGTGCATTAAATATATCTACATGATTCAGTGTTACAGTCATGTGTATCACCCACATGCATCAACAGCCACATGCTTAAGCAGAATAAAACCAAGTCTTTATTGAGTGCTCTTATCTTCTTTCTAAGATGGTAGTTGGTTAGGCTCATCTGACTGTCAGTATAGTGTGGTTGCCACAGAACAGCCTCTTCGTCATGATATGACTCAAGTTCTTTATCCCTGAGGTAACATATGCAAGCTCTGACCACACCAGCCATCCTATTTGCATGGCTGCTTTCAAAATCAGCTGAGAGGATAAAAAGTGCTGTGGTAGGAAGAAGGTATTTACTATTGGGCAACCCATGTGGCTAGCATTTGTAGATGCTGCAATACTGAGCTCAACCACAGTCATTCTGCATTGGTAATGTATCAATTGCTCCTGAGAGCATGACAGCACTGATCCACAAAGTCTGTCAGAGAGAGAGAGAGAGAGAGAGAGAGAGAGAGAGAGAGAGAGAGAGAGATCTTAGCTTTTATACTGAACAGAATTTCACCCGGTATCTTTAATTACTGCCAGTCCAGTGAACAACTTTCTAGACAGCAAACACAAACTTCAAAGAGGCCCTCGAGTTACAAGGATTATATGTCTTACCGAATGTTTCTGATGTGTTGGCAATAATCAGAAGGTTGGATGAATTGGGGCTGTACGAGACCATAACCACAGTGTGGTGAAATGTTGATTTGAGGCCTGTTTACTAAATATTTGCTAATGTGGCTGATTGTTTTATTTTGCACTTAAAATGATTTGAGCAGTACCATGTAGAGCTAAGATATGGAGCAATTAAATGATTGCTTTTCTGTGCATTCACTGACTCTGCTCTTGCCTAATAACACATATATCCACCACACTAAAATGGATGTGTGCTGGCCATTAAAATTGGGTTCTGAAGTGTTAAAAGTTCCCCTAAAGTCTCTTCCTTAAAGAGAATTAACTGTTCTTTGCAGATGGTTGTCAATGAACCGCATGGTTAACTCTAATTCTTTCCATTGTAGAAGATGACCTGATGTGTCAAGACTTTCTCACTCCTTCATTTAACAGTGCAAAAGCTACAAAACAAGCCACTGGACCATTAGCCAAAATCAATTAGTCAGACAAGACCAGGCATCCAGTGAGAAAGATTGGATGCTAAATGCTTCTTGGAGAAACTGCTTAGAAAAATGCTGAATTTGTGTTCATTAACACCGATTCCCCATCCCCCCCAAAATCTGCTTAAGAGGGAATTTTGCAAAAACTCTGTTCAAGTTGTTTTAAGTAACATAAAACTCAAGCCATGACAGAGACCATCTCTTCTGTATTTATTAACTGTAGAGGAAGAGAGATTATATGTAATAAACCAACTCAACAACTATATTAAAGTTCATTAGATGCTTTGCTTAGCTAGCAAGCTGGTTGGGTCATTTGTTGGAAGGAGACAGAATGAGTTCAAATGTTGCCTTTTGCAGTATAGCGCAAGGACAAAAAATTGCTTTTGGAGGGAGAGAGAGTGAGAGAGAGAGAGGCCCCCTCAAACTGAATAACATAGATCCATACCAAAGATTACTGAGAAGGTCATTCCAAGATTTTACAGACCTAATAGCAGAGACGATAGCTGAAAGTTGTCAGAAAAGCTCATATTTTCTGTCTCATATTTTCAATATGAGAAATGTGGATAATTTTGATAAGCAGGTTTGAGAATCTCAGCTTCTGAGATGTTATCCACCCTTGAAAACATGTGGAAACATGTCAACCATTTTCCTGGGAAAATGAAATGGAAAAAGTTGATGCACAAGATAAGAAGTCATATAATAGCCTCCACTTCTAGAGATACACATAGCTGCTAACACATGGATGCCAACAGTGAGATGTCCTAGTCTAGTCTCTCCTGTGATACTGCCATAGAACTCCCTTTTAGGTGGGCTAGTTAATAGTTGATGGGCAAAATCCAGAGTAACTACAGGGAGTCCTTGCTCCGGTGTAAGAACAACTTACTCTGGATTCCAATATGAATTTCCCATAGGTTTTCACTAGGTGGGGCAGTAAATACGGGTGCACATTATGTCTCTTACGAGCTCCAGTACTTACTCTGGATTTGGGGGACTGTCATATGGGGGACTGACAGTGTAAGACTGTGCTGATATCATACATTGCATGGTACACAAATCTGTTCTCACAACTCTTTTGAAGCCACAGTTCACTCATATGCTGCTGGTGTATGCTTCACCATATACTGCTGACGCATGTAGCTCTTGTACCAGAATAGGAACAACCATTGGTGGTGCAATGGCTTAGTGCCTCTCTGTATCCATGGATCTGGTATCTGTGGTTTCAATTATCTGCAGTTCTTTTTGATGAAAAACTTCATTTTCCATGAAAAGTGCTGGAAACTTTGGTGTTTTTCTTAAATAACACTTAAATTTTTGCTTCACTGAAGAACGTGAACATGCAGCATCCAGGCTGCAAGTTAGAGGAGAAATTAACAAAATGTCCTGCTTCCTGTTCATATTTTTTTTGTCTCCTCCCAGGAGATAACTGACTTTTTTGTGTGTGAAAAGAATAGCTTTTCTTTTCTGAATCATAAATGTCACACCAAACTAATATACTTTCTGATATTTTGACTTGGTAGCCTGAGTCTTCTATAGTTTCTTTTCTAACTTGCGCAGACTTAATACAAGCTTCACATTGCAGCGCTGCTAATTTGATTGGAAGCCGGGCCCTGAACACAAAATTACCAAGTGAGGAGCTCCTAATTTCTACCTTGATGTTAATTAGTTTGTCGTGCAAAACATTCCTTGGGCTACAGATATATCAAGAAATGAGCATTAAGTAACGAAGAGAGGAAGCATGTTATACAATCTGGCAGAACCTTTTAAAACTCAAACAATTAGCTTCTCAGCAGTGATTTCCTGGCTCTTAATTTTCTGTTTTGCTTTGCACCTGGCTTCAGCCTACAGAATATGACAGGCAGGATAAAGATCCAGGCATATTTTTATATGAGGTGCAAGAAATTGGTGGTCGCCAGGATTGCCAGGTAGTGGAGACATGAATCAGCATGGAGGTTGGGGAGGTAGAAAGGAGGCATTTCAGGGCAGGAGGAGGTGGGGAGTGTTGGGGAAGAGATGTGGCATGGCAGAGTATGGGGTGGGAAGAGGCAATACTGATGGATCTCAGCTTTGCTGGATCCATAGCCATGCAGGTTACCACAGAATCAATAAGCCCCAAAGAGTTGCCGTAACTCGGGGGAAGGCAGTAAAATAGCTTGCAGCACTCAGGATACTGTGGCAGCCCTTTTAGTGCCATGGTAGTCCTTGCACTGCACACGGCATAGGATAGGGTTGTCAGTGGTTTCATTTGAAGCATATGTGTTAAAATTCAGAAAGAGTTCTGAAACCATATACCAATTAATATGGTTAACTGGCAGCAAGTTCCTCAGTTGCCACAGGATCAGAGATAAGGAGGAGGAAAGTACAGGTAGAAGCAGACAAAATGAAACATCTTGGAAAGAAATGGCTCATAGCCAGGTGAGTTATATAAAATATAAGGGTCAAGCTGGATGTAAAAGTGGCCAACTGAGAGAGAGGGAGAGAGAGAGAGAGAGAGAGAGAGAGAGAGAGAGAGAGAGAGAAACAGTTGTAGGTAGGATTCAGGATGATCACTTGGCTCTCAATTGGAGTGGGAACAGATCCTGCATTTTTTTTAGTGAATGGCTGTTCCATCCTTCAGTCCCTTTGTCACCTGATGGACACCTGCCTATATTTGCCTGCAAGCTGCTTTTGTGGTCCTGAAAGGGATAATTGGCTTGTGATGTCTCTGTATTCCAGGGAATAAGGAGCATCAGCCTAGCTGCTGGGGCCCATGGTATATAAGACCCACGGCACCATATCAGAGTATCCAGCATGCCTCTTTTGTAAGAAGACAAATCTTTTCATTTTGTTACATTATGTGGAGCGGAGCTAAAACTGCTGCCAGCAATGAGAATGTTTATGACATCTTGCTTTTGTGCATAATTTTTTTTATCCCCTTTGCTGGAAGCCGTTGACAACACTGTCCTCCTTTAACAGGCACAACAGTGGAAAGAAAATGAGAGGCTTGTATTCAGATGTTCTTCTGAGTGACTGCCCTGCTGAGACAGGAGTCCAGCGATCAGCACCCTGTCCTAAGGCACAAAACAACAGCGACTAGCTCTCTTGATTTGACTTCAAAATGCAGCAAACAAGAAACATGGTTTTTCTTTTTAGGCATCAAGTGCTCATCCCTGGAAACAATCTATGCCAGTCTTTTTGAGCCAGACATACAAACTTACCCCCAAATCCAGAGTAACCACGGAGCACGTAAGAGACATTACGTGCACCCATAGTTACTACACCACCCAGTGAAAACCTACGGGAAATTCATATTGGTATCCAGAGTAAATTGTTCTTACACCACAGCAAGGACTCCCCATAGTTACTCTGGGTAGATTAAGTTCTCCATGTGTTTGATCTGCATAAAGTAGAAGTGCTGAAATCGGACCCCCTGAAGTACTGGTATCTGTTTCTTCAATGCAATTGTGTTTGCACTTATTTCCACTGCCTTTTCCTAAGTCTGCCTTAGAAGTTGGTAGAACTCTTCTGCAGTGTGATATTTTACAATAGGTGATCCTAATAAAAGTATTGTTTTCCAATGACTGGGGTTTTTCTTTTCTTCAAACCAATGATTTGGGGGTGCACAGCTTTGTGATCTCAATAACCTTCAGAGTATCAAGAATTCTCTTCCATCCTAAAACATTTGGGTATCTTTGTCAGAGAAGAGAGTACAGTACAAATCAGTACAGTATCTAATGTTTAGTAACACCATTTTCTCCCTTGTTTCACTCCTTCCCACATCCTCTTGCTGGTCAGACTGGAGTTAATGGGAAATTGGTAGTATTTCACTGCCACCACTCAATGCCAGAGACTCAGACAGGAAGAAGTCACCTTGGGAAAGACTCTTTGACTTGCAAGAAACTCCCTAAGAATCAGAGTCCCACTTAAAGTAAACCATTGCTTATAAAATTTTATATAACAGGTGAGGATAACTCTTAATTTCAACAGTCATTTGTCGCTTGAATGATGCCACTTCCAGCCCTCAGCAAGCTGGTGTCATAAATGCTAATTGGCCCACTGTATGAAATAAGTTTGACAGCCCTGGTCTAAACACATGCAAGAGGAGCAACAGAGGAAGGAACAATAGCAGCAATGAGCAAAAGCTGGGAAGAACGTATTGTATAGTTCAGTGGTTCTTGAGAATTTCAGCCTGGGACCAGTGGTGGGCACCAGCAGGTTCGCACCTACTCTATAGAACCGGTTCTTAACAAGAGATAGTACATATAAAGTTTAAAAATAGCCATTTAAAAGTGGCTGCCAGATGGACAGAGAACCAGTTCTTAATTTCTTTGAAGCCCATCACTGCCTGGGACCCACTTCTGAGAATGACAATCTGTTCAGGACCCAGCCCAGAAGTGATATCATGATTGGAAGTGACATCAAATACCATATCAATGTGGTACCAGAGCTTCTCCATGTCTTCTTGGAAGTAAGCCCCCTTGTGTTCAATGAGAGTTACTCCCAGGAAAACAGTCTGAGTGCCCCATTTCTAGATTGTAGCACCCATTGCCAGATTCCAAGATAGTGGCACCCAGCTGTTCACAACCCCTAAGTGGGTCCCAAACCCCACTTTAAGAACCACCTATACAGTTTCAGTGGTGTGTGCTTCAGTTCATTTATATTTTAAGCATTGTTGTGCAGCCCTTTGCACCACAATGGCTAAATATCCCTGCTATTAAACACAAAGGCAAGAGCAGACAGCCACAATCTTAAGATACACGTTCTTCACCATACCCTCAGTTGCAGAATCTGAGAAACACAGTAGATGAATATCTTTTCATTACGCCCATTGCACCTGGTGTGTGATGATATGACAAAGGACACTGATTTGTTCCTGCTGTTTTTTCCACTACAGTCTCATTTTGCTCCAGTGGTTAAAAATATCTCTACTTATGCACAAACCACAGAGCTGCTGTTTATTGATAGCAGGACTAGTCTCTTATATCAAGAACAAAAGCCTGCTCTGTACATTGCTGACAGTTTGGGCTCTCCTATGCATTTATCATGAACCGCATGCTGGGTGCACAGGCCAATATCATAGCTAATTCAGTCCTCTTTCTTTTGCTGAGAGAGTTGCATGCGTTACTTCCATGCGTTCGTTTGTGCTCTTTTTCACCTCAAGAGCATCAGTTCATTACTACTAGGAAAAATCCATATTAATGCATTTAATCAGGAGCTTAGCAGCAAGTGTCTCGCCATGAGCTAACAGGCCTGAACTCCGACATCTGAAACATTTATATGGAGGGATGATAATGATAACGCTCTTCGGGCTGCATCTATCATTTATGCATCTGAAGTCAGTCTTATGGCAAACAAACTTATGGCATGTTTCTTTCCTTGTTCAATTAGCAGCATTGGGAACCTGAAGATCACAGTCAAACTGGAGAAAGTTTAAGAGCTGGCCTAGAGCTAGGCTCCAAGGAATTACATGGGCTGATTGTTCACTCATTATCTTGAAAACCGTCGTGTATCTCATATAGCAAGAACCTAGAGAATTTTGTTTTCACTTCCTCTGCAACCTCAAAGGGTTGCTTCACACGTTAGGTGTTTTTAAGAATACACCCCAAAATGCAGAGTCAAAATGTGATGTTTGTGGGTTTGCAATTAAGTTGTATCATACAAGCACAGTCTCTAGCGCAGTGGTTCTCAACCTTTCTAAAGCCATGACCCCTTAATACAGTTCCTCATGTTGTGGTGATCCCCAACCATAAAATGTTTGCATGTGTGTGTGAGAGAGAGAGTGCATGCCTTGTGTGGGTTTGCATGTGTGTGTGTCAGGCGTGCACTCACTGACACACACACACACATGCAAACCACACACACATGCAAACCACACACACACGCAAACCACACACACTTGCAAAAACACACATAAGGCATGCACTCACTGACACACACACACGCAAACCACACACATGCAAAAACACATATAAGGCATGCACTCACTGACACACACACATGCAAACCACGCACACACATGCAAAAACACATATAAGGCATGCACTCACTGATACACAAACATGCAAACCACACACACATGCAAAAAAAATAAGGCATGCACTCACTGACCCGCACACACATGCAAACCACACACACACATGCAAAAATACATAACGCATGCACTTACTGACACACACACACATGCAAAACACACATAAGGCATGCCCCCCCACACACACAGACACACACAGACAGACACACAAGCCATGGTCTCACTCAGTCACTCACACTGTGCTTTTGCAGCTGCTGGCGAGGCTGCACTGTTGGAGAACCAGCAAGCCTCCATGCGCCTCTGTGTGCTTGCCAGCTATTCCTCCTCCCCTCCATGTTGCTGGCCGGGAGCCTGGGGTGCTGCTCTGGGCATCCCGCTCAGAGCATAAGCTAGGGAGGCTGGAGCTCCCCCTGGTGGCCGGAAGCTGAACAGCTCCAGCCTCCTTAGTTTATGCCCAGGAATGCTCAGAGTAGCATGAGCAAGGGGGAAACATCGCTGCCAGGTCCAGCCTGCTTAGGTGACCCCCCTGAAAGTGCTGTGTGACCCCAAAAAGGGTGACGACCCCCAGTTTGAGAATCCCTGCGCTAGAGATTGATGATTAGATACAGTTTTTTGTGGGCGTATGATCAGTGCAAATCATGAAATATGTGAACTGCTTCTCAGTTCTCAAGAGAAGGTGTAAGTAGTACAGATTGGTATTAAGAAAATAATCTCTTGATGTGTGCATGTGTGTATGCTTGATGTGTGCAATGATGTGTGCATCTGTGCATGTATACTTTATGCAGGAAGCTCATTCATCAGGTCTTCCTTGCTCACTCAATGCAATTCTGTGCATGTCTACTCAGAGATACTCCCAGGAAAGTGTAAATAGGATTGCAACCTCAGAGGGTAAGATTTCATTTGTATGTCCATTTAAGCATAGCTAATGTACATGTAGTGCTCAACCATACAGAGAATAAAACTTTCAGCATTTACTAGTGAAAAAAAACAGCAGCAATGCTGCTTACTGGTAGTACTTTAAGGACCTAAGAAGGGCCCCTCTGGAGCTGACAAATAATAATCACATTATCCAGCATATTTTTCCTAATTTTGGAAGCCATCAGGAAGAGCATGAATAAGTTGTCTTCCCTGGCAGTTAGTTCCCCACAAACTAGTATTCATGGTATAATACAATATCATATCATAGGGACACCATTGCCCCACCACAGCTAATTGCCACTGTTAGTTTCATCCTCATAAATCTAGTCCCCTTTCAAAGACATGTAAAGTACCTGTCATCACTGTACCTTATGACCAGAAATTCCATAAATGAAGGGTACATTATGTGAAAGTATTCCTTTTGCCTGCCCTGATTTGGGACATCGGGTATCCATGTGGGACTGTGGTAACCACTGATTTGACTCTCACCACTAATATTACAGTTAGAATCATAGAATCATAGAGTTGGAAGGGACCTAGTAAGTCATCTAGTCTAACCCCCTGCCTGCAGCAGGAAATCCCCCTGGAGCATCCCCGACAGGTGCTCGTCAAGCCTCTGCTTGAAGATCCCCAGTGAGGGAGAGTCCACCACCTCCCTTGGCAATCTGTTCCACTGCCGAACCGCCCGAACCATCAGGGAAAGAATGCCTCAAAATTAAATTTCCTAACTTTGTGCTATTAAATGATTATAATTTCATCCCATTAGTTTCCATTAGTCATCCCATTTAGTGTCTGAATGCAGTATACTGTCAATACCAATGCATTCTGAGATGACAAGGAGCAAGAACTTTGGAAGTAGGTCTTTAAGGCTGCGATTCTAAAGCCACTTTAAAGGGTGTAAGACCCATTGAATACAATGGGTCATACTTCTGAGTATGAATAGGATTGTGCTCTAGAGTTATTTTTCCACAGATTTTGTATCCACTGATTTTTTTTTACCCACAGGGGTCCCAGAATAGAACCGCTGTGCATAACAAAACACAAGTTATACTTTTAATTGGTTTTTATTGGCTGACCCAAAGTTCTCACTCTTGTATTAATAAGAACATTCAAAAAATCTGAAAATATGTTAAGAATAGGATGCTATCACATTTGGCCTTTTGCTTCTACTTATGGCAAAGAACAGCACGCACAGCTCCTGAAGCCCCAATATAAATGTGTAAATGAACTTTTAACACAGCAGCATATTTTGTCATCACCCACATCTCAGAGCACTCTATGGGGAAAAAAAACTTCCTATAGATCTTAATCAAGATTACCATACAATCTTTTTAGGGAATGAAGAACGAATCTCTTAGGGAACTTTTTCCTCTGGGTCAGCTTGCTTGGTGACTGGTCTGGAAACTTCCCAGGTTTCTCTTGTAGTAAGGTTGCAATCATTGCTAAAGACACTTTCCTGGGAGTAAGACACATTGAACACAATGGGGCTTACTTCTGAGTAGACATTGTGCTTGATGTCATCTATTTTGTTCTGGGGAGGAATCCTTGTTGATGCTCTGGTAAGTTCATGGAGAAGTGGTGTTCATAGCATGTTTACTTTGCATTGCTTGCTGTGGGTTATAACACTATGTTGTCTCTGGAAAGATGCTAATGAAATGTGGGCAAACATGTTATCATATTCCTTCCAAATATTATGCAGTGGAAGGTAGGCAGCTTGGCAGATGGCTCTGTCTGCATATGAATGAGCAACATGTTCAGAACAAGAGGCAAGGCAAGAGTCAGTGGCTGTATAGTTTAGAGTCAGATGTTCTCTGCTTTCATACCAGCCTCCAATCGTCTGCATTGCTGGTGCTGCAGTGCAGCAAAGATCATACTGATGCCTTCCACTTCTTGGAAGGAGGCACAATGTCACAATATTGTGGCATCCAAGCCCCAAAGACAGTAGAGGCAAAAGGTTCACCCTATGGGAGGAAGAAGCACAGTCAACCCTTTTTAAAGATACCTCAGTGCTCACTCAAAGGAAAATGATAACGGCATGCCAAGAGAAGGTTGGGGTGGCTAATAGAAGCAGCAGTTCCACCAATATCCTATGCCCCATGCCAGACTCAATATAACTTTCAGAACACACTTGGATATGTTGACTGGTGCAGATAAGAGTAAGTATGTATAAAAGTTTTTTTTAAAAAATTTACTCATCCATCATGCCTTTGTCCCTGAATAGCCCACAACATGAAGTGGTGGTTGCAGCAGTGCCACTTCTTGCTACAGATCAGCCCAAGATAGGACTGGGCTAAAGGAATCTGAAGTCCACTACGTGAGGCAATAGACTTTGCAAAAGGAACATCTCTTATTGGAACCCAGGAGTTGTAGCCTGGAATATACAAGCCTGTAACAAAATATTTTGTCACTAGTCTAAGGCACTACATTAACCCATCTTTTCTCACCTGAAACAGATCCTCCAACTTCCAAGACAATGCAAAATAATAAATTAGTGCCAGACTCCAAGACAGAGGAAGGACCCTTTATGCCAGTGGTTCTCCAGCAATTTAGAATCCCAGAATGACAATCTGAGGCCCCAATCTTGAAGTGATGTCATCAGCCTGATGTTATTGTCAGAATCCCCATCAAAGAAGTGATACACTACTGTGATGCCACAGCCTCTCCATGTCTACTCGGAAGTAAATCCCATTGTGTTCAGGACTTACTCCCAGGAAAGTATGGATTGCAGCTTGTGTGCCCCAATCTGAGATGGCAGCACCTAGCAGCAGATTCCAGGTTTTCACAACCACTCCTAAAATGAAGATGCAGTCCCAAACTCCACTTTGAGAAAGACAGCTTTATGCAATCCATTCTTGATGGAATGGGATTTGTCACAATTTTTAGAGCTTGCTTGACTGTAGAGTTCAGTTCTGCTCTGCAGGCTGATTATTTGGGTGCCATCCAAGTTATGTAGATTTCATAGACAGCCAACTGCTGTGTCTCACTGCTTGTCATCGATGCCAGTGTATTCACCAACCACTGTCTTGTCTATTGCTCCCCTAAAGGCTTTATCATTCGAAGAGAGGGTAACAGGCAAAGGGCAACCACAGGATGGTGGCGACAGTTCCAGGGGACACATGAAGTGAGCCATACATAGTAGCAGATCACAGCATCTCTGTGATGTATCTCCTAATGAGCTCCTATTATTTCCTTAGTGTAAATCTCCTTGCAGCCTTCTCTAATGATTCTGCCACTGTTATTATCATTGCTTGTATGGTTTCCCACTTATTATGGAATTGGTTTTTCACAGAGAGTCTTTATAAAAATAAAAATAATTATTCTGCCTTGTTCTTGTTCCAGATGGCTTTATAATGAGTTTTAATACTTTTGCAGATGCTGAATGGAAACTTTGGGACATAAGCCAACAATGGTTTGATAAAGCTCATGAAAGTGAGTTTTCAGTTGATTATTCATGACATGAAAACAAATATGTTTTTAATGTCAATTAAATGCAATCTGGACTTTCCCAACATGTATGTCTATGGCATTGGAAACTAAAATTGGAAACTGTTAACTAGGCAAAGACGGACATTTTAAATTGTGATTAACTTCTATAGAATAGGGGAGATCAAATGCTCCTATCTCCCCCACCCCGTATAATATCTTTTCCAGTTGCTGTTTGATGGTATATCTTATGTATCTTTTAAAGATTGTCACCCCACTGGCTCAGGGAATCCTGTTATAATTTCTTTTGCTATGTAAACTGCTTTATGTCTTTTAAAAATGGGCAGCCCAATCCTGTTGCCAGGCAGCACTGGTGATCAGATTATGGCTGTCACAAATGTACGGCAATGGCTGTCACAAATGTACCATACGACATATTGTGACAACCAGGAGGGAAAAGGCACCAGTGGGGAGGCACTAGTCCTCTGTGCCAGTTGGACACCCACCAGCAGAAAGTTCCCCACTGAGAAGGGGGGAGGCATTCCTGGATGGTGGGAGGGATTATAACACACTCCCGAGTTAGAAAGCTACTTGAAAGTTATGGGCTACTTAAATCTGTGCCAATGTTTTTACTGGCGCAGATTCAAGTAGGCCTGTAGAGTCTGCAGGGTCCTGAAGTTCCCTTAGCCTGAGTGGATCTCTAGCTGCTTGTTGGCCCTTTTACAGTGATGGCTGTTTCAGCACTATTGTATTGCAGGGTTGCAGCGAGCATAGGATTAGACCAGTGATTTTCAACCTTTTTCAGCGCACAGCACACTAAAAAGGCACTGAAATTGTCAAGACACACCATCTGTTGTTTTTACCATTGACAAGGCACGCCAGGCTGTTCAAATCCCCCAATTTTCATATTAATTGATGTGAATTCTCAAATTCCCCTGGCACACCTGAGAACTATCTGCAGTACACAGTGTGCCACAACACACTGGTTGAAAATCTCTAGATTAGACAATCAACACCATCCATGTTTTTAGAATCCAGCAACCAATATTAAAGCCATGGTTGGGAATCTTGTGTTTTGAGGCAGGAGTGAGATCGGTAATAAGTGATATTGCAGATACAGGTCCAAGTTAATCAACCAGGCTGGAAGAGACTTAGGGCAAAATCCAGAGTAACTACAGAGAGTCCTTGCTCCGGTGTATGAACAACTTATTCTGGATTCCAATATAAATTTCCCATAGGTTTTCACTAGGTGGTGCAGTAACTACGGGTGCATATAAAGTCTCTTATGTGCCCCTGTAGTTACTCTGGATTTGGGGGTTATTCAAGGGGAAGGGAATAAAATTTCCCTTACCCTGAGGAATCCTTCAAGGCTAAAAGATTCTTATGGGATTCAGCAGATGCTGCGTTGGTACCCCTGCATTGTTGAGTGGGGGTTAAGTAAAAGCAGGCTATATGTATAGCCATCTTGGGGATAATCATGCTTCTTGAGTAACAGGAGCAATTGTTGCAATGCTTAGAAAATAAAACTATTTTAATACCATGTTAAAATATAATTTAAAAAAATCTGCAGCTCTATGCAGCAGTGGAAGCACAGCTCTGTTATAATTATTAATTCCATATGTTCTCAATTATAAATGAAGTTAACCTTTATAAAAGCCTGGTTTAGAACTGCTCTTATTTTAACTCTGCAAATAAACCAGCTAAAGGTTTCTCCATATCGTTGGTATAAATGTCCAATTATAACTGTACTGACTCAGAAAATGCTGCATAGTTGATTGTACCTATCACATTACACGCCTGGCTGAAACAAGTTTTTCTCTTCATAAACAATCTGATAACAAAAATGCAAAAACATACTGTAAAGCAACCCGATTCTGCATTGCTGAAATGAGGTTTGAGAAGCATTGCATTCTATAACCAAAGTGAGATGCAACTGACAAGTAGTTGCAAAACCAAAAATTGGGTTAAAGAAGGCCCAAGGACTAACCTTATCTCCAAGCTACTTATTAGAGCAAGAATAAGAGAAAACAAGGCACAGGACAATGTTCCAGGAGGCAATTTAAGGGGGTTTCACTATATCCACATCAGGATTTTTTTTTGCACCATCACAGCAAGCCTATTGTTCCCTGCTGATGGTTCAAATCATCATGTGTTGTCTGGGGTCACTTGAAGGAACTACCGCATTGGAACTTATCCTTTTTTAATTGTGACCATTGGTTCCAGTGGGAGGCAATTTTCCATGCTAGAAGAAGGACACTTGGTTTTTGGAGTCACCTTCAAAAATTATGAACAGGAGATCCAAGACAGCCAGTCGGTTTTTGACAGAAGATAAGATAACCAATGATTGCAGTCCTGTAATCATGAAATCTTGTATACCAGTTGTCAGGAATCCAAAAGAAGACAAGAGTTTACCATTTCTCTTGTCTTCCAGTAGGTCAGATGTGAAGTCAATCTTAACTAGGGGAGATTAAAGGGGATAGCTGATTCAGGGCAACAGGAGGGTTTGAGAGTTTTACATTGTCAAAGGTGGATCTAATGGTGTAGGTTGGTCTAATAAACACCATGGGGCTTTGGTTTTCTCATCTCAGATCTATACCAGATCTTTTGTTGACTCCTTAACACCTCTGGCTTCTCTCTTGAGGCTTCTTCTTCAAGAGAGGAAGACTTATATGCAGTGGCATAGTTAATGATCATGTAGCCTAGTGAAAAGCTCAAGATGTTGCCATGGAAGTGATGTCATCCCTGAGTATTTCTGAAAAGAAAATTGGGGAAAACCTGCCTCCTCCTCCTAAGCAGTTACCACCCATTTGCTCTGCTAGTAGCATAGCTAAAGCACTAGAGTCAAAGAAGATTTTGTTGCCACCTCCAGCTCCCACAACAAAATCAAATTTAATTAAGTAAAAAAATAAAAATTGTGTCCTTTATTGGCTAGGGAAACTGTGCTGGAGCAAAGAAGAATGTTTAGTCTTTCCCTACTAAATAGAAAAGGAGCACCACTTAGAAGTGTCTGTATTTTCAGTTAACATAGGGTTACTGTTTTATGATATCTGTACTATATGTATGTATTAAGAGCTGATTCATATTAACCCCTTATTACTTCCATACAGTATCAGAATCAGTAACTCATTGGCTCTCAGAGCCATCAGTAACATGGGAAAGTTTGAGTTAAGAAAATCCAGTTTTGTTCCATATGCTTTTATATTTTCATTTTCTGGTTAATTGGCCATAACCTTTGACAGAATACAGATATTCCAATGCAGTTTATTTAATTGTATTCTTCATAAAATTACCTTTCCATTGTTATATAACTTGATGGTATTCATACAGACCCCGTTTTTCACCATTTTAATCACTAGCGTCAAGCTCAGGTTGTAGCCCCCATAAAGCTTGTAGCCTGGTGCAACTCGCTTTGCCACTGCTTGTATGGAAGAACAAGCTTCTGAGTGAGGAATTTCAGAAATATCATTGTAGCTTGATTCTGAAACCAATTCGCTTTGGAGCTTGTGCATAAAGTTGCCTTGGGATCCTGTTTGTACAGAAGAGAAGAAAATGCTCCTAGTTTCACACACTGAGCAGCCTTTTCAGCTTTTGGAGATCTATAGCAGAAGGAGCCTTCCTGAGAAGGAATGCTAGATGTTCTCTAGCCCTTCATTTAGTGGACCAGTCAATGTCTTCTCATAAAGGGGAATATATTGATAGCTAGGCTGTTCATAAATGAGAGCAACACAACCTTTCTTAAAAGCTGTCTGTAAGATGTTGCCAACTGACTGCACATCAGGAATACCCCTTCTATTCAAAGATTCATTCTCCCTGTCAGGCACTATGGCTTTCTGCAGATTTTTTGGCTGTATGTTTTTTCCCTATCTTGAAACAGATTTGTAATACACTCTATCTGGTTAGATATTATTAGAAGCATCTCAGTCACAAAGGAAGTCTGGTTAATTAAAAAGTTAATATTTTTGTTTGCCTCGAGTTATGACAATCATAGAGACATATCTTTGTCTTGACTGTACTCTGGGCCAGTGCCAATTTCCTGAGCCAGCCTGGAAGGGTATGGTATGGCAACTGACCTCCTGGACAGTCTTAAAAGGTTGCTTTGAAATGCTCTCAGGCTGCAATCCTAACTAATTTAGGCCAGCATAATTCATCTGGAATATCTTCCTGTGGTGGGGTGGGGAGGCTGACACATGCTCTGCCTCATTCCTGGGGGTGGTTAGGCTAGTGCAGAGGCATGCACTGGCCTCTCTGCACCACCACAGGAAGTTATTCCAGGTGAGTTATGCTGGACTAAATTGGTTAGGATTGTGCCCTCATGAGATAAGAGCTGCCTCCAGGTCAGAGCTGATCACAGAATAGGGCAAACATTTAGCAAAGGACTTTCTCTTATGTAACACACATCCACAGTCCACCACCTCTTTTGGCCTGTCTTTTCATAACCTGGCTAATGCAAATTGAACAGTAAGGTAGAAGATAAATGATGAAGGACGCACGTGACCGATTCTACATGTACCAAACAATAGTGATCATGGCCTTGTGGTACCCATCATGCAGTCCATCACCACTTGACATTTGTTGGTCTATGAGGCCTGGAGAGGTTGCATGCAGCCATGAGTCCTCTCAAGTATGTTGAGTCCTCTTAAAGGCATAAAAACATCATTTATGATATTTGGTGAAAACTTATAAAATATGTTTTTATGCTTTCCAGAGGCCTCAGAAGGCCTTTTGAGAGTCTTTTAAGGACAGAGTCTGAAGGAAAAAAAATCAGTGGCAGAGAGGTTGTGATGGTGTGCCAGTTGTGCCAAACTCTGCATGGATGCACTCATTTCATATTCTCAGGGCATCAGCTGGATCATTGTTCCTGAAACATGAACTCTCTCCTCCAGGAAAACAATCAAATGAAGTATAACTTATCCCAAGAGCAATGTCTTTTGTTTTCAGAGCATCCCAGATGAGCAGCTTAATATGGACATGTAAGAAACCTTTTCTCCCATGAACATTAGCTTTGGGCACAAACCAGAGTAACTATGGGGAGTCCTTGCTCCAGTGTAAGAATTGCAATATGAATTTCCCATAGGTATTCACTAGTTTGTGCCATAACTACGGGTACACATAATGTCTCTTATGTGCTCCTGTAGTTACTCTGGATTGTAGGGTTTGTGTCACTAGTGCAGGAGGCCTGAGTGTTATCCCCATGGTGGACCTTCTTCCATGCAGTGGGTGCCTTGTGCCCTCCTGGACCTGATCCCCAGATAATTGAATCTGTAGTTACAGATTCTGAAGATACGGGGTCCCCATGTAGTAGCATTGGGAGTTGGAAAATCCATGGAAAGAATTGAGGCATGAACCGATATTTGGGCTTTCACAAGTTTGATTTTGATGATCACCTAATGCAAAGATCACCATTATGTTCCCCCTTTCATGCTGGGGTGGATTGCCTCTCACTTCCTAAACTGACCTTCTGTTGGTATGAAGAGTTTGTTAAACACAACTTCAGTGTCTTGTAACAGAAATAGCATAAAACCTGTCCTTGATACCACTAAATTTGGTGCCATTTAGTGAGTGAACCATATGCTGATACAAATCCACACCTGTCTGAATGTGGGTCTTTCCAGTCCTACACAATACCAGTTATGATGTAGGTTTACAATATAGTACGGGTTTGCACAGTTACAAGTGACTGCTGACAAGCTGGAAATCCTGGTGAAGAACACAATTAGGTTGCTTAAAAAAACCCTATGTTAGAAGAGCCTCCAACTTTCTGGGAAAGCCTCTTCCTCAGAGATCTTTCTTTTTCCTGTTTATTTCCAGTAATACAAAAGATGCTCTAATCCAAAGCTGCCACTTAGTATGCTGTGCACAGCATCATCACTGGGCTGGCATCTGCTGCAGTGTCTTTATTCTTATATTTTATAAATAGCCCCACCTAGGATAGCAGTCTGTGCTTTTATTCACATAATTGTTTGTACTGCTATTCACATTTTTACCTTCCTTTGTCTTTGTTTATTTGTTTCTAATTATCAAAACTGGCACAAGGCACAATACAAAAACCATCAAGAAACTTTACTTTTGCTTCACAAAGAGTTGCATTATATTTATTATTCTGATGTGCTAAAGATCACATGTGCTCCAAAAGATGAAGGCGAAAACCAATATTCCACAATAATTTTTTTTAAAATGAGCCACAATCAAAAAGTCACATTGCTTTGCCAGATGGAAGGGAAAGGCAACAGGATACAGAGATCTTGTTTGTGTTTCCTGAGGTGATACCCACTCAGAAGGCTGGACTTTGGCCTGATCCAGAAGGGCTCTTTTTCAGTTGTTATGATAATCATAAAGACACATTTTTTTTCTAGTGTGCAATCCTGACTGTACCCTGGGCCAGTGCAAATCTCTTGAGCCAGCCCAGGTGGCCCATGTGCATCTTCCTTGGATTAAGCTGCTCTGGCACATGGAGGTGCACCAGCCTGCATGGAGTATGGATCCAGTATCCATTATGGCAGAGGCAGGAGGGAGAGGGCAGGTGTTGGGTGTTTCCAGGGGACAGACAGGTAGAGAGCAGAAGGTGGGGCTGGAACTGGGTGGATATGCTGGATATACCTTGTTCCCTTGAGAGTGTGGAGCAGCATCAGGCTGCTCAGCTCTGCACCACTTCCAGGGTGGCACAGATCAAAGTATTGAGGCTGCTGCCATGTCACCTATGATAAGGGGAAAAGTTTCCCTTTGTCTTATGGAAGCATGGCAGCAAGCCCTGGATTTGTGGCGGACATATCTGCCTGCCTGACCCAGTGCTTGATAGGATTGTGTGGTTAATTACTTTTCCTTGTAATGATAGCCAGTCTATCCACCTTTCTGGTACTGATGCAGCTGTGCCAATATTTCATACTGTGCCACAATTCATACTGTGGAGGGGAGCGGCCACAGGCCTCCTCAAATGAAAGAAAATGTTTATTCCCTTATCTTCAGCCTGCACTGTGGCTGTATTGATGCTGGAAAGTTGGTTAGGATTGGGCTAATGTTCGGTTAGGATCAGTGCACATTTTGTTACATTTGTAACCCCAAAGTCTCAAGTTGATTAACAATATCTTTAAATATTATTAATTTGGAAATGAAAAATAAACGTATAATAAAATATATTAATCTTGGCTAGACAAAATTCTTGGGGACGGGATCTGGGACACCTCTGAGGCAGTGATTCCTCAATGTTTTGACTAGGCCATTGGCTGTGGATTTCCATTAGGGCTTCAATCCTATATATTGTATAGGGCAGAAGGCTTTTTATGCTTGAATTCTGCATCCGCCCTGGCTTATTTCCTTGGCTCCCCGAGGCCTAGCATCTCACAGTTTGGGAACCACTGCTCTAAGAATTCAACAACTGAGAAGTTTGAGGGTCTGAATTGAGGCTCTGATTTTGAGGGAGAGGTATGTAAAGTTCTCTCCACATGCCTGCTGATCAGCCCTATGTTCTGGTGGGACTGTCAAGTGAAAGTGCTCTATCAACCTTTGTGGCTATGGAAGAATATCTTGAAAGTGATAAATGTGAAGGCAGGTTGAGTCCCGGCCAAGCAGAGGTATTGTAGATCAAAGCTAGCACCATGTAGTTTTTTGTGATTGATACTGAGTACTGACAGAAGACAGAGAATAATCCTGGTGTGATTCTGTGCTCCTTGCTCTGTAAGGAGTAGGACATCAGAGGCAATTAAATGCTGGCAGCCTCAGCCAGGTATCAGAATGTTTTGTTTGGCTTCAACTGAAGACGTTCCACTTTCCCTCCAGGCACAGATATCATTTCATGGAGGTCAGGTCTACCGGTGGCTGGAAGATATGATGCCTCAATGAAAATTCCAGGATAAGAGAATATATCTGGGGAATATCAGCCAGGGCAGGAACACCAGTCAAGACAACAGCCAGGAATACCAACAGCAACAGCAAGACAGCTATGATTTTTCAAGACATGCTTGTGCACTTCTTGGTGTCTATCCAGACTAGATGGGAAATCAAAGGAATGCACAGTGAAACCTGTACATTGGATTTCAGAAGGGCTGATTTCAACAAGGTCAGAAAAAGGATAGGTCGGATCCCATGGGTTGATGAACTAATGGGAAAAGGGGCTCAAGATTGGTGGGACCTCCTTAAGAAGCAACTTCTACAAGCGCAATCAGAAACAATTCCTTTGAAAAAGAAAAGGGGAAAAACTTCAAAAAACCAGGTTGGGTCCACAAGCAACTTGGTGATGAACTGAAGATTAAAAAAA
The DNA here is from genome assembly GCA_030015325.1 of Cryptoblepharus egeriae. Taxonomy (NCBI): domain Eukaryota; kingdom Metazoa; phylum Chordata; class Lepidosauria; order Squamata; family Scincidae; genus Cryptoblepharus; species Cryptoblepharus egeriae. The sequence continues at coordinate 53,868,597 of JAREYC010000006.1, forward strand.
AGAAAGACATACACAGGAAATGGAAGACTGTAAAAATCACCAGGGAAGAATACAGACAGATAACCTGGTCTTGTCGGGAGGGGTTTAGGAATGCTAAAGCTTGGCTGACCAGGCATATCAGGAATAGCAAAAAGAGCTTCTTTAAATATGCCTAAAGTAAGAGAAACAAAGGGATAGGATTGCTCCTGGATAAGGATGGACAACTAGTGTCTGGAAACGAAAAGAAGGTAGAGTTGTTGAACTCCTACTTGCTCCTACAAATGTGGGTGCTGGATTGATGGCTGATGGAAGAATACATTTGCATTCCCAGAGAGATAATGAAAACATGGATGGTTCAAATTAGCAGATTAAGACTGACAGGGAACTGATTCAGGACCACTTCAAGCAGAGGCTTGACATGTCGGAAATGCTCTAGGAGAATTTCCTGGTACACACTACAGATTGGACTAGATGACCTTAGGAACCTTCCAGCAATATGATTCTGTTTCTAGATGAACTCTGATTCTGTTTCTAAAGGGCTCTTTGTAGAAGCATTCAGATTTGAAATATGAATGTTCATCTATTTCTTTCATAAGCAGGAGTGAGGCAGAAATTTTTATCAAGGAACTGATGTTTTTACAAAGGGCTGTGAATTTTCCCCATATAATTTTTAAGGTGTTTTCAAAACAATTTTGGTCATCACTAAGCTAGATAAATAAATACACCCAACAACAAACACTTTTTGATTCTATTGATTTCAACTAGCGAGAGCTCAGAACATGTTTTACTTTCTCAAAGTCTTAACTGTGGTTCATAGGCTACAATCATAGGCTCATAGGCTACAATCCTAAAGTCACTTTCCTGGGAGTAAGACCCAATGGGGCTGACTTTTGAGTAGACATGGTTAGGATTGTGCTCATAATCTCTGTATGACAAAACGCGATGGTTCCAGCAGCATCTGTTTCAAAAGCTGCCTTCGTACTTTTATCCAATTAGCCTGTTCTCTCCAAGGCTATCAGCGGAGTTGCCACCATCCTACTCGGGGTGTTCAGTAGCTCGTCTGATTTGCTCAACCAATGTTCTTCCAAACTGACATCTTTTCTGTCCACTTGAGCAGACAGTCTGATTCATGTTTTTGTATCTGACATCTGATCTCATTGAAAATTGATTACTTAGCATTTTCCCTGCATAACAGAGAAAACCTTTTGCCCGTTACCGTCACCAGACAAGGGATCATTCTAACACTATTTGACAGAAGAGCCTGTGGTATAGCTGCAACATTGGCAACCAATTAAAAGAATTTATGGGGATGAAAATAAGCGGGTTCATCGCAGTCACCCACTTTCCCATGATAAGAAAGTTGTGTAGGTTTAATTTGAAAACTTTTTTGCTGCCTTGTTTCAAATGTGGGATCAACTCTTAAGGAAACTGTAGGGTCTCTATATTTTATTTCTTGAGTAAGTGGGTATCAACAAAAACATCTGTGGTCACAGAATCAAAGGTTCAGAAACCTGCTGAAACCTGCCTGAACCAAATGACCATCATATAAGTAATTTTTGAGCTTGACATTTGAGTTTGATCTCCATTTCTAGAACCACCCAAAACTAATGTGCTCTGGTCCTGGGCAAATCCCCAACCTGATGAGCAATACCCTCTGCCTTCATCACCCGACCAACTGCAGGCATTCCACCTTAAGAATGAAGCCGGGTTTGAGCCAACTGAAGAGGTGGCTTCCCGTAGTCTTAGAATTCTATGAAGACATTGTGGTCTGGACCTAGAACTTTGAAAAAGTCTACTTGTCTATGAAAATAATTGCAGAATGATTTTAGTATCTTCTTTTGTGTCATAATTTAATTTCCAATCAGGACTAGACATTGGAACCTCTCTAACACATACCCTGATGAGTGTGGTTGTTGCCACCTTGTCTGGATCCGTAGAAAATCTTCCAGTCCTGTGATGCCTCTGTGAGAGGCATCTCTTGGTCCCCTGGTACCTGCCTGGATGGTATAATTAACATGCTGCCAGGAGAACTATATGAACAGAAGCCTTCACAAGGACCATCAAGGCATGGGAATCCCTACAGATGTGGCAAATGCCATGCAGGGGCAGTACATGTTAAAAACCAGTATGTACAGTTGCATGTAGGGACTGAAGCTGGGGAAATAATCTTGCAAAAAATAATAATTTTTCTTGTATACACAAAGTTTGCATAGTTTTGCAAAGTTTGATTTGAAAAGTTACAAAATAAAACAAGTTATAACTTGTTTGCAGTGATATTCTGATTGGTTCATGTGTCACATGAAAATATACTACAATTGTCTTGGAAACAAATAGGAAACTTTGAGACAAGAATAGAGGATAAACTCTGAGACCAGCATAAATCTCTTTTTCGTATGCTTCTGAAAAATAATCATATACAGACACTTATTTTATGTGAATAAGTGAATTGGGCTCACAAATGATCAGATTCTATCTATAAGATGGGTCAAAGAAGTTGATCTTTGGACGGGGAGATGTGTGGGCTGTCAAAATCAGAGGTGGATTTTTGTAATGAACTTTTTATTTCTCTCGAGACAATTGTTTATTTTTTTCATGATTGTAGAACAAAATTGGAAGTCTGAGTCTGCCAAAACTCTGAAATAGCTTTTGCTCTTGAATAAGGTGCATGACTCTGAGACCAAATGCAAAATCTGACACTCCCCCGAACCCTCCAGGGATAAGGGTCAAATTCATTTTCAGTCCATTTCTATGGCATTTTTTTGGCCTGCAGCAAAAACTGATCTAAGCCTCCAATTTATGAAACAGTTTTAAGGGTTTGTTTCTTTTTAATGCTTGAATTGCAATTCACCCCCTTGGAGAGAACTTCAGCGAGCAAACAGTTTCTGTCATTAGGGTATTTTGACAATTCTGAGAAAGGAAAAACAGGTATTTTGGTATGCAATGGACAAGGAGCATGAGGAACATGAAGCTCTGATAAGAAATATGAATATTTTTCCCTTTACAAACGTCAATCCAATGTTCTCAAATTCACCCAGGCACATTTGGTTCCTGCTTGAAAAGACAACTGCAGCACTTGGAAATATGCAACTTGCAACTGATGGGTCATACACTGTGCAGCTGCATGTTACTGGCAGTAGAGGAGAGGTAAGTAAAAATGTTATACTTACCACTGCACTGCCTAAATCCGCCACCTACTGCTGCCTCTGCTTGCACTTGTCCATGTGAACCCCTCCTATGGAGGGCAAATGAGTAAGCAAGATTGCTGCATGCTTTTTCTTGGTTCATGCCAGGCAGTAGAGTAGCTAGAGGGGGTAGCAAAGTGGTAAGTACTGTTCTACAACATGATTGGTTAGTGGCTCCATCTATTTGCTCTCTGAACCATTCCGGTCAATGATGACAATATGCAGGTGCTCGCTAAACCAAATGGCATCTCTGCACATAGCCATGGCTGCCCAGTATGGCTCCAGTTGTGAGTGGGAGGGGAACAGCATACATGGCACATTGCTGGGGCCTGTGTCTTACCTCATTGTGTCTTTCCTCCAATTATTTGCCCATTATTAAAAGAAGAGGGGTAGTACAAGGAGGCTGAATACAGCAAATTTCTAAAGTGCAGGGAACGGGCAGACAGCCTCGGGTCTCTTTTCCATACCTATTTGATGCTTAGTAAACACCAAGTAGGTTGAGAGAGGTGATTTAATGATGCAACTGTTTTTCCTACTTTTTCTCACAATAATAAAGACGAGAAGGAGGCTGGCATTGTTGCAAACTTCTAAGTTGTTCACAGCAATTCAGAAGTGGATCAGAGCTCCCGGTATTGAGCTGGGGAGGACAGACTGCTTGGGGTCTTATCCATTCTCCACTCCTTTAAGGGTGTACAAGGGTGCTACTGCATGCAAACAGGTGGCCTCATGGGTTGGGGCTTCATGGGGCTCCAATTTCAATCCCTGGTGTTTCCAGATAGGGGTGGGAATGTCCCAACATAAACAATGGAGAACTGTTGCCAGAAAGAACTGAGGTGCATGGAACTCAGTTGCTCTGCTTTTGAATGTAGATTTCTGTGGTTTTGCATATGCTCTGGTTTTGCATAAAACAACTTCCTTTGTAAACAGAGAAATTAGATTTTGTATGGAACCAAATGTCTAAATTTTTGTCCAAGCCCTCACAGATCATGACTTTGAATATTGTGAATATTTACTTTCTGCTCATGGCTCTTGGATCAAAATGAAAATGGGTCCCAATGGTGGGGCAATAGGAATTTTATCAAATTAACCTTATTCTTCAGGTAAATTAAGATGTCTACTAACTGTCATTCATTTGGATTCAGGATAGAAATTTGCTCATGCTCAGGAGGAATGTCAGCAGGAACAAAAATCTTAAAAAACAGCTTGCACTTTTATAGATTTCAGTATCAGAGAAAGAACCTCAGTGGTTTCAAATCTGCAGCTTTAGAGGAGCATCCAACCATTAGAATTTGAGCCCCATCTGGCTTATTTTGTCCAAACCACACGAGGTCCTTCTAGGATCTTACAATTGAGCAGCAGATAAAAAGCAGCAGTGCTCAGCAAGAAATTAAATTAACCCAAATTAATGGAGGGAAAAAAGGAAGGAAAACCACAGACACAGAGAACTGGGAGTAAATCTACTTTAATTCTGTGGATGAAACACATTTCTATTGATTCTCTGCTTTCTCCTGATCAGATGCTCTGCCAGGTATACAGGGGTCAGAATTACCTTGTGTGATGCTGATGAGGGCAAAACCTCATAGGCAGATGCTTATTAGCTCACTTAGTTTGGTGATAATCTAAAAATACAACATTGGCCCAAATTACAGTGCTGCTAGACAGTGGCCTGGGAAGCTGTGGTGCACATTTAATTTATTGTTTCATTTACCCATTTCTGCTTGCCCTGCTACTTATAGCCTTCCAAGTGCACACACAGGCAGGCAATCTGATAAAAATAAACATGTGTGGCCACACCACTGTCATCACTGCCACTGTGAGATCCCTTGGGATTTAGGAGACTGGATTTTCAAAGATTTAAACTGAGCAAATTCCTTTTACTGCAGGCATCCAATCAAACTGAAACAAAAGCATTTACACATAACTGTGGAAATGTGGAAATTTCCAAAAAGTATAAGACTACAATCCTAATCTCCAGGTAGGCCAGCCTCAGCCCTGACATAAGTCCTGTTCTGATGTCACAAAAGTACCATAAGACACTTCTGTGCCACTCCTGGGGCCAGTTTAGGCCAGTGCACAGACATGTGCTTGCCTCCCTACATCACCATGGGAAGACCGATGAGATGTGCCGGCATAGATCAAGATTGCACTCGGAGTAATCCTGTGTTGTTTGCCTGTCACTTTGATAAGCCCAGGACTCAAAGTCACTTTGAATATTGGGTAGCCCTTTTCTCCATTGGTGGGTGGAGGTGAAGAGAGATCTTGATGCAAAGGCCCAGTCTATATGTAGATTGTCTCTTGCTAACTGGGCAAGAGGCACTCTTTGAAATGGGTGTTTCTCTTTCATTTTGGCAAGGGAAGAGTAACCAGTCCTCCTCACCCCAGCAATGTCTGTTCTAGTGGCTTCTGCTGGTGTTCTTTTGTATTTTTTTAGATTGTGAGCCCTTCTGGAACATTAGTCATTAATTTTTTTATTTTCTTTGTAAACCACTTTTTGAACTTTTTAGCTGAAAAGCCGTAGACTAGACATATAGATAGATAGATGGATAGATAGATAGATGGTGGGGCAGTAGTCTGCCCCAGGGGTCAAATAAGTTAGGACTGAAACGAGAATATTTAGCATATGCTAGGACAGTCACTGGTTGAGAGTGGTTAGCTTTTATCTTGATGGAAATGAACAGCCTGTGGAAGGATGAACATAGAGCCCCCCTAATAATCTACCAGCCCTGACCTGGCAACTCTGCACTGTTAAAAGAAGCAGAAACCTAACCAAGATGTATTGACTGGTATGGAAGTCAAAAACACACTACTTTTGACTGGACTTTACATCATGTGAATGACCTTTACATCATGACCTTTGGTGCAGGTAGGTGGTACCTTCATGCGCCTATATTACATATATAGCCTTTGAGAGCCTGGTTTAAATGAGAAGCTGGCTAAGCAGAAAGCTATGTTCACAAGCTCTCCTGATCTGCATAGTGTCACCTTTAAATGAGGCTTACAATGTATGACTCTAGAAGTGGCATCAGAAGTACAATGCTGCTGGGTTTATGAGACTGAGTGAGACTGAGATTCAGTTACTCCAAGCTCATTGACTGAAACTGTTAGCTAGAAGAGGACAGAGTGCACATTATAATGCTCCTCTGGCTCTAAAATCATGGCTAAATTGCTATTGTTACGACTTAATCAGTAAAGATACTCTTTAACCAGCTTCATATCATCATATCTGAAAGCAAAAAAATCAAAGAGCAATTAAGCAACTCCACTTAAAGCTTAATTAAAATATGAAACCTTTGCTTTCAAGCAATTAACCTGACATTTCCCCCCCTTCAAACTGCATGTCCTTATAACCTCATAAATGAAATAAAATCTTAATTTGAAAGCGAGGGCACTGCAAATCGCTTCTGTGACTTTGCAGGAGCCTGGAGAAGTGATGCTTCTTACCAATGCCTCCAAACATAACATTTTAATGCAGATAAGAAGGACTTGCTGTGTGGCATATTAAAACATACATGGTGATTATTTTTTAAAAATTCTCTGCAATTTGACACTTATAGGATAAAGATAACTGACTCAAATCATACCTTTCTGCATCTGAATTTAGCAACATTTCAACAAGTTCAGAAGTATGTAGACAGTTCATGTGGGTTGAAGGATTTTTTGGTCCTTCCCCTGAATGCTCCTGGGATGAATGCCAACACTAGCAAAGGGACACAGAGTCAGGCCAATAATGGGTCAGATATGTCTGTCACCATTAGTCTATTGCCCTTCTCATCTAATAACATATAAGAGGTTAAGCAGTGAAATGTCATTGTTATGATTTTCCTAACTGGTATTTTTCATTTTCTTGTCAGTCTAGGACGTTTGCTTAGACACTTATGACAGTTTCAAGTATTAGGCCTGTGGGGACACATGTGGAAAGTTTCCATATGTACAAATGACTAAGTTTCCACTTTTATTTTATCCTTGTATTAAGGTGGAAGGAGGAGGTAAATAAACTGCAAAGAAATTTGTCAAACAAATTAAATTAAACAAATTTGTAAGCCCATAAAGCCTAGTCACATATTTATTCATGCTTCATTCACTTGAAGAACGGAAGATCTTCAAGATATACACTTTTGCATGTTTACATGGGACGGAGACATCAGAGGATGTTAACTGAGAACACTGACACAAACATACTGCCATTTTTTCCCTGTGGAGCCTTGCCTATCTTGTTTATCTAAAATACTTGGATTTGAGTCAGAGTCCCAAAAAATAGACTAGTCCTCATGGCCGTCCATCACAAGTTGAGTCAAAGGGGATGGGAACTCAGAACTCTACTTAAGTCATACTGTGGTGGATCAGCACATCTTTGGCTTTTATTTATTTAGCACAAGGCAAATACAGTGTTAGTTCGCCTCCTCGTGGTGCACCCCAAATAGCACAAAAGTGTGAACCAAACGGCAAGCAAAAAATGGCAACCAGACTACGGTTGCAATCCTAACCACACTTTCTTGGGAGTAAATACTATTGGGCGCAATGGAACTTACTTTTGAGTAGACATACTTTTGAGTAGACATTGTACTGTACATTGAAGAATTGGCAGTTGGTGATAGTTGGCAGCCAGACATCATTGTAGAATTCCTTCTCTCTAAATACATGGCCAGGGATAAACTTCTTTGGCTAATAGTAGCAAACTCAAACCTTTTGTGGCAATGCTTCATACTTGTGCTGAAAAGTGTGCTGCAAACATTATGCAGATAAAGAAGTATATCTACAGCAGGCCTCCGTTAGTCTTGAAAGACTATGGTATTGTGCTCGGCGCTGCATACGCTGCATGCGAAGCACGAAAGCCTGGGTTAGATTGTTATGGGTTAGATTGTTATCCAAGCAGCAAATCCCCCCACTCCACGCCACTGAATGAGGCCAATGGAAAGGCAGAGCCGATTCGATTGGATCCAGCTGGTGTCGCAGAGCTGGGCTAAGGACAGGAGCTTACCCTTTCTTGTGGGACTGACCCGGGTCTCGAACCCTGGCCTGCTGGTTAACAGGGACAGTGTCTTAACCATTTGCACCACCCACAGCCCATATCTAAAGTTTTTAAATCTAATTGTATTTTAAGTGTATTTCAATTATGTTTTAACTTCTGCTTATTATTATTTTAATGGTGTTTTATTTTTATGCATGTTAGCCACCTTGGGCTCTTTCTGTGAACGAGGAAAGGCGGGATACAAATTAAGTAAAATAAAATAAATAAATAAAAATAAAATAAAGAATCTTAAAATAGATTAGGGCACTTGGATCCAAAAGATAAAGTTTTATACCAAAATAATCATCAGCAAAAGGGAACAAATGTAGTATGTACTCTTATGTATTCTTGTTCATGGACTAGTGGAGGTTTCCTTGCATAAAACTGCCTTAACGTCAGGGGTTGAATTACCTGGAAAGTGGTGAATAAGGAAGATGGAGGCAATTGCATATAAAGTGTAGTGGGCCATAAGCAGCCCTGGCAAAAGAGCTTGTGGAAATGGAAAAGATTTTTTGCATTTGGGGCCACTTTCCACATATGCTTTTCAGCTAAGTTGGAAAAACTCTTCTATGAGCAGATCAAAGCCAGAGATGGCAGGCCGTGCTCTGCCAACACTTATTTTTGCCATAAATTTTCTTTGCTGAATATTTCCTACCAACACTTGTTGCTTTGCTGTATATTTTCTGCTGCAACGTTGCAGCTGGCAATGGTGACTGTCTGCCATATGTATGCCAATCCATACTCTTGTCCTGGTTCAACACTCAGATGCTCTCATGAAGAAACCATTTTAATCAAACAGCTCAGTGCTAACTCCCATACATAATAACCCTCTGAATTTAACAATCTTGATGCCATGACAAAAATAATTTGAATTTAACAAGCACAATGTACAAAGCCATGGAGTGCTTTGTGCCTGGATTCGTACCAAGCCGTTCAGGCTTAATTTGAACAGTGGTACAGGGAGATGAAATAGATTGTTTGCTCCTGTGTCACAGGCAATAAGAAAAACACAGTAGTGGCCAGAGCTTTCATCCAAAAGCTGCTGTGGTTTTTTTCTTTCTAGCGCAAGGATGTCAAACTCATTTCATACAGAGTGTTGAAATTAAAATTCCTGGTGCCTGAAGAAGGCCGGAAGTGACATCATTAAGAAAAATGTGACATCATTAAGTAGCTGATGTCCAGAAATAAGCACTTTGTTTTCACATAGAGACTCATTATGATTCTATTGGGGAGTTTCAAGAAAGCTTTTGATGAAGCAGTGTATCTTATATAACAGAGCATTCAAACGATGTCTTTAAAATGTGTAGGTTTTTGCTTAAACTGTGCTTCTTCTATTAATCTTTTGACTTTCTCTGATCTTGTGCATGAAGGTACATTACCACCTCCCACACCAATATGTTTCTCCTTAAACAGCTTCCAGACTAGGAAATGTAATAATTTCCAGACTGAATTATGAATTAGCCAAGTTTCTCCAGTGGTTCCACAATAGTTACTTACAGCCCAATCCCATGGGCCTTTTCATCACTGGAACAAGCATTGTGCTTTCAAAAAAGAGCTCTGCATGAGCAGAAATATTGTACCACTGTCATGTGCGATGGAAAGGTCAACAGCACTGCAGGTGATTTGTCTGAATGGCCTGCCCATGCCAGTAATTTGCTGGAATAAATTCAATAGAGTACTGGAACTTATTGGGAGAGGAAACGGCATGTTGGGGAAGGGAAGGTGGTGGAGCCAGCAGCAGTTACACTCAACAGATCGTATCCCATAGCATCCCTCTGGGATGCCTCCTGGCTTTCCTTGCACTTGAAATCCATATATAGGTGGCCAAAAGTCCTATACTGAGAGTGCAATCCTAACCAATTTAGGCTGGCACAACTCACCTGCTCTCCATTCCCATTGTGGTGCATGCTGGCTAGCACATATCTGTGCACTGGCCTAACCCCCCAGTAGGGTGCAGAAGTGCCTTACAGGATATTTGTGACACCCCTGGCCAGCATGGGACTTGTGCTGGCCTAACTGAGGTTAGGATTGCAGCTTCACAGTGCATTTCTAATCCCTAGTTAGTCCAGCACAAGTCTCAGCAGAAGTCCTGTGCTGGCTTGGGGGAGTTGCAAAAGTGCCATAAGGCACCTCTGGGCCATTCCTGCAGGGATTAGGCCAGCGCACAGACATGTACTGGCCTTGCCACCCTGAGAACAGGGAGATGGGTGCAATTGTGCTAGCCTAAATTGTTTAGGATTGCACCTTGAATTAAGTAAAAAGGCTACCCTTATACTGTGATACTAAACTCAGGCCAGCTCAAATCTCTTGCACTGGCCTGGATGTGTTGCAAGAGTGCCATAAGGTACTTCTGTGCCTCTCTCGGGTGGCAGTTAGGCTGGTGCACAGGCTTGCCCATGCAACCATGGAAATGGGGTGACAGGTGAACTGTGCTGGCCTAAATCGGTTAGGATTGCATCCCCAGTTTGATTTATGTTGCATCACTACCACCAATAGCATGCAGTGCAGCAGCATATCCTTGGTCACTGAAGTTGAATACTGTGGTATGGCAGGGAACAGGATTGGGTTCTTTGTAAAGCATGATTTCGGGGAAGAAAAATACAGTGTTTCATTGGCAGAGACTTATAGTAGATTCTCCTGGTGAGGCATTTTGAATGGCATTTACAGATATCCAGCCATAACTTCTCATTGTTGGAGATTGCGACTTTCATCCTTCAGCATCAACAGTTGTGAAAGAGCAAAATAGGACACTGCAGCCCAAACACTGTCAACAAAGAAACACTTGTACCAGTTTAAACGACCAGGATGACATATGTTTTACTTGCCTATGCTATTTGTTTTCCAGCATCTACACTTTAGTATGAGTAGCCTCCTACCATAGTGGTAGGCGAGCTGCCACCTGCACAGATGGGCCTAAAAAGCACATAGTGAAGAAATCATGTATGGGAATCAAATGTGCTCATTGAATATTATTGATACCAGCTGTTCAGTGGTCTGACTAAGAAATGAGTGAGTGGTTTCAGTCTGGTTCTAGCTAGAAAGGAAGAGATAACCAACTGTCTTAAAATTACAAAGCCCTGTTTCTAAGTTTCAAGTGCAAGCATTTGCCACTGCAGGAGAATCTTATGAGTAAAGTAACTTTACAGTTTATCAAAACAATAGTCTAATCTGCAAGTATTGCTAGAATTTGGCAGCTTCCTACAGAAACTCTTTAGCTGATGAATACTTTCCCAGT